>OX336388.2:1001766871-1003114371 GCA_946902985.2 Meconema thalassinum | reverse complement strand
TCCCTACTTAGGTCACATTTTTAAGTTTTTTTTGGGCGTATGGCTTTTAGTGCAGGGAGTGTCCGAGGACATGTTCAGCTCGCCATAGTTTGTAGCTGCTTCTATGTGGACACCCATGGGGTGAGCTACAAGTACCGTCGTGTGTGGAGTGTTGTCTGGGGTGAAATATGTGAATGTAAAGACTAGGATTTGGAAGGTAGTGGCTGTAGCCTATATTTAGGGACCAATCCTGGCATTTGCCTACAGTAGAAGGAAGATGGGAAACAGCAGAAGACCATCATAAAGGTTGCCGGTGGGGGGGGGGTTCGAACCTCCTCGCCTCCCGGATGGGAGCGACTACCTGCAGCCACGCCGTAACGACCACGGATAACTCACCCAGTTTTAAGCTTACTGATCAGGTATTATTATTTATTAATATTTATTTATTTGCTCGTTTAATTATGTATTTATTGATTGATGAATAAATTAATTAATTAATTAATTTCCATACACATTTTGCAAAGAAGTTAAATACGGCATATCATTTGAGGAAGAGATCACTACACCGTCCTTAAGATAAAATTTGAAAGATACTTGCGGCCTTTGTGACAAGTCTGTGATACTGTACTGTAATATTGCATCTTTCAACCTTAGGGATATAAATTGTAGGATAAGTCCTATCAAATCTAAATTAAAGGTTAACTTATTCGTCATTACAACAGAGATGAGTGAAAATAATTATGCTCATTTAATTCATTTCCACAGACGTTTGATCCTCTTTGGCAGGTTCTGGTGTTTTCGTCACTTTTCTCTCTCTATTCTTTGTTGTTATGCTATTACAATGCAGATATACAATGATGCACATGCTATATAACTGTAAACAAGATTGTTCAGTATATAGCATTCATGGATATGGCCACATGTGTACGGTTCTGGAGGAAATGAATGTGGTTCTTTTTAATTGCATGCTTGGTTTTAAAGTGTTCTCAAGTTGGCAACAATAAGCCGGTATATTCTCATGTCTGCTCCTTTTGAGGTCCATACCACTTTTGCGAACAGAATGCCGCGATGTTCACGTCACGGTTGACTGAGATGCCTGTGGTTGGGCCCCTAATTACTGACATGTGGGCTTCTCGCTCGAGCTCACACCACTGGAATCGAACTTGTGCGGTTACTTTATGACGCCTGGTAATAGATGTAAAAAGAAAACACGTAGAAACGAATTATTTTGAAGAATCAAGGCCGTTTTCTTCACTAAAACAAGCTACAGCGCGTTTCGCCCATTGGATGCAACTCACTGATGCAGATCAGTAAGTTGGGCTGCCTATAATAATAGGAGTTTTGAATAATCAGATGTGTAGGCAAATTCTCCGCTTTATGTGAGTTTTACTAGAGTGCCACATCCCGTCAGGGACGTAGGTGACCTGATTTAGAGCCCTTAGCTTCGTCAAAGGATCACTAACCAGGCCTCCCGAGCCGGAGTTTGCGTGTGGTAGGGTGGTTAGTTCCTTTCCACTCCTCCTCCAGCCACAGCATCCGGCAGGTTCCCATTTCACATCGTGAGGCTGGGAGACCCTGTACCAGACCATACCAAGACTTTAAAATTCTTTTCAGAGTCGGGGATCAAGCCGGAACCTCGGGCGTGACAGCCAATAATGCTAGTCACTGTGCCACCAGGTGGTCCTTATGTGAATGAAAATGAATTAAAATCCACAGCCTGCTTCCAGTCTACGACCGGGTCAGGAATGGAATGAATGAAGCCCCCATCTAGCGGCGAGGATATGAACTGTGCCGGCTGCCGAGGCCTGACGCACTCCTCTGGGGCAATGATTAAATGAATGACAGATGAAATGAAATGATAGTGGAGAGTGTTGCTGGAATGAAATTTTGACAGGGAAAACCGGAGTACCCGGAGAAAAACCTGTCTGCCTCCATTTTGTCCAGCACAGATCTCACATGGAGTGGACGGGATTTGAACCACGGACCCAGCGGTGAGAGGCCGGCGTGCTGCCGCCTAAGCCAGGGAGGCTTCCCTTATGTGAAGAGAGACACAAAATTCTCGACAGGTAAAAGCTTCAGATTCAGTCACGCTGTCTTCCCGTTACTTACCTAAATCAGACAATTGCTGATACATCAGGGGTTTAGAGTAGACTGCAGATCTGCTTTAATACCGTAGGCAGCCCGACTTACTTTGCTGTATATTTATGTTACTTCTGACATCGAATCATCCTTATTTCTCAAAATTATTTCTGAATTTATTCGTGTCAGAAGTATAAAATTAAATAGACATAAACCATGAAAGAAACTATAAAAACACAAGAATATGCAATTTCAAACAGTTCCTGCCTAATATTTTGCTACTTCAGCAGCATTTGAATTTGCTTTAGTCAATTCACTCATTGTACATCTAGATGACAAAACCGGCAACGTAAGAGATATTGTACTGTTTGAAATTCGCCACAATCACTTAGAACCGTCTTGGTTGGAAAATGCCACTTATATAAGTTGACCCTTGATCTTTCAACTTCAGCTCGCAGTATTGGTTGGTTTCTTAGTTTAGGGGCTGCGACAACGCGGTCATATAGCCCCGTGTACTTTTGGTGTGTGTAGAATCTGTCTGATAACCGGTGTTAATTGTGATGACTGTGTTAGTGTGTGATATCTGTTTGTATTCAAGTAAGGACTGCAGACGATAATTTCAAGTAGTTCCTACTTTTGCTACCAAATGCTACCGTCCACAACACCTAGCTTGCGGACTTGGCTACCAGATGCCATCGCAGTCAGCACCTGGCAGTGAACGTTGGAACTAATATAGTGTTATCAATTCTAACCTACAAATTTTGGCTTTACGTAAGTGTAGTTAGTGGAATGTTATTTTTCATGCCATAAATCTATGACATGGGACCGCCGGCTTTACTGTACTTCCCCTCCGAAGGAAGGCATACGACTTCGGCCGAGTTTGAACCCACGACCTTGGGCATAGAAGCTCAGCATGCTACCAACTACGCCACCGAAACCGCCCAGCTGGCAGTCTGTTCAGAGATTTCCAGATTAGCCAGTTCTCTGTGTGACCAGGAGGTAGAGATTCTCTCGGTTCCATACAATCAGACAAATTGCTGGTTCTCTCCTTCCATATAGAAACTCGTGCTGATGATACTGTTCCTTGTAATGATTGAGTAAATATTAGAAAGCTCTTTCTCGATTTTAATCTCCTATCAACACGATGTAAACCGAAGAATAGATGTGAAGTCATAGTAGATAATTTACTTCTTTCATTGTTTTCAGCCACTTCTCGTCTGATATCAGGAAGAGCAACCCCAGCCAGGTAGTTCACGTTATTAACGGGAGTTGGCCTCAGACGACCTGAAACAATCCTGTAGCTCTCGTTTAAGACATCAACCTGCTTTGCGTGTGCTGACTTGTACCAAACAGGACTGCTGAATAGCATAAGGCCAGTGCAGTTGTTTGGGAATGGGCCCTCCAGTTAGTCCCTGCGAATTTTACGGAGGATTTGCGAATTAGAAGTCGTCAATAATTCATGCAAGTACAGTATTACAGGAGTTATTCAACATGACATGCCATAGGAGAAAGTAGAGTCCAACGAAAGGGTAGAATTTTTGTTTTTACGTAAATTCATCTAATGTTATACAATGGTGAGGAATTATTTAACTACGTATGTGCTCAACTCTGGAGCCCATTAACATGGAAGTCACATGATCGTATTGCTATAAAATGATTGTTAAAAACCTTCACACTCCCCGTCTCTCATTTACTGTACAGTAATGTACTCAAGAAGGTGAAAGTATCTAGAAGTTCATACAAACCGTTTGTTGTATATGACTTGCTGCGAGGTTCAAACGTTCTCGCCTGCTGTTCCCAAGGTTGCAGGATCGAATCCTGGAGCAGTGAGTTGGCATTTGAGAATGCGCAAATGCGAGGGCATTTACTGACATGTTAAAGATCGCTTTCAGGGCAATATTCCAGCATCCAGGCGTCTCTAAAAGCCACAGTAGTAAAACGGGTCGTAAAACCAACAACATTATTATTATTATTATTATTATTATTATTATTATTATTGAAACGTGTATATGACAAATGGTTGTCAAGTCAGGTCAACGCGCACCGAAAATAAGAAAAAGAGCATATTTTGAATGGAAATTCCAAATTTCTGAACTTTTATCTTAACCATTTTCAAAGAAAAGCAGAAAAAAGGAGCGGTATTAAATATTCTTCATACTGTCCCTTGTTGTGTATCTGACAATGCTGTTCATTTCCAATAGTTTACTTATGATTGGTCACGCCTCGCAGCCATGTGTGGATGTGACGTCCAGTACAGGGTCATCGAAAAGGATTGCAGCAATTTCAAAAAATTATAGCACAAGAACTATTTGAGATATTAATTCGAGTATTTCTTTGTTAAATTCACCAACCCAAAAAGTTTTTGTCACACCTTATAATGTTTCTATGTGCGCTCCCTTGGTTCATCACTCGTTCTAGCGCGTCCGGGGGACTTCTTCACGTCAACGCTGCCAGTTTCCTGAAACCGTTCATACCACTATTTAATAGCATGCCACGGTGGGTGAGTGGATAGCGTGTCGGTCTACTAACCCCAAGATTGCAGGTTCGCTCCGGGCCGTGGTAAGTGATTTTTGAAAAGCGGCAAAAATACGACACGCATGTCATACGATGCTGGCATGTCAAAGAACCCATTTGATTTCAGTAGGCCGTGTTCATAATGGCAAAATTAATCTTGGGAGTTTCCGCCAACACAAAGTTCCTCATTTCTCTACTAGAAAGCGCTATGGTGTTCAAGGAGCTTAGATATCTAACCTCCTTGACTTTCATAGTGATTCAAGGAACAACGAAATTCGTCATGGAAGCTACCCTCTAGGTGTCAAATTACAAAGCTTTCACCCGGAACCGAGGCCATACGATATTATTATTGTTATTATTATTAATAATATTACCATCTAATGCTATTAGCATGAGAGGGATCCCTACCATAAACACGTCGGAAAGTGCGCTGAACAGTTATAACTAGAGACGGGAATTTGCCTATTTGCCTATTTTATTCCTATGTTTAGAAACGTAGGCTTTCGAGATATAAATCCGTTTTAGGTTCTTTTAGGCTAGATTTCGTTGGTTTTATTGTGCCTATAAATGCCTATTTCAAGGGTTTGTGCCTATTTGGAGTATAATTGCCTATTTAATGTATTTTGACTGTATTTTAAATTGTATTATATTGCAGCTGGTGTGCTCGACAGAATTATATTCACATTTCTCAATATGAGTTTATCCCACGAACAAGAATGGCAATTCTCGGAAGTCACCAGAAATAGCGCTTGGGAAATTTCCATCAGAAGAAACGAGGAACAATTTGACCTCGAAGCCTTCAACCCCTCCAACCTCGCAAGACACATGCGAGAACCAATCAACGTCGAATTATGTTACACAACCCGTATCCCCTACCTCCCTCTCGATGCGAACTGTGTAAGCGTACGCTTTATCTTCACATCAGATTCAGAACTTTGTGTGATTTATTGCGAAGAAGAAGTGTGTCCGTGGCAATGCCGAAAGATAAATTATCGAAGTCTTGTAACGATTCGATCCCCAAGCTTTTATATTTATAATAATTAATCTTTTTCGTTTTATTTATATATATATATATTAATTTTTTATTAAGTAGTATTCCATGCTACAAGATTTTATCTGTCTGTAAGCAGCTCAAATCATTCTGAACAGATTTCCATTTACGAATGGTTGTAAGGTTAGTTGTCAGAGAGACGTGGGAAGTGACAGGTTCGCTTACATTTCTACAATTGATGTTATGTCCTAAAGAAGGTCCTAGCGCGTGACAAAGGCAGGCGATGCGGTGTCCGGTCACTATTAGTGCCGGTAGTGGGAAATCTATTCTCTACCCCAAATGAATGTAAGAAACCCTTGCTGTTGTGGAGAAATAACTTAAGAAATGGCATTATTCAATAATGGAAATGTCAGTAGTTCAGATGAGTATTGTTCGTGAAGGAGCAGTGACTTATAGACTGTGTTTAATTGAAAGGGTTGGACTTAACATTCGCACCCCCAAATGAATGTAAGAAACCCTGGCAGCTGTGTCGAAATAACTGAAGACATGGCATATTCTATAATGGAAATGTCAGTATTCCTGATGAGTATTGTTCGTGAAGGAGAAGTGACTTATAGACTGTGTCTAATTGAAAGGGTGGATTTTAAGAACCATATTATCGACAAAAACTTGAAGATGATATAAATACAGGAGCTCAAGCCAGAGAAGAACACTTACTATTATTCATTCAGTCACGCCAGTAGTCCTACGTACTGGGAGTCAGTTTAACGTGAGTTGGGAGTCGCCATCAAACCGTCGTTCCCTGAGCATCGACCATCCAACTTTATACATTCAGAGGAAAATATTAGCGAGGCATCATGCTGAAGTACTACAACATGTCAACTACGGGACGGATCAACGAGGACATCAGTCATATTATCTATATATATGACAATACTTCAAGAGGTGAGCGAAGATCATGATTTATCTCACGTCTCTCAGGCCATGTAAAATCAAGCTTGTATTCATTTTAGTTCAATCCATTCATTATCCTTTATCTGTTGAGCCGCAGTAAATTTTCTTTAAATTCAAATTTGTAACTATTCTTATTGTGTTTTTCTTTTTATATTTGTTACCTAGATTCATTAAATTCATTTAAGTCAATGTCAGGACCCTCATTTATAGTAGTTAGTAATATTATATAAGGCTAACCCAACTATCCTTCATAATGCTGAATCGGTTTGAGTACTACGGTTTCACTTCGACCGGGGATAAGATATCTTGTTTTCTGCCAATGAGTAGCTGTGCAATCCCCTTATTTTGACTATCTAATTAGTCTGGCGCCCATACCAAATCATATCATTTTTAGTGTATACTTCAAGGTAAGTACAAAACAAAAGTGCATATTTTAATTGTGTCTCATTTTCATTTCATTCATCATTTTATGTTAATTTATTTCCCACATATATCTCTCAATAACGCCCCATTACATTATGGCACCTTAACGTGGCGCTCGAAAACCTGTTCAGTATTTATGAAAGGAGGGTATAAATGTCAGTGAAAGTGTGATTTTGAGGGAGTGAAGTGATTTTGGAAGGGCAATTTTTAAAACGGTGTACTTCGAGATGGCGAATGAGAAACAGAAATCTCCAGATATTCCGGAAGATAATTTCGAGGCAATCATGAGGGCGTTGCAGAATATAAAGAGTAATAATCAGGATCTGAGTAATAAGTTAGAAGCCACTAATGCTAAAATTGAACTTAATAATGAAGAATTAAATAGGAAATATGGTATATTGCAGAAGAGTATTGAGGGGATGAAACAGGAAATCAGAGGTGAAATTAATGAGATGATAGAAGTGAAGGCTAAATATATCATAGAGAAAATGGATAAACAATTAGAAGCAGTAGAAAGTAAGATTGAAAAGAAAATAGTTAAACAAATTGAGGAAAAAATAGCAACTCAAGGTGAGATTGTTAGCAAATTAGTAGACGCAGAAACTAGGCAGGTGAGAATAGAGCTGGGGGACAAGATTGAGAGAGACGAGTCTGAATTTCATAGGAAGGTAGAGGAAAATCACTTGAAAAATGCCGAGAATTATCAAGAGATTCAAGAGAAACAGAAGGTATTGAGAAGGGAATTAATGAATAAAGAAAGTAATTTCCAAGAAAAGGTGGAAATGGTAGGAACGGTAGACGTAGATGAAAGTGGCTTAAAAGAGGAACGACAGTCAGCGGAGATAGTAGAAGAAATCATAGAAGAGTTGGTAGAAACGGTAGACGTAGATGAAGGTAGCTTAAAAGAGGAACGCCAGTTAGCAGAGATAGTAGAAGAAAGCATAGTAGAGTTGGTAGAAACGGTAGACTTAAATGAAAGTAGCGTAGGTGAGGAACAACAGTCAGCGGAGATAGCGGAGGTAATAGGTGAAAGCAGGATAGATGTAGAAGAGATTATAGAACGTAATGAGATAGGGGAGAAGTGTAAAGAAAATATAGTAAGGGAAGTAGGTAAAATAAAGAAAGTACTAAGCACTCAAGAAATAGAAATGCAGAAAAACATATATGAAGAGAAGAGGCAGACAAGGGAAGATTTCCAAATTGGTATAGAGGAAATTAATATAAAATTATTAGAGGCAGAGAAGCGTGCGTTAAGTAACAGTCAGAAAGACATGGTTATCGAACGAGAAAAGCAGAAGGCTGAGATGGGTGATCCGAAGAAAAGGAACAAAAAGCAGAAGTATAGCACAATGTTAGAGGGAGATAGTAGAGAAGATGATAGGAGGAAAAGTCGTCCTAAGGTAGGAAAAGTTTGTAGTAACGTAAAAGTAGCTGAGATGGAGAGGCGTGTGTTAGCACAAGGTCAGCAGGCAGATTACAGTGAACGAGGAATGCAGATGATAGGAATTAAAGTCTCTAGGAGTAGGACCAAGCGGAAAAAACAGGTCACATTGTTAAATGAGATTAGAAAGATATTTAAAAAGAAGAATGAAGATTACTATTTTGAATGGAGGCTAGAAGTAGAGATATTAGGCGAAACGTTAGGAGGAGGGGTTAAAGGTAGCTTCACTGCAGCGATGTATTGTAATGAGGAGATAGAAACTATTGTGATAAAGAGAGAAGGATGTATAACTAATAAGAAAGGTAGAATCGAAGAAGAAAGTGATGAGAACTTTAAAATAACAGAGAGAGTAGTTATGTAAGTGTGTAGTAGCATGTGTTAATTATCCGTAGGACCTTAATATTCGTGATGAATTACTATTTGATTTATGTGAAGTACCAGAGGAACCAATTAGTAATAAATTCAACTCAGTCGTAGAATTTAGAGTGCGAGGGGCGCACATACCTGTGCTTCTTGATAGTGGGATAGGTAAACATGGTGAACTGCTTAACGATAGGTAGCTTCTATTAATATGTGCGTAGTTGGAAGAAGTATTTAAGTGTATTAAAACAGAAATGATTAGACTATATTGAAAGTAATAACTATTATGCCAACCATGATAATGAGAGTAATAATAATACGAAGAAGTATAATAATAATAATAATAATAATAATAATAATAATAATAATAATAATAATAAAGTAGAGATGGTTAATTGATTTACGTTGAGGTGGTACAGTGAGAATAAAATTAATAAGTGGATTAAGTAAATATTGATATACAGTAATGTATTTTCAGTTGAGGACATCGAGATAATCAGGTACTATAAGTGGAGAAATGTAGAAGTGGTTTAAAGTTAACGAAGGTAACGCATAGTGAATTAACCAACATCTGGTGGAGAAAAGAGAGTATTGGATTAATAGGACGTCGGATACATGGAGATGAATATAAGTGGATGTGTAAGGTCACATAAATGGTGTAAGGAGGAAGTAGGCTGGCGATATGTAGTGCCATTGAGCATTTGGGGTTTAAGATTTAGTAGTTGGCCAAATGAGTTTATTGAAGTGAGAGTTGAAGAAATAAGTGTGCCAGTAGATTGGTATCTCTGAGCAAGAGTTTTTTATGGTGTCAAAGGAACACGTGGAGGTGATGCAGGGAGTTTTTGGAATAGGAAGAAGCGCTGTTGTATGCAAGGGAATACAGATGAGAGTTGGTCCAAGTTTTTGATATAGATCGTTATACTGCACTTAATTTATGAACACTTCCAAATAGATTACAAAGCTTAATACCTAGTTGAACCACTTCTAACATAAATTGCTGATGATGAGCGAGAAGGAATTAATGGTATATTGTGTTATTGTTCGACGCAAGTTTAAAAGTAATAATAATAATAATAATAATAATTATAATTTGGTTGACATAATATTCAGAAGTTATTGAAAGGAATTTGTTATAATTCAAAGATAATTGCTTGAATGGTTGAAGTATTCGGAGAAGAAGTTAATGTATGCAAAGTGGGACTAATTCATGTGAAATTTAAAATGAAGTGGCGGTTTACTGGTAGTTTATTGGGTGAGAAAGCATTGAGACTTATTGTCAGAAGGGATTTCGGAGGAATCGTTTATTAATAATTTTAAATCAGTTAAAGGGATAAGGGGTGCGCGGTGCTACATTTATTGATAGTGAGGTAATCACGGTACTCTGGATTTAAAGGTAAGTCATTTCTTTAGAGGAGAAATTAAAATCTCATGTTATCAGGCGGATTTCGCGGTAGGATAATAATTAAAGAGTATGAAGGCAGGTAACTACGGATAAAACAGGTAAAGGTAAGTGAGGGTTCTATGTTTAATTGAACGAACAGGTGAGTCGAGTTATTAATAACCTGTGTTATTATGTGTCCGGATAAGAGCAAGTAGAATACTTGGGTAAATATAATATCAATTGACGGAAATTTCATGTGTATGTGGGGTAATTTCATGAGTAATACATATGTACTGACATTTGGGTTGTTTTATGAGTATTGCTAATTGTTCCTTGTTTCTACATTTACATATTAAGCATCACCAGATTGATTCATTGCAACTTCGTAATTCTTTTAAAGAGACGAAAGATAAATTATGTAATTCGTGAAAGTAATCGTGTGCAGTGATGTGTAACGAGTGATATTGTCAGTAGTACAACAACTATGTATTCCTACACTAGGCTGACAGAAAAATTCTACGCTCATTAGCTATAAAGCTAACACGTATGATATGCATACGATATCTCAGTTATTAAAGTGCAACGAAGACGAATTACGTCTAATGCGAAAGTGAAGGGTACATCAATGTCTCTTTCTTTCAGGAATTCATTTAAATAAAACCAAAGACTATATGAACACTTGAGAAGTTGAGAAATGGGGAATGCAAATATAAAATGAAGGGTATATTTTGTTTATATGTATAATTTTGTGGTAGTGTAATTGTATATTGTGATGGTGGAGATTTTTCTTTATGTTGTCATTCTGAAGTGTATTTGTGTATTTTCATTTTGAGTGTAACGTATTTAGACATTTTTTGGCAGAGTGCATTGAAAGAAATAATGTTGTCATTTCATGTAAAATCATTTATTTCAAGGGGCGATTTGTAACGATTCGATCCCCAAGCTTTTATATTTATAATAATTAATCTTTTTCGTTTTATTTATATATATATATATTAATTTTTTATTAAGTAGTATTCCATGCTACAAGATTTTATCTGTCTGTAAGCAGCTCAAATCATTCTGAACAGATTTCCATTTACGAATGGTTGTAAGGTTAGTTGTCAGAGAGACGTGGGAAGTGACAGGTTCGCTTACATTTCTACAATTGATGTTATGTCCTAAAGAAGGTCCTAGCGCGTGACAAAGGCAGGCGATGCGGTGTCCGGTCACTATTAGTGCCGGTAGTGGGAAATCTATTCTCTACCCCAAATGAATGTAAGAAACCCTTGCTGTTGTGGAGAAATAACTTAAGAAATGGCATTATTCAATAATGGAAATGTCAGTAGTTCAGATGAGTATTGTTCGTGAAGGAGCAGTGACTTATAGACTGTGTTTAATTGAAAGGGTTGGACTTAACATTCGCACCCCCAAATGAATGTAAGAAACCCTGGCAGCTGTGTCGAAATAACTGAAGACATGGCATATTCTATAATGGAAATGTCAGTATTCCTGATGAGTATTGTTCGTGAAGGAGAAGTGACTTATAGACTGTGTCTAATTGAAAGGGTGGATTTTAAGAACCATATTATCGACAAAAACTTGAAGATGATATAAATACAGGAGCTCAAGCCAGAGAAGAACACTTACTATTATTCATTCAGTCACGCCAGTAGTCCTACGTACTGGGAGTCAGTTTAACGTGAGTTGGGAGTCGCCATCAAACCGTCGTTCCCTGAGCATCGACCATCCAACTTTATACATTCAGAGGAAAATATTAGCGAGGCATCATGCTGAAGTACTACAACATGTCAACTACGGGACGGATCAACGAGGACATCAGTCATATTATCTATATATATGACAATACTTCAAGAGGTGAGCGAAGATCATGATTTATCTCACGTCTCTCAGGCCATGTAAAATCAAGCTTGTATTCATTTTAGTTCAATCCATTCATTATCCTTTATCTGTTGAGCCGCAGTAAATTTTCTTTAAATTCAAATTTGTAACTATTCTTATTGTGTTTTTCTTTTTATATTTGTTACCTAGATTCATTAAATTCATTTAAGTCAATGTCAGGACCCTCATTTATAGTAGTTAGTAATATTATATAAGGCTAACCCAACTATCCTTCATAATGCTGAATCGGTTTGAGTACTACGGTTTCACTTCGACCGGGGATAAGATATCTTGTTTTCTGCCAATGAGTAGCTGTGCAATCCCCTTATTTTGACTATCTAATTAGTCTGGCGCCCATACCAAATCATATCATTTTTAGTGTATACTTCAAGGTAAGTACAAAACAAAAGTGCATATTTTAATTGTGTCTCATTTTCATTTCATTCATCATTTTATGTTAATTTATTTCCCACATATATCTCTCAATAACGCCCCATTACAGTCTTACTGAATGAAGCAGTGGATCACATGAGCTTCCAATTTCACTACCGATGGAAGAGTAGTCTTCTGCCAAGCTTGCTGTAAAGAGTTAATTCGTTTGTTTCTTTTATTTATGTGATTGAGAAGTACGATCGCATTCATTGTAGCATTTATAGGCCTATTAATGTATGTATTGTGGCAAGTTGTTTTGTTGCAATGCTGTATTAGACATGAACTCTCAATCATTTATACAGTATATAAAATGTAAATAATCATTTAATTACTGAACGAGGAGTTAGAACGCTGGTGGTCTCTTGTCCCAGAGTGGATGAAAATTAAAAATCGGTATTTTGAACTCTGACGCATTCCCTGTGAAAATAGAGATTTACAACTTAAATACAAATTTTTTGAAAAAGTCGCGAGTAATTTTCACCAGCGCTATGTGTGGCTCTAGTCTGGGGGAGCGTTAAGCTCCCAGGTTAGGGCCGGGAAGCTGCCAACAAGCCTCTAGCATCCCCTCTAGAGTCTTGCTAAATTGTGGCAAAAAGTAAGGTTATGGGCGAATGCCACAATTTCAAATTACGCGGTTTTCTAATTTTCAACGAGGATTGCAGACTTGTGCGTACACATCATGCAGGATCTATTGCAGGCAACAGAAAATAGAGAAGAGTGGAATACCCCTGGTGGAGTCATGTAGGATGGTTGAAGTAGTCAGGGGAAGTTTGGAAGGAACCGCTGGGAAGATAGCCGCTGTCAGGGAAAAGTTTCATAGGGCCCTGCAGAGGAATCCAAGATGGGAAGCAGTGGTAAAGGTAGCCAGTGTGCTACGAGGTGAGGTAGATGAAGCAATTGACCTAAAACCAGATGCAGTGGCTTCGTTAAAGTTTGGCCAAATCACTTCATATGATGTTGAGAGATCTTTCTCTCAATATAAAAACATTCTTCAAGACAGGAGAACAAACTTATTACCAGAAAACAATGAAAATTTTCTTGTTGTTAATTCTTATTATAGTAATTAAACATGTTATTAAATTATAAGAAATATTTTCATGCCTATTTTGTTGCCTATTTTACACGTTAGTGCCTATTTACATGCCTATTTTAGCTATTTTAGGAGCCTATATGCCTGCCTATTTTAACTCTTTTTAGTGCCTATAATTCTCGTCTCTAGTTATAACAGATTTAAACTCTGTTAACCACAACACACACTGTGTTTTCTGCTGAACTGTCGCCATTGCAATCAAACTTGCTATACTGAAACAGTGGCATGGCAGCATCCCTTTGCGCACTCATTCTGCGCATCGTCTGAAGGTCACGGGCGGAGTACAGTCACATCTAAAACATGACGAGTTTCTGATTAGTTTTCCGGTCGAATTATTAATTTATCTCACTTACAATCGGAGATATGATTTTTAGCCTATTTTCATTTATTAAAAAACTATGTTTATGAGATCACCTTTTGTCCGTGTGTCTGTGTGTGTGCGTGTGTGTGAAGGATTTTTGAGTGCTCCCCCATAATAACCTCTAAACGGATGGAGCGATTTAAATGAAACTCGGTAAGTTCATAGCACTATTTTAGGCGACCCCGATCGTGCCTTTCAAATTTTGTTACGTCTCACCAATCCAACATGGCGGCTGTGCGAAATATTTCACCAGCATTCGATATCCCCGAAACTATTGCCGATAAACTTATCACCCTGGAATTTTGTACGGTGATAAAGGGAACTACTAGAAGTTCACCTATGTGACTTTTAACAACCTGGTAACTACAAAACCAATATGGCGGTGAAGGGAAGTTGCGACTTTTAAATAGACGTTTCTCGCGATTTAACCAATCAAACGCAATGAAACTCGGTACAGTATATGTTAATACACATTGTAATGCACCGACATCTAACTTCGTTCAATTGTTTACATAACCTCAAGATGGCGGCTGTGCGAAATATTTCACCGGTATTTTATATCTCTGAAACTATTACCGGTATTACCATGAAAATTGGTACGGAGATAAAGGGCACTACTGGAAGTTCATCTATCAGACTTTCAAAAACCGGTTAACTACAAAACGAACATGGTGGCCAAGCGAATTTGAAAGTTTTAAATAGACTTTTCTCGCGATTAAATGATCCAAACGCAATGAAACTGCGTACAGCAATTGTTTATACTCATTGTAATGCACTGGTATCTAATTTAGTTCAATTGTTTACGAAACCTCATGATGGCGGTTGTGCGAATTTCGAAAATTAAGCTTTATGTCTTGTGTTCTAATCATGTGATCGAAATCAACATTTGAATAATTAACGTACACAATAATCATCTAATAGTACATAACTCTATGGCCTAAATATATTAAAATCCAACATGGCGACCATCTGAAATATATAGACGGTTCTCAATATCTATTAATGTACTACAGCAATCAAACTGAATTGTTGTAAGTGTATAGAGGCTATGGGACGTTCAATAACCTGGCGAGCACAAATCCAACATGGCGGCGACGCGAAATTTAAATATTCAAATGGACGTTTCTTGCGTTTTAACCATCCGAGCGCAGTGAAACTTGATACGGTATATGCTTATACAAATTTTAATCGACTGGCATCTAATTAATTTAAATTATTTTCATAACCACAAGATGGCGCCTGAGCGAAATTTTAAAATCCCGCTTTTATTTCTTGTGTCTAATCATGCGATTGAAGTTTGAATAAAACACCCACACAATAATCTTCATGTAATAGTACATAAATCTAAGGCCTATAATATAAAAATCCGACATGGTGACCATCCAAAATATTTAGACGGTTCTCAATATCTACGAATCTATTACAACAATCAAACTGACAATTTGTATGCTGATAGAGGCAATTAACATACGTAGGATATATGACAATAGACTGTATAATTCTTCACGGAACTACTTGTTGAAATTGCTGCAATCTTTTTCGAGGACCCTGTATAACAATTCACGTTAGGTTCCTTTACCTGTGTATACGCATAATAAAAAAAAACACCTTGAATAACTGTACTGTTGAAGTACATAACTGCACGGCAATATACAGTTAGTCGGGGAATGTTCTTCGCAGCGCCTACATGCGTCTGCGAGAGCTAGCTACAGCAGTTACGTTGGTAGCACGGTTGCCGCTTGCATCACAACAAATAAACAGTAAACTTTGTACTCACCACAGCCATTCATAACTGATGCTGGAACCATTCAAAGTACATCACTCTTCTTCCGTAATCAGTTTGTTTTAATGCATGAACCACGGTAACTTTATAAGGGAACAGCTGAAGCTTGTCTCTCACAGCTTTATGTGCTGTCGACTTAGAGATTCCTGTTTGTTGAGCTAATTTTCGTGTTGATTTACTTGGACTACGCAGCATTATATCGGAGATTTCATCAAGTTTTTCGTCTTTTAAAAGCGTAGGCCTGCCAGTTCCCGGTACATCGTGAACTGAGCCAGTCACACGAACTTTACTTACTAAATTCCGACCGGTATCACGGTTTGGACACTTTGAATTAGGAAACCGCGCCTGAAATCTTAATTTTACATTTTCTGTAAACCGATCGCCTTCGCGAAAAACGTATTCCACCAAGAAAACTCTGTCTTCAGTAGTAAACGTTACCGCCTGTATACTGTTGCACTCTTCCAATAATCTATCTGAACGCTCGCTTACTGTACTACACACTGAAGACATGCAGGCTCGCTCGCTTATCGCAATACACGCTGACAGCCCACACGGGGGAGTCCCGCTTTGAAGGACACAGTGCAGTGCAGCCGACTAAACTCATGACTCAACCACTCCCAGCTGCACGTACCCACTGCGGAGAACATTCTCGGGCGCCCTGTATGTTTCTACAGTACAATGAATTTAAAACTCAATTTTCTTTATGCTTACCCACAGGAAAACCAATCTAGCGTGAATTGTTCTGTCGGACGCTACATCCACACACGGCTGGGAAGCGTCATCAATCATAAGAAAAATATTGAGAAAGAAGAGCATTTTCAGATATGCGATTTATATATTAGATATATTTATTTAGCGTATGTCATTTAATGCCGGGAGTGTCCAAGCACATGTACGGCTCGCCAGAGTCTGTAGCTGCTTGTGTGCGGACACCCATGGGGTGAGTTACAAGTACCGTCGCGTGTGGATAAGATGAAATGAATGAAGATGAATGAGAAAGTTCAATTTCAAGTAGTTCCAACTTTGACTACCAGATGCCACTGACATCTAGCGACGAACTTTGGAACTTGATAGAGCGTTTATAGCGGTAGGTTCTTTTTCTTGCCTTAAATCTATGCCATGGGTCCGCCGGCGTGAATTCCCCTCCGAAGGAAGGCATAGTCTACTGAAGGGTTTTAACGCTCTTAGAAATCCGATGAATTCGGCCGGTTTTGAACCCTCGATCTTGCGCATAACAGTTCAGCATGCTTCCAACGACTCCACCGAAGCCACTAGATACGCGGTATTGCTTCTTAAAGCCGATGTGCTCTATTTCACCGTTATATTTACAACAAACTCGTTGGACAAATATTATGTGTGATACGATTTCGTTCAAATCTATTCTGTACAATTTCTGGCTAGACCTGGTTAAACAATGTTTTTTTTTTTTTTTCAATCTATAGGTCACACCATATTTTGAAGACAGGTTGCAAAATCGTTCACAAATTATGAATTTTTATGTTCAGTAATTCTTCAATTTTCTTTTACCAAGAGTTGGTTGGTTCCTCAGTTTTGGGGCTGCCACAACGCGGTCATATAGCCCCGTGTACTTTGGGTGTGTGTAGAATCTGTCTGATAACAGGTGTTAATTGAGATGGCTGTATTAGTGTCTGTTATCTGTGATTCAGGTAATGACTGCAGACGATCAATTTCAATTCCTACTTTTGCCACCGTCAACGACACCTAGCAGTGAACTGGGTTACTAGATGCTACCGTAGCCAGATCCTGGCAGTGAACGTTGGAACTAATAGTGCATTAATGAAATCTAACCTAGAAATTTAGCTTCACTCAAGTGTAGTTAGTGGAAGGTTCTTTTTCATGCCATAAATCTATGACATGGGCCCGCCGGCTTTACTTCCCCTCCGAAGGGAGGCATACTGAGGAATTTCGAACGGTTCTAAAAAATCCGATGACTTTGCCCAGTTTTGAACCCGCGATCTTGGGCATACAAGCTCAGCATACTACCAACTACGCCACCGATGCCACCTACAGTATATAGGCTTCTGTAGACCCTACTACCGTAGAAGAACAAATGGATTTTTTAAAGAAAAATTTACAGTAAATAAAATACACGACGATGGGAGCCATGAAAGGCAGATAGGGAAGAGGAGAGGGTCCACACCAAAGGCAAAGGAGAAAGGGGAGAAATGGGAACAAACTCCGGAATCCCATAGGGTCGTCAACTCCCGAATTCGCCAGCCGAGAGCCATTAGGATGTAGCACCATCTAGAGGGGAGAGGCGTCATAAGTGGTGAGGCCATATACTCCCTACTTCTCTTAGGGCACTTAGCTAAAGGTAGAAAATATCATGAAAAGAAAAAATGGAGGTCTGACACCTCAAAGAATGAGGGGTAAGGAATGAAGAGTCAAGGGCCATTTAAGGCGGGAAAGGGAAAGACTCTCTAGAGACCTCGGTTGCCCTAATACTGTCAGGTTTGGAAGAAAACAAGAGTTGACCAAGGGAGGTTGACAAAACATGTGCCCGGAATTAGCCCAGCACTTGTAAGAGGAAGCAATTCTGGGTTCCCGTGGTCGCCAATCTACGTCCCATGTCTTCAGGAAATAAGATCTTTGGAAAAAAAACCACACACACACAAATTAATTTTATCATTCTTTTCTTTCTCGTACAGCAAGAGTCAGTGAATGATCATGTTGTTCCATGTATGACATCATGGATATGTAGCCCCGTGTATTTGGGTGTGTGTGGAATCTGTCTGATGGACTGTGTCATTATGATGACTGCGCTAGCATGTGTATTTGTAATTGGGCTGGAGGTGGATGTGGCCTAAATTAAGGTACAATCCTGGCATTTGCTTGGAGCAGAAATGGTAAACCACGGAAATGCAATTCTAGGATGGCTGGGGTAGGAATCGTATTCATAGTTTTATCTAGCGAGGCCCCGGGTTCGATCCCCGGCTCCGTCAGGGATTTTAAAACTGACGTGAGGGTTGGAACGGGGTGCACTCAGCCTCGTGAGGACAATTGAGTAGCTGTCTGACAGTGAGACAGCGCCCCGATCATGAAAACCAAGATTAACGGCCGAGGGGACTCGACGCGCTGATCACGCGTCACCCCAATATCTGCAGGCCGAATGGCTGGGCAGCGGTCGCTTGGTCGGCCTTAGCCCGTCATGGGCTGGATAGTGCCAGGGGTTGTTTTTTTTTTTTTTGAGACTTAGTGTACTCAGACTTGGTTTAAATTTCTTGGCAGAGCTAGGAGTCAAACCTGGATCTCCGGGGCGACAGTCAAGAATGCTAGTCACTACGCCAGAAAGTGGACGATGATAGAGATGCCTTACGGTGCTGTTGTTGTTATTGTTTCATTTGAGGGATTTGAGCGTTTTGTTCATTTGGCCCGGTGTAGGTTACTAGGGTGTGAGTAGAATTTGTCTGATAACCTGTGTGATTGTGGTGTCTGTAGTGGAAGAAAGTAAGCTTGTTGATTTACGTGACCGTTAATATCAAGGCCTCCATTTTTACGTGGAATCCAAACCGCAGGACATGGCATTTTACTTCAAAAATCCTTCATGCATTGATCGGGAATCAATCCCGGTCTGCCTTGGTTTGAGGCAAGCAGCTTGACCACTGCTCAACCCCTTGTCTGTAGTAGTGTGTGCATTGTAATCCAGATAAGGATTGAGAAGGAGGTGGCCGTGGCCTTACGTTAGGAACCATCCCGTAATTTGTCTGGAGTAGAAGTGGGAGTCCAAGGAAAAACACTTCCAGGATGACTGTGGTGGGAATCAAACCCACCTATTCTCTGTTTTACCACACAAGGCTCAGTGTACCTCCGTTCCAGTGCTCAGATCAGGAGAAAATTTCTTGGCAAAGTCGGAAAACAAACCTGGACCTCTGGGGGCGACAGCCAAGAATGCTTCCGCACCACAAAAAGGGGGTATCTTAAGGTGTCCTTAGGTTCTATATGGACAAATTTTTCCAGTTGCGTTACAAGTTATTCTAAACGGAAAGATACTATGAATATCTTATGAATTTACCACAATAGTATTACTTCATATTAATATAAAGACCTATTGTTTCTATCGCAGACCATGAGCATACGATGTCCGGATAAATCCGTCATTCGTGCTCTTAAATTGGCATGTCTTCAGGTTCTTCTTTGGAGCGTCACAAATCATCAATTTTTCGGAACCATTGTTCTGACAGAAACAAAGTGATTGCCTCACGTCTACAAACAAAGCAAAAGAAAAAAAAAAGGCACCTGATTTTCCGGTACGAAAGGTAGCCCATCCGAAAAGACACCATGGCTTCCTTCGCTTCATTAAACTACGTGACAGAAGTCGAACCTCTGGCCTGTCATGTAAACGCTCGTGTAAACACTTCACATTCCTGAGCTCCTCGACTCGCCACGCTCCGCCACGCTTTGTGAGCCACACGTCTCCGGAACGAACGCTGTCCCAACAGTTTCCCACACTGCCCAGCTTGTTAGGTATCGCACCGACCGCAAACACATGCAGACCATAGCGGGATATTGCACAGCACAGGGGGCACTGGAGCCGAACACCACAAACACACGCGGACAACAGCGAGATGATCAGCGACCACAACACAGCCCTGGAGATTACAAGTCATGGCCACAGAGAGTAGAGGTGTTAGCGTGAGGGAGTTCTAACACAAATACTACACAGCCCTGGAGATTACAAGTCATGGTCACACAGTGTAGAGGTGTTAGCGTGAGGGAGTTCCAACACAAATACTACACAGCCCTGGAGATTACAAGTCATGGTCACACAGTGTAGAGGTGTTAGCGTGAGGGAGTTCTAACACAAATACTACACAGCCCTGGAGATTACAAGTCATGGTCACACAGTGTAGAGGTGTTAGCGTGAGGGAGTTCTAACACAAATACTACACAGCCCTGGAGATTACAAGTAATGGTCACACAGTGTAGAGGTGTTAGCGTGAGGGAGTTCTAACACAAATGCTACACAGCCCTGGAGATTACAAGTCATGGTCACACAGTGTAGAGGTGTTAGCGTGAGGGAGTTCCAACACAAATACTATACAGCCCTGGAGATTACAAGTCATGGTCACACAGTGTAGAGGTGTTAGCGTGAGGGAGTTCTAACACAAATACTACACAGCCCTGGAGATTACAAGTCATGGTCACACAGTGTAGAGGAGTTAGCGTGAGGGAGTTCTAACACAAATACTACACAGCCC
Source organism: Meconema thalassinum (assembly GCA_946902985.2). Lineage (NCBI taxonomy): Eukaryota > Metazoa > Arthropoda > Insecta > Orthoptera > Tettigoniidae > Meconema > Meconema thalassinum. Next base: position 1,003,093,483 of record OX336388.2, on the reverse strand, counting down.
TGGAGATTACAAGTCATGGTCACACAGTTTAGAGGTGTTAGCGTGAGGGAGTTCCAACACAAATACTACACAGCCCTGGAGATTACAAGTCATGGTCACACAGTGTAGAGGTGTTAGCGTGAGGGAGTTCTAACACAAATACTACACAGTCCTGGAGATTACAAGTCATGGTCACACAGTGTAGAGGTGTTAGCGTGAGGGAGTTCCAACACAAATACTATACAGCCCTGGAGATTACAAGTCATGGTCACACAGTGTAGAGGTGTTAGCGTGAGGGAGTTCTAACACAAATACTATACAGCCCTGGAGATTACAAGTCATGGTCACACAGTGTAGAGGTGTTAGCGTGAGGGAGTTCCAACACAAATACTACACAGCCCTGGGGATTACAAGTCATGGTCACACAGTGTAGAGGTGTTAGCGTGAGGGAGTTCTAACACAAATACTACACAGCCCTGGAGATTACAAGTCATGGTCACACAGTGTAGAGGTGTTAGCGTGAGGGAGTTCCAACACAAATACTACACAGCCCTGGAGATTACAAGTCATGGCCACAGAGAGTAGAGGTGTTAGCGTGAGGGAGTTCTAACACAAATACTATACAGCCCTGGAGATTACAAGTCATGGTCACACAGTGTAGAGGTGTTAGCGTGAGGGAGTTCTAACACAAATACTATACAGCCCTGGAGATTACAAGTCATGGTCACCGAGAGTAGAGGTGTTAGCGTGAGGGAGTTCCTACACAAATACTACACAGCCCTGGAGATTACAAGTCATGGTCACACAGTGTAGAGGTGTTAGCGTGAGGGAGTTCTAACACAAATACTATACAGCCCTGGAGATTAGAATTCATGGCGACACAGTGTAGAGGTGTTAGCGTGAGGGAGTTCTAACACAAATACTATGCAGCACTGGAGATTACAAGTCATGGCCACAGAGTGTAGAGGTGTTAGCGTGAGGGAGTTCCAACACAAATACTATACAGCCCTGGAGATTACAAGTCATGGTCACACAGTGTAGAGGTGTTAGCGTGAGGGAGTTCTAACACAAATACTATACAGCCCTGGAGATTACAAGTCATGGTCACACAGTGTAGAGATGTTAGCGTGAGGGAGTTCCAACACAAATACTACACAGCCCTGGGGATTACAAGTCATGGTCACACAGTGTAGAGGTGTTAGCGTGAGGGAGTTCTAACACAAATACTACACAGCCCTGGAGATTACAAGTCATGGTCACACAGTGTAGAGGTGTTAGCGTGAGGGAGTTCCAACACAAATACTACACAGCCCTGGAGATTACAAGTCATGGCCACAGAGAGTAGAGGTGTTAGCGTGAGGGAGTTCTAACACAAATACTATACAGCCCTGGAGATTACAAGTCATGGTCACACAGTGTAGAGGTGTTAGCGTGAGGGAGTTCTAACACAAATACTATACAGCCCTGGAGATTACAAATCATGGTCACACAGTGTAGAGGTGTTAGCGTGAGGGAGTTCTAACACAAATACTATACAGCCCTGGAGATTACAAGTTATGGTCACAGAGAGTAGAGGTGTTAGCGTGAGGGAGTTCCAACACAAATACTACACAGCCCTGGAGATTACAAGTCATGGTCACACAGTGTAGAGGTGTTAGCGTGAGGGAGTTCTAACACAAATACTATACAGCCCTGGAGATTACAAGTCATGGTCACCGAGAGTAGAGGTGTTAGCGTGAGGGAGTTCCAACACAAATACTACACAGCCCTGGAGATTACAAATCATGGTCACACAGTGTAGAGGTGTTAGCGTGAGGGAGTTCTAACACAAATACTATATAGCCCTGGAGATTACAAGTTATGGTCACAGAGAGTAGAGGTGTTAGCGTGAGGGAGTTCTAACACAAATACTATACAGCCCTGGAGATTACAAGTTATGGTCACAGAGAGTAGAGGTGTTAGCGTGTGGGAGTTCCAACACAAATACTACACAGCCCTGGAGATAACAAGTCATGGTCACACAGTGTAGAGGTGTTAGCGTGTGGGAGTTCTAACACAAATACTATACAGCCCTGGAGATTACAAGTCATGGTCACCGAGAGTAGAGGTGTTAGCGTGAGGGAGTTCCAACACAAATACTACACAGCCCTGGAGATTACAAGTCATGGTCACACAGTGTAGAGGTGTTAGCGTGAGGGAGTTCTAAGACAAATACTATACAGCCCTGGAGATTACAATTCATGGCGACACAGTGTAGAGGTGTTAGCGTGAGGGAGTTCTAACACAAATACTATGCAGCACTGGAGATTACAAGTCATGGCCACAGAGTGTAGAAGTGCTAGCGTGAGGGAGTTCCAACACCAGAGTGGGAATAAGCACACCCACTTGTGCTGCTCCAAGTGGCACGTCCATATCAAAAGGCGTACTGTTTCGACCTCTCTAGGTATGATTCTGTAAGTTTGAGGATAAAATACCATCACAGATGTTTTCCATGTGACTTGGCCAAAACAGTGCGCTGACATGTAGGCCTATAGGCCTACTACTTGTATTTATTTAATTACTGGAATAAAAGTAGTGAATATTATTTATTTACTAGCAACCCGACCCGGCTTCGCCCGGGAACAGTTATGAATGCATTATGTGAAAAGCGCTTTTTTTTTCAAATGCAATGAACAACGACCAATATCTGTTTTACGTCTCTGCATGATGGGTTTAAATCACTGACTGGACTATTAATTATATTACCATGGAGTTGCATGTGCAACAAATTCTTGTCAAACGTAATTTAAGAATGGCGAGGTACATGAAACACAAATCCCCTTCCGTCCAATCTTAACTTGACTGTGAATTTTGCGGAACGAAAGGTTCACAGGCGAAATGAAGAAAAGCCGAGTTGCACTTCCAGGGAAACTCCAAACACAACCACTCTTCTCTAAAGTTTTTAACTCAACACAACTCGAGAGTTTTCTGCTGGCTGTAATCGGGCAATAAGCTCACCCGCTAGCTAAGCTGTATCTGAGGTGATAACACTCGCCCCTAGCTAGCTGGTGAACTGTCGCCTCAGTAACTGAATGGAGATTGTTGGAAGAAATGAAAACGTAAAAACACTTAAAGTAGGCGATGTATTGAAGATAGAGAGATGCTCTCTCGGGCTTTATTGTAGAACTTTTCATGCTGAACAATTCTTACACTCATAGTATATAGATATCTTTAACGGTTTGCCCAGCGTAAGCTTAAAAAGCGCACGGAAGCCAGGTTTTTTTCGACCTTTTCACTGAAGTTGTTAGTGACTGACTTCCTTTGGTCATAAATAAATAATTTTCCACAGAAACCTTCCTCGAGATATCCTTTACAGAATGGTGAAAATCGCATCAAAATCCATTCGGTGGTTCTCGAGATTAACCGTGACATCCAAGAATAGGGGACTTTGTTTTATACTGTACCCAATGGTACGAGGGCTGACTGGCATGGAACCGGGGTCTCTATAGAGGAAAGATGAGGTCCATGATTTTCCTAAGATTCGAACTATTGATCTCTGAGGGGGAACAGCCACAGTGAACCCAAGTAGCAATGAGATAATAACAGTATATGATAATAAAAGCTTAATTCCACGTCCAGAACGGGAATTTTAGGCAATAATAAGTTGGAATATTGTGTAAACTGCGAGCCAGTATACGAACATGCTAGCAAAAGCTACAGAAACCGACACAACTTGACAGCTGATCAAGTGGATTTGAAAATGGGAGGTACAGACGGACGCCAGTGCACTATTTCTTGGCGGCACTGGAGTGGGAACACAGTGAATAATGACCGAGAAAATCCCCGTCAGACAAGGCAGAGAAGCAGAGAGGGGATGGTCATCAAGAGAAATTAATTAATTACTGGCAAATGAAGCATTCTAATGGGATGAAACTTACACCCAGATGATTATCTTCAAAGAGAGATAATTTAAGAGTGTCTGCACACCTAAATTAAAGCCTGTATGTGATTATGAGCATATTCACAGGCAAACCGCGGACGGGCAAGGGTCAGTCTCGTAGCAGGAGGGGATTCACCCAAGATAGCGTCACCACGCCATGGAGGAAAGCAATTAATTTCAATTAATTGAGCGAAGGAATCACCGGCACGCAAGTGGATCTGGAACCTCCATGAAAAGACGATCAAGAATCACGCTGTACCTTGTCAATAAACGCGATATTTCAGAAAAGAGCATCTCCTGAGATGCAAGAGTACTACTTTTTGTCAGAAACCCTTATATGGGAGATGAAGCTGGGGAGAGTCAGTTCTTCTTTGACTCAACTTGTGGGACGACATGCTGTCCAGCCACACGGAATAAGTGCGCGCAATATGCAAGTCGTTATAATCAGAATCTTTGTGATGGACAATGAAAGGTGCATTATGCAGCCTAGTACAAGTAATTCTGCATTAATATTATAAACAGTCTACGGCAGACATATAATCATGCAGTATACGCGACTAGTAATCAGTACAGCGTAGAGATATTGCAGTATGATTTTGATAGACAATGAACTTATCCACAGGAATAGTTATGATCTTTAAAGTATCATATATAATTGTAACAGATACTACAGATTACGGGAAGCTGGAAGGCATCACAAGTATTTGTGATATATAACTGAGCAGCACACTAGAAGATAGAAGATAGGAATTGTAGGAGACGGGAGATGAGCACACCTACTCGAGGTAGACTTTCGGAGGAGACAGGCGGATGTCAGAATTTTGCAGTATCGCATCTCTGAAATCACGCAATAGTGGAAAGCCCAGCAAGGCTCCGTGTGTAAATTACCTGTAAAGTTAGTGATAAAAGTGATAACCTAAAGTGTTTAAATTTGTGTGTTAAAATAATGTGTGGTATTTCAAAGTGTAAAATGCAGGTATTACAAGATGTAATTACCACGTGCAAACCATATTCAATGTTCTTTGTGAAAAGTGTTGTGATGGCTTAGAAGAAATCAAAATAGTGGGCGCAATGCTGTATTGTTGGGTAAACCCAGCCAGAATGAAAGTGAGTACCATCCAAATATGTTAATATGATTTAAGAGCTCACCATACAAATACTCAGAATTTGCAGTAATTTGTATACGAATTCTCATCCCTCGTATCCTAGTAAATATATTGCTTTGAGGATGATAAACTTACGACCATTTAGGCGTAAGATGTTGATGAAAATAACGGTAACGTTAACTAATAATAATAATAATAATAATAATAATAATCTGAGGTTGTTGTCAATAATAAATGTAAAATCGGCTTATTGATGCCTTATAGAACGTGCACATTGTGTCATGTCCATTGAAAGAATACAGTGTTATTGTGAAGAGTGAGAAAGAGAGATATAATAGCGAGATAAAGAGAGTTTTTCAGTGTCACTGAAATATTAAATAATGTTAAATGCTACATGGTTGTGTTTGAGAGCCATTAAGGCAGATAATGTAATTGCCAGTAAATTGATACATGTCTTTGAGCTACGTAAAGCCTTGGTTTATAATTAAATGAAGGGAGGACATGAGTGCATTATAAATTGAGCCCTCTAAAAGAAATGTTGTTTTAGCCGCTATAAGCGAGCATGTCTAACGTAGAATCAAGAGATTTGCGTCAATAATTGCAGGGATCATCCGAGATAGTTCGCGCGTTGATGAATCTAGTAGGCCTATCTTCGAATCAACGATGTGTTGTATAGTCTCAGAGCATACATATATTTAGCAACAGAGTTGGGCCAGATGCTATCTGTAACCCACTGTTAGCAGAGTCTTCGCTACCAGGGAAAACAATGAGACACCCTAGGTATGCCATTTTAATAATTGATCTACCCGTGGAGGTAAGACAATTTCTTCTAGTAGGAAACATGGTGATTTCCTTAATATATTCGTACCCGTACGGCGCGAGATAACAGTTTGAAACTCGGCTGGTACGCGTCCAGAGCCACTGATTGCATCCATAAAACAGCGAAACTATTGGAGATCCATCCCTAGCTTAGAATACTAATTAGGAGCCGAATTGAGCACATTAAATACCCTAAGTGTAGGTGTTAAATACTTGCACCAAGAGCGAGCATATGGCAAGGTTTGTTTACAAGGAGAATATCGGTCAGGAAGGCAGGCGAGAGGCTGCAGACCGGGGTAGCCATCTTGGAAGGGAGGACCTTGACGACCCTGTTGTGTTCACACCGAAGGGAGTTAATTGACCGTGTCCCTTTTACTTTTTCTTTATAAGGTTGTACTGGAACACTGAAGGATCTCGTTATCTCTGAAAGTAATTGAAATATGCTTGATATTATTGTATCAAAAGAATTATATGCATTGTATCCATTGGAATAGAATGTTTGATCAGAGTAATCGGATAAGATTTGGCCAAGTTGTTGTCTGAGGACATCTTAACTGCACCAAATAAATAGATGCATTTTGTGAAGAGTAATTACCCAGTTTATGCTAATTTACTCAGACGGGTAGCATTATTGCACGATATAGCACGTGTGTAACGATAGTAATGACATGACCATACCCAGAAGATTGTTGTATGGTGAAGCTAAATCAGTAATTATGTATGTTTTGGAGGGGAAGGTAATTCATTTCAGCGTTTGAAATCTATGGGAAAAAGGAAACGATGTTGCGCAGAGAATAACACATGTTAAGCATAGAATAAGGTAATGAAATCAATGTTGTTCAAGGTAAATGTTCCGTTTCAGAACGGACAAATATTTTAATAATTGCACATAATGATCATTCAGTTGTAATTTGTGTTTTTATCGTTGTGTGGTGATATGCAAATTTAAGATAAATTGTGTGATGTGAAAGACACTATGAACATTCGTTAATGTCAAAGAGTATCAATGTTAGGATATCTAGGATAGATATGGGTGCGGAGGAGCGCCAACTTTATGAGAAGAGACTCACATATATTTTTGATTTTGGGTTGTGGGAAAGTAATTATAATATTTTTGTGTTTTGTTTTGTTTTGTTTTGCCATGATTTAATACCATTAAATGCTATATTTAGGAGCTTGTTGTTTCTTTCAAGTAGAGTAGTTACCTGAACATGTGGTCGTATGAGTGGGATGAACGCCCCATACCTCGAAAGAACGTGAGCCAGCTGGGATAAGAACACATGTTCCATATGATAACGCAAGAGTACAATACTAAGTAGAGATTATACGCCAATCAGTATAATTTAATATAATATAATCCCCCTTCCGTCCAATCTTAAATTGACTGTGAATTTTGCGGAACGAAAAGTTCACAGGCGAAATGAGAGTTGCACTTCCAGGGAATGGCGAGGTGAATGAAACTCGAATCCCCCTTCCGTTCAATCTTAACTTGACTGTGTTTCACAGGCGAAATGAAGAAAACCCGAGTTGCACTTCCAGGGAACCTCCAAACACAACCACCTTTCTCAGAAGTCTTAACTCAACACGACTCAACGGTTTGCTGCTGGCTGTATCAGGGGCAATAGGTTCGCCCGCTAGCTATGCTGTAACAGGAATGATAGACTCGCCCTTAGCTAGCTCGTAAACTGTCGCCTCAATAGTTGAATGGACATGGTTGGAAGAAATTAAAATGTAAAAAACACTTATAGTGGGCGATGTATTGAAGATAGATATATGCTCTCACGGACTTTTTTGTTGAACTTTTCATGCTGAACAATTCTTACACTCATAGTATTTAGATATTATTAACGGTTTTCCCAGCGTAAGCATAGGCTACAAAGCGCTCGAACGCCAGTTTTTTTTCGACCTTTCTACTTAAATCGTTACTGCTCGGCTTCCTTTGATCATAAATAAATTATTTTCTACGGAAATCATCCTAGAGATATCCTTTACAGAGTGGTGAAAACCGCATCAAAATCCATCCAGTAGTTCTCGAGTTTACCGGTAACATCCAAGAATCGGGGACTTTGTTTTATACTAAGTAGAGATTTATTTATTTATTTATTTATTTTTACCCCTAATACCCTCAACCCGGGAGATTATGACCCACTAGTGGAGCTACTGTAATTGAGTTTTTGCTTGTATGAAGTAAAATACATGGAATGCGCTCTCTTATACTGTAGTAGGCTCTATAAGCTGTATGGTAGGGGCTGATGACCTCTCTTTCCACCCCTTAAAACAATAATAGTTAACTAAACTGTAAGAAACAACCACAAGACAGCCCTGGAGATTACCAGTTATTTTTATGACCATCTCGAGTAGAGGTGTTAGCGTGAGGACGTTCCAACATAAACATACGTGGACACGGAGATTATGTGTGACCACAAGACAGCCGTGCAGCATGTCTACCGTGGGAAGACACGCTGGAGTGAGATGATCACCAGGCCGCAAGTGTATTACAGTACAGAAATATGACAGCTCATGGGAAACCAGATTTTTTAAATTCGACATCACAATCTCCATATAGCCTACTGTATAAAGTTTTAGCCTGTCTGTCTGTGTGTTAATTAGTTTGTTCTGGATTGATGTCGACCGACCACAATGAAGTTTTCAGGAAAGACTTGTGAATACTTGGCGACCAGGATCGAGATAGTGGGAATACGTAGGACTTATAAATAAATCCCTGCCATAAAAACGATCATAAATTGGGATATTGAGTTACATTCCGTTGTCTTGGGAGCGTATATTGCGTGTCAGGCTGTTGTATTTACTGCAGTAGTCCATGAATTTTTCTGTTATTTATTTATTTCATTATACATTTACGCTTATATTAAACCACGGAAGGGAACTGTTTTGATGCCTTTGCTTCAGGATAGGACATGAGATAGTTTTATACATTGCAGTCAAAATATTGAGCCGCTCTTATAACAGTATGCAGGAGGTAAAGGGCACTATGTCCATTTTTTTTAATGTTTACAAAATTATAACAAAATTAACCTTACAAAATACAGAATTGTAATTTCAAAGTCAATAATCAAAAGAATAAAACAGAGAAGGATTTCTTCAATAATGTATATTAGGCTAACAAAAACGCTCTACCCTAAGAAATATAAAAAATACTTCAAATGCCTCTCCTGTAAAGTTTCAATTTAGTGACATAGTGCGCTTTACCTCTGGCATACAGATATAGGCTATGAGAAGCCATCGGGGTTGGAAGCCTTAGGGAGGGAGTGTCGCTTTCGCTATTTACAAGACCGATTAGGAGAGATAGAATAAACCTGGTCTTATTTCCAATTCCCATTCCACGTCGGTAAATGTTAGATCCCTGGAAGAAAAATAAATTATTGTTAGAATCATTCAAAGACGTAATACTTTTTTGTATCATGGTATACAGTTTTAGCGTCGATTCTACGACCTTTTTTCGCCTGATATAAAATATAATAATAAAATTAAGTCTCTTTTAACTACTGTGGCTTTCAGAGACGCAAGGCCTGGGTGTCAGAATTTTGCCCCGAATATTTAACGTTCCAGCAAATCTACTGACTCCCAAAGGGCCCGGAAAGGTTTCAAATTATGTGTCTTCGAGAGCTCAGTGAAACTAAAAAAAAAAATCCGAAAATGACTTCCGATCTAAATGCAGTTATGAAAAAAAAAAAACAGCCTAAAATCGCATGTTTCTTTACGCGTTTTCTTTTTGATTCAAATCTTAGCCAATTTAACTTTTTACATATTTTTTTCTTTAACGTGTTCCTTGGTTCAATAATCTTAAGGTATTTTTTGATTTATTGAAAAACCTCACACCGGAAGTAGTAATAAGGGCTTAAGTGAAACGCTACAATTAATCACACTAGCTCTCATAGTGGTAGAAAAGTCAAACTGCTAATATAATCGACCGGAGAATCATTGACCCTCATTTGCGCTCGTGGTGGTAGAAAAGGCAAACTGCTAATCTAATCAACCAGATATGGTTGAGTTTGCGGTGGACAATCATCAGTCTACCGCGTGTCGTCATGCTGGCACCTCGTAAGAAACGTTTAGTGTGTCCTTTAGGTTTGGAAAAGTGGAGAAAACTACGAAAATTAATTACAAATATGCCAACAAAAAGATTCATAGATGAACCAGGTTCTAGTCTATAACATTAAAGGATTTTTTTAACATTGAGTTGCTTGCCTAAAGGATTAGAACTGAGGATTGTTTTCGCCTTGACTGATATCATTAGGGGCCGATAACCTGGATGTTAGGCCCCTGAAAACAACAATATCATCATTATTTTCTCTTGTTAGGCCCCTTAAAACAACAATTATCATCATTATTTTCTCGTGTTAGGCCCCTTAAAACAACAATATCATCATTATTTTCTCTTGTTAGGCCCCTTAAAACAACAATTATCATCATTATTTTCTCGCGTTAGGCCCCTTAAAACAACAATATCATCATTATTTTCTCTTGTTAGGCCCCTTAAAACAACAATTATCATCATTATTTTCTCGTGTTAGGCTCCTTAAAACAACAATTACCATCACTATTTCATCGTGTTCTCTATGTTATGGAAAAATTACTGAAGAATTAAATTTCCCTGTTGTGTTCATATTGTACTAGTATTCTCGTACGAGGGATGATAAGATACTAAGGTTATAAAGCCTGTACTAAAACGTAAACATTATATTTCATACAACCAATAGAGTCAACTGATATTAGACTTCTTACATTAGGTTATTTTTCGACATAGTCTCCATATCGGTTTAGGCACTCGTCACTTGGTGGGATGAGTTTGAATATTCGCTCCTGGCAAAAATCCTGTCCTTACGTATTCAGCCACGTTGTTGCGAAGTGTTTCACCTCCTCATCTCAAGCGAATCGTTGACTTCACTCACTTTACTTCAAGTGAGGAAACAGGTGAAAGTCACTTGGAGCGAGGTCTGGACTATAGGGAGGATGGTTAATTATATCCTAGTGAGACCGCTACTACAGCGTGGTGGTCTTCTGGAGTGTTATGAGGTTGCGCGTTTTCATGAAGGAAGATGACGACCTTGATGAGAAGTCCTGGACACGGTTACATGTTTGACCCACACAAATCAATTAACTGAATGGATCCCTTCACGAAACCAGTTTTCCAAACGAGCTGCAATTAATTGCTTAACTACAACTCGTGCTGTAGTTGGCGGGTGGCTGGAGCTCTGCACAGTTACCAACCGTATGTATTCGAATTAGGGACTACCTCACAATACTAATCTCTCTATAACAGATGCAACTCTAGGAATATCGGCCTAGTAACCTTAGATTCAGATACTCACTCGTGATATACCATGTTGTTGTTTGCGTCTTCAATTATTTGACTGGTTTGATGCAGTCCTCCATACCTCCCTGTCCTGAGCTAATCGTTTCATCTCTACATAGCTACCACACCCTACATCCGAGGCAATCTGTTTAACATATTCTAACCTTGGTCTACCCCTACAGTTATTGTGCTCGACCCTTCCTTCCATAACTAAGCTTGCTATTCCTGGGTGTCTTAGTAAGTGTCCTACCCACCTATCTCTTCTCTTCATTAGCAGTCGCCAGAAACATCTCTCCTCTCCCACTCGTCTTAATACCTCTTCGTTTGTAAACCCATCTACCTATCTGATCTTCATCATTCTCCTATAACACCACATTTCAAACGCTTCAATTCTCCTCTTTTCTGCTGCACCAACAGTCCAAGTTTAACTTTCATAGAGTGCCACGCTCCAGACGAAGGCTTTCAAAAATGACTTCCTAATTGCTAAATCTATATTCGATGTCAACAGATTCCTTTTCTGTAGAAATGCTTTCCTTGCCTGAGCCAACCTACTTTTATATCCTCTTTGCTTCGTCCATCACTGGTTATTTTGCTTCCTAAGTAACAGAAGTCTCCTACTTCCTTTAGTTTTTCACCTGCCAATTTGATGTCCAGAGAGGTTTCTGATTTATTTCGGCTGCACTCCAATTTTTTTGGGTATTACATTTATTAATTTTCATCATGAAATCTTTCCTCAAGACGGAGTCCATGGCATTCAAAAACTCATTCAAATCCTCAGGAGTGATATACCGTACCTCAATATTTTTATCCTGGTAATCTTTACGATCATTGCCCGGGGATTATGACTTCACATGGCCACTGGTTATGAAAATGAGGCCACCTCTCCATTTCGTCACCATCCTTACGTGGACATGCTTGTTAATAATGCCATAAATATACCAGCAGTCTTACCTTTCCCTGTACATAGTGGTAGATCCAGTTCTGGCGCGCTTTCATTTCTCAGGCTAGTCCGCACGTGAGGATGAGGAAGTGAAAGGTGATGATGAGTGAGGTCTGATGTTCCCAGACCGCGGGCTATGTGTACTCCACATCATTGACCTGTAATCAGCGTAAGTGAAACATGGACTTCCTACACAACCAGCTGCTCTTCAGCAAGGATATATTTCAGTTGGTTAGTTCCTCAGTTTAGGGGCTGCGACAACGCGGTCATGTAGCCCCGTGCACATTGGGTGTGTGAAATATCTGTCTGATAACCGGCGTTAATTTTGGTGGCTGTATTAGTGTGTGTTATCTGTTATTCAGGTGAGGGCTGCAGACAATCAATTTCAAGTCGTTCCTACTTTCCCTATCAGAGGCTACCGTCAAAGACACATAGTCACAAACTTGACTACTAGATGCCACGACAACCGTCACCTGGTGGTGATGTTTGGAAGTGAATAGAGCGTTAATCAAATCTAATCTACAAATTTAGCTTCACACAATTGTAGTTAGTGTATAAATGTATGTCATGGGCCCTCCGGTTTAACTTCCCCACAGAAGGAAGACATACTGAGGGATTTTTAACGCTCTTAAAAATCAGACGACTTAAGCCCGGTTTTAACCCACAATCTTGGACATAGAAGCTCAGCATGCTACCATCTACGCCACCGAAGCCGCTTTTCCTATTTTTCCTTTATTTTAATAAATGAAAATAGGCTAAAAATAGGTAAATTGGACCTAATAGTAACCAAAGCAGGCAAAGGCAACAGGACAGTAATCATGAGTAGAGCCGAATATGTAAATAAAACGGTTGAATTCATGAATGAGAATAGCACAAAGGAAGGAGACAAAGATTCTACAAACAAATTTCAAAGTAAAATAGTGTATTAATGTTATGGTTTTACGTCCCTTTTAACAATTGCGGCTTTTAGGGACGCCGGGGTGCCGGAATTTTACCCCGAAGGGGATCTTTATGGTGCCAGTAAATCTACTGACACGGATCTTTCACATTTTCGCACCCTCAAATGCCAGCTGACTAGGCCAAGATTCGATCCTGCAACCTTGGTTATAGCAGGCTAGAACGTTACCGCTGAGCCACGCAGCCAGCCAAGTAGTATAAAGTACCTCTTCACGAAATTGGAGAAAACTAAACTAAGTAACATGAATCCACAGCTACCGTCACTTATAGTCCAGCCCAGTGGTTTCCAACCTTTGCAAGCTGACGCCCCCCTTTTCAGATACGGGTGGCAGAGCAGTGCGGAGATCACTTGCAACATCAAGCCGATAGCACTGCTTTGTTTTTATGACACTCAGCGTTGAATATCCTGACTCCCATAAAAATGTCGTTGAAAATGGGACAATGACACGCAATGCAACTTTGGCTATTTCAGGATACACTGTAAGACAGTTTACTCAAAGTCACCCAGCCTAATATTTTGGAATCATCTCTCAGGCTTGATTTTGCTCCTTAAAATACAGCAAATTCCTTATTTCACCTCCAACCTCACGGCTCCGCAGAGGTTTGTGCCGACAGTTGGCAATTACCAGTGCTTTTGAAATAAAGGCTTGGCACGACAATCACTTGGAGAGATACGAAAAAAGTTATTATACAAAATTTTAATATTCGAGTTTTAAAGAATTATTCGGAAATCACTTCACGGCTTCCCTGGTCAAGCCGCTGAGTGTCCGGCTGTGACGTTTGGTGATGGCGGGAGAAGAGGGGTAAAGAGAACAATATAGCCAACTTACGGCAGTGAGAAGCTGTTAATAGAACCTTGAAAGTTGACATCATTGTAATTCGTCGCTAGCGTCTTCACTATGAAACGTGGAAGTCCCTCACTCCATTTGCAATTGTATGCATTATTTTGTAATTCTTACATTTTGCGGTTACAAAACCTAAATTCTTCGATCGCAGTGGAATTCCACCTATGTTGGCGAAGTCGCTTACTACCATGAAAAATGTTGTCACCTTTACAAATAAGCGTTTTTCCAGGTGTTGCGGGAAGCGGGAAGAGAAGGGCCTGTCAACAGCCCGCCGCGTTATCTGGTATCCCTGTCTATTCCAATACGCTGCCGAAGTCAACGTCACTTCCGCTCCGTTGCTAAGCAACTGGAGCAATACAACATGGCTCCCTTGTAGCTTGCTTCAGTCTTTGAGTCGTCATTATTTCCTATTTGTATCGTATAAAACTTGTCCAGAGGCAAGAAAGCATAGAAAAGTATATTTTTCACAGTAATTTAACATAGTTGTCCAGTAAAGTTGTAAAATATTGCGTACGAGATGCACATTAAGTCTTAGAACATAAGTCGTAGAGATGTGGCCTACGATATTTACCTTAAATTAAGTGAAAACATGAAAATATATATCATTTCTGGATATTGTGAATCACGTCCCGTATGAATGACCATTACTACTGAAAATAAAGTACCGTAGGCCCTACCAGTAAGTGACGAATAAAATGAACTTAAGGTCTATCAATGCATAAGGGAACAGTTTAAAATATTTAGATGAGAGTTTAGGCCAAATCTCATCAACAGCTGTAGAAGAAACAAAGGCTGCATTTCAATACAATTTGTGTGTTTACCACAACGCCGCGTTTGTTTGAAAACGAATCAAATTAACAAAGCCTAACCTGTGTGCTCACTGACAGGTTAGAGAAGTCTACAATTAAGGCCTATCGTCCTACCTCTTCTAAATAATGGGGCACTTTTCCTATCCTAGCTCTAAATATAGGGCCTAAGGCCACTAAAACTGACATGAAAATATCCGAGGCTCTCATCCAATAAGTTCACCAAGCTGATGACCACATTAACACACTGATTATTGTTACACATTAGCTGGTGTGCCACAAAAGAGCTAAATAGAATTAGCTGGTAGGCCTATATAGAGATTTAGAACAACAAAAAAATAGCTACCCTGCATCTTCACGAGCAATCCTAGCAAACATTCACTTGTCATGGACAGTTAAAGTGATACAAGTAGCCTACTTGTATGAAGTGGGCCAAAGAGTTGATGTAGGGAAATGCTAGTCCCGGTACCATAACAATGATCCATGTACTATGGTACTTGATGGCTCACACAGTTTCCAGTTACCAAATTAAATAGGACTTTTTAGTAGCAACTTCGGGAGCCTCCGTGGCTTAGGCGGCAGCACGCCGGCCTCGCACCGCTGGGCCCGTGGTTCAAATCCCGGTCACTCCATGTGAGATCTGTGCTGGACAAAACGGAGGCAGACAGGTTTTTCTCCGGGTACTCCGGATTTCCCTGTCAAAATTCCATTCCAGCAACACGCTCCACTATCATTTCATTTCATCTGTCATTCATTTAATCATTGCCCCAGGGGAGTGCGTCAGGCCTCGGCAGCTGGCACAGTTCATATCCTCGCCGCTAGATGGGGGCTTCATTCATTCCATTCCTGACCCGGTCGGAGACTGGAAGCAGGCTGTGGATTTTCAGTAGCAACTTCAAACCTTTCCACAGACCACATATTATGCTCAGTTTGCAGCATAAAACTGCCTCTTTCAACAGTAAGCGGCTGTATTCTGGCATTAGATTTTACCCTCTCCAACACCTTATTATACATTTGTAAAATGCATCACATAAAGTAATTGATGCATACATGTACGGTACACTCATGTTAGTACAGCTTGATCAGTGATTGGCCATTTGGAGGGGAGGAGGGGGAATATTTTTCCACTTTCCACAAAGATTTATCTCCAAGGCTGGAAATTGGTCTGCATAACTATGTTCCAATCCAAACAATGGGAATGAGGGTGTTGGTTCTTATGGTACTGAATAGTGGTTAAAAGATAATTAGGTTATTAGCCCGTGCAGTAAGGAAATAAGAAATATTGGACAATGATATAGAAATTTACACCATTCTTGGTGTAAAATATGTTCATACCACAAGCCTCCAATTTAACTAGATAGCTAACTCACTGTAAAGTACCACTACAGTGTGATGACAGACTTACTAATGCAGAGGTAGCCACACATACCTTAGGTTTGAGTTCAGAAATGAATTTAATGAGGTAGGCCTATACTAACAAAAACATTATCTAGAAAATAGTTATGCTACCCACCCCTTCATGATTCAAATTCATTACTTGACCAACATAACTAAATAAAATCAGCCTACATTCCTGTTAGGGGCTAATTGCCTCAATAACCACCAACATCACCTACCTGCCATTTGGTACCATATTACATAATTCACCACAACCTGTAATAAAATGACCTGTTACAACTACAATTAAACTCAGTTGCTCAATAACAAAAAGGCCTATTGTTAGGGGAGAAAAACACATCCACACTTCTGCAGGAGCATGTAAGTTGAATCGCAGGGGAGTAGCCTACTTCCCAATAATATACCAGTACTTTATTTATAAAAGACTAGCTGAAGTACCCGTGCTTCGCTACGCGCGATAAATAAATTAAAATGTGAAGGTGACAGTTAAAACAGGGGATAGGCGAGGTGCTGCGCAGAGGGAGATTAAGGATGAAACATTTTGTCCAACTACACCGTTCGGCGTTGACCGTGTTTTATAGCACAAATTTAGGTTTTACTCGCTAACCGTTGGAGACACCTTTCGGATAGAAAATGTAATTTTATACCTCGAATATGCCATCAAAAGTTTGGTTTTTCTTAGCGTTCACTTTTTATTTGAAATGGAAATATGAAAATTTGAAACCAAAGGGTGTAGTGACGTCACTAAAATGGTCGCCATCTTTAAATAGTGCAAAGTATTGAAATCAAAAGTAGCCTATATGTTAACCATGCAAATCAGCTACTTCCATGTAAAATTCATGTAAATCGTACCAGTGGTTCTTGCGTGATTAAGTAATACACAGACACACACCATCTCATTTTTAGCCTCGCTTCGCTCGCGTCATAGTAGTGTCATATTGTTATTCAATGAAATGCAGGTTTAACCCAGTTAACACCCATTTAGAACCTGAATATCCAAAAATCCCTCCTTAGTAGACTTTTTCGGCACACAACAAACATATCCCCTTCTTCTAACTTTAATAGTTTTGGGTGGTCGATGAGAGTGAACATCCAAAAATCCTTCCTTAGTGGACGTTTTTCTTCCAGAATTTCACCCCTCCCCATAGGCCCCTTAAATTGGATTTATGAAAAAAAGGTCGAACACCTACTTATTTTAATTCTTCTTCTTCTTCCTTCGATTTTGGCCTACTGTGGACCACGGAAAACAACTGATTTGTTGGCTAGTCTTTTTTCTTCTCCCAAAATTTCTTCATCCTTTCGCTGTGGTTCCTCCTCCTCTCATCTGACCAGGTGTTTTTGGCCCTTTTACATTGCTTTTCCTGGAACCCCTTGAATTTATCAATCTTAGCTCGAAACACATCTCGATTCCAAATGTCTTCTGGATTTATCCTCACTTCCTCCATGTCTTTTCTCGTTTCCTCTATCCATAATGTAGTTGCCTTGATCTTGGTGATGTAGTTAAAGATTCTCTTCGTTAGTCGACTCTCGCTCATTCTCATGAAGTGTCCATAAAACTTCAATCTCCTCTTACGGATGGTGTCTGTGATTTTCTCTGCCTGTCTGTAGAGATCTTCATTTCTCCTCTTCCTCCATGCACCATCTTTTTGTTTTTCAGGTCCTAGGATCTTTCTCAAGATTTTCCTTTCCTTCTTCTCTAAATCCTTGATTTCCCCTTTCTTATTCAATATCAAGCATTCTGAGCTATAGAGTCCCTCTGGCTTGACAACCGTGGTATAGTGTCTTATCTTTGCCCTGTAGGATATAGTTCTCTTGTTGTATCTATTTTGTACTAATTTATAGGCTAGCTCCATCTTTCTAGCTCTTCCTCTATTTGCTTCTTTATCAAGTCCATTCGGCTGGATCCATTCTCCAAGATATTTAAATTTATCAGCTCTCTTGATTTTCCCATATCTTGTTTCCAGATGCTTTTCTTTATTGTGTTTGTACTCCATGTACTCTGTTTTTTCGTATGAGATCCTGAGTCCAGTCTTCTCAGCTATTTCATGTAATTTTTCAAGCATTATTCGAGCTTCGTCTTTTCCTTTGGCTAGCAATGCCATGTCATCATCAAACGCTAAGCAATCCACCTTTACACCTTGCTTTTTTGTTCCTAAACAGATTCCTTCTATACCTTCTTCTTTTATTGCTTTCCTCCATAATCTCATTATTTTTTCCAGGACGATGTTAAACAAAATTGGTGATAGTCCGTCTCCTTGTCTGACTCCTGTCTTAATCTCAAAAGCCTCTGAGATTTCTCCTTGAAATTTTACTTTGGAGACGGTTTCTGTTAGTGTCAGTTTTATAATTGCCCGCGTTTTGCCATCTATTCCAAATTCCTCCAAAACATTGAAGAGTGTCTGCCGGTCGATGGAATCATATGCTTTTCTGAAATCAATGAACACAACTACGGTGTTTTTGCTTCGTAGAGCTCTTACTCTCAGAATACTTTTCAGACCAAAGATCTGTTCCACACAGGATCTTCCCTTTCTAAAGCCCCCTTGATATTCACCTATTTGATGATCCACCTGTTCTTCTACGATGTTTAGCAACGCCTTGGAAAGTACTTTGTAAGCAATAGATAGTAGCGAAACTCCCCGGTAGTTGTTTGGGTCAGTCCGATCTCCCTTCTTATGGAGCGGATGTATAAGTGCGCCTTTCCAGTCTTTGGGTATTTGTTCATTTATTTTAATTATTTATTCATTTATTTATTTATTTTTAAGCTGATTGAAACTCTGAGAAAATCAAACTCCTCGCCTATGTCGTTTAAGAGATACACGCTCCGTTAGGAATCTTTCAACCCCCACTTTTCATCCCTTTCACCTCATAATATACACCACATCGAAAAACCATTAGACATGTGTCAGCTTATTTTTAGCCTATTTTCAATTTTGAAAAAATAGGCTTATGAGATCACCTTTTGTCCGTGTGTGTGTGCGTGTGTGTGTGTGTGTGTGTGTGTGTGTGATTCGTGTGTGTGTCCCCCCCCCTAATAAAATCTAAACGGCTGGAGCGATTTCAATGAAACTCGGTATGTTCATAGCACTATTCCCGGCGACCTCGACCGTGCCCTTCAAATTTTGTTACGTCTCACCAATGCAAAATGGCGGCTGTGCGAAATATTTCACTAGTATTCAATATCTCCGAAACTATTACTGATATCGCCCTGAAATTGTGTACGGTGATGAAGGGTACTACTAGAAGTTCACCTATGAGACTTTCGAAAACCTGGTGACTACAAAACCAACATGGCGGTCAAGCGAAGTTGAGACATTTAAGTAACCTTTTCTCGCGATTAAACTATCCACACGTAATGAAACTTGGTACAGCAAATGTTTATACACATTGTAATGCACTGGAGTCTAATTTAGTTCAATTGTTTACATAACTTCAAAATGGCGGCTGTGCGAAATATTTCACTGACATTCTATATCTCCGAAACTATTACAGATATCACCCTGCAATTTAGTACAGTGATAAAGGGTACTGATACAAGTTTACCTATGTATATTTCATAAACTTGTAAAGTAGAAAACGAACATGGCGACCAAGCGAAGTTGAGACTTTTAAATAGACTTTTCTCACGATGTAACCATCCAAACGTAATGAAACTAGGTACAGCAAGTGTTTATACACATAGTAATGCACTGGAGTCTAATTTAGTTCAATTGTTTACATAACCTCAAAATGGCGGCTGTGCGAAATATTTCACTGACATTCTATATCTCCGAAACTATTACAGATATTACCCTGCAATTTTGTACGGTGATAAAGGGTACTGGTACAAGTTTATCTATGTATATTTCATAAACTTGTAAAGTAAAAAACGAACATGGCGACCAAGCGAATTTGAAATATTTTAATAGACTTTTCTCGTGATTTAACTCTCTGAGCGCAGTGAAATGTGGTACAGTAAATGATTTTGCAGATTGTAATGCACTGCCATCTAATTTAAATCAATTGTTTACATAACCTCAATATGGCGGCTGTGCGAAATTTTAAAATTAAGTTTTTATTTCTTGTGTCGTAATCATGCGATCGAAGTGAAAGTTTGAATAATGAACCTAGGCAATAATTGGCCTTGAATGGTACATAATTCTATGGCCTATACATATAACAATCCTAAATGGCGAGCTTCCGAAATATTTAGACGGTTCTCAATATCTATGAATCTTTTACAGTAACCAAACTGATTTTTTTATGTTCATAGAGACTATGAACATATGTTCACCTATAGGACTTTCATTAACCTGGTGAGCACTAATCCAACATGGCGGCGACGCGAAGTATAAATATTTAAATGGACGTTTCTCGCGAATTAACTATCCGAGTGCTGTGAAACGTTGCACGTTAAATGCTTATACAAATGTTGATCCACTGGCATCTAATTTATTTCAATTGTTTGCATAATCACAAGATGGCTGCTGTGCGTAATTTTAAAATCTCGTTTTTACTTCTTCTGTTCTAATCATGCGATTGAAGTTTGAATACCACACGTACACAATAATGTTAATGTAATAGTACAAAAATAAAAATCCAACCTGGCGACAATCTGAAATATTTAGACGGTTCTCAATATCTACGAATCTGTTACAGCAATTAAACTGAAATTTTGTATGTTGATAGAGGCAATTAACATGAGCAGGATATATGAAAATAGGCTGTATAGTTCTTCACGGAACTACTTGTTAATGATTAGTATGCCAAGTATCACATCCCCAAACGAAACCACTCGTGTGATATTGTTATTCAATAAAATGCACGTTTACCCCCTTAACACCTCTTTAGAACCTGAATATCCAAAACTCTTTCCTTAGTGGTCGTTTTCGACATACAACGAACATATCCCCAAATTTCATGTTTCTAACTTTAATAATTTTGGCTGAGCGGTGATGTGTGAGTGAGTCAGGACATTTTCTTTCATTTATTTTTGAGAATTTCACCCCTCCCCATGAACCCCTTAAATTGGATTTATGAAAACAACGGTCCAACACATATTTACTTATTTAAAACTGTTTTCCCCCTGAGTTTGATGACTGAGTGAGTCAATCAGTTAGGACACTTTCTTTCCTGTCCCCCCCCCCCCCCCGAATTTCACCCCTCCCCATGGGCCCCTTAAATTGGATTTATGAAGAAATGGTCAAACACCTATTTACTTATTTCTTAAGCTGCTTTCTCCGCTGACTTTCAAACTTATCGCCTATGTTGAATAAGAGATACAGTACATGCTCCGTTAAGAATCCTTCAACCCCCAATTTTCTCCCCTTTCACCTCATAATATACACCATATAGATAAACCCTTAGACATATATCTGCTTCTTTTGAATGATTAGTTTATATGCCGAATATCACATCCCCAAATGAAACAACTCGTGAGATATTGTTATTCAATGAAATGCAAGTTTATCCACCTTAACACCCCTTCAGAACATGAATATCCAAAAATCCATTCTTAGTGGACTTTTTCGACATACAACGAACATATCCCCAAAATTTCAAGTTTCTAACTGCAATAGGTTTGCTGGGGGATGACGAGTGAATATCCAAAAATCCTTCCTTGGTGGACTTCTTTCCCCAGAATTTCACCCCTCCCCATCAGCCCCTTAAATTGGATTGATGAAAAAACTACCGAACACCTATTTACTACTTTTTCAAGCTAATTTTTCTCCCTGAGATTCATACTTTTTGCCTCTGTATTTTAAGAGATACTTGCTCCGTTAAGAATCCTTCAACACTCACTTTTCACACATAGCCTACATCTCATAATATACACCACATCGAAAAACCCTCAGACATGTGTCTTCTTATTCTTAATGAAGAGTTTATATGCCGAGTACCCCATCCCAAAGGAAACCAATCGGGAGATATTGTTATTCAATTAAATGCAAGCCTACCCCCTTAACACCCCTTTAGAATCTGAATATCCAAAATTCCTTCCTTAGTGGACGTTTTCGTCATACAACGAACATAGCCCCAAAATGTCATGTTTCTAACTTCAATAATTTTGGCTGGGCGATGATGAGTGAGTGAGTAAGTCAGGACATTTTCTTTCAATTATTTTTCAGAATTTCACCCCTCTCATGAAGCCCTTAAATTGGATTTATGAAAAAAAAAACGGTCGAACACCTATTTACTTATTTTTGAGCTGCTCTTCCCCCCTGAGTTTGATGTGTGAGTGAGTTAGGACACTTTCTTTCCTGTTTATCCCCCAGAATTTCACTCCTCTCCAAGGGCCCTTTAAATTGGATTTATGAAAAAACGGTCGAACACCTATTTACTTATATTTTAAGCTGTTTTTTTCCCGCCGAATTTCAAACTTCTCGCCTATGTCGTTTAAGAGATACACGCTCCGTTAAGAATCCCTCAACCCCCAATTTTCACCCCTTTCACCTCATAATATACACCACATCGATAAAGCCTTAGACATCTTGCACCCTTCAATAAAGCAGTGTTTTATCAAGACTCTTTCTACGGGGTCGTGCTCAGTCCTGAATGCTTTTCAAAGCAAAGTTCGCCAAAACGACATGCTCTAATGAATAGAGAGATCCATAACAGAGGCTATACTAGAAATGAAACGAATAACAAGTAGAATAAAACATATTTGATGACTGAAAATTATGTGCATAATAATAATAATAATAATAATAATAATAATAATAATAATAATAATAATAATAATAATAATAATAAAAGAAGTCCTCCCTGACTTTCACTCCCATAAGAAATAAAGATAATACTGAACGGTCAGAAGTCGCTCCACCCAACAAACAATGTGAATACAGCTTCACTCAAATGATTAATCATAACATAAAATTGAGCGGTAAGAACTCGCTCCACACATTTAGTAGGATACAAGTCCATTTATCCTGGTCAAGAAGTTATATAATGCGTGGTGTACTGATCCTTAATAAGAAAATGAGTACTGATGCGAGTCCGTTTACAACTGAAACAGTCATATTGCTCTCGGAGTTGCATCTTTTAAATCACACTACGGCTATGGGACCCACCCTTAATTAACACACTATAATTACTACTGACACATGCAAGATCTAAAATACTAAAACATGATGAACCTCCCCGAGATTTTAGCCCGTGCCAAAGCACACAAAACACAAAGAGCATGCCGAAATAGGCCAAAAAGCTCGCATCACAGCCTCGCACACACTCATGCCACACGGGGTCATTGAATGCGTAAAATAAACACACTAGAAGTCAAGCAACAACAACAAAATACAAGCCTAAACGGCTGAAAATTATATTTACATGAATAAAAGCCAGACAAACAGATGTTTCGGAAGATACCTTAAAACCATGGACAACTCCCATTTAAATCAATCAAATACTCTTTATAATCGATCAGGGTTTTGTGAATTTAAATAACATCGTATATTGAAGTACAGGAACCTAGCCTGCTGCTAATGACCACGTCGCGTTATCTGATTGAGCCTTCCCCTAGTTATGAGTCAACGCTGCCTCTTCTCTCTGTTAGTCTTCCAAGCTTGGTGCTAATTATACATGGAGCCATACAGGTCCCGTTATCCATCTGGAAACGCGCAAAGACATATCTCACTCATCCACTCGGATGGCAAGAAAACACAAATATATACCACAAGCTCAGCCTCGCCAGGTTATGAACTAGGCTGATGTGCTGCGAGTCGGAATAATCTCAATGATATATTTCCCGCGAACACATAATAAAATCACATCATACACCATAAAGCTTGGACTGACTCACTCATAACCATACCATCTGGGTCGGCTCAAAACAGATCAACTTACCTTGCGTCCACAGACACACCAAACAAAGTATACAACAAAAACTCGGGTGCAAGAGTACCATCCCGTACAGACTTGCTAGAAAAGCAATTATCAAAATAATCCTGATTCATCATAAATTCTGCTCACAAATAATCTTTTTACCCTCCAATTTCTATTTCTAATCTCAAATTAATTCAGTTCCATTTTTGGTATAAGGCATACTTCCAAATTACAATGCTTGACCGCGATTTATGCAAGCGAATGCGAGCACGGGTTGCGCATAGCCCCGTATACTTGAACCAAACAAAATCACAATATCTGTAAAATACAAAGCGCTCAGCTGTCCATACTTAATGTGTCAGTTAACAAGAACTAAGAATCTACATTACAAAACAAGCAAACAAATATCTACAAAAATACGTCCCATAAAACCATAGCTGATTTAATAAATAATAAAATTCATTTGTACTCATTCCTTTAGAACAGCGTCAGTGAAACATCTCCAGCCATCACTCCTTTAAAATGCCTAGCTCGCCATCGACATCTTCTAGCAAATATCCTGCTGGTTCCAAGATCCGCCCTCGTTCCTAGACGTCATCTCGTGCTGAATTAAAATAATGTTTGTCAGATACACACATGATATATTTCCTATTAAATTCACCGATCAAGTACTAAATTCCTTGACTGTCTATTGGTGAATTATTTCGATGAACTCCCCCTATCTGGTAGTACTAGGACTACAAATAAATCACTGAAGTTACACTTATAACTTGACGAAAATGTTCCATGTTCACACACATGAAAAATGTGCAGAGTGTCGGCGACACTAAAATTAGAAGTTATGCCTCCTGTCCTCAGACACCTGAATAAAGGCCTTACGTCCTCAAACGCTCAAATAAAAGTCTTACGTCCTCAGACGCTGAAATAAAAGTCATCTCTTGAAGCTTCCTGGACCACTTATAAATGAAACTGGCTCGAGCAGGCATGGAAGGGGGTTTATGGAAAAATATTCCATAATAATTATCAGACTAGCATGCGATCGGTATCATTAAGTTCGTAGCAATGTGGAGGTTAAGATTATGCTGTAGCTAGCTCGAATCGATCGTGGGATTAATCCGTAGATAACTCCCGCTTTAATTAACCAGGATGCGTTATAACGCCGAGTTGCCGCTTAAAAAGGGCGTCTTGATATTATTGGTTCAGACTCTTGTAGATCATCGCGAGCTCTTATTTGTATTCCTCCCACAAGGAGTGGTTAACATGAAGATTGGCCATTCACATCGTAGCATTCAGTTTTATTCTTGGCGCCAACTCTCATAGTAACAAGCCATTCTGTGCGTACCCAAGCCTCCCTTCGCGCTAAAAGTTGCACCTGTCCTCTGCGTCATGATTTCTATGCTACTTTCTAAAATACCACAGGAGCTTAAACCTTTGTGTTCTCTCTGCCACTGATTACTCAACATTTTCCCAACTCCGTAAGGCTCTCTTATCTGTTGTCTGTAGAAATGTATCAAATGATGATGAATAATTTATTAGAATCCTTTATACAGCCTGTGGGTAAAGGGTTCAATATGTCTGATTATTTTAATGATTAGTTTATATACCGAATATCACATCCCCAAAGAAACAACTCAAGAGATGTCGTTATTCAATGAAACGCACGTTTGCCCCCTTAACACTTCTTTAAAACCCGAATAAACAAAAATCATTCCTTAGTTGACGTTTTCGACATACAGCGAACATATTCCCAAAATTTTATGTTTCTATCTTTAATAGTTTTCGCTGGGCGTGATGAGTGAGTGAGTCAGACAGGACATTTTCTTACAATTATTTTAACCTGAATTTCACCCCTCCCCATGGGCCCCTTAAATTGGATTGATGAAAAAACGCATGAACACCTATTAAATTATTTTTTATGCTGTCTTTTTCCCCTGAATTTGATGAGTGAGTGAGTTAGTCAGTCAGTTAGGACACTTTCTCTCCTTTTTCCCCCAGAATTTCACCCCACCCCATTGGCCCCTTAAATTAATTTATGAAAAGAACGGTGGAACACCGATTTACTTATT
The DNA here is from genome assembly GCA_946902985.2 of Meconema thalassinum. Taxonomy (NCBI): domain Eukaryota; kingdom Metazoa; phylum Arthropoda; class Insecta; order Orthoptera; family Tettigoniidae; genus Meconema; species Meconema thalassinum. The sequence continues at coordinate 1,003,067,534 of OX336388.2, read as the reverse complement.
TTTTAAGCTGATTTTTTTCGCTGAGTTTCAAATTTCTCGCCTATGTCGTTTAAGAGATAGGCCTACACGCTTCGTTAGGAATCCTTCAACCCCCACATTTCACCCCTTTCACCTCATAATAATACACCACATCGAAAAACCCTTAGACACATGTCTGCTTATTTTTAATGATTAGTTTATATGCCGAGTATCACATCCTCAAATGAAACCACTCGTGAGATATTGTTATTGAATGAAATGCAGGTTGAACACCCTTAAGACCCCTTTAGAACCTGAATATTCAAAAATCCTCCCTTAGTGTATGGTTTTGACATACAACGAACATATCGCAAAAATGCCATTTTTCCAGCTTCAATATTTTTGGCTGGGCGATGATGAGTGAGAGAGTGAGTCAGGACATTTTCTTTCAATTTTTTTTCTTCAGAATTTCACCCCTCCCGATGAACCCCTTAAATTTGATTTATCAAAAAAAAACTGTCGAACACATATTTACCTATTTTAAGCAGTTCTTCCCCCTGAGTTTGAAGAGCGAGTGAGTCAATCGGTTAGGACACTTTCTTTCCTGTTTTTTCCCCCAGAATTTCACCCCTCCCCATGGGCCCCTTAAATTGGATTTATGAAAAAACGGTCGATCACCTATTTACTTATTTTTTATTCTGAGTTTTTCCGCTGAGTTTCAAACTCTTCGCCTATGTCGTGTAAGAGATACAGGCTCCTTTAGGAATCTTTCAACCCCCACTTTTCACCCCTTTCACCTCATAATATACACCACATCGAAAAACCCTTAGACATGTGTCTTCTTATTAGCGTATTTTCAATTTTGAAAAAATAGGCTTATGAGATCACCTTTTGTCCGTGTGTGTGTGCGTGTGCGTGTGTGTGTGTGTGATTCGTGTGTGTGTCCAACCCCCTAATAAAATCTAAACGGCAGGAGCGATTTCAATGAAACTCGGAAAGTTCATAGCACTATTCCCGGCGACCTCGACCGTGCCCTTCAAATTTTGTTACGACTCACCAATCCAACATGGCGGCTGTGCGAAATATTTCACCAGCATTCATTATCTCCGAAACTATTACCGATATTACCCTGATATTTTCTATGGTGATAGAGGGAACTACTATAAGTTCACTTATGTGACGTTTGAAAACCTGGTAACTACAAAACCAACATGGAGGCCAAGCGAATTTGCGACTTTTAAATAGACGTTTCTCGCGATTTGACCAACCAAACACAATGAAACTTGGTACAGTATATATTTATATACATTGTAATGCACCGACATCTAACTTCGTTCAATTGTTTACATAATCACAAGATGGCGGATGTGTGAAATATTTCACCGGCATTCTATATCTCTGAAACTATTAGCGGTATCTCCCTAAAATTTTATACGGAGATAAAGGGCACTACTGGAAGTCCACCTATAAGACTTTCAAAAACCGGTTAACTACAAAACGAACATGGCGGCCAAGCGAATTTGAAAATTTTAAATAGACCTTTCTCGCGATTTAATGTTCCAAGCGCACTGAAACCTGGTACAGGAAATATTTATACGCATTGTAATCCACTGGTATCTAATTTAGTTCAATTGTTTACATAACCTCAAGATGGCGGCAGTGCGAATTTTAAAATTAAGTTTTTATTTCTTGTGATGTAGTCATGCGATCGAAGTGAAAGTTTGAATAATGAACCTACGCAATAATTTTCCTTTAATGGTACATGACTCTATGGCCTATATATTTAACAATCCAACATGGCGACCATCCGAAATATTTAGACGATACTGAATATCTACGAATCTATTTTAGCAATCAAACTGATTTTTTTATGTTCATAGGGGCTATTAACTTAAGTTCACCTATAGGACTTTAAATAACCTGGTGATCACAAATCCAACATGTCGGCGACGCGAAGTATAAATATTCACATGGACGTTTCTCGCAATTTAACCATCCGAGTGCAGTGAAACTTGGTACAGTAAATCCTTTTACGAACGTTAATCCACTGGCATCTAATTTATTTCAATCGTTTCCATAACCACAAGATGGCAGTTGTGCGAAATTTTAAAATCTCCATGTTACTTCTTGTGTCCTAACCATGCGATTGAAGTTTGAATGCTACACGTACACAATAATCTTCATGTAACAGTACATAACTCTAGGACCTACATATATAAAATCCAACATGGCGACCATCCGAAATATTTAGTCGTTTTTCAATATCTATGAATCTATTACAGCAATCAAATTGAAATTTTGTATGTTGATAGAGGAAGTTAATATAAGTAGGATATATGAAAATAGGCTGTATAGTTCTTCACAGAACTACTTGTTTTTAATGATGAGTTTATATGCCGAGTATCACATCCCCCTATGAAACCAATCAGGCGATATTGCTATTCAATTAAATGCAGGTCTACACCCTTAACACCCCTTTACAACCTGAATATCCGAAAATCCTTTCTTAGTGGGCGTTTGCGGTCCTTGAAGAAGCTGCATACCAAATTGCATTGCAATCCGTTGGGTGGTTTCTGAGATTTCATGATTAATGTGTGTGTGAGTGAGTGAGTGAGTGGTATTTGACAAATATATAGTAGATAGTGTCAAGTCTTTGTTATGCTATACTCGGTTGACAGTGCTGTGTGAGCAGTTGAGTAACTAACGGGATTTCAAGTAAAGCTCCTCATTTTCTATACCAGTAGTGCAGAGCGCAACTGGCATCCAGTCGGCCGTGTCTCGACTTGAGCTATGTTGCCATGGATACTATCTGCCTTGCCATTCCATCATGAGTATTTTATGGATTTATTAGCCTTTGCTCGAGTGCAAAAGGGCCGAAATCAGAAGAATGTGAAAGACTACCGAAAATTCATGTTGGCAGTCGTTCCTTCTGGGTCCTAAACTATGTGTATGCAAAATTTAGTTGAGATTGGTGGAACGGTGTAGATTTGTATACGGAACCAACCCACCCATCCACATACATACATACTGAACCCTTGGGCCATCGGGTCCATGACGGTCGAACCATGTCCTTAAGGAAGAAATGAAAGAAAAGTATAGTTTCTTAAAGGAATGGAGAGAGATTTTAAGCCAGGAATATAGCTCAACATTGTGCAAGCGACTAGGGACAGATGCTCCTGAGATGAGATCACCCCACTCGACATGCCAGAGAGGGCCGGTCACGAGTATTAATAACTGAGTGGAATCTTCCACCGTGATAGAAAGAGAAGCCTGAATCGGAATTCAAGCTGACGTGGCTGGAATTTGACAACGTCGCATATGCACCAGAAGAGGAATAATTAAAATTAACACATTTACGGGCATAATAATGAGTAAACAAGCACAGTACAGTGAATCATTTTGAATGAGAGATTTTTCAGTATAGAGAAACCATGTAATAATTGTGCAGAAATAAACTGCCGACGTAAGACGACGTCATCGGTGAATTACCTAAGCCTCTGTGGAGGGGAGAGACCAAAAAGAATGCAACACCCACACAATTGAGGACGAGAAATTAATTAATATCTCCAAATTGCACGATCGATTCTTAGGTGCAATAAGATCATTTGACATTGAGAAGACGAGCTTTCGGAAGGTATAATTTTTATATTTGTGGCACCATTATTTTAGAAGTTGACCACAGGAAAGGCTTGAGTCTTATTTTTTTGTAGTAAAACAGTATAAAGCTTCGGGCGTTTCCAAGCCAATCATGCAGTATTCGAACGGCCCGAGGGGTATCGCCACGCATCACGCATCACGAATCCGTCCAGGAGGACGTGAAGTTATATCAGCACATGCAGTTATTCTGAGAGCCCGTGAGGGGGCGTAACGCTGTGTCACATCGCATCGAATGCAGTTACAACGAGCACTCCGTGACCGGAGGTGCTGCATCAAAGTCTTCAAACGTATGAATCTCAAGGGAGGTCATACTGCGCAACAAGTATAAGCACCGTATATGCAGTTTTCAAACGGCCTGAGGGCACGTCACTGTGCTACATCACAACGAATGCAGTTATTCCGACAGTCCGTGAGGGGACGTAACTCTGCGTTACATCGATAACAGCTACCAGTACTCCTTGAGGGGAGAAAACGCTGTTTCACACCGCCGAAGGAAGATCCGATAGCCACAGGCGTCACAGTGGTAACGACTTGCTTGCCTCCATTAGGAGCATTTAAGGCGAAATTTTAAAGTATCGCCGCAGTGAAGTATTAGGAAAATCCTAATTATAGGATTTAGGCCCGACTGTATACAAGTTAAAGTGAAAATTCGCAAGTTATAGTCAGAGCAGGCTGCGAACGTCGGACTTAAAGGCGATAGGTCGTTAAATGTACGAACGAACAGATCATAACGTACGGAAGTATCGTACCAGACAGATAAACTGTTAGTTAAATTGAAGAAACCTAAAAAGGAAGAACAGAATACGGTTCGAAACGTAGGAGTGTTAAAACAGTTCAAATAAAGAGGATAGGAGACTATAAACATTAGCTCCAGATAGCAGGCGAACAATTCTAATAGTACTAGAATCGAGAAGTGCTAGCTGCTAGAAAATAAATCTATAGGTCTTAGAGGAGACCTCGATCCATATAGACTTTCGTTAGGATCAATAGACAGATCTACAGAGAAGCCGTTCAAGCTAGATAAATATCCAGTTATCCAGGATAGGAATAGCAGAATTGAACTCCAGGGAACAGTAGATGTTTCGGGACTTTCGCATTTAGGAAGCCAACATCGAATAAATTTCACCCTTGGAAACGGGAATTTACGAAGATCACGTGTGACAGGCGCAGAAACACGGCCTAGTGATCGAGAAATTGTGAAGTGTAAAATAATCAAGATTGTGTGTTAGATAATATTTTTAGTGTTATTATGTGTTCAAAAGGGACACACCAGTATATAAAAATGTCGTCAATATTAAGTGTTTTAGATATATGTTTATTTGTGTTTTTACGTAAGATGAATACCTTTAATATGGTGTAAGAAGTTCAAAGTGGGCCCAAAAATGAAACACCACACCAGATTTAAGATCAGGGATGATCTGGAAAATATGTAAGTACAAAATTCATTTTTATTTTGGTGTCAGAAATTGATTGTGTACAAAACCCACCAGAGTTTTTGGAGTGAAAGGGATGTGTTTTAATAAATAAATGCTGAATAATCAAGAATACGGTCTGAACAATAATAAAATAAATAGAGAAATTATGAATAATTATGTAAAGAATAAATCCAGTATAGGAAATATGTGAATAAAGGGTTAATGTATTTAACAAATGTCATAAGAGCAAGCGAAATATCAGTTAATTATCACGAGAGACATTGAAATAAAGTAAAGTTGAGATATGAAAGAAATAGCTTTTGAGCTTGTATAAAGAATAAAGATAATAATAATAATAATTAAATATGGAAATGTTAAACAAAAATCAAATAAATTGATATGAACATAAGAACGTTAAGCCTTAACGTATGTGTAAGAAATGAGGTTCAATAGAATATTTTCAAACAGGGAGCGATTTATCGACCATGGAAAGATTAATATGTGAATTAAATAATATGAATTGTTACTAATGAGATTTATCAGTTCTTGGGAAGACATTTTCGGCTTAAAATAAAGCATAGCGCATAATGAGCGCAAATATAATATTAAAGTGTCACGCTAGGAACGCGTAGTGGTGAAATACTTGGTACATTACTTATGGAGGGTAGTTGATTGCAGTGAATTGATAATTGTGTAAGTCCTCTATTTGTGACATTAGTATCACGAGGCATTGTGTATGTATTTAAAAGGGAGCTAATAGATGGTATTATTGAGCGTATGTCATATGGGCCACGGCCGACTCTAAATCGCATTTTGAAATAAGTCCTCTGTACGGGATTAGTTCCCGAGGCACCTGAAGAGATTCGAATGCAGGATCTTCTTATGATAAAAGCCCCTGAAATTCTCCGTCGTCGTATGTGTATTTAATCTTCCCAATCAATGAGGACCCTCTCATAATTAATAAATGCCAAGGATATGAAAATGGTCTGTGAACCAAAGAATAGTTGTTTGAATGTTACGGTACAATAAAGCCCGGTCTCCTCAGAACTGGATAGAATGGAAAGGTTTGTTTTAAAAGCCTTGAAAATAAACTACTAATGTTGGGTCAGATAGGATGGCTCCGCCACCCTAAGATGTCATAAATCGCACCCCTTGTCGTAGAGTCTAGCTCTTTTAAAGCGAGATGGAACCGAGACCGTCTCGTAAGCTGTTGTAAAAGGGAAATGAATACACCAGGAGTGTTTAAAGTTGTAAACGACCCGGGCGTTGAACCGAGGTCCTTAAAGATAGATATTTCGTTTGCCGGTTCAGATCGTAGTTTCTTATATGATAATGGTCTATTAAGACATAAGAGATAAATAACAATCCCTATTGTAATAATGTAAGGACGTGGGATTCCACGAGTTGATTGAAGGCAACTGAGTTCGGGAGTAACTATAGTTTTTTGACTGTGTCAAGTACCTTCACGCTCTGGAGTACACAATTGATTTTCTGATTACCTTAATATGTTTGTGAAATAAAGAGAGATGATAACAACTGAATGTGTGGACATGCCCAAAAACCTTGAGTTAGATAATTAAAGTAGATTTTAAATATAATTATATATTTGTCCTTGAGAAATAAGAAAATATAAAAGCTAATGTTTGAGGTGTACAAGAATGACACTGTAATAATGTAAAGGCATGGAGCCAACGAGCTCGGAGTTTTGTAAACTTAATGTTAGTGCTTTATGGAAGTGAGACTAAGTAAGAATTGTTGGTTTATGTGGAAACCACAGGTTTTGAATTCAATATTTGTTTATTTTATTTTGTGATCCCTTGTTCATTTGGAACAAGCAGTTGATATTTGGGTCAGTAATTAAAGTGTTAAAATGTTTGTAGCGCCATTAATTTATTAATTAAATATGTTTAAATAGGAGTTGATTTTGTTGTTATTTTTGCAAGTGTATCCTCTAATTAATCCAAAATATGTGAGTCACAGAGTGGGGGAACTTACCACTGCCCCGAAATCCCGAATTGAGCTACGCTGGTATACTGTGATTGGCATATTTCTTGCTAAATGGGCACAGGGGAATATATAAATACTGTGCTGGATTAATAACTAGAGGAACACTTAAGTCGGTCATATCATGTAAAATAAAGTAATGATAGGAAAAGCTACAACGTAAAATATTAACTGACCGCATGGGTCCCTGGAAACTCATACCGAGCAGCCCTGATTAATATATTATATTATGAACCCCCTAGCAAAACCTCATTAACTTTTTGGCGCCCAGTACGCAGGGATGAGTTTTCCTAGGGAAAACCCGAGTTTTTCTCGAAAAATCAAAATTTTCATTTTTTGAAAAAAAAATGGTTTTTCGAAATTTTGAATTTTAAACACTTCCATAAAGGTTTATGAAATTGAATAAGATTATCAAAAGGGTACGTTGTGAGTTAATACCCGTACCAAAGTAATATTTTAAAAGAAATGGGGACACACTAATTCAGAGTATCATCTCTCAAGCATGTACTAGTGTGGTGGCATTTGTGGCCCACTGTATTCTTATAAGATGGCATTTAGTGAGGAAGTGCAAAGGCTTTTGGAGGCCATGAACAATAAATTGGGAACAATAGACAATACATTGGGTCTCCAAAAGGATGAAAATAACAAAGTGTTCGAATCCATAAATGAGAGTTTGAATAAGTTGGATAAACAACAGACTGAAAATAAAGAAGGGTTAGGATCTATAAACAATAAGTTGGACAGCCAACAGGAGGAAAATAACCAAAGGTTAGGATCCATGAATCTAAGTTTGGAGTCAATAAAAACTGATAGTGCTAATATGAGCACTAAATTAGAGAATATCGAAGTTAAAAGTAATACCATGGAAACTAAGTTAGAAGCAATCGAGGCTAACTGTGTAACAATGAACAATGAAGTAAAGGCTGAGATAGATAAAGTGAATAACAAATTCCAGGGTTTTGACACTGAGTTTGGGAAGAAGCTAACGGAGTTAAAAGAGGAAATCACCAGTAAAATTCAGAAAGAAAATGGGACACTTAAGTCTGAACTGCAAGGCCAAATAAAGGAATTGAAGGACAGTATGGTGGATTCCCAAACTAAATGCAAAGAAAACTTTGAAAATTTAAAAGGTAATTTTAAGGCTATAAAAATTAAGTTAAATTCTATGGAGATAACATGTCAAAAGAATGTAGACGATTGTAAAAATGAACTTGTAACCCAGATCCAAGGTGTGCAGAATGAATTGAAAGATCAGATAAAATCTAACAGCGAGATTTGTGAGGCCTCCCGGGAGGAAATAAAACAAAGCGTGAATAAGCTAGGGACCCGATTTGGAAAGGTTGAGGAGAAAGTAGGGACCCTCGAGAACAAAATCGGTGTAGTTCAGACTGAGGTAACTGAGATGAAAAATCAAAATCTAAAGGATGTTAAGGAGATGAAAGATCAAATTGATCATTTTACCGGGCAGGTAGATGAGAATCTGAAGACATACGAAACGAAAATAGATCAAAGATTAGGTGTATACGAGGGGCATCTCCAGAGTGAAAGAAAACAACGAGAGAACGAAAGCAAGGAAAGTACCCATAAAATAAATGAAATAAGTCAGGGTATTATTGAGGTTCAGGAAACCATCGGAACATTAAAGGTTCATGTAGGAAAAACCAATAAGGAAATTAATCAGGTTCAAGATGAAATGATGAAGTTATATAAGAGTCAAGAGAAGACTGAGGGAAGGCTTGAAGGAATGAAAATAGATATGGTCAAAGGACGAAAAGAAGTGGAGAAGCAAATAAAGGAGATACGAGAGGGCCTGGAAACCATAGGTGACGTTAAGCCAGAAATTATAGACCAACATGCTAAGATCATTAAGAAAGAGGTAGAAGACCAAATAAATGGATTTAGGGATAGCTTCAGGGATGAGAAATTCCAACTCAAAAAGATAGAGGAAGATATTAAAATGAATCAAGAAAGAATTCAGAATGAATTAAGATCCCGATTGGAGAGGACGGAACTTAAGAATAGTCAAATGGAAATCCAACTCATGGCAAATGAAGAAAGTGCCCGAAGAGAAAGGAAGTTAGAATTCGAAAATCAGGAGGAGTTTCCAAAGACAGGATGGGTAGATTCCCGGGAACAAGGCACCGATACGGAGAGGGACTTAGGAGGGGAGAGCCCTTATAAGATCCCAGGATATCCAATGGCGATGTCAACCCCGTACACGAATCAGACAAATGGCCAAATAATAAACATTATTAAATCCAATGAGGACAGACCAGTAAAGTTTACGGGTAATAACATGTCTATTACTCCAAAATACTGGCTAAAAGAAGTGGCAGAGTATCTAAATGAGATGAAGGTTCCTCAGGATCGGAGACTGAGAGCTATTGAAAAGCTGTTGGCAGGTGATTGTCTCACCTGGTTCAGAAGCTTCAGATACACTTTTGATACGGTGGAAGGCTTTAGGGAAGCATTTTTAAAGCGATATTGGGCAGCAGATGTCCAAGAAAACTTAAGGCTAGATCTGTACTCTAGGAAGTACAGCACCAATGCACCTACTAAATACTCGGAATTTTTCACCGCTCAGCTGTGTAAATTCCGCGAACTGGATATTGCTCCGGCAGAAAACGACCTGTGTGCCGCCATTGCAAGACAGCTTCCATATGAGATTCAGAGGCTGCTAATCTCATCCAAAGCCAGAAGTGCTGTGGAAGTGGAAAGCGTATTACGTCAGTTAGATATGACGACTTCGCACGTAACACCTCGGCATCAGAGACAAACTGAGCAAGTACACATGGCCAGCAGTCAGGAAACTGGAGAAAAACCAGCGACCAGGAATCAATCCACCAGTACGGATACTCAAGGACGAGATCGAGAGTATGGGCACCAGGAGCCTAGAAGGATACAGCCATATTACAGGGGAGGATATCGAGGAGGAAATCCTAGAACGACGGGTTATAGGCAACAGGAAAGCCGACCCTATAACAATAACCAGCAAAGGCCGGACAATATAAAGAAATGGGAGAATTATCCCAGGAGGAATGTAAGGCCAGACGATAGGGATGATGAATATCGGGCCGAAATAGAAGAAAGATATCAGGAGAGTCTTCGTTATATGAACGAAAGACCAGATGAACCTGATAGGCAAAAAGTCCGTTGGAGTGAGGCAATCAAGAACCGGAAATCACCCGACCGACTAGACGGAGCTCAAAGCTTGGAACTACAAGCTCAGTTGAAGAATGAGGGAGAAGGGAGCCCTCAGGATAAAAAAAAACTCCAAATTTAAATTGTCAAAAGTGGAAACATACCAGGAGCTGGGAGGAAGTAGAAATTGTAAATTGGATAGCCAGACCAGATGAACTAATTAACGAGGATGTGGAAGGAATCCCACCTGTTAAAAGAGAACTACCTATAATTATGCTTAGGATAGAAGGATTACTGGTCAGAGCATTGATTGATACTGGATCCACAATAAGTTTAATTACACAAACCCTTTTAAATGAATTGGAAACAAGGGGCCGAGTACTAAAGATTCCCACATCAAGTGTAAAGATTAAGGGAATTATCCCTGAAAAATCTTTGACATGTAAATTTCAGGTATACATTGATTTAATCATGGGTAACACTGAAATTTCGCAGTGCTTTTTGCTGGTAAATCAATTACCGTATAATGTCATATTAGGTATTGATTTTATCCGTGAGAACAAGGTCATTATAGACCTAGCGCAAAATTGCATTAGAATTCAAAGAGAGGATGTGGATGAGCAAAACATTAACCTACAGGATCAGGATGCGAAAATAGCAGAACAGGTATGGCATATGGAAGAAGTGATTGAGGAAGATTATAAGGACATAGAAAAGATATTTGAAATCCTCAACATAGAACTCGAAGATAATGTGGAACATGAGTTCGAGACCAACCTGTCAGGAAAAGTGGAGGAAGCTAAAGTCAGCCTCGAAATTAAGGAACAGTTAAAGAAATTATTATTGGATTATAGGGACGTATTTGATTCCAAGCCAGGGAAGATTGAAAATTTTAAATATGCGTTCCAAGTCAACGATTGGGCACCGTTCAAACAAAAACCATACCCGGTTGCGGAAAAACATTACCCACAAACCAAGAAAACACTGCAGGAGATGATGAATGCAGGTGTTATAGAAAAGATGGCGACACCATATGTTAGTCCATTAGTGATTGTGAGTAAACCGGATGGCTCAGTAAGGGTGTGTTTAGATGCCAGAAATCTAAATGCAAAAATCATACCAGAAAATGATTCGGCACCACCCATAAAAGAAATACTGAGGAAATTTAAAGGCAAGAAGATTTTTACAAATATTGACATGACTTCTTCGTATCATCATCTCGAACTGGAAGAGAAAACCAGCTTGTTGACTGGATTTCAGTTCGATCAACAAACATACTGCTTTAGAAGATGTCCGTTTGGATTAAAGACTGCAGGATCCGCATTAATAAGAGCGCTGGATCGAAACCTGTCAGAGGAAGTGAAAGAGTGCACTATCCGATACGTAGATGACATTTTGCTTACCTCGGAGAACATTGAGGAACATTTAGAAAATTTGAAGAAATTATTAGAAGACCTAAGAAGGGCAAATTTTAAGATAAATTTAAAGAAGTCGAACTTCTGTCAAAGGCAAGTGACATTTTTAGGGCATGTGATTGACAAGGATGGTGTTAAACCAAATCCATGCAAATTGGAATCGATAAGGGATTTTCCAAGGCCTTTGAAAGTGAAGAACGTTCGCCAGTTTTTGGGATTGATTGGGTTCTTCTCAGGACATTGTCCATCATACACCCAAACTGTTGCACCACTACAGGACCTTCTGAAGAAGGGGGGCAAGTGGAAATGGACGGAGGAAGCAGAAAAAGCATTCGTGGAGGCCAAGGAAATGCTCTTAAATTACGTGAAGCTAGGATATCCTGATTTTAATCAGAGATTTATCATTCAGACAGACGCATCCCAGATTGGAATAGGGGCAATGCTATATCAGGAGAACCCGGAAAACCCTGATAAGAAGAACTATCTAGCTTTCACAAGTAGGAGACTGAAACCACACGAGAAAAATTATACGATCAGCGAGATCGAGCTGTTAGCGATATTGCACGCGTTGCAATATTGGCGGAAGATCGTATATGGGTTTCAGGTCATTCTAAGGACGGATCATAAAGCCTTAACCTTTTTGATGAAGACGGATTTATCCAGTCAAAGGTTGATGCGTTGGGCTTTATATATTCAACAATTTGATGTCAAGATAGAGTACTGCCCAGGAAAGGAAAACATAGTTCCAGACTACTTAAGTAGACAGCCAGAGTCCATAGAAGAGGAAGTAATGGCTATAGATTTGGAAGACAGGGATCAGCGTGCTCTTAATGATTTAAGAAGCATTAGTCAAAGACAACGGGAAGATCCATGGATGAACATGCTCATATCATTCCTTGAGGGAAGCTTGATAAGAGGAACACCAGCGTACACGGAAGCTGAGAAGATAGCACAAGACTACACGTTTTATAATGGGTTATTATATAAGTTTGTGGACTCTGACCATACGAAATTAAGGATTGTTGTACCTGCAATTTTGCAGAGGAAAATAGTATGGTTAGCCCATAGATCGTTCGGACATATGGGAGTCGACAAAACAGTCTCGATGCTGAAAGAAGCATTTATATGGCCGAGACTGAGAGAAACTGTAAGGGACACGTTAAAGACATGTGATCTATGTCAAAGGATTAAACCTAATGCATTTCTGATGAGACAGAAGCCTATACCATTGTTGCCCGAAAGGCCCGGCCAAATCATATCTATCGATAATTTTGGACCTTTGCCAAAGGCAAGAAGAGGAAATCGACACATAATGGTGGCTATGGATGTCTTCACAAAAATGGTTGTCCTTGCTCCCATACAGAAGACTAGTACCAAACAGGTGTTAAAACGACTTAAAGAAAAAGTGATACCGATTCTGGGAAACCTGAGAATTTGTTGTCGGATCACGGCAGTTGTTTCACCAGTGTAGAGTTCAGACGAGAATTAGAAAGACTTGGAATACGTCAAATTTTGTCAAGTATTCGCCATCCTGAGGCAAACCCTGTAGAGAGAGTTATGAGAGAAACGGCCAAGTATTGTAGAATATACTGTGCCGAAGAAAATTGGAAGTGGATAGATATTTTGGATATTATTGAATTTTGTATAAATAATACAATCCATGAATCCACAGGAGAGATACCCATAACGTTACATCGGAATGAGCAACCAGAAAGACCTTGGAATCTGGTAATTCCTAGAACAGCAGACGCCCAGCCAGGAAGAGATGTACGAATTAGGAGAGCCTTTGAGCATCTAAAAGCTCAAGCCGACAGGAGGCAGAGAAGAAATAGGCATAAGAGGTATCATCGACCATTATTAGCAGGAGAAATGGTGTTAGTGAAAAGACCAGCCATTTCGGATCCAGGGAACCGTGTATACAAGAAGTTCCAGAAAATGTACCACGGACCATATCAGATAATCAGAGATTTGAGGAATAACGCATATAGAATTCGGCACTGTGAAACGAATCACGAAGTGACCATGAATTCAGCAAATTTGAAATTATATTACCCTCCCGAAGATTTTGGTGAAGAAAATGAACAAGCCCTGGTTATGGAAACATTTAGAGATGAATCCGCTTTTGACATAGACAAGAATAAGGAAGAAATAGAAAATAGAGCTCAAGCATTCGAGTGCGAATGCGAATTGGAGAAAGTATATTGGGAAATTAAAGAAATAATTGAATTTATTGAAGAAGAAAATTCCAATTTAAGAAAAGAAAATGATGAAATAAGGAAACGGGTAGGGATAGACCAAACCCGTAAGGGAGAATGAGGTTCTGGGAACTTAAAGTCCAGACAATGAAAGAAAGAAAGAAAGGGTAGGGACAGAGCATACCCGACCTACACAATTACCGGATACGACTTAAAAGAAGTAAAAACAACAGTAAATACGGATGACGTTATGATGGATTCGACGGAAAGGAAATACAAATTAAATTGAAATAAATTTCCTCAAGATTTTCGAAAATTTATTTACCTAAGGAGGGGAGAGATGAACCCTTGGGCCATCGGGTCCATGACGGTCGAACCATGTCCTTAAGGAAGAAATGAAAGAAAAGTATAGTTTCTTAAAGGAATGGAGAGAGATTTTAAGCCAGGAATATAGCTCAACATTGTGCAAGCGACTAGGGACAGATGCTCCTGAGATGAGATCACCCCACTCGACATGCCAGAGAGGGCCGGTCACGAGTATTAATAACTGAGTGGAATCTTCCACCGTGATAGAAAGAGAAGCCTGAATCGGAATTCAAGCTGACGTGGCTGGAATTTGACAACGTCGCATATGCACCAGAAGAGGAATAATTAAAATTAACACATTTACGGGCATAATAATGAGTAAACAAGCACAGTACAGTGAATCATTTTGAATGAGAGATTTTTCAGTATAGAGAAACCATGTAATAATTGTGCAGAAATAAACTGCCGACGTAAGACGACGTCATCGGTGAATTACCTAAGCCTCTGTGGAGGGGAGAGACCAAAAAGAATGCAACACCCACACAATTGAGGACGAGAAATTAATTAATATCTCCAAATTGCACGATCGATTCTTAGGTGCAATAAGATCATTTGACATTGAGAAGACGAGCTTTCGGAAGGTATAATTTTTATATTTGTGGCACCATTATTTTAGAAGTTGACCACAGGAAAGGCTTGAGTCTTATTTTTTTGTAGTAAAACAGTATAAAGCTTCGGGCGTTTCCAAGCCAATCATGCAGTATTCGAACGGCCCGAGGGGTATCGCCACGCATCACGCATCACGAATCCGTCCAGGAGGACGTGAAGTTATATCAGCACATGCAGTTATTCTGAGAGCCCGTGAGGGGGCGTAACGCTGTGTCACATCGCATCGAATGCAGTTACAACGAGCACTCCGTGACCGGAGGTGCTGCATCAAAGTCTTCAAACGTATGAATCTCAAGGGAGGTCATACTGCGCAACAAGTATAAGCACCGTATATGCAGTTTTCAAACGGCCTGAGGGCACGTCACTGTGCTACATCACAACGAATGCAGTTATTCCGACAGTCCGTGAGGGGACGTAACTCTGCGTTACATCGATAACAGCTACCAGTACTCCTTGAGGGGAGAAAACGCTGTTTCACACCGCCGAAGGAAGATCCGATAGCCACAGGCGTCACAGTGGTAACGACTTGCTTGCCTCCATTAGGAGCATTTAAGGCGAAATTTTAAAGTATCGCCGCAGTGAAGTATTAGGAAAATCCTAATTATAGGATTTAGGCCCGACTGTATACAAGTTAAAGTGAAAATTCGCAAGTTATAGTCAGAGCAGGCTGCGAACGTCGGACTTAAAGGCGATAGGTCGTTAAATGTACGAACGAACAGATCATAACGTACGGAAGTATCGTACCAGACAGATAAACTGTTAGTTAAATTGAAGAAACCTAAAAAGGAAGAACAGAATACGGTTCGAAACGTAGGAGTGTTAAAACAGTTCAAATAAAGAGGATAGGAGACTATAAACATTAGCTCCAGATAGCAGGCGAACAATTCTAATAGTACTAGAATCGAGAAGTGCTAGCTGCTAGAAAATAAATCTATAGGTCTTAGAGGAGACCTCGATCCATATAGACTTTCGTTAGGATCAATAGACAGATCTACAGATAAGCCGTTCAAGCTAGATAAATATCCAGTTATCCAGGATAGGAATAGCAGAATTGAACTCCAGGGAACAGTAGATGTTTCGGGACTTTCGCATTTAGGAAGCCAACATCGAATAAATTTCACCCTTGGAAACGGGAATTTACGAAGATCACGTGTGACAGGCGCAGAAACACGGCCTAGTGATCGAGAAATTGTGAAGTGTAAAATAATCAAGATTGTGTGTTAGATAATATTTTTAGTGTTATTATGTGTTCAAAAGGGACACACCAGTATATAAAAATGTCGTCAATATTAAGTGTTTTAGATATATGTTTATTTGTGTTTTTACGTAAGATGAATACCTTTAATATGGTGTAAGAAGTTCAAAGTGGGCCCAAAAATGAAACACCACACCAGATTTAAGATCAGGGATGATCTGGAAAATATGTAAGTACAAAATTCATTTTTATTTTGGTGTCAGAAATTGATTGTGTACAAAACCCACCAGAGTTTTTGGAGTGAAAGGGATGTGTTTTAATAAATAAATGCTGAATAATCAAGAATACGGTCTGAACAATAATAAAATAAATAGAGAAATTATGAATAATTATGTAAAGAATAAATCCAGTATAGGAAATATGTGAATAAAGGGTTAATGTATTTAACAAATGTCATAAGAGCAAGCGAAATATCAGTTAATTATCACGAGAGACATTGAAATAAAGTAAAGTTGAGATATGAAAGAAATAGCTTTTGAGCTTGTATAAAGAATAAAGATAATAATAATAATAATTAAATATGGAAATGTTAAACAAAAATCAAATAAATTGATATGAACATAAGAACGTTAAGCCTTAACGTATGTGTAAGAAATGAGGTTCAATAGAATATTTTCAAACAGGGAGCGATTTATCGACCATGGAAAGATTAATATGTGAATTAAATAATATGAATTGTTACTAATGAGATTTATCAGTTCTTGGGAAGACATTTTCGGCTTAAAATAATGCATAGCGCATAATGAGCGCAAATATAATATTAAAGTGTCACGCTAGGAACGCGTAGTGGTGAAATACTTGGTACACTACTTATGGAGGGTAGTTGATTGCAGTGAATTGATAATTGTGTAAGTCCTCTATTTGTGACATTAGTATCACGAGGCATTGTGTATGTATTTAAAAAGGGAGCTAATAGATGGTATTATTGAGCGTATGTCATATGGGCCACGGCCGACTCTAAATCGCATTTTGAAATAAGTCCTCTGTACGGGATTAGTTCCCGAGGCACCTGAAGAGATTCGAATGCAGGATCTTCTTATGATAAAAGCCCCTGAAATTCTCCGTCGTCGTATGTGTATTTAATCTTCCCAATCAATGAGGACCCTCTCATAATTAATAAATGCCAAGGATATGAAAATGGTCTGTGAACCAAAGAATAGTTGTTTGAATGTTACGGTACAATAAAGCCCGGTCTCCTCAGAACTGGATAGAATGGAAAGGTTTGTTTTAAAAGCCTTGAAAATAAACTACTAATGTTGGGTCAGATAGGATGGCTCCGCCACCCTAAGATGTCATAAATCGCACCCCTTGTCGTAGAGTCTAGCTCTTTTAAAGCGAGATGGAACCGAGACCGTCTCGTAAGCTGTTGTAAAAGGGAAATGAATACACCAGGAGTGTTTAAAGTTGTAAACGACCCGGGCGTTGAACCGAGGTCCTTAAAGATAGATATTTCGTTTGCCGGTTCAGATCGTAGTTTCTTATATGATAATGGTCTATTAAGACATAAGAGATAAATAACAATCCCTATTGTAATAATGTAAGGACGTGGGATTCCACGAGTTGATTGAAGGCAACTGAGTTCGGGAGTAACTATAGTTTTTTGACTGTGTCAAGTACCTTCACGCTCTGGAGTACACAATTGATTTTCTGATTACCTTAATATGTTTGTGAAATAAAGAGAGATGATAACAACTGAATGTGTGGACATGCCCAAAAACCTTGAGTTAGATAATTAAAGTAGATTTTAAATATAATTATATATTTGTCCTTGAGAAATAAGAAAATATAAAAGCTAATGTTTGAGGTGTACAAGAATGACACTGTAATAATGTAAAGGCATGGAGCCAACGAGCTCGGAGTTTTGTAAACTTAATGTTAGTGCTTTATGGAAGTGAGACTAAGTAAGAATTGTTGGTTTATGTGGAAACCACAGGTTTTGAATTCAATATTTGTTTATTTTATTTTGTGATCCCTTGTTCATTTGGAACAAGCAGTTGATATTTGGGTCAGTAATTAAAGTGTTAAAATGTTTGTAGCGCCATTAATTTATTAATTAAATATGTTTAAATAGGAGTTGATTTTGTTGTTATTTTTGCAAGTGTATCCTCTAATTAATCCAAAATATGTGAGTCACAGAGTGGGGGAACTTACCACTGCCCCGAAATCCCGAATTGAGCTACGCTGGTATACTGTGATTGGCATATTTCTTGCTAAATGGGCACAATACATACATACATACATACATACAGACTTTCACTTTTATATATAAGATGTTTGGTATAAACATTGCAGTTAAGTATTAAGGCTCGATATTTTGAATAGCATTATAGGTTTATTATAACTCATAATGACTTAAACGTACAATACTGTAACATTCCATATCTTCATTGAACTAGCCTAATTTTACTGTCCAATGTTTGAAAAATTGTCCAGATAAGTAACGCACAAGAAACTAAGTACACATCTAGGTTATTATGTTTTCACTTTTATTGATAACTTTATAGCACCACTGACCTTTTCACAAACACTTCATGCTGAAACGATTAAAACATTTTCTAACAATCTTGACATAATGCCATGGTAGCCTGCTTCGCCACTATCCTCATCACCTCATTTCTTGACACCACTGACTTTTTCACCGAAACGTCCCTGACAATCACAACATGACTTGCCACTCCATCACTTCAGAAATAGGCAGTAATCATTGGCTTGAATAATGTCATTATACGGTACTGTAACTTTGTTGCAGGGTGTAGGCCTACAGGATAATTGTTTTCTAAAAGTGCAAAAAATCAAAAATTTAGGCAGAAATGTTCAGTCTGGGATACGCCTAATTGTTATTTGGAAACACAATTCACTGCTAAAATAAATTAAGTGAAAAATCACCACTCAGAAATGTTGTTGGTGTTAGTGAATCAGCTGTAAGGTTATGTAGGTTGTCGTTTATAATACTTATAGTACAAGTCATATTTTATTACAACTACACTCCCAACATGAACCAAAAAACCCTTTATGTGACACATATTGTGCCCGTTTGAGGAGATCATCTGGTTACCACCAACTGTGTATGGCCTCCCAGATGACCTCTTCCTCCAAACACATACCGACGAAGAGGATAGGAGTGCAAACCAAAAGGTCTCGCCGGCTGTGAGACTCCCCTGTCCCAAGGGTCAGGTTCCCATCATGATTTTCAATGTCAAAGACACCCTGGTAATACTCTCCCCACAAAAAAAAACTACGAAAGAAAGTAGTCCAGTCTTAAATAAAGATCGTTGGAAATGTTTATTGATAAAATCCAACCCCTAACCTAGAATTCGAGGGCATTAAATTGGCTAATCCGCTATCTAATCAAATACAAACAAAGAAAACTAACCCCTAAACTATGAAATTAAACCCTCGTGATCAGTTCTAATTACAATCTAAAATCTCGCAAAACTGGGGAAAATGGTACAAACCCTAATTAAATTGACAATGGAAAAGGTAACGATGTCCTAGGAAGAATCATTGTGCCATAAATAAATAGCCAAACATGACTTCAAAAATCTAAATGACGCTGAAAACCATCCCGCATTTACATTTAATATTTATCTGTCTAAGCTAAACCTTGAATTACAGAAACATCGGATCCAAACGTCCGTGTATAAATTAAACAAAACTAGTATAACAGTTATTTCATTACAATCGTACACATAGCAAAGAATTATACAATAATGCTACAAAAATAAACAACAGTAGGGTTCACATAGGGAAAATACACTGAAATAAATTAAGAAAACACAGTAATTCTTGTTATTACCCTACCTACTTCGAAATGGAGACTGTTTGTTCCATCCGTCATCTAAAGTGTATGTGAATTCAGACAAGGCATGCTTTTAAAACTTGTCAAAACAAACATGTGGTACATGACCCACTAGTTGACTGCCTTAAGTCATCAGACTGATTCCTGTCAAGTCTAACCATGTATTTTTCTAAAGTTCCCTTCCAGGGATATCCTGTCTCAAGCACGTTGCATTGGTCCACGTTGAAACCATCGTGATCAAAGTTAAACAGTTGATTAAGATTTAAGTTTTAACCCACGTTGGTTTAATAATACTTATCTTTCATGATTTAGGTTTCTGATGATTAATATCTTTGGTTAAGAGTGTCTTAATTATTGAATGACCAATATGCAAGGCTAATGGACTGAAAACTAAACACAACAGAACGCACGTGGCATCTGTTTGTCAACAATAACACAAGTTATAAATCATAGTCGTAAGTCTTCTACATTTCCTTACGAGATGAATGATCTGAATAATCATAGCGACCTTGAGCACTAAGCGGCTCCAATATCATAGAAATATAATCTCGTCCACAATAACACATTTCCAGATGGGCAAGCAATGCTCCATCTAATTACCATTCCCAAAATATCTAAACGTGTCCTCCACTGGATCACGCATAGAATTCACCTCAGCAGTCATCCCTATGAATCTGCTGGCATAATAAATGAACGGGAAACCACCCCATAGATCAACGTGTCAAAACACGGAAACAATCAATCACCTTAAGTGA
This sequence comes from Meconema thalassinum, assembly GCA_946902985.2. Lineage (NCBI taxonomy): Eukaryota > Metazoa > Arthropoda > Insecta > Orthoptera > Tettigoniidae > Meconema > Meconema thalassinum. Next base: position 1,003,046,965 of record OX336388.2, on the reverse strand, counting down.
GAAAATAAACCTTCAAAAATAAGCAAAAATGTGGCTCCATTCTATAAGAGTTACTCTGATAGTATAAAAGATAAGGTAAAGATCCTTCATCTATTCGCTTACAACACTTGCGAATTCAAATAAACATTGAGAATGTAACTTCTTAATCACCCTATACTCAAACAATAACAATGATACAATTTTACATTCCAACTGAGCACCAAGAACGGCTCGATAAAAATAATCTGGCTAGCAGAAACAAAGTATGCTATCGTGCGTCAACTGTCTCACTTGAGAATCCAGTCTGCTGCTCTGCAGGTTACAGTAGCCTAAATAACCTTGAGCGTCGTGAGCTGTCATCCTCACGAAACTCGAGTGTTATTCCTCACGCTTCACTGCGTATCAAAGTCTATCAAAGCATGTATGCACACTAGTGTAATGCAATCGAAAAATGTCTATGGTTTGCATCTCTTACACCTTATAATACAATGTCATTATTAACTGGACAACAAGGCCTCGTAACTCGCCTTGACAAATGAAGTTTAAACATAGGCTGGATCACAGGTTGGCAAACCATAACAAAAGAAAGATGTGTCACTTTGCAAATACATTAAAAAGATACTCCAGTGTGTCACAAAAGAAAAGAATTCTCCAAAAATAACGTGCACAGAGCACTCAAAGTAACTAAATGTTCTTAATAACACCATTCTCCTGGCTTATTATTGTCAATGATATGATTAAATATTGAATGGTCGGTTTACGAGTGCTTTGGCCACAGACACTCCCATTCTTTGACATGATTCTCCTTGAATTCAGGTTCTAAGAACTTCAAAATGTTATTACATAAAAATGGTAGATGCGTACCCCTACAGCAGCGAAATGATACGACCGACTAACAGTGGCGTATTCATATATTTAAACAATGGGGCCTCAAAGTTATTAAAAAGGAATAAAAAATACTTTGAGCTGGTTAAATCAAATAAATCATTGGTCCTTCTAACCTGACGTCCATTCTAGGGACTATACAACAATTATGACATATAAATGCACCACTCTGAGGTGGCTAACTCTGGGCATAAGCTTTCTACCAAAAATGTGGAAGCCTATGGAAAGTGAAAAGTATGCCTTCAGCGGCATCTACAAGAAAATACAAACGCTCCCTAAATGACTGTTATATCTAAACGGTTGGCTACAACTAATCCATCCCCGAGACCATAAGCAAATACAAGTAGAAAGTAACGAAAACTCACGGCACCCTGTTTCACGCAGGGAAACATTCCGGGCTTCAATTTAATGGGCAAATCCTCATGTTCCCAGTCTCTAGTAGTATTTTCCTTGGCCATGGTTTGCGTAATTCTCGTATTGGCTTCCATATTGCTGGTGTTAGATGATCAATGGCTCCTCCATTAGGATATGTACGACATCATCTCGTTCCTCGTGGTAGTGTACAGGTGTGAATTAGCATGTCTTCCCAGTCACACATTTTTGACATTCTTCTTGCAATGATGAATAAGTTACTAAAACACTGCTTTTATCACTGATGATAATTTATATAGCAACACTGGCTTTAAACTGTGCAGGCTTTAAAGAATAAATGGCCATGTGCCTGCTTCACTGAAGCTATCATTCACAGATTCGTTGGCACATGTGATAACACAATCACTGGAATATTTGGGCGAGATTCGCCTTTGCACGGCGTATTTCTCTGATATTAATACAACTTTTACAGCACTCAATATTGTTAAATAGTGCTATAATTTTTCACTTTGATGAAATTTTACGACCCACATTCCACCATGTGGTGTCGGGTTGCACATGTACTGGACGTACAAGAACAAAATCACTAAATCACTTCTTTTATAAATATTACTTTATCGTGATTATTATTCCATCGAACTCGATTTCACAAGCACTGCGGTGCTGATAAACTTAAGGATGCTTTGTCAATCCTTCGATGAGACTTACTTAGTCTTCTCACAACCAAAACGTTCCTCGGTCACTCGACCGGACTTATTCGAATACACTTCCGTGCGACTCAAGCGCACATGGGATTGTCCTTCCTCCCTGCATGGCGTGTTCCGGCTTCGAATACCACCGAAGTCATTTAGCTTCTACTTCCTTCTTCGTCGCCTTTTCTGCGATGCAAATACCTTTAATTACCCAAAATATTGCCATGTTGACGTTGCTAAAAATGCAGAATTATTGATAATAATATTTCTCAAAGATGCACGTCGTAGATAAACATCTGCGATCATGATTAATCCTTCACAAGCTTCCAAACGAAGTCAAAAAATCTCCTGAAGATGATACAAGCTTCCGGAGTGCATTCAGTGATTTCATGGTTGGAGTAGCCTATTCTCTGTTACAACTAAAAATCATCACCAGCATGAGATCAAGCGGCAATATGTCCTAAATATCTCTCTATATTAGATATACTCTATCCACTAAATGATAAATATTTATAATTTGTAGTACCCGCCATGCAATTCTTGCCTCAGGAATGAGGTCAACTATATTCATACTATCTCGCAAAATTCTCGTACTTTATCCATAACATTTCACTTCTATTTTGTAGCTCCAACACTGTAGATGATTGTCACCGGAGGCGTTTGCCTAAATTCACGCGTATTACACCTTTTTATCCACAAAATTCAAGACGCCGCGCAGCGTTAATGCAGCTTCCTATGTATAAAAAACCTAGCAGCCAGTTGTTTGGGTCCAATGTGGCTGCGCCCATGCGGTTGCTTGGTGCGTCACTTCGGCCGCGTATACTGCTAACATAGGGCCATTGCCAAAACCACTGTGGTGTTGCGAATGAGTGAGTGAGTCACCGACCAATCTATTTGGTTCTGTTACTACACATGGGCCGGGAACCCCCCACATCACTCTTCATCGCCCGCGATCCACATTACTCTCAGGTTATCGGAGCTTGGGCTCAAGCAGTAAGCCGGTCTTTAAATTTAGCTCGATGTTGCCAAGGCTCTCTTCTGTAGTCCAGTGTTGTTACTGCAGGTTTGTTGTTTTATTGTATTGTGTGTGCACACTTACCGGTTAACTGTGTGTAAGTAGCCTATATTACTTTAGTAGTACGGTCAGCTGTTCGTCAGAATTCATATAAAAACATGTGAAATATTTTATGTAGTCCACGTTGTTTTATATTTGGCGGTACAGAACCTGCAACGCTGTCTCCCTCCCTCATGAGAAAAGTCAGAGCCGGACACTTGGTGCTACCAAACTTTCACAAGGATACTTGCTGGATTTGACCAATAATTGACCGACTGAAAAGTTGCAATGTCTATTTCCTCACCTTGTAATACAGCTTTGCTGTGAAATAAAATGACGAAAGGCCCTCCTGGTCGCCTCCATTTTGGAAAAGTTAACTTCCTCTTGTGCTCAGGCGAATGGAAAGGTGTTGCGTAGTGTCAGAGCGGTTGCTAATCAGTCGGATAAATGAGATGCAACCCAGTTGAAGGCCAGATCAGTTTTTGTCCCAGAGAACGTGGTCCCCTCAGGGAGATCGGGACTTGACTTTCTCAGAAAGCATTAGACGTGCGTGGTGGACATTGTGAATGAATGTCGGCATGCTCCTCATTACAAACATTCCCTGAAGAGTCTACCTTAATGTAACCAAACTGTTTATTATATCCTTTCAAGCTCTCGCGGAAAAAAAACTCCGTCATTGACGCCAGTTTTCACAAATTGATATGAATATATTGTCCTTTAACGAGCACGAAGGAGCATAAAGATATATGAGTTTTAAATTTATATTACTGCAGAAACGTATATTTCGTGTAGTTATGCACTCCCACAGTGCAGTATGTTTAATAATAATATTTATTGCGGCTTTTTAACAAATAAACAAGACGATAGCCCCTGGCAGAACTGTTGCGCGTACAGCCCGCATAGCACTAGGGCCGGGTGGGTAGTCTGTACACATGGGGCGCAAACAACCCATTGTACAACCAGCAGCAGTGATTAATTGCTCTCGGATTACATACATATCGACAATTTGTTTAAAAGTGCGTTTAAACAAATAAACATACTTATAGAAGCCCGCATAACAGTAAAGCCAGGCGGATGGTTTATACACATGCCACAGTTCTCGCACGGGCCCGCTAGTTTAGGGATATTCTCCTCTCGGTGCGGTGCCCAGCAGCACATGATATATATCTATCACATTCTTATCCGCATCATTTACACTCGCACTGCGTAGCCGGAGTGTGAAACGTCGTTATCTAGCACACTCGATGATGGAAACCGTGAACTGCTAGTCTATACTGCATCCAAGCAATCTGCGAAGTGCCAGTGTGAAAACACGTGGTCTGCGCACAGGAGTGACTCGGCTGACTGGCCAATGAGGCGCGATGCCACTGAATAATTAGCGTAGGTGAGTGGCGCGACCTTGGCTTCAACTAACTCTCGCAATGGCTGGAGTGCCAAGCTCCACCCATCGCATTTTCTTTTCACTTCCTCCGTGTTACGTCACGCGCAAACCTGCTTCACAGATTCCGTGGATGAGGTATAGTCAACAAGTGGCGAAGGTTATACTGCTCGGTTCTAAGCTCTGTGAACTTGCGGCATGAAGGGCAGAGGAAAGGAAGGAGCAGGCGAGAATTGAGAAGCCTGTCGACAGCCCGCCGTGTTACCTGACATTCTCGTCTATTCCAATACTGCTAACATAGGGTCTTTTCTGAAACCAGTGTGGCGTTGCGAATGAGTGGGTGAGTCACCGACTAATGTATTTGCTTCTGTTACTACGCAAGGACCGAGAAACTGCATCACTCGTCACCACCACGTCTTATAGTCCGCAATGCACATTCCTCTCAGGTTCATGCAGCTTAGACCCGAGCAGTAGTCTATTCGGCTCTCATCCATTCCCTGTTTAAAAATTCTCCTTTCGGCGGTCCTAGAAGTCTTTTCCCATTCAACACAAACCTCATCAACTTATGCACACTACTACAGTCATCACAGTAACACAGGTCATGAGCCAGAATCCTCAAACGACTACGATGACGAAACGCACCTAAATGAATGAACAACACACATAATAGAACATACACCATAATGCCACAGGTTATCCAATTTTATGGGACTGATGACTTCTATGTATAGATTTGAAGCCATTCATTCAGTGTTACCTATACAAAATTGCCATTTGTAACTCTTCAGTCGGTCAACACGATTGTGCCCAACAAATGGGCGGGGTACAAGATATAAATATGTAAATACACTCCTGGAAAAAATACATATGTATTAGCTATTGTTGCCCCATTTAATATTGATTTTTTTTCGTGTGGCCTCTTGAGAGCCTGAGTGCAGGTCTTTCTGGTCGACGCCCGTCGGGGACCTGCGATTCGGAATGAGAGATGCCATGAACACATGAAAGTGGGCATGGATGTGGAAGGAAGCGACCGTGGCCTGTCAGAAGGTACCGTTCCAACATTAGCTTGGTGTTGAAAATTAGGAAACCACGGAAAACCATTTCAAGGACAGCAGCTGACGGTGGCACTCGAACCCACGTGTCTACCGAGTCAGCAGAGAGCTTGGCCCCATGACCTAACGCGAGCGAGCGTAGCCACTGTTGTCGGTATTTAATAGTCATAGTTAGCTAAGACACGTAATTTTTTCCAGCAGTGAATTTACATTTTTTATATCACAATAATAATAATAATAATAATAGTAATAATAATAATAATAATAATAATAATAATAATAATAATAATAATAGTAATACTTCTCACGACTTTTGAATTACCCAGAACCCACGAAAAGATTCCCAAAGAAACAATCGGACCACACATCAGAAGAATCACTACCACCAACTCAAGAAGAAATCCACTCCCACATCAATAGACTCAAAAACAATAAAGCCTCAGGTGAAGACGGCATCACTGCAGAACTACTAAAAAACCTAGGACCCAATGCACTCAGAGAAATTACACTAATCATCCAAGAAATATGGCAAAGAGAGAAAATACCTGATGACTGGAAAACAGCACTCATCCACCCACTAAACAAAAGGGGATATAAGTCTGACATGAACAACTACAGAGGGATTTCTCTTCTTCCCGTCGCCTACAAAATTTTCTCAGCTTGTCTATTGACACGAACACAGGAACGGCTCGAACCAAAGTTATCAGAATTTCAAGCAGGATTCAGACCAAACCGAACCTGCCCTGAACAAATGTTCAACCTTAAAACCATTATCAAACTGCATACAATTCGAAATAAACCAGTGATGTGCACATTTGTCGATTTCCAAAAAGCATACGACTCGATCGATAGACAATCACTCTTCCAGATCCTTGAAGAAAGAGGATTAGATCACAAAACACGGAAACTCATTGAACAAACGCTGACCAACACAAAATCCAAAGTAAAATTTATGGGGGATATCTCCGAACCTTTCAAAATTCAGACAGGTGTGCGACAAGGAGATGGTCATTCCCCTCTCTTGTTCAACATTGTCCTGGATAATGGAAGAATGGGAAAAAGAGCTCAAGAAACAAAATGTCTGGAAACCAGTTACACTCGTAAAAACAACCTCTCTATACCATATCTTGCCTTCGCCGATGACTTGGTTATACTAACAGAAAATCAAGAGACCGCAATAAAACAAATAGAAACACTCCAAGAATGCGCCGAAAAAGTGGGACTTGAAATATCCTTCGAGAAAACTCAAATGCTAAGTCACAAAGGCGACAACATGCAAACAAAATACGGAACCATCAAAAGAGTCCCACATTTCAAATATCTGGGAGAATTTATCGAACCAACTGGATCCGAAAATATCTCACAACAAAACCGTTTCCAGAAAACCAGGAGAGCACTCGGGCTTATCCAAAACCTCTATAAAAAAATGCATGTCAAAACAAACCAAACTTCGACATTACAACACTGTCATCAAACCGGCAAGTCTCTACGCAAGCGATACACTTACACTCAATAAGAAATATGAACTTGAAGACATCAAGAAAGAAGAAAGAAAAATAATTCGGAAAATACTGGGAGCAAGACTCACTTCTGACGGGTACCGACTACAGTCAATCAAGACAACTGAAAAATACTCAAACATCGAAGTCGACTTCAGAAAAAGACGATTGAAATTCTTCGGGCACATAAGTAGACTGCCGAATACACGACTAACCAAAAGAATACTAGATTACATATCATCACTCAAAAGTACAACACCATGGATGAAAGAAGTACAAAAGGACATGCGAACTGCTAACATAACCGACACATCAGACGGAGACTCCTTCCATAACAAAGTGAACAACTTGGAAGTCCAACCAGAGCAACCAAAACCTATGCCTTACAGACCTCAATGGTCTGACGAAAGAAAATTGGCATTCTCCAACAGAATGAAACAATATTGGCAAGATTAGAAGAACGTCAAGAATTGAGTCAAATTGCTTAACGCTTTCCAATATTGGGAAAATACGCTGTAAATAAATAAATAAATAATAATAATAATAATAATAATAATAATAATAATAATAATAATAATAATAATAATAATAATAATATTGTATGGCCTCGGAGTGCCAGGTGCAAGCTTTGTTATTTGACACCCAGAGGGTAACTTGCATGTCGAATTTCGTTGTTCCTTGAAGCACTATGAAAGTCAAGGAGGTTAGATATCTAAGCTCCTTGAACACTATAGCGCTTTCTAGTAGAGAGATGAGGAACTTTGTGTTGGTGGAAACTCCCGAGATAAATTTTGCCATTATGAACACGGCCTAGTGAATTCAAATGGTTTCTTTCACAAGCCAACATCGTATGACATGCGTGTCGTAATTTTTGCCGCCTTTCAAAAATCACTTACCAAGCCCAGGAGTGTACCTGCAAGCTTGAGGTAAGTAGACCGACACGTTAACCACTCACCCACCGTGGCAAGCTTTTATATCAAGTACCCCGCCCATACATTGTTGACCGACTGAAGAGCTGCAAATGACAATGATTACTACTATGACGCAAGCCCATAAATGAATTACAGTATCCTTGGTCGTGTAACAGAATCGAGCTCACAGGTATTGTGAGAAAATATAATACACTTTAGTACTCTTCCAAGAACTACAACATGTAATGAGTGAGTTACAAAAAATAGCTTTACTTTTCCCACAAAAATATCAATTGATGCAAACATTAGCGCCGAACGTGCTCACTTTTTTGTAACAAGGGAAAAGGAAGACATGCATTTATATATGACGACTTAAGTAAATTATTTTTGTGGACTAATTTGACATGAAAGGAATCTTTAAGTTCATAATGACCCTTAAAGACACGCATCTGATTTAATATTACAAGCCGGACGTTTGTTTTAGTTAGACGATTGCCCTTGACCTTGAAGCTTGCCGTTGAGCCTGTACACAGTCGCTCTCTCGCCCTCTCGCTTCACAGTTGTCACCACCGGTCTGATGTAATGGAATTCCAGACTTGAGCACGTGACGACACAACCGTGCAGAAGAGTACAGTCCACGTCAGGGGGATGACAGTTCATAGGAAGCGCGTGGGTCGCGGTAAAGCTCTGTTCTGGATGTTTTGCCAACCAATGAAGAAATAATTTTAGCACTAGGGTTCCGTAGTTGGCACTCATGAACGCTGACATAAAACCAACTGGCGGAAGCGGGGATAGTCTGTTTTGATTGATTGTCCTCGTGGTGTTGTTGGTTGTTTTGATTTGTTCGGTACTTTGATTATTTATTTGAATTGAATTGAGAGTCAATCATTCCCCTGCAAGTGAGGAAAAATTGCCAAGCACCGGGATGTAAGAATTATAATGATAGTAAGAACAATACGGCAATTTTCATCTTCCTGATGTTGACCATGTGTAAAACTAGTGGGCAATATGGACTACTCTCGAATAAAAATATATAGAGAATAAATGTGTGCATTTCATCTCTTGTTTGTTTGTTTGTTTGTTTGTTTTCTTACCCATTCTCCTTTGCATTGCAATAAAATTTGTGGTTTAAGGCTACGGGCAGGGGTGGGTGGAAGCCCGCATGATAGGCAAAAAGTGAGGTTATGGCAATATAGTGTGCATTTGGACAGTTTTCTTTGTATTCATCGAATATCCCAACAATTCTGTAGAGTAGGAGAGCAATGTTTAATTAGCTTCAAGGCGAATTAAGCTCTAGAACGGCATAACTGTGTCCTTCGTGACAAATCTATTGCCAACATTGATATATATCAAAATGTATTATTTTCCTATCTGGACGTATATTTCAGCGCCTAGCGAAAAGCGCGGGTATGTTTGTGTTATTTTCATGAATAATCAATAACTCATCGCAGAATATACTGTTCAATTACGTGTAATAAAGGCTACTTTCATATGGCTTTTTACTTTTTATGTTGCCAGACTTGCCGGAGCAGTACATAGCCTCAGGTGATGCTCTCTCTCGGAAATTCTATAACCAAAAGTGACGAATCTCTTATAGTTTACATGATCCTTGGTCCACGTCGAAGTATTGTGTGGCGTGGAAGTACACGTTACATAGCCTAGTTACGAACAGAACGCCATTATATTTGCCAATGACTGATTCTTCAGCAGTGACGTGAGATAGTTCTATCCATCCTCTGACCGCATGGGACAGATGACAACAACACAGGAACTGGAGATACTCAACCCTAGGCTTCCATTATGATTTTTCAAATACACACACTAGTACAGACATCACAGTAACACAGGTTAGAAGACAAATACTACACACACCCAAGCACACGGGGATACATGACACCGAGGTCACAAAGACTCTAGAATTGTAAAAGGAAGGAAGCTTTCAGTTTTACGTGACCGTTAATCATGCGATCACGAGCCACAGGACATGGCATTTCACTTCGAAAATCTCACATGCATTGCCCGGGAATCGAACCCGGTCCACCTTGGTGAGAGGCCAACAGCTTGACCACTGCGCCACCACGCCCCCTAGAAGTGTCTACAAAGGAAAACTTTCAAACAATCTGACATCATATGGAAATAAGAAAATTATCCTGCAATTGATTGGACATCCAGACCTCTTCAGTAAAATTACAGGAGACGATGCTCCTTGTTTTATAGTTTTAGAAAGGAGAGACTGAATGGCCTCGCTGGCATCGGGAAAGTGCGGGTTTGAATCCCACCTTGGCCGTCCTGAAAATTGTTTTCGTGGTTTCCAATTTTCACCACCAGGCAAATGCCGGGACGGTTCCTTTCAACAGATCCACGGCCGACTTCCTTACAAATTTCTTCCCCCCGCCTCAGAATTCGGTGCCTTCACTTGACCTGTGCTGTAGATATAAATGAATCGCGCGTACTAGTACAGTACAGCTGCACAGAAGAAACTCCTTTTGTTCCAAAAAACGTGATATGGTTGGCTTTTAGTAAATCGTTAGAAAAGCACAAGAACAGCTTAACTCTAAATTTCAGAATAATTTGCACGACCATTTTGTCGGAAAACTAAAAAAAATGAAAAGTGTTTTTCACTGAATCGGCGTATTTTAAAGAAAAGTTTTTTAAACAAAAAATGTAGAGGACATTCCCACCTACAATTTGTCTCATTGAGGTCATATCATACGTTTTGAAATGCAGAAGCTAGGCGGCGCCAAAGTTTCCAAAAAAGTGTTTTTTCACTTTTTGTCCTAGAAAAAATGTTTTGTTCACAAAAGAGCGAATTAGAAATTTGTTCCTCTTAAAATTGTCTACAACATTTATTGAAACATTTTTTTCCCTGCGGATTACCGTTCCAAAGTTATAGTCTGCCGAAGTGTGAAAATTGTCCGACACCGGTCCCGGTCAAAACTATGCCCACCGCTCTTTCCGCAGTAACAATAGTAGCCTTGACTACGTAGCGTTGCATTTGCTGCGCTATAACTTTGGAAGGGTAAGTCGGAGGAAACAAACGTTTAAATAAATGTTGCAGACATTTTAGAGGAACACATTTTTGATTCACTCTTTTGTGAAAAAACATTTTTTCTAGGACAAAAAGTGAAAAAACACTTTATGGAAACTTTGGCGCCACCTAGCTTCTGCATTTCAAAACGTATGACATGACCTCAATGAGACTAGCCTAATAATTGTAGGTGACAATGTCCTCTAAATATTTTGTTTTAAAACTTTTCTTAAAAATACGTTGATTCAGAGAAAAACGCATTTCATTTATTTTTTATTTTTCCGACAACATGATACTACAAATTATTCCGAAATTTTTAGTTAAGCTTTTTTTGTGCTTTTCTAACGATTTACAAAAAGCACGGTTTTTGGAACAAAACCATTCCAGCTGTACTGTACTATACGGTCCATCAAGAAACAATAGATAGCCTAACTATATTATTACATTTGAGGATTTTCAATGTGACTCAGTGCAAGCTGAAGACCTTACATTATTTAAGGTCATTAATCCCAAGGCCGTCCGGTCTTGAATCTGTTGAAGCAATTTGAAACACTAAGTGTGATAATTTCTTATTAACGAGTTAACTGGAAGCTTACATAATGCGTTAACTGACTATCACTTTTTGTCTACAACATCTTCACTTCTCTGATTTCACGGGATATGTCCTTCATTTAGCGGTACACAAACGAGTTTCCTAAAGTAATAATGGGGTAAAGATGTATTGTTCTCGTGATGACGCTAAAACAAAGTTTTGATTACGATTGCGCCGCGTTATTTATCCATTGTCTTCATGGCCAAGGTACGAGTACAGTATATACCTCAACATAGCCACTGTGCTTCATTGCAAGTGTGCCGATAACCTAGATGTAAGGCCCCTTAAGACAGCAATTATCATCATTATCATCATTCATAGAAAGCCTCCGTGGTTTAGGCGGCAGCACGCCGGCCTCTCACCGCTGAGTCCGTGGTTCAAATCCCGGTCACTACATGTGAGATTCGTGCTGGACAGAGCGGAGGCAGACAGGTTTTTCTCCGGGTACTCCGGTTTTCCCTGTCACAATTTCATTCCTGCAACACTCTCCACTATCATTTCATTTCATCTGTCATTCATTTAATCATTGCCCCAGGGGAGTGCGACAGGCTTCGTCAGCAGGCACAGTTCATATCCTCGCCGCTAGATGGGGGCTTCATTCATTCCATTCCCTGACCCGGTCGGTTGACTGGAAGCAGGCTGAGGATTTTCATTTTCATCATCATTCATAGAAAGTGAAAATGCTGGATATAATAGTCTGATAACGGCCAAGTTGGCTGAGAACGCTAATGCATTAGCTCGCGCCTCGCTTGCATCGGCAGAGTGTGGGTTCGAGTCTCACCTCAGCCATCCTGATAATGGTTCCAATTTCAGTGAAGGCCTTCTTAAGTTAGGGAACGTAGAACTTGGAATTCTAACTGAAATATAAATAGTGTTCTATAATCATTTGGTTGAAATAAAAACAGAACAACCTTTCTCCTTAAGTCTCTCATTATAAACCTATTGGGGAAAGTGTGGTTTATGAACATGCGAGATTTCTCGCACGGGTCCGATAGTTCTGATATAGTTATGCCAATCACGGGCATATATTTTCAATTCACTCAACAAATGAATTGTTTGTGTTAACTTTAAGTATCTTAACTTTAAGTAATTGGAACCATTCAGATCTAGATTTTACTTATATCTCTCTGTTCTTCCAATACCACTTTTCGTGGTTTCCAATTTTCACCACCAGGCTAATACCGGGACGGTTCCTTTCAACCCTTCCCTGACATTTCCTTAATTAGACCCAAGTTATCAGTCAGCCTGTCACCATCCCCAGTTGTATCTACTGACAAGGTGTGTCCAGCTCACAGACACCGTCCTTGGGACGGTGGAGGAATGATCCCTCGCAGGGCCCATTGGTAAAGCCGAGCTAGGAAGAAAAGCGATTAAAAAAGCCTAATAATAATAATAATAATCTAAAGATCTAGAAAGGTCCAACATTCGGGAAGTTCGGATGTTAGATAAGGATACATTTCGGACCATTATTCAAAATTCGGAAGAGCTTCAAGACGAAGGAACTGCGAAGACTGGAAAAATCCGGACGGATGAACAGAAGCAGTAGCACAGCGTCCATATGAAGGAATACTGGAAGAAGCGGAAGCTTAATACGAAGAAAAATGGAATTGTAGCGTGATCCTCAGTGGTTTATTCGCAAATAAAAAGTAATAATAATAATCTAATGTTAATGTAATATCGTATATGGCTGAAAATACCTACCAAAGAGCTATATGAGTACACAGACAGACTCACTGATTTGATCAAAAAAGAACGCAGACTAACTTTTTACAGGCACATACAGCGAATGAACAACAACAGACTTGCAATGAAGATCTTTGATATAGTAAACTGCTCAAACAGGAAAACTAATTGGTATCATGAAATAGAGGAAGACTTAAGGCAGGTGGGGATTGACAGGCAAGTGATAGGAGAAATTCAATTAAGAATACAAAATGTAAAGCAGATGAAAAGATAAAGACAGGACAATTTTTGGACAGAACAACGGAAACAGGAGAATAGTCAAAGGATGAAGAGATTTTGCGAAGAGGAGAGGAAGAAGGGAGAGAAGTGAAAATTGTGACATCGTGAGATTTTAAGTTCAAACACTGTCCATAAGGGCAAAATGATGTAATATTATAAATATATCATTGTGTTGAACTTATTGAAAATATCTTTACCTAAATTCTTAGACAGACTTAATTAGCCTGAGTGTAAAGGATCTGATGATGATCACTTGGCGATCGAAACTAGTTATCCAAGTGAATAAATTAATGCCATGTAATTATTTTCAGGTTTAGGGAATAACACCCATTACAATAGCGTACAATCGTGTTTACCAACTGAGAACCATTACAATTTTCGTAATAATAATACATCTCTACTTAGTATAAGACAAAGTCCCCGATTCTTGGATGTCACGGGTAAACTCGAGAACCACTGGATGGATTTTGATGCGGTTTTCACCATTCTGTAAAGGATACCTCGAGGAAGGTTTCTGTAGAAAGTAATTTATTTATGATCAAAGGAAGCCAAGCAGTAACGATTTCAGACAAGAAGTCGAAAAAAAACATGGCGTCCGTGCGCTTTTTAAGCTTCCGCTGGGCAAACCGTTAAAAATATCAAGATATCAAGATGATTGTAAGAATTGTTCAGCATGAAGAGCGTTAGAAATCCCTCAGTATGTCTTCCTTCGGAGGGGAAGTAAAGCCGGAGGTCCCATGTCATAGATTTATGGCATGTTAAAGAACCTTCCACTAATTGCACCTGTGTGAAGCTAAATTTGATAGGTTAAGAATGTAAACAATGCTCTTAGGTTTCTACGTTCGTTGCCAAGAGCCGACTGCGGTGGCGTCTAGTAACTAAGTTCTGAACTTGACCTAGCAGTCGTTGACGGTGGCGCTTGGCGGCAAAAGTAGGAACTATTTGAAAAATTCTAAGTTGCAGTACTTAAATTAAAAAACAGATAACACACACTAATACAGTCATCACAATTAACACCGGTTATCAGACAGATTCTACACACACCCGAAGTACACGGGGCTACATGACCGCGTTGTCGCAGCCCATAAACTTAAGAACCAACCAACCAACCAACCAAAAACGTACGCGAGAGCACATCTATATATTCAATATCGTCCACTATAAGTGTTTTTAGATTGGACGGAAGGGGGATTTGTGTTTCATGCACCTCGCCATTCTTAAATTAAGTCTGACGATAATTTGTTGCACATGCATCTCCATGCCGGTCCGGGTTGCTAGTGTCTAATAAAAGGAACATCTGATAAAACTACTAAAATCATGCACAGGATTTGTTAAATTATCCGTAGTCAAATTAATGCATATTTTCCTTACACCGATGGTTTCTATTTTATATGTCGCTAAGTTGGTAGCATTGTACAGTACTGAGGTAACGAGGCCAGAATTGGCTAACAGGAAAGGCGTCGTTCTCCATCGCGACAATACTAGACCTCGTGTATCGCTTTTAGGGCTTAACTGGGACGTTCTACCTCATTCACCTTATATGTCGGACATCGCCCATTCCGATTGCCGCATTCAGGCTCTTTCAGAATCCTCTCAATGGTAACCAGCAGGTCTGTTGCTCTCCGCTGCCCACATGATAAATTACTTGTCTGATAACTTGTAGCCTACTTCTATGATAACTGTAGGCGTGGTATGGCATGGAATAGCAGCTTCGGTGGCGTAGTTGATAGCATGCTGAACTGCTGTGCTCAAGATAGCGGGTTCAAACCCGGCCGAAGTCGTCGGTTTTTTAAGAGCGTTAAAATCCTTCAGTATGCCTTCCTTTGGAGGGCCGAAGGTCCCATGACATAGATTTATGGCATGTAAAATATCCTTCCACTTACTAAACTTGTGTGAAGCTAAATTTCTAGGTTAGATATCGTTGAAACGCTCTACCAAAGTTCCAACGTTCA
Organism: Meconema thalassinum; assembly: GCA_946902985.2. Lineage (NCBI taxonomy): Eukaryota > Metazoa > Arthropoda > Insecta > Orthoptera > Tettigoniidae > Meconema > Meconema thalassinum. The sequence continues at coordinate 1,003,031,609 of OX336388.2, read as the reverse complement.
CCACTAGGTGTCAGCGATATCTGGTAGCGAAAGTTGGAACTACTTGAAATTGAACGGAACTTGTAGCTTACCTCATGGGTGTCCGCTTTAAGCAGCTACAGCCTCCGGCAAGCCGAACATGTCCTCGGACACTCCCGGCACTAAAAGCCATAGGCCTACGCTAAATAATAAGTAAAGGGTATGGAATATGGTAAGTGCATCGGGACTTGAAGTAAGGTACAGTACTATCTCAGTATTTTCCTAGAGGAAGTGAGAAAGCCCAAGGGGAAAACCACACTTATGTTCACAACGCCCGCGATGAGTAGCTGCACCAACTCCGGAGATCGAAGGTTCGAAGCTAAGCGCTCTCAGCGGCTTTTCTGAGTGTGGTGTCACCCCTATGTTTTCCAACATTCCATCCAAAAAATGCTAGAATAGTACATTAATTCGATAATCTACCACTTGCATTATTATTTCATTGAAAATGATTCGAAATTTAATTTTAAATTTATCTGTCAAGATTTTAGCCTGAAGGATGATTGTCTCCTCAAAAGGTGCCACCGCAGGTGATGAGGGTAGATATCTCATAACACTCAAGCAGTGCTATGATGAGGCAGGGGCGTATATATAGTTTAATTTGGGGGGAGGTAAGAAATTACCCCCAAAGAAAAGGAGGTCCGGGGTTGCTCCCAGGCAAACGTTTGTATAATTTGGTGCAAAATGATTAGTTTTAATGCCATCTGGTATCGCCTTTTCAACCAATTTGTAGTGATATTATATGTTTGGTTAATGTCAGACACAACTAGGACCATTTGAAGTTACTATTAATGCAATCATGTTGCTCACTTGTAAGAATTTAGATGGAAAGAATTTGATTTACAACTTAGCCTACACTATAATACAGGGTCTTTATATTTGCTTGGCAAGGACATTCTCGCTCACGCGCCCCGCCAGTGACAGCTCAGTTCCCGGCTGCCGCGCGCGCGTATGGACGGCAGAATACGGTGCTGAAAATCAGTATCATGCATTTTTACTCACCATGCCTACAGTAGATGCTGAAAATGTTCCCCATCCGCTGCCAAACATTACCGGCATCTCCTTATGAAGTTTCTGGTAACTCTGGTTAATTCAGCTTCAGTAAGGAAATAATGACATTTACGTCTATTTTTATTGTTTACTGAACCTGTACACTTGAATCTCTTAGCCAGTTGATTTATTGTCCGATTTATAGGAATGAGTCTCCCTCGACCTTGGACGCCAGTCCCGGGCCAGGTTGGCGCGTGGTCACCAGCCGTATTCACTCGCTCTTTTGTCGAGTCCGAGCTCTTAGCTAATTGGGTGTTTCAGTCTTTCAGTGTTTTATAAAGCTGCTGTGTACCGGTACTGTAAATCGTATTGTGTAGTGTTTTATTGAGATTGTGTGTAGTGCTATAATGCCTTATGTAAAATATTCGTTACGTGAACGTGTAGGCTATATCTGCACAATACGTACATGAAGTGCAGGAAATCGTGCGCTAGAACAGGACAAAAGTTTCGAGTGAGATTTCCAGGGGATCCATTCCTATAAATCGTACAATAAGACAACTGGCTATGAAATTCAAATGTACAGGTTCAGTAAACAATAAAAATAGACATAAATGTCGTTATTTCCTTACTGAAGCTAAATTAACCAGAGTAACCGAAAAATAAAGACCCTGTATAAAGTCAAGTTTCCTTGAAGCACTACCAAATAGGTATATAACTTCATCGTCAGTGAATTGTATGTCTCTGTGAATAGATATTAATACTAGACCTTTGAGTCTGTTTTCAGAAGTAGAATTTCTTAAGTATGCTTTCAACCTACTCAAACTCCATTCGGCGGTTGCTACAGAGACGGGCAAAATTGCCAAAAAGTTTGATAAGGAAAAAGCTATCTTATGTCACACACTTCAAGGACACTTGTTGCTGTTCTTGGTAGGTTCTTAAGAGCGAAGACATTGGAAAGTATTAAGAGGTTATGTTGTTACACAGTTTACATCGCTCTACCGTCACCTCACTGCCACTAGTCAGCACCACTCTTACCTCAGTAGTTTGCATGTTAATAAGGGCACAAAGGAGATTGTTGCATCAATAAAATAAACCCAGTTTGCTCTAATCTGTGTGAGCATATAAATATTTAAACATGGCAATAAATCATTAAATTTGTACAGAAAAATATCTGAGAATTAAAACATGGAATCACAAGCGATGATATTCCACCGGTGCTTCAATGAGTCGTTATAGAGTGTTATAGCCTACTTGTTTAGATGAACTCGCTATTTCACAGCTTAAAATAGAACGTATCACCATCAAATATTTAGAATAAGTGAATTAAGATGGACATTTTCAAGTCCTGTGCCTTCGGAACTAAGGATGTTAGAGACAACTATTGTTTCACTAAAGTCTATAGACCTACTGCAACGTAAGGTGTAGGTGCTATTTCATATTTTGATCCATCGAGGAGGATTTTTTCATCCCCTTATATGTGCCTCTCGCCAACTAGGAGGGTAGTGGTCAATAAGCGCAAGTTATGTTTATAGTTTCCAGTCTCCAAGACAAATCCTTGCTGCAATGTTGCCAATAGAACTCTTACTTTCGAATACACGTCAGTTTTTCTTAGTTTCAGTTTAAACAGTTCACACGTGCAGCAGATAAGAAGGCTGGCTTTACGGATAGAAAGGGAACTAATCTAACCATATGCCCGCCCATTCCCCTCATGCACGTGAAACTTGTAACGCTGTTGTCAGACTTCTTTCGTTCAACATGGATTTTGGGAACCACTCGCTATACGCAGATCCACTCCGGATCTCATATGAAAGTCTTGCAATATTTACTTCATTAATTGATGTTTGTGGGCAAGCCTCCGTGGCTTAGGCGGCAGCACGCCGGCCTCTCACCGCTGGGTCCGTGGTTCAAATCCCGGTTACTCCATGTGAGATCTGTGCTGGACAGAACGGAGGCAGACAGGTTTTTCTCCGGGCACTCCGGTTTTCCCTGTCAAATTTCATTCCAGCAACACTCTCCACTATCATTTCATTTCATCTGTCATTCATTTAATCATTGCCCCAGAGGAGTGCGTCAGGCCTCGGCAGCCGGCACAATTCATATCCTCGCCGCTAGATGGGGGCTTCATTCATTCCATTCCTGACCCGGTCGGAGACTGGAAGCAGGCTGTGGATTTTTCAATTGATGTTTGTGAAGTGTATTTTTTTCAGTTAGCCTGGGAGACTTGTTTAAATACCAAAACGAAGACAATTTTTACTCTAACCACATTTTACTGTGCTTTTTCTTTACGTCATTCAGTCTTCCTGGTCTGGGGAATTGTATGTTCTCGACTGCCCTAGTAATACTTCACCCACCTAATACCTTAGCGATATTTTTTAGGGTTCGTATCATTTCATTCTGATTTATCTGGTATTTCTTGTCATAATTCCCTTTCACTGCTGATTCGAGCAGCTGCATGTATTCATACACCGTGATCGACTTTGCCTTGCCAAGCTGCCATAAAATAGTTATTGCAGCTTTGAAGGTCGTAAATCTAGGCCGGCCAACCTGACCTATCCTATAAATATGAAACCTCATTCAAGGAGAAAACAACTGAATGAAACCTAAGAGCCAACAAAATATAACGTCGGTATTACCCATTTGAAATATGATTAACGACGGCCAACTTAGGAACTAAGCGTTGTTTACAGCCAGAGTTGAGCTTGCCTTGGCTGAGTGCCCCCCCGTCTCCCTAGCTCCTCTTGTCCACAAGTGCGAGGATACACAAACCGCAGCACAGTTACACTCAGAGGGAATCAAAGATGATATAAATGAATAGTGATGTGTGTCTGAGCAAAGTTTTGGCGACAAACAATATGGCGGATTGGTATATGCTAGTAGTTTATACACAGGCTCTAAAGACAGCGCGGCGATGTACTATTGAGAACGATTCTCCCAATTGAATTAAAAGAATTTTAAGAAAAACCCTGCCTTACAGTAGTCGCATATGATGTGTAACAACTGACATGTTATCCTACTATGAAATTGAGATGAAATATATGTGAAGTCAATTTATTCGTCATATTATTGGTCGATTATATTCTAAGCATGGAAATATATGCAATTCTGTATTAAGGCGCGCAAGTTTAATTCTAGTCGTGGTAAATACGCAATAGTAACTTAAACCCTAAAAAGAACGAATCGGGTATGATTGGCAATAATTTTTTATCGAGTAATTATATCTTTAATGAAAATTGTATTTAATTAACACAAGGAGTAATACAATTTATTTATCAAAAATACTGTAATTAATCTAGTTCAATTTGGGAACAGCGGAGACAATAGAATTATGATAACTAAAATATGCCACATATACTTGTGATTCCAAAGTATTTAAAAACCTTTGAAAAATGGCGTCAATAAGAGTACCACTGTTAGTTGTCGAAACATTTCGATTTGTTTTCATTTCGAGCTTGAGTTCATCATTCAAAAAAGCTATGAGCGGCTCTGCTTCTGGCAAACTGAAGTTTACGTTAAAATCACCACTCAAAATCATGGGAATCGAGAGATAGTTTGTTTTTAAAAGAGCAGAACCACTTTCGGTATATGGTAAAAGTACAAAATGCAGGAAATCTTTAATTTTTTGAACCGTTTGATTTGGAGAAATGTATACGACCACCGAAATCACTGTTTGTCCATTTTCAAATAAGGATTCTGCTGCACATATGTCCCCAATATCTTGACTAACTATACCCAGTCCCCTTGTTTGACGATAAGTAATGTCCGTATGAGGAGTCACAACGTGTGAGTTGTTCTGTTTGCTATAGCTCGCTACACCAGCTGCTCTGTGGCCCAGTCGTTTAAATTGTACGCAGCAATCGAAGTTAGGTATCGAAACACGTTCGTCATTATCTAACCACGTCCCTGCCCACATGAGTAACGAACAATTTTGTGAAATAACGTCGTCAAAATCTGTTTGGTGAGCCCTGAGACTTTGACAATTGAGAGTAAGGATCGTAAGTTTATCCTGGATGAAGTCTAATAAGACTTGCTGGTATGTACGAAGTGGATTTATAGTCAAACACTCGAGTTCAGCACGCAGTGGCGCTGTAGCAGCAGATTTTTTTTGTTCATGGTAAAATACATGTTCCTGAGTGGTTGATACTATAAATTAACGCAAACAACACTGTATAACTGACTGTGATGATGATGATGATGATAATTGTTGTTTTAAGGGGCCTAACATCTAGGTAATCGGCCCCTATAACTGAATGTAGATGAGTGCACAGCTGATGCGTTCTCCTTCTCTATTTCCCTTCCTCTTTCTCCTCAAACACATGCATACACTATGTTGGCCGACAGTACGTCGTGGTACCAATCTCCGCCATCGCGCGTGCTCATTGTTTCCTGTAAGTAGACTTATGAGATCGGGCAAATGTGTGTCTGTCTGTCTGTCCTTCTGTCTGTCTGTCTGTCTGTCTGTCTGTCTGTCTGGCTGGCTGGCTGTGTGTGTCCCCCCCCCCCCTATCAACTCCTAAACGGCTGGAGCAATCGAAACAAAATTTGGTAGGAGTAAAGATCTATACCTGAATATCTCACGGCCATATTTGAAAATGATGTCAGTACTACCAACTGCTATAAAATCGCAATTGAAATTTGATCTCCATGTTGGATATCTTGGAAGGTATGAATGGGAGCTATTTCAAAATTGGCACACGTATAGATAATAATATTGCAGTTTAATTTCCAGGAGGCCATACTTGGCAGTGTTGCCAAAATGATTATAAGCCTGCTGATAGGTCCAATTTTTAAATGCATATAACGTCTACACTATCAATTGGAATTCAACCAAATTTCGTATGTTGTATGTGTACATAACCAGATATGACTGAGCATATTCTTAAGACTCACCAGGGCTGCCAACTGTTAATAAATGCTCTTAATTTATTTTATCCAAATACCAATATATCAGAAAGTATGTAAGCCAATAGCTCTAAAATTTGCACACGTATAGTACCTGGCATTCTAGATGAATTTGGAGTAACTAATAAACGTCAGTGCTGCCAACATGATTCTAAGCCTGCTGATAGGTCCAATTTTAAAATGCTTGTAACTTCTCTACTAACTAAAGGATTTCATTCAAAATTGGCACAACAATAGATCATATTATTTCAAATTATTTCTTACCAATACATGCATGACATTGTTGCCAACATGATTTTACGCACGCTGTTAGATCCAATGTTTAACTGCATGTAACGGCCATGTTATTCATTGGACTTCAACCAAATTTTGTATTCTGTACCTTAAGAGATGGAACTAAGAATATATTCAGTCACCAGGGCTACCAACTGTAGTGCTCTATTAGGCTACACTATGCCAGGTAGCCTATACAGTTTCGAACTAATTAGACATTTCGATATTAGCAACTTAATTTCGTAATTATTCTAGATAGATCCATATAGATTAATCATTGGCATGAATCTTACATTTTAAGAAAAGTAGGCTCTTTAGTTCGTCACGGAACTTCTTGTTAATTTTAGTATTATCGGTATAACTGAGGAAGGTTACAAGATAACCGAAACTAGCAGGCTTTTATCATTAGTTTCAATATACTGTATTATTGACTTAAAGGTGGATTATATTAATTTGACGTATTTACAGGTAAAAATAAATAAAATTGAGAAAGTGGTACCGGTAATTATTATAGAAGACCTCCTTATGGCATAATGTACAGCCTTTTTGGCTATCATCCCTGAAGTCCTGCTTCTATTCCCAGTTGTGCTATGAAATATAATTATCTTCTGAGCTGGAATGAGATCCATTTAGCCGCTTGAGGATAACTAAGGGCAGCTTGTTCCCAGCTCAATCATTCTAGACGTGATTTATGTCGTTTCACACATCTACTCCAAGCAAATGCAAGTACACATTCTCACTTGATCACTCATGCTTCAAAGATTCTGACTAGAATAATTTACAAGAGGATGGAAAGACATAGAAACAGAGTTGGGTGAATACCAGTTTGGTTTCAGGAGAAACGTATGAACAAGGGAAGCTGTACTAAGTCTTAGGCTGATTTTGGAAGGAAAAATGAGGAAAGATAAGAGAACGTTCATGACATTTGTAGACTTAGAAAAGGCATTTGAAAAAATTGATTCGAGTAAGTTATTTACCATTTTGAAAACGATTGGAATAAAGTACAGGGATAGGGAGCTGATCTACAATCTGTACAAGCACCAGACGGCAGTTATTCGAGCCGAAAGACATGAGAGAGAAGATGATATGCAGAAAGGAGTAAGACAAGGCTGCAATTTATCACCCATACTTTTCAATCTATACATTGAACAAGCAATAAAGGAGTTGGGAGAAAAAAACGAAGTACGAGTAACGATTCAAGGAGAAATAATTTCAACTCTGAGATTTGCTGTTGACATCGTCATCTTAGCCGACACACCCGAGGATTTGAATGAGTTTCTAAATGGTACGGATTCTGTCTTGAGGAAAAAAATCATGATGAAAATGAAAAAATGTAAAACAAAAATATTGGAATGCAGCCGAAAGAAATCAGAAACCCCTATGGACGTCAAGCTGGCAGGATGAAAAGCTAAAGGAAGTAGGAGACTTCTGTTAATTAGGAAGCAAAATAACCAGTGATGGACGAAGCAAAGAGGATATAAATGACACAGGCAAGGAAATAACTTTTACAGAAAAGGAATCTGTTGACATCGAATCTAGATTTAGGTATTAGGAAGTCATTTTTGGAATCCATTGTCTGGAGCGTAGCACTCTATGGAAGTGAAACTTGGACTTTTGGAGCAGCAGAAAAGAGGAGAATTAAAACGTTTGAAATATGGTGTGACAGGAGAATGATGAATATCATATGGGCAGATAGGGTTACAAATGAAGAGGTATTAAGACGAGTGGGAGAGGAGAGATGTTCCTGGCGACTGATTAAGAGGATAGATAGGTTGGTAGGAAACATAACCTACTAAGACACTCAGTAATAGCAAAGTTAGTTATGGAAGGAAGGCTCGAGGACACGAACGGTAGGGCTAGATCAAGGTTAGAATATGTTTAACAGATTGCCTCGGATGTAGGGTGTGATAGCTATTTAGAGTTGAAATGATTATCTCAGGACAAGGAGGCATGGACCGCTGCATCAAACCAGTCAAAAGGCTGAAGACTCAAACAACAACAAATACAGACACCTCAATAACACAGATTATCAGACAAATTCCTTATTCAGTACAACTAAAAAATTAATTAATTAATATTCTGCCCGAAGGCAGGTCCGAGCCTCCGAAGAGGCTACCCCCAGCCGGAGTTTACTTGCGGTAGGGTGGCCAGGGCCTTTCCGCTCCTCCTAATGTTGGCCAACAGCGCGCAGTGCCTAGAACCGGCATACCATCCAAGTTCTGACTGCGCCCAATGTTGCTTAACTGCGGAGTTCTCATGGGATCCGGTGTTTCAACACGGCTAGGCCGTTGGCCTCAGTACAACTACACAGGACTAATGGCCACGATATTCAAGGCCCTAAAGTAAGCAACAAAAATGATTATGTAATAATCTAACAATAAGAAAGGTAGTTTAGTGTGGGTAATTAATTTCGTGGGCATTTTCCTGGACGTCGCAACCGTTAAGATGGAACGCAATTTTGTAATTTCTGACATTTGCTGAATAGCGTGTAAAATGTGTACCTACTACTCCATCATATCTGAGCTAAAGACGGCATCCGTCGTTCGAGGTTAGTACAGAGTTCACAGTAACTATAACAGGCTTTAAACTAATGGATTATCTCCACCTGGTAATACTTCCCAACAGCAAAACGAACCTGGAAGGCATCCGTTAGTTAAACGCTATGTCTTCACACAGGGAGACTAGTAGCAAAACTTGTTACACACAGTGTTACCGACCATAGTTACAACCGAAAACCTTTCGACTGGCTCTGGCATAACCGATTATCTGTGGCAGTGAATCCCTCATACACGCCTCGAACCAGACATCAGGGCAGCTTCTGTGATCACAAATGATTTTTTGAACCAATCAACCCTTCGTAACTATGATCATTTATTTAGTCATTTAGTTATTTAGTTAGTTAATTAGGTATTTAGTATTTCATTTAGTTATTTATTTAGCATTTCGATTTTTAAATTAAACATTCTACTTTAATTCTTTTTAGCATGGATACGCGTGATGTTAAACTGTACTGTCGTGGAATAATTCAAAAATTGGAAAAGTGTCATGCGTTATCTTCCGTTCTTAGTAATTTTAATGGATATTTAATTTTTTCAGGATTAGGAAACCACCCATTACAATTGGGTACAATCGTGTTGCCCGAGTAAAAATATACAGTCAGTCTGAGAGACTAGACTTTATACATGTATAATTTCAAATGACGCATTCTACAAATGCTACACATGTTAGAAAGGCTCAGGAGGGCTTCTCGCATCGCTCGAAGCCCCAATAATCTTTGCATTCTGCTGCATGACGTCACGCACTCGCCGTCTCCGTATCGCATAACGCCAGACCCCAGGAGTGAACTCAGCCTCAACAGACTCCATTACCCTTTAACTTAGGCATCCCGCGCGGGGACTGCATGACGTCACGCACTCGCCGTCTCCGTATCGCATAACTCCAGACCCCAGGAGTAAACTCAGACTCAACAGACTCCATTACCCTTTAACTTAGGCTGCCAGCGCGGGGGCTGCATGCCGTCACGAACTCGCCGTCTCCGTTCGCATAACGCCAGACCCCAGGAGTAAACTCAGACTCAACAGACTCCATTACCCTTTAACTTAGGCTTCCAGCGCGGGGGCTGCATGCCGTCACGAACTCGCCGTCTCCGTTCGCATAACGCCAGACCCCAGGAGTAAACTCAGACTCAACAGACTCCATTACCCTTTAACTTAGGCATCCCGCGCGGGGACTGCATGACGTCACGCACTCGCCGTCTCCGTATCGCATAACTCCAGACCCCAGGAGTAAACTCAGACTCAACAGACTCCATTACCCTTTAACTTAGGCTTCCAGCGCGGGGGCTGCATGCCGTCACGAACTCGCCGTCTCCGTTCGCATAACGCCAGACCCCAGGAGTAAACTCAGACTCAACAAACTCCATTACCCTTTAACTTAGGCATCCCGCGCGGGCGCTGCATGACGTCACGCACTCGCCATCTCGTTTCGCATAACGCCAGACGCCAGGAGTAAACTCAGACTCAACATACTCCATTGCCCTTTAACTTAGGCATCCCGCGCGGGCGCTGCATGACGTCACGCACTCGCCATCTCGTTTCGCATAACGCCAGACGCCAGGAGTAAACTCAGACTCAACATACTCCATTGCCCTTTAACTTAGGCATCCCGCGCGGGGGTAAACTCAGACTCGGTACATATGCACTGAACAACATGATGACGTCATACAACGCCGTAACCGTAACGCATAACGGTAGAGCTAAGCATAGCGATGAAGTCGACAAGATCATTTGAAATGATAAAAAACAATAAATTTCCATTAATAATTCAGCACTGAAAAATGACTTCCAACTCGATAATGTAATTTTAATGCATAATAATTGAAGACTCCACGGGAAAAACGGAGTGTCACATTCTGGAAATTTTTCAGGAGAGCAAATTTTAACTTTCATCACTAAAAAGGAATACTTGATACGCCCCAATTGAGGGAAAGCAATATAGTTTATTTGCCAAATGTATTTCTTGTAAAGAAAGTAGGCCTACATATAAAACAAATAACAACTAGAGTTGAATTATGAAAAAAGTGAGAGGATATGGGACGTTCCTTCCGTTCCACTAAAAATAAAAAACCTTGCATCTCGGTGACTTACCGCTTTATTTGAAATTAATTTCAACTGATGTGTAGTGTTGGCCTCTTTGCCATCTCTTGATGAATGCAGTATATTTGCATTTGTCTGTTGGCACAGGCTAGAGTAAAATGTGGCTTCTCACCGATGTCTCAATCTCACTCATGGCTGTGATTATATGGAAGCTACTGAGGTATGGGTGGTGCTTAGTAATGACATTCAGGGCCCAGTCAGTGCCTGTGGATGCTGTGAAAGGTTCTACTCAAAGGGTTAGTACTGCTGTACTGACTCAGTGAGGGAAGCAATAGCAAACTACCTCACTCCTCTTCTTGCCTAGTACGCCTCAATATAGCGTTGTTTTCGGGTTTTTGTGGATATCTACCCAAATAACCTAACGGCGGTACTTTTTAAGGATCCAACCAGCCTTCGGGCTGACTACCTACAGACAGACAGATCTGTAGTGACGATGACTGGCCACCAGAATGCACCATAAACTCATTTCCAAAGGGAAAAAAAGGACTTACCACGTTCTTTCCGTGAGATCTCTAATTGTCCGAGGGGAAGTCAAGCAGGCTAGTCTCCCCCACCCCCTGAAATCATGCCTGACCCTGAGACTTAAATATTTCATAAGTTTGTGTTCACAAGAGCCACCAAAAATCTGTCTCGAATATGATGGTCTTAAATTATTTTGGTGAACTTGACATGAATACATTACTTCCATCTACAGTACAGTATCTTATTATTTGGTTCGGGGGATTTGAAAGTGATTTTTGACTTTTTTAGCCTATTTTCAATTTTGAAAAAATAGGCTTATGAGATCACCTTTTGTCCGTGTGTGTGTGCGCGTGTGTGTGTGTGTGAGTGTGAGGAGTGTGTGTGTGTATCCCCCCGTAATAAATTCTAAACGGCTGGAGCGATTTCATTGAAACTCAGTAAGTTCATAGCACTATTCCGGATGACCCCGACCGTGCCCTTCAAATTTTGTTAGGTCTCACCAATCCAACATGGCGGCTGTGCAAAATATTTCACCAGCATTCAATATCTCCGAAACTATTCCCGATATCACCCTAGAATATTTTACGGTGATGAAGGGAACTACTAGAAGTTCACCTATGTGGCTTTTGAAAAGCTGGAAACTACAAAACCAACATGGCGGCCACGCAAATTTGCGACTTTTAAATAGATGTTTCTCACGATTTAACCAACCAATCGCAATAAAACTTGGTATAGTATATGTTTATACACATTGTAATACACCGACATCTAACTTCGTTTAATTGTTTGCATAACCACAAGATGGCGGATGTGCGAAATATTTCACCGGCATTCTCTGAAACTATTAGTGCTATCACCCTGAAATTTTGTACGAAGATAAAGGGCACTACTGGACGTTCATCTATAAGACTTTCAAAAAGCGGTTAACTACAAAACGAACAAGGCGGCCAAGCGAATTTGAAAATTTTAAACAGACCTTTCTCGCGATTTAATGTTCCAAACGCAATGAAATCTGGTACAGGAAATGTTTATACACATTGTAATACACTGGTATCTAATTTAGTTCAATTGTTTACATAACCTCAAGATGGCGGCTTTGCGAATTTTAAAATTAAGTTTTTATTTCTGGTGTCGTAATCATGCGATCGATGTGAAAGTTTGAATAATGAACCTACGCAATAATTTTCCTTTAATGGTACATGACTCTATGGCCTATACATTTAACAATCCAACATGGCGACCATCCGAAATATTTAGACTGCTCTGAATATCTTCGAATCCATTATAGCAATCAAACTGAATTTTTATATGCTCATAGGGGCTATGAACTTAAGTTCACCTATAGGACTTTAAATAACCTGGTGATCACAAATACAACTTGGCGGCGACGCGAAGTATAAATATTCACATGGACGTTTCTCGCAATTTAACCTTCCGAGTGCAGTGAAACTTGGTACAGTAAATCCTTATACGAATGTTAATCCACTGGCATCTAAGTTATTTCAATTGTTTCCATAACCACAAGATGGCAGCTGTGCGAAATATTAAAATCTCCTTGTTACTTCTTGTGTCCTAATCATGCGATTGAAGTTTGAATGCTACACGTACACAATAATCTTCATGTAACAGTACATAACTCTAGGACCTACAGTACATATATAAAATCCAACATGGCGACCATCCGAAATATTTAGTCGGTTCTCAATATCTACGAATCTATTACAGCAATCAAACTGAAATTTGGTATGTAGACAGAGGCAATTAACATAAGTAGGACATATGAAAATAGGCTGTATAGTTCTTCACGGAACTACTTGTTTCTTTTAAGTTAGTGAATTTCTCTTAATAGAAGTTATTAGAAGAATTAAAAGTTGGAAACCACTTGCAGATTGATAAGATGGAAATCAAACCCACCTCTTTCCAGTTGTCCCCCCAAGGGCTCACAACTTGCGGGCTGTGGGTTGGCGACCATGGGACCCCAGCTGGGTCCGGCATTGCTTCCACTTGTACTTTTACCGGGCTCCTTTCAGTTATCTTTCATGTCCCTTGGTCAACACTTGTTCTCTTCCGTCCCCGACAGTATTAGGGTATCCGAGGCCAAGGGAGTCTTTCAATTTCCCGCCTCAATTGGCCCTTGACTCATCTTTTCTAAAATCCTCATTCTTCGAGGGGTCAGCCTTCATGTTCTTTTCATGATATCTCCTGCCTTCTGCATGAGGCTCTCGAGGAGGCAGGGTGTGTGTAGCCCAATCATCCTGGTTTGTGTTACACCCTCAAGTGCTCATGGCTGGTGAGATTAAGAGTTGGCGACCCCGAGGTATTCCCGAGCTGGGTCCGTTTTTCCCCTTTTTCCACTGATTTTGGGGCGCGCTCTCTTCTCTTTCCCTTTCCTTTTCCCTCAATCCTCATTCTTCGTGGATTGAGGGCAGTTCTTTTCCTCCTGTCTTTAATTTCTCTTTTTCCTTTTTGTTTACACATGACTTCTTCTAGTACGTAAGTTGGTTGTTAGTTTGTAGTTAGGTTTAGTTCTATTTTCTAATATGATCATCTTTCATTTTCATCTGAACCATTAGGGGCCGATAACCTAGATACTAGGTCCCCTGAAGCAACAATTATCATCATCATCATCATCATCATCTTTTCAGTTGTCCTCACAACGCTGCTCGTTCCATCCCTCAGGACAGACCTAAATCTCTTGCAAGACAAGGGAATGGAATCTGAGACCTTCAGGACAGGAGTCTCTATGCACACAGAAGACGACTACTCTATTTTCAGACTGACAATTATTTATTGCTGTTATTCTTATGTTTTAAAAATTAAAGAAAAGTTACATTTTTATTATTGGTAGCAAAGCCCAGTCTGTAGTTTTTATCTGTGGGCAAGGGCTCAGTTTGGAAGGGAGGGGAGAGGGGAGGTGATATAACTTCTCCACTGGACCACCCCATGGAGAGCAGATGGAACCGCCTCTAGACCTTTCATCCAATCCGAAATTTTTACAGCCTGAAAAAAGATGCTCTGGTTGAAGCTTCTGAGGTCGAATTTTATGATTTCGACAAACATTTCTGTTTCTAAATCTTATTTTATTACCAACATATGTCATGTCATTTAGAAGAATGAAGCTTTATTTTACGATTTTCTTAGTATTAAACCTGGCTTCATTCAGCCGATGGGCTTCTTCTTTATAAGGAATATTCCACAATACAGTAGTTTTCCTTCAACCCAAAAATACTCCTCCACAAATTTCGATCTTCAGCATCTTCCTCTACGCCATCCATCCATCCATCCATCCATCCATCCATTGTTCTCTTGGTTTACCACGTTTCCGTTTGCCTTCAGCTTACCAATGTAACATTACATTTAGAATAATACTTTTCTGCATCCTTTTCACACGTCTAGACCATTGTAATCTTCTTTCTTCGACCACTTCTAATACATTTTTTTTACGTGCATAATTTTTCTGATTCTCGTATTTCTAATTTTATCCAATCTTGATTATCTTGCCGCCCTTCTCCAATAATAATAATAACAATAATAATAATAATAATAATAATAATAATAATAATAATAATAATAATAATAATAATAATAATAATCTGTCTGTCTGTTAGGTAGTCAGCCCGAAGGCTGGTTGGATCCTCAAAAAGTACCGCCGTTACGTTATGTGACTAGATACCCACAAAAACCCAAGGCAGCGCTATTTTGAGGCGTTCTAGGCAAGAAGAGGAGTGAGGTAGTTTGCCATTGCTTTCCTCACTGAGTCAGAACAGTAGTCCTAACCCTATACGTCGAACCTTTCACAGCATCCACAGGCACTGACTGTGCCCCGAATGCCATTACTAAGCCCCACCCATACCTCAGTAGCTTCCATATAATCACAGCTATGAGTGAGACTGAGACATCGGTGAAAAGCCACCTTTTACTCTAGCCTGTGCCAACAGACAAATGCAAAAGTACTGTATTCATCAAGAGATGGCGAACAGGCCAATAATAATAATAATAATAATAATAATAATAATTATTATTATTATTATTATTATTATTATTATTATTATTTATTATTATTATCAAGAGACAATGGCATGTAGAGCGGGTAAAGACCATACCTATCATTGTCTCAATTACGGGAGTGATCCCAAGTACCTTGCTCCACGGCCTTAAAGAACTGGATTTGGATATTCGGCTGTACAAACTAATGCAGAAGGCAGTAGTTCTATCAACAACCAGAATCGTTCCGAAGTTCATGGGTAGCGAAATTCCAGCTTAGAAAATGCTGATTCAGTAACTATACGTTTGTTAACTGAGGCCCGTATAGTTACGTTGTAATGTACCAGAAATGTGTTATATGTACTGTATAAAACAATAATAATAATAATAATAATAATAATAATAATAATAATAATAATAATAATAATATCTCCGCCATAGCCGGTCCCAAGCCCGGTTGAGAAAGGAGGAGGGTGAAACATGGTCAACGGTCTCAAAGGCGGATGAAGAATTTCAGTTCCCAACGGCAGAGAGAGCGGAAGAACCTAGTGGAGTAAACCACGAAAAAACAATCATTTCGGACTAACAATCCGATCTTATTTCGGAATTTTATTTCCTACACCTACTCAACACAATTTCATATGTAGAATGGAAATGTCGCTAAATGAGAGCACTACCCCAGGTGGTAACTTGAAAGAGAAATCCACCATTGCAGTAGGCAATGCATCGGGACCTAGGATTCTGGGGAGTCCCACCACCTGCATACAAGATGAGTCGGAGCGTCTTGAAACACCTTCCAAATTGAAATTCAAGAGGAAATACTTCATCGGGACCATTAACGTCAACTCACTCCTGCGAGTCGGAAAACAGAAAGAATTGGAAAAGCTCCTGGACGACCAACAAATCCAGATTTTGGCTGTACAAGAGACCAGATTCCTAGATGACCACATCATGGATATAAAGCACTACAGAGTATTCAAAGGAAAGCCAGCAATAAAGATAATGGCTAACACCCCTCTCCTTGGGACTGCCTTCTACATAAACAAAACCATAGTGGATAGTGCCACAGACTTTTCATCTAAATCTGAGAGATTGTTGGTTGGTTGGTTGGTTGGTTCCTTAGTTTAGGGGCTGCGACAACGCGGTCATGTAGTCCCGTGTACTTTGGGTGTGTGTAGAATTTGTCTGATAACCGGTGTTAATTGTGATGACTGTATTAGTGTGTGTATCTGTTTTTTTAATTCAAGTAGGGACTGCAACTTTGAATTTTCAAATAGTTCCTACTTTTGCCGCCAAACGCCACCGTCAACGAATACTAGGCCTAGTTCAGAACTAGCTACTAGACGCCACCGCAGTCGGCTCTTAATCTGAGAGATTATTCCTATTGACAATCAAGTGCAAAAACAGGAATTATACTCTCATAAATTGCCATGGTCCTATCAACGAAGACAACAAGAAGAACCCACAGAAAGTCGATGACTTCTGGGACCTCTTAGAAACAGAAATCGTTCGGATACATGTGAACCATGTAAAAATCCTTCTGGGAGACTTCAACGCACAAATAGGGACAGAAAGAAAATACAGAGATATAGTAGGAGACTATCCAGCACACAGGAGGACAAACAAGAATGGTGAACGGCTTCTTGGACTCTGCAAAATCTTCCAGTTGAATCTCATGTCGACTCATTTTTGGAAACTTCCAAGAAAAGCAAAGACATGGGTATCTCCAAATCCCAACCTAGGAGAATTCCAATTAGACCATGTAGCAATATCAAGGACAAATACTAGGGAGGTGATGAATGTTAAAGTGATTAGAAATGGTAAATTTGACTCTGATCACTATCTCTCCAAAGTTAAAATACGTTTTCTTCCACCAAAACAAAAGAAGGATCCACCTAAGTTGAAAATATACAACACCAATCGAATGAACATCAATGGAGATATTATAAATAACTTCAGAGAAGAAATCCGCTCTTCTAGAACAAAGACCTGGCAACATCTTTGTACAAAGATCAATGAAGCCGCTAAGAAAACATTCGGACTGGCAAAGAGGAAACGTACAATCTGGTGGAATGAAGAATTTGAGAAAGCACTTGAAAAGAGATCCGACTCATGGAGAAAATGGAAATGTTCAAGAGATACGGAACATTTGGAACAATTCAGAACCCAAAGGAAAGATACATCAGGGGTATTCCGCAGGACCAAACGATCGTTTGAGAATGCAAAGTTACAAAACCTCCAGGACGACTTCACTGAGAATAACACCAGAGATCAAACCTTCAAGGACAAGCTTAGAGGATACCAAATTCCAAGTATAAGTTTCAAAAACGAAGAAGGAAAAATTGGACTGAACAATCAAGAAAACTGCAATATATTAGCCAGATACTTTGAGAAACTCCTCAACTGCCCGCCTCCAACCAACAAACTAGAATTTCAGACTCATCCTATAAACTCAGAAGATGATATGCCACCAACAAAAGAAGAAATAAAGGAAGCCCTGAAAAGTCTCAAGAACAACAAGGCAAGCGGGGAAGACTCCATATCAGCAGAAATGTTGAAGTGGGCAGAACCGGAAATCCTAGACGACCTGCACCATATCTTCCAACAAATATGGGAGACGGAAAAGCTACCAGACGAATGGAAAACAGCGCTGATCCACCCACTCCATAAGAAAGGGAACAAACAAGATGTTAACAACTACAGAGGCGTGTCGCTACTCCCAGTCACTTACAAAATCCTCTCAAGGATACTTCTGAATAGAATAGAAGGAATCCTAGATAAGCAACTTGGAGAATACCAAGGTGGTTTCCGGAAAGGCCGCTCCTGTGCCGAACAAATCCTAAATTTGAAATCAATAATTCGCCACAGAGCGCTGAACGGCAAAAGTATAGTGGTTTCATTCATTGACTTCAAAAAAGCCTTCGACTCGGTGGACAGAGGGACCCTAGATAAGATCATTAGAGAATTTGGAGTCAAAACCAAACTGGCCAATATTATCAGAGAAACCTTAACAGCCACAACTTCTAAGGTGAAGTTCATGGGAGAATTGTCTCAGTCATTTGAAATCAAGACAGGTGTGCGACAGGGTGATGGATTATCACCATTACTATTCAACTGTGTCCTCGAGAGGATTGTGAGAATTTGGAATTCTGAACTTGAAAATCAAGAGATAGCCCCGATCCGCCTAGGACGAAAAACGGGAGGAATCAAAGTCAATTGCTTGGCTTTCGCTGATGATTTTGCGATACTTTCAGAGAACCTAGAAAAAGCGGCCATACAGATCAACCTCTTAGAAAAGATCGCTAGCAAGACAGGACTTAGGATCTCGAAAGAGAAAACCAAGTTCATGATGAATGACAAACATGGACCACAATTCCTTGAAACAGAGATTGGACGGATTCAGAGGGAGAAAAAGTTCAAATACCTCGGTGAAACCATACAAGAGAACGGCCTAGAGAAAGCTGCTGTAGAAGATAGTATCTCAAAAATGGAAAGAGCTTATGGGCTAACTAAAAACATCTACAACAAGAAATGCATCTCATGGAATGCCAAACTAAAAAATTACAACACGGTAGTAAAAACAGAATGCCTGTATGCCAGCGAATGCCTCTCGATGAATTACAAGTTGGAGAAGCTAGAGATCCTAGAAAGAAGAATACTACGGAAAATCATGGGCCCAGTCCAGACTGAAACCGGCTGGAAACTTCGGAGCAACAATTAAGTCTATAAAAATGTGGAGAGAATCTCAGAGACCATGAAGAAGAGGAGGTTATCGTTTCTCGGACACTTGCACAGAATGGACAAAACTAGACTAACCAAACAGTTATTCGACTACCTGTGGAACAAGAAGACAACAACGACATGGATTAAGGAAGTTCGAAAAGATCTCGAAAATTCCAACATCCAGGAAGTTCAGATGTCAAACAGGGAAACATTTCGGTACATAATTCAAAATTTGGATGGGTTTCACGTCACAAGAACCACAAAGAAGGGAAGAGCCTGGACGGATGAGCAGAAGAAACAGCATAGCGCCCATATGAAGGAGTACTGGAGGAAGAGGAAACTTCAGGCAAAGAAAAAATGAAATTGTAGCGTGATCCGAAGTGGTCAATTCGCAAATAATAAAAAATAATAATAATAATATCGTATGGCCTTGGGTGCTGGGTGCAAGCTCTGTTATTTGACACCCAAAGGGTAGCTTGCATGTCGAATTTCGTTGTTCCTTGAAGCACTATGAAAGTCAAGGAGGTTAGATATCTAAGCTCCTTGAACACTATAGCGCTTTCTAGTAGAAAACTTAGGAACTTTGTGTTGGCGGATACTCCCGAGATTTATTTTGCCATTATGAACACGGCCTACTGAATTCCAATGGGTTCTTTGACATGCCAACATCGTATGACATGGTGTTGTAATTTTTGCCGCCTTTCAAAAAAAAAACCACTTACCACGGCCAGGAGCGAACCTGCAAGCTTGGGGGTTAGTAGACCGACACGTTAACCACTCACCCACCCTCCTCCAATAATTCATCTCTGTTACTAATAATTTGTTTGCTTGCTGTCTGTTTAACGTCCAAGTTTCTGCTCCACATAACTAAATATTTCATACCAATGAACTGTAAATACGTTTCTTAGTGTTATTCAAAATATTTCTGTTCCATAAACAGAATGTAATGCTCCGAATGTTCTCCTAGCCTCAATCACTCTTTTCTCAATTTCAGATGAACTTGTTCCTCCATCTTCTATTATTGAACACACATATTTAAATGTAGTGAGTGTTTGAATTTCTGCATTTCCGATCTGTACTTTCTCACCACCATTATTCTCTAATGTAAGGTATTACGATTTGTTGTAATTGATATTTGATATTCTTCAATTAATTTCCTCATCATGTAGCCTAAGAGGCATCGTCTATATCTTGAGTCAATATCACCTGGTCATCAGCAAAAAGATGATGATGTAATTAATACTCCAGGCTCATCTCTAATCCCATTGGGGCGTGGTGGCACAGCGGTCAAGCTGTTGGCCTCCCACCAAGGTGGACTGGGTTCGAATCCCGGTCAATGCATGTGACAATTTCGAGCTGAAATGCCATGTCCTGTGGTTCAGATTCCACGTAAAAAGGAGGTCCCGTGGCTCATAATCACAAGATTCACGGTCACGTAAAACTACAATCTCCCTTCCTTCTAATCCCATTGTACAACATTTCCTGGACCATTCTCTTAAACAGACGTCTAAATAAATCCTGAACAGCAACCTGGTAATAGATCCTTGGTTGTAGCCTATATATTTCCCTGGATACATAACTTCCAACTTTAATCCGGCACTTATTTTCCGAATACCCTACATTGATCGTAGTATGTTAATGACGTCTTCACATATTGGTGCTTTTCTTAGAGCTTGCCATACAGTAATAGCTTCCTGGGGACACTGTCAAGCGATTTTTTCAGGTCAACAAACACCAATCCGATATCTTTAGATCTTTCTCTACATGTTCCCAAGAGCAATCTTAAAATAAAATTATGATCAATACACGATCTACCTACCGAAAAACCGCATTGTTCTTCTGTATCAATATATTGATAATAATAATAATAAAACAACAATTTAAAATGTTGGCTACAATACTTGAAGAGGTATGAGCAAGTAGCCAAGATAATCCACCTGAACCTGGCAAAGAAGCACTCCTTAAGTAATAATGTTCTGCATTACTATGAATACATTCCTGATGCTGTTCTGGAGAACGATACACACAAGCTACTCTGTGACTGGTCAGTGATCACAGAGAGACCTATATCAGCAAACAGGCCAGACATTATTCATATTGATAAACTGCAGAAGAAAACTCTTTTAATAGACATAGCAGTCCCCAACTCGCATAATATCCAACACATTTATTTGTGTTGACCAACTGAAAACAATTCTTTAACACATTTATGCTGAGAAAGTGACGAAATACATGCCTCCGGCTGAAGAGATCCGACAGATGTGGCGACAGGAATTTGCCACATTGTTCCCTATCATAATCTCTTCCACAAGGATCATACCGAAGTCGCTGAAGCCAATCTCAATAAACTGGGGCTCACCATAATCTGCATACCAGTATGCAGAAAGTAGTTATTAGAGACCTGTTCCATAGTTCGTTCCTCAACCTACCAGTAGGCCTATAGAGAACTTCACTCCAACTTGCAACAATATTATTATTATTATTATTATTATTATTATTATTATTATTATTATTATTATTTGGAGAAACAGAAGGATTTATTTCCGGGATTCAGGACCAAGTTGTATTCACTAAGAATTATGAGTGCCACATTCTTGGGAAAGATACATCAGACAAATGCCGTCTGTGCAATAGATCTACTGAATCAATCCAGCACATCACGGAGGGATGCCAAACGCTTGCTCCAAAAGAGTAGCCTACTTGGAGCGGCATAACAACGTAGGCCTAGCTGAAGTAATACATCAAGCTTTTGCGCGGCGATAAGGTTTTGTTGAGAAGGAAGTCCCATATTATTTTGTAGAATCCAACAGGCCAGACCTTGTGATATTCGATAACCAAGGCTATCGTCGATGTTGCTGTTCCACTTGATGAGAATGTACAGAATACGGTGGCTGAGAAAAGGGGCAAATACCAGCCATTTGTCGCTGAGCTTAGCCACATATACCACTTAAAGGAAGTTTTCGTCATCCCAGTCGTTGTCTCTGTGAATGGTTTAGTAACAAAGGACTGGGATGATGCAAAGGAGAGCCTTGGCTTGAAGAGGAATCTTATGCAGTCAATGCAAAAAGCTGCCCTCCTTGGTACTGCAAGTATAGTACTTAAGGTTTTGTCTCTTCAGTGACTCTAAACACCTTGAGATCCAGTGCTATCAGCCTTCCTTCGGAGGGGAAGAAAGCCTAAAGCCGGCGGTCCCATGTCATAGATATATGGCATGTAAAAGAACCGTCCACTAATAACACTTGTGTGAGGCTAAATTATAGGTTAGATTTGACTAACGCTCTTAGGTTCCATCGTTAGTCACCAGGAGACGACTGTGGTGGCATCTAGTATCCAAGTACAGAACTAGTTGTCAATGACGGTGGCGTTTGGTATCAAAAGTAGGAACTACTTGAAAATTGAATGTCGGCAGTCCTTACCTGAATTAAAAACAGATAACACACACTAATACAGCCATCACAATTAACACCGGTTATCAGACAGATTTTACACACACCCAAAGTACACGGGGCTATATGACCGCGTTGTCGCAGCCTCTAAGGAGTCCGACAGTGATGGTTTTGTATTTTCATGTAAATTTCATATTATATAATAATATTAGTCAAATAATAGAAGCCTCCGTAGCATAGGCGGCAGCACGCCGGCCTCTCACCGCTGGGTTCGTGGTTCAAATCCAGGGTCACTCCATGTGAGATCTGTGCTGGACAAAACGGAGGCAGACAGGTTTTTCTCCGGGTACTCCGGTTTTCCCTGTCAAAATTTCATTCCAGCAACACTCTCTTCTATCATTTCATTTCATCTGTCATTCATTTAATCATTGCCCCAGAGGAGTGCGTCAGGCCTCGGCAGCCGGCACAGTTCACATCCTCGCCGCTAGACGGGGGCTTCATTCATCCCATTCCTGACCTGGTCGGAGACTGGAAGCAGGCTGTGGATTTTCATTTTCAGTAGTCAAATAATAATAATAATAGGCTAGTCTAATAATAACATCACCTGGAACAGATATAACAGAAACTAAATATTGAAGAACGCAAAATGAAGACTTTATACCACAGTAATCAAACGCCTCGGAAACCTTTGGTCTATTGAAGGAAAGGTAAGGGAAGGGAGTGAGTAGCAAGTCGTTATTCGACCTGCTGAAAGGTCGAAAGGAACCGATCCGGCATTTGCCTGGGGAGTGAAAATGGGAAACCTCAAAAACCATTTTTAGGCCGACAACGTGTGATTCGAACACACGTAGGCTACTCCCGATGCCGCGAAGCACGAGCTAGCGTGATCAAGATCTCGGCCACCGTGGCCGGACATTTTTGGGTTCTAATAATAATAATGTTATTGATTTTATGTTCCTGTTAACTTTGGAGCGTTTAGAGATGCCGGGGTGCCGGAATTTTGCCTCGAAAGGGATCTCTAACGTGCCAGTAAGTCTACTGACACGGCTACGTCATATTTGCTTACCCTCAAATGCCAACTGACTGCGTCTGGATTCGATCCCGCAACCTTGGGAACAGCAGGCGAGAACGTCACCGCTGCACCACATTAGGCTTTTATAGGATTCATATATTTTGAAGCAAGGGCCATGCATGGGAAAAGTACGTTTATTACAGCCAATGGCCAAAGCGGGGTATTTTATTGAACGCCCGTAGGCTCACCATCAAGTTAAATTTTAAAAAATTCCAACTTTGGCTACCAGAGATGACACTGTCACTGACACCTAGCAGCGAACGTCGGAACCTGATAGAGTGTTTCTAACCAAATAACCTACAAATGTAGCTACACACCACCAATTGTAGTGGTAGGTTCTTTTACTTGCCTTTATTATTATTATTATTATTATTATTTTATTTTTATTTTAAATCGTTTCGTTCGTCTATGGACCACGTTATTTCAACTGCCTTTTCCCTCGTTCTTTCACATTGGCCCAGTATTCGCGCATTCTTCTTCGGTGAGCTTCCCTTCGTTCTTCGGTCCACTTCTTGCCGGTTTTCAATATAGGTTTTGGCTGAAAACTCTGTATCTCCCCAAGTTTCTTCTTGAAAGAGTCACGTTCCAAGATGTCCTCATGTGATATCCCCAGTTCTTGTAGATCTTTTTCCACCTCTGTAAACCAGATCCCTTTGGTTTTCTTTCCCACAAAGTAGGCACAGATTCGATTGGACAATCTTCCGGATTTCATTCGTGTTAAATGGCCATAAAAGGAGAGTCTTATTTTGCGAATGGTGTCCGTTATTTTCTCCACATGTAGATAGAGTTCATCGTTGTGTCGTCTTCTATACTCTCCTCCTTCCTTGACCGGGCCCAAGATCTTTCTCAGAATCTTCCTCTCTTTGGCTTCGAGTTGTTCTGCCAGGCCTTTCTTATTCATCGCCAGGTATTCTGATGCATATAACGCCTCCGTTATACAGTTTATGGACGGCAGATAGAGAAAGGGCAAGCCCCACATAGGCTACACAGCAGTGTCTCCATCTCCGTTCATTAAATCTATACAAATCTGAAATGTTACATATATACAATGTACAACTTTACATACACATAATCTGCTGAACACGACGTCTATATCATACAATTCATAAATAAAAGGGAAGATACAGGTACGCACACACACATATTCACGCTCATGCACGCACACATGCATACAAACCTACACGCACGCTCGCACTCCCACTCACTCACAAAGTTACATTACATAAATTCAATTTACCTGAGGTTTTAGTCCTTTTAGAGCCTTCACTTAGCGGCAAAATTATTGTGGAGGAAGGTCTTTTATTGCATGAGGCAGGTCATTCCAAAGTCGAGCAGAGCGATTGTAGAACCCAGATTGATAATCTGTTGTCCTAGCGAATGGAGGAACGAGGGTGACACCCTGTGCTCTACGGACAGAGCGATATGACAGCTGAAGGCGGTGAAATGGAACTATGACAAGGACCCGCTGGCTTTACTTCCCCTCTGAAGGAAGGCATACCGAAGGATTTTAACGGTCTTAAAAATCCGACGACTTCGACTGGGTATGAACCCGCGACTTTGAGCATATCATTTCAGTATGCTACTGACTGCGCCACCGAAGCCGTTGTCCGCTGTCCTTGGGGTAATTCTGAGACTTGTTCTCGTACAGAACTGTCGCTTTCAGTGACATCGGTTGTCATCAGGAGGAAAATAAAAGCACGTTTAAATGTTTTAGTTACCGGCCACGGTGGCCGAGAACGCTAACGCCCTAAACTCGTGCCTCACTGGCACTGGGAGAGGGTGGGTTAGAATCCCAAATCGGCCGTCCTGAAAATGGTTTTCGTGGTTTCTCATTTTCACCACCAGGCAAATGCCGGGACGATTCCTTTCAACAGGTCCATGGTCGATTTCCTTCCAATATCCCTTCCCTCACCCGTCCTGAAAAGAGAAGTACATGCCCATTGGCTGCATTAAAAACAAGTAGTTCCGTGAATAACTATACAGCCTATTTTCATATATCCTACTCATGTTAATTGCCTCTATCTACATACAAAATTTCAGTTTAATTGCTGTAACAGATTCGTAGATATTGAGAACCGTCTAAATATTTCAGATGGTCGCCAGGTTGGATTTTTATTTTTGTACTATTACATTAAGATTATTGTGTACGTGTGGTATACAAACTTCAATCGCATGATTAGAACACAAGAAGTAAAAACGAGATTTTAAAAGTACGCACACCAGCCATCTTGTGATTATGCAAACAATTGAAATAAATTAGATGCCAGTGGATCAACATTTGTATAAGCATTTAACGTGCAACGTTTCACGGCACTCGGATAGTTAATTCGCGAGAAACGTCCATTTAAATATTTATACTTCGCGTCGCCGCCATGTTGGATTTGTGCTCACCAGGTTACTGAAAGTCCTACAGGTGAACATATGTTCATAGTCTCTATGAACATTAAAAAATTCAGTTTGGTTGCTGTAAAAGATTCATAGATATTGAGAACCGTCTAAATATTTCGGAAGCTAGACATTTAGGATTGTTATATGTATAGGCCATAGAGTTATGTACCATTCAAGGACAATTATTGCCTAGGTTCATTATTCAAACTTTCACTTCGATCGCATGATTACGACACAAGAAATAAAAATTTAATTTTAAAATTTCGCACAGCCGCCATCTTGAGGTTATGTAAACAATTGAATAAAATTAGATGGCAGTGCATTACAAACTGCAAAATCATTTACTGTACCACATTTCACGGCGCTCAGAGAGTAAAATCACGAGAAAAGTCTATTAAAATATTTCAAATTCGCTTGGTCACCATGTTCGTTTTGTACTTTACAGGTTTATGAAATATACATAGGTAAACTTGTATCAGTACCCTTTATCACCGTACAAAATTGCAGGGTGATATCTGTAATAGTTTCGGAGATATAGAATGTCAGTGAAATAATTCGCACAGCCACCATTTTGAGGTTATGTAAACAATTGAACTAAATTAGACTCCAGTGCATTACAATGTGTATAAACAATTGCTGTATCAAGTTTCATTTCGTTTGGATAGTTAAATCGCGAGAAAAGTCTATTTAAAGGTCTCAAATTCGCTTGGCCGCCATGTTGGTTTTGTAGTCACCAGGTTTTTGAAAGTCTCATAGGTGAACTTCTAGTAGTTCCCTTTATCACAGTACACAATTTCAGGGCGATATCAGTAATAGTTTCGGAGATATTGAATGCTAGTGAAATATTTCGCACAGCCGCCATGTTGGATTGGTGAGACGTTACAAAATTTGAAGGGCACGGTCGAGGTCGCCGGGAATAGCGTTATGAACTTACCGAGTTTCATTGAAATCGCTCCAGCCGTTTAGATTTTATTAGGGGGGGGGGCACACACACACACATCACACACACACACACACACGCACACACACACGGACAAAAGGTGATCTCATAAGCCTATTTTTTTCAAAATTGAAAATAGGCTAAAAAAGATTTGAAAATGAAAATCCAGAGCCTGCTTCCAGTCGACCGACCGGGTCAGGGAATGGAATGAATGAAGCCCCCATCTAGCGGCGAGGATATGAACTATGCCAGCTGCCGAAGCCTGTCGCACTCCCCTGGGGCAATGATTAAATGAATGACAGATTTATTTATTTATTTATTTATTTATTTATTTATTTATTTATTTATTTATTTATTTATTTATTTATTTATTTATCGTATGGCTTTTAGTGCCGGGAGTGCCCGAGGACATGTTCGGCTCGCCAGAGGCTGTAGCTGCTTCAAGCATACACCACTAGGGAGAGCTACAAGTTCCGTTCAATTTCAGGTAGTTCCAAATTTCACTACCAGATGTCAATGATACCTAGTGGCGAACGTTGGAACTTTGATAGAGCGTTACAACGAAATCTAACCTAGAAATTTTGCTCCACACAAGTTTAGTCTGTGGAAGGATCTTTTACATGCCATAAATCTATGACATGGGACCGCCGGCTTTACTTCCCCTCCGAAGGAAGGCGTACTGAGGGATTTTAACGCTCTTAAAAATCCGATGATTTCGGCCGGGTTTGAACCCGCTATCTTGGGCACAGCAGTTCAGCATGCTACCAACTACGCCACCGAAGCCGATGATTGACAGATGAAATGAAATAATAGTGGAGAGTGTTGCTGGAATGAAATGTTGACGTGGAAGACAGGAGTACGCTCCGCTTTATCCAGCACAAATCTCACATGGAGTGACTGGGATTTGAACCACGGACCCAGAGTTGAGAGGTTAACGTGCTGCCGCCTAAGCCACAGAGGCTCAGTAAAAATAATTTAAAAGGAAATAGGCCTACTCTAATTGTTGTTGTTTGAGTCTTCAGTCTTTTGACTGGTTTGATGCAGCCCTCCATGCCTCCCTGTCCTGAGCTAATCGTTTCATCTATACATAGCTCAGACACCCTACATCGGAGGCAATCTGTTTAACATATTCTAACCTTGGTCTACCCCTACAGTTTTTGTCCTCGACCCTTCCTTCCATAACTAAGCTTGCTATTCCTGGGTGTCTTAGTATGTGTCCTATCAACCTATCTCTTCTCTTCATTAGCAGTCGCCAGAAACATCTCTCCTCTCCCACTCGTCTTAATACCTCTTTGTTTGTAACCCTATCTACCCATCTGATCTTCATCATTCTCCTGTAACACCACATTTCAAATGCTTCAATTCTCCTCTTTTCTGCTGCACCAATAGTCCAAGTTTCACTTCCATAGAGCGCCACGCTCCAGACAAAGGCTTTCAAAAATGACTTCCTAATACCTAAATCTATATTCGATGTCAGCAGATTCCTTTTATGTAGAAATGCTTTCTTTGCCTGAGCCAACCTACTTTTAATATCCTCTTTGCTTCGTCCATCACTGGTTATTCTGCTTCCTAAGTAACAGAAGTCTCCTACTTCCTTCGGCTTTTCACCTGCCAATTTGATCTCCATAGAGGTTTCTGATTTATTTCGGCTGCATTCCAGTATTTTTGTTTTACATTTATTTATTTTCATCATGAATTCTTTCCGTAAGACGGAGTCCATACCATTCAAAAACTCATTCAAATCCTCAGGCTTGTCGGCCAAGATGACGATGTCATCAGCAAATCTCAGAGTTGAAATTATTTCTCCTTGAATCTTCACTCCCACTTTAAATTTTTCTCTAATTTCCTTCATTGCTTGTTCAATGTAAAGATTGAAAAGTATGGGTGATAAGTTGCAGCCTTGCCTTACACCTTTCTGAATACCAGCTTCTCTCTCATGTCCTTCAACTCGAATGACTGCTGTCTGGTTTCTGTACAGATTGTATATCACCCTCCTATCCCTGTACTTTATTCCAATTGATTTCAAAATGTCAAACAATTTAGTCCAATCAACGTTATCAAAAGCCTTTTCTAAGTCTACAAAAGCCATGAACGTTCTCTTATCTTTCCTTATTCTACCTTCTAAAATCAGCCTAAGACTTAGTACAGCTTCCCTTGTTCCTACATTTCTCCTGAAACCAAACTGGTCTTCACCCAACTCCGTTTCTATCTGGCTTTCAATCCTCTTGTAAATTATTCTAGACAGGATCTTTGAAGCATGAGTAATCAAGCTGATTGTACGGTAATCTTCACATCTGTCAGCTCCCACTTTCTTTGGTATAGGGATGATTACATTCTTCTTGAAATCAGGGGGTACCTCACCTGTCTCATAAATCCTACACACCAAGTGAAATAACCTGATCAGACCTTCATCTCCTATGCAGCGTAGCAACTCAATCGGTATATCATCTATGCCTGGTGCTTTGTTCCTGCTTAAGTCTTCCAAAGCTCTATCAAATTCTGATCTCAATATTAAATCTCCTTTCGCATCCTCATCAATTTCCTCCTCCCTTTCCATTACATGATTCTCAATCTCCTTTCCCTTATACAAACTCTCTATGTAAGCTTTCCATCTCTCAACCTTTTCTTCCCTATCTGTTAGAGGCTTTCCATTTGTGTCCTTAATATTACAGCACTTAGTCTCTTTTTCCCCAAAAGTATTCTTAATCCTTCGATAAGCTGTGTCTACTTTTCCTAATTTCAGACAATTTTCTATACCTGCACATTTCTCTTTCAACCATTCTTCTTTCGCTTCCTTGCACTTCTTGTTAACCTCATTTCTCAGACGTCTGTATTCTGCTTTCCCCTTTTCATCTCTTAGATTCTTGTGTTTCCGTCTTTCATCCATCAATTCTAGTATATCCTGAGTGATCCACGGTTTTCTACCTATTCTTTCTTTCCTACCAATGTTTTCTTCTGCGGATTTTGTTATTTCATTCTTCAAAAGTGCCCATTCGTCTGCAATTGAAGTTTGTTTATGGTTTTTCATTAGTCCTTCCTTTATACTCTTCTTGAATCTTTCGTTTACATCCTTCTCTTTCAGTCTGTCTATTGCCCACCTTTTTGGCTTTTGACTTTTCTTCAGTTTCTTCAACTTTAATCTGCATTTCATTACAACCAGATTGTGATCAGAGTTTATGTCAGCACCAGGATATGTTTTACAATCCAAAATCTGGTTTCGAAACCTCTGCTCTAATTAAGAAGCGGAAAAAATAATCGTTCAATTCTGGGCCCTAGTCATCATGAGTAACCCCAGCGATTGCGAGGAGTCTGCTCTGGACCAGTCTATCTGAAATGAATCCCTGGATCTGTGCCTGTATTTAACACTTATTTGTAAAGGGTTTGTTTGTGTGTGTGTTTTAATGATCGGCTTGTCCCATTGTCGTGTGGGCGCTCTGCTGTGTAGGTAGCCAGCGCTGTACGTCACTTCCGCTGCTAGAGTGTGGGAAAATCGGGCAGGTGCGCGCTCGCCGCTTGCCAAGTCCCCCCTCCCCCCTCCTCCTCCCCCCGCCCTATCACAGTGGCACGCACGCTGCAGGAAGCACGACCTTGCCAGCGGCTCACACTCACTGGCTCTATGACCCCGATTTGTTCTCGTCAGCCAACCTTTTATCGGAATAATTAGCACCTTGACCTGATGGTCACACTAAATAATAATAATAACTAGTTGAAACCCGTCAAAACATGACGGACAATGAACAAAATATTTACTGAAGAAGTTTCCTATATAAGTTACATTCTTTGTACGATTACTTTTTTGGCACTATTGCAACTTTAAGGTCATCAAAAGATTGCACTCTCGACATTGCAACATACTACTGGAACAAATCTCTCATGGAGCGACCGGGATTTCAACCACGGACCCAGCGGGAGTGGCATGCTGCCGCCTAAGCCACGGAGGCATCTCCAAGAGATAAAATAAGGTATGACAATGATATATTGTCGTAATAAAAGAAATATTTCCGGTGCAGTAGTGACAATTCAAATTGAAATCAACTTCTAATGACTCCCAGAAAGGTATGTGAATCATAAATAATATATTTTTAATAATCTGCCTTGTGAAAGTTATGAAAAGGGAGGAGTACCTACTCTCAACAATTAATGAATCTTCCACTCCTTTATAATTCTTATAAATAACTATAAGGCCTACATTAAAACGCGGTGGACATCCGCCATGTCTGTCATTAACCAAGCTGATTCTGCGCATCCGCTTGGGCGAATAATTTTGCATTTAAAAATATTTGGTAACATATTTGTTTATTTTAAAGACACTCTGCAAATATACAGGCCAAGGGCTTTCGTCACAGTGCATTACGAAGACAATCGGTTCAGCCGTTCTGACAACCTCGCGGTAACAAAAATCAGCTTACTGTTTTAAATATAACTTATAGATGATAATAATAATAATAATAATATATTTATTTTACGAGGGACTGTGGAAAATCTTCAAAATTCACTTGTGAAGGGTCCGCACTCCACAGTAGTGTGGGATTCTTACCCACTAAAAACCACATCCCTTTTCCCACGATGCGTTCATCACCCCGGAACCGCTCTCGCATTACTTCAGGGTTAAGTCGTGCTTACTTAGCCTTTCAGACTTCTTCTTTCTTTATTTCTTCTTAAGGGCGTTCGTACGCTTTCAGATCCCGCTTTTTCTGGCGAAGGACATCCTCCACATACACTGCTACCTGATCCCATGATTGCTGGTTCCTTAACATCACAGAAATAATATTACCTGCTGTCAGTTATCCCAGTTCAGTTTCCACATATTCTCTCTTTATTATCCAATGGCCGCACACGAAGAAGGTGTGAAGTACATCATCGATGTCGTCACAATATATGCATGTTGCACCACTCGCTTCGCCTACTCTATGCAGGAATTTCCGGAAATGTGTGAGGTAATAATTGACTTCACCATGGACTCTTTTGACCCAGGTATCCAGGCGTGGTATCAGTCGCTTGGTCCATTTACCACGAGGGTCACTTTCCCATCTGAGTTGCCATCGCTTCATCCGTTGATTAAAGGCACGCTTCTTTGCACACTTCTTTCCCAGCTCTCCTTGGGTACGCCAGATTTCTTGTCGCTCCAATGCAAGCAGATCTATTGGGGCTATTGGCAACTCAAACTAACACTTGGGGCGCTGCGGTCGGTCTGGATAAGTAGGGTAAAAATACTCAACAACACGCGTTTGATATGGAACACATTTTATTTTTCGGTTATAATCAGCAAATGTGGTCCCTAAAATAATGACAGTGTTATTTTTAATTGTATATATGTATAACTGTGCGATACACGTGATCTAATTTGTGTGTTCCACTGGATTTTTTGTGTCAATTGCATATTATCAAGCATCGGTTGTCTGCTGGTATTTGTTTTTGTGCAGTTCGAGTCATGGCGCTGTTACGTTTAAAGCTATATTTGAGTTTGCTCATTGTACCATAGACTCTAGAAATTATTTGTTGCTTGTTAGGGCGAAGGGATGAGTTTAACTTGTATTAAAACTCGGGGGAGACAGGAATTGCTTGATTTGGATGGTTAGCAGGTGGGTTTGGTGTTGAATATTGGACTGGTAGCAGGTTCTCGCAGAGTAGATATTTACCCTGCGAAGTCAAATTAGGCCTATACGGTATGACTCGTAGTGGAATGGCTCGGATATCGCAGAGCGAGGTGATGGCGGTTGGTAGGGTTATTGGAAATTAACTAGGGAGTGGGGAAAGATACCAGACTGATGAAGCTTGGCTGTCCTCGGCTGGTGTAGGCTTGGCTGTCTTGGTACGGCTTGATTCGGCGAGACGGTGCTTGGCTGTCTAGGTGTGGCTTGGCTCGGCGTAACAGTGAACAACTCGTCCTGTCTTCAGTGAGTGTGGTGGTGAGTGGTCCAACCCACTCCTGTTGCCCGTATATACGATATTTGATATCGTCACCTTTCGGCTATTGCTATTTGCATCTTTTGTTATGTGATGAAAACTTATATCCGCAGCCCTCTTATACATCGACTTACAGCAGTAAACTGAGCAATATACTTTGCTTTTACTCATTTTGCACTCTATCAACGAGTACAACTTATTACGTTTGTATAAAGACACGAAGAATTTACCACGCTCTGCATTCCAATACAGAAACCATCTACAAACAGTCACCACGTGACAAATGTACCCTACTTGGTGAGTTTCTAATTTTCACCGCTAGATGTCATATCAGATAGTTGGAGTTGCCAATTGCTGCCACCATGAGGATTGCAGGTTCAGAAACCGTGCGGTATGCACATGCAATACGTAAAGCTGCTCTCCGTTGTACGGCAGCTATCCTTCTCCGCTACCATGCAAATCTCAAGGATTCGGCCCAAACTTCAGAGTCATACAGGAGTACTGACTGAACCGTCGTCATGAGGAGTCGTCTTTTACTTGATTTTGGGCCGTTAATATTGCCCATCAGCCTACTAAGTGTTGTCATTCATTTTACTGCCTTATCTGTCGCTCTCTGAATATGGTTCCAGAATCTGATGAGTAGGGAGCGGATTTTTT
Organism: Meconema thalassinum; assembly: GCA_946902985.2. NCBI lineage: Eukaryota > Metazoa > Arthropoda > Insecta > Orthoptera > Tettigoniidae > Meconema > Meconema thalassinum. The sequence goes on along the minus strand of OX336388.2, from coordinate 1,002,998,258 downwards.
GAAAATGCATATGCGCATATGCAAATGCATATTTTGAGGGTTTATTGTTTTCTTTTTTTGCAAATTCTGAACATAACAGCATATTTTCGCATATAGCCTACAGTTGAAATTAAGTAGGCTATAATTTAAAACATCTTGAACAAAATAGGTTTGACCTGCGTGTTGGACATTCTTTGTATACAACTTTCTGAGCAACAGATTAATAACTAATATTTTACGCAAGCATGCTGCCTGTTTATTTGAAGAAGGGAATGGAGTGAGACATTCCCTTTCACCATTCCCAGTAGCCTGGGGTTAGATTTGTGAGGCGTTTCTTCAGTCAATGTGTTACTTTATTCTCAGTCTGCATATCCTTAACTAAAAATGCCTAAAGAGAAGATCAGAAGAAAGTATTTATTAAAACAGTGGGTGTCAGGTAATAGTGATTATTCAACTAATGGCTAGGGACCGGACGGTTATGCACTGAATACGATTAAAATAGACGAAATTTATCTCCTGAAAACATTGAAAAACTTGTAATTATCTATTGTGATGCTTCTTTCTGCAGTGAATGATACATGTATAAAGTGATTGAATAAGATTGGCTTGTTGTTAAGTGAATATTTTCAATTTTAATGCATATTTTATACATTTTTAGAATGTAATTGCATGCATATTTTAATCGTTTCAGTGCATAAATGTCCGGTTCCTACTGATGAACAAGAGTTGAGAATGTGACTGCAGTTGGAGTTCGAACCCAAATCTCCTGCTATCCGGACAGAAGATTTGCTGCGTTCGGAGCGTGGACGCATCGGTGTAAGTGGGTAAACGCACATACCTGGACAGCAGGAGATTCGGATCTGAATCCTGACTGTAGCTACATTTTAATTCTTACCCAACAGGTAAGTTATTACCGCTTCGAGAGGTTCTATGTCCTAAGGCCATTTCTATATTTCAATAGATATATCAATAATAATAATAATAATTATGTCATCGGTTTTACGTTCCTTTTAACTACCGCGGCTTTTAGAGACGCCGGGGTGTCGGAATTTTGCCTCAAAGGTGATATTTAATGTGCCAGTAAATCTACTGACACGGCTCTCTCACATTTGCACGCCCTCAAATGCCAACTGACTGAGCCAGGATTCAATCCTATAACCTTGGGCACAGCAGACAAGAACGTCACAAGTCACGGCGAAAACCTAGAAAAATTGCTGAGTTTTAATAGCTTGGCCGTGAGAGCCAATATACCAATAGTAATAATAATAATATAATAATAATAATAATAATAATAATAATAATAATAATAATAATAATAATAATAATAATAATAGTAATAATAACGGTAATAATAATGATTTCCGAGACACACAACTTGTTAGAAGATGTTTAGCGACCACGAGACCCCAGCTGATTCTAGCATTGCCTTCTCTTACTTGTGCCGGACTCCTGTCTTTCATCTTCTTCGTTGACCTCACTTGGTTAACACTTGTTCTCCTCCAATACCAACTCTATTAGAATATCCAAGGTCTACAGTAGGGTGTCTTCTGCTCTAATTAACCCTTGGCTTTTCATTCTGTTCCCCTATGTTTCGAGAGGTCAGACATATTCTGTGAGAAACCCTGAGGGTTCAGGGCGTGAGTGTTTTTAGCCCCAGCACACATGATGCAACTTGAATAGCGCTACAGCACTACAAATTCGTGTCAAGAGATGGAAATGAATCGTGTCTTTAGAGGCTAGAATTGTTAAATTTCATGAACCGAAAAATGACTGCGAGTGTACTTTATGTGAGACGACAAGCGGCAAATACCACATAACATAACAGTGTGTGGTAACAGGAAGAAGAGCAGAGTGGAATATAGCCCCAAAGGGCAAATGAAAAAAAAAATGGAAATCAAAGAGAAAAAAGTTTTGAGGAAGATCGTAGGTCCTAAATTCCAAAATAACAAACAAGTTTTCTATAGGAACGACACCCTGTATGTAAAGTTGGAGAGACTTTCAGATACCATAAGGAAACGAAGGATTGATTTCTATGGACACATATAGACTACCGAATGAATCCTGCCCAAATAACCAAGCAAATCTTTGACTTCTTTTCATAAAGAAGATTAAATTTAATTGGTTACGGAAGTGGAAAAGGACCTTCGAGAACTCGAAATAACTTACCTCATGTTAATGAGAGGTACAGCCAAAACCGTAACCAGAGACAATAGTATTAAGAAGTCCCAAGCCAGAGTCGACACCATAACACCAATGCAAATATTGGAAGAGGAAAGGAAGAGGAGATCAGACAGAATGAAGAAGTATTTGGGGAAAAGGAGATCACAAGCATCTAAGAAGTAATTGATCTGACGTCCCACAAAGTGGGTGATTCGAAAATAAGAAGAAGAAATAAACAAATAAAATTATTTAAGTAATTAATACATAAATTACACGAATTAATAAAATCTCTACAAAGTATACAACAAAGTCCGCGATTCTTGGTTGTATGGGGTAATTTCGAGAAACACCGGATGGATTTTGATGCGGTTTTCACCATTCTGTAAAGGCTCTTTTTCGGGAAGACTTTCTGTAGAAAAACATTCATTTATTACCAAAGCAAGCCCAGCAGTAACGATTTCACTGAATCGAGTCGAAGAAGAACCTACCGTCTGTGCGCCTTTTAAGATTACGCTGCGTAAACCGTTAAAATATCTATCTTCTATGAGTGTAAGAATTGTTCAGCATGAAAAGTTCTACAAAACGTCCTGGACAGCATATCTCTATCTTTAAAACATCGCCCACTATAAGTTATTTTATGTTTTCATTTCTTGCAACAATCTCCATTCAGTGGAAATTTAAATTACTAGCTTCCGAGCGAGTTTACGAACGAGTGAGCCCATCACCCTAGCTTCAGCCAGAATCAAACTGTTGAGTCGTGTCGAGCTAAGACTTCACAGAAGTGTATATAATGTTTGGAGTTTCGTTGTTCATCTCGATTTACCTGAATTGCGTCTGGTACTGCCGTCCGTGCGCCTATTCAGCTTACTCTGGGTAAGCCATTAAAAACACCGGGCGAAGCCGGGGCGGGTTGCTAGTTCTTAAATAAATTGAATTGCATTTCATAGTCATTCAGCTACACCTCAGCAACTGTTTTAGGTGTAGGGCGAAGAGTTGTACCAGAGGAACGTCAGGAGAGAGGGGTTGAATGATTCAAATCATTTCATTCACTATTCAGAATGCATTCAGCAGGTCTTTGTCACGTGTTTCGAGATCAGCTTCATGCGGAATCTCTTCACATCCAGTGTGGCAGTGAATGGAATACACAATTTGTTAGAAAAGCCAGGCATTCTAACCTGTCCAGAGAGCTCCAACTCAACTCTTCTGTAGTATCGTATAGAGCAGCGTTTCCCAAACTGTGGTACGTGTACCACTGGTGGTACGCTCATACTGCTGCAGTGGTACGCGGTGATGTTACGAAATATAAAAAGAATAAGAGATACATTATGAAAAATATAAATATATAAAATTTAAAAATATAAAAACATTGTTATGTTGCCGGAGGACTTTAAGGCCAAAGACAAGGAGCAGTTTTATGAATTGAAATGTGATTCATAAGTACGGCATACTTTTTCAAAAATAGCTCTTGTGAACTTTTGGGATGAGAGGCGTGCAGACTATGAGGACATAGCTGACAAAGCTGTTAGATTTTTACTGCTTTTCACTACTTCGTACTTGTGTGAGACTGCATTTTCTTCACTTGTTTATCTCAAGAATAAATACCAGAATGGGCTCCTTACAGTGCAATACGATCTTCGTTTGAGACTCAGCAATCTTAAACCAGACATTCCTATGTTGCCTTCTAATCTTCAAGCTCACCTTCACATTGAAGTCGTTAGTTGAACTTTGGTTTTTATGTTTAATAATTATGAGTTTTTTATTAATATTATTTGTACAGTGTAATTTTGAATGTTTCAATTGAATACTTATTGTAAAAATAATAAAACAACTGGACACACTTTTTATTATTTGAACTTTAACTCTAACAGTCTAACTATAGCAAATACAATTTACAATCCGTCTTTTGGCCTGCTACGTAGTGGTGGTGGTGGTGGTGGGGATTATAGTTACTATATCTCCCAACCATTAGGTGGTACGCGAGAGATTATCATCTCTTAAAGTGGTAGGCCAACACAAAAAAAAAAGTTTGGGAAACACTGGTATAGAGTACAGTAGTAGACTACGGTAGACTATATATTTTTTGCTATTATATATTTTCACAAAGACGTAGTCTACTTAATTTAACTTTATTCGTTCACTGGAGCTTCCGTGGCTTAGGCGGCAGCACGCCGGTCTCTCACCATTGGGTCCGTGGTTCAAAACCCGGTCACTCCATGTGTGATTTGTGCTGGACAAAGCGGAGGCAGACAGGTTTTTCTCCGGGTACTCCGGTTTTCCCTGTCTCAAATTTCCTTCCAGCAACCTCTACACTGTCATTTCATTTCATCAGTCATTCATTTGATCATTGTCCCAGGGAAGTGCGACAGGCTTCGGGAACCGGCACAGTTCATATCCTCGCCGCTAGATGGGGGCTTCATTCATTCCATTCCATGACCCGGTCGTTTGACTGGAAGCAGGCTGTGGATTTTTCATTCGTTCCTGTTTGATAACTTACACACCTCCTCATGACGCAGTGGCAGGCTTTCTTGGCTGTCACCCCTGAGGTGCAGATTCGATTTCCGGCTCTGCGAAGGAATTATATTCTGGTATAAAGTCTGCAACGGGTACACTCAGTCTCGTGAGGCAAAACTGACAAGAAATGCATTCGAATCCCACTTCAGCCATCCTGGAAAGGGTATTCCGTGGTTCCCCACTTCTACTCCAGGCAAATGACGAGATGGTTCCCATCTTAAGGCCACGGCCACCTCCTTTCAAATCCTCATCTGAATTACAAATACACACACTACTACAGTCATCACTCATCACTAGGGGGCGGATTTCTATGACTTAAAAATGTAATATGTATGCATTTATGACCTAAAAACATAAAAATATGACCTATAAAATTCAAAATATGACTAACCTCACACAATTTACAGAATAATATCACTCCATCCGTACTGAATATGTTTTCACTGAACTCGCGAACAAAACTTCGTAACTTCCCACAAATTGAGACTTTCGTTTTAGGCATATTGAAAAGAACTGAATGACTGAAGCTCCCTAATGACTGACCAAGGTCATTCAGTGTGTTGAAGGTGGAAGAGGTTAGGGTGAAGGAGAGAGAGAAGAACGATGACAAATAACTGCGGAATTAGCCTACCTCTGCTTCCATGTAAACAAAAGCCCGGTTTCCAGGAATTGACCCAGCTAGCAAACAATAGCTCTTACCTGTTAGATACATTCCATATACTACTTTAGAATGGTTCTTCAGTAGAATATTCCAGTCTATCCTGAACAATAGTTTCTATAGCTTATTCTGATTTTTATAAAACGAAATTTAAATGAAAATTACCAAAATATTGCGTCTATAGTGTTATTTTGTTCAAAATATGCCATAAAACTTAAGAAAGCCTAAATATGCATTTTTATGCCCAATAAAACCTGTTTGATTTTGATTATCATGCTTGGAAACGTGTTGAAAATACAAGACTATAAGATATAATGTAAAGGGAAAATATATGACTTGTCATTGAAATCTGCCCCCTACTCATCGCAATAACAATGGTCATCAGACAAACTACATACTATACCCTTCAGCGTTCTTCTAGGATGCCGACTCTTACTCGGGTAGTGCTCTGTTCGGGGTGGCTCTAACTTATTCTAAACATCCTAGGAATATAGTCACAGGATCACAGGAGGCTTATCTTAAAATCAGTAGGTCAGAGAACTCCTAATATAAAATAATTTATTTCACAAAAACATCATCTCCCTTTTCTCCCAACCATAGACAAATAAAAACAAAATCAACTCCCTTAAATTACTGAAATCAACAACATAAAAAAATGCAACATTAATGTTTCAAACTGGCTGAAACCAGGAATAGAAATAGTCTATTTTACTGCAGTCCACTGCTTTAAGTCCAAGAGTTATTGTCAACAGACTTAATTCAAATAACTGTGGCTTAAATAAACCAGCCATTCTATCACAATAAATATTGCGCACTCATTTTTATAACTTGCAAAACTTGTTCTTTGGGAAATCGGACATGTCTACTCGTACAATCATCATCTTTCCTCACAAGAGTCAGATAATGAAGGCAATAGATTTACTCTAGGTTACGGGCATGTGTGTTTTTATAACTTTAAAACAATTACTTCACTCAGAGCTATGACTCCGTTAATTATGGTAACATAAAGAAGTCAACATACATGAAGCATCAAATAAATACTTCGGCGGCCGGTGCGCCGTTATTATTAATAAACAACAACTATTGAATGCACTCCAAAAATAATGACAATAGAATACATCGCTTCCTGAAGCGGTACACAATAAGGAACCCCGGGAAGTTGGACTACCTCCCTTCATAGAATACAATGACAAACTCGACCTTGTGACAGACACACTTTCACCGTACTAACCAGCCGGCCGGCAACAACCTTCCTGGCTGCTTTTAGAATTCAGACGGCTAACCATATTTCTACCTGTTTCTTAAAGACGCCCTTTTACCTGCCTTGGGCTCGAGCAATACAATACCTTTCCGACGGAGCTAAAGTGGACTCTCATCAGATAATGAATTCAATCATTTCACTTACCATTTTATATCGTCGAAGAATGCGGGAATATCACCTCCGCTATTATTTTCACTCACCATTATATATCATCGAAGAACGCGGGAATATCACCTCCGCTTTAATTCTGCTCGACCCAGGATCGACTCTCAGCCTTACCTGAATATATCTCACACCTCTTTTTACCTTCGCGTGATAATCACTTACCATACTTATTACTCTCATAATTTCAGTGTCACTTACTGGTCTTGTCACAATATCGAGCGGTCTTCCCCATTTAGCTTTTACAATCACATTGTGCATAAGCACCATCAAACAAATTATTCCCTTGACTGTGCATTCAACAAGATTAATGACATCCCAAACAAAACCATATTCAAATAACACTTTGATGCTCATATACTTATTACGTTATAAAACACACAAAAATACTCATTACTGATAAACACACAAATCTACACAAACATGCCCGGTACGCCTAAAATATCTATTTTTATCATAACTGCTTATGATCGAGATAAACTTATCCGACCCCATTGATGGGAAACATTATGGCCCACATGCCCCATACAATATTTACTTATCTCTCATATTTCCTGATGCGGTTCTGGTCCTTGATATCAGTCTTCTTCATTAGTTGGTTCATCTTGATAGGAGGATAATTTACACACGGTTTTTCTCAAAATTTCACCAAAACAAAGGTCCACTGTGAATTATTACCATTAACACAATGCACGGTTCTCGCACATGAAGCTCCTATCTCATATAGCTATCATCAACTTATTTAGTTCGGCCGACAGTTCATAGCTTCCTAGAATACTGGTCTAGCTGTTAATAGCTCGGACGGCTATACCTATCATTACAACTGCGTCATACTGTTATGATATGCACTGTTCTACTTCGCACTCGCGAATACTGAGCGATGTTCAAATTTCGGAGGTATACTTGCTCCTACTTATAAACTTGTAAAAATGTTAATTATTCTTATGCCTCAAGCGCAGGCTCTCGCCTCTACAGCGCGTATTAAGAACTTATAAAACTTGTAAAAATCACGTTAATTTCTGAGGGCTCGAGGCACGGGCTTCCGCCTCTAGCGATGCCCCCAAAGTAGACTGACTTCGCTGTGTTTCAATCCATTATTTATACGATTTCTCTTAAAGGGACGTGGAGTAGGGGGGTTTCAGAATTTATTTCCAAAATAACACTCACATAATATGCGAACTAGCTCCTTAGAACGTCCTCATTTCCAATGTCTCAATGACTCCTTTTTATTCAAAATCCGATCGTTGGATCCTTATATAATGAGCTCCGTAATTTGCTTCATTGTCCCTTAATTTCGGCGGGATTTGGTCGCGTCTAGCGTCTCTCACTGCCATTGGTCGTTTCAAATCCACCCCCTGATTTCATTTTAATTCTGGCAAAAATCACAGAATATTCCAATTTAAATTTTGACGATATTTCTGAGAGGCTGGGATAATCCCCTATACGATGGTATAATTCCTGTTTCTGTATTCTAATTACTGCTCTAATTCCTTTCAAATGGGCGGGGTTTATTTGGTAGGTGATCGTTGAGGTTTCTGCATTTACCCGCGTAGTGTAACGACCTCCGCGCGTTGTCTGGCGCATTTGGTGTCCAGATGTGGATTTTCTCTTTCCTCCTACCTTTGTCCGCGCTGGGAGAAAGCTTCTTCAAGTCACGTACGAACCATCCTTTTGTCATTCTAGTTTCACAAGCAACTTCTATTCTCACCTCGACTTTGGGACATGAATTAAATTTTGTTGGAATAATATGTAGACTTTATGCTATCAGAGATGCATAAAGGTCACATTACCCTTCTGCAAAGGAAAAAAATCGATATGGAACGTATGATTTTTTTCTCAATCTCGATCCGCCTCACGGATGCTGCAAGGTTCCGTCGTCATTCCTTATATTGTTTACTTGGTTCGTCACTGCTGGTCGCGCGCAGGGATTCCCTTGGTACGATTCTTGTCTCCCTCTCCACATTCTTGCTAAGATTAGTGTCTCGGCTGTCTGGTGCAGGTAGCTAGCTATTGTCCGCCTGTCTCGCCCAGTTTTCTTACTTCACGGCTTTCCATTGTAAACACCGGGTCTGTTTATGACTGACTACTTCTTCGTTTCACGTGCATTTGGCTCATCTTTATTCGATTTCCATAATGTTGACACCCGCGGTATTCCGTGGTTGATCAAACGGTTCCCTTTTGTAATATAATTTGAGGTTTGAGCAATTTACAACTGATGTGCTTCCTCCGTTTACTTCCTGTATCTTATATGCATTATTCCCCAAATTTCTTATGATTCGATAAGGTCCTATGTATGGGAAACACCATTTATGAAATACTTTGTTTGCTGGATCAGAGATAGGTGGCCTCTTCAATAAAACTAGTTCATTGACGTTCAATTCCCTGTGAAAGCGTTTTCCTTTTAGTCTTCTCAGCCTCCTGTCAGCTTGTTCTCTCATGTAGGTGATCGTCCGTTCGACTCTCAGCTGTGGTGCTGGCTGCGGATCTCTTGGGCAATCTAGTACTGTTGTCCAAGATCTCGGTGGTTGCTGGTTCAAGTGTAACGTGTATGGCACTTGTCCAGTTGACTCATGACGTGTCATATTGATGCAAATCTCAATATTTTTCAATGTATCGGCCCAACGGTGATGTTCTGTAGGTATGAACATGCGTATGTGCTTTGAGACCTCACGTAAAACTCTTTCGCTCGGATTTCCCTGTGGATGGCGTATGCTAGATAGTACATGCTTGATGTCTAGCTCATCTAATCCGCGCTTAAATTCTGCTGATGTGTAATAACTTCCATGATCGGAAAGGATAAATTCAGGCTTTCCCATTATAGGTATAACTCGATTCTTGATGCGGCTCAGGACCTGTTTCGAAGTTGTTTTCTGGATAGCACATAGAACAACAAATTTAGAAAAGACGTCCACACATACAAGGACATGTCGCACTCCTCTACGTCCTTTTGGCAATGGACCAAGACAGTCCGTAGCAATGAGCTCTAACGGTTTCTGTGGGCAGTATTGGCTTTGGGTATTGTCTCATGAGGAAGTTATTGGGTTTTGCGCGCTGGCAAATATCGCATGTCTTCAGGACATCGCGTATAGTAATCCTCATCCGTGGCCAAGTGAAAGCTTCACCTATTGTTGCTTGTGTCTTGTCTAACCCTATGTGACCAAGCGTATAATGAGTATGCCACACTAATTTCCTCTGTAACGAAGCTGGTAACAATATCCGTAACTTGACATGATCCTCATCTATAAATTTATGGAGCATGTTATTGAAGTATGAATAACTTCTCGCTTGAGCTTCAGTCTCTCGATATGCTGGGGTATCAGGTGTTATCTCTCTCTTGAGGAATTTAATCATCTGCATCATCCATGGCTCCTTTTCTTGTTCCTGCGGTAACCTCTTCAGTTCTTGTAAGAAATCTTGATCTTCGTTTTTCAGCTCAATGTGTTGCACTAACATTTCCTCCTGCTGTGCCTCTTCTTCTGGATTTCGGCTCAAAATGTCCGGGATTACATTGAATTTTCCTGATATGTGCTCAATTTGTATATCAAACTGCTGCGCATAAATGGCCCATCTGTTGATGCGTTCACTTACCATGGTGGTCTTAAATAAGAAAGTCAGCGCCTTGTGATCAGTGCGGATTGTTATGGAGAAACCATAGATAATACGACGCCATTGTTGTAGCGCGTATATGATCGCCAAAAGCTCCAGCTCTGAGATGGTATAACTTTTCTCATGTTTTCTTAATTTCCTGCTGATGAATGCTACGTATGAGCGGTTTGCTGTTCTCTCTGCGTCTTCTTGGAAAAGCATTGCTCCGATGCCCACTAAAGATGCATCTGCTTGAATTATAAACCCCTTCGAAAAATCTGGATAACCCAGTTTGATGTTATTTGACAGTAATTCCATCGTGGCTATGAATGACCTCTCACACTCTTCGTTCCAAAACCAACGGTTGTTCTTTTTTAGCATCTCTTGTAATGGTGCTACTACTTCGGTGTATCCTGGACAGTTTTCACGAAAGAAGTTGGTGGCTCCCAAGAACATCCTTATGTGCTTGACTCTGGTTGGTCGAGGAAAATTTTTAATGGCTTCGATTTTCACTGGATTGGGCCTGATCCCTTCTCCATCAACAATATGTCCTAAATATAAAATTTCGTGCTGAAAAAAGTGTGATTTTTTTAGATTGATCTTGAAATTTGCCCTTTCTAGGTTCTCTAACAACTTGCTTAAATTTTGCATGTGTTCCTCATTGCTCTCTGATGCTAGTAAGATATCGTCGACATATCTGACAGTCATGTCTTTCACTTCTTCTGTTAAATTTCGATCCAATGCTCGGATTAGTGCAGATCCGGCTGTCTTAACTCCAAATGGTAAACGACACCAGGTGAAACTCTGATTGCCGAATAGAAATCCAGTTAACAGCTGTGATTTCTCTTCTAACTCGATGTGCCAATAGCTATTCGCAAGATCTACAGACGAATATATTTTCTTCTTATGGAACTTCTTGAGTACGTCCTTAATTAGTGGTGCACGGTCGGTTTCATCTATTAACCTGGAATTGAGGGTGCGAGCATCGAGACACAACCTCACTGAACCATTGGGCTTCGCCACCGCTAATATGGCGTTCAAATATGGGGTTGGAGCTTTCTTAACTATGCCCCCTCTAAGCATCTCATCTATAATTTTTCTAACTGCTGCACGCTGCTTTTCTGGAATTGGGTAGAGTCGGCTCTTAAATGGTATCCAGTCATCTACCTGCATAGCGTACTTGAAATTTAATATTTTTCCCGGTAATGTATTAAATGCTGCTGAGTGATTACATAGCGTTTGTGCCAAGCAATTTCTTTCATCATCATTTAGCTTTGCCTCTCTTAATTTTTCTTTCAAAAGTGCCTCAAAACTGTCTTTGTTGCCATCTTCTTCTACTGCCATGGACCACATTTCATCTTCCAATTCTTGCTTTCCCTCCAGGAGTCCTGTGTTCGAGTCCTCTTCATCTGCTTGACTTTCTTCTTCTTCTTCCTCAGGAATGGTCTCCAGCTTCCAAATGTCAGCGTCTCTATCTAAGCCGTGGTTATTCATGTTCAGTCCCACTGCTGATAATCCTTCCATATTTCTGAATTTAATTACATTGTTGCGCAGGTCAATCACTGCTTGGTGCTCATATAGGAAATCCGCCCCCAGAATCAAATTTACATTCATCTTGTTCATCACCATGAATACGTGTGAGAAAGTGTGTCCTAATATTTCTAGATCCAGTTGTACCTGAAATTTGCATACAGCTGATTTTTCGGGAATTACTCCTCTAAATTTGACCTGTGGTACTGGAATCGTAGGTATTCTCTGTTTCTCGCTTAGAGCTTTAATTAATGCCTCTGATACTAGACATAGCTGTGCCCCTGTATCCACTAATCCTTTTACTCTTAGTCCTTCTATCCTCGTAATGATGACTGGTAATTTCCTCAAACAATGTTGTTCCGGTTGAATAATTTCACGTGTAAAATCCTCAGGAGTTGCGACCCATTCCTCGATGTTCGCTATCAACCACTGTGTCTTATCTGGCGTGAAATTTAGCCTATCTCCTTCACCCTCTAATACATTTTTTTTAATAGCCCCCGTGTTCCTCTTCTCATTCTGGCTTTCGCGATGCTGTTGCGCTAATTCACTCTCTGCTCCAGTGATTTCCATATCTGGGTTCTCGCGATTCTCCATCGTCCTTCGCCAGCGATCCTTTTCCGTCTCTTGGTTGCGATGCAACTCATCTAGGTATCGTTGTGATGCCTCATGCCTGTTTTGCAATTCCCGTCGACTGTCTTCCGTATATCCTCGGTTCTCATCTCGTCCTCGGTTCCACGTTCTATTATCTCTTCTATCATATCTGCGATGATGATATGGACCTTCGCGACCACGCCCTCTCCATTCATCTCTCCTGTACTGTTGTGGCTGCCAGTTCCTCTCGTTCCTTGGTTCATATCTCCTTTGCTCCTCTTTCGGCGAGTCTGACCTTCCGTTATTATTCCCGCTCCTATGGCTAACATTCGTGTTGGTGCTCAGCTCTCTAGTTTTGACTAGCTCGGCTTGGTGTACCAGCGCTGCGCTGTCACTCGCTCTGACGTGTCTATTTTGATTATTTAATGACGTCTCATCCAACTGACGTAACACCTCCTCTGCTTGCAGTGCGCTCGAGACGTTTGCCGCAATTAAAAACTGTTGTACTGGCAACGGAAGCTGTTTTCCAATTGTCATCACCAGTTCTGACTCCGGTGGTAAAATATCCATATCCTTCAGTCTGAGTAGCTGAGCCGAAAAATATTCTGAATAACGTGTTGGCTGTGAAGCATGATACTTCCTACTATATAATTCCATCCTTAAACTATGTTGTATAGACATGCTCCAGTAACGACGTAAAATGCATGCTTGAAGGTATCCATGTCTTCAAAGGTGTAGCGAAAACTTCTGAACCACGTCAGAACGCTATCCGCAAGTAATTTCTCTGTTATTCTGAGTTTCTTATTCTCAGGAATGTTATTGTCTGTAAGGTAGTGTTCTAAGTCTTTTAGAAAAGCTTTCGGCGTTTGTGAACCATCATTGTTAAATTTTCGTGGGCGATCCTCCTGCATTCTAATTATTTGGACATACTGTGTAGTTGGGTTATTGTTATTATTATTGCCAGTCCGCTGTTGAGGTGTTGAGGCAAGTCCTCTAAATGTTTGAAACCCTTCATTATTCTCGCTACCTGTGGTCGCACGGCCCGGACTAAGTTCATTCATTCCTTCTACCTGAGTCTGGCTTGTGTTGAAATGGTTAGCCACACTGCTCGTTTCTTTACCGCTATTGTGAGCTTTCAGTTCAAGAAGCATTTCCTGTTGTTGTAAAGACTGTATCTCGGTCTTAATAATCTTCCGTTCTTGTATCTCCATTTTTCCCAGTAACTGCAGTTCGACCTACTTTATCCTCTTTTGGTTTTCTTCCATTTGTTCTATGAGTTTCTTTCTATCCTCTTTCCCGTCAATTCCAATTTGATGGCATGTCTTGTTTATTTCCACTCTTATTGCCTCTTATCTATTTTCCTCTTTTCTCTTTCCCTCTTTCTTCTCGCTTTCCAGCTGATCGAGCCTGCCTCCTATCATTTCATTGCTTTCACGGATACTCTCTTTAAGTGCATCATTCTCGTTCTCCTGAATGCTCCATCGTTCTGCTGAAGTCAAAGCTACCTTGTCTATTTCCGTTCTAATCTCTATCATCTCTCCTTCTAAGCTGTGCAATTGTTTTGCCGCAGACTTAACCTCGTTGTCTACTCCTTTTATGGTAGCTTGGATTGCTAATTGTTCTATCTTTATCCCTTCTGTATTAGCGTTACATATTTCTTCTAGCTATATGAGTTTCGCCGCCGTCTTTTCTTCACTGAACGCTATTGATTGCCTTAAGTTCGTCTCCATCTGACCTAACTGTGTGGTAGTCTCAAGCGTGATTTTAGCTATTTGCTCTGCTAATTTATCTGTCAGTTCCTCTTTTAATACTTCATTATTCCGCCTACCCTGTTCTGCAATTCGTTCCATTAACTGTGTGTTAGTAACTGTATTTTGTTCCGCGAGTAGTGCATTATTTGTCTTACTGTGTTCCGTTATCTGCTCCGCTATACGTGCATTGTTGATTTCGTTCTGCTCCGCTATACGTGCATTGTTTAATTCGCTCTGTTTTGCTATCTGTTCCGCAATATGTGCATTGTTTAATTCACTCTGTTCTGCAATTTGTTCCGCAATACGTGCATTGTTTTATTCACTCTGTTCCCTACATTCCCTCTTAAAGTGTTCGAACTGTTCCATTGTTCTAGCTACTGAACTCTCAATAATAAGTCGAATTTCCTCCACTGACGCCATATCACACAATGTAATGCTTATTTGAGAAGACTGGGGCATGGAGCCTCACGTTCCCACCTTCTGCAATCATAAAATGAGTCGCTTAATCCAAATTTACGTTAATCCCATTAATGACTTTAATATGCTTGAAGAGCTGCCTATTTGATGTTTGCTTTTGTGAATAAACTTTCAGTTTACCCTTCTGCGTTAATTTTAACTTCCCAGTTCTGTCAATAAAGTGCTGACATCACTCTTACGGTTCATGCCGTCCTACAACATACATTTGGAGTTTGCTACTAATTATTCAAATATAAGGGCGCCACGAAAACGCTGCTTCTACCTAACTATGCAAAATAAACTCAGCATTTTCGATTATTTACTTTAAACAAACTCCTGGCTTTACTTTCCCCTGAATTACTTGTTAATTTGGCCACACCGTTCGGCGCCATGATGCTACATAGCTGATCAAGCCCCACTACGGGGCGACATGACAGGGGATGCTCTACATCTGTTTACATGACCTCAAGGTGGCATGTAGACTTCAGTAGGCTCCGGCTAGCTAATCTCTGACACACTCCATCACTGTGATCCACTAATTAATAAAAGAAAACTAATATGGACATGATTAACTACATCATTATCACCAATCCATATATACCCTTCAGCGTTCTTCTTGGATGCCGACTCTTACTCGGGTAGTGCTCTGTTCGGGGTGGCTCTAACTTATTCTAAACATCCTAGGAATATAGTCACAGGATCACAGGAGGCTTATCTTAAAATCAGTAGGTCAGAGAACTCCTAATATAAAATAATTTATTTCACAAAAACATCATCTCCCTTTTCTCCCAACCATAGACAAATAAAAACAAAATCAACTCCCTTAAATTACTGAAATCAACAACATAAAAAAATGCAACATTAATGTTTCACACTGGCTGAAACCAGGAATAGAAATAGTCTATTTTACTGCAGTCCACTGCTTTAGTTATTGTCAACAGACTTAATTCAAATAACTGTGGCTTAAATAAACCAGCCATTCTATCACAATAAATATTTCGCACTCATTTTTATAACTTGCAAAACTTGTTCTTTGGGAAATCGGACATGTCTACTCGTACAATCATCATCTTTCCTCACAAGAGTCAGATAATGAAGGCAATAGATTTACTCTAGGTTACGGGCATGTGTGTTTTTATAACTTTAAAACAATTACTTCTCTCAGAGCTATGACTCCGTTAATTATGGTAACATAAAGAAGTCAACATACATGAAGCATCAAATAAATACTTCGGCGGCCGGTGCGCCGTTATTATTAATAAACAACAACTATTGAATGCACTCCAAAAATAATGACAATAGAATACATCGCTTCCTGAAGCGGTACACAATAAGGAACCCCGGGAAGTTGGACTACCTCCCTTCATAGAATACAATGACAAACTCGACCTTGTGACAGACACACTTTCACCGTACTAACCAGCCGGCCGGCAACAACCTTCCTGGCTGCTTTTAGAATTCAGACGGCTAACCATATTTCTACCTGTTTCTTAAAGACGCCCTTTTACCTGCCTTGGGCTCGAGCAATACAATACCTTTCCGACGGAGCTAAAGTGGACTCTCATCAGATAATGAATTCAATCATTTCACTTACCATTTTATATCGTCGAAGAATGCGGGAATATCACCTCCGCTATTATTTTCACTCACCATTATATATCATCGAAGAACGCGGGAATATCACCTCCGCTTTAATTCTGCTCGACCCAGGATCGACTCTCAGCCTTACCTGAATATATCTCACACCTCTTTTTACCTTCGCGTGATAATCACTTACCATACTTATTACTCTCATAATTTCAGTGTCACTTACTGGTCTTGTCACAATATCGAGCGGTCTTCCCCATTTAGCTTTTACAATCACATTGTGCATAAGCACCATCAAACAAATTATTCCCTTGACTGTGCATTCAACAAGATTAATGACATCCCAAACAAAACCATATTCAAATAACACTTTGATGCTCATATACTTATTACGTTATAAAACACACAAAAATACTCATTACTGATAAACACACAAATCTACACAAACATGCCCGGTACGCCTAAAATATCTATTTTTATCATAACTGCTTATGATCGAGATAAACTTATCCGACCCCATTGATGGGAAACATTATGGCCCACATGCCCCATACAATATTTACTTATCTCTCACATTTCCTGATGCGGTTCTGGTCCTTGATATCAGTCTTCTTCATTAGTTGGTTCATCTTGATAGGAGGATAATTTACACACGGTTTTTCTCAAAATTTCACCAAAACAAAGGTCCACTGTGAATTATTACCATTAACACAATGCACGGTTCTCGCACATGAAGCTCCTATCTCATATAGCTATCATCAACTTATTTAGTTCGGCCGACAGTTCATAGCTTCCTAGAATACTGGTCTAGCTGTTAATAGCTCGGGCGGCTATACCTATCATTACAACTGCGTCATACTGTTATGATATGCACTGTTCTACTTCGCACTCGCGAATACTGAGCGATGTTCAAATTTCGGAGGTATACTTGCTCCTACTTATAAACTTGTAAAAATGTTAATTATTCTTATGCCTCAAGCGCAGGCTCTCGCCTCTACAGCGCGTATTAAGAACTTATAAAACTTGTAAAAATCACGTTAATTTCTGAGGGCTCGAGGCACGGGCTTCCGCCTCTAGCGATGCCCCCAAAGTAGACTGACTTCGCTGTGTTTCAATCCATTATTTATACGATTTCTCTTAAAGGGACGTGGAATAGGGGGGTTTCAGAATTTATTTCCAAAATAACACTCACAAGAATATGCGAACTAGCTCCTTAGAACGTCCTCATTTCCAATGTCTCAATGACTCCTTTTTATTCAAAATCCGATCGTTGGATCCTTATATAATGAGCTCCGTAATTTGCTTCATTGTCCCTTAATTTTGGCGGGATTTGGTCGCGTCTAGCGTCTCTCACTGCCATTGGTCGTTTCAAATCCACCCCCTGATTTCATTTTAATTCTGGCAAAAATCACAGAATAATCCAATTTAAATTTTGACGATATTTCTGAGAGGCTGGGATAATCCCCTATACGATGGTATAATTCCTGTTTCTGTATTCTAATTACTGCTCTAATTCCTTTCAAATGGGCGGGGTTTATTTGGTAGGTGATCGTTGAGGTTTCTGCATTTACCCGCGTAGTGTAACGACCTCCGCGCGTTGTCTGGCGCATTTGGTGTCCAGATGTGGATTTTCTCTTTCCTCCTACCTTTGTCCGCGCTGGGAGAAAGCTTCTTCAAGTCACGTACGAACCATCCTTTTGTCATTCTAGTTTCACAAGCAACTTCTATTCTCACCTCGACTTTGGGACATGAATTAAATTTTGTTGGAATAATATGTAGACTTTATGCTATCAGAGATGCATAAAGGTCACAATACATAGTCTACACACACACACAAGTACACGTTGCTACAAAACCACGATGCCGCAAGGCCCTTAAAATAAATCAACAACGAAAGAATTGATATGTTACCTTGAGCTACGTTATAGTACCTTATGCAAAGAGCCTATAACGGCTATAATTAAGACACTAGTACTGTCTGTTTCTAATACGAGCGAAACGAGTTTTATAATTTCCATACAAGTGTCTTAATTAGTGTACTATTATAGGCGAGTGGCATACGACTGTTTATTTTTTATGTTCTTACATAAATGTTAATAAATATCTGTCGAGATTCTGTCGGTTGACTTCTTCCTCTTGGGAATTGTGTGGGCTCAGCATTTGCTCTCTACCCAATAACGAATTCCAAAACTTTGAAACATTGTTTATCCTGAAGTAACACCAACAGATAGCACGCAGGTACAATGTTGGAAAAATGAAAATCCACATCCTGCTTCCAGGCTCCGACCGGGTCAGGAATGGATTGAATGAAGCTCCCATCTAGCGGCGAGGATATGAACTGTGCCAGCTGCCGAAGCCTGTCGCACTCCTCTGGGGCAGTGATTAAATGAATGACAGATGAAATGAAATGATAGTGGAGAGTGTTGCTGGAATGAAATGATGACAGGGAAAACCAGAGTACCCGGAGAAAAACCTGTCTGCCTTCGTTTTGTTCAGCAAGATCTCACATGGAGTGACCGGGATTGGAACCATGGACCAGCGGTGAGAGGCCGGCGTGCTGCCGCCTAAGCCGCGGAGGCTCACTATGTTGGAGCATTTTGTTATTTTGATCAAATAACACAAAATAGGCTGTTACAAACGCTTTAAAATTAAAATGTATCGTATTATCAACTAGTTATTCTTCAAATTCGATGCGTATAGAATGTCAACGGAAGGCAAATCAGTGGCGTCCCAAATAGAACAGACACGACAACTGGCGGAAAAGTTTCGCATAAGACATCCCTTTACTGAACAGAGAGCTGGATTATAATTTCCGTGGATGTAATGTCATACACCTGCTTCCCCCATGACGGTCTGGTGTGTTTAT
The DNA here is from genome assembly GCA_946902985.2 of Meconema thalassinum. Lineage (NCBI taxonomy): Eukaryota > Metazoa > Arthropoda > Insecta > Orthoptera > Tettigoniidae > Meconema > Meconema thalassinum. The sequence goes on along the minus strand of OX336388.2, from coordinate 1,002,979,161 downwards.
GTCAACAACAGCATTCACTAATATTGTCGGTGAAATCTTACGAATGCAATGCCCTGTGTATAAATTGTAGTATCGGATATGAAGCTATAGTGCTATTCATTTTGCATTATTCCGCAGTTTCTTTACGCAAACATTACGGACGGTCCACACTTTCCATGTCGGTATAGGCTACGGTAGGATGGAGTGTTGCAAACGTCTGGACGTAGATTCCTAAATTCCATGCATATTTCATAGCATTTTCTTGTTATCTTAAAGGTTCGTGCTGATTTTGTCTTTGTGTTTGGGATTGTGACTACAATGGTTGATCCAATATAGGCTACATTGTCAACTTTCAAATCATTTAATTCATGTCCGACATGTTGGATTTTGAGTGCATGTGCGAAACTATCCTTACCTAATTGGTCAATGAATGTAAATATTGAGCTATAATTGGTTGAAGAAACCATATCCTAATGAAAAGTAGTACTTTGATGGCCCCCATTATCATACAGTTTTCTGACATATAATATTTACATTTCGACATCGTCGAATATAAAAGTTTTTTTAAATTAATTGTAGGGGCAAGGGATATCTTGGTCATTAGCCCCGTATGCTTGGATGTGTCTTGAACTTGTATGCCAACCGCTGTTTCTGTGATGACTGTCGTAGACTGTGTGTAGGTGTATTAGGGATAGGGATAATGTAGGTGCACTAGGACTTAAAATAAGGTAGTCTACTATCCTGGCGTTTGCCTGAGAAGTGTGTGGAAAATTCTAGGGAATGAATACACGTTAGATAGCTACTGTCAGAGCCAGGATTCAAAACTCCGATCTTTGGACCTGCTGCGGCTACCCATCGCGGTCGTGGGGAGCGATTGAAGTGACGGTTACGCCTCTGGGTGTATGTTAATTTAATGAAATATTAGTGACAAGAAACAAATCAGGTAATTGGTACATTAAAAGCGTTATAATTTGACCTGTTATCCTTTAATTGGCAATATTTACATAAATTGTTCACCTGCTCAATAGAAGAAGAAATGTGTTAATTGTTCTTTGTAGATGTTTCGATATGAAATTAGATATTCATCAGCAATATTTCAGATAATAAATAAATAAATAAATAAATAAATAAATAAATAAATAAATAAATAAATAAATAAATAAATAAATACTTGACTGAAAAATGAAAGAAAGAAAGAAAGAAAGAAAGAAAGAAAGATTTAAATAAATAACAATATAATAAATAAGTAAAAAATAAAATAATTAAAAATAAATAAAAATTAATAAGTACGGTAGTTAGTTAAATAAATAAATAAATATATTAATTAAAATGTTTCACATTACTCTGCCTTGACTGAAGAGACGATGGCGCCCGGTTATAATTTTGGGTGGTCTCATATGTGGGTTCCTTGGGGGTCTAATATGTTCGTCTCAGGTTATTTGAAATAATCAAATGTTTAGAAAAAAGTCACCACAAAAATTAATAACAGTTCAAGGAACAGAAATAAGTCAACAGAAAGAGAATAGGCTCTCACTGGGGGGACGAGGTTATAATTCCATTTATTTAAGAAAGTGTAAAAAAATGTTCGCGGGCTACTTTTCTCCCAAACCACTAAGGAATAGATTTAAAGAAATGTTTCGTGTGACAATAGATTAACTCAGACATTAATAAAGTATAATATTAAACAGATTGTGTGTAATTTCACAAGTAGGAAGTGTAAATTGCCTTGGAGAAACAGACAATCGAAGTAATTTCTTTCATATAACTTAATTATATCGATTGTCCTTGGATGTTCTAAAGTACACTAATATTAAGAAGTTCCACGAAAACATTTTTTCTCATAATTTGAAATCCGTCCTTACCAGGAATATATTTTTTCGGAGATTCTTAGGGTGCATGGCCATGATGTCACGCAAGGGTAGTCTATTAAACATTTCGACCGAGGTACACTCCCCTGTTAACCTCTCAGCTTTAGCTGTTCTGAACGCTAGTCTATCAGTAGGGATCATAAATATAAATATAAATATAAATATAAATATAAATATAAATATAAATATAAATATAAATATAAATATAAATATAAATATAAATATAAATATAAATATAAATATAAATATAAATATAAATATAAATATAAATATAAATATAAATATAAATATAAATATAAATATAAATATAAATATAAATATAAATATAAATATAAATATAAATATAAATATAAATATAAATATAAATATAAATATAAATATAAATATAAATATAAATATAAATATAAATATAAATATAAATATAAATATAAGGCGTGACGGCCATACAGCCCAGAATCGGTATGCAAATCAGGCAAAGTCGCTGTGAGCATTGATGCACTCATTCCTCCGACGCACAAGGTTGAAGATCCTCGTGTGGTAAAACACTGAGTCCTGCTGCGTGAAGAAGTCCGTAACCGCCTGCTGCACATCCTCATCCGACAGGAATCGTCAACCATTCAAGGCCTCTTTTAAGGGACCGAAGGTGTGATAATTGCATGGGATGAGATCAAGATTATAGGGGGGTTTTGCTTGAGTGTCTCCCACTTGAGTAGGCGTACCTTCTGCGTTACGACCTTTGCGGTATGGGGAAGTGTGTTAGCATGAAGCAGCAGCGACCCTTGTTGCAGTTTTCCCGGATGTTTCAGCTTAATTACACGCCGAAATTTCTCCAGTATTGCGCACTACCGTTCCCCAGTGATGGAGACACCAAGTTCCTTGAAATCAATAAGCAATGGGCCCCGGTAATAGAAGAACAGCGGCTTCGGTGGCGTAGTCAGTAGCATGCTGAACTGCTGTTCCCAAGATAGCGGGTTCAAACCCGGCCGAAGTCGTCGGATTTTTTTAAAGCGTTAAAATCCTTCAGTATGCCTTCCTTCGGAGGGGAAGTAAAGCCGGCGGTCCCATGTCATAGATTTATGGCATGTAAGACATCCTTCCACAGACTAAACTTGTGAGAAGCTAAATTTCTAGGTTAGATTTCGTTGGAACGCTCTATCAAAGTTCCAACGTTCACCATTAGGTATCATTGACATCTGGTAGCGAAAGTTGGAACTTCTTGAAATTGAACGGAACTTGTAGTTCACCCTATGGGTGTCCGCTTGAAGCAGCTACAGCCTCTGGCGAGCCGAACATGTCCTCGGACACCCCGGCACTAAAAGCCACACGATAAATAAATAATAGTTCATTATGCAACGAGCCTATAATGGCAATAATTACACTGAAGAAAATGGAAATTGTAACACCCAGAAGGAGTGGTACTACATTGCTGCAATTGAACTTGCAGGACGAGTGTTCGGTTGTGATTCGATGATTACACTTTCAGGTCCCTCTGACCGCAAGTTTGGACAACAATCAATACTGGATGTGCCCACCACGAGCTGCAATACATTGATGAATTCGGCGAGGCATGGAGTCAATCTGGCGCTGGATCGCTTCTTGAGGAATTGTGGCCCATGCTTGCTACACTGCATGGGTCAGTTGTTCCAGAGTTTTGGGTGGCTGAGGACGGTTGGACAATTGTCGACCCATCATGTCCAACACATGCTCAATAGGACTGAGGTCCGGGGATCTGGCGGGCCATTCTAAGGTTGTGATGTCGTGGAGAGGTTCTCTGGAGATGCGTGCAGTGTGAACCCCGCCATTGTCCTGCTGAAACATCCCATTAGCAATGTTCACCATCATAGGGACAACCACTGGATTGAGTACCCTATCAACGTACTGTCGAGCAGTCATAGTGCCCTCAACAAGCACTAATTGTGATTTCACATTAAAGCCAAGAGCCCCTCAGACCACAATGCTTGGTGTTGGCCCTGTGTGCCTCTCGACAGTAAGGTCTGGGCGGCCCCTCTCCCCGGTACGTCGGCGCAAACGATTCCGGCGATCACTGCGGGCAAGACAGAAGCGCGATTCATCACTCAAGACGACCCTATGCCATTCGTCGACCCACGTCGATCGTTCTCGACACCAGACCAGCCTTACACGTCGCTGTTGTTGGGTCAATGGAACACCTTCTGCAGGGACACGGGATCGTAAGCCAGCTGCACGTAGGCGATTACCAACTGTTTGTTGTGTAACGTGGGGTGCCACAGTCGCTCGAATTTGCGCTGCTGTTGCATGGGGTTCCATCCGGACCATCCGAATGATGCGGCGATCCTCTCTCACAGTTGTCTGTCACGCTGGGCATGTGCCAGGTCTACGAGCGTGGGTACCTTCATTTGACCACTGCTGCCATACACTTTGTACCGTAGATGCTTGTCGGCCAACACGTGCAGCGACGGTCCTTAGCGATAATCCAGCCTCACACAGCCCAATTATCCGAGCCCTCTCAAATGGCGACAGTTGTTGATAGCGTGCTCTTCTCTGTCGTCGAGGCATGTTTGACGGGGAACACTTCACTGCACTGACTGCAAGTCAACTACGCTACGCCAGAGTCCGTATACTGGAGTTGATTCCTCCGCGACCAATCACGTGGGGGGACCAGTAGCATCAAACCAATAGGTCTGAAACTTTGATCGTTTACATACCTACATGGCATCGTTCCATATCTTGAAAATCAACACAAACGACCAATGGCATCATGGTGTTGCAATTTCCATTTTCTTCAGTGTAAGACACGAGTAGGCGATGCTTATAAAACGAGCGTAGGCGAGTTTTATAATTTCCATACGAGAGTCTCAATTACCATTATAGGCGAGTTGCATACGGCTGTTTATGTTCGACGATAATTATTAAGTTATAACTATGTTATGTTCCAACATAAATATTCATAAATATCTGTCGAGATTTCGCCAGTTTTATGTACTGAACAGAGCGCATGGGACGCACAGAACACCTTGTATTTGACCATGGCCTCCTCGATTACCCCACGATGACACTAGGCCACGCAGTGAAATTTAAATTAGAAGGCCTTGGAACTCCGCGCAGGTGCGTTGCTACCCTCACCTAATTGGTCAAACAACTGTTTCTTGAGCTCTAATTGGTGGGAGAAACTGTTTCATAATGAGAAATAGTGTTATAATCACCCTCATTATGACACAGTTTTCTGAAATATAATGTTTATATTTCGACATCGTCGAACATAAATAATCAAAGAAAAGGGTGAGCATCAGCTTCCCAGCGAATGGTTGGCTCTTGAGCTTCTTGGGACGAGGGGACGATGGATGACACCACTGGATCGTAGACGCTTCCGATTCTGGTTCCCAGTAGTGGCACCAGCTTTCGTCTTTGCAATATTGCGCTACAGGAACGTGTTGCCTTCAACATTGAAACGCATCTGGTGCTGCAGGCAAACAGCCATCTGGTGTGCCTTTTGTTCGACATTCAATGCAACAACGTCCTCAAATGGAAACTTCTTGATCACGCCTTATATTAACTCAAAAATATATATTTACTTAGTTTATCTGACGATGTGCATGTAGCAGCTTAATACCCACGCTCTCCCGATACCAGTGAGGCGAGAGTTAGCGCGTTAACACTCTCATCCACCGCGGCCGAAGTAATTGTAGGTAAATGAAAATCCACAGCTTGATTCTAGTCGACCGACCGGGTCAGGGAATGGAATGAATGAAACCCCCATCTAGCGGCGAGGATATGAACTGTGCCGGCTGCCGAAGACTGTCGCTCTTCCCTGGGACAATGATTAAATGAATGACATATGAAATGAAATGGCAGTGGAGAGTGTTGCTGGAATGAAATTTGTGACAGGGAAAGCCGGAGTAACCGGAGAAAAACCTGTCTGCCTCCGCTTTGTCTAGGACAAACCTCGGACCCAGTGGTGAGAGGCCGGCATGTTTCCGCCTAAGCCATGGAGGCTCCTAGAGCTCGAGTCAGCCGGGAAGGTGGTGCGCAGAACACAACGCTACCATTACGTAATGTCTCACTTCCATCCCACCAATCACACCCAGTCTGTCTTGAGAATCTGAGCTAGTGTGTCGTCAGAAAAGTGAAGTTATTATATCGTATTGTTGAATGATTCAGTGGAAGCGATGGTGTACATTCTTTGTGCTATGGAAGCAGAGGGAAGTAAACGACAGGTTGTGCATAGGCAATCCCGAGAAATACTTTACGAAGTGTACAAACACTTTCAAAGTCTTAAGCAGCGTGAAAGAGACGGTGTTGCCACACCGCAGGAACTCATGGCAGCAGACTGCGATGTGGGGACTCTGGCATGGTTGACTTGTTACAACAGTGGACATGTATCTCTGTCTCTCTCTGCGCAAATCCCAGAAAGCCGGCCGCCTTCCCGGCTGACGCGAGATCTAGTAGGTAAATATTCGGGATAAATTGGAGCACGAAAAATAATATGTATTTCTAGAGATGAAACCTCAGTTGCAGTAGGACAGGGGTTCTCAAACTTTTTCTGTGCCCCCATCCCCCTCTTCTGGAACATGAAATATCTATTCTGTTGCGTAAACTTTCTCGACCAATTGCATACATAATATAGCTTTGGGGCTATTAATTCGAGTGGAACTTTAAGAAACTGACGTTTCAAGGCAACTACTTGTCCTTTATCAATGTTTGTCAAGAAAGAAAGTAAGAAGGGATGAGCAAACAATGGTTTCGTCTCAAAACTCACGACTCCGAAGAGCACGCGCGAGCTGTACGGTGACTCACACTGCCCATCAACCCATGTCTGTCCACCCAATTTTAGAATGGGATTTCGTTTGTATTGTTTTAGCCCTTTATAGGGTAAAAGACTGGGGATATATATATATATATATATATATATATATATATTGAACCCTTATCATTGTGTCCAATAATAATGTTTCATATTAATAAAAACGATGGAAATACTAAATACATGATATGCTGGATATTTGAGTAATATTGATGTAGCAAGAAATCTGGACTTGGTAAGACATGCTACGTGCTGGCTGGAAATGACCAATAGTTTCACAACCAATGCTATTCTGGGATTTCTGAGAAAATCAGATATGACGCTGTGGCGTACGTGACCATAAAAGGGCAAAATGCTGCGTACAAGGCAAGGAGTGAGAGAGAGGAGAATAGTCGTGACGTCAATATAAGGGCGGGATTTGTAAGGTCAGAACTCCGAAGCCAACTTATCTGACCAATAAGAAAACATGACGCCAGAACATAGCGTCAGTGTGTTTTGCGCGGCAATCGGATATAAAAAGATCTAGCGATCGGTTTGCTTGTTCGACGGCAGATTCGCGACCTGTGAGAAAATACAAGAATTTTGAGAGGTCACACATAATGATAGGCCCATTACTTAAAATATTGAGGAGCTGTTTTTCTCCCACCATTGAAACTTTAGGCTTTCTGTATATATACAAATGTCTGAGATGAATCGGGACACTCCTAATTATTCTTCGACAGTCATTTTAAGACGTCCTTAAGACGATATGGTTTTAAAGTTATAGTTGTGTGTCGGCAACGAAGTTGGAAATTTTCATAAATTGTGAGATGGCAATTAGCCATAGAATAGGGAAAGTCGACGATTCTGCATAGGACGATCTGAGGAAATAAAATACTTAGAACGCAGATAGAACAGTTTAAAAACTTTGATTTAATTGTGTTTTAACAGCAGCAAAATGTCGACCATGGAGAGAAGACAGCAAGCTTCATCCTCCATTACCATCAGTGTTATGGGCTAACGGCCTAATGATGGGAATTGACGAGGCGGGAGGCCTCTGGAAAGCAGTTTAAGTGATGAGTATTAAAAAATTGATTTATTGATTTTGGACGAGGGGAATCGCGAGAGATGTGTGGAACTTTGTATAGATTTTATTTGTGTGATTTAATTTAAATTTTAGGGTTTGATTTCTTAACTGACATGCGTGTAGTAATTTTTGGCATTGCGTGACAATTATGTTGTACAGTAAATTTTGTAATTTAAATGTTTTCCTTATGTATACGTAATTCTTATTGCGAAATGGCCGCATCGATTAACGTATCTATAAAAGGTGTAGCCATGAATGAGAACCTAGGAACGACAATGATAAATGGACTGATTTAATGATATGTTAAACTAATTACTACGTGGGGGGGAATATTTGCATTTTGTTGCTTTGATAACTCGGGCTAGGACTGATCCTGTTATTTATTCTTTATTGTCATTTGGACATGTTGTGTGTCATTATCTGAGAGGTGTGCTGATTAATGCTACGACGAGATCTTCGAGAAATGTGCCACGTATTTTTGGGTGTAAGTGATGATGATGAGGAGAGGTAAAGCCTGTCCATGACTGCGATATCATTCCGGCAAACTAGTTATCCGTGGGGATAAGTTTGACCTGGAAATGTATTCTTAAAAATCCCTGAGAGGATGTTTTGAGATAATGTGTTATTTATTTGTACGCGTTTAACAGGTGGCGATTAGCAAAGGTGCTGTACGCTGGCTATGGGCCAGAATCTATATTTAGCATGGCACTAATTACTACTTGGGGGAAGAAATCAGCCACTCTCTCGGTGATGCGATAACAGGCCCGGTTGTCTCCAGCTCGTTATGACACGTTATGTTTGCTTTAAAGCCTAATGAGTTAAGGTTATTTTATTTGGTTTAATTTGGGAAGTTGCCATGTTGTCGATCCAAGTTTCTTTTATCATTACTACGACTTATTTGTTCATTGTTTTAAAACGCCAAACTTTCCGGCGTGAAAATTAAAAGTTATATTTTGTTGTTGTTGGCTCTTATTTTCAAGGCCATTGTATTCATATAAATATAATTTGGCAACCGGCCAAACCTGTTCATGTCATGTTATGCCTTCCTAGTGTTTAAGGTATAAGACGGTAATTCCGCAGCCCTTAGTTTAAATAATACACACGTGTATTTGGTTGTGGTAATCTAAGGTTAGAGCATGTCAGTAGTGTATATAATTATGTATTTGTTGTTCCCACATTTCCGTAATTCGTCCTTCGCAGTACGGAGTCCGTTCCCGAACCAACTGTTTTGGTCGGAAACGAGCGCCCGTCAAAATGCTCATTACTTGAACTAGTCTTAAAACCCGTGTCGCTCATAAATATTAAATTTTTGTACTATTTTATTTGTTTGTTATATTTGGATCTTGTGATCCGTTTTCTTTTGTTACTCTGACTTAAGTGACATTTCAGTCACAATGCTTGTTGACAGCTGTCATGCCGTGTCGTCACGGTACGTCAGGCTGGTCAGTGTTAGATCTGTTCACGCGAGTGAACAATAAAAGGGTGGTTATAGTTTTCCTTTTTTATGTTTGATTCAGTTAATAAATTTCATTTGTTAGTAGATCCTGTTGTTTTTCTTGGCTTTATAATAATAATAAGTTAACCTTATGAACCCTGGAAGTTATGTTGATAGCAAAACCTCTAAATCACATTCACAAGAATCCATTACGACCCCGAAATTTTGAATCTTGTCTACATGCTATTTTCCAAAGGGTTTATAAGAGTTACTTTGGCTTCCGAACGTGTGGCATTTGTGTTTTAGAGTAAAAAAATAGATCACCGGCATGTGATAAGTTTATTAACGTAAGTTAGGCGAAGATAATACCGCCAAATGTTTGAAAATATAAAGTCATGGAGTTTGCAATAAAGTAAATGTGGAACAAGTTAAGTGTTTGAACTTTGATTAAAATTAGAACAAACTGTTCCAGGCGCCCAATAAAATTAAATTAGCTTTGTGTAGAAAAGCCAAACTCAAAGAATTGTTTGACAGGAAGGTTAGACCTTAAAAACTAATTAATACTCTATTAATTGGTAAAAATTTGTAAGTAAAGTAAGGTCAGGAAGATTATAACTGAATCAAAGGGTTAAAATTAAATGGAATAATAAGTAAATTATACTCAGTGATGCTATAGTTTGTGGGAGTAATTTAAAGTAAATGAACTGAGTATGTAAAGGGTTAATGTGTGTATATTTAATATATGTGAGCGCGCGTATCCAGGGCTCCGCCCTTATGTCATTTCCCTATGTCTCAAATATATTATTGTTGTGATGGCAACTCTGGGAGAAATTCGCGAAGTGATTGAACTAGCATCCGCTCGTACGCGAGAACAACTTAGTGAGATGAGAAAGGACATAACCAATGAAATACAGACACAGTTAGCGGCAAATAGTGAAGAAACGCAGACACAGTTAGCGGCAAATAGTGTAGAAACGCAGACACAGTTAGCGGCAAATAGTGTAGAAATGCAGACACAGTTAGCGGCGAATAGTGAAGAAACGCAGACACAGTTAACGGCTATAAATAAACAATCGGCAGAAACGCAGACACAGTTGGCGGCAAATAATGTAGAAATGCAGAAACAGTTAGCGGCAAATAGTGTAGAAATACAGACACAGTTAAACACAAAACTATCTGAAGTTAACGAGAATATAAATCAGAAAATCGCTACACAAAACATTCTGGTTAGTGAACAATTACATAGGCAGTCTGAGAAAAACAATGAAATGTTAAACGCACAAGACGAAAGGAACACTCAAAATCTAGCTGCGCTAACGGTAGAAATCAAAGAGCACACAAAAGAACAGCTAATCCAATTAGCAAAGGACGTTAGCACTAACAATACCAAACAATTAGGAATAATAAAAGGTATCGAAGATTCGTTTAAAAAGGAAATAAAAGGAATGGATGAGACTGTTATGGCAAAACTAGCACAAATCGAGCAAGCGTGTTTGACCAGCTCATCTGAGATTAAAGAAGCACACACAAACTTAGAAAAAAGGTTTGAGAATATCGAACGAGGGACACAGGGTATGCAAGATCAGATAATTACAGTAGATAACAATATCACGGGCTTAGTGACGGAACTCAACAAATTAGAAATACAATCAATTAAGAAATGGAAAAAGTTAGAAATTGACCAGGAAGAAATTAAACAAACATTAGAACAGAACAACATTTCTCTGGGAGAAAGGATAGATAAACTTGAAGATAATCAGGAGGCTAATCAACAGGAAGTCGAAAAACGCTTTGTTAAATTGAAGGAGACTATTAGGAAAGATTGGACCAAGATGAGCGCTGATTCGAAAGATGAACGGCTCGCAGTAAGCAAGAAGCTAGGGGAAAATAACGCGAAAATACAGGCGTTAGAAGAAAATATGAAGTTAAGGTTTCAAATTCAAGAGGACCGCATGATAAAATCGGAGTTGCAGTCACTTGGATATAATACGATGTTTGCGACACTAATGGAAAAGGGGAAAGGGGAGAATGCGGAAAGAGAGCACACAATAGACAGCCACGAGCTTGGGCAAAGTCCAAGAACGGTAGACACGCAAGCATTCCAGAATTATGAGGGTCGTAGCTCGACACCTCAAAACACACAACTTCCCACGCAAGTTATACAAGTCATCCGTGGAAACGAATTTAAACCGAATAAGTTTTTACCAGAGAGCGGAGGGACACCTAAAGCTTTCTTAAGGGAACTGACAGAATATTTTTCGGATCAAAATGTTAGCTCAACGCGACAATTAAGAATGGTTGAAAAATTTTTGGCGGGCTCAGCACTTACCTGGTATCTTGGATTTAAGAACACATTTAAATCAATGGAAGGTTTCCACAAGGCCTTCCTGAGCAAATACTGGAGTGGGTCGTATCAACAAAGCTTGCGAATGGATTTATACTCGCGCAAATACCATTCCACGCATCAGACGAAATATGCAGATTTTTTCGCCATGCAACTTGTCAAATTGCAGGATCTTGATAATCCCCCGAGCGAAATGGAGCTAATAACTACTATAGGAAAGCAGATGCCTATTAGCGTTCAGCAATTCTTGGTGGCGGCAAATATTACGACCGTGGTCCAGGCAGAAGAGGTATTAAGGAAGATAGATGAAACCACTAATTATATCAACCCGAGAGAGAAGAGACAGATAGAGTTAGTTAATGCAGTCGAAGTAGTCAAGACACCGAACAAAAACACGAGGTCGCAAGCTACAAACACTGGGGATAACCAAAGACGGCAGAGCACCGAAGAATATGAGCCGAGATCTCAACCGAGATACGAAAATAGGGACAGAAACCATAACAATCAGGAAGGAACTAACCGCTACCGGAACACAAACAATCAGCAGTGGCGAGATAATAGGAGATACCAAACGTCATACAATAGGAATAATAATAACGCACCTTACAATCGAGGATGGCGTGGAGGACACTATAATCAACAATATAGGCCCAGAGACAATAGGCGTTACAACCAACAATATAACGCACAAGATAACCAGCGGTTTAACGAGCAATCGGATCCAAGGGATGATCAGAGAAATTGGAACGAGAGACACGCTGACCCGCAACAGTACCTGGAGGAGCCACGTAACATGGAAGGAAATAATGATAAATGGGAAAGAGCGATAGATCGGCGGAAAAATCCCGACAACCACGAGGAGGAAAACGGAACACATCAAATGTTGGAGGCCATGCATGTAGAAACCCAGAGATATTTGGAAGAGCTGCATGGAGAAGAAGAAAATAGAGCAGCCGACAATAGGAAACAGAAGAATAGCAGGAGAGATTCGCAGACCGTGTCAGGCAAGGGTCTCGAAATATGGTAAAAAAAAGTTATTGTACGGGAATCGGAGAAGAAGAAGGGAGAAGGAAGAAGATGGCAACGCGGGGGAAGAAGAAGGAGATGACATCACGGTAAAATGGAGAAGAGACAGGAGCGGCTTAAGGAAGTTCAACTAGGGGTTACGAATTTAGGTAACAACGCCTACAGAGTCCGAGAGGTGAGCACAGGAAACATGGCAGTGTATAATATCTCAAATTTAAAATTGTATCATCAGAGAGAGCCATACGAACCGAGAAATAATGTTACTGCAGCAAATTAAACATTCGCGTGATAACATACAACAAAAGATACGGGGGTACACTAGTGGTGAAAGCGCTCAAAAGACAGCTCTGACGTGTTTACAAGTTCAGGCGGAAGTCGTTAATGAATATGTTGATGTTTTGAAAGAGTGAGAGGGGAGACGAGTAGCAAGGAAAGAGGCCGGAGGGCATAAGTATACAGGAATTTCCTAATGAGTTTGGAACGAGACGGCTACTGAAACAGACAGAGGCGGACAGTCATTATATTTTGAGGGGACCAGCAACTTCAAATTCGAGCCAGAAAAGTAGGGGATGTGAAATTCGACTTCATTTGAGTTCGAATTTCATCAACTAGGGGTCAGATGAACCCTTATCATTGTGTCCAATAATAATGTTTCATATTAATAAAAACGATGGAAATACTAAATACATGATATGCTGGATATTTGAGTAATATTGATGTAGCAAGAAATCTGGACTTGGTAAGACATGCTACGTGCTGGCTGGAAATGACCAATAGTTTCACAACCAATGCTATTCTGGGATTTCTGAGAAAATCAGATATGACGCTGTGGCGTACGTGACCATAAAAGGGCAAAATGCTGCGTACAAGGCAAGGAGTGAGAGAGAGGAGAATAGTCGTGACGTCAATATAAGGGCGGGATTTGTAAGGTCAGAACTCCGAAGCCAACTTATCTGACCAATAAGAAAACATGACGCCAGAACATAGCGTCAGTGTGTTTTGCGCGGCAATCGGATATAAAAAGATCTAGCGATCGGTTTGCTTGTTCGACGGCAGATTCGCGACCTGTGAGAAAATACAAGAATTTTGAGAGGTCACACATAATGATAGGCCCATTACTTAAAATATTGAGGAGCTGTTTTTCTCCCACCATTGAAACTTTAGGCTTTCTGTATATATACAAATGTCTGAGATGAATCGGGACACTCCTAATTATTCTTCGACAGTCATTTTAAGACGTCCTTAAGACGATATGGTTTTAAAGTTATAGTTGTGTGTCGGCAACGAAGTTGGAAATTTTCATAAATTGTGAGATGGCAATTAGCCATAGAATAGGGAAAGTCGACGATTCTGCATAGGACGATCTGAGGAAATAAAATACTTAGAACGCAGATAGAACAGTTTAAAAACTTTGATTTAATTGTGTTTTAACAGCAGCAAAATGTCGACCATGGAGAGAAGACAGCAAGCTTCATCCTCCATTACCATCAGTGTTATGGGCTAACGGCCTAATGATGGGAATTGACGAGGCGGGAGGCCTCTGGAAAGCAGTTTAAGTGATGAGTATTAAAAAATTGATTTATTGATTTTGGACGAGGGGAATCGCGAGAGATGTGTGGAACTTTGTATAGATTTTATTTGTGTGATTTAATTTAAATTTTAGGGTTTGATTTCTTAACTGACATGCGTGTAGTAATTTTTGGCATTGCGTGACAATTATGTTGTACAGTAAATTTTGTAATTTAAATGTTTTCCTTATGTATACGTAATTCTTATTGCGAAATGGCCGCATCGATTAACGTATCTATAAAAGGTGTAGCCATGAATGAGAACCTAGGAACGACAATGATAAATGGACTGATTTAATGATATGTTAAACTAATTACTACGTGGGGGGGAATATTTGCATTTTGTTGCTTTGATAACTCGGGCTAGGACTGATCCTGTTATTTATTCTTTATTGTCATTTGGACATGTTGTGTGTCATTATCTGAGAGGTGTGCTGATTAATGCTACGACGAGATCTTCGAGAAATGTGCCACGTATTTTTGGGTGTAAGTGATGATGATGAGGAGAGGTAAAGCCTGTCCATGACTGCGATATCATTCCGGCAAACTAGTTATCCGTGGGGATAAGTTTGACCTGGAAATGTATTCTTAAAAATCCCTGAGAGGATGTTTTGAGATAATGTGTTATTTATTTGTACGCGTTTAACAGGTGGCGATTAGCAAAGGTGCTGTACGCTGGCTATGGGCCAGAATCTATATTTAGCATGGCACTAATTACTACTTGGGGGAAGAAATCAGCCACTCTCTCGGTGATGCGATAACAGGCCCGGTTGTCTCCAGCTCGTTATGACACGTTATGTTTGCTTTAAAGCCTAATGAGTTAAGGTTATTTTATTTGGTTTAATTTGGGAAGTTGCCATGTTGTCGATCCAAGTTTCTTTTATCATTACTACGACTTATTTGTTCATTGTTTTAAAACGCCAAACTTTCCGGCGTGAAAATTAAAAGTTATATTTTGTTGTTGTTGGCTCTTATTTTCAAGGCCATTGTATTCATATAAATATAATTTGGCAACCGGCCAAACCTGTTCATGTCATGTTATGCCTTCCTAGTGTTTAAGGTATAAGACGGTAATTCCGCAGCCCTTAGTTTAAATAATACACACGTGTATTTGGTTGTGGTAATCTAAGGTTAGAGCATGTCAGTAGTGTATATAATTATGTATTTGTTGTTCCCACATTTCCGTAATTCGTCCTTCGCAGTACGGAGTCCGTTCCCGAACCAACTGTTTTGGTCGGAAACGAGCGCCCGTCAAAATGCTCATTACTTGAACTAGTCTTAAAACCCGTGTCGCTCATAAATATTAAATTTTTGTACTATTTTATTTGTTTGTTATATTTGGATCTTGTGATCCGTTTTCTTTTGTTACTCTGACTTAAGTGACATTTCAGTCACAATGCTTGTTGACAGCTGTCATGCCGTGTCGTCACGGTACGTCAGGCTGGTCAGTGTTAGATCTGTTCACGCGAGTGAACAATAAAAGGGTGGTTATAGTTTTCCTTTTTTATGTTTGATTCAGTTAATAAATTTCATTTGTTAGTAGATCCTGTTGTTTTTCTTGGCTTTATAATAATAATAAGTTAACCTTATGAACCCTGGAAGTTATGTTGATAGCAAAACCTCTAAATCACATTCACAAGAATCCATTACGACCCCGAAATTTTGAATCTTGTCTACATGCTATTTTCCAAAGGGTTTAATATATATATATATATAAAATAAAATAAAATAAAAAAAAATATATATATATTTTCACTTTTGTAATTGGGGGTGATAGATGAGTAGGAATATGCAACAATTTTATGGGTGTGGATTCTATAATATGAAATATGGGGTGAAAAATTATTATCCCACTGCCCATACCCGACAGTATGTTTTCTTAAATGTGCAATGGGGTACTAATTTCCCACCTGCAAATTATGATGATACTGTGTTTATCACTCAATAGTGATATAATATATAAAAACACCCATCACGCTCTATAATTTAAAGAAAACGTAACTCCCACGCATTACAAGATGAGTGACCTATATCATCTTTGCCGAAAACTGAAAAAAAAAAAAAAAAATATATATATAAAAGTGATTTTGGGATGTTAAAAGTTAGTATATTTAAATATAATTCAATAATTTCAGAATAGTATTTACTAAAAACACAGAAAATTAATTTTAAAAATCATCTATTTTGTGGCAAACACCCTAAGCGGGATAATTATTTCCATTCTAGCTGAAATATATTTACTGAAGTGACCAAAACCATTATTAACATTGTATTTCAGTTATATACCAACGTTTACAAATCTCTTTTCTTCAATAAAGACATATCTTCTGTAAAACAATGCATTTCTTTCACTCAAAACAACCGAACTGGCGAGCACGTACACCTTTGGTTTCTGATCACAGTATATATATCAAATTAATAGGTCTTCAATATTTCTGTGCAGCTAGCTTGTGGATGCATGTGGAACTGCTTGAAATGAAAGGGGTGGGAAGATTCTCTCCCTAACACCGTTCTATAAATGCATGATGGGAAGATATTATCCCAAGGACCTTCAACAGGAATTATCAACCTACTTCAGACGAAATTCTCCAAGTAACACGAATTTTTACTCAGTCATTCCGCTTTGTGTCATTAAGCAGGCCTTAAAAACTTCATTGGAATCATGGATGTCGTTATTTTGTGTTGGGATACAAAGCGACAGCCAATGGCCATTAGCAAATCAATTGAAGGGAGCCTAATAAGCACGCGGAATGCTTATATCTGCCAACATTATCAAGTGTGTTGGTCCTGTACAGAAACAAATGACGAGCCGCTTATTCGACAATAATTAGACTAATAATAATAATAATAATAATGTTATTGGGTTTATCTCCCATTTTACTACTGCGGCTTTCAGAGATGCCGGGGTGCTGGAATTTTGCCGCGGTTCTGGCTGTCGCTAACAATGGACCTCTTCACATTCAAAGAAGAACTGGTTTGGCTCGTGAGTTTTGAGACTGGCCCAGTTACAGAAACCGGTTAGAACCAACTTTTACCAACCTTCATCTTGAAATTCGTGAATTTTGAGACTCGTGAGTTTTAAGACTCGTGAGTATTGCGACGACACGGTAAACAATGACATAGTCTCCATAGATGAATGGTATAAGATAGGAAGCCATGTCGAAACAAATAGTTACTCCACGACCGCTTGAGACCAAGAAGATGTTGGTAATGAAACTATGGAGGGCAGCCATGATCTACTCAAGGGATGACCATCACCTCTATTAAAGTTGTGTGGATGTATACTTATTTCAATTGCCTCCCGAATCATACGAGTTGTGACATATTTACTCATTCCTTCTTTCTTTCACTTTTTCTTTCTTGACAAACCTTGATGAAGGAACAAGTTGTGGTCTTGAAACGTTGGTTTTTTAAGTTTCACTCGACCTAATAGCCCCAAAGCCATAATATGTATGAAATATATAAGGTGCGTTCAAAAAGTAACGAGCCGGAGGCTGGAATGCGCAAACCGGTGACGACATTGGCTAATCGTGGCGTGTGTAACGAGGTGTGGTTCCGACCAGAGCGTGAAAGCTCACAGCCCGTCGCTAGAGGGCACGCCTGCTCGTCACTTCACGATTCAAAGCGAGCAGCAGCATGCATCAATCGTCCAACGCTGCCAGTCGCATTGCAAACAGTGACATGGAGGCGTCAACCGATGAGCAAAGAGGTGTTGTTCGGTTTCTGACAGCGGAAGGAGCAGGGGAACGGACGTTCATCGCCGAATGTCACAAGTGTACGGCGAACACTGCATGTCCCTTCCAAGGGTGAAGACGTGGCACAAGCGCTTCAGGGAAGGACGGGTGTCGTTAGCCGATGATGCCCGGTCTGGGGCACCCCCCTGCATTTCCAATGACCAACGTCCAGCTGGTTGATGCACTCATTACCCAGGACCGCCGATTGACAGTGAACGCCATAGCCGCCGTGGTCGCTCCACAACAATGCACGACCTCATACGGCCAACACAGTCGCGGCACTCCTGCAGGTTCTCGGCCACCCTCCATACAGTCCAGACCTCTCTCCCTGTGGTTACGCCATGTTTGGTCCCCTGAAAAGGACTCTGCGGGGCCAACGATTCACCTCGGACGCCGACGTCCAGCTGTACGTGCGGAACTGGTTCACATCGCAGCCCAGGGTATTTATGAGACAGCCATTCACCGCCTCGTGTCACAGTGGGACAAGTGCCTCAACATCCAGGGCCAATACTTCTAACATACAGGTACTGGTTTCTGTAATTATGTGTCCAGCTCGTTACTTTTTGAACGCACCTTATATATGTATGAATTATACAGGGCGCCCGAGAATGTTCTCCGCAGTGGGTACGTGCAGCTGGGAGTGGTTGAGTCATGAGTTTAGTTGGCTGCACTGCACTGCACTGTGTCCTTCAAAGCGGGACTCCCCCGTGTGGGCTGTCAGTGTGTATTGCGATAAGCGAGCGATCCTGCATGTCTTCAGTGTGTAGTACAGTAAGCGAGCGTTCAGATAGATTATTGGAAGAGTGCAACAGTATACAGGCGGTAATGTTTACTACTGAAGAGAGTTTTTTTTTGGTGGAATACGTTTTTCGCGAAGGCGATCGGTTTACAGAAAATGTAAAATTAAGATTTCAGGCACGGTTTCCTAATTCAAAGTGTCCAAACCGTGATACCGTTCGGGATTTGGTAAGTAAATTTCGTGTGACTGGCTCAGTTCACGATGTACCGGGAACAAGCAGGCCTACGCTTTTAAAAGACGAACAACTTGATGAAATCTCCGATATAATGCTGCGTGGTCCAAGTAAATCAACACGAAAATTAGCTCAACAAACAGGAATCTCTAAGTCGACAGCACAGAAAGCTGTAAGAGACAAGCTTCAGTTGTTCCCTTATAAAGTTACCGTGGTTCATGACTTAAAACAAACTAATTACGAAAAAGAGAGATGTACTGTGAATGGTTCCAGCATCTGTTATGAATGGCTGTGGTGAGTACAAAGTTTACTGTTTATTTCTTATGATGCAAGCGGCAGCCGTGCTACCAACGTAACTGCTGTAGCTAGCTCTCGCAGACGCATGTACTGTAGGCGCTGCGGAGAACATTCCCGAACTCACTGTACAATGTCGGGGAATAGAAAGAGCCAGATGATTTCGTGAATAAAACTGAACTTTATAATTTAATATCAACCAAATGGTTAATTGTTGAGCATTTACACATTAATAAGTGTAAACTGAACGTATCAAATGCTAATAAAACTTAACAAAGAAAAAAGAAATAGATAAGAAGTTTTGAAACTTCAGGATCGTATATTTGTTTTCATTGATTATGTCTCATAGTGTTCGTGTCCTCCCCCCAATGCGATCTTTACATAGCTCACACCCCTCCAGAAGCAAACAATTAGATAGATGTAGTTTTTCGTTTAGCCTTGCATTGCTATGAGCCTCATAACAAGCCATTTTATGTCATACTGCTACGACCATCCAGATCCGAGAAAATGTTGTTTAACAAAATTAAGAACAACTATTTTTAGAAACGTCAGATCGGATTAAAACTTCTATTACACTTTAAGGGCCGTTTTCACCAACGTCAATTATCTCTTAATTCATCATTAAAGGCTATTTAACTCAGCACTAGCATTTCACCAAACAGAAACGCTCGTTAACTTACCACTAACAAGGAATTACGTTAAATGGACAAATCTGACCACTCAACTCTCTAAAGCATCGTTAAAGTGGCGGGAAACAGCTGAACTGTGCCTTGCGCATTCCACAATGGTGGTTTGTTTCCGAGTTTCACACGTACTTTCATCCATATGAATATAAAATATTTTTATGACAATGAAATTATAAAAGATCACACACGCTACTAAGTTTTAATACCAAGAAAGACTAATACGGAAATTTAAATATAGATATATCTGAAGGGGGTTTCGAACTGCTTCCAGCGCTGCATAATGAATTGTGAGTCTGCACCTCTACCGCTTACGCTACGTAGACAACTGGGTATCACGTCCTAACAAGGTATATATTCGCACAATTGCCAGTTCTCCTAAATACTTTGTTCATATCATTTTATGCTTTTGCCACGAATAAGGTCTTCTGTATTTCCCTTCCTTTATAATTATGATCCAGAAAGTCTCCAAGAAGCATCGCAAACAACGATCAGTGCTACACACTTCTTATTCTGTCCGCCATGTTTCTACAAGATGAAAACGAGTCTACGCATGCGCGAGAGCCGTAAATCTTATTTAAGTAATTGCGAACCCGAATGGCCTCGTGAAATGCATCGAAGATAATCACGCATTAAATCTCGTATTTAAGTTAAATGTGTCGCCTCCGTAGCGTAGCGGTCAGCATGGTTAGCTGCCGCCCCGGAGGTCCTGGGATCGATTCCCGGCTCTGCCACGGAATTTGAAAAGTGGTATGAGGACTGGCACGGGGTCTACTCAGCCTCGGGTGTTCCAAATTAGTAGAGGGGGTTCGATTCCCACCTCAGCCATCCTCGAAGCGGTTTTCCGTGGTTTCCCACTTCGTCTTCGGGCAAATGCCGGAATGGTACTGCACCCGTATCCACGTGGTCTTACCTGATGAAATCCAAAAGAAAAAGCAGGATCGTAGAATCTGGAAGCCCTGGCTGAAAATAACCCCCAAGACATCACCACCAAGGATAGACCATGGATAGGAATACCACAAAAATTAAAAAGAATGTGATAAGAAGATGCCAGTGGTCTATAAAAAATGAAAAATAGCACAAAGTGAGCTACCAAGACTCTTAAAGATAATTAAATTAATCTAATCTCGGGCGCGTTAAAAAGCATCCTAGCTGATGACCCACTGGTTCTCGAAGCACATTCTAATTCGAATAGAAATCACTAAGTCATTAGTATAAATTTTAAAATTTAACAAAAGTTTATTAATTGAAACCGCAGTGTCGTGAAGTAAAAACTCAACTGAACAAAAGTTTATAACCTTATGCCTCTGCCGAAGCATGAAAAAAAATTAAAAAACAATCGCCTTAATTAGGCCACACAAACTGCCTATCGTCTCATCATCATGAACGAAGTTTAAAAAAAAATTACATACAAAATATTCTGGTATTATCGTAAAACCTTTTTGATATATCTATAAAATATTCTATTCAATCGTAGCAATTAATATATACATATTTTACATAATTACATTTTATTTCTGAGATTTAGTTGCGCCTAGAATTATTCATCACGTTATTTTCATGTATTCATGTATTTGGTTTCAATTTTCAAGTCCGTGCCGTCCTAAATGACAAACAATTAAGCTAATCGGACCTCGTATTGTTAATTATATTGATTATATTTCATTTCACTTTCTCACAGATATTAGTATTTCTATCACTCAATATTTTAGTTATAAATAGCTCAAGTTTATACAAGTATTAATATTACAGTCTTTCCAATTAAACTCTATTCTAAAAACAATTGTTACTAAGACTTAACAAATATTAACGATGTTGTTACAATACTAGGTTTCTTAAATGTTGGATTCAAAATTGTAAATTCCAAACATTACGAATATTACACAAGTTTTTATACAATCATGGATAGCTATGTTGCTTCAAATTAGCCAAAAGTTAAAGTGTCGAGAATAATCTTTATCAGAACAATGATAAAATATTGTATTCACAAGTCCAAATAACTGTGTGAGAATTCGAAGTCTGTCACCTCGATTATGACTTACATATATTTTAAACATTTCTCTCTTTACATTACATATCATTACTAATTACATTTTCTCAAACAAAGTATTTCTTTCGTATATCTCAACCGACCATTGTGAAAAGAACGATTCAGTTTTCGCATAATTGAAAATAATTCCACTGGAGATCCTCCACAAAGGAAAACACGTCAAAACTACAGCATGGGAAAGAGCCTATCTTGAGAAGGTACAAATTAACCATTAGATTTGAACGCTAAACCAAGTTGGAGTTTCCCACAAGAATCCACAAAAATTCAAAAACTGAACGAGCTCACAAAGGGAGTCAAAATTAAAAGAATTTCAAAAAAGTCTGGATTACCAGAAATAAATTCGCACAATCGCAAAGAATCATTCCCAAATTACATCTTAATGAAAGCAAGGTAAAGTTCAAAGTAACACTACAATAACTACTAAATTGAACTACAAAGAGAATTACATACTCGGACCGAAATGATTAAAGAATCACCCTAGCCCTCGTCTGTAATTCTTAACTACTCTAATGAAAATTGGTGAAAAGGAACATTCAAAAGCATGACAAATTCATACTGTCTACTAAAAGAAAACTTCCAGCTACCTTGTTGAAGTTCTAGTTGAATGAAGTGAGAATGTTATAACACATACTCCTGCCTGGGATCGAACCATATCTGCTCAGCTGTACCGATCACGAAACGACTGGATATCAAGTAGACCTGATTACCGTTCGCGAAACGAGACGAAGCTAACAGATGTTTATTTGACAAAGTTCATAGTTCTTTCACTTGCTAGAGAACACGACAACATTGATGTAGTAAGCCAAGCCAGTTTCATTATGTATCAGTACAAATCGTCATTCAGACTTTCACAGTCTCTTCAATCTTCTCTTATAAAGTCTCATACTATAGTTGCTCATATTGGAATCAAGTAATCATCCTGAGTATTCAACGCTGCTATGTGTTACATTTCTTGCCTGTGTTTAGCCCATATTCTGCATCTTCATAACGTAGCAATATCTCTCTCTCTTTATATCATCTATGACAATCATGGCTAAAGCTGTTGATTCTGTACTGCAATGTAGAACACGATGTTGTACCATTGGCTTAATAAGAAGTTGTCTTACGTGACTGCAAGTTCGCTGTGCTTGAATTGAAGGTTAACACTGTCTGAAATTATAATAAGTTCAGACGAAAATCCTATCACGTTATACTGTAACACGTATATATCGGTTCAACTCCACGATTACCGAACCAACACGTCTTCACGGCAACGCCCGAACAAGTTTTAGACCAGAGAGCTCTACGACCCTCCTCTCTGAAGTTGTATTCACTAATCAACTGTACGTTTGCTCTCGCAAATCATACTGTCTCCAGGTGATCCACAATGCACCTTGTTCTCTGATCGACAGCAACTATTGATACATATATCATTGCCGAGTTCGATAATCACATGTTATAATACTGTATGCATTTATACTCATATAAAAGTTCTCAGTTATATTCCTTTATCCACAGGATGCGTTTCCCATTCTTTGTTTCATACTGCATTGTGTATATTGCTCTACCACGATGTTCAAAATAACGACAGTGGTGCTGTGTCCATCTTGTATTCAATACAGGTATTAAAATATCCAACATGTGGTCGTCGGCATGTACGGCGGGTTGCTGACAGCTCCTGACCTCGCCACAGTACTACCGCGCACCTGCATTCCAAAGGAATTTCGCAGTTCTGCCATCAGTGTTATTGCCAACTTAACCTATATCCAATTAAATACAAAATACGGTCACAGTACCTTCTTCAAGGCCACGGCCGCCTCCTTCCCTCTTCCTTGCCTATCCATCCTGACCATCCATTACCTTCCCTCATGAGGCCCCTGTTTGCTTTGCAGGTGAGGCCGTCTGGGCGAGGTGCCAATCAGACCTCACCAGTTGTATCCACTCCGATTAGATGTTCCCAGCTCTAGGACACTGCCCGTAGAGGCGGTAGTGGTGAGTTCCCTCGCTGAGTCCGTGGGTTCCACCAAACTGGAGGGTAAACAACTAAGATGAAGAAGAAGAATTTAAGTTAAGTATGAATTAACTAACTAATCGTTAGTGAAGAGTTCGTGAAAATGGCCCTAACAGTAAGTTCTTTTAAGACGTATTAAAGTTTCATTACGATCAGATCAAAGGGCGGGCATCAGTTCCACTCGGGTACCTGAATCAGGTAGCCAGGGTTACCTCAATTCCACTCGACACTCCAGGTAGTCGCCTGAGGAGTCCCTCAACTCCGCTCGGTCGCGGTCTGTTTATCCTTAGGCATTCTTAGAACGACACAAGTCTTTCATGCTCACTTCTACCATTGATTATAATCAATGCGTCTAATATAACTAATATAACTTCTAATAATGATAACAAATTAAGTATAACTTCTCAAAATAACCTATCGTGGTCAGTTATATTTCAGCAGTACAATAACAACCGCTTCAGTGTTTACATTTTTAAGTTTACTAAAATAAGTGGAACAGCTTGTAAACTGATAAGAACAGACGAGATGATTGCATAGAAAAAGTGGTGTGCAGACGATATCTTAAATTCGATTAGCTGTTATGGGAAACAAGCTCTCTAAGAGTTAGAATTCATAACTAATTTGTTGTGTGGGAATGCAGCTGATTTTTCCGTTCTAGGCTAGAAAACAGAATTTTCAGCATCCGCAGCTGAAATCGAAAGTGTTCTTTTAAGGTACAAATTATACACCTATTATTATCTAAATTTAATTTTATAATGTCTGACTAGGTTAAAAAACATACAAACATTTAATTATGCACGTGTTAAAAACAATGCATAACATTTGTAGAAAAAAAATAAATAGAAAACTTGGCAGACTTATTTAAAAGAATATTATGATTAATTTTAAATCACTTCACTCATGCGCTGCAGGAGGTGTTTGACCCGGCCCTTGGTATGCAAGCAGGACGGTTAAGACATTTGTTTACGTCATTGGGGATAACCCCTTTGCCAACCCCTTGCCAAAGCCTGAGCAGAGTTGAGGAACTCATTTTTGGGTCCCTTGGAGGACCGAGTGGAATTAAGGAAAATCGAGGGGAATTGATGTTCGACCAGATCAAAATTTAATGCAATGATATTTCAAAGATCTTTTGTTCAATCAGCTATAACATTTTAACGGGATACAATGCACATGTTTACTCTAAACTGTACTATTTAATGCCGAATAAAAGAAGGAAAATTTTGGTACAGGTTAATTCTATGTAAGACTACGGGTAAAGTTTTTAGCCTATTTTCAATTTTGAAAAAAAAAAAATAGGCTTATGAGATCACCTTTTGTCCGTGTGTCTGTGTGTGCGTGCGTGTGTGTGTGTGTGTGTGTGTGTGAGAGGTGTGTGTGTGTGTGTCCCTAATAACTTTTAAACGGCTGGAGCGATTTCAATGAAACTCGGTAGGTTCATAGCACTATTCCGGGAGACCCCGACCGTGCCCTGCAAATTTTGGTACGTCTGACCAATCCAACATGGCGGCTATGCGAAATATTTCACCAGCATTCAATATCTCCGAACCTATTCCCGATATCACCCTGGAATTTATTACGGTGATAAAGGGACCTACTAGAAGTTCACCTATGTGACTCTTGAAAAACTGGTAACTACAAAACCAACATGGCGGCTGCGCGAATTTACGACATTTAAATAGACGTTTCTCGCGATCTAACCAAGCAAACGCAATAAAACTTGGTACAGTGTATGTTTATACACATTGTAAGGCACCGACATCTAACTTCGTTCAATTTTATACATAACCACAAAATGGCGGCTGTGCGAAATATTTCACCGGCATTCTATATCTCTGAAACTATTAGCGGTATCACCCTGAGATTTTGTACGGAGATAAAGGGCACTACTGGAAGTTCATCTATAAGACTTTCGAAAACCAGTTAACTACAAAACGAACATGGCGCCCAAGGAAATTTGAAAACTTTAAATAGAGCTTTCCCGCGATTTAATGTTCCAAACGCAATGAAATCTGGTACAGAAAATGTTTATACATATTGTAATGCACTGGTATCTAATTTAGTTCAATTGTTTACATAATCTCAAGATGGCGGCTGTTCGAATTTTAAAATTAAGTTTTATTTCTTGTGTCGTAATCATGCGATCGAAGTGAAAGTTTGAATAATGAACCTAAGCAATAATTTTCCTTTATTGGTACATGACTCTATGGCCTATACATTTAACAATCCAACATGGCGACCATCCGGAATATTTAGACGGCTCTGAATATCTACGAATCTCTTATAGCAATCAAGCTGATTTTTTTTAATGTTCATAGGGGCTATGAACTTAAGTACACCAATAGGACTTTAAATAACCTGGTGATCACAAATCCAACATGGTGGCGACGGGAAGTATAAATATTCACATGGACGTTTCTCGCAATTTAACCATCCGAGTGCATTGAAGCTTGGTACAGTAAATCCTTATACGAATGTTAAACCACTGGCATCTAATTTATTTCAATTGTTTCCATAACCACAAGATGGCAGCTGTGCGAAATTTTAAAATCTCCTTGCTACTTTTTGCGTCCTAATCATGCGATTGAAGTTTGAAAGCTACACGTACACAATAATCTTCATGTAACAGTACATAACTCTAGGACCTACATATATAAAATCCAACATGGCGACCATCCGAAATATTTAGTCGGTTCTCAACATCTATGAATCTATTACAGCAATCAAACTGAAATGTTGTTTGTTGATAGTGGCAGTTAACATAAGTAGGATATATGAAAGTAGGCTGTATAGTTCTTCACGGAACTACTTGTTATTGACATCTAAACTCGAGTACAGTATTTATACTTTTTTCCCTGACAGTAGCTACGCCACTGACCTATGGCGTCATGGAACTTCGAAAGTACATTATACAAATCGTTCTTCATTATATACCGTAGTGTAACAGCCATGAAAAAGATAAGAGTTCTGCAAAATACGGAATTTATTAGATTTACATGTAACTTATTTGTTTTCGCTTATTTTGGCGCTAATGTTTGTCATTTTTCTTTCTTATTTGCTTGCGTTGTTTACAGTTTTTTGTGCTTATAAATTTAAACCCTCATCGTTTTAACATGGGAATGAAATCGGGCCCTCGCCGCGTAAGGTGAGGATGGAATTATCAACTCGGTTTATCTAGAAATTCAAACCTGTCTATTGAAAGCGCGCTCTTTTCCATTGCTCTCTGTCAAATTCTGTAAATCATACTTCATGTGAGTCACCTGATTGGTCTAGGGGGATCGCTGCAGCTACTTTACTTGGTACAGTAGTCCCGAGTTCAACTACGGCCCTAAACCTTCTTCTTTTTCTTCTTCTTAGTCGTTTACCCTCCAGGTTGGTGGATCCCACGGACTCAGCGAGGGAACTCACCACTACCGCCTCTACGGGCAGTGTCCTAGAGCTGGGAACATCGGAGTGGATACAACTGGTGAGGTGTGATTGGCACCTCGCCCAGGCAGCCTCACCTGCAAAGCGAACAGGGGCCTCATGAGGGAAGGTAATGGATGGTCAGGATGGATAGGCAAGGAAGATGGAAGGAGGCGGCCGTGGCCTTGAAGAAGGTACCATCTCGGCATTTGCCCGAAGACGAAGTGGGAAACCACGGAAAACCACTTCGAGGATGGCTGAGGTGGGAATCGAACCCCCTCTACTCATTTGGAACACCCGATGATGAGTAGACCCCGTTCCAGTCCTCATACCACTTTGCAAATTTCGTGGCAGAGCCGGGAATCGAACCCAGGACCTCCGGGGCGGCAGCTAACTATGCTGACCGCTACGCTACGGAGGCGACCACGGTCATAAACCATGATTTAAAATTGACAAATGGATTAGAATATTGTTGGTTCAAGATCATGAGGTCAGTTGGCAAACTGCTGCATGCTGTGGAATGCGGAGGAATGGAAAGGATCTGGCCATCATACTTTAAGTAACTCCTGATCAGAAAAGCCATCCTGCATACTCAGAGCAATCTCTAACTGATAGCTGTACGAGGAAATAATAGATTCAGTTCACGCGTCCACTGATCTCGCTCTGTCTGTGGGTGTGTACCTTCCATTGTTTCGGTAGTCATCTCTATTTTGGTGACGGTGCGTGCACACGCACCCACACACAAACACTTAGCATGAGAGTGAGTGAGTACCTATTAGAGAGAGTGAGCGTGTGTGTGAGTGTGGGAAATTCACTTGCGAAGTATTGCATCTTTTTGATCGCATTGTTTTAACACCTAGGCTATTAGATTGGGTTGTGTACAAGAAGCACAAGCCATATCTTCCTTAGGCCCAGGGTGCACATATGTGCACCTTCACTTTTTAAAATGTTTAACAGCAGCAGTTGGTATTACGTGAATTCTAACCTTAAACACTCCCATTTCTACGGGGTCAGGTGTTAGATGTGGTTTCCAAGTGACGGATGGTTTTTACGACCGGATAGCCTTCCCGATGCCAAGCTCTTCAGAGTTGTTAATTAAAGGTGAAATGGTTGGTGACGAATGAAACTGGGCATGATGTCGGAAGGAAGCAGCCGTGGCCTATTAGAAACTACTGTTACGGTCTCGCCTGAAGTGGAAAACGATAAACCATGAAAAACCATCCCAAGGACAACCAATTGTGGGGTTGAACCTTGTCGTGTTTTCAGTACTAAGCTGGCCTAGACAGATGTGACTTAGCACATTACCACTAATGGTAATTGTAACCGGTAATTTTATTATTTTATTGAGAATGTACCCCTTTGTCTTCAAATATATATTATTTGTGCCATTATTTAATAAGAAGTAGACTACAGGAAAAGAAAATCTCAACTACAAATTTTGTCTTAGGTCTGAAGAGTATATACAGTACAGTAGTTGTTAACCAGAGAACAAATAATAATAATGAAGAACGATTTGTATAATGTACTTTCGACGTTCCATGACGCCACACGTCAGTGGCGTAGCTACTGTCAGGGAAAAAAGTATAGGACGTTTACAACAAAAAGTCAATATCCCTGAACGCAAAACTTAGGCATTATTGCACTGTCATACGACCAGAGGCTCTGTACGCAGCGGAATGCCTCACCATGAACAAGAAAGGCCTGGTAGAAAAATTGGAGATCAAGGAAAGAAAGATCTTGAGGAAAATTCTTGGCCCGATTAAAGACAACGAACCTGATCTTTAACTATTTTAAAAATAAGAAGACCAAGCCAGCCTGACCTGCAAGAGATGGAAATTACCTGTGGGGATATTCATGAACGCAATTCCCTCAGGAAGAAACTACACGACCACCAGGGTTTTCAGGAAAAACCGAAGTTGAAGACGGGAAAGATGTGGACGGAAGAAAGAAAAGAGCAACACCGGCAACGTATGAAGGAACACTGGGCAAAGATCAAAGCCCAGAGAAGCCAGTTGAAATAACGTGGTCCTTAGTTGGCCGATACGATTAAAGAATAATAAAAATAAAAAAAAATAAAAATAATAATAATAATAATAATAATAATAATAATAATAATAATGTTGCAGAAAACCGGGCTCCAAATATCATGTAAAGGATACATGGAAGGTAGCGTTAGTCTGTGAATGATAGGCGGCTTCGGTGGCGTACAGTAGTTGTTAGCTTGCTGAGCTTCTATGCCCAAGGTCGCGGGTTCAAACCTGCGTTAAAAATCCCTCAGTATACCTTCCTTCGGAGGGGAAGTAAAGCCGGCGGTCTCATGTCATAGATTTATGGCATGATAAAGAACCTTCCACTAATTACTCTTGTGTGAAGCTAAATTATAGGTTAGATTAGACTAACGCTCTTAGCTTCTAACGTTCGTCGCCAGGAGCCGACTGCGATGGCATCTAGTAACCAAGTCCAGCACTAGTTGTCGTTGACGGTGGCGTTTGGTAGCAAAAGTAGGAACTACTTGAAAATCAAATGTCTGCAGTCCTTACTTGAATTAAAAACAGATAACACACACTAATACAGCCAGCACAATTAACACCGGTTATCAGACAGATTCTACACACACCCAAAGTACACGGGTTGTCGCAACCCCTAAACTGAGGAACCAACCTTCCACACGTTATCTAGATAGAAAACCTCAAGAGATATCATTGATATCTGGTAGCGAAAGATGGAACTACTTGAAATTGAACGGAACTTGTAGCTCACCCTAAGGGTGTCCGCTGGAAGCAGCTACAGACTCAGGCGAGCCGAACATGTCCTTGGTCACTCCCGGCACTAATAGCCATACGATAAATAAATACATAATTAAATCCAACAATCTCCATTCAATTACTGAGGCGACAGGTAACGATCTCGCTAGGGGCGAGCCTATCACCCTAGTTACAGCCAGCAGCGAACTGTCGAGTCGTGTTGAGTTAAGTCTTCAGAGAAGAGTGGTGGTGTTTGGAGTTTCCCTGGAAGTGCAACTCGGCAATTCTTCATTTCGCCTGTGAACGTTTCGTTCCGCAAAATACAACAGTCAAGTTAAGATTGGACGGAAGGGGGATTTGTGTTTCATGCACCTCGCCATTCTTAAATTACGTCTGACAAGAATTCTTTGAACATGCATCTCCATGATAATAAAATTAATAGTCCAGCCAGTGATTTTAACCCATCATGCCAAGAGGTAAAACGGATATAGGTCTTAGTTGGTTGGTTGGTTGGTCCCTCAGTTTAGGAGCTGCGACAACGCGGTCATGTGTGCCCCGTGTTCTTTGTGTGTGTGTAGAATCTGTCTGATAACCGGTGTCAATTGTGATGGCTGTATTAGTGTGAGTTATATATTTTTTAAATTCGAGTAAGGAATGCAGCCATTCAAGTTTCAAGTATTTCCTACTTTTGCTACCAAACGCCACCGTCAACAACAACTAGTTCTGAACTTGGTTACTAGATGCCAAAGCAGTCGGTTCCTGGCGACGAACGTTGGAACCTAAGAGCGTTCGTCAAATCTAACCTATAATTTAGCTTCACACAAGTGTAATTAGTGGAAGGTTATTTTACATGCCATAAATCTATGACATGGGATCGCCGGCTTTACTTCCCCTCCTTCATTGACATGGAAAACAAGAAGTTCCGTGACGAACTAAAGAGCCTACTCTTCTTAAAATTTAATATTCATGCCAATGATTAATCTATATAGTGTACCCATGTGAGTAATCTCCATGGAAAATATGCTTCCGCCTCCAGCTAGCGTCAGGTCTCAGGCGTGTACCGTTCCCCCATTGAGCAGTTGCATATTTTGGATTTGAGACTAAAAGGTATCAACTCTACAATGATAAGGCACAACTCTATTCTAAAGAATTTAATTCAGTACTAAAATCATGGCTTCAAACATGTAAAAACAATCCCAACAAACATAAAACAAAATCAAACAAAATTACTTCCACAATCCACTAATATTAACATAATATTATCATAATAAACTCATATCATTACTCAAACCTTTACCCTTATATTGACTTCACACTTCACTCTAGTGCGCTGATGCACATACAACTTTCATAAACAAAACTGTACTTTTACTCTTCTGTCATCTAATGTGACTTCTTTACTTTCACAAAATTACTTGTTCCTTAAACCTCGTCTTACTTTGACAATTATGTGTACCGTGTGTGTTTGGTCTCTCTCTCTTCCCACCAAATGCTTTACATGCATTAGCCTATTCAGGTGTTGCACAACATATCTACGTGCAACTCCAGAATTATGTAAATATCCCCTACACTTCTCTCTATTTATAGTTCCACTGCATGCCGTTGTGATTTCATCTTCAAAACTTTCGTTATCGCTGTGTCGGATGGTATTATTAAGCTACCCTTGCAAGCGTAGCCTGTGGCGTCAAGTAACCAACTTCTGAAATTCGTGTCAGTGACAGTAAAAATGCAACTTCCAACCTTTCGTTAGATTGCTAAAATCTTAAACCATCAGGGTGATCTATAATTACCAATGTGTTCTTAAACCACATGACTTCATTACTCAATATAACAATGTTTCCTTTCACATTACAAACAGGGTCTTAAATCTGCCCTTTTCTTAACGTTACCCTTCACGGTTCGCCTTACAACTCAGCCCCCTTCAGAGCGGCTTGTATACAATGGAGTAGAGTGGCGCGGTCACAAAGTACCTCGACCCTCGCTTCCTGCCTCTTGGCTTATATCTCCCCATGCGGTATTAAGATTCTAATGACAATACTGTGTTCACAACGACGCACATATCCCAATGGATTTAAACTGAATGGTATGCAAATAGGTACTGGATGAGCTTAACATTTATTCCTACCCTGAGGATATAATAATAGCTGGCCTTAATAGGTCCATTTTAACATGAAGGCACGAGATTCATAAAAACATTGGTCGATCTGGATAACCGGTATCTTAATAAATGATGCGGTCAGCCACATGCTGCCGTCCATAAGATTCGCTTCACAAGAGCCGAATCACTCAATAATAAGTTCTCGGGTGATCAGGTCTGGTGTAGAGGTGTCCATTGTTCTCCTCTCACCTACCACAGGATTCGAACCCGGAACATTCCATATCCATCATCAGAGTTAGGGTCCAATCACTAAATACACTCTGGCACAAAGTACATATCTCAGTATGCCCACGGCTATACGAGATTTCATACGTCGAATAGATTACCTGGCTCCATGACCTGATGCTATGATCTTCGTCCTTTAATTATTAAGAGAAATCTATCAATTACTCTATAAGCTTTTACACAAGCTTCAAATTCAATTCACTAGAAAGCTCTTCCATTTCCTTGCATAATTATATTCCCATTAATACAATATATTCTGATATTAAACTCTTTTCTCATCCCTTAATGTAATCTTACTGCTTAGATCGATAAGTCTTCCAATTAGCGTAAATATTTCTTGCTTACAACATTTTTCCTGATGTATTCACTCATACCTTTTATTATTTATTTTTATTATTATTATTCTTACTGACATAAATTACCATAATCCGACACAACATAACCATCTTAATAATCGAACATCCGTGTTCGTTACGTTAAGTTTACATAACTGATTTGCCATTTTATTAATAGTGGTAACGATTAATCCACTCACTGATGTATAACAACATCTCAACTTTACTGAAATCAAACAACAACAATTAAACCCTGGAGGGTCTATCTCCTAATACTGATTCTTACAAGCATTATTTTTATAATTCTGAAATCACATTACATGCAGTGGGCTATACTTCTATATAATCATAATTTGTGGGGTACTTACATATAAGCTTATCCTGGTGGCTCCAACCACTCATGTACTCCAATGTCGCCTGCCATTTGCAGAGTTAGCGCGACATTTGCATACTGAATATACACATTTTATAATACATTTCTTTCACCAAGCACACGGCACTTTCCATTTCTATGATGAAGCTATTGCTTCCAATACACATGACACTTTATACCACTTGTTATACCATAAATTTAAAAGATATTTCACATATGATTTCTACATAACACACGTCACTTTTTACACTCTTCATTGGTTGAAATTCCCTGGCAAGATATCAGAATTGAAGGTATTGACGGCATCTTCCATGCTCCTACCAACTCCTGATTGAAAGTCTGGATCATCTGCCTACGGATTCACCAACAGTCTATCAATTATCCTACGATAAACTTCCTGCTTTGCATAAATATGCTTACATATCGTCACGAACATTACCATTTGGTATTCTTAAGACATTTCACCAAATGCTTCATAAAGTTTCTCCCAGCGCAGTCCGGCGTAATAAGACATGTATTACCAATCCATATATTATACACTGCGCTTAACATTGTACATAGTATTTTAACAAATTATTACTTTCAATGGTTCTGCAAGTTATATCACACGGTACTTCCTATGTGAACATTGACAATTGCTCGTACTGCCGCCTATACACATGCAGCACGACTGTCCTTAATAAAAGCCTTCTAAAATTTTTACTGCACGGCTTCCTCAAGCTGAAGTCCGAGCCTCCTTCCTTGACTTCGGTAATACGCATTTCGCATAATAAATTTCGTTGATTACCGAACTTATTATTACTTCATGACTATGCATGATTATATTATCACTTGGTACATTACACTGCACGGTGAATATAATGATTAACACTAAAATGTTCAAGTCTTAGTGTGAGCGTCCTTTCCTGAGCCAGAGCGACATACGTTCCGCGTTCGAGTCTGTTCCAAAACTGACAACAACTGTCTGGGTCCACACCCTTATATCCGTTTCACACGAAAAAGTAGACCTAGAATTCCCGCGCTATATCATCTCCTCTCCCAGGATGATTCTGGTCTCGAAACAATGCTCATCGGGTTCCTTTTTCTTCACTGATCCCAGAACTATCTGTGTGCTGAAGGATCGATTGGCCAATTAATTAATATTAATTGCCTTTGCCATAGCGTGGGGACGCGGTTTCCAGTGGAAATCCCCGGTGACATAGTCAAACCGTGCCGCGAACACCCCTAGTCCTGTGTTCATGCGCACTCCACTAAGTATGCCTCGATTTCACAGATTAAAGGCTTTATAATTAGCCTCCTGGCTAAAGATTCACCTGTGTGCAACTCTCATGTCATTGCGTTACTCCAATCACGAGTAATCAATGATTTTCCTTGGGATCTCTCCCCTCCCTTCTCGGTTTTATTCTCAAACGGGGAAGAACTGGGTCATTATTCAACCCCCCCCCCCCGACCTCTTCCAGACGACTTAAGTAGGTCAACGAGATCGACAGGGCTCCATGAGTCTCCTCCCACAATTCTGGGGCTATTAGTAAACTGTCAAACTCTCTACTTCTGTGTTTCAAGTCCAGCATAGCCTACTCCATGTAGTCCACTAATGCTGTATTCTGCTCATTTCCCTGCATTATTTCACTAAATAATGCCAGTATCAACTGATATCACACCAGTGATTAAATATGTACTTTCATCTAGGGGTTTTTACAACAAAACTCCCTCAACAGATCTCGGGTTCGTTCCCTGGTGGAACCTTCATTCTGAGATCACAGTCTCTGAGATCCACTGTCGATACCAGTCAGCTTAATTCCCCTCGGGTTCAATAGATCTATCTAGAATAATGACGAAATTAAGTTGGTAATATCGACATTTCTAATTAGTTCGAAATACTGTATACCTGGCATAATGTAGCCTAATAGAGTACTACAGTTGGCATCCCGGTGACTGAATGTATTCTTAGTTCTACCTCTTAAGGTACAGAATACAAAATGTAGTTGAAGTCCAATGGATAGCATGGAAGTTAAATGCAGTTAAACATTGGATCTAACAGCGCGCGTAAAATCATGTTGGCCACAATGTCATGCATCTATTGGTCAGAAATAATCTGAAAAGATCTATTGTTGTGCCAATTTTGAATGAAATCCTTTAGTTAGTATAGAAGTTACATGCAATTTAAAATTGGACTTATCAGCAGGCTTAGAATCATGTTGGCAGCACTGACGTATATTAGTTACTCCAAATTAATATAGAATGTCAGGTACAATACGTGTGCATAATTTAAAGCTGTCGGCTTGCATACTAACTGATATATTGGTATTTGGATAAAATAAATTGAGAGCATTTATTAACAGTTGGCAGCCCTGATGGCTCTTAATAATACGCTCAGTCATATCTGGCTATGTAAACATAGCACATACGAAATTTGGTGGAATTTCAATTGATAGTGTAGAAGTTATATGCATTCAAAAAGTTGACCTATCAGCAGGCTTATAATCATTTTGGCAACACTGCCATGTATGGCCTCCTGGAAATTAGACTGAAATATTTATATCTATACGTGTGCCAATTTTGAAATAGCTCCCATTCATACCTTCCATGATATCCAACATGGAGCTCAAATTTCAATTGCGATTTTTCAGCAGTTGGTAACACTGGAATCATTTTCAATTATGACATTGAGATATTCAGGTATAGATCTTTACTCCTACAAAATTTTGTTTCGATTGCTCCAGCCGTTTAGGAGTTGATAGCGGGGACACACACACACAGCCAGCCAGACAGACTGACACACATTTTCCCGGATCGATCTCATAAGTCTACTTTTTCCTCATTTTTACAAAATGTGAAAAGTAGGCTAAAAATGTGCTTAATGCGTAATGCACTCATAACTGTTACCGGGTGAAGCCGGGGCGGGTTGCTAGTCCGTTTATTAAAGTCCTTTTATCAAAACAAAAGGGTGGTTGTTACGCCACCTGTACGTGGCACTTGTGGAATGTCAGTCCTATACATTGTTTATGCTGTCTCTCACGTGTTGTCATGATTTCCGTAATCTCGAACAATACACTGAATACTTTTGACTTCCGGACAGCGGATGTTAATGGTATAATAGCAGGTGGCAGTCAGTGATGGTCAGCGTGCGTCACGCACACGCATGCTCGCAGCCTCCATTGTTACCGACAATCAACGGCCCATTATGCTCCATTGAGCAGACGCTAGGCTACCTGATGCTGGGTCCCCGTGGGAACCTTCCTCCTTTAAGCATAATGAAGTGGAACTAGTGATACACTAGAGGCCAGTAAAGGGAACAACATGCAATAAAAGATGTATAATAGCTCATTTGAGTGTTAGACGTTTCCGTTCGGCTTTCGGTTCATGCATTTTTATTGCTTACTTGTATTTCTACCCGGCTTTGATCGGATTAGGGGTCTGCCTAGCCCAGTCTATAAAGACGCTGAGCTTCTAAATGAAAGGGAGTCGGTTCTATTCCCATCCAAGAAGTGGATTTTAACTGTTTTCACTCAACATTGCCAACGACAGAAATGTAGTTGTTGATTCTTTGAGGGGTTTTGCGATATCGTGGTCATGTAGCCCCGTGTATTTAAGTGTGTGTAGAAGTTGTCTGATAATCTGATTTTACAAACTTATGTAATCTGGTTGGTTGGTTGGTTCCATAGTTTAGGGACTGCGACAACGCGGTCATGTAGCCTCGTGTACTTTGGGTGTGTGTAGAATTTGTCTCATAACCGGTGTTAATTGTGATGGCTGTATTAGTGTGTGTTATCTGTGATTCAGGTAGAAGGACTGCAGACGATTATTTTTTCAAGTAGTTCCTACTCTTTCTACCAAATGCTACCGTCCACGACACCTAGCTGCGAACGTGGCTACTAAATGCCAACGCAGTCAGCACCTGGTGGCGAACGTTGGAACTAACATAGCGTTATCAAACTAGCCTACACATTTCAGCTTCCACAAGTGTACTTAGTGGTAGGTTCATTTTCATGCCATAAATCTACTGTATGACATGGGACCGCCGGCTTTACTTCCTCACCGAAGGAAGGAATACTGAGGGATTTTTAACGCTCTTAAAAAGTCTGACGACTTTGGCCGGGTTTGAACCCGTGACCTTGGGCATAGAAGCTCAGCATGTTACCAACTACGCCAATGAAGCCGCCTCTATAAAGACGCTGAGCTTCTAACTGAAAGGGAGTGTGTTCTATTCCCATCCAAGTAGTGAATTTTAACAGTTTTCATTCAACTTTGCCTACAACAGAAATGTAGTTGTTGATTATTTCAGTGGTTTTGCAATATCGTGGTCATTTAGCACCTTGTACTTAGGCGTGTGTAGACATTTTCTGATAACGAGTCGAACATGCCCTCGGACACACTGAAAGCCACGCGCTAAATAAATAAATAAATACATACATATATTTCTGATGTATGGACAGTTGGGGATTTCAGCGACATTTCAGCCATACATTTTGCAGAGCAGTATTTCTTCGTATATGAAATGTATGCATTTTGGATAGCCCTGGCAACCACTTCATGGGCGTCGGTTTGATGGTGCCTGATAGTGTCCTCATTGTATCAATTACGTAGTTGAGTATTAACTTTTGCAGAGCGTGCACAATTAAGCCACACAACACAACAGTATTCTGCAACGGGGTAGAATGAGACAAGAGCTGACGTTCGCAGAACTGTTCCAATGAGTTTGTGCAAGATGTTATTCCTAGTTTTGATCTTTGCTGTGGTGTTACTGAGATGGTATTTATACGTCTGAGTCTGGTCCAATGTGACTCCGTATATGACTGGCTCTTTGATGATCTAGATTCTAGATAAAAGCAGTTAATTTGGGTCTTGTTCTAGTTCGGTTTAAGTAGCCATGAATTGAAATATTTGTTCAATTTCTGGAGGTCTTTGAAAAGCCCATATCACACGGCACTCGTTAACATAGAAGCTTCTACCAGTACGGCTATACACGATAGTAAAGACGCGTTTAGCACCGTGTGATTTGTACCTTCCATGCTGGGCTCTGCTTTCCACGTTAGCTTCCATACAACTCATAAAATTGAACATGAGACATTTTCTGAGGCAGTTTGCATAGAAGATTGAGTACAAGCGCCAATCTGATTGCTTTTCTCGTTCTAGTAGATATCCTAGCGGCTACATAAACAAAATAAGATTTGTTATGTGGGTAGGCCCACGAATAAATACATCAGAACGAAACTATTATTTTATATAAACGGCGTCTGTGCGAAAAGCCCTTAATATGTACAGTAAATGCAGAACGTGTCATATTATTATTATACAAAGTCATAAATTCCTCATTTTACAATGGTACAATGGCTGAAAATACGGACTAATGTCAAGCACTTTCAGAGTTCATTCTTCATTTAGGAATCGTCGTACTGTATGGTAAGTGTCCAAGATCACCGACATTTGGATCTGTCTCAGCTTGTGTCCCATTCCGAGAGCCTGTAATTGATCCACCAGTCTTGAAGTTACAATTCCAGTTGCAGACATAACGACAGGCCGTGTGTAGCCAACCTGCTTTAGCTTTTGTTGATCTTTTGGGCAAAGACTGTTTGAAGGTTGTGGTTGAGTGGTACGGGTATATCGATTATCACAGATTCTTTCTTCTGTCGATCAAGGAGGAGAATATCAGTTCGGTTGGCTTTGATGACTTTATCATTGTGGAAATCTCTATTCCAGCATTATATATGGGGTCCATTGTCTGAAACATATTTTGGCTGGTGCTTATAATACGGAAGCGAGGTGTCATCTAGTCCTGTAGTTTTAGCCATCTTCATGTGCACGATCTTAGCAACATTATTGTGGCGCTCAATGTAGTTCATATTTGCCAAGGTTGGACATCCACCGATAATGTGATCCAAGGTTTCACCCGGCTTGCCACATTTACGGCGCTTATCCTCAACTTCTATCTGTTTTAAGATGAACCTCCTGTAATATCTTGTAGGGATGACTCTGTCATATGCTATTATAATTATTATTTTTCTAGGGTAAATACTGAGCTTTGAACATTTTGATAGTTACCACGAATAATAACTATCTATGGTTTTGAACAGGAAGTAGAGAAAATATGATTCGAATGTATTCATTCAGTACCTACCGGGTGAGTTAACCGTGGTCATTACGGCGTGGCTGCAGGCAATCACTCACATCCGGGAGGCGAGGAGGTTCGAGTCCCCCCGCTGGCAATCTTGAAGATGGTCTGCTGTGGTTTCCCATCTTCCTTCCAGGCAAATGCCGGGGTTGGTCCCTAACTATAGGCCACAGTCGCTACCTTCCAATTCCTCGTCCTTAAATACTTTCCTTCCCAGACAACATTCCACAGGTGACGGTACTTGTAACTCACTCCATGGGTGTCCGCATAGAAGCAGCTACAAATTGTGGCGAGCCGAATATGTCCTCGGACACTCCCGGCACTAAGAGCCATACGCTAAAAAGAAAAAAAAGAAATCAGAACCTGGCATGTTTTCAAATTTACTTCAAGCAAGTTTCACGACCGTATTGCGTTAATAATAGACTATAAATCAACATTATTGCCATCAAACGACAACCTTCCTCCATGTTTTATTTGTTACAACTTGGCGCACAATATGCCACTGTGAGATATACAGTGAGTCCGGGAATGTTCTCCGCAGCGCCTACATGCGTCTGCAAGCAGTTACGTTGGTAGCACGGCTGCCGCTTGCATCATAACAATTAAACAGTAAACTTTGTACTCACCACAGCCATTCATGACAGATGCTGGAACCATTCACAGTAAATCACTCTTTTTCCGTAATCAGTTTGTTTTAATTCATGAACCACGGTAAATTTATAAGGGAACAACTGAAGCTTGTATCTTCAGTTTTATGATCTGTCGACTTAGAGAGTCCTGTTAGTTGACCTAATTTTCGTGTTGATTTACTTGGACTACGCAGCATTATATCGGAGATTTCATCAAGTTTTTCGTCCGTTAAAAGCGTAGGCCTGCCTGTTCCTGGTACATCGTGAACTGAGCCAGTCACACGAAATTTACTTACCAAATCTCGAATGGTATCACGGTTTGGACAGTTTGAATTAGAAAACCGCGCCTGAAACCTTAATTTTACATTTTCTGTAAACCGATCGACTTTGCGAAAAACGTATTCCACCAAAAAAACTCCCTCTTCAGTAGTAAACATTACCGCCTGTATACTGTTGCACTCTTCCAATAATCTATCTGAACGCTCGCTGACTGTAATACACACTGAAGACATGCAGGCTCGCTCGCTTATTGCAATACACACTGACAGCCCACACGGGAGAGTCCCGCTTTCAAGGACACAGTGCAGCCAACTAAACTCATGACTCAACCACTGACAGCAGCACGTACCCACTGCGGAGAACATTCTCGGGCGCCCTGTACTTCTGTCATGAAAGCAAGTGTACTGACGAGGATGAACAGAATCATAAACGATTTTGTACCAGCAATCACGAAAGCTTCCTTACCAGCGAGTGTCGTATGATACGGGCTAAGTATCGTTTCAGCTGCTTTTAAATCATTGGCCTGGGCAGCCAGAGCGAAGTCATCTGCATACAAGAATTTGCTGGAAGTAGTTGCCGGAAGATCTGTGATGTAGAGGTTGTATAGTAGTGGCAATAATATTATTTAGGCTATAACAAGTTGTTTTAGTTTTGTAATCTGCGGCTATTGAATATTCTTACACCCTTCGTGCAGTAAATGAGTAGCCTATGGGTCCAGTTAACATTTTCTAACAGAAACAGATGAATGCGTACCAGGAATGATATTACCTCTTTACGCTTTTCATATATACTCACACAAATAACTGTCTACACTCGGATAATTTTGACGAAGCTCTACATAACTGATGTCTTTATCAGTAACATTCATCAGAAAACTTGAGGAGAGAATCACGGGTAATTATGGGGGTATTGTGCAGCTGCACGAAGCTGTTAAGGTGCATTCTCCTCGGATAAACAAGGTGTATATTGAAACACACCTGGTGTTAGAACTTCTCTGGGATATTCCGAGTAAGAGTAATTGGTGAAATAAAATATTATTGCTGTAGTAACAAGCCTATTACCAAGACATTTTATTAGAGTCGGCAGGCCCAATGTTTCGCTTTTATCTTATACAACGCTTCAAATTGCTCTATTCATTTCTCAGAAAATTAAAGAATAAGTTGTTATTGTTGTTGTTAATTCATGTTAACTTAAGACAGGTATTACACTGTCAAAGAAATTGGTCAAATACATTTTATAAAATACTAGCTGTACGCGGTATGTGTTGCAATGCCAATCAAGGAAAGTGTTGGCGTTGTAACTTTGTTTGTTGAAGTGCTTTTGGATACACACTATTTTTTTCTTTTTCCGTTAACTGCCTCTAAACTAGTGTAACATGGATTTACTATCTCAGAAATATTCGCGGGAGCGTGCTCAACAGCCCACCAAAAGTTACATCGCAATCGCATGAATGGTAGGCCTATATGAACGCATACTGGACTATAATTAATCGATTCGTGCGCCGTCACACATTTGTTGAATCTACTCGTGCGCTACCTGTTGTAACATTGACTTATAAGTCATAATTCTTTGCAGGAGTGTAAACAACAACTCACCAAAGTTAAATCGTATTCGTATGAATGGTTCATTAACGCATACGGGACTTTGTTGAAAAAATCGCGCGCTGTCACTCATTTGTTGAATCTACTCGTGCGTACTATTGTAATATGGATTTACTAATCCAGAAACCTTCGCAAGGAGTGTACACAACAACTCACCAAAGTTTCATCGCATTCGGATGAATGGTATATGGACGCATACGGGTGTTTATTGATACGAATCGCGCGCTGTCACTCATTTGTTGAATCTACTCCTGTGCTACGAATTGTGAAATGGATTTACTAAGTCAGAAACCTTAACGGGGGTGTACACAATAACTCATTAATGTTTCGTCGCAATCGGATGAATGGTATATTTAAAAAAAACCTCATTTGTTGAAACTGCTTGTAAAATGGAATTCTTAAGTCAGAAACATTCGCAGGAGTGTACACAACAACTCAGCAAAGTTTCATTGTAATCGGATGAATGGTAGGCTATATGAACGAATACGGGACTTTGTTGGAACGATTCGCACGCAGTACCGGTAACTCATTTGTTGAACCTACTCGTGCGCCATCTATTGCAAAATGGAGTTACTAATTTATAAACCTTTGTAGGAGCGTAGACAACTACTCACCAGAGTTTCATCGCAATCAGATGAATGGTATATGAATGCATACGGGACTTTGTTGAAACAATTCACGCGCCGTCACCCATTTTTTAATATACTCGTGCGCTACCTATTATAACATGGATTTACTGAGTCAAAAACCTTCGCAGGAGAGTATACAATAACTCACCAAAGTTCCATTGTAATCGGATGAATAGTATATGAACGAATACGGGAGTTTGTTGAAATGAATCGCACACCGTCACTCATTTGCTGAATTTACCCGTGAACTAACTATTGTAATATGAATTTACTATGTCAGAAACCTTAGCAGGAGTGTACACAATAACTCACCAATGTTTCATCGCATTCGGATGAATGGTATATGGACGCATACGGGTGTTTATTGATACGAATCGCGCGCTGTCACTCATTTGTTGAATCTACTCGTGTGCTACCTATTGTAAAATTGATTTACTAAGTCATAAACCTTTGCAGGAGTGTACACAACAACTCACAAAGTTTCATCACAATCGTATGAATGATTCATGAACTCATACGGGATTTTGTTGAAACTATTCACGCGCTGTCTCTCAATTATTGTATTTACTCGTGCGCTACCTATTGTAAAATAGATTTACTAAGTCAGAAACCTTCGCAGGTGTGTTCACATCAACTCACCGAAATTTCATCGCAATCGGATGATTGACATGTGAACGCATGTGGGACTTGCTTGAAACGAAGTGCTCGCCATTTTGTTGAAGCAACTCGCGCGCTATCTATTGCAAATTGGATTTAT
Organism: Meconema thalassinum; assembly: GCA_946902985.2. Taxonomy (NCBI): domain Eukaryota; kingdom Metazoa; phylum Arthropoda; class Insecta; order Orthoptera; family Tettigoniidae; genus Meconema; species Meconema thalassinum. The sequence goes on along the minus strand of OX336388.2, from coordinate 1,002,936,129 downwards.
TATGCGTATAACCGTCCTGGGAGTGTGCACAACAACTCACCAAAATTTGCATAGGCCTATTGCATTTGTTTACATGTATTCCATACCGGTAAAGATAAAGTGCTTAATTACACTCGCTTGTAATACCATAAGCGAAATTGACAAATTATAATACAAGTGTTATAACATCAAATACACTACTACCACGGCTTATTTCAGCCAATTCAACTATTTAATTCTGCTATATATCCTGTAATGTGCTTACTTTACGGGCAGCGCTTATAGCCTTGGCTATGTTTACCTACACTTTCTATCTGTTATTTATGTTTTTCATTGCATACCATTTATCATCTAACAAATTATGTAACATTTCATGCTTTTCACAATCTGATATGAACATCTTTGTTGTGGTAATATTCCAGATGTTATGATCCGGCGTTTTGTTTTGAATCTTTTATCAAAGATAGCATGAGGCTCATAAATTTTATAATATAAATTAAAAAAAAAAACACCTTTTATAAATGATTTCCCCATTACAGTGACACATCTTTTATATTTGACAAATTTCTTTGATAGTGTAATTATTAAAAAAATCAATTTTACCCTCCAGGTATTTGTTTCCCACGGACTCAGCGAGGGAACTCACCACTACCGCCTCTACGGGCAGTGTCCTGGAGCTGGGAACATCTGGTCGGAGTGGATACAATTGAGGAGGTGTGTTTAGCACCTCGGTCAGGCGGCCTCACCTGCAAAGCGAACAGGGGCCTCATGAGGGATGGGAAGGTAGTGGAAGATTGAGATGGATAGGCAAGGAAGCGGGAAGGAGGCGGCCGTGGCCTAACAGTAGATACCATCCCGGCATTTACCCGAAGACGACGTGGGAAACCACGGAAAACCACTTCGAGGATGGCTGAGGTCGGAATCGAACCCCCTTTGCCACGGTGGGTGAGTGGATAACATGTCGGTCTACTAACCCCAAGATTGCAGGTTCGCCCTTGGCCGAGGTAAGTGATATTTGAAAGGCGGCAAAAATATGATACGCATGTCATACAATGTTGGCATGTCAAAGAACCCATTTGAATTTAGTAGGCCGAGTTCATAATGGCAAAATTAATCTCGGGAGTTTCCGCCAACACAAAGTTCCTCATTTCTCTACTAGATATCAAGGAGCTTAGATATCTATTATCTAACCTTCTTGACTTTCATAGTGATTCAAGGAACAACGAAATTCGACATGCAAGCTACCCTCTGCCTGTCCAATTACAAAGCTTACACCAGGCACCCGAGGCCATACGATATTATTATTATTATTATTATACTAATTTTGGCCACCCGAGGCTGAGTAGACCCCGTTCCAGTCCTCATATCACTTTTCCCATTTCCTGGCTGAGCCGGAAATCGAACCCAGGACCTCCGGGGCGGCAGCTAACCATGCTGACAGCTACGCTACGAAGGCGACTGATAGTGTAATACTGGCCTTTAAGGGGCCGCGGCATGGTGAAAATCTTCAAAATATTCCAAATTGCATTTTACGTCATATTAAGCTACGGACCCTTAGTTTCCTAACGGTAGCCTACATTATTTTATTTTCTTAATTTTTAAGACTACTTTCCTTAGCTTATACTTTCCCACAACCGTGCGTTCTTTCAGTTAACCCACAATGTAGATTTTAAGTTTTCTGTCTAGTTTTCAGTATATTTGTCTCTAGATTCTTGGATTTCCCTCTATAAGGCATTTAAGAAAAATAATTTTGAAGAAAGCTAAACAGGTGTTGCGGTGTCAAAGCATACCTCATCTTAATTCCAGAACTGTCACCGTTTTCTCAGCTAGCAGAAAAATATTTGTTTGCTGCTTCTTGCTAAAATACATTTCTTAATACAGGGTATTTCTAAATTCCCATGACAAGCTTTGAGGACTTGTAGTGGGGGGACCAAGACGGTTAAATTTAGCATAGGAACTTTTGTTCATATTTTGATGCAATATTTGTGCTTATTTATTTTTAGGAGTACACATATATAGAATTACACTCACCGGCATAAAGAGCGAAACTCTAGGAATATCAGACAAAACTCAACATTAAACCATTTCAAACCTGGTATAAATTGAATGCTGTGACTTCGCAGCGATATGGAAATGTGCCGTGATTTAATTAGCTCATTTGAGAAGTTTCAGCGCAACAATTAATTGATAAACATTGTTGATTGTGACAATCACAATACCAATGTTACAGTTCCCCGCCTTTGGACATCAATAACCACAAATGGCTGTCTTAAGGTTTATGGCTGTGAATTCTCGTGTTACGTATTTTTGTGAACATTACGGTTTGTCTACAACATTCGTAATCACACAGTGCAACAGGTTGGAGAACAGTAGGATTGGTTCCAGGTTTCGACATTTCCAAATTCATGTTTGTGTACTGTTGTGATTGTCATGGTCATTAATGTTTATCAATAATTGTGCTAATTAAGGTAATTAACTTATGATATATTGCCATAGTTGTTGTAATGCCATAGCATTTGATTAATGCAAGGTTTGAAACGTCCAACATTGAGTTTAGTGTGAAATTCGTAGTGTATCGCTTTCTTTGCCGGTGAGTGTATATTAAATTTATTCATGCTTTTGGGATATTACCGTGTGAAAAAAAAATTATAAACGTTTCGAAAGGAACCCTTGCCTCCTTTTTCAATAGAATTAAAACAATGTGGCCACAGAATATATGTCAATGAGCATTAAAAAAACTAGAGAAATTCCCCTGTTCGTCACCAGAGAGCAGCCAGAAATACTGTATGGACCATGGTAGAAAACCCTCGCCATATTAATTAGAACAGCGGACAGAGCAATAAGGAAGGAGAAGGAAAAGGGGGCGGGGGAAAAATTGAGACTCCTAGAAGAATGAGGATGTACACATTTAATTTTCACACGCCAATATCCCAAAGGCATGACTAATTTTAACAGTATTCCGAGCCGTGAAAACCTTAATCTACATATGAGTCGTCCAGTTGCAAAATTAGTTTAATCCACTTGTGAATTAGAATCATTTTCATAAGAATCGTTTCTCTGGACTTTGCCTCGCGTATCTTTTGTGTTTGTTGTTTTCTACCTCTTTGTTTTTGCTTTGTGTCTTTGGTTTTTGGTTTTGTGTTTGTTTTGTTCTTTTGCTTTTGAATTTTACTTTTTGCTTTACCTTCTTGGTTTTGGTTTTGTATTTGTTTTCTGCTTTTGCTTTTTTGAATATTGCTTTTTGCTTTGAGTTTCTTGTTTTGTGTTTTCTGCTTTTGCTTTTGTTTTTGAATTTTTATTTTTGGTTCGTGTTTTTTGTTTTTGGTTTTATGTTTGTTTTTCTGGAAAATCAAACAAAATAAAAAAACAAAATCAAAATAAAACAAAACAAAATAAAACAAAGTAAACAAAACAAAATAAAACAAAATAAAATAAAACAAAACAAAACAAAACAATTTAAAACAAAATAAAACGAAATAAAATAAAACAAAACAAAATCAAAATAAAACAAACAAAATAAAATAAAATAATTAAATAAATAATTTTACGACACGATCCTTTTTCATAAGTTGATTAAACGAGTTTTTTTTAACTGGACGACTCATATAAAGAATTGTCATCTTCAATGACAGAAAATATGGCAACACAGGACAATTTTACAGTTATGTACTAAAACAGTTTGTGAGCAAAGAAAGATTTCTAAAGAATGTGGCTGTAACAATAGCATTAATCCATGGAGTCAGGCACCAGTGCTTATTTAATAGGGGACCTTGAGATGCACAAGTTTTCAAGAAATCCAACTTTAAGGAAATGGGTAATGTAAAACTAGAATCATATATAGAGTAGGCCTATCTCCTGCTGTTACAGAGAACTTTAAACAGCCTATGCGTCAATCACTTCATGTACGGCAGAGTGAAGTTTCAGCCAATGCAAATAACTTGAGCGAGACAACAGGATAACCATCAAGTTTGAAAATATAAATCAACATTTTGCTTCATACTGTAATGGTAGCAGAAATAGTGAATGAATAACAAATAAGAAGTAAGGGAATTGAAAACAAACGAAGAACTAAAACCTATTTTCATATATCCTACTAATGTTAATTGCCAATATCAACATACAAAACAGCAGTTTAATTGCTGTAATAGATTCGTAGATATTGAGAACCGACTAAATATTGCGGATGGTCGCCATGTTGGATTTTTATATCTGTAGGTCTTAGAGTTATGTACTGTTACATGAAGATTATTGTGTACGTGTAGTATTCAAACTTCAATCGCATGATTAGGACAAAAGAAGTAAAAACAACATTTAAAAAATTTGCATAGCTGCCATCTTGTGGCTATGGAAACAATTGAAATAAATTAGATGTCAGTGGATTAACATTTGTATAAGGATTTACTGTACAAAGTTTCACTGTACTCGGATGGTTAAATTTCGAGAAACGGTCATGTGAATATTTATACTTCGCGTCGCCTCCATGAAGGATTTGTGATCACCAGGTTATTGGAAGTCCTATAGGTGAACTTATGTTCATAACCCCTATAAACATAAAGATATTCAGTTTGATTGCTGTAATAGATTCGTAGATATTGAGAACCAACTAAATATTTCGGATGGTCGCCATGTTGGATTGTTATATGTATAAGCCATAGAGTAATGTATCATTAAAGGAAAATTATTGTGTAGGTTCATTATTCAAGACACAAAAAATAAAAACTTAATTTGAAAACTCGCACATCCGCCACCTTGAGGTTATATAAACAATTGAACTAAATTAAATACCAGTGCATTACAATGTAAATAAACATTTGCAGTACCAAGTTTCCTTGCGTTTGGATCATTAAATCGCGAGAAAACTCTATTTAAAACATTCACCTTCGCTTGGCCACCATGTTCGTTTTGTAGTTAACCGGTTTTTAGAAGTCTCATAGATGAACTTCCAGTAGTGCCCTTTTTCTCCGTACAAAATTTCAGGGTGATACCGGTAATAGTTTCAGAGATATAGAATGCCGGTGAAATATTTCGCACAGCCACCATCTTCGGGTTATGTAAACAATTGAACGAAGTTAGATGTCGGTGCATTACAATGTAGTATAAACATATACTGTACCAAGTTTCATTGCGTTTGGTTAGTTAAATCGCGAGAAACTTCTATTTTAAAGTCGCAACTTGGTTTTGGAGTTACCAGGTTCACTTTGGTGAACTGCTAGTCGTTCCCTTTATCACCGTACAACAGCCGCCATTTTGGATTGGTGAGACGTAACAAAATTTGAAAGGCACGGTCGGGGTCGTCCGGAATAGTGCTATGAACTTACCGAGTTTCATTGAAATCGCTCCAGCCGTTAAAATTTTATTAGAGACACACACACACACAGACAGACACACGGACAAAAGGTGATCTCATAAGCCTATTTTTAGCCTAATTTCGAATTTTGCAAAAAATGAAAGTAGACATGAGATCATTACAGGGCGAAATATTGTGTGTCTGTTTGTGTGTGTGTCTTGGTGTCTGTGAGTGTGTGTACTCTGAATGCCCCCCCCCCCCCTCTTCCCCCCACCCCCACCCTATCAATTCGAACACGGTGAAACCGAATTGAACGAAATTTGGTACGGAGGTAGCACTAGCAAAGGGCACCTCAGTGTCATATTTTATATCGCCACCATCTTGACAGAAACGTAAAGGAGGCTACCCAAATGTTCAAAGGTTAAATTACATTACGATTAACTTAATCATCCAATCTCATCCAATTTTTGCAACATTATACCTTTATGTGTGAAGAAACTTTTTACCCAACTAAAAGGTCATCAGCTCAATAATTTGCGGATGGCGGCCATGTACAGTTGTGTGCAAATCGATTCCCCCTATCTATTCAAACACGGCGAAACCGAATTGAACACAATTTGGTGCTGCGGTAGCACTAGCAATGGGCACCTCAGTGCCATACGTTATATTGCCGCCATCTTGACCAAAACGTAATGGCGGCCACCCAAATGTCAAAATCTTAAATCAAATTACAACCAACCTAATCATTTGATTTCTACTAAATTTTGCAACAACATACCTATATGTGATAGGATCAAAGTAGAAGGTCATCCGCCCAATAGTTTGCAGATAGCGGCCATGTATATGTGCAAATCGATTCATCATATCAATTCAAACACGGTGAAACCGAATTGATTTAAATTTTGTACAGAGGTAGCACTAGCAAAGGGCACCTGATATTCATGTTTAATATCCGTATAACACGTTGTATTTCAACAAGCTACTACAACCAACATTCAATTATACTCCTTGAAAAGGACAATGAGTTATAACAATACCCATGCATTTAGGAGAAAGTAGGCTATGTGTTCTTTACTGAAAATCTTGTTTCATAAATGAAAATAGGCTTAAAATGAATGATTTAATTTATTTATCTGGTATTTTAATGGATTTTTGTAGGCTCTTAAAGTGACAAAACGTGATGTATAGTAGGTAAAATTTATTGTCCATATTTTGCAAAATATATTCAAACATACTCTTTATTATATAACTCTCCGACACTGAACCGATCTTGATGATTTTTTATGTAAATTAGAGAGGGTCTCTGTATGGTTTGGATTCACAATTCGACCCGGTAGGTGGAATTAACACAATTTTAGAACCACAATTTACACACAATTTTAAAACTGCAATATACAGTCAAAAAAAGTCGTCATGGAAACCGATAGCCTTACTGAATGCTGAAGTCTTTGGACCGTCTTTCCCTGCACGTTAGAGCCACCTGGTTGCATGCTGTGAAACTACCGCCATTCCTTACACTTCGCCCGTGGCAGAAAGTTATGTTTTGTACCATAGGTGGCGGTGATGTCGAATTTTTCTGTTTGTCTCTGCACGTTAGAACGTTTCACCAAAGTCCCGTATGCGTTCATATACCATTCATCCGATTGCGATGAAACTTGGGCGAGATGTTGAGTGCAATCCACGGAAGGGTTCTGGCTGAGTAATTCATTTTACAATAGGTAGCGCACGAGTAGATTCAACAAATGAGCGTCGACGGGCGAAACGTTTCAACAAAGTCCCGTATGCGTTCAAATAACATTCGTCCGATAGCGATGAATCTTGGATGAGATGTTGTGTACACTCTAGGGAAGGCTTCTGGATTAGTAAATCCATTTTACAATAGGTAGCGCACGAGTAGATTCAACAAATGAGCGACGACTTGCGATGCGTTTAAACAAAGTCCCGTATGTCTTCATATACCATTCATCCAATTACAATGAAACTTAGGTGAGATGTTGAGTACACTCCAAGGAAGGTTTCTGGCTTAGTAATTCCATTTTACAATAGGTAGCGCAAGGGTAGATTCAACAAATGAGCAACGACGCGCGAAAGGTTTCCAAAGTCCCAAATGCGTTAATGTACCATTCGTCCGATAGCGATGAAACTTGGGTGTGATGTTGTGTACACTCCAGGGAAGGCTTTTGGTTTAGTAAATCCATTTTACAATTGGTAGTGCACGAATAGATTCAACAAATGAGCGACGACGCGCGAAGCGTTTAAACAAAGTCCCGTATGCGTTCATATACCATTCTTGCGATAGCGATGAAACTTGTGTGAGATGTTGTGTACACTCCAGGGAAGGCTTCTGGCTTAGTAAATCCATTTTACAATAGGTAGCACGAGTTGATACACCGAATTAGCGACGACACGCGTAGCGTTTCAACAAAATCCCGTATATGTTTATATACAATTCATCGATTGCAATGTAACTTGGATGATTTGTTGCGTAAACTTACGTGAAGGTTTCTAACTTAGTAAATACATTTCACAGGAGGTAGCGCACGAGTAGATTCAACAAATGAGTGACAGCGCATGAATCGTTTAAACAATAGTACATTATGCAACGAACCTATAATGGCTATAATTAAGACACGAGTATTTTTTATAAAACGAGCGTATGCGAGTTTTATAATTTCCATACGAGTGTCTTAATTACCATTATAGGCGAGTTGCATACGACTGTTTATGTTCGACGATAATTATAACTTTATTATATGTTTTAACATAAATATTCATAAATATCTGTTGAGAGTCAGCTACTTGAATTTTGTGATCGCAGAGCGAGCGTTGGGTATTATATCTCTGTCTTTCAAGATCTCTGAACGACCGACGCATGCGCTCTGTGTGCTTGCAATGTCATATGCAGGCCATATGTTTACATCTGCCGTCCCTCAGTAATATTGTCACCGGAGTCGTTTGAAGACAATGCGCTGTGTAGAAATTAGTGTCGGTGATATTAAGGTACAGTGCTATTTATTGTTTCATATTCGCCAGTTTATTTACGCGAACATATGGACGGTGCGTATTCCATGTCGATAATTTATTATAGTTCGATGTTGTGTTTATGTCCGACATGTTGGATTTTGAGCGCATGCGCGAAGGTATCGTTACCTAATTGGTCAATTAATGAGCTCTGATTGGCTGGAGAAACTGTATCATAATGGAAAACAGTGTAATAATGACCATCATTATGATACAGTTTTCTGACACATAATAGTGAGGGTCGAACATAAAATCCTTTATGTGTTCATATACAGTACCACCGGGTGAGTTAGCCGAGGTCGTTGCGGCATGACTGTTGGCAGTCGCTCGCATCCGGGAGGCGAGGAGGTTCGAATCCCCCCACCGGCAACCTTGAAGATGGTCTTCTGTGGTTTCCCATCTTCCTTCCCGGCAAAATGCCGGGGTTGGTCCCTAACTATAGGCCACAGCCGCTACCTTCCAACTCCTCGACTCTCCCTTCCAACTTTCCTCCCCAACGGTACTTGTAGCTCACCCATTGGGTGTCCGTCTCGAAGCAGCTACAAAACTGGCAAGCCGAACATGTCCTCGGACACTCCCGGCACTAAAAGCCATACGCTAAAAAAAAATAAAAAAAACAGTACCATTCGTCCGATTACGTTGAAACTTGGGTGAGATGTTGCGTACACCCTAAGGAAGGTTTCTGGCTCAATAAATCCATTTTACAATAGGTAGCGCACGAGAAGATTCAACAAATGAGCGATGGCACGTGAATCGTTTCCACAAAGTACCGTATGCGTTCATATACCATTCATGCGATTGCGATGAAATTTTGGTGAATTATTGTGTACACTCCAGGAAAGGTTTTTGGCTTAGTAAATCCATTTTACAATAGGTAGCGCACGAGTAGATTCAACAAATGAGCGATAGCGTGCGAATCGTTACAACAAAGTCCCGTATGCGTTCATATACCATTTATCCGATTGCGATGAAACTTTGGTGAATCATTGAGTAAACTCCAGGGAAGGTTTCAGGCTTTGTAAATCTATTCTACATTTGATAGCACATGAGTAGATTCAACAAATGAGTGACGGCACGCGAATCGTTTAAACAAAATCCCGTATGCGTTTATATGCCATTCATCCGATTGCGATGACACTTTGATGAGTTTTTGTGTACACGCAAGGGAAGGTCTTCAACTTAGTAAATCCATTTTTCAATATTGGTAGCGCACGATTAGATGTAACAAATGAGTGAAGATGCTTGAAGCGTTTCAACAAAATCCCGTATGCGTCATATATCATTCATCCGATTGCTATGAAACTTTGGTGAGTTGTTGTGCACGCTCCCACGAATGTTTCTAGATTGGTATCCATTTCACGATAGTTTAGAGGCAGTTAACGGAAATTGAAAAAAATATTGTGTATCCAGAAGCTCTTCAAGAAACAAAATTACAACGCCAACACCATCTTTGATTGACATTGCAACGCATGCCGGGTACAGCTTGTATGTATATATTTTTACAGTTTTTAGTTTTATTGTCCATATTAAAAAACTTACATAATAGTTATAGGCCTACAGTATGTTGTTTACATATTTGTACACTTTTTAGTAGGGCCTACATATAAATCTTAGCCCTGAATTTATTATCAATTCCAGTCCATGATTAATTTATGAATTATTTCGTTTTGACAAGTTGTGTGGATCTTACTGAAATATTGAGCACATTGGTTACATCTGGCAACGCTGTGTTACTGACGGCTCCTCAGCTCTCACTTGAGCCGTGTCAAAAGAAACCAAGACGAAAGTCGTGAAGGCTGGTCGTTAATTAACTCGCACTCAGATAATTTATAACTTGTTAAATATCCAAAGAGCGCGCTCAGGTCAATGTGTACAGGTGGACAGTCTGAGGTCAGTGACAACAAGTTTATAAATAGCCCCGTTCCTTGATAGATCCTGTCTCATCGACTATTTATCGACTCCAATTATATCGAGAAGTTGCCTGCGTAGGCTTATTAGGAGACGAAGTTCCCATTATCTGTGAACTGCATTCATTTTAAGAGGATATTTTATTGGAAAAACGTAATCATTACTGGAGATGGATAGAGACAGCGAGTAAGCCAATCAAAAACCATTTATTTAACCGTATAGCAGGTAAATAATTTGTGTTATAATCCACCTTTTCAATACTAAAATAGGCTACAGTAACACCTGCCTAAACCAGAGCCTTTCTATACCGGAAATCGGGACAAATGGAAAACAGAATTCGGAACGGAGGTATTTCCTATGTAAAATGACACAATAAACCGGAAAACTGCCTAACGCGGAAACAGAAAGAAATTCCGGTAGCGTAGGCTTATCTTGGCCGACACGCCTGAGCATTTGAATGAGTTTTTCAATGGAATGGACTCCGTCTTGAGGAAAGAAATCATGATGAAATGAATAAATGTAAAACAAAAATACTGGAATGCAGCCGAAATAAAACAGAAACCTCTATGGACATCAAATTGGCAGGTGAAAAACTAAAGGAATTAGAAGACTTCTGTTACTTAGGAAACAAAATAACCAGTGATGGACGAAGCAGAGGATATAAAAAGAAGGTTAGCTCAGGGAAGGAAAGCATTTCTACAGAAAAGGCATCTGTTGACATCGAATATAGATTTAGGTATTAGGAGGTCATTTTTGAAGGTCTTCGTCTGGAGCGTGACGCTCTATGGAAGTGACACTTGGACTGTTAGTGCAGCAGAAAAGAGGAGAATTCAAGCATTTGAAATGTGGTGTTACAGGAGAATGATGAAAATCAGATGGGTAGATAGGGTTACAAACGACGCGGTATTAAGCCTAGTGGGAGAGGAGAGATGTTTCTGGCGACTGCTAATGAAGAGAAGAGATAGGTTGGTAGGACACATACTAAGACACCCAGGAATAGCAAGCATAGTTATGGAAGTAAGGGTCGAGGACAAGAACTGTAGGGGTAGACCAAGGTTAGAATATGTTAAACCGATTACCTCAGATGTAGGGTGTGGTAGCTATGTTGAGATGAAACGATTAGCTCAGGACAGGGAGGTATGGAGAGCTGCATCAAACCAGTCAAAAGACTGAAGACTCAAACAACAACAGGCGTAAATAACCTGACTAAGTCAGATTATCTTACCCATAATACAAAGATATCTACAGTACTAAACTCTGAGCGCGACTTCAGTTGCACCGAAGTTCTAGGAAACATCAACGACTGATAACATTCAAAGTGGAGCTGATATTGCTACCGAAAACAGCAGGTGTGAGTGAAGTCATGGAAGAAATGGACGACGATGATGATGAAGACAACGAAAGGGAGCTAAAAATTCACACTTTTGGAGAAGCACTATCTGTTTTGAGTGACCTTCAGGAATTTACAGCTTCCAAGAATGTCCCTTAACTCCTGGGGTTAATGCAGGACGCAAAGGAGATCGTACAACGTTCTCTTATAAAGAAGTCGTGACAATGCATTTTGAAAGCCATGTGGAAACAAGCAGAGAAACAGAAAATTTTTGTACGTAAGTTGAAAATACAGTGTAATACATGTGAACCTATTTTTCTTATTTACAGACCTATATTTTCAATTTTTATTTCATTCTAATCTTATGATATAATAGAGCATTTCATTGTCGTGTATTCTGTCTTCAACTCTTTGTGAAACGGAAACCTGTGAAAACAGAAAAATAAGTCCAGAATGATTGCGTTCCGCTTTAGACAGGTTTTACTGTATGTAGTTTTATAATATGTCGCCTCCGTAGCTTAACGGTCAGCATGGTTTGCTGCCACCCCGGAGATCCTGGGTTCGATTCCCCGCTCTGCCACGAAATTTGCAAAGTGGTATGAGGACTGGAACGGGGTGTACTCAGCCTCGGGTGGTCCAATTGAATAGAGGGGGTTTGATTCCTACCTCAGCCATCCTGAAGTGGTTTTCCGTGGTTTCCCACTTCGTCTTCGGGCAAATACCGGGATGGTACCTCCTGTAAGGTCACGACCTCCTCCTCCCCTCTTCGTTGCTTATCCATCCTTACCTTCCCCTCCCTTCCCTCATGAGTCCCTTGTTCGCTTTTCAGGTTTGGCCGCCTGGGCGAGGTGCTGATCACAACTCACCAGTTGTATCCACTCCGACCAGTTGTTCCCAGCTCTAGGACACTGCCTGTAATGGCGGTAGGGGTGAGTTCCCTCGCTGAGTCCGTGAGAGCCACCATCCTGGTGGGTAAATTCGATTTAAAAATATAAAAAGAGTTTTATAACATAGCAGCTAAAACTGGCTTGAAGGTCAATATACAAGAAAACAGTGCTCATGACAAAAGGGAGCCCCATCTACTATTCTTGTGAAGGACACCGCAATTCAAAAAGTTCCTGCAGTGAAGTATCTAGGGGAGTGGATTCCAGCAAACGAGAGTGAGACCTTAGCAATATACACTAGATGCACGATACTGGAGAGGGTCTACCACTCCTGTAAGAGCATCTACACATCCAAGTGCCTCTCTAAGAACCTTAAACATTACAACTCAGTAGTAAGACCTTCCGTTCTATATGCCTCTGAGTGTCTCCTGATGAACCGGAAAGGCCCACTGAAGAAACTAGAGCTCAAGGAACGGAAAATACTTAAAAGGATTTTAGGACCAATAAGGGAAGAGGTTGGTATTTACAGGATCAGGCACAACAATGAGCTCTATGATCATCAAGAAGATATCGTCACATCCATGAGGAAGAGACGATTAACTTTCTACGGACATCTGACACGCATGGGTCCAGATAGACTTACCATTCAGATCTTCACCACGACTGGAAGAGGGAAAGCGTCCAAAAACAAATGGATCACCACAGTGAAGTCAGACCTAGAGCAACTTGGAATTTCATCAAAAAACATACAGGATCGATCACAATTCCGACAGAAGATTCAACATGGTGTCTTTCCAGTGTCTCTCACCAGCAAGAAGAGTACAGGGACTACCAGACCGAAGTGGACACAGGAAAGAAAGCAGACACACAGCCAGAAGATGAAAGCTGCCTGGGCTAAGAAGAAACATAAATTCCTTACAAGAAGTCAAAACGAGCCCCGTGGTCCTCAGTAGGTGCAAACGAAAAGAAGAAGAAGAAGAAGAAGAAGAAATGAACATGTTTTAATATACCGGTAGAATGATATCTCCTTCAGCGTTAAAAATAGCGTCTAACATTATAATAAAAATGGATATTCTTAAAAGAAATCCAAATAAATAAACAACACTTTTTTCAAACATTAGAAAGTTGGTTTATTGGCTGAGTTTTAACTGGAGTTCAATTAGAGTTTTAATTAAAAAATTAGAAAGTGTTGTTTTTAAACTGGAGTTGAGATGGAATGTGGTCATCCTGTAAATATTGATGCAGGGAAATTAAAAATTAAAAATTAAAAATTAAAAATTAAAAATTAAAAATTAAAAATTAAAAATTAAAAATTAAAAATTAAAAATTAAAAATTAAAAATTGAAAATTAAAAATTGAAAATTAAAAATTAAAAATTAAAAATTAAAAATTAAAAATTAAAAATTAAAAATTAAAAATTAAAAATTAAAAATTAAAAATTAAAAATTAAAAATTAAAAACTAAAAATTAAAAGTTAAAAATCAAATGAAAAAAGAAATTGGTAACAAGAAATATACTAAGTTCAAGTCGCAATAACAGTAAATGAAGCATGGTTTTTATATTTGGTCACATAATGTAAAACTAGATTCATATTTTTAGGTACTAATACAATAGCAATGAAAGATGGTACTGTAGATGTGACTGGCAAATTATTGAGAGCTTTAATTATAGCAGGTCAAACAACATACGGCCCTACATATACAAGATTTCTATTGCCCGACGACCACGGGACCCCCGCTGAGTTTGGCATTGCTTCCACTTACTTGTGCTGGCCTCCCTTGATCAACTCTTGTTCTCTTCCCACCCCGACAGTATAAAGGTATCCGAGGCCTAGGATGTTCTTCACTCTCCCGCCTTTATTGGCCTTTGTCTCATCTTCCCTGATACCCTCATTCTTCGAGGGATCAGCCTTCTTGTTTTTATATTCACGGTATCTCCTGCCTTCTGCACAAGGTCCTACAGGAGGCAGGGTGTGTGTAGGCCAACCAATTATGGTGAACCCTGGATAATGCTACACCCTCAAGGGCTCACGGCTGGTGAGTAGGGGAGTTGGCAACCCCGTGGGATTCCTGAGCTGGGCCCGGTTTACCCCCTTTTTCCAGTTACTCTGGGGCGGACCCTCTCCTCTTTAGCTTTCCTACCTGCCTTTCATGGCCATCATCAGATCCTGAACATTGTGTCAAGGTTTACATTTTCACTAATGCAAATGTAAGCTAATACTATTGTACAGTAGCTAGTCTTAAGTGATTATTAGGGCTCGTATGTTTAGGATCTTTTTTTCTTCATGCCCGATTGGTTTCTGATCCAAATCAAGTGATTATCGTCATAATACTGTGCTTTTTATTTATAATATAAATGCATATTTCCAACATGTTTTACCATTAGGTCATATTTTGAGAATTGTTTGGTAAAAACGTCATATTTCGGTAGCTTGACGGCAGCTGTAGGTGTGCTATCATTCTCAACTTACCAAACGGGAACTAGTGTTTACAGAAATATACTGTAAATAACCACTTAAACATGTACAGGGTCTTTCTTATAAAGTAAGAACGGCGAGCGGCGGTTTTGTCATTCGCTGCTGAAGCCGGCTTGGCCGAGCTTGTGACGCGCCACGGCCCCCTGCTGTAGTATTGAAAGCGCGCGCATAGTACAAACTTGACCTTGCAATAAGCGTGCAGGTGTTGTCAGTCGCCAGTCTGACCCTTAGCTGCTAACATGTTGAGACAGTTATCATTGCAACATCGTATTTTTGTATGTAAAATTTATTTTAATTACGATTCGGCTCGGCGGGTACGTGATGCATTTGTTCAGCAATTTCCTGATGAAGTGCCACCTTCACTAGCACAGATTCACGTAATTGTAAATAACTTTGGCACTACTGGTTCAGTGCTCAATAAAAAACGCAAAATAAAAAATCAGAAAAAATACAGTGGCATGACTCACTCGCGTCAGCCAAAATGTGGTTACCAGGTACAATGCCTGTATAACCCAGGAAGGACGACACTTCCAGCATCTTTTATAAGGTAATATTTCATAGAGGATTGTACACACGCTTAAAACAGGGGGCCACGGATCGCCACAAGCTCGGTCAAGGCCACCGCACTAGCGGATAACAAACCCGCAGCTTGGCGTTCTTACTTTATATGAAAGACCCTGTATATTCAGAAAATTAATATGAAAATAGAAATACAGAATTTAGTTAACAATTTAATTCTAAAGGAATTGTCGCTTGGATTTATAATAAACAAGTAGTTCCATGAAGAACTAAAACCTATTTTCATATAACCTACTCATGCAAATTGCCACTATCAACATACAAAATATCACTTTGATTGCTGTAATAGATTCGTAAATATTGAGAACCGTCTAAATATTGCGGATGGTCGCCATGTTGGATTTTTATATATGTAGGTCTTAGAGTTATGTACTGTTACATGAAGATTATTGTGTAGGCTATGTGTACTGTAGTATTCAAACTTCAATCGCATGATTAGGACACAAAAGTCCTATAGGTGAACTTATGTTCATACCCCTATGAACATTAAAAATTCAGGTTGCTGTAATAGATTTGTAGATATTGAGATCCATCTAAATATTTCGGATGGTCGCCATGTTGGATTGTTATATGTATAGGCCATAGGGTACCATTAAAGGAAAATTATTGCGTAGGATTCGGTGGGTTCATACCCGAAGTCGTCGGATTTTTTAAGAGGGTTAAAAATCCTTCAGTATGCCTTCCTTCGGAGGGGAAGTAAAGCCGGCGGTCCCATGTCATAGATTTATGGCATGTAAAAGATCCTTTCGCAGACTAAAATTGTGTAGAGCAAAATTGTTAGGTTAGATTTCGACAGAACGCTCTATCAAAGTTCCAACGTTCACCACTAGGTATCATTGATATCTGGTGGCGAAAGTTGGAACTACTTGAAATTGAACGGAACTTGTAGCTCACCATTTAGGGTGTCCGCTGGAAGCAGCTACAGACTCAGGCGAGCCGAACATGTCCTCGGACACTCCCGGCACTAAAAGCCATACGATAAATAAATACATTGCGTAGGTTCATTATTCAAACTTTCACTTCGATCGCATGATTACGACACAAGAAATAAAAACTTAATTTTAAAATTCGCACGGCCTCCATCTTGAGGTTATCTAAACAATTGAACTAAATTAGATACCAGTGGATTACAATGTGTATAAACATTTCCTGTACCAGATTTCATTGCGTTTGGAACATAAAATCGCGAGAAAAGTCTATTTAAAATTTTCAAATTCGCTTGGCCGCCATGTTCGTTTTGTTGTTAACCGATTTTTGAAAGTCATATACATGAACTTCCAGTAGTGCCCTTTATATCTGTACAAAATTTCAGGGTGATACAGCTAATAGTTTCAGAGATAGAGAATGTCGGTGAAATATTTCGCTCAGCAGCTATCTTGATGTTATGTAAACAATAGGGATGTAGCCCGAGAAAGTTCGCGCCAGATAGCGCTCGTGTAGTACTGGGTAAGCGCAAGGCGATCGTCCTATGTTTCCCCCAGTCAGCTACGAGGAATGCATAGATTGTGACCGAGTTTTCTAAGCTAAAGTAAATTATATCTTCTCTAATTTTACTCCAAGACTATATTAATTAATTCTATAGGTATATCCTCTAATATATTATGAACGATTTTCAGCGTTTAAGCGTTCAACAGCTGTAAAATGAGCTACGGACTAGAGGCGCTAAAACTAGTGGGAGGAGGGAAGAATTAGTAGGCTACAGCGGTAATAACAAAATTCTAACACGCTTTATTATTAAAATTATGAATAGGAGTCAGCATGCTTGAGTATTGTAGGCCTATATTGATAAATAGCCTATATCTCCATAACACTTAAATCTTAAATAGAGATTTCCCGGTCAATGCATGAGAGACTTTCAAAGTGAAATGCCTTGTCCTGTTCGGATTCCACGTAAAGAGGAAGTCCTCTGTGCCTTATGATCTCTAGATTAACGGTCACGTAAAACTATAATCTTCCTTTTATAAATAGAGATTTAAATATTCACTGGCTCCCCTTGCTTATAGACTTCGATTCGTGTATTTTTTTTTTGGTTGATAGCGTACATGAAACGGTCTTGTTTTAAGGTAAACATAATCAAAGAAAGTTGATACCGGTATTGTTTACCTCAAAATGCATCGCAACGTTTGGTTCTTTTGTAATTTGTCAATTTCTTAATACAAATCGTTTCCGTACCCCTTGGAAACGACTTAGGGGTACAGTATTTAAAAAGTTTGAGAATCCCTGTTTTAAGGCCATGAACTGTTTCCATTCATCTGGCTAACTTAGGCCTATGACTCAAGAATGTAGAAGTCAGTCACTACCGGTACCACATTCTCCGTCGGGCAGATGTAAGTTGACGATTAATTCTGATTTCAAGAAACCAACCATAATACGTTTTTGACTGTTAATGTTGTGACATTTATTCTTGAAGTATTTGTCCGAGTATTGATGCCTTTGAAAATGGGAGTCACAAATATTACATTCACTTCTTCCTGTATATTGACGATTTCTTCCCGTACCGTACTTCAATGGAGATAATTTATGCAGATTCCGATATTGTAGGCTTATCATGGTAAACTGGCAATTTTCTTGTGTATGGCCTCTTCCTTATTTGTGTTGTGTTCGTGGTCCACGGAAAAAGCGATGGAACAGTGCCCGGTTTTAATCTTGCTCTCTCACCTTAAAATACAGACGCATAAATTCAGTGGTTGTTATCGATATGTCTATTCAGTTTATAGGTAGGAATTATTTCCCTTTGTAAATCACACTTGCCCAACAAATTTTTCGTGAAGTCATCGAGTTGAAAACGATGGGAACACACTTTAATATTTTCGGTCAGATTTTCTTCACCGAAATGTTTCCTTCTAATAGCATGTAACCATTTCTTCCTCATTTCTTTATTTTGTGAAAATTGGTGACACGAAATCGGATTTCCCTGATTTTTGCAAAGAGGAACACTGCAACAGCTCGGCATAGTCACGAAAATAGCAATTTAAACAACTTAAATTCGTGGATATTAGCGGCATGAGAACACAGGAGACAAATGAAGAGCGCCTTGCGCTTACCCAGTACAACAGCAGTGCGCTCTATCGGTGCTAGTTCTATACATCCCTATTGAACGAAGTTAGATGTCGGTGCATTACAATGTGTATAAACATATATCGTACCAAGATTTATTGCGTTTGGTTGGTTAAATCGCGAGAAACGTCTATTTAAAAGTCGCAATTTCGCTTGGCCGCCATGTTGGTTTTGTAGTTTCCAGGTCTTCAAATGTCACATAGGTGAACTTCTAGTAGTTCCCTTTATCACCGTAAAATATTCCAGGCTGATATCGGTAATAGTTTCGGAGATATTGAATGCTTTCACACAGCCGCCATGTTGGATTGGCTAGACGTAACAAAATTTGAAGGGCACGTGTAACTACAAAACAAACATTGCGGCCACGTGAATTTGCGATTTTTAAATAGACATTTCTCGCGATTTAACCAACCAAACGCAATAAAACTTGGTACTGTATATGTTTATACACATTGTAATGCACCGACATCAAACTACGTTCAACCACAAGATGGCGGATGTGCGAAATATTTCACCGGCATTCTATATCTCTGAAACTATTGGCGGTATCACCCTGAAATTTTGTACGGAGATAAAGGGCACTACTGGAAGTTCATCTATAAGATTTTCAAAAAGCGGTTACCTACAAAACGAACATGGCGGCCACGCGAATTAAAAATTTTAATGGACCTTTCTCGCGATTTAATGTTCAATATCTACGAATCTATTACAGCAATCAAACTGAAATTTTGTATGTTGATAGTGGCAGTTAACATAAGTAGGATACATGAAAATAGGCTGTATAGTTCTTCACGGAACTACTTGTTTTCCTCGAGTGTATTTGTTGTTGTTTGAGTCTTCAGTCTTTTGACTGGTTTGATGCAGCGCTCTATGCCTCCCTGTCCTGAGCTAATCGTTTCATCTCTACATAGCTACCACACCCTACATCCGAGGCAATCTGTTTAACATATTCTAACCTTGGTCTACCCCTACAGTTCTTGTCCTCGACCCTTCCTTCCACAACTAAGCTTGCTATTCCTGGGTGTCTTAGTATGTGTTCTACCAACCTATCTCTTCTCTTCATTAGCAGTCGCCAGAAACATCTCTCCTCTCCCACTCGTCTTAATACCTCTTCGTTTGTAACCCTATCTACCCATCTGATCTTCATCATTCTCCTGTAACACCACATTTCAAATGCTTCAATTCTCCTCTTTTCTGCTGCACCAATAGTCCAAGTTTCACTTCCATAGAGCGCCACGCTCCAGACAAAGGCTTTCAAAAATGACTTCCTAATACCTAAATCTATATTCGATGTCAGCAGATTCCTTTTTTGTAGAAATGCTTTCTTTGCCTGAGCCAACCTACTTTTTATATCCTCTTTGCTTCGTCCATCACTGGTTATTCTGCTTCCTAAGTAACAGAAGTCTCCTACTTCCTTCAGCTTTTCACCTGCCAATTTGATCTCCATAGAGGTTTCTGATTTATTTCGGTTGCATTCCAGTATTTTTGTTTTACATTTATTAATTTTCATCATGAATTCTTTCCGTAAGACGGAGTCTATACCATTCAAAAACTCATTTAAATCCTCAGGCTTGTCGGCCAAGATGACGATGTCATCAGCAAATCTCAGAGTAGAAATTATTTCTCCTTGAATCTTCACTCCCACTTTAAATTTTTCTCTAATTTCCTTCATTGCTTGTTCAATGTAAAGATTGAAAAGTATGGGTGATAAGTTGCAGCCTTGCCTTACACCTTTCTGAATACCAGCTTCTCTCGCATGTCCTTCAACTCGAATGACTGCTGTCTGGTTTCTGTATAGATTATTTATCACCCTCCTATCCCTGTACTTTATTCCAATCGGTTTCAAAATGTCAAACAATTTAGTCCAATCAACGTTATCAAAAGCCTTTTCTAAGTCTACAAAAGCCATGAACGTTCTCTTATCTTTCCTTATTCTACCTTCCAAAATCAGCCTAAGACTTAGTACTGCTTCCCTTGTTCCTACATTTCTCCTGAACCCAAACTGGTCTTCACCCAACTCCGTTTCTATCTGTCCTTTCAATCCTCTTGTAAATTATTCTAGACAGGTTCTTTGAAGCATGAGTAATCAAGCTGATTGTACGGAAATCTTCACATCTATCAGCTCCCACTTTCTTTGGTATAGGGATGATTACATTCTTCTTGAAATCAGGGGGTACCTCACCTGTCTCATAAATCCTACACACCAAGTGAAATAACCTGATCAGACTTTCATCTCCTATGCAGCGTAGCAACTCAATCGGTATATCATCTATGCCTGGTGCTTTGTTCCTGCTTAAGTCTTCCAAAGCTCTATCAAATTCTGATCTCAATATTAAATCTCCTTTCGCATCCTCATCAATTTCCTCCTCCCTTTCCATTACATGATTCTCTATCTCCTTTCCCTTATACAAACTCTCTATGTAAGCTTTCCATCTCTCAACCTTTTCTTCCCTATCTGCTAGAGGCTTTCCATTAGTGTCCTTAATATTACAGCATTTAGTCTTCTTTTCCCCAAAAGTATCCTTAATCCTTCGATAAGCTGTGTCTACTTTTCCTAATTTCAGACAATTTTCTATACCTGCACATTTCTCTTTCAACCATTCTTCTTTCGCTTCCTTGCACTTCTTGTTAACCTCATTTCTCAGACGTCTGTATTCTGCTTTCCCCTTTTCATCTCTTACATTCTTGTGTTTACGCCTTTCATCCATCAATTCTAGTATATCCTGAGTGATCCACGGTTTTCTACCTATTCTTTCTTTCCTACCAATGTTTTCTTCTGCGGATTTTGTTATTTCATTCTTCAAAAGTGCCCATTCGTCTGCAATTGAAGTTTGTTTAGGGTTTTTCATTAGTCCTTCCTTTATACTCTTCTTGAATCTTTCGTTTACATCCTTCTCTTTCAGTCTGTCTACTGCCCACCTTTTTGGCTTATGACTTTTCTTCAGTTTCTTCAACTTTAATTTGCATTTCATTACAACCAGATTGTGGTCAGAGTTTATGTCAGCACCAGGATATGTTTTACAATCCAAAATCTGGTTTCGAAACCTCTGCTTGACCATAATGAAGTCGATTTGGTAACGCCCTGTATCTCCTGGTCTCATCCATGTGTATATTCTTCTATTGTGGTTATTGAATAAGGTGTTAGCTATGACCAACTCATGCTCGGTGCAGAATTCTACCAGCCTGCTTCCTCGATCATTCCTTTCACCTAATCCGAAATCTCCTACTATCTTCCCTTCTCTCCCTTTTCCTACCACAGCATTACAATCTCCCATTACTATAACATTTTCATCACCCTTGATATACCTCAGAATTTCGTCTATTTCTTCGTAGACCTTTTCAACATCCTCATCATCAGCTTGACTGGTAGGCATATAGACTTGTACCACTGTGGTGCACGTAGGTTTAGTATTGATTTTTGCTACAATAATCCGTTCACTATATTACTCATAATATTCCACCCGCTGTCCAAGTTTCCTACTCAATATAAGGCCAACCCCTGCTTTGCCATTGTTTGATTTAGTGCTAATGACCCTATAGTCTCCTGACCAAAAGTCCTGTTCTTCCTGCCAGCGCATTTCACTAATCCCAACCAAATCCAACCTCAACCTATCCATTTCCCTTTCTAAGTTTTCTAACCTTACACTTCCTAGCAGACTTCTAACATTCCACGCTCCGATCCGTAGAATGTCAGATTTCCTCTTTGTCACTTTTGTGATGTTAACCCCCTCTCGAGTAGTCCCCACCCGGAGATCCGAACGGGGGACTAGTTTAGCTCCGGATTGAAATTTTACAAGGGAGGAGGCCATCATCACATGTAATTATGCATAGAGAGGTGCATATCCTCGGGAATAGCATACGGCTGTAGTTTCCCGTTGCTTTCAGCCGTGCAGCAGGACGCAGTGTAGCCATTATTTGGCTTATATATCAATATCTTAACCGTCTATAAGACTAGTAAAGAATTGATTTATTCTGAAAGGCTGCTACTCCCTTTCAAAATAAGTAAAGAGCAATTCTACTAACAAAAATACTATCCTTCTACCGTACTAACAATTAAATACCAAAATTCTACTAACGAAAAAAATTCTACAGTTCCACCAACAACAAATACTACCACTAAAACAGTCTGTATTTACATATTTATATTTTGTACTCTGCCCAGTAATTGGACAAATTCGTGTTGACCGACTGAAGAGCTACAAATGAGAGGCAACACTGAAAAATGACTTCAAATCTCTACATTTCATCAGAAAGTGTCATTATTTAATTTAATAAATGATTAGGCTATTTAAATTATCATAATCCATCCCTCTCCTCCCCTCCCCCACCTTTTCTCCTTATTTGGACATCCTCATTCTTCGAGGAGTCTCAATTTTTTCCCCCGTCCTCTTTTCCTTCTCCTTCCTTACTACTCTGTCTGCCGTTCTAATTAATATGGCGCGTTTATCTTCCAAGGTCCATACAGTAGTTTCTGGCTGGTGACGAACTGGGGAATTTCTCTAGTTTTTGTAAGCTCATTGACACACATTCATTGGCCACATGTGTGTCAAGGAACAACAAAATTCGGCATGCAAGCTGCATTCTGGATGTCAAATAACAAAGCTTGCACCCAGCACCCGAGGCCATACGATATTATTATTTATTATTGGCCACATTGTTTTAATTCTATTGGAAAAGGAGGCAAGATTCCTTTCGAAACGTTTCGAATTTTAAATTTTATTTTTACACGACAATATTCCAAAAGCATGAATAAGTTTAATATAAGGGGCAGATGACCTCGTAGTTCCGCCCCTTTAAACAACAATAACTAAGTTAAATATCATTTTCTGTTTTACTTTTTCTTAAAAAATTAAAATCAAGTGGCGGGGGCCGTTCTAACTCCCAGTAACATGGGGGACATGTATAAAATTGGAAAACATTGGAGAGTCTAGCAGCAGTCATCTCTATATATATAAAAATGAAATTTTGTCTGTTTTTTTCTGAATATCCACGGAAATTTGCGATATTTGTGCGTTTCAGACTGTTTTATGACGGATGTGCGCAAAAATAAAATTTTTGTCTGTCTGTGGACATTTCTTTGTGTCCTTATAACTCGAGAACGGCTGGTGGATCAACGTAAAATTTGATACAGTTATCCATCAGAGACACGACACTAATAATTGGTGTAACTCTTCTCCGTACCTCTCATAACAGGGGGCCTACCCCCTTAAAATAGATGCTGAAATAGGCGTAGAAGGTGAGACAAAGCTCATTTTCAGCCCCTCAATGTGAGAAACGAAACTCGGAATCACATTTTAAGGCCCTAAAACCTACAGTTTTTTGAGATATTCCCAGAAAACTAATTTCACTTAATAAATTAATGAAAGAATGCAAGCCGGTAACCTTGGGAACAGAATGTAAACTGTAAAATTCATCAATGTATTTAAGGGGTTCAAAGAGTACTCTAGATTTTTTTCACACGACTTATACGTGCGATATGTCGTACAGAAAGTCTATTATATCTCCAAACAGCAACATTATTTTCAAAATTTCCTGATTTGAAATAGGAGACTGATATTTGCTGCTTTTAGGAATTTGGGCCATTGGAGGCTAAAAACCCTGAATTTGCATGCACTACAAGCCTCAATATTTTATAAAAGGGGTCTTCCTGTGGTTGGGCACTTGACTCAACGGTTAGGGTCAGTTTGTATGTGACGTGTATTGCGATTTGTCTACGAGGTTTTCAATTTTATTTTCACGTCAGGAAGTACACGTTAGGTAAATTTAGTTTGAGGGCACATTTTTACTAATCATTTTTCTTTGTCGACAAACAGGTTCCAAGCCCATAACCATTGCAACAGTAGCCCAATTTATAACGTCTGGTTATTAATACCGAAGACCGTTCGAAGAATGGGTACTTCTTCTAGTTTACTGTATAAGGTTTGAATTCAAGGGGAGAACCGAATTTAGTCGTGAGTAGACCTTGCCATCCTTGGCCACGATTTTGTTGATCAGGTTATGGTGTCATGTTGGTAGCAATGTGATGAACACGCGCCTCTGTAATGACAGTTCTCTGACAAAATGACAGGATACCAGGTGCGAGCTCTCTTCCGTGTGTGGCCAATCAATTACTACGCACACGTGGGTTTGTTCGCATCAATGCGAGGAGGAACTCTGGTGAAGGCTTTCAAAGGCCGACTTACAGGGCTAATGTATTTCACCTTGTTGTCGTTGCTTTATTATAGGAACTTCGGACATCATGTGTAAAGAATCTGTCTGATAACCTGCGTTTTTATGGCAACTGCCCACGTGTGTGTAGGCTTCTTGCTATTACAGGTATGATGGGAGCTCACTTGTGAGCATCCAAGCTGAGTTCGGCATTACTTTCACCTACTTGTCCCGGGCTCCTCTCTATCACCTTTCCTGTCAACCTCCCTTCGTCAACTCTTGCTCTCTTGCGCTATATATATGTAGACTATGTATATACCCATGTACCAGGTGGCCCGTTTGCCCCGTGCAATCTAGTTTTAGGTGTCCCTCATACACTAATGCCGTATGGGATGTCTGTTGACTGATTTCTACAGGGGTCACACTGAACGCAGGCCGATTACGTCAGAATACAAAGAAATAACAACCGGACGGCCACTAGCTGCATGTTCCTCAGTGCTACCCGTCTAATGTACCCCATTGCCTTTTGGAGCCTCGCATTTGAGAGCGTAATAGACACATATGTAGTACAACAACATGACAGTTGCTGGCAACATATTGGCGATGGCTGGTGTATTCAGCATCGATGAGTACACGGACATTACAATAATCTATGGAGAAGCTGGTCGTAATGCCGTTGAAGCTCGTAGACGGTAAGCACTGGTGTATCCAGATGGACGTCTGCCGTCTACGCTCGCCAGCGAGGCTTCAAACCGCTATGGGGCGCATTAGACGGGAGTAATGAGGAACATGCAGCGTGGCACCGTCTGGTTCTTATCTCTTGGCAATCTGACGTAACCGACTTGCATGTTAGGTTACCCCTTAGCAATTCAGTTATTAGACCTCCCGTTCATCACCCGTACATGCGGGACACTTATAAGTAGATTGCACGGCGCAAATGGGCCACCTGGTATATCACATTCTTGTGGACACGATAACTACCGCAATTTTGCACCAATCACTTTGAATTTTTTACATAATATGTATCCCGTTAAAATATCAGTTGAGTTATTTGCCTCTATTAACAACTGTTGTACAATATTTGTTTTTGTTGTTGTTGCTGTTAATTCGTTAAGGGGCTTTGCGAGATCGTGGCCATCTAGCACCGTGTACTTGGGTGCGCCTGAAATTTGTCTGATAACCTGTAATGTCTGTACTAGTGTGTGTATTTGTAGGTGGTAGAAATTGGGTGGGAAGCGGCCATGGCCTTAAGTTTGGTACCATCCCGGCATTTGGATGGAGTAAAAGTGAAAAACCACGGAAAACTACTTCCAGGATGGCTGAGGTGGGAATGAAACACGGGTCTTCTCAGTTTCCACTCACGAGGCTGAGTGTACCCCGTTTCAGCCCTCAGATCAGATTTACTTTCTTGGCAGAACCGGGATTGGAGCCCAGGCCTCCACGTTGACAGCCAGTAATGCTTGCCACTACGTAACTAGGCGGGCTGTACAAGATCAATGACAGGCACAGATATAATATTAAGTTCGCTATCGTTTTGGTTTCTTAAGATGGATGGGTCCTCTTAAGACAATAGATAAATGACAGGTACCGAAACTAAGAAAAAAATGTACAAGAACTTGAGATCATTGTTATTTGAAGGGAAACATTATAACTAAGAAAAATGTTGTCAAAGGGATCAATGCACAGACACGCGAACTTAACAATTCCTGTTCGGGCTGATGATATATTTCTTTTCCCGTGAAGTTCTTCACTTCGCCTCCCTCAGAAAAAATAATATGTATGGTCATCCCCAAGCAATTAACCCCCTTCAACGTCTGAGATTTCTTATTGAGATTGTTAATATTGTCTTAATTTGTGGCGGGTCTGAACTCCGTCTGGCATGCGAGGACCGTCTTATTTTTTGTGTCCCGTCTGAAGAACGGGCGTGCTGTCAAACCGGTCTCTATTTACAACCGATCACTGCACGTCTCGCAGTCGACACAAAAACAGTCGATTGTGGACAAATCATTACTTCCATTCGTATGAATAATGTGGAGTTTGAGTTCATTATAAATCTCTGCTTGATGCATTCCTGTGTCATGATGGTGCTATGGGAACAGGGGCTGGTGGTTGAACGAAGTAAAACATTCTTTCCACAGCACAAACAAACAGTCGCAAAATGATAGACGCACGCAGAATTCGAACCTTAATTCCCCCAGTTTCTATATGAGTGCAATAATCATTTATCCAGGGCTGCCACCAATTCAGGGTATTTAATTTTTGGGTCATTTGACTTTTACTAGGTCACGGTATTTCAGCGTCTTCATACTGAAAAGTTACATTCAACAGTAAAAATTCACAAAGTTGATATGGAAAAATAAGCATTTCGAGTATAGCCTATACACAAATTACATCAACAACATTGTCAGCAAGCAAAAAACAAACAAGGAAGGAAGAATGCAAACACGCAAGCTACAAATATTTCAGTAAGCAAGCAGACGAGCACGTAAGCAAGTAAGTAAGCAGGCTAAAAAATAAGCAAGCAGGCACGCGAGTAAACAAGATGGCAAATAAGCGAGTAATTAGGCAAGCAAGATAGGAAGTAAGCTGGTAAACAATTAAGCAAATCCGCAAGTAAGCGAGTAAACAAGTAAGCTAATAAGTAAGTAAACAAGTAAGCGAGATAGCAAATATGCAAACAAGTAAGCGAATAACTGAGTAAACAGGAAAGCAAATAAGCGAGTAAACAAGAAAGCAAATACGCGAGTAAACAAGTAAGCAAGATAACAAATAAGCAAATAAGCAAACAAGTAAGCAAATAAGCGAGTAAACAATTAAGCAATTAAGCGAGTAAACAAGAAAGCAAATAAGCGAGTAAACAAGTAAGCAAGATAGCAAATAAGCAGACAAGGAAGCAAATAAGCGAGTAAACAACTAAGCAATTAAGCAAATAAGTGAGACAACAAGTAAGCAGATAAGCCATTAAACAAGTAAGCGATGTAGCAAACAAGTAAGCAAATAAGCGAGTAAACAATTAAGCAATTAAGCGAGTAAACAAGAAAGCAAATAAGCGAGTAAACAAGTAAGCAAGATAGCAAATAACCAGACAAGGAAGCAAATAAGCGAGTAAACAACTAAGCAATTAAGCAAATAAGTGAGACAACAAGTAAGCAGATAAGCCACTAAACAAGTAAGCAATGTAGCAAATAAGCAAACAAGTAAGCAAATAAGCGAGTAAACAAGTAAGCAAGGTAGCAAATAACCAAACAAGTAAGCAAATAAGCGAGTAAACAAGTAAGCAAGGTAGAAAATAACCAAACAAGTAAGCAAATAAGCGAGTAAACAAGTAAGCAAGGTAGCAAATAACCAAACAAGTAAGCAAATAAGCGAGTAAACAAGTAAACAAGGTAGCAAATAACCAAACAAGTAAGCAAATAAGCGAGTAAACAAGTAAGCAAGATAGCAAATAAGCAGACAAGTAAGCAAATAAGCGAGTAATCAATTAAGCAATTAAGAAAATAAGTGAGACAACAAGTAAGCAGATAAGCCTGTAAACAAGTAAGCAATATAGCAAATAAGCAGACAAGTAAGCAAATAAGCTAGTAAACAAGTAAGCAAGGTAGCAAATAACCAAACAAGTAAGCAAATAAGCGAGTAAACAAGTAAGCAAGGTAGCAAATAAGCAAACAAGTAAGCAAATAAGCGAGCAAACAAGTAAGCAAGGAATCAAATAACCAAACAATTAAGCAATTAAGCGAGTAAACAAGAAAGCAAATAAGCGAGTAAACAAGTAAGCAAGATAGCAAATAAGCAGACAAGTAAGCAAATACGCGAGTAAACAAGTAAGCAATATAGCAAATAAGCAAACAAGTAAGCAAATAAGCCAGTAAGCAAGTAAGCAAGATAGCAAATAAGCAGACAAGTAAGCAAATACGCGAGTAAACAAGTACGCAATATAGCAAATAAGCAAACAAGTAAGCAAATAAGCCAGTAAACAAGTAAGCAAGATAGCAAATAAGCAAACAAGTAAGCAAATAAGCGAGTAAACAAGTAAGCAAGATAGCAAATAAGCAGACAAGGAAGCAAATACGCGAGTAAACAATTAAGCAATTAAGAAAATAAGTGAGACAACAAGTAAGCAGATAAGCCAGTAAACAAGTAAGCGAGGTAGCAAATAAGCAAACAAGTAAGCAAATAAGCGAGTAAACAACTAAGCAATTAAGCAAATAAGTGAGACAACAAGTAAGCAGATAAGCCAGTAAACAAGTAAGCGAGGTAGCAAATAAGCAAACAAGTAAGCAAATAAGCGAGTAAACAAGTAAGCAATGTAGCAAATAAGCAAACAAGTAAGCAGATAAGCCAGTAAACAAGTAAGCAAGGTAGCAAATAAGCAGACAAGTAAGCAAATAAGCGAGCAAACAAGTAAGCAATGTAGCAAATAAGCAAACAAGTAAGCAAATAAGCGAGCACAAAAGTAAGCAATTAAGCGAGTAAACAAGAAAGCAAATAAGCGAGTAAACAATTAAGCAATTAAGAAAATAAGTGAGACAACAAGTAAGCAGATAAGCCATTAGACAAGTAAGCAAGGTAGCAAATAAGCAAACAAGTAAGCAAATAAGCGAGCAAACAAGTAAGCAAGATAGCAAATAAGCAGACAAGGAAGCAAATACGCGAGTAATCAATTAAGCAATTAAGAAAATAAGTGAGACAACAAGTAAGCAGACAAGCCAGTAAACAAGTAAGCGAGGTAGCAAATAAGCAAACAAGTAAGCAAATAAGCGAGTAAACAACTAAGCAATTAAGCAAATAAGTGAGACAACAAGTAAGCAGATAAGCCAGTAAACAAGTAAGCGAGGTAGCAAATAAGCAAACAAGTAAGCAAATAAGCGAGTAAACAAGTAAGCATTGTAGCAAATAAGCAAACAAGTAAGCAGATAAGCCAGTAAACAAGTAAGCAAGGTAGCAAATAAGCAGACAAGTAAGCAAATAAGCGAGCAAACAAGTAAGCAATGTAGCAAATAAGCAAACAAGTAAGCAAATAAGCGAGCAAACAAGTAAGCAATTAAGCGAGTAAACAAGAAAGCAAATAAGCGAGTAAACAAGTAAGCAAGATAGCGAATAAGCATGCGGATAAGGAAGTGCTTGTTGTTTCACTATTAACTCGTTTCAAGGGGTTGGGACATTTCGGTAATCAGTCCCGTATACTTGGGTGTGTATGCATATATATATATATATATATATCTCATAACCTGTGTTATTGTGGTGTCTAGGGTGGTGGTGGTGGTGGTGGTGGTGATGTGTATTTGTAATTGGGACTAGGAAAGGGTAGGAGATGGTCGCGGGCTTAAGTTAGGAATTTTTCCGACATTCGCCTGGAGTAGAAGTGAGAAACCTCAGAATACCACTTCCAGGATGCCTGAAGTGGGAATTGAACCCACCTCTACTCAGTTCCTTGCATTACGAGACTGAGTGTACCCCGTTCCAGGCCTCAGACCAGAATCAAATTTCTGGTCAGAGCTGAGAATCGAACCCTGACCTCTGGGGCGCTACACCATGAAGCGATCTGGAAATAGTGAAAAGGAAGGAAGGTAGATTGTAGTTTTATGTGACCGTGAATCTTGTGATTATGATGAGCCACGGGACCTTCTCTTTACGTGGAATCAAAACCACAGAACATGGCATTTCAATTCGAAAATCTCACATGCATTCACCAGGAATCGAACCCAGCCCACCTTGATTAGAGGCCAACAGATTGACCGCTGCGCCCCCCCCCCCCCCCGGGGAATAATGAGAGAGACTCTCTATGGTCCACTCTGCGGCGTAGCCGTACGCGTTATAAATCGCCCACCACGACCAGGATGGGAAGCTGCACCAAATTCGGAGATCGGAGGTTCGAATACAGTGGCTACCCTGAGTGAGGATTTCCCGGTTTCGCCACACCCGCGCTTTTCGCTATCATTTTACCCTCCAGGATCGGCTTTTCCCACGGACTAAACGATGGATCCCACCCCTACCACCACTGAGGGCAGTGTCCTGGAGCTTGAGACTATGGGTCGGCGTTACAACTGGGGTGTGTGACCAGCACGACGCCCAGGCGGCCTCAGCTGCAAAGCGAACAGGGACCTGATGAAGGGATAGGAAGAGTGGGAGGTTTTGGCGAGAAAGTGATAAGGAGGCGGCCGTGGCCTTACTGTAGGTACCAGCCCGGGATTTGCCCCAAGGCGAAGTGGGAAACCACGGAAAACCACTCATTTGGACCACCCGAGGCTGAGTAAACCCCGTTCCAGTCGTCGTACCACTCTTCTAATTTCGTGGCAGAACCGGGAATCCAACCCAGGACCTCCTGGCCGGCAGCTAATTATGCGGAGGGGACTTTCGCCAAACTCCCTTCAGGTAAATGCCTTTATTAAGCCCTAGGGTCCCAACCCCATTTCTGACCCTACAGAGGTGTGCAAATTAATAGAATAAAATGAGGAACTTCGATAAGTCACAATTTAGTAGCCTATTCAAAATCACTTCATTGACCAACTGATGACACCTTTCATCACCCTACTTAGTAATGTTTTCACCCCTATTAGCTTACAACTTTTCCCATAAGGAAATGTGTCTGTACTTTTTAGCCTACTTTTCACATTTTGCAAAAATGAGGGAAAAGTAGACTTATGAAATCGGGCAAATGTGTGTCTGTCTGTCTGTCCTTCTGTCCGTCTGGCTGTCTGTCCGTCTGTCTGGCTGTGTGTGTGTGTGTCCCCCCCCCTATCAACTCCTAAACGGCTGGAGCAATCGAAACAAAATTTGGTAGGAGTAATATCTCACGGCCATATTTGAAAATTATGTCAGTGGTACTAACTGCTGAAAAATCGCAATTGAAATTTGAGCTCCATGTTGGATATCAAGGAAGGTATGAATGGGAGCTATTTTAAAATTGCCACACGTATAGATAATAATATTGCAGTTTAATTTCCAGGAGGCCATACATAGCAGTGTTGCCAAAATGATTATTAGCCTGCTGATAGGTCCAATTTTTAAATGCTTATAACTTCTACACTATCAATTGGAATTCAACCAAATTTCGTATGTGCAATGTGTACATAAACAGATATGTCTGACCGTATTCTTAAGAGCCTCCACGGCTGCAAACTGTTAATAAATGCTCTCAATTGTTTTTATCCAAATACCCATATATCAGAAAGTATGCAAGCCGACAGCTTTAAACTATGCACACGTATAGTACCTGACATTCTATATTAGTTTGGAGTAACGTATATACTGTACGTCAGTGCTACCAACATGATTCTAAGCCTGCTGAGAGGTCCAACTTTAAATACATGTAACTTCTATACTATAATTTGGATTTCAACCCAATTTCATGGTGCTATGTGTACCATAACAGATATGACTATGCCGATTCTTAAGAGTAAAAAGGGCTGCCAACTATTAATAAATGCTGTCTCTATTTTTGTTACCCTAATATCAATATATCAGAAAGTATGCAAGCCAATAGCTCTAAACTTTGCACACGTATAGTACCTGGCATTCTAGATTAATTTGCGGACCAACAACCAAGATATTAGGCCCCTTAAAACATCAATCATCATCATCAGATTAATTTAGAGTAACTAATATAGGCCTACGCCAGTGCTGCCAACATGATTCTAAGCCTGCTGATAGGTCCAATTTTAAAATGCATTTAACTTCTATACTAACTAATGGATTTCATTCAAAATTGACACAACAATAGATCATATTATTTCCGATTATTTCTGACCAATACATGTATGTCATTGTTGCCAACATGATTTTACGCGCGCTGTTAGATCCAATGTTTAACAGCATGTAACGTCCATGCTATCCATTGGACTTCAACCAAATTTTGTATTCTGTACCTTAAGAGATGGAACTAATAATATATTCAGTCACCAGGGCTGCCAACTGTAGTTCTCTATTAGGATACATTATGTCAGGTATACAGTATTTCGAACTAATTAGAAATTTCGATATTACCAACTTAATTTCGTCATTATTCTAGAGAGATCCATATAGATTAATCATTAGCATGAATCTTACATTTTAAGAAAAGTAGGCTCTTCATTTCTTCACGGAACTTTTTTTTTGGAATGGGAGAATCTGAGGGATACGTAAGCTAGGTCCGTCTTCTCTTTTATCATTGACTTTGGAATGTAGCCTCTAAATCAGATGATTCCAACCACAGTCCACGAATGTTTGAATAGTACAAGAGTGGAACAACAGTAATTAAAGACTTGGAATCCCTTTGTTCTAAATTCCCACGAAAACTAGAATATAGCCATCCAAACAAAACGTGTGGTATTTTGCATAAGCAAGGCTCCTCATTTAGAGCAAATTCTTAAAATAATTTTACCGTCAGTTTCTTAAAAGAAATATAGATTAGACTAATGGTTAAACATTTGAAATAATGCCAATGCCTTGAAATAGATTTTTAATGCATTTAGTCATGAAAAGTGAAAATGAAATGTTGGGAAATACTAATAATTTACACACCTCTGTAATAATTACAGTTACGCACGCTTTTACAATTATCACAGGAACACAGGTTATCATATATATTTAACACACTCTCAAGTACACGGGGCTGATGACCAAGATGTCCAAGACTGTAATTGTCTATGAATTAACAACAACAAAACTCTATTAGTTTATGTTTTAACTAAATGGATATTAATAATAATAATAATAACAATAATAATAATAATAATAATAATAATAATAATGTAATTGGTTTTACGACCCTTTTTAGAGAATTTTTGCCCCGAATGGGCACCCAAGTACATGACGGGTTAAATGACCACGATGTCCAAGACCCTTAGGCTATATGAGACAACAACAACAACATAATACAGTTACACACAGTATTTGGTTACAACCAATAATAGTTATCGGAAAAGTTCAACACACATCCAACTGCACGGGTTGGTTGGTTTCTCAGTTTAGAGGCTGCGAGAACGCGGTCATGTAGCCCCGTGTACTTTAGGTGTGTGTAGAATCTGTCTGATAACCGGTGTTAATTATGATGACTGTATTAGTGTGTGATATCTGTAATTCAGGTAAGGACTGCAGACGATCAATTTCAAGTAGTTCCTACTTTTGCAACCAAATGCCACAGCAACTGGCACCAGGAGTCGAACGTTGGAACTTAATAGAGCGTTGATCAAATCGAACCTACACATTTCGCTTCACACAATTATAGTTAATGGAAGGTTCTTTTACATGCAATAAATCTATGGCATGGACCTACCGGCTTTACTTTCCCTCAGAAGGAAGGCATACTGAGGGATTTTTAACGCTCTTAAAAATCCGACGACTTCGGCTGGGTTTGAACCCGCGATCTTGGGCATAGAAGCTCAGCATGCTACCAACTACGCTATCGAAGCCACCAATTTTGAGACTAATTAGAATGTTAATTTAGCTACTAGTTTCTAGTTGTGAGTTTTGGTACAATTTGCTAGTATATTTAGATCGTGAGTTTTGAGACGTAACCTCCCCCCAGGGCCTCACATCTAGTGGGACGTGGGTTGGCGACCACGTGAGTCCGGCATTGCTTCCACTTACTTGTGCTGAGCTTCTCTCCGTCACTTTCCAGTCGACCTCACTTGGTCAACTCTTGTTCTCTTCCGACGCCGACGGCATTAGGGTATCCGAGGCCTATGGAGTCTCTTCCTTTCCCGCCCTAATTGGCCCTTGTCTCATCTTTTCTGATACCCTCCTTCTGTGAGGGGTCAGCCTTCTTTTTTCTTTTCATGTTATCTCCTGCCTTCTGCTCAAGGCCCTCAAGGAGGCCGGGTGTATGTAGCCCCACCACTTCTGGTGCACCCTAGATATTGCTACACCCTCAGGGGCTCACGACTGGTGAGTTCGGGAGTTGGCGACCCCAAGGGATTCCTGAGCTGGGTCCGGTTTTCCCCCTTGTATCCATTGCCTGTGGGGTGACCCTCTCCTCTTTCACTTTCCTATCTGCCTGTTATGGCTCTCCTTCCTTCCAAGTCCCTCAATCCGCATTCTTCGAGGGTTGAGGGCATTTCTTTTCGTCCTGTCCTTTATTTACCTTATTCTCCTATTGTTTTCCATTTCTTCTTCTAGTATAAGTTAGTAGTTAGTTTTAGTTATAGTTTACATTATGAGACGTCCAGTTGCAAAACTCGTTTAATCCACTTGTGAATAAGAATCATTTTCATGAGAAACGTTTCTCTGGACTTTGCCTCGCGTATCTTTTGTGTTTCTTGGTTTCTACTTTTTTCTTCTTGCTTTGTGTTTTTGGTTTTTGGTTTTGTGTTTGATTTGTGCTTTTGCTTTTGAATTTTACTTTTTGCTTTACTTTCTTGGTTTTGGTTTAGTGTTTGTTTTCTGCTTTAGCTTTTTTAATTTGCTTTTTGCTTTGTGCTTCTTGTTTTCTGCTTTTGCTTTTGTTTCTGATTTTTTCTTCGTGATTTTTGTTTTTGTTTTTATGTTTGTTTCCTGGAAAATCAAAATAAAACAAAACAAAATAAACAAAACGAAATCGAAATAAAACAGAATAAAACAAAATAAAATAAAACAAAACAAAAAATTAAACAAAACAAAATCAATAGAAAACAAAACAAAACAAAATAAAATAAAATTAAACATAACAAATTAAAACAATGTAAAATAATAATAAAGTAAACTAAATTAATTAAATAAATAATTTTATGACAAGATCCTTATTATGTATATTAAGGCTTTCACGGCCCGGATTACTGTATAAATAATTCATGTTTTTTGGGTTAATGCCGAGTAAAATTAAATTAGAACCATACGTTTTGGAGAAACCTTGCCTCCTTTTTCAATGGAATCAAACAATGTGGCCAAAGAAAGTATATCAATGAGATTACAAAAAATTACAAACAATATAGATAAATTCCTCTGTTCGTCACCAGAGAGCAGCTGCCAGAAATTACTGTATGGACCATGGTAGAACGGCGGACAGAGTAGTAAGTAAGGGGAAAGTTAAGGGGTCGGGGTGAAAATATAGAGACTCCTCGAAGAATGAGGATGTCCAAAAGAAAAGTTGGGGAGGGGGGAGGGGGAGTGAGGAGGGTTAGATGGATATAAGGAAACATAAACAAAAGGGAAGTGTATCTGAACGATACCTAACGTCATACAGGCAACGGCGAAAAACCAGATAGAAACTCCTCCAGTGACGAACAAAGGAGATCAAATCCAGGCTCTGTAGCCATAGAAGAAAAAGTACAATTTGAAATAGGTGAAGAACAGAGAGACTGAGAGGAACTATCTTCCTAGGTTCTTAATAACTGGTAGCCAAGTGTCACTTAGCTGATATCCAGTGTCTCTACCATGGTCCATACAATAATTTCTGGCAGCTGCTCTCTGGTGACGGACAGAGGAATGTATCTATATTTTTTGTAATTTTTTGTAATCTCATTGATATACTTTCTTTGGCCGCATTGTTTGATTCCATTGAAAAAGGAGGCAAGGTTTCTCCGAAACGTATGGTTCTAATTTAATTTCACACGGCATTAGCCCAAAAAACATGAATTATTTATATAATGATCCTTATTCACAAGTGGATTAAACGAGTTTTGCAACTGGTCGACTTATTTCATTTTCATCTTCACGATCAGCCAAACCATTAGGGGCCGATAACCTAGATGTTAGGCCCCTTAAAACAACAATTGTCATCCTCATCATCATTGTGACGTAACCTCTGGAGGTAACGTCTTCAGTGGCCATGGAGAGAAAAGACTGCGGGGGAGTACGATGACAAGACAGCAGAGGGGAGTGTGGAGTAACGGCCGGACCGGACAGAGCAAACACTGCGAGAGTTGTCCTTGATCACCACCACGACAACTACTAGCAGCAGCAGCAATGCCCCTTTAGGCTACAGCGTGAGAGCAAGGCCCACTCCAACAACTTTTTATGTCATGAAACAACAAAGTTTATTACAAAAACATGTTGTGAGTTCCACAGTTCGCGCCTTCCTCACTCAGTGAGGTAGCTTCCCACGGTGCACGGCGTAGCCTGCGGGAGATCTGCTGGCGCCATGTTTGACATGCAAAGCTTTCGGCTTATTGATACATAGCCCGCGGATCAGTTCTCATGTGTAACCCGGTGAGAAATATTTGAACGGCTCCTCTACCGGTAATTGATGGCCGTTTAACAATGAGAAGAAACGGTGTTTTTTGTAATTTGCACAACGATGCTTCAAGCGATCTGTAACAGATTTCTTATTGACCTGAATTTCAAGAAGTATTTAAAGCTGGTTATCCATTATTTTTATTTTGGTTTCAACGCCGAAGACAAGTTTTAGTTTGACAGTGCGCCTGTCTTTCACCAAATCGAGATCTCGCAAGAATTCTCATGTCATGCTGATGTCTTCTAAGGCAGTCAAATTATTAGAACTATTGTACGTGTGTCTAAGAATTGTTTGCCAATAAATGCTGCGGGATACATCGAAGACAAACAATTATTTCAGAAACTTCTTTCCTGATATTGGATACATTCAACATTCGGCCTTAACTTTAATGTCAATAATACCCATTGGAAAATTCAGTTAAACTGGAGAGCTGCACGATCTGAGTGTCAGATATCTAAATTCTCGTGTTTGGTGTGTTTTTTTAATTTATTTTTATTATTATTTCCTTTTAGGGGAAGAAATGCATTTACGCACAAAGTGTCGGGCTCCTGCTCCTGAGTAGCAGACTACCGACTAAAACTCCCCCGGTTACTTCTGAACACTAGCCTGGAACCGTTTATCACATTACTTCAGGCTAGAGTCATTTTATATTTGCCCGTGGGGCACTCCTCCTTAGTGAATTATCTTCAGTGGCGATCCAGATCCGTCTTCTTTGTTCGGAGGATATCTTCAACAAAACTTGCTACAAGTTTCCAATGTTCTTCATTTTGTAGCATTACCGCAACAATATTGTCCGGATATATCTCTACATCAATGTGATCTTGAGGAGACTGCCTATTTTGGACCCACCATCCACAAGAGAAGAAGGTGTGAATAGCACTATCTAGCTCATTAACACAGTAGGTACAATCTGGTGAATCCACTTTCCCCATCTTCTTAAGATAAGAACAGAAGTACCCATGGCCAATCAAGAACAGAGTGAGATAATAACCAACCTCACCATGTTTCCTCTCCGTCCAAACCTGCACCTGGGATATCATTCTCTTAGTCCACTGGCTTCGGTGTCCTTGCTCCCATTTGATCTGCCGATTATGAAAGGTTTGTACTCTTGCTGTTCGTCTTGCATTTTGTAAATCTACTTCCGATTTCCTCCAGTAAATGTACTTGCGTTCTTTCGCAAGAAAAACAATTGGAATTATCCCATCAATAACAAGAACTGCTTCTTCAGAGACCGTGCGATAAGCAGATGCCACGCGCAAAGCACCCCGCCTCTGCACTTGTGCTAGTGACTTCCTATAAATTTCCTTATCCAGGGCATCCGCCCATATTTCCGCTCCATACAGCAGAACTGAATGGATGGCTGTCATCAGTTTTAATAATAATAATAATAATAATAATAATAATAATAATAATAATAATAATAATAATAATAATTAATAATAATAATAATAATAATAAATAATAATAATAATAATAATAATAATAATAATAATAATAATAATAATAATAATAATAATAATAACTGGAGGGCCTTTGTGAGAAATCCTGCATGTATAAAACCACCCGCCTAAGTTTACTGTTATGCTGGCACAACGCGACACAGCTCTGACAGGGGCTGTCAACTTGTTGATTTGATTAAATGCACATTTTAAACAAATTGTCCACATTGATGAAATCAAAGAGCAATTATTCGTGACTGCTGCGGGTAATTCTCTCTCTTTTCAATGGCTTTTAGTTACGATCGGTTACTTAGAGAGGTGTGCAAATTATTAGAATCAACGCCAGTTTTCCAACATTTCATTTATTCATTCATGAACTAATCTGGTATCAAAATTTTGCAACTCGCTGAAATTATTTCCAATGTCAAACCAACAGTCTTAATTATATTTCCTTTTAGGAAACTGGCAGTAAAACTATTTTTTAGAATTTCCACTAAATGAGGAACCTTGCTAATAGATAATGTTGCGCATTTTGATTTGATTATTTTATTCTAGTTCTTGTGTTTAGCCCAGACGGATTCATAATCTTATACTAGTTTAAGATTCGTGGATCACAGATTGAAGCCACTTGATTTGGAGGGTATATCCCAAAGTCAATGAAAATGAAGGAAACGGACCCAACTAAGGTGTCCCTCGGAATCCCCAATTCTGAAAATTTACAGATACAATTCCTTATTGGAAAGCTTCTAAGTCCATAGGAGAGATATCATTACTAAGTAGACCAATGAAATATGAAACCAGTTGATCAATAAAATTATTTTTAATATTGTTTTACTAATTTTGTTAGTCGAGTAACACACGTCTGTATGTACGCACCGTATGTATAGACCACCCGCCCAACTTGACTGTCATACGGCCTGAATCAGACACAGTTCTGGTAAGGACTGTCATCTTGTCTATTTGTCTAATCATAATCACACTTTATAAACAAATACAGATATATCCGTTGACTCTTCAAGGAATGCATTATTTTTCCTGTTCCATTAGGATGACTTGAAAGACATTTTCACAAACCACACATTCTAACTCCCTCTGGTTAAAGAGCTTGTGTTTTGTGAAACATACACCGTATCGTTTATATAAATTTTAATAGACTAATAATAATTCAAAAAATTGCATTGAAAAGCAAGAACGCAAATTTCTTAGAAAAATATTTGGCCCTACACAAGAAAATGGAATTTGGATCAAGAGACGAACTGCAGACCTCTATAGTCCTACAGACAGTTTCACAAACATTGTACGCAGGAAATGGTTAATATTTTTGGGCACATATCTAGAATGGACGACAATTGATTAACAGAAAGATTATTCAATACCATTAATACAAAAATTCCAGGATAAATTGGCTGGAAGAAACAAGGAGGAACCTAAATGAGATGAACATCAGAGAAAACGATGAAAAACCGAGAAATATTCAGAACCACTGTAAATAACTACATATTTAGGGTGAAATCTATTAGCAGGTCTGGTACTAGATGGACAGAAGAACGCACGAAGCAACTCAGTGAGCACACGAAGAGATTTTGGGAGAAGAGGAAGAGGGTGGCAAAATTCTGGAAATATAGAAGTAATGTTAAAATATATCAACAAATAGAAAACATATCAGAAACAATAGGCCTACACTGTACTTAAGAATTACAATTTATTGACTTACTTGTTTCATTAAGTTTTTCAATGTTTTTTTATGTATTTTCGTGAATCAATTTAGAAAGCATGTGCAATATAAATTTAAGAGATTTCAGAAAGTCCTATATTTCCCATGTTAATTTCCAAAGCCTTATTTACAATTTCCTCATAAACGATTAACAGGAACTAATCGAATATTTTCAGGGATGTTCTTCAAGACTCTCGCCTTATTTTGACACATACAAATGCACTTTCAAGAATATTACCATCTGGCAAAATTAAACTGAGGCAAATTTTGAAAAATGGACCTGTTGAAAATACAAAAAATATAAGGAGGAATTACATCTAAAAATTTCAGCTTTGTACAGTGTGTTTAAAAGTTCTTTAAAAATGGGGAAATTGTATGTTTGGAAAAACATTTTAGCGAGAAATTGGAATAAAAGATTTTTCAGATTTTTAGAATATACCATTGCTATAGGATTCCTCTTCTTCCATTTGTAGCACTAGCATCGATTTTGCTGTTGTATGTCCGTCCCTTCGGCCTTGCTTCTAACGCAGCCCCTTTCTAAACAGTTTCTTTGTATCTATTGTCTAATAGATATAAAAATGAAAATGAACTCTGTTGGGTTTACTAATAGGACGCACAATTGTGGGAAAGTATAAGGATTAGGGGCAGATGATCTCGTTGTTCCGACCCCTAAAACCTCAATAACTAACTTGGAAAGAGATATGAAAAAATATATGTACCGTCAGGAATATCAAAGTCCATGGATTAATAAGGCGGAAAAATAAAATTTTGAAAATTTTCAATATTTTGGGCAATTTGGAGAACCTAAAAATGTTTAGAACAATTTTTGAAAATCTCTGATGAATTGCCTTCTAAAATATAAAATTAAACCTGTTTTTAAATAATGTTCAAATTATAAACAAGAATTTGTAAATTTTGAGTAATGGAGATGCTAATTTACTTAATCCAGAATTACTTAGTTTTTAACTATTTGGTAACAATGCTATGTTCGTAATTAAAGTAGTTTCTTTTCTTTAACACTGAAGAAGGCCATAAAACGGTCGAAACTGGTACATTTCATTAATTAATATACAGGTATATTACTTTATGTTCGACTCTGACTATTATATGTCAGAAAACTGTATCATAATGATGGTCATTATAACACTATTTTTCATTATGAAACAGTTTCTCCCACCAATCAGAGCTCAAGAAACAGTTGTTTGACCAATAAGGCAATTAGATGCGCTGAGTTCCAAGGCCTTCTAATTTAAATTTCACTGCCTGGCTTAGTGTCATAGTGGGGCAATCGAGGAGGTCATGGTCAAATGCAAGGTATTCTGTGCGTCCCATGCGCTCTGTTCAGTACATAAAACTGGCGAAATCTCGACATATATTATTATGAATATTTATGTTCGAACATAAAATAGTTATAATAATTATCGTCGAACATAAACAGTCGTATGCAACTCGCCTATAATGGTAATTAAGACACTCGTATGGAAATTATAAAACGAGCATATGCTCGTTTTATAAACATACTCGTGTATTAATTATTGCCATTATAGGCTCGTTGCATAATGTACTATTATATTATTTTAATTGACTAAGGCGTAATAAATGTATTCGAGACCCATTGGTATTTCATTCAGATAATCCAAATATAGTGAATGAAAATCCACAGCCTGCTTCCAGTCTCCGACCGGGTCAGGAATGGAATGAATGAAGCCCTCATCTAGCGGCAAGGATATGGACTGTGCCGGCTGCCGAGGCCTGACGCACTCCTCTGAGGCAATGATTAAATGAATGACAGATGAAATGAAATGATAGTGGAGAGTGTTGCTGGAATGAAATTTTGACAGGGAAAACCGGAGTACCCGGAGAAAAACCTGTCTGCCTCCGTTTTGTCCAGCACAGATCTCACATGGAGTGACCGGGATTTGAACCACGGACACAGCGGTGAGAGGCCGGCGTGCTGCCGCCTCAGCCACGGAGGCTATAATCCAAAAATAGTAACATTTCTTAAAATTTAAACCAAATGGATATTGAGAGAAACTCGAAAACTATGTGAAAATTAAATTAAATTAAATTGAAATCTACATATTCACGCACACACAAACAAATACATGGATGGTTGTTTGGTTGCTCAGTTTAGGGGCTGCGACAACGCAGTCATGTAGTCCAAAGTACTTTGGGTGTGTGTAGAATCTGTCTGATAACCGGTGTTAATTGCTATGACTGTATTAGTGTGTGCTATCCGTCTATAATTCAAGTAAAGACTGCAGACAATAATTTCAAGTAGTTCCTACTTTCGCTACCAAATGCTACCGTCCACGACACCTAGCTGTGAACTTCGCTACTACTAGATGACATCGCAACCAGTGTCTGGTGACGAACGTTGGAACTTAAGAGCATTAATCAAACACAACCTACACATTTTGCTTCACACAAGTTTAGTTAGTGGAAGATTCTTTACATGACGTAAATCTATGACATGGGCCCGCCGGCTTTACTTCCCCTTCGAAGGAAGGCATAAGTTACTGAGAGATTTTTAAGGTTCTTAAAGAATCCCATGACTTCGGCCGGGTTTGAACCTGCGGCCTTATGCATAGAAGCTCAGCATGCTACCTACTACCCC
Organism: Meconema thalassinum; assembly: GCA_946902985.2. NCBI lineage: Eukaryota > Metazoa > Arthropoda > Insecta > Orthoptera > Tettigoniidae > Meconema > Meconema thalassinum. The sequence goes on along the minus strand of OX336388.2, from coordinate 1,002,893,564 downwards.
ACCGAAGACGCCCAAGTACATGGAGCTGATGACCACGATAGACAAGTCCCAAAATAAAAGAATCGACGATAACGACGTCTACGGATTCTTCTGAGAGTAGTTTTAACATGCCTACAGACACAGTGAAGAATTAGTCAGCTGAATTAGTATTTTGACTGCAGAGGACGACTAATTTAAAATGCTGTGAGAAAAGAACTGTCACATAATTATGCACAGTGTTTGTAGGGTGGGGTGAACAATAGGACCTCGCGTGCGAGGGAGCGGGCAGATCTCGCACCTGTAGGCACCTACCCGCTAACTACCGGGCTGTGGGAACGTGGCCCACGATGACCTGACTGGCGCGCACTTCCGGTCCGGCCGGATGTGACGACACACGCTCAACTGGGACGAGTGAACGAGCTCACGACACCGCCTATCCGCCACTCAGAGAGGGCGTTGGCAGCCACGTGACTTGGTGCCTATTGGGGAAACAACCCTTAGTTCAGCTACTCTTGTTTGGGGATAGAGCGAGCTCAAGGTACCATTAATCCGTCACATGACTTGCTGTCTATTGAGGAAACAATCCTTAGTTCAGCTACTCTCGTCTGGGGATAGAGCTAGCTCACGGTACCTTCTATCAATCACGTGACTTGCTGTCCATTGGGGAAACAAACCCTTAGTAAAACTACACGTCTGGGAATCGAACTAGCACATGACTCTATGTATCCATGACTCCATTATTCTAATATGATAATTTACAACAACAAAATGAAATTCCTATTAAGTTAGTTGGTTGGCTCTTAAGTTTATGGGCTGCGACAACGCGGTCATGTAGCCCCGTATACTTTGGGTGTGTGTAGAATCTGTCTGATAACCGGTGTCAATTGTGATGACGGTATTAGTGTGTGTTATCTGTTTTTTTATTTTAATTCAAGTAAGGACTGCAGACTTATGAATTTTTCAAATAGTTCCTACTTTTGCCGCCAAATGTCACCGTCGACGACTACTAGTTCAGAACTTAGCTACCAGACGCCACCGCAGTCGGCTCTTGACAACGAACGTAGGAACCTAAGAGCGTTGTTTACATTCTTAACCTATACAATTTAGCTTCACACAGGTGTAATTAGTGGAAGGTTCTTTAACATGCCATAAATATATGACATGGGACCGCAGGCTTTACTTCCCCTCCGAAGGAAGGCATTCTGCGGAATTTTTAACGCTCTTAAAAATCCAACGACTTCGGCCGGATTTGAACCCACGATCTTGGGCATAGAAGCTCAGCATGCTACCGACTACGCCACCGAAGCCGCCATCTATTCAGTTATTTCACCCAAATACATTTTTAAATGATCCTGAATAATGTTCACTGTTTCTACTCAGGAATCATTCTAAAACATGACTGCGATGGTGAGCTTCATCAAGCCCAGAGAGGTGATATTCGAATCCCAGTGCTAATAGCGGATATCTGGTGTGTGGTATTTCACGGGGTTTTCCACACTCCCTACAGAAAAATACCCAGATAGTTAGCCTACCATATCAAGTTTCGTGGCACCTACCACATGCCTACTCTACACACGCTACCACAGCCACCATAGGAATAGGCTACACCATATTGCACAAATAGAACAACTAGAGTCGAACTTTCAGATCTCAAAGTGCTTTCGGAGATAGAAATTACTTCGAGTCAGGCGCGGATTCAAGGGGGAGGGGTGTCACGGAGGTCATGACCCCCCCCCCCCCCCCCAAATGGAATCCAATTTTTTTTGCAAACTCAAAAAACGAAAACACAATAACCAGACAAATAAAACTTAACGAATTTTAACTGAAAAACAGTTTTTTTTTCATTTTATTCATTACTGAAAATATATTTATTGCAATTATTATTTCTGTTACAACTGTACATATTTACAAATTCTTACCTGTTATATAAAAACAATTATTTATACAACAAAATCAACTCGTCTATTTTGTTTAGCAAACCTTGTGATTACCGAATCGATGTTTATAGTGATGTCACGATGAATGTGCAGCAATGCACGGATAGGATTTTGGGGCTTTTTTCGCACCAAAAATTTTTGCCGTCGTCCAAACTGCAAGCTTGGTTGGCAATTTAAGCTGTGACTTTCTCCCTTTGTCGGTACCAACTCGAATTGCCGAAACTGTAACGTACCTTGATACTTTTCTGAAAGCTCGATGTAAAAGTCGCAAAACACGCCTTTCAATGTGTAGGTATATTGTTGGTGCGCTAAACGCATCAAATTTCTATCCATGTAGCTTGCAAAAAATTGGTCTGGTTTTGTACGTTTGATTATTTTGTGATTGCGTTTTTAGTGATACCATTTTTCTTAGCAATTTCGATTCTCTGACACCCCCCCCCCCCCCCACACAAAAAAAAACCAAACTCTAGATTCGCACCTGCTTCGAGTTATCGAAAATTAGTGGTATAGGTTTTTTAAATCTAAATACGTAAATAGTCAGCTGTTGCTACTATTGCTACCAACTTCTCTCACTGTCTTGTGCATATTCACCTCAACCGGTCTTCCAGCCTTATACAGAGTGTCTCTAAATTCCCATTACAGACTTTGAGGGCTTGTATTCGCTTTCGCTTTTCGCTATCGTTTTACCCTCCAGGGTTGGCTTTTCCCACGGACTAAGCGAGGGATCTCACCTCCTCCGCCACTGAGGGCAGTGTCCTGGAGCTTGAGACTCTGAGTCAGGGATACAACTGGGGTGTGTGACTAACACTACGCCCAGGCAGCCTCACCTGCAAAGCGAACAGGGGGCCTGATGAAGAGATGAGAAGACTGGGACACCCCCTCTACTCATTTTGGCCACCCTAGGCTGAGTAGACCCCGTTCCAGTCCTCATACCACTTTTCAAATTTCGTGGCAGAGCCGGGAATCGAACCCAGGACCTCCGGGGCGGAAGCTAACCATGCTGACCGCTACGCTACGGAGGCGACGTCCGTTTTAGTGCTCCGTCATTCTCTCCTGCAGTTTCTGTCGTCCGTGGTTTGTACAGTACGTACTGCACTGTGAATGTTTTAGTACTTACTGTTCGTTGATTTTACGACTTTGTTCTTCTGTGTTCGTTACAGTACTGAACAGTAATTTGTTTTATGTACATTGTGTATACTGTACAGTTAGGCCTATGTGGTTTTTTTTCGGGGCAGATGACCTCGTAGTTCCACCCCTTAAAACAACAGTAACTATAACTGTATTTTTTTTCCTTCAACATGCCAGGAGTGAAACGTAAACACGTTACTCTTCCATTAAATGAATCAGTGCTACGAAGACTGGACAATGGAGTTCTGGTAAACTCAATGTAGGCGTTACGGCAATTCAAGATTGGAGAGGAAATCGAAAAGACATTGAATCATGTACAGTGACGATAGATGATGAAAACGCTCTTATGAATCACAATACACTGAAAAAGCCTAAACTTGAACTCCTTGACAACGCATTGTGGATGTGGCTCCACCAAGAAGGAAGGAAAGGAACCCCAATATCTTCCTTATTTGAATGTAAATCAGTATTTTTCTGCACTTTCTGATAATCCGACTTATTTTGCGTTCCGACCATATCCTCAGGAATTACAGAGGTTGGTAGGTTGGTTGGTTAGTTCTTAAGTTTAGGGGCTGCTACAACGTGGTCATGTAGCCCCGTGTACGTTGGGTGTGTGTAGAATCTGTCTGATAGCCAGTGTTAATTGTGATGACTGTATTAGTGTGTGTTATTTGTTTCTTAATTCAAGTAAGGACTGCAGACTTTTGAATTTTTCAAATAGTTCCTACTTTTGCTGCCAAACGCCACCGTCAACGACTACTAGCTCAGAACATAGCTACTAGATGCCACCGCAGTCGGCTCTTGGCAACGAACGTAGGAACCTAAGAGCGTTGTTTACATTCTTAACCTATACAATTTAGTGGAAGGATCTTTAACATGCCATAAATCTATGACATGGGACTGCCGGCTTTTCTTCCCCTCCGAAGGAAGGCATACTGAGGGATTTTAACGCTCTTTAAAAAATCCGACGACTTCGGCCGGATTTGAACCCGCGATCTTGGACATAGAAGCTCAGCATGCTACCAACTACTTACAGAGGTTGTTATGTAGGTCTACTTCAATTTATCGAAAATTCAAGATATAGAAGTTTGACTGTACATGGGGCTGATCACCCCAAGTTCCCAATGAGGAATTAAGAATAACAATAACAACTCACCCTGAATTTCATGACAGGGTAATTCCCAACCCACACCTGTCTTCAATCTAAAAATGATTTACCCTCATGAACATAACTACTTCTATGAACTCCCATTTAAATTAACACGGCCCATTATCAAAGCACTAGAAGCCTCTTGATGTGGAAGCAAGTGGTGTGAGCATACACCATTAAACCAGCGTGCGACCAGTCTACTCGGCTGTAACAAACAGGAGCAATTTATTACAGTACTTTTCGTGCGCAATAATTATATGTAGATCAACAGGGTGTAGCTCGCGTTCGCTTTGTTCTCTTTTGAGCTCCCGCGAGCTCTAATTGTCAAGGTCAACTTGAAGGCAAGCATTCATCATACAGTTCTTACAAATGTGCATCCTTGAAGTTTCTACTTCTCTTCAACAGAGTTGCCCTCAACCCTCGCTGAGATAGGCCTACAGTTGTTATTATATTAATTAATTTTAACTGACCACGGTGGCCGAAAGTGCTGACGCGCTAGCTCGTGTCTTGCCGGGATCGGGAGAGCGTGGGTTCGATTCCCACCTTAGTCATCTAAGGAGTGGTATACAGTAATTGGTTCAGTGGCATAACCAGGATTCTGGATTGGTTCTGGATTGGGATGATCGGAGTCAAATCTGAACTAATTGCGATTCTGCTTTTGCGTTTGTTTTTGAATTTTGCTTTTTGCTTTGTGTTTTATGTTTTCGGTTTTGTGTTTGTTTTCTGCTTTTGCTTTTGTTTTTTCTTTCTGTTTTTGTCATGTGATTGTTTTTGATTTTTCCTTTGTGTTTTTTTTTTGTTTTCTGCTTTTGCTTTTATTTTTGCTTTTGATTTTACTTTTTGCTTTGGGTTTTTGATTTGTGTTTGTTCTCTGCTTTTGCTTTCTGTTTAGGTCATGTGTTTGTTTTTGCTTTTTGCTTTGTGTTTGTTTTCTTCCGTTGATTTTGTATTTGCTTTAGTTTTCACTTTATGGCGTGGTGTGTTTTTTAGGTTTTATGATTTTTTCTGATTTTGCTTTTGCTTTTATTAGCCTATTTTCAATTTTTAAAAAATAGGCTTATGAGATCACCTTTGGTCCGTGTGTGTGTGCGTGTGTGTGTGTGTGTGTGTGTGAGGTGTGTGTGTGTGTGTGTGTGTGTGTGTGTGTCCCTAATAAAATCTAAACGGCTGGAGCGATTTCAATGAAACTCGGTAAGTTCATAGCACTATTCCCGGCGATCTCGACCGTGCCCTTCAAATTGTGTTACGTCTCACCAATCCAACATGGCGGCTGTGCGAAATATTTCACTAGCATTCAATATCTCCGAAACTATTACCGATATCGCCCTGACATTGTGTACTGTGATAAAGGACACTACTAGAAGTTCACCTATGAGACTTGCAAAAACCTGGTGACTACAATACCAACATGGCGGCCAAGCGAAATTGAGACTTTTAAATAGACTTTTCTCGCGATTTAACTATCCAAACGTAACGAAACTTGGTACAGCAAATGTTTATACACATTGTAATGCACTGGAGTCTAACTTAGTTCAATTGTTTACATAACCTCAAAATGGCGACTGTGCGAATATTTCACTGACATTCAATATCTCCGAAACTATTGCAGATATCACCCTGCAATTTTGTACGTTTATAAAGAGTACTGATACAAGTTTACCTATGTATATTTCATAAACCTGTAATGTACAAAACGAACATGGCGACCAAGCGAATTTGAAATATTTTAATAGACTTTTCTCGTGATTTAACTCTCTGAGCGCAGTGAAATGTGGTGCAGTAAATGATTTTGCAGATTGTAATGCACTGCCATCTAATTTAATTCAATTGTTTACATAACCTCAAGATGGCGGCTGTGCGAAATTTTAAAATTAAGTTTTTATTTCTTGTGTCGTAATCATGCGATCGAAGTGAAAGTTTGAATAATGAACCTAGTCAATAATTGTCCTTGAATGGTACATAACTCTATGGCATATACATATAACAATCCTAAATGGCGAGCTTCCGAAATATTTAGACGGTTCTCAATATCTATGAATGTCTTACAGCAACCAAACTGAATTTTTTTATGTTCATAGAGACTATGAACATATGTTCACCTATAGGACTTTCAGTAACCTGGTGAGCACAAATCCAACGTGGTGGCGAAGTATAAATATTTAAATGGACGTTTCTCGCGAATTAACTATCCGAGTGCCGTGAAACGTTGCACGTTAAATGCTTATGTTGATCCACTGGCATGTAATTTATTTCAATTGTTTTCATAATCACAAGATGGCTGGTGTGCGTACTTTTAAAATCTCGTTTTTACTTCTTGTGTTCTAATCATGCGATTGAAGTTTGAATACCACACGTACACAATAATCTTCATGTAATAGTACAAAAATAAAAATCCATCCTGGAGACCATATTAAATATTTGGACGGTTCTCAATATCTACGAATCTGTTACAGCAATTAAACTGAAATTTTGTATGTTGATAGAGACAATTAACATGAGTAGGATATATGAAAATAGGCTGTATAGTTCTTCACGGAACTACTTGTTTTTTTATTTCTGTTTTGGTCATGTGTTTGTTTTTGCTTTTCAATTTGTGTTTGTTTTCTTGCTTTTGCTTTTATTTTTAGCCTATTTTCAATTTTGAAAAAATAGGCTTATGAGATCACCTTTTGTGTGTGTGTGTGTGTGTGTGAGGTGTGTGTGTGTGTGTGTGTGTGTGTGTGTCCCCTAATAAAATCTAAACGGCTGGAGCGATTTCAATGAAACTCGGTAAGTTCATAGCACTATTCCGGGCGACCCCGACCGTGCCCTTCAAATGATGTTACGTCGCACCAATCCAACATGGCGGCTGTGCGAAATATTTCACCAGCATTCAATATATCCGAAACGATTACCGATATCACCCTGGAATTTTGTACGGTGATAAAGGGAACTAATAGAATTTCACCTATGTGACTTTTGAAAACCTGGTAACTACAAAACCAACATGGCGGCCAAGCGAAGTTGCGACATTTAAATAGACGTTTCTCGCGATTTAACCAACCAAACGCAATGTAACTTGATACAGTATATGTTTATACACATTGTAATGCACCAACATCTAACTTCGTTCAATTGTTTACATAACCTCAAGATGGCGCTGTGCGAAATATTTCACCGGCATTTTATATCTCTGAAACTATCACCGGTATCACCATGAAATTTTGTACGGAGATAAAGGGCACTACTGAAAGTTCATCTATGAGACTTTCAAAAACCGGTTAACTACAAAACGAACATGGTGGCCAAGCGAATTTGAAAGTTTTAAATAGACTTTTCTCGCGATTTAATGATCCAACCTCAATGTAACTTGCTACAGCAAATGTATATACACATTGTAATGTACTGGTATCTAATTTAGTTCAATTGTTTATATAACCTCAAGATGGCAGCTGTGCGAATTTCAAAAAATAAATTTGTATTTCTTGTGTTCTAATCATGCGATCGAAATCAACATTTGCATAATGAACGTACACAATAATCAATCATCTAATAGTACATAATTCTAGGGCCTACATATATTAAAATCCAACATGGCGACCATCCGATATATTTAGACGGTTCGCAATATCTATTAATCTACTACAGCAATCAAACTGAAATTTTGTATGTTTATAGAGGCTATAAGCATAAGGTCACCTACGGGACGTTCAATAACCTGGCGAGCACAAAGCCAACATGGCGGCGACGCGAAATTTTAATATTCAAATGGACGTTTCTTGCGTTTTAACCATCCGAGCGCAGTGAAACTTGATACGGTATATGCTTATACAAATTTTAATCGACTGTCATCTAATTAATTTAAATTATTTTCATAACCACAAGATGGCGGCTGAGCGAAATTATAAAATCCCACTTTCATTTTTTGTGTCCTAATCATGCGATTGAAGTTTGAATAAAACACCTACACAATAATCTTCATGTAATAGCGTTTAATATAAAAATCCAACATGGTGACCATCCAAAATATTTAGACGGTTCTCAACATCTACGAATCTATTACAGCAATCAAACTGAAAATTTGTATGTTGATAGATGCAATTGATATTAGTAGGACATATGAAAATAGGCTATTTACTACTTAACGAAACTACTTGTTTTAAAATTATTTGGCTCCGGGGGGTGGGGGATTGATTTCCCCCCGTATTTACAAGACTGCCGTGGTTTCGCACTTCTATTGCAGGAATATACCGGAATGTTTCTAACTTAAGGCTAAGGCCGCTTCCTTCCAAATACAGTATTATTAGCCTCATTTACAAATACAGTAAACTCTCGATTATCCGCGGGTGGTTTTTCCGCTTTGCGGATTATCCGCGGTGCCTGTAGGAGAACATTTTTATAAAAAGGAAGGTTTTGAAACCGAAAATTATTTCTCAAGAAATGAAATAAAGTTACTGAATACTTAAACGTAATAAAAATCATAAATCGAAAATACAGTACAGTACACTTAATAATATACAGTGCAAAACGTGTACAGTAGTTCAGTATTACTGTACAGTACTGTACTGTATATCGGTATACACACTATAGGTGTGGACCGTTATTCATGATGCAGCATTAGGACACATTGAGAGAATTCTTCAATACCTTGAAGAGCAAGAGACGCATCACTTTGTGACAAGATAGTGTTGAGAAAACTCAAATCACAAATAAAGAAAAAGTGTTTCACTACGAAAAAGCATAAGCAAATGACCGATTGTTTTTGTTAAGCAGTAAACAAGACTTTTTAATAACACACATAACATCGACTGAGTTTTGTTATCATGTACGTCCTTTTATTGTATAATAAACTTATTTAAAGCACTTGCGTGTTGTTTTTTAGTGCCTTCGACCTTTGTTTAACCATTACCAGCAATTTTGCGGCTTATCCGCAAAATTCGATTATCCGCGGTATCCGCGCCAGTCAATTCCGCGGATAATCGGGAGTTTACTGTACTCACATTACTACAAGTTCCATAATAATGCATGTTACCAAACATTATTATACCCACAGTGGCGTCTGGTAGCGAAAGTTGGAACTACTTGAAATTGAACGTGCCCAGTTTTATCATCTTCATTCATTTCATCTCTCATTAAGTCATCTCAAGAGGTTGGCTTCAGGAAGGGCAACCGGCCATAAAAAGAAAACGCCACATATAATTTCATTGCATCTCATCCTCGACCCCGTTGGAAAAGGGATTAATACGGGGTATACATGCAATACGACAAATTCCACAATAATGGAGGTTATCAAATATACTCTCAACATTACTGGCTGCGTGGCTCAGCGGTGAAGTTCTTTCCTGCTGTTCCCAAGGTTGCAGGATCGAACCCTGGCGCAGTCAGTTGGCGTTTGAGGGTGCGCAAATGCAAGGGAGTCGTGCCAGTACGTTAAAGATCGCTTCTAGGTAAAAATTCGGCACCCCAGCGTCTCTAAAAGCCGTAGTAGTTAAGAGGGACATAAAACCAAGAACATTATTACAGTACATTATATTCTGGTTGGTTGGATGGTTCTTAAGTTTAGGGGCTGCGACAACGTGGTCATGTAGCCCCGTGTACTTGGGTGTGTGTAGAATCTGTCTGATAACCGGTGTTAATTGTGATGACTGTATTAGTGTGTGTTATCTGTTTTTTAATTTAAGTACTGCAACTTAGAGTTCTTCAAATAGTTCCTACTTTTACCGCCAAGCGCCACCGTCAACAACTACTAGGCCAAGTTCAGAACTTAGCCACTAGACGCCACCGCAGTCGGCTCTTGGCAACGAACATAGAAACCTAAGAGCGTTGTTTACAATCTTAACCTATCCAATTTAGCTTCACACAGGTGCAATTAGTGGAAGGTTCTTTAACATGCCATAAATCTATGACATGGGACCGCCAGCTTTACTTCCCCTCCGAAGGAAGGCATACTGAGGGATTTTTAACGCTCTTAAAAAATCCGACGGCTTTGACCGGGTTTGAACCGCTATCTTGGGCATAGAAGCTCAGCATGCTACCGACTACGCCACCGAAGCCGCCATCTATTCAGTTATTTCACCCAAATACATTTTTAAATGATCCTGAATAATGTTCACTGTTTCTACTCAGGAATCATTCTAAAACATGACTGCGATGGTGAGCTTCATCAAGCCCAGAGAGGTGATATTCGAATCCCAGTGCTAATAGCGGATATCTGGTGTGTGGTATTTCACGGGGTTTTCCACAATCCCTACAGAAAAATACCCAGATAGTTAGCCTACCACATTATATTCCACACACACCCATGTACACGGGCATAATGACACTGATGTTCTAAGTAGTGATGTGCGTGAGTGATGCTTGGACTCGCGAGAATAAAGCCTAGCAGTTCCGAGCATGAACGAGTAACCCGTGCGAAGGTTTCGACTCTACACTGTGACGTCACGATCCGTACCTACAATATAGGACACAATGCGGCAAAATTCCCAACACTCGCTAAACTTGCGAACGGCTTTTCCCCAAGGCTGGGACACTAGTGATTTACAAGCGAAATCGTTTGCAAAATGAACACTACATATGCTTCATATTATAACGGCTAAGTAATTTTAAAACAATAAATATACCGTAATAAAAATCAAGTTTAAAAAAAACTCCTCGCCGGGAATCGAGTCCCGGCCTGACAGGTAGGAGTCAGCAACTTTAACCACTCAACCACAGATGTCGGTAAGTATTTAGGCGTTATCAACTGCCATATATACTATACTGCTTACGTTAGCAAATGATCAAATGGTAGGAGATCTCTCTTCAGTATTTTTGCGTTCTTTTTAGCCTACTTTCGATTTTTGCAAAACATGAAAGTAGACTTATGAGATCTACACAGGGCGAAAAATTGTGTGTCTGTCTGTGTGTGTGAGAGAGAGTCTCTCTGTGTGTGTGTGTGTGTGAGTGTGTGTACTCTGAATGTCTGTCCCCCCCCTATCAATTCGAACACGGTGAAACAGAATTGAACGAGATTTGGTACAGAGGTAGCACTAGCAAAGGGCACCTCAGTGTCATGTTTTACATCGCAGCCATCTTGACGGAAACGTAATGGCGGCCACCCAAATGTTCAAAGCTTAAATCAAATCACGACTAACCCAATCATCCGATCTCTACCAAATTTTGCAACATCATATATTTATATGGCGAGCGTTTTTGACTAAACTACAAGGTCATCAGCCCAATAGATTGCAGATGGCGGCCATGTATGTGTGCAAATCGATTCCCCCCATGAATTCAAACATGGTGGAACCGAATTGAACGAAATTATTTGATCTCTACCAAATTTTGCAACAACGTACCTTTTTGTGGGAAGCATCTTTTGACTGAACTGCAAGGTCATCAACCAAATAGTTTGCAGGTAGCGGCCATGTATGTGTGCAAATCGATTCACCATATCAATTCAAACACGATGAAACCGAATTTAATGCCTTTTTTTTTACAGAGGTAGCACTAGCAAAGGGCTGTGGTTTATTCATGTTTAATATCCGTATAACACGTTGTATTTCAACAAGCTACTACAACCAACATTCAAGCAAGCAAGCAAGCAAGCAAGCAAGCTTGTAGTTTAACGTGACCGTTAATCGCGAGATCATGAGCCACGGGACCTCCTTTTTACGTGGAATCCGAACCACAGGACATGGCATTTCACTTCGAAAATCTCACATGCATTGACCGGGAATCGAACCCGGACCGCCTTGGTGAGAGGCATACAGCTAGACCGCTGAGCCACCACGCCACATTCAATTATACTCCTTGAAAAGGACAAAGAGTTATAACAATACCCCTGCATTTAGGAGAAAGTAGGCTAAATGTTCTTTACTGAACATCTTGTTTTCTTTCATCAGTCCACTTCTTGCCGGTTTTCAATTTTGAATATTCTATTATTATTATTATTATTATTATTTTTCTTTAGTCGTTTACCCTCCAGGTTGGTGGAACCCACGGACTCAGCGAGGGAACCCACCACTACCGCCTCTACGGGCAGTGTCCTAGAACTGGGAACATCGAATCGGAAGGGATACAACTGGTGAGGTGGGATTGGCACCTCGCCCAGGCGGCCCCACCTGCAAAGCGAACAGGGGCCTCATGAGGGAAGGTAAGGGATGGTGAGGATGGATAGGCAAGGAAGACGGAAGGAGGTGGCCGTGGCCTTGAAGAAGGTACCATCCCGGCATTTGCCCGAAGACGAAGTGGGAAACCACGGAAAACCACTTCGAGGATGGCTGAGGGGGAATAGAACCCCCTCTACTCATTTGGGCCACCCGAGGCTGAGTAGACCCCGTTCCAGTCCTCATACCACTTTTCAAATTTCGAGGCAGAGCCGGGAATCGAACCCAGGACCTCCGGGGCGGCAGCTAACCATGCTGACCGCTACGCTACGGAGGCGACTTCTATTATATGACTGTGCATTAATGGGAAACGAATACAATACTTGGCCTAGGCCTACCGACATCGTGTTGTTTCCATCATGGCTCACAGACAACGCTGACAGCATCCACGGCCTCGATTACCTCAAGTTTTACGGTCCCAGACTCGATTCTTCGCGAGTCCACTCGCAGCCCATCACTAGTTCTAAGTAATATGAGAAGGTGAGTTCTCTTCCCAACGCTATGTACGACAGGCCTTGATACTAGACGTCACGTCCAGCTCCATTATTTACGGAGGTAGTGTATAATAACACGGTCTACCAGTCATCTTCCTCTTCAACTCTGCCTCAAGTGGGGCGGAAAGATGCAGAATGGCATTACGGTTATACCTTGAAATTACCCCATTACTTTAATAGACCATCGCAGTATTAGTTTTTGCTGTGCATGTGTAAAATTGTCTATTATAGGGGGAATTCTGCAAACATACAATCTAAGCCCGTAAGCTGTGTTTCCAAGACCACTAATGAACTGGAGCTCCAGCTTTGATCCACACGTAAAGCGAACAATCCTACTCTCTCACACACGGAACAGTCTGCGGCCGAGTGGTTAGCAGGTGGGTGGCATAGTGGTCAAGCTGCTTGCCTCTCAACAAGGCGGCTGGGCTCGATTCCCGGTCAATGTATGCAGGCCTTTAATTCTTCGAGAATTCTTGGATACCGTTTTCTTGTGTTTGGGTATAACCAAGGAGTAATAAGGAGGGGCCCTAACGGCAAGGAAGTGAAGCCAGAAGTTACTCCTTCACATATGCTCAAAACATTGCGGTAGTCCCATAAGAAAAGCATGTAATGGTGAGACGTACGTACTTAAAAGTGGTTATATTTCGCGTGTGGGACGAAATGTCGACGTGTGAGGCATATGTTTGCACAAACAGAACTCCCACCTGCCAAAGTAATGTCATTTCACAAGTAAATGCACTTTATTTACCATTTATTGTGTTAAGTTTTCATCCATGGAGTATCCATCTTACGGTACTGTTCTAGTCTGTCTGTTAGGTAGTCAGCCCGAAGGCTGGTTGGATCCTCAAAAAGTACCGCCGTTATGTTATGTGAGTAGATACACACAAAAACCCAAGGCAGCGCTATTTTGAGGCGTTCTATGCAAGAAGAGGAGTGAGGTAGTTTGTCATTGCTTTCCTCACTGAGTCAGAACAGTAGTCTTAACCCTATGAGTTGAACCTTTCACAGCATTCACAGGCACTGACTGTGCCCCGAATGCCATTACTAAGCACCACCCATACCTCAGTAGCTTCCATATAATCACAGCCATGAGTGAGACTGAGACATCGGTGAAAAGCCACCTTTTACTCTAGCCTGTGCCAACTGACAAATGCCAAAGTACTGTATTCATCAAGAGATGGCGAACAGGCCAAACAGTTCTAGTATCATTCGTTAAATGTTCAAATATTGGCATATGTGTCCAACAATACCAGTATTTTGATTGCTAGGAATTAATTACGGATATTTTCCTTCGTTTCTTACTGGAAATAGTTCCTGCTTGTCAATTAACGAACGGTATTACTGTAATCTAATTACCCCCAATCTATTTTAACGTGGCTTGAGCTGTAGATTTATTGCTGGTGGGTGTTAGAAAATTGATATGCCATTATTTGCATATTTTAGAGTGTTAATCTCAAACATCGGCCTCATGTGATGATGGCCTCCTCCCTTGTAAAATTTCAATCCGGAGGTAAACTAGTCCCCCGTTCGGATCTCCGGGTGGGGACTACTCGAGAGGGGGTTAACATCACAGAAGTGACAAAGAGGAAATCTGACATTCTACGGATCGGAGCGTGGAATGTTAGAAGTCTGCTAGGAAGTGGAAGGTTAGAAAACTTAGAAAGGGAAATGGATAGGTTGAGGTTGGATTTGGTTGGGATTAGTGAAATGCGCTGGCAGGAAGAACAGGACTTTTGGTCAGGAGACTATAGGGTCATTAGCACTAAATCAAACAATGGCCAAGCAGGGGTTGGCCTCATATTGAGTAGGAAACTTGGACAGCGGGTGGAATTTTATGAGCAATATAGTGAACGGATTATTGTAGCAAAAATCAATACTAAACCTACCTGCACCACAGTGGTACAAGTCTATATGCCTATCAGTCAAGCTGATGATGAGGATGTTGAAAAGGTCTACGAAGAAATAGACGAAATTCTGAGGTATATCAAGGGTGATGAAAATGTTATAGTAATGGGAGATTGGAATGCTGTGGTAGGAAAAGGGAGAGAAGGAAAGATAGTAGGAGATTTCGGATTAGGTGACAGGAATGATCGAGGAATCAGGCTGGTAGAATTCTGCACCGAGCATGAGTTGGTCATAGCTAACACCTTATTCAATAACCACAATAGAAGAATATACACATGGATGAGACCAGGAGATACAGGGCGTTACCAAATCGACTTCATTATGGTCAAGCAGAGGTTTCGAAATCAGATTTTGGATTGTAAAACATATCCTGGTGCTGACATAAACTCTGACCACAATCTGGTTGTAATGAAATGCAGATTAAAGTTGAAGAAACTGAAGAAAAGTCAAAAGCCAAAAAGGTGGGCAATAGACAGACTGAAAGAGAAGGATGTAAACGAAAGATTCAAGAAGAGTATAAAGGAAGGACTAATGAAAAACCCTAAACAAACTTCAATTGCAGACGAATGGGCACTTTTGAAGAATGAAATAACAAAATCCGCAGAAGAAAACATTGGTAGGAAAGAAAGAATAGGTAGAAAACCGTGGATCACTCAGGATATACTAGAATTGATGGATGAAAGGCGGAAACACAAGAATGTAAGAAATGAAAAGGGGAAAGCAGAATACAGACGTCTGAGAAATGAGGTTAACAAGAAGTGCAAGGAAGCGAAAGAAGAAAGGTTGAAAGAGAAATGTGCAGGTATAGAAAATTGTCTGAAATTAGGAAAAGTAGACACAGCTTATCGAAGGATTAAGAATACTTTTGGGGAAAAGAAGACTAAGTGCTGTAATATTAAGGACACAAATGGAAAGCCTCTAACAGATAGGGAAGAAAAGGTTGAGAGATGGAAAGCTTACATAGAGAGTTTGTATAAGGGAAAGGAGATTGAGAATCATGTAATGGAAAGGGAGGAGGAAATTGATGAGGATGCGAAAGGAGATTTAATATTGAGATCAGAATTTGATAGAGCTTTGGAAGACTTAAGCAGGAACAAAGCACCAGGCATAGATGATATACCGATAGAGTTGCTACGCTGCATAGGAGATGAAGGTCTGATCAGGTTATTTCACTTGGTGTGTAGGATTTATGAGACAGGTGAGGTACCCCCTGATTTCAAGAAGAATGTAATCATCCCTATACCAAAGAAAGTGGGAGCTGACAGATGTGAAGATTACCGTACAATCAGCTTGATTACTCATGCTTCAAAGATCCTGTTTAGAATAATTTACAAGAGGATTGAAAGCCAGATAGAAACGGAGTTGGGTGAAGACCAGTTTGGTTTCAGGAGAAATGTAGGAACAAGGGAAGCTGTACTAAGTCTTAGGCTGATTTTGGAAGGTAGAATAAGGAAAGATAAGAGAACGTTCATGGCTTTTGTAGACTTAGAAAAGGCTTTTGATAACGTTGATTGGACTAAATTGTTTGACATTTTGAAATCGATTGGAATAAAGTACAGGGATAGGAGGGTGATATACAATCTGTACAGAAACCAGACAGCAGTCATTCGAGTTGAAGGACATGAGAGAGAAGCTGGTATTCAGAAAGGTGTAAGGCAAGGCTGCAACTTATCACCCATACTTTTCAATCTTTACATTGAACAGGCAATGAAGGAAATTAGAGAAAAATGTAAAGTGGGAGTGAAGATTCAAGGAGAAATAATTTAAACTCTGAGATTTGCTGATGACATCGTCATCTTGGCCGACAAGCCTGAGGATTTGAATGAGTTTTTGAATGGTATGGACTCCGTCTTACGGAAAGAATTCACGATGAAAATTAATAAATGTAAAACAAAAATACTGGAATGCAGCCGAAATAAATCAGAAACCTCTATGGAGATCAAATTGGCAGGTGAAAAGCTGAAGGAAGTAGGAGACTTCTGTTACTTAGGAAGCAGAATAACCAGTGATGGACGAAGCAAAGAGGATATAAAAAGTAGGTTGGCTCAGGCAAAGAAAGCATTTCTACAAAAAAGGAATCTGCTGACATCGAATATAGATTTAGGTATTAGGAAGTCATTTTTGAAAGCCTTTGTCTGGAGCGTGGCGCTCTATGGAAGTGAAACTTGGACTATTGGTGCAGCAGAAAAGAGGAGAATTGAAGCATTTGAAATGTGGTGTTACAGAAGAATGATGAAGATCAGATGGGTAGATAGGGTTACAAACAAAGAGGTATTAAGACGAGTGGGAGAGGAGAGATGTTTCTGGCGACTGCTAATGAAGAGAAGAGATAGGTTGGTAGGACACATACTAAGACACCCAGGAATAGCAAGCTTAGTTATGGAAGGAAGGGTCGAGGACAAGAACTGTAGGGGTAGACCAAGGTTAGAATATGTTAAACAGATTGCCTCGGATGTAGGGTGTGGTAGCTATGTAGAGATGAAGCGATTAGCTCAGGACAGGGAGGCATGGAGAGCTGCATCAAACCAGTCAAAATACTGAAGACTCAAACAACAACAATCTCAAACCTCAGCCTAGACCTTGTTTAGTTTGTTACCGGAACTGAACTGGCCTATTTAAAAAAAACATCGTGCAATAAAAACAAAAACGCCACCACCCAATTAGTTCACAAGCCTTAATATTTTAAATTTATTTAATTTATGTAATACACATTCGTGAATATAATGGCAGGCCTACTGGTATCTCAGTAATTATTTGTCTATTATTTGGTATAGGCCTAGGCCTAAGTTACAAAAAAAAGTGGTGGGTGTCTGGTTGTCTGAAATCCCACAATAATTACAGGTTATAAAAACTGCATACCGGTATAATACATTCATTTCCCAAGAGCTATACTATATTTTAGATCGGTGTATTGCTCTAGTTTATGTCGCAAAATTAAACGTTTTACGGCAGTTTACATGATTTTCGTGTGCGACGAAAAGTATTGTGACTGCCGTACACTTCACGCTAGCCAGCAAAGATCAACAAATATTCCTTGATTTCCATCGTCATATAGGCCTACCTTACAATTTCGTACTATACCTGCACAGGAATCTTTTACTGGTAACCATACTTAAATCCAACTAATAAATAAGTCTACGGTCGTAGGCTCCATTTACCGCTCGAGCCGGGCAAGTATGGGGGTGTGTTCTGTGCTTCAACTCTCCGCATGCTATAGCGCTGGCTGGGCGTCTCCTTATTACTCCTTGGGTATAACCAACAGCTAATGGCCAGCATCAAATCAATTGAAAAGCGCCTAGTAGTCTAAGCACGTGGAATGCTCGCAATTGCCAACCCTATCAATTGGCTTTAGTGTCTATAGTGTTAGTCCTGTAAAGAAACAAATAACTAGCGTGTAATTCGACAACAGAGAAGCTCTTGAAACGTGGTCATCGTTCTATTCCCAATATAATTATTATTATTATTATTATTATTATTATTATTGTTATTATTATTATTATTATTATTATTATTATTATTATTATTATCATCATTACTATTATTATTCAAATTAGGTATAATTGCATTGATCTGTGGAGCCAGTTGAGAGATTAAGTTTCATTTAAGTTTGGTTGGTTAGTTCCTCAGTTTAGGGGCTGTGACAACGTGGTTATGTAGCCCTGTGCACGTTAGGTGTGTGTTATCTGTTTTTAATTCAAGTAAGGACTGCAGACATTCAAGTTTCAAGTAGTTCCTACTTTTGTTACCAAATGCCACCGTCGACGACTACTAGTTCTAAACTTGGTTACTAGATGCCACCGCAGTCGGCTCCTGGCGAGACTAAGAGCGTTAGTCAAATCTAACCTATAATTTAGCTTCACTCAAGTGTAATTAGTGGAAGTTTTTTTTACATGCCTTTAACCTATGACATGGGACCGCCAGCTTTAGTTCCCCTCCGAAGGAAGCCATACTGAGGGATTTTTAACGCTCTTAAAAAATTCGACATCTTCGGCCGGGTTTGAACCTGTGATCTTGGGCATAGAAGCTCAGCATGCTACCAACTACGCCACCGAAGCCGCCTTCATTTAAGTTTGTTGTTCATATTAAATCAAAATGTGATGATGATGTTGATAATTGTTGTTTTAAGGGGCCTAACATCTAGGTTATCGGCCCAAATCAAAATGTGATTCTGATGAATGCAATCAACATCATGCTCTGGGTTAAGTTAAATTAATGCTTTGATGACCTCTTCACGGTTCACTGAACCTCAGAAAGCAACTTAACTGCCTCGTTATATCATATTGTTAACAAATATGCTTAAATACGCTATGCAAAACAAGAAACATGCCCCACTGATCATCTCCTGATAGGGGTTGGAGGGGGAAGAGTATGAACTTTGGAAGTTATGGTAACACAATATTACGAAAAGCAGCAATAGTTCACATTATTAGCCTACTTTCCATTTTAGCAAAAAAATAAAAAGTTGAAATTAGACTTATGAGATCTACACAGGGCCAAAATTTGTGTGCCTGTCTGTGTGTGTGTGTGCGAGTGTGTGTTCTCTGCATGTCTGCCCCCCCCCCCCCCCCTATGAGTTCAAAACGTAAAATCAAATTATGACTAGACTAATCATCCGATCTCTACCAAATTTGGGAACACCATACCTTTATATAGGACGCGTCTTTCACCCAAACTACAAGGTCGTCATCTGTGCCATTTCAGGATGGTGGCCGTGTGAATTATGCAACCATTATAATCAATAGCTTAATACCCACCAATTCCGATTATCGAGCCATGGGTGGGCTAAGCTATCCTAAAGGACGTGATCCGTTATTTATTATAATTTAATATTATAATATTATACTGTATGAGTGGCTTAAAGGAGCTGAGCCGTCTCTGTCACATGACACGATGGCAGCTGACCTCTTGTGCCTGTCCTATATTTACTATGTTGTATGTGATATAGCCTACTGATACAAATAATATAAACTTTGTATTGAACGATTTATAATGGAGATGTACTGCAGTGAGGAAGTCGTTTATTTCAAGACATTATTTGCTAACACGTTGTATCTAAGTCAGTTAATAACATGGTTGGCTCTGGGCTAGCGCGTTAGTTTCTCACGCAGTTGACTGGGGATCGAATACTATTAGAGTTTACTTTTTTATTTTTACTTGAATTCTGTTACAAATGATGTTCACGAGCTCTTTACACAGATACTAAATAAAATTCCATTTAGCTCAAAGGAGAGGCGAATTTATACACTCGTATATTAATAATCACAGCCCCAGCATCGCACATAAACAGAAGACATTAGAAAAAGGAGAATAGAAGGACAAGATACACGTCATCAACCACAGCCATCTCATTGCCTCTGTACGGTGCTGTCCTATTGCGGATTATGTGGGCAATTGTTTCAAACATTCTGCTTTGTGAATGGACGAAGTTAAAGGGGAAGATGCCATCTTACTTGGAGATATAAATGCACGAGTGGGTAATGAACCTACAAAATGGCGAAACGTAATTGGAAAAGAAGGTGAAAGCAAGATAAACAACATTGGGAAGAGACTTCTGGAGTATTGTATGGCCAATAACTTAATGATAACAAACACGAAGTTCCCCCATAAGGACATACACAAATATACAAGAGTAGAACCAGTCAGAGCAGAAAAGTCAGTGATTGACTATATAATTGTAAAGCAACATCAAATGAGATTCGTCCGAGACGCAAGAGTTGTACGACATTGACGAAAAAGTAAACAAGTTTAATCTATTAATACATGCACTATACAACAAACATGCGCCCAGGTGAAAGATAAGGATTTCTCGTAAACCTAAGCCGTGGTTAACTCCGGAAGTCAAGAAAATGATGTCCCGTAGAGATAATATTTTCAGACAATACAAACGTTCTGGTCTACCAAATGATTTTGAAAAGTACCGAGTACTTCGAAACCAAATTAAGCAAACTTTACGTAATCTTAAATTTAAGTATGTTCGTGATACAACCTGCCGACTAAACACTGCTAGAGCGTGGAAACAGGTCGGTGCTTTGGGCATAGGAAAAAAACAGGAGCAACTTCCTATACCTGACATTCCACTAGACGAGCTAAATGCATATTTCACGGATGCAGATATTCAATCCAGCCCAAATAACGCTGCCAGTCACGGCCCATCATTTCCACAACCAGATCGACCCAGCTTTGCATTTCGTAACGTAAGCACTAATGAAGTTAAGAGAGTGTTGTATTCCTTTAGATCCCAGGCGAGTGGGATTGATGATATACCAATAAAATTTATGCATTACATTATTGGTGCTCTTCTCCCCATTCTCACACACATTTTTAATTACTGTTTAAACAATGGCACACTGCCTTCTATCTGGAAATACGCCAACGTGATCCCTCTTCCTAAGATACCTTGCCCACTGTTTCCGTCAGACTACCGCCCTGTATCTATTCTCCCAGCTCTCTCCAAAGTACTGGAACGGTTAGTACAAACTCAAATACTGGAATATTTGAACACTCACTCTCTACTTGACCCACTCCAGTCTGGTTTCAAGAAGGGCCACAGCACAGCTACTGCCTTACTTAAGGTGACTGATGACATCAGACAAGCAATGGACCAAAGACAAGTAACAATACTCACACTCCTCGATTTCAGCAGAGCATTTGACACCATAGATATACCGACCCTATTGAAGAAGCTAAAATCCCTTCTTGGCTCCGAAGCCATAAATTTTTTTCTCTGTTTACCTAACGGGTCGAAATCAGTGTGTGATTGTACAGGACACCACCTCACAGTGGCGTCAGAAAAAGGCAGGAACTCCCCAAGGTTCGGCCCTTGGGCCCCTACTTTTCGTGCTCTATATCAACGATATCTCCTCCACAATTAACTATAATAAATATCATCTTTATGCAGATGATCTCCAAACATATTGCCACACTAGTATCAACAATATATCAAATGCAATAAGGGATATAAACACTGATATCCATCAACTTTGTGTATACGCCGATGACAACTCTCTCCTGCACAATCCTAAGAAAACCCAAACTATCATCATCGGCTCTCATAAGTTACTAAACTCATTAAAAAACAACTACGTTGTGCCTCCAGTAACACTGAATTCAATCACCATTCCCTTTAGTAAAGAAGTAAGGAACCTTGGGTTAACCTTAACTGAAACTCTTGACTGGTCACCACATATAAGAAATACACGTAAAAAGATATACGCATCCCTTCACCCACTCGTGCACCATAAGAATATTTTACCACTAGACATTAAGATTAAACTCATCCAGACACTAATACTACCAATTCTAGACTACTGTGACATCGTTCTCGTTGACGCGACTCATGGACAAACAATGAAACTCCAACAAGCATTGAACGGTTCGCTTTCAATCTAAGATACGATGCCCACATAACCCCAAGCTCTTTCATGGCTTAAACCTGATGAACGCCGTAAATTTCACTTGTTGACATCCATCTATCGATTTCTGCATGAAAACACCTCCACGTACTGTACCCATGTGAGTAATCTCGATGGAAAATATGCTTCTGCCTCCAGCTAGCATCAGGGCTCGGGCGTGTACCGTTCTCCCATGTAGCAGTTGCATATTTTGGATTTGAGGCTAAAAGGTATCAACTCTACAATGATAAGGCACAACTCTATTCTAAAACTTTAATTCTGTAATAAACTTCATGGCTTCACACACACAAAACAAATCCCACAACCACAAAACAAACCAACAAAAATTATTTCCACAATCCACAAATATGAACATAATATTATCATAATAAAATCATATCATAACACAAACCTTTACACTTATGTGAACTTTACAAAGTACTCTAGTGCGCTGATGCACATACAACTTCAGAACAAACTGTACTTTAATTCTTCTGTCATCCAATGTGACTTCATTAATTCTACACAATTAATTATTCCTTGAACCTTGTCTTAATTTGACAATAATGTGTATCGTGTGTGTTTTGATCTTTCTCTTCCCACCAAATGCTTTACATGCATTAGCCTATTCTGGTGTTGCACAGCAGTCTACGTACAACTCCATAATTATGTAAGCTACCCCTACACTTCCTCTATTTATATAGTTCCACTGCATGCCGTGTGTGATTTCATATTAAAAACATTAATTAACGCTGTGTCGGACGGTACTATTAAACTACCTTTTCGGGCGTAGCCTGTGGCATCTGGTAACCCACTTCAGAAACAGATGTCAGTGACAGTACAAATGCAACGTCTAACCATTCGTTAGATAGCTAAAATCATGAACCATCAGGATAATCTATAATTATCAATGTGTTCTTAAACCACATGACTTTATTACTCAAAATAACAATGTTTCATTTTATGTAATTAACAGGGTCTAAAATCTGTTCCTTTAATACTTGTTTTCACGGTTCGCTTGACCGTCCAGACCCTCTTCCCGAGCGGCCGGTACACAACAGAAGTGGAGTGAGGTCCTACATTACCTCCCCCTCGTTTCCTGTCTGACTTCTTTCTCCCCAAGCAGTAAAAGATTTTATAAGACAAACACTGTGGTCCCAGCGACACACATATCTCAATAGATTTAAACGGAATATTATGCAAATAGGTTCTGGATGAGCTTTCACATTTATTCCTACCCTGAGGATGATAATAATTGGCTCCAAAATAGGCCCATTTCAACATAAAGGCACGAGATTCATAACACATTAGTCCATTAGGTAACCGGTATCTTTAATAAATATTGCGGCCAGCCCATGCTGCCGTCTTGGGATTCGCTTCAACGAGCCGAATCACTCAACAAATAGTTCTCGGGGAATCAGATAGCGTGCAGAGGTGTCCATTGTTTTCCTCCCACCTATCACGGGATTCGAACCCGGAACATTCCATATCCATCATCAGAGCTAGGGTCCATTTTCACTATATACGCTCTGGCATAAAGTACATCTCTCATTACGCCCACGGCATACGAGATTTCATACGAAGAATAGATACCCTGGTCCTTCCTAATGCTATGATCTGCGTCCTATAATTACCAAGAGAAATCTATCAATTACTCTATAAGCTTTTCACATAAGCTGCAAATTCAATTCACTAATAGCTCTTCCATTTCCTGGCATAATTATATTCCCATTAATACAATATTCTGATATCAAACTCTTTTCTTAATCCCGTAACGTAATCTTACTGTATAATCTTACTGCTTAGATCGATAAGTCTTGCCCTTTAGCGTAAATATTTCTTGTTTACAACATTTTGCCTGATGCGTTCATTCATACCTTTATATTCATTATTATTATTATTATTATTATTATTATTATTCTCACTGACATAAATTTACCAAAATCCGACACAACTCCATCTTACAAATCGAACAACCATGTTCGTGACATTTACATAACTGATTTGCCATTTCCAATTAATAGTGGTAACGATTAATCCACTCACTGATGCAAAATAACATCTCAAATCTATCAAAATCAACACAATAATGAGTAAACTTGGAGAGTCTATCTCCTACTCTGATTCTTACTGGCATCTTTATAATTCTGAAATCACACTACATGCAGTGACCTGTACCTCTACTTAAACATAATTTGTGGGGTACTTACATATCTTAAGGCTCCGTCACGGTGGTTCCAACCACTCATATCCTTCCTGGTCGCCTGCCATATGCAGATTTTAGTGCGACATTTTCATCTTGAATACACACATTTTCTGACACATATTTTTCGTTAACCACACGACACTTTGCATTTCTCTAAAGAAGCTATTGCTTCCAAAACATGACACTTTAAAACACTTATTAAACTATTAATTTAAAAGACATTTCACATATAATTTACATAACACACGTCACTCCGTACACTTTTCCTTGGTTGAAATTCCCTAGCAAAGATATCCAAAATGCAGGTGTCTACGGCATCTCCCGTACTCCTACCAACTCCTGATTGAAAGTCTGGTTCGCTTGCCCTCGGATTTCACCAACAGTTTATCCATACTCCTACGGTAAGCTTCCTGATTCGCATAACTATGCTAACTTCCGTCCTGAGCGTTATTATTTGGTATTCAAAGACATTACCAAATGCTTCGTAATGTTTCTTTTAGCGCATTCCATCGTAATTAGACATGTACGATCAGTCAATATTTTATACATTGCGCTTAACACTGTGCATAACTTTACATAGATTATTATTTACAATAGTTCTGCAACTTATCTCACACGTTGCTTCCTAAGTGAACACACCATTGTTCGTTCTGCTGACAAAAACTGTGTAACGACGACTGTTTGCGACTCTCTGTGACAGACTGTGTCCAACTGTGTAAACTGCGTTTAGACTGGCTGCAACACTGGCGTACGACTGGGTTAAGACTGGGCTAAAGACTGACGTGCTACTAGGTGAAGACTGAGCTAAAGACTGAGGCTCTGCCAAGGGTCGACTCCCTTATATTGGATTCCCACGAAAAGTAGAACTAAATTTTCCCGCGCTATCTCGACTCCTCTCCCAGCACGATTCTGGTCTCGAAACCATGCTCATCGGGTTCCTTTTCCTTCACTGATCCCAGAACTGTCTGCGTGCTGAAGAATCGCTCGGCCAATTAATTAATATTAATTCCTTTCTCCATAGCGTGGGGACGCTATCTCACTGGGAATCCCTGGCAACCTCGTTAAAACCAAGCCGCGAACAACCATAGTCTCTGTTCTTCCGCACTTCATTAAATATGCGTCAATTTCGCAGATTAAAGGCTCTAAAATTAGCCTCCTGGCTAAAGATTCATCTGTGTGCCACTCTCATGTCATTGTGTTACTCCAATCATGAGTAATCAATGATTTTCCTTGGGATCTTCCCATCCCATTCTTACATCCATTCTCAGTCGGGGAAAAACTGGGTCATTATTCAAGTCCCCAATCTCCTCCAGACGACATAACGAGGTCAGCAAGATGGACGTGGCTCCATGCTGCACCTCCCACAATTCTGGGCCAATTAGTTAAACGTCAAACTCTGCACTTTCCGTGCTCCAAGTCCAGTATAGCCTACTTCTAGTAGTCTAATAATGCTGTATTTCGCTCAATTTCCTGCATTATTTTCATAAATAATGTCATTATCAACTGGAATCACACCAGTGATTAAATATACACTTTTCTCTAGGGGTTTTTACCATGAAACTCCCTCAACAGATCTCGGGTTCGTTCCCTGGTGGAACCTTTATACTGAGATCACAGTCTCTGAGATCCACGTTCGATATCAGTCAGCATAAGCCCCTCGGGTTCAGATTCCCCTTGCAAAACTTATAGAAATCAATTGCAAGTGATTTTCTGTAAGTAACCAGCTGACTGTCTACCACTGTCTATGTTTACATCTGGGGTCCTTCACCTCGTCTGGCTGCGAGTAGTTTAGTTCAGTTCCCCCTTCCACACTGCGCTCTCTCTAAGCTGTTTATTCTCTCGACGGAGGGCTGCATTTATGGCCTCGGCCTCCCTCGCCGCTTCAACCATTTCATTGTAGAATTCTCGCAGACATTGGCATTCTTGTTGTTCGTCCCTTACACTGGGCAAGCTGTCTGCTTCTCGTTCCGTCTCGCTGCGTGAACGTTCAGGTCTGACTTCGCTATCCACGTTCAGTTGGGTATGCGCTGTTAATACTTCTTCTTGTTCGTCTAATTCTTCTGGCGAATAATAAACTTTTAAATTGGCTGCATTCATAATGACCTCGTTTCCAGTTTCTAAATGCTTTATCCTGTATGTATTGTTTTGAAGGTCTCTAATCACCTCGAACGGGCCGTGATACGCAAAATTGAACTTCTTATACTTCCGTGCCTCTGGATCTGAACTGGCGGATTTCCGCACTAACACTTTCTGTCCGACGAGAAGCGGTCTGTGATACCTCTTCGCACGATTTCTCCTCTGACGTCTCTCCGCCTGTGCTTTGAGATATTCGAAGGTTCGTTGGATCCTCAATTCTCGTCCTGGCTGTGCGTCTACTGGTAATGGAATGACACCCGTCCACGGTCTCTCCGGTCTCTGATCCAAATGTAGAGTCACGGGAACTTGACCTGTCGCCTCGTGAACAGTATAATTTATACAGTATTCAATTACTTCTAGGAATTCAATCCAACGCCAATTCTCTTCAGAGCAGTAGATCTTCATGTATTTCTGGATCTCTCTCATTACTCTCTCAACTGGATTTGCCTCAGGATGGCGAATGGTAGATAAAATCTGCCTAATTCCTAGAGTTTCCAGTTCTCGACGAAATTCTGCACTTGTGAAGCAACTTCCGTGGTCCGAGAGGATGTTATCCGGCTTCCCAAGAATCGGAATAACTCTCTCTTTCAGGCGTTTCAATACCTGCTTTGAACTTGTCTTCTGTATGGGGCATAATACCACCATTTTCGAAAATACATCCATGGCTACAAAAATGTGTCTATTGCCTCTACGTGCTCTAGGCAATGGTCCATAGTTATCCATGCTTAATAGCTGCCTTGGCTTCTCCGGTAACAACGGTATAGGTCGTTGTTTCATTTAAAAGGGATTTGGCTTTACCCTTTGGCATAGATCACATGTCCTAATAGCATTTCTCACCGTTTCTCTCAACTTTGGCCAAGTAAATGCTTCTTTCAACAGAGCACAAATTTTGTCTATTCCGGGATGTCCAAATGTTCTGTGTGCTAGCCACACCAATCTCCTCTGCAAAGATGCAGGAATCACAATCCTTTGACGTGTATGATCTACATCATCCCACTTGTGTAGTATCTGATTATACCATACATAATCTGTTGCCAATGCCTCTGTCTCTCTGTATATTGCAGTTCCCCTTGCTAAACGTCCCTCGAAGTAATCGATCATCATCTTCAGCCGCGGGTCTTCGCGTTGTAGGTTGGTAAGATTCTTCAAATCATCCAACGTCTTCTGATCTCGATTCTCAATCTGGACAGCTAGCGCTTCCTCTTCTCTAGGGTAACGGCTTAATATGTCCGGTATTCCGTTTTCTTTCCCTGGACAGTATTCTATTTCCACATTGAATTGCTGAATATACAGGGACCATCTTGTCAATCTCTGGCTAGACAAGTCTGTCTTTAACAAAAATGTTAAAGCTTTACGGTCTGTTCTGAGGACTATTTGAAAGCCGTACACGAGTTTATGCCATGTTTGCAACGCGTACCAAATTGCGAGCAACTCTATCTCTGTAATCGTGTAGTTTTTCTCATGGGCCTTCAGCCTCCTACTTATAAAGGCAATAAAAACTTTCTTTTCAGGCTGGTCAACATTTTCCTGGAATAGCATCGCTCCAATCCCAATGAGTGATGCATCCGTCTGTATGATGAACTTCTGGGTATAATCCGGGTATCCCAGTTTCACATATTCCAAAAGCATTTGTTTTGACCTCACGAATGCTTCTTGACATTGCTCCGTCCAATTCCATCTGCCGCCTTTCTTCAATAGGTCCTGCAATGGTGCTACTGTCGTAGTATAATTTGGGCAGTGGTTCGAAAAGAATCCAATTACTCCCAAATATTGTCGGACGTGCTTAACTTTCGTGGGTGGAGGGAAATTTCGAATTACCTCCAATTTATCTGGATTAGGCTTAACTCCATTTGCATCAATGACATGCCCTAGGAATTTAACTTCCCTCTGACAGAAGTGCGATTTCTTGATATTAACCTTGAAGTTAGCTTCTCGAAGGTCATCTAGCAACTTCTTCAGGTCTCTCATGTGCTCCTCCAGAGATTCTGATGTGAGTAGAATGTCGTCTACATATCTGATGGTTCTCTCTTTCACATCATCTGATAGATTGCGATCTAACGCTCTTATCAGGGCTGAACCAGCTGTTTTTAACCCAAAAGGTAGCCTTAAAAACGTATATGTGTGTTGATCAAACATGAATCCTGTCAACAGACTAGTTTTCTTCTCTAATTCAAGATGGTGGAAACTGGATGTGATGTCCAAGTTTGTGAATACAGTTTTCCCTTTGAACTTCCTGAGGATCTCTTTAATAGGTGGCACTTGGTCAAACTCCGGAATAACCTTCAAATTTAAATATCTCAGGTCCAGACATACCCTAACAGTCCCGTCTGTCTTCGGTACGATTACCAATGGACTTACATAAGGCGTAGGTGTCTTCTCAATAACACCGGCCTCCAACATCTTCTGAATTGCGTCTTTCACTTTGGCATAATGCTTTTCAGCAATAGGGTAGGGTTTTTGCCTAAATGGTGTCCAATCGCTGACTTGGAAAGCATAAGTGAAGTTCTTTATACGACCAGGTCTCGAATCAAAGACTTCCTTCTGTTCCAGTAATAACTGCTTTAAATTTTCCTTCTCTTTTTGCCCAATTTTCGCTTCTTCTAGCTTTTCCGAAAGATATTCTTCCAGTTCGGGTTCCAGATCTTTTCCCAAGTCTGTGGCTAGTGTTTTCAGTTCTTCTTCTAACTGTTCAATAGCTAACACTTCTTCTCCAGTCACATCTCTGTATGTATGCCATACTTGTTCACTTGACCCTGGTTCAATCTCATTGCGTGCGACCTCCAAGCCTTCGGCTTCCTCATTCACATGGAACATAACCCTGTCCTGTGCTAGGTCTATTATCACTCTGTATTCCCTTATAAATTCTGCCCCAATAAGTAGGTTATAAGGCAGTTTGTTTACTAATAGAAAACTCTGCGAGAAAATAGAGCCTCCTATCTGTAAATCTAAGAATACCTGATATTTACATATCATTGTTCTGTCTGGAATTACCCCTTTTATTTTTACACTAGAGATCGGTATTTTCAAAACATTCTCTCTCTGGGCTATTTCATTAAATAAAGCTTGTGTCATAAGGCTCACTGTAGAACCGGTGTCTAACAGACTTCTTATTTTCAATCCTGCCACTCTTACAATTATAATAGGCAATTCTCTCTTGACCATGACCTGTGATCCTCCTGTATCCTCGATTAGCTCTTCTGGTTTGGCTATCCAATTGATGATGATAACAGACTTCCATCCATCAGTCTTGAACTCTTCTAATTTTGGCGTTTTTTTTTTTCTTCAGCGCCCGTCCCCTTGGAGTTTCTTCTCTCCTGTTCGCTGCGCTGTAGCTCCAAACTCTTAGCTCCATCTCCATATCTGTCTGGCGATGTCCTGTTCTGCATAGCTTCTTGCCAACGGACTTGTTGTTTCTAGGGCTCATCTCCCCTTTCCTCGAGGTATCGCAATGAAGC
Organism: Meconema thalassinum; assembly: GCA_946902985.2. Classification (NCBI taxonomy): domain Eukaryota; kingdom Metazoa; phylum Arthropoda; class Insecta; order Orthoptera; family Tettigoniidae; genus Meconema; species Meconema thalassinum. The sequence goes on along the minus strand of OX336388.2, from coordinate 1,002,863,657 downwards.
GTGATATCGTTCATCTACCTCGTCATCGAAGTTCCTTCTTCTTTCTTGGGGTCTCCAATTTCTATTGTTGCCTTCTTGGCCATTGTTACCTCCATTGTTTTGGTACGGTCTACCCCTTGTATTCTGCTTATTCGACGAATTTCGGCCTCTTCCTCCTCTACTAGCATTCCCTTTGTACTTTGGCTGCCATCTTCTGGGTTCCGGTTCCCATTGACGTCCGTTGGAATCTAGTGTTTCAGTGCTCGTAGCTTTATTGTTCCTTGGAGCTTGATGTTGGTCAGTCTGCGTGTTGGTCACGTGTACCTGTTCCACGGTTCGACTCTGACGCATCGTATTTGCTGTTGTGAGGTCCAGTTGTCTAAGAACTGCCTCCATTTCTATAGCCGTTTTCGCATTAGCCGAGATTAGCAGTCTTTGGATCTCGTATGGAAGCTGTTTGGCGATAGCAATACATAATTCCAGCTCGCTCTGTTTTTGATCCAGTTCTTTGAAACGACACATCTGAGACATGAAAAACTCCGCGTACTTCGTTGGGTTGCTGGTACTGTATCTTTTGGAATACAAATCCAGCCTCAAATTTTGCTGTGTGGCTGGATCCCAGAACCGTTTCAAAAATGCCTCTCGAAACTCCTCAACAGTATCGAAAGTATACCGGAAACTGCGAAACCATAATGCGCATTCTCCCTCTGTTAGTTTCTCAATGGCTCGTAGCCTGCGCTCTGGCGGTATCCGCGCATCATTCAGATATTCAGACACTTCCTTCAACCAATATTTTGGTGTCATATTACAGTTGCTACCTGAGAACTTCCTTGGTTTTTCTTCGCTTGCCCTGATTATGTTTATCACCTGGGTGTGCGTAGCATTTCCATGTGGCGTTGATGCTGCAATTGGTGCACCTGGCGTCATATAAGGACTTTCGCCTGGGCCTGTAGCATTCCTGATTATAGGTTGGGTTTCTAAGTCTGCCCACCTTGTTTTCCTCATATCTTCCATGCTGCCTTCACTTGACTTAGGACTTTTCATAAGGGTTTCCTCCTGTGCGATTATCCTAGTCTCCATTGGATTGTGGCGCATCTCCGCTCTTTCAAGTCGAGTAATTACCTCCTTCTCGATTCGGGTAAGTCTATCACGATTTTCCTCAGCTACTTGAAATATTTTCTTCTTGTCTTCTTTCAGACTTTGTTTGATATGGGAGATTTCATCCTCTACATCTTCCTTAATTTGAGCAAGGGTCTTGTCGCTTGCCTCTGTCTTCTGGCCCTCTCTTATTTCGAGTTCTTCTCTCAGTCCTTTAATTTCCTCTTGAATGTGTCCATTGACTTTTGACAATTCATTCCGGACCTTGATGATCTCACCTCTATTCTCCTCTTGCCTTTTGTTAACTACAACAATGTCGCTTTGAACTTGGTCCAGTTCTTGATGAATTTGCCCATCTGACCTTTCACGTTGCTTACTAGCTCTTTACTTTCATTAGCGATAGCCTTAATCTCGCTTATTTCCTGACATTGATCTAATATGTTCTGATCCTGTTTCTTGAGGTCACCGTTAATTGCTCTAGCATAGCTTTTCAATTTCTGGTCCCATTTAGAGTCGTTCTCCTCTAACCTCTGATCTACCGTTCTCGTAAATTCTGAAAATTGTTTCGCTTGGCGTTCGAGATTCGCCTCATTTTGGATTTGAATATCCTTAATGTCATTAGACAGCGCATCTAACCTACTGTTAGTTTCATCCTGAGCATGCTTACATGCTTGTAAGTTACTTTCGAGCTTGGCTTCTATAGCCTCGAAACGTTTATCTGTTTTAACCTGCATTTCTGATACAATGCTTACAACAGTTTCTGTTACTTCGGTCTTAATTACCTCTTGCATTTGACCTAACTTATCATTTAATTCAACCTTATTTGCATCCAATCGGTTACTTAATTCAACCTGGTTATGATTCATTGCAAGCTGATTATCATCTAACCGAGCGTTTATTCCCTCCTGGCAAGCCTTAGCTTCCAGCTTATTTTGTTCATTAACAGCGTCAAAATGCTGTCTTAAGCCTGCGATCAACTGCACAATCTCCTCTGTACCTGACATTTCTACAATAATATACTGTGAGATGCAGGCAGGCTTCCTGGAAACATGTGTGGATACGTTTTGAAGAGAAACATCAAACACTGTACACATATTGTAAAGTCGTACAAAACCTGTCAATATTATGATAAATTGTGGATCTGGTATGTAGCGCTTGTACCCTTGGATAATCCACTTCTCAATAGAGAGATTCTGCGTTACATCAAAAGCCTACTGAACTCACAAATCACTCAAACACAGTTTGAGGGAAAAAAAAAAACAATTACTATGGTTTTCCCCACGAAATACCATAAAAATCTATGGGTTTTCCCTAAATCCCATAAGCTCCACGAACTCTGGGCGCCATGATAAATAAAAATGAGATGATGCTCATGCTTTTCCCCACACACGGGCGACATGATAAATAAATGCAATGACCGGTTCGTGCAATGCCAAGATCGCTCATATTGCACTAACGCATGCGGTTCCATAGTGAGTTAATACCGCTCCACGTTGCTTGGGCCATGATAAATTAAAGAGGAATCTATCAAAATTTATATTGTTCGTATCGGAGCTTAGCTTGAGATTTGGTGCGGTCATTCCCTACTTCATGTTAATTGTTACTTTAATCGAGTTGTGTGCATTAGATCTAGACCGACTTCAGTTGTACTTATAGCTCAAATCACTGTACAAGACATCAATTTCCATGTACCCATGTGAGTAATCTCGATGGAAAATATGCTTCTGCCTCCAGCTAGCATCAGGGCTCGGGCGTGTACCGTTCTCCCATGTAGCAGTTGCATATTTTGGATTTGAGGCTAAAAGGTATCAACTCTACAATGATAAGGCACAACTCTATTCTAAAACTTTAATTCTGTAATAAACTTCATGGCTTCACACACACAAAACAAATCCCACAACCACAAAGCAAACCAACAAAAATTATTTCCACAATCCACAAATATGAACATAATATTATCAGAATAAAATCATATCATAACACAAACCTTTACCCTTATGTGAACTTTACAAAGTACTCTAGTGCGCTGATGCACATACAACTTCAGAAACAAACTATACTTTAATTCTTCTGTCATCCAATGTGACTTCATTAATTCTACACAATTAATTATTCCTTGAACCTTGTCTTAATTTGACAATAATGTGTATCGTGTGTGTTTTGATCTTTCTCTTCCCACCAAATGCTTTACATGCATTAGCCTATTCTGGTGTTGCACAGCAGTCTACGTACAACTCCATAATTATGTAAGCTACCCCTACACTTCCTCTATTTATATAGTTCCACTGCATGCCGTGTGTGATTTCATATTAAAAACATTAATTAACGCTGTGTCGGACGGTACTATTAAACTACCTTTTCGCGCGTAGCCTGTGGCATCTGGTAACCCACTTCAGAAACAGATGTCAGTGACAGTACAAATGCAACGTCTAACCATTCGTTAGATAGCTAAAATCATGAACCATCAGGATAATCTATAATTATCAATGTGTTCTTAAACCACATGACTTTATTACTCAAAATAACAATGTTTCATTTTATGTCATTAACAGGGTCTAAAATCTGTTCCTTTAAAACTTGTTTTCACGGTTCGCTTGACCGTCCAGACCCTCTTCCCGAGCGGCCGGTACACAATAGAAGTGGAGTGAGGTCCTACATTACCTCCCCCTCGTTTCCTGTCTGACTTCTTTCTCCCCAAGCAGTAAAAGATTTTACAAGACAAACACTGTGGTCCCAGCGACACACATATCTCAATGGATTTAAACGGAATATTATGCAAATAGGTTCTGGATGAGCTTTCACATTTATTCCTACCCTGAGGATGATAATAATTGGCTCCAAAATAGGCCCATTTCAACATAAAGGCACGAGATTCATAACACATTAGTCCATTAGGTAACCGGTATCTTTAATAAATATTGCGGCCAGCCCATGCTGCCGTCTTGGGATTCGCTTCAACGAGCCGAATCACTCAACAAATAATTCTCGGGGAATCAGATAGCGTGCAGAGGTGTCCATTGTTTTCCTCCCACCTATCACGGGATTCGAACCCGGAACATTCCATATCCATCATCAGAGCTAGGGTCCATTTTCACTATATACGCTCTGGCATAAAGTACATCTCTCATTACGCCCACGGCATACGAGATTTCATACGAAGAATAGATACCCTGGTCCTTCCTAATGCTATGATCTGCGTCCTATAATTACCAAGAGAAATCTATCAATTACTCTATAAGCTTTTCACATAAGCTGCAAATTCATTTCACTAAAAGCTCTTCCATTTCCTGGCATAATTATATTCCCATTAATACAATATTCTGATATCAAACTCTTTTCTTAATCCCGTAGCGTAATCTTACTGTATAATCTTACTGCTTAGATCGATAAGTCTTGCCCTTTAGCGTAAATATTTCTTGTTTACAACATTTTGCCTGATGCGTTCATTCATACCTTTATATTCATTATTATTATTATTATTATTATTATTATTATTATTCTCACTGACATAAATTTACCAAAATCCGACACAACTCCATCTTACAAATCGAACAACCATGTTCGTGACATTTACATAACTGATTTGCCATTTCTAATTAATAGTGGTAACGATTAATCCACTCACTGATGCAAAATAACATCTCAAATCTATTAAAATCAACACAATAATGAGTAAACTTCGAGAGTCTATCTCCTACTCTGATTCTTACTGGCATCTTTATAATTCTGAAATCACGCTACATGCAGTGGCCTATACATCTACTTAAACATAATTTGTGGGGTACTTACATATCTTAAGGCTCCGTCACGGTGGTTCCAACCACTCATATCCTTCCTGGTCGCCTGCCATATGCAGATTTTAGTGCGACATTTTCATCTTGAATACACACATTTTCTGACACATATTTTTCGTTAACCATACGACACTTTGCATTTCTCTAAATAAGCTATTGCTTCCAAAACATGACACTTTAAAACACTTATTAAACTATTAATTTAAAACACATTTCTCATATAATTTACATAACACACGTCACTCCGTACACTTTTCCTTGGTTGAAATTCCCTAGCAAAGATATCCAAAATGCAGGTGTCTACGGCATCTCCCGTACTCCTACCAACTCCTGATTGAAAGTCTGGTTCGCTTGCCCTCGGAATTCACCAACAGTTTATCCATACTCCTACGGTAAGCTTCCTGATTCGCATAACTATGCTAACTTCCGTCCTGAGCGTTATTATTTGGTATTCAAAGACATTACCAAATGCTTCGTAATGTTTCTTTTAGCGCATTCCATCGTAATTAGACATGTACGATCAGTCAATATTGTATACATTGCGCTTAACACTGTGCATAACTTTACATAGATTATTATTTACAATAGTTCTGCAACTTATCTCACACGTTGCTTCCTAAGTGAACACACCATTGTTCGTTCTGCTGACAAAAACTGTGTAACGACGACTGTTTGCGACTCTCTGTGACAGACTGTGTCCGAATGTGTAAACTGCGTTAAGACTGGCTGCAACACTGGCGTACGACTGGGTTAAGACTGGGCTAAAGACTGACGTGCTACTAGGTGAAGACTGAGCTAAAGACTGAGGCTCTGCCAAGGGTCGACTCCCTTATATTGGATTCCCACGAAAAGTAGAGCTAAATTTTCCCGCGCTCTCTCGACTCCTCTCCCAGCACGATTCTGGTCTCGAAACCATGCTCATCGGGTTCCTATTCCTTCACTGATCCCAGAACTGTCTGCGTGCTGAAGAATCGCTCGGCCAATTAATTAATATTAATTCCTTTCTCCATAGCGTGGGGACGCTATCTCACTGGGAATCCCTGGCAACCTCGTTAAAACCAAGCCGCGAACAACCATAGTCTCTGTTCTTCCGCACTTCATTAAATATGCGTCAATTTCGCAGATTAAAGGCTCTAAAATTAGCCTCCTGGCTAAAGATTCATCTGTGTGCCACTCTCATGTCATTGTGTTACTCCAATCATGAGTAATCAATGATTTTCCTTGGGATCTTCCCATCCCATTCTTACATCCATTCTCAGTCGGGGAAAAACTGGGTCATTATTCAAGTCCCCAACCTCCTCCAGACGACATAACGAGGTCAGCAAGATGGACGTGGCTCCATGCTGCACCTCCCACAATTCTGGGCCAATTAGTTAAACGTCAAACTCTGCACTTTCCGTGCTCCAAGTCCAGTATAGCCTACTTCTAGTAGTCTAATAATGCTGTATTTCGCTCAATTTCCTGCATTATTTTGATAAATAATGTCATTATCAACTGGAATCACACCAGTGATTAAATATACACTTTTCTCTAGGGGTTTTTACCATGAAACTCCCTCAACAGATCTCGGGTTCGTTCCCTGGTGGAACCTTTATACTGAGATCACAGTCTCTGAGATCCACGTTCGATATCAGTCAGCATAAGTCCCTCGGGGTCAGTACATGTCATCAAAATTTAGTTACTTGTCCTCATATCATAATCGAAGCACTCGATCTGGCTCTTCCCTCGCCATCCCCATCAACCACTCATCCATGTTTAACCGCTCTTTTGCTGTAGCTGGGTCTCGACTATGGAATTCAACTCCTCTGGATATCAGAAATTCCACAACAATAAATAAATTTAAGGCCGCATGCCGAGATTACCTGTTGAATACTGCTGATTGCCCCGTGTGAATGGTGATGGATGACAGGACGTATGACTGAGCTAGGATTATATCTAGGATATTATAGAAATGTCTGTGGCATTGTGATTATTATTATTATTTGTACAAAACGAACCCAGATAACTACAGAGGAATTACCCTTCTGGACTGCACATATAAAATTTTCTCTCGTATAATTTACAACAGGATCAAAAACATTCTGGAACCACAACTTGGAGAATATCAAGGAGGATTTCGCCCTTACAGAAGTTGTCCAGACCAAATCCTTAGCCTGAAATTAATAATGGAATATTACAAAAACAGAAATAAGCAACTCTTTATCACTTTTATAGATTTCAAGAAAGCCTATGATAGTATTCATAGACTGACACTGCTAAAAATCCTCAGATCATACGGTCTCCATCCTAAATTGATAAAAATCATTCAATTAACATTATCAAACACAAATTCGAAAGTTAAATTTAGGGGAGAAATATCAACAGCTTTCACAGTAAAAACTGGTCTCAGACAAGGTGATGGATTATCCCCTCTGCTTTTCAATGTGGCTCTTGATTATATCATGAAGGTTTGGCAAAAGGAAAACCCTCCTAAGATCAAAATTGGAACAAAACCATCAATAAAAATAAACTGCTTAGGATTTGCAGATGACTTGGCTCTTTTAGCACTAGACAAGGAAGAGGTTTGTACTCAGATCACTAGTCTCCAAGAAATTGCTCAAGGGATAGGATTACAGATATCCTTTGAAAAAACTGAGATCATGCCTATGAAACCCTTAGATATAAATGAAGTCTATATAAATGATCATAAAATTAACCTAGTTCCTCAATTTAAGTATCTTGGAGAAATTATAACACATAACTTAAACGAAAAAGTAACTTGGATAAATAGAACAAATAAAATGAAAAAGGCACAATCTCTAACCTGGTCAACATATAATAAAAAATGCCTATCAATAGCTACTAAGATCCAACATTATAAAACTGTAACTCTCCCTGAAGCCACTTATGCTTGTGAAACACTGTTCCAAATTAAAAATGAACAAAGAACTGATCAGCTCCTCAAAACGGAAAGAAGAATCATTAGAACGTGCATAAATAAAAAGTATCAGGTTGAGGGAGTCTGGAGGATTCTCCCAAATGAAACTGTCTATCGTGAGATTGATCCAATCACCAGCACAATGAAGAAGAAAAGAATTTCATATTTTTTTCACATCTTACGGCTTCCAGAAAACAGAATTGTACGCCAACTGGTGATGAGAAATCTAGGAAAGAAAACTGGAGGTAAATGGATCCAAGAAATCCAACAAGATCTCAAAGCAGTTGGACTCAAGATAACAGATGCCGAGGAGAAAAATAAAATTAACACCATACTTAAAACTCACAAATTTTCTGCAGAAATGACACACAGAAAGCCTATGGAGATTTCAGATGAGTTGAGAAAATCCCGATCTGAAAGAATGAAAAAGTACTGGAAAGAGCGCAAGAACCAAGCAGTACTACCTTCAAAGAAGAAGTGATTGTGGAACGACTCAAGTGGTCCAATGTGACCAATCAAGATTAATAATAATAATAATAATAATTATTACTATCATTATTCATGTGCCTTTTTTACTAATATTAGTATTAGCATAATTAATTTACTCCTTATTTATCATCATAATATTTTTTGTATTTTCGAAATTGTCATAAGCTATGTACTGGTACCATATTTCGTGGTTAAGTGTAAGAGAGGGCCATGAGCCCTAACTTCGCCACTACCGAAGACATAAAATAAATAAATAAATAAATATGAGGACCCGAGATAAGAAGTGACCATCTACTACTGGTATTAACATCTGTGACGGAGAGAACACAGGAACGGGTACAAACAAGGAAGAGAAAGGAAAGAGCAAAGCCAAGAATAAAGGCGTATAAACTGAGGGAAACGAAAGAGATACAAGAACAGTTTCAAAATAAGGTTAGTACAAAACTACGAGACATGAACGAAGAAAGTGAGGAAGGAAATTTAGAAACCACATGGAATATGTTTAAAAGAGGCATCCTGGAAAGAGCAACTGGCATATGTGGAGTTACAATAGGAAATTCAAAACAAAGGAACACATCGTGGTAGAATGACCAAGTAAAAGAGGCTGTTAAAGAAAAGAAAGAGCTATGGAAAAGATACCTCAATACGAAAGCAACAGAAGACTACCAGAGGTACAAAAACCAAAGAATTGTGGTAAAGGAGATTGTTAAGGTTGCCAAGACATAAAGCTGGGAAAAGGCTGGTGAGTTTATGGAAAAATCCCATGATGAAAATCAAAAACCGTTCTATAAAATCCTGAAGAACTGGAGGAAGGAGAAGGAATGCTCCCTGAAATATATTAAAGAGAAGAACGGCGAGTTACCAACGACAGATGAAGAGATCATGGAGAGAAGGAAGCAGCAATTCGAGGAACTGCTAGAACAAAAAGAGCAGCATGTGGGGGAAAGATTGGAAGAAGAGGATACGGCGGTAGAAGAGGAAGGTGAAAGTACATATATTACACTTGAAGAATTGAGGGCAGCAATCAGAAAGATCAAGCATGGGAAAGCAGCTGGGCACGATCAAATGTCATCGGAAATGATCAAATATATGGGACAAAAAGGGGAAAATCTAGTGCTGCAGGTGATGAACATAGCATGGAAGACGAAAGAAATCCCTAGATACTGTCTAGGAGACTCGTGTACAGTATAAATTCATGAATTGATGATGATAATAATTGTTGTTTTAATGGGCCTAACATTGAAGGTTATAATTCATGAATTGGCACAGATGATATCAAATGGTGCGAAAGCGAGAAAAACTTAAGTTTCGGTCTAAGTTAATTAATTGCCAGACTACCAGTGTGCATTTAAAGAAAGACGAGTCGTTCGTAAGCAAAGTTCATTTCAGCATTTAATTATTTGATTTATTGTAAAAGAAAATCATTTGACAGTTTACGGATATTGAGTGTCATGATCCATAGCTTATAGGCTACCAGATGTTGGAGATTTAAATAAGTATGGTACGTGACCTGGCAGTAACCTAAAAAAAGCATGCGTGTTGTCTTATATTTCTGAAACTGTTAGAATAACAAGGTTCCGTACTTAAAGAGATATTTATGAATATGAGGTTTTACGATGGAAGCGAATAATATAACTGACAAACAACTTAAAGAAACATGTCAAATTTAAAAGAATCATTTAAAAATATCCTATAATTTTTTAAGAATTTTTACATCTATATGCATGAATGTAAGAAAGACTTAACTACGGGTTTACGTTCAAATTAAGAGTTAAGAGAAACGTTCCTAACTAACAATATTCAGTAGTCGTATGGCGTGCTTGGTTGCACAGAAAGAAACAGGAATGTACTGCAGATTATAATATCCACAACGCCGTTATTTACAAGCTGAGAGACAAACCATTAGAAATATACAGTACGTGCTTTGAACTACTTACTAATTCACCAACACTTCTTTAATTATTTCACCGCCACGCAGTCAGCCGCTTCTTAGGGGCAGTGTTTGGAAGTGCAAGGCATTTCTACAGTGACGGAACCTCGCAGTGGTCGTGTGTAGCCGCCCGTCGAGCAAGGCACAGGTGTAGGAGCAGCATAGCACCCAACCAGTTCAAAACATTTACATTATTTTAGCGTATGTAATACAAACAGTACATGAATGTTAGAATTGATGCTGGAAATGCAGTCCTTCACTTTCTAGACACATGTTGCACCGACGTAGGAGGTTTCGGTACACTCACTGCAATTCATTCTGACTGATACTTGGTATCAGTGCAGCTATTTCGTTCTTGAGAGCCTACCTTATGTTTGAGGTTCCACCACAAGTAAAAATCGCACGGCACTGAAAATTACGAACACATTTACTGTAAAACTTCTTCCTGAGAAGATAAGTTTTGACCAGGAAAATTCAATGTTTTGTTCTATACCTAACCATGTTCACGGGATACACGATAGGCTACAGTACTTCATTACAAGTCTTAATTATCTAAACTAGGGTGTCTTGCTAACTGCGTATGTATTCAATGCTTCCTGACCCGATGTTTTGTAACTGGTACATGCTAGTTACATGGCCGTAACTCATCGCGGTTAACCGCCACGCGGCCTCTGCGAGGTTCCGTAGTTTAGAGAAGGACCTCATTGTATAATGATACCAGGGCCAATCAATACAGTATATTTATTGAAACATGAACTAATATAGATTAGTGGTCATTTTTCGGATCAACGTTGGATCCCTCATCAGCAAATCTTAAAATTAGAGAAGCTTGAAAGTAATAACACCATAATATGTGTAAGATATTTGATTAAAACTATCATAATACATTAAATGTAATCGATCTTATACTAAATAGATAGATTTTGAACGAAAATACACCTAAATAAATACACATGAACAAAATTCTTAAAAAACACAATCGAAATTTATGCTTTTCAATAGGTTAACATGATTGTTCCAAATTGTAATGGATGTTTCCCTAACCTCAACCGCGACAACGCAACAACGCCCATGTACTTTGGGTGTGTGTAGAATCTGTCTGATAACCGGTGTTAATTGTGATGGATGTATTAGTGTGTGTTATCTGTAATTCAGGTATCAATTTCAAGTAGATCCTACTTTTGCTACCAAAGTGCTCCTGGCAACGACACCTAGCTGTCAAATCGGATACTGGATGCCACCACAACCGGCACCCGGGTGTGAACGTTGGAACTTAATAGAGCGTTAATCAAATCTAACCTTAAAAAATAAATTAGCTTCACACAATTGTAGTTAGTGGAAGGTTCTTTTACATGCCATAAATCTATGACATGGACCCGCCGGCTTTACTTCCCCTACGAAGGAAGGCATACTGATTGATTTTTAACGCTCTTACAAAATCCGAAGACATTGGGCGGGTTTGAACCTGCGATCTTGGGCATAGAAGCTCCTACGCAACCGAAGCCACTGTGAAACAAGTAGTTCCGTGAAGAACTAAACAGCCTATTTTCATATATCCTATTTATGTTAATTGCCTCGATCAACATACAAAATTTCAGTTTGATTGCTGTAATAGATTCGTAGATATTGAGAACCGACTAAATATTGAGGATGGTCGCCATGTTGGATTGTTATATGTATAGGCCATAGAGTCATGTACCATTAAAGGAAAATTATTGCGTAGGTCCATTATTCCAACTTTCACGTCGATCGCATGATTACGACACAAGAAATAAAAACGTAATTTTAAATTTCGCACTGCCGCCATCTTGAGGTTATGTAAACAATTGAACTAAATTAGATACAAGTGCATTACAATGTGTATAAACATTTGCTGTACCGAGTTTCATTGCGTTTGGATCATTAAATCGCGAGAAAGGTCTATTTAAAATTTTCAAATTCGCTTGACCGCCATATTCGTTTTGTAGTTACCGGTTTTTTAAAGTCTTGTGGATGAACTTCCAGTAGTGCCCTTTATCTCCGTACAAAATTTCAGGGCAATACCGTTAATAGTTTCAGAGATAGAGAATGCCGGTGAAATATTTCGCACAGCCGCCATCTTGAGGTTATGTAAACAATTGAACGATGTTTGATGTCGGAGCATTACAATGTGTATAAACATATACTGTACCATGTTTTATTGCGTTTGGTTGGTTAAATCGCGAGAAACGTCTATTTAAATGTCGCAAATTCGCGTGACCGCCATGTTGGTTTTGTAGTTACCAGTTTCTCAATGGTCACATAGGTGTGAATGCTGTTGAAATATTTCGCAAAGCCGCCATGTTGGATTGGTGAGACGTAACCAAATTTGAAGCGCACGGTCGGGGTCGTCCGAAATAGTGCTATGCTTTTCAGTCGGTTAACATGATTGTGCCAAATTGTAATGGGTTTTTCCCTAACCTGAACCTCGACAACGCGGTCATGTAGACCCGTGTACTTTGGGTGTGTGTAGAAACTGTCTGATAACCGGTGTTAATTGTGATGGCTGTATTAGTGTGTGTTATCTGTAATTCAGGTATCAATTTCAAGTAGTTCCTACTTTCGCTACCCAAGTGCTCCTGGCAACGATAACGAGAAGTTATTAGGGGGGGGGACACACACCATCTCACACACACACACACGCACACACAGACAGACACACGGACAAAAATTGATCTCATAAGCCTATTTTTCATAAAATGATAACAGGCTAAAAAAAAGATTACATGGAATTAATTAATTCACTTGGATGACGAGTTTCAGTCGTCAAGCGATCATCATCAGATCCCATACACTTAGGCTAGGCAGTAACATCTATGTCTACAGTATGCGGGTGATGGTAATAATAATAATAATAATAATAATAATAATAATAATAATAATAATAATATCGTATGGCCTCGGGTGCCAGTTGAAAGCTTTGTTAATTGACGCCCAGAGGGCACTTGCATGTTGAATTCTATCGCTCCTCGGAGCGCTATGAAAGTCAAGGAGGTTAGATATCTAATCTCCTTGACACTATAGTGCTTTCTAGTAGAGAAAGGAGGAACGTTTTGTGTTGGCGGAAAATCCCGAGATTAATTTTGTCATTATGAACACGGCCTACTGAATTCAAATGGGTTCTTTAACATGCCAACATCGTATGACATGTGTATCGTGTTTTTCGTTGCCTTCAAAAATCACTTACCATGGCCAGGAGCGAACCTGCAAGCTTGGGGGTTGGTAATCCGACACGATAACCACTCACCCACCGTGGCAAGCTGGGTGATGGTATTTACGATATATAAGTTACATTTATTCAGTTACAACTTGTCAAGATTTGTTAGTTAGATTTGATTTTTTGTTAAGATATTGTTAGTGGTTTTCGACCTTAAAGTTTGTTTCCTTACTGTGATGTCTGTGGTGGTTTAACCTACATGGTCAGGTTGGAATGGATTATGATTTAGTTTGTCGTTTGAGCGATGTGGGCTCCCTTCGCGTGCAGCTCTCTTACTACCTCTGCCTAACATCTTTATATAATTATTTTAATTAAATTTCTAATTGACCATCATGTTTAATATGTTTAATATGTTTGCTTATTATTTATTTATTTATTTATTTATTTATTTATTTATTTTATATTTGTATATTTATTTATAAATAGATATAGAAATAAAATGTATTTGTATAGATTACGCCTACATTGGAGCACTTAAATCCAACCAAATACATATCAAGTCTTCCACCGTATAACTTATTTCTTCCACTTTTTTCTTCTCTCCCAGAATTTCTTCATTCGAGTCGACCTTGCCACTCTTTCGTCTTCAGATTTGACATTCTGCTTACGTTTTACAATTTGTAAAGAAAGTCTTGTATATTTGTTTTTTTAAATATGTTTTTCTTCTCGTCGTTCAATATGCTGCATTGTAATGAGAAAGGAGATTTATCTAAATCCGTTTGTACTTCCTTGAACCAGTTATTTTTCATTTTGTTTTTCCAAAAATATTCAAAAAGTTGTTTCAAAATTTTCCGTGTTCTTCAACCTTTTGATATGACCAAAAAGCAATTCTCCTTTTCCTCATTGTATCAATTACCGATTCACTTTCCCGGTATAAGCAACTGTACTACATCATTCTGTAAAAGTCTCCATTGTCCATTAATTTGATTTTTTTTGTTGTTAATAATTGTCCTAATGATTCTTCTGTCAACCTTCTGCAATTTATCTGTCCTTGAGTGCGTGTTTATTTAAATAAAGTTTCACTCGCATTTGTCGTCTCAGGCGTAATGACAGTATGGTAATGTCTAAGTTTTGCATTTATCGAAAGATACTTTTTTATACGTTGGCCAGGTATTCCTTTGTGCTTGTGTTAGTTTAAGCGTTTGGAGTTCACGGAGAACTCATCATGAGAGGCAGAAATCAACGCCAGGATCCAAGCAGGAAACCGAACTCTCTACAGCTTAACACAGCTTCTTCGGTCCAGAAGTCTCTCCAGACAGTTCAAAATTCGTCTGTATAAAACTCTGATCCAACCCGTTGTACTATATGGATGTGAGACATGGAGTATCCGAAAACAGGACTTTCATAAACTACTCGTCTTTGAGAGAAAAGTTCTTCGGAAGATCTTCGGACCGGTGAGGGATGTACACACAGGTGAATGGAAGATTAGACACAATCATGAAGTAGAAGACCTGTACCATGATGCCAACATAGCTGAAGCCATCAAAACCAGAAGACTGCAGTGGGCTGGACATGTAGCCCGGATGGAAGACCACCGATGGCCACGGACGCTACTGGATTTCATCCCCACAGGAAGAAGACCACCAGGGAGACCAAGGAAGCGGTGGAGTGATGGAATCCATGAAGATCTGCAACAGGCAGCAATACGCGTAGACAGTTGGCGGATGGCAGCTATGGATAGGAGACGATGGAGAAGGAAACTTGTAGCAGCGCGCGGTCCACTGGGCCTGATCGCGTAGAAGAAGAAGAAGAAGGAGTTCTATTGATGCTTTCTCATTAGTGTTCCAGTTATATGTTTGCGTATTATAAATAAATTACTTAAATATTCTGTAAGTTGAAATCTTGAGTCAGTAAATAGTTGTACTTTAATCACAGTACCGGGTTCGGCCACATGTGACCTTCTTCAGTGTTATATTACAAAATATGGAAAGAAGCAAGACTTACATACAAACATTTCCTTATGAAAATAATTGCTCAAAATACTAACAGGCTAAAGGCTGAAAGACACTTACAATTTTAAAAAATCAGATATTTTACAAAGGAATAGATCTATTCCTTGCCGTAAATATAGGCCTACGTTGGATAACTCAATTTCTTCTTCTTAATTTCACAGTCACATTATATTTACTGTATATAGACTATATTCGCTCACATACATGTTCACGTCAGTCGTATTTTCCATATAATAACCACATCACTGTTTTAAAGTCAAGCTGCTTTTTATCAAGATTTATATCTTTCATTTTATTAACACATTGTAACAGATCTGACTTTTAAAATTTGAAGTGTTTTTTCAGCCTGTAGACCAGGGTTTCCCATACTTTTTCTGACCGTCGCCCACTTTCGGGATTTATAATTTGTTTTCGCCCATCTCATTTCAAAAACGCACACATCTTAAAATTACTAACACATCCATTCAAATTCCTACATATAAGTTGAGAAATGAGAATTTTACGTATAATTATGTACATAAAAAAATTACAAATAATAGGCCTAAAAAAAGAATAACAACTAATGAAATGAATTAAAGAAAATAATAAAATTAAAACTACATGAATTTTATATCTGATTAATTAAACAACATAAATACCTATGTCTAATTAATGTGAGGGATGGATTTGATGATTTTCAATCAAATTTGTTGATGTCAGGAGCCATTTTTGTTACAAAAATTTTACGATCTCCTCGCTTTTCAACTTCTAACCTATTTCTAGATTTCCTTGCAAGATTATTTGACATAATTAAATTAGGCTACTTATTTGCAATTTTATTTTATTCCTTGTTTTATAGGCAAAAACTTCTCGGTCATATTGTATATACGAGTATAAAAAACTGAATTATTTGCCCACCACATTTTTTTTTCAAATCGCCCATCGAATTCACATTCTGTCAGTTTCGCCCACTGGCGTGCTAAAATCGCCCATTACTGGGCAAATTCGCCCAGTTTGGGATTCTCTGCTTTAGACTATTAGTATTTTAAGTAATTATTTTGATAACAACTTTTGATAAGGAAATTTTTATATGTAAGTCTTGCTTCTTTTCATATTTTATAATATAACACTGAAGAAGTTCACAGTGTGGCCTAAACCGGTACTGTCATTAAAGTACAACTATTTATTGACTTAAAAGGATTCAACTTACTGAATATTTAAATTTCGTCAATAAGGACAAGGGCTGCCATGGTTATATTCTTGGCTTTTCATAATAAATTACTTGTTGGAATGGCCTGGTGTTGGATTGCTATCATAAACCCTTCAGTTTCGGGAAAGTTTATTATTGATGTGGTTAAAAGGGGGTCACTTTGGCAAGCTCCAGGTGCTCCGTGCCGTGCAATATTGGCGCAGCATTGCAAGACGGGGAGTTAGGTAGGAAGGAAGGAAGAGGGTATTAAGATGGAAATCAATCCTGCTGGACGGCTGTGCTGGTGGGGGCAGGGGGCTCACAAAGGGAGTAGAGGAGCGCAGACCGTGGGAACTTAGGACAGCTGCCACATGCCAGGACTCGAGCACACGGCCGACACGCGTACAGCCCTTCCCAACGGACCTTCTTCATCCAGTTGCAACGTCAACACTATTCAAATACTGTATTGCACAACGGTCTCATCTTAGCCACGCCGTGCCGTCCCAGATCGCTTCCTGAAGCGTGTCAATTCCACAATCACTGTATAGTGATAATAATAATAATAATAATAATAATAATATAAATTAACTGAGGAGTATATCCCTTACTACAAGTATCATCCACCATCCCTCCTTGAAAATGAATTGTGTAAAATATATTGGGACACTGGTATTGTGACAGACAAAACAATAGATCACAATCGACCAGACATCCTAGTAGTAAATAAGGTTGATGGCACTACATTTATAATAGACATACGGTAGCAGTCCCCAACGACACCAATATCGAACGGAAGCACAATGAAAAAAAAAAAAAAAACACCCAGTATAGACAGCTTGCAGAGGAAATCAAGAGGATATTGAAGATGAACTGCGTCCGGATAGTGCCTGTAATCTTGTCAGTCAATGGCCTCATACCTCACACACTCCTCAAGAGTCTGAAGGAATTGGATCTTCCGCCGACCACCTACAAGAGTATGCAGCATTCGGTCCTATTGTCAACATGCAATATTGTGCGGCTTCGGTAGCATGCTGAACTGCTGTGCCCAAGATAGCGGGTTCAAACCCGGCCGAAGTCGTCGGATTTTTTAAGAGCGTTAAAAATCCTTCAGTATGCCTTCCTTCGGAGGGGAAGTAAAGCCGGCGGTCCCATGTCATAGATTTATGGCATGTTAAAGATCCTTTCACAGACTAAACTTGTGTAAAGCAAAATTTGTTAGGTTAGATTTCGTCAGAACGCTCTATCAAAGTTCCAACGTTCACCACTAGGTATCATTGATATCTGGTGGCGAAAGTTGGAACTACTTGAAATTGAACGGAACTTGTAGCTCGCCCTTTAGGGTGTCCGCTGGAAGCAGCTACAGACTCAGGCGAGCCGAACATGTCCTCGGACACTCCCGGCACTAAAAGCCATACGATAAATAAATAAATAAATTGTGCGATCCTTCCTTGCTAGTGAATGAGTGATAATGAACTCTATATTTTGTATATACATGATATGTATGTATTTGAGTTTGTATTATAGTTTTTATGTATTGTTGTAAAGCACTTGGTTTAACTCGTGCTTTATAGTAACCCATGTTTGTAATGGTGAATTGAATAAATAATAATAATAATAATAATAATAATAATAATAATAATAATAATAATAGGATACTTAGAAAAATATTGGGAACATTAAAAACAGAAAGTGGAGTCAGATACAGAAAAAAAAAATGACGACCTCAACAAAAATAAAGAAATTGAAAAATCCACGATAGGATCAGGAAAAGGAGGGGTAATTTCTTTGGACACGGAATGAGGATGAATAACACAAGACTCACAAAACAATTTTTCAGTCATGTATACAAAAGCAAGAATGGTAATCAATGGGTACAAAGTATAAAAAAGGATATGGAAGAGATGGAAGTAACAATAGATATTATTCAGGACAGACCAATTTTCAGAATTATGATCAAACATTTCAAGGGTTTCCAGGAGAAGGAAAAGCAGAAGCGGGTTAACATCTGGACGGAAGAGAGAAGAAGGAGATAAAGTGAAGTAATGAAGAACTACTGGAAGGCAAGAAGGGATAAAGAACATAAGAGACAGTGAATGCAATGGGTTATTTTACGCGCTCCAAAGATTGCCAAAATCGAGGAAAGAATAATAATAATAAATTTGGGTACATTTGTGTTGACCGACTGAAAAGCACCAAACTTTTGTTATAATAATAATAATAATAATAATAATAATAAGAAGAAGAAGAAGAAGAAGAAGAAGAAAGGATCACAAAACTACAGAAAGCATACTGATATACATAGAACCACTACAAAACATTTATCTCCATCAATGCCAAATTACGACACTGTAATACATTAGTCTTGCCCGGAGCCTTATACGCTTCAGAAACGACAGCAATTAAGGGAAGATCAAATACGTTAGTTAGTTATTGTTGTTTCAAGGAACTAGAAAAACAAGAGAGAAATATACTGAGAAGATCTACAGGCCAGTTCAGAATGAGGGAATATGGATAAAGAGACTGACAATTGAACTATACAAACAAACAGAGACGATTACAAACAAAATCAGAAAAAGAAGGGCAAAATTTTATGAACTCATGCATAGCATGAACGAAGACAGACTGACCAAGAAGATTTTTAATATACAGCACTTGTTACTAGTACAATGAAAATCAATAGGGTAAGAAAAACCGTGGAATACCTCAAGGAATTAAACACCTCTACAGATGACATGGCAGAGAAGAAATTATACAGAGAAAGAAAAGGAAATCAGAAATTTCAGCAAACGCCCAAAGAGAAAAAAAAAGAAAAAAGGAAAGAATTGGACAGAAGAGAAAAAGAGGAGAAACAATGAATATATGAGAGGTTTTTTACAAGGAAGAAGAAAGGGACGGGAAGAAAACCATGAAAATTGATTGTGTTTTAACACTATCCTTAATGAGAATTACCGAACGTAATAATAATAACAATAATAATAATTATTATAAAAAGAATAAAAATAAATTAAAAAAGTAATAACTAAGGTTCTTGTGGGAGAAAAGATGGAACGCAGGGGAGGAAGGTGGACAGCAGAGAGAAAGGCGCAACACTCTGAAAGAATGAAGGAAGTGTGGAGGAAGAGAAAGGATGAAATAACTATGAGAAGGATAACTATTTGCGTGGTCCTTAGCTTTGGCCGGTTCGCATAACGTAATGTAATGTAATGTAACATTTACCATGTTAGAAAATGTTTGATATTTGCCGTATTGATTAATAATAGATAACTTTAAAATATAACGCCTATTAATTAAATAAATAAGAACACCTGTTCAAATGTTTGAATACGAGGCATGTCCAGAAACTAAGTTCCGTTTGGTAATAAAATTAAATTGTGTACAGATACTGATTTTTTTATTGCACAACATTCTACACCTCTTAAACTACTTTTCCACATAACTGCCGAAATTTTGCAGGCATTTGTCATAGCGTGGCACAAGTTTTTGGATACCTTCTTCATAGAAGTTTGCCGCCGACCGTAAACGAAAGTGAAGACTCCCCTGTAAGATATCCTACCGTTTGGCCACCACTGTTAGGCAAATTGCGTGCTTACCAGGAGAACTGCGTATGTTTAGGAGTTCTCCTGATCACATACGCAATTTGCCTAACAATTGAATAGATTTTCAAAAATTTGAATCGATGTTCTTAATTTTGTATTTATAGGCGTTATATTTTAAGGTTATTTAATGATAATTTAAAAAGTCTTCTTTTTCTAATGCAAAAAGCAAGAAGTATATAACTGCTGTGATTCTCTAAGATTCTCTATCGTTGTGTGACTAGAAACGTGACGTAGCTTATCGCGTTGCTTCTTGAAATTCGTTTTTTTGTATTTTGTATTTATAAAAGGATTAATGTTGAAGTCGAATGGAATTCAATTTACATTATAACTTTATTCACAGTACCAAAACTGATTTCTTTATGACCAATTGGCAGTCTTTTTTAAAGTACAAAGAATTAAAACAGTCCTATAGGAGTGATGTGAATCAAGACAAAATTATCAGTGAACATCGAAATTAAGGTTCTAAAAGGTTAATTCTAATTGCCTGAAAGTCATAGATGCTACAATACGCTAATTTTGAAAGTCTTACATGCTATAAAATGCTAAATCTGTAAGCCATAGATGCTATAATAATGTTACACGAGTTGTAATTTATAGATGCAACAAAACCCTGAATCTGAAAGTCATAGATGCTATAAAATGCTAAATCTGTAAGTCATAGATGCTATAAAACGCTACATGTGTTGTAATTCATAGATGCAACAAGAACGCTAAATCTGTAATCCACAGTTGCTATAAAATGCAAAAATCTGTAAGCCCCAGATCAGGGCCCTAGATGCTATAAAACGCTGTATGTGTAGTAATAAATAGATGCAACAAAACACCAAATCTGAAAGTTATAGATTGCTACAAAACGATAAATCTGAATGGCATAGACTGCTACAAAACGATAAATCTGAATGTCATAGATTGCTACAAAATGATAAATCTTAATGTCATACTGTAGAATGCTACCAAACGATAAATCTGAATGTCATAGAATGCTACAAAATGATAAATCTGAATGTCATAGATGCTATAAAACGATAAATTCGGCATTAAAAAAAATAGAAAATTTGTATTTTTAAATGCTAAAGTGCAAAACCTCTAGTTAGAAGATATTTTAAGTAGTGGAATAAAAATACACTCCCAATCATCGACTACAACCGTGAATAATTTTATATCATTTTTTTTGTGAAATGTTATGCAATCTGTGTTCAGTTGTCATGTTGTAATTTCACAATCTTCAGTATCATATTGTAGTGAACAATTTAAATTCCAGCACCAGCTGCGGAGAAATGTCAGTTACAAAGAAGCAAGTAAGGTCAGGGGTTGAGATCCAGTTTGATTGTTCTGGAATGGAGCAGCTGATGCAGCTCAGCTACCGGCTCTCTCGTGCGGGAGGTGCATGGACATCATTAGCAAACAGGAGCATATTATGCTTTCATTTGTGACACTCCTCAAGGTGGGGGACACCTTCTGAGAACTGGTAACATTTTGAAATTCTTTTGTTTACACCTTTGTGGTATTCTAGTTACGAAATAACAACCAGCAAGAGGAAAGTGGGTTAAGGCTGTGCAATGTGGGCATCGGGAGAACATATTTGATAATTAAGAAATTTGTGTATAAATACGCCTCCAATCGTCTACAGTACCACATTATCCGTGAATCTCTAATATAAAAACAAGTGTCCTGACTGACTGACTGACTGATTCACTGACTCACTGACTCATCATTGCCCAGCCAAAACTATTAAAGTTAGAAACATGATATTTTGGGGATATGTTCAAAGTAAGCCGAAAACGCCCACTAATGCAGGAATTTTGGATATTCAGGTTCTAAAGGGGGTGTTAAGGGGGTAGATCTGCATTTCATTGAATAACAATATCTCCCGATTGGTTTCATTGGGAGATGAGATACTCGGCATATAAACTCACCATTAAAAATAAGAAGACATGTGTCTGAGGGTTTTTCGATGTGGTGTATATTATGAGGTGAACGGGGTGAAAACTGGGGGTTGAAGGTTTCCTAACAGGGCGTATATCTCATTAACGACATTAGCGAGGAGTTTGAAACTCAGCGGGAAAAAATTAGCATAAAAATGAGTAAATACATGTTTGACCGTTTTTTAGCCTATTTTCAATTTTGAAAAAATAGGCTTATGAGATCACCTTTTGTCCGTGTGTGTGTGCGTGTGTGTGTGTGTGTGTGTGTGTGTGTGATTCGTGTGTGTGTGTCCCCCCCTAATAAAATCTAAACGGCAGGAGCGATTTCAATGAAACTCGGAAAGTTCATAGCACTATTCCGGGCGACCTCGACCGTGCCCTTCAAATTTTGTTACGAATCACCAATCTAACATGGCGGCTGTGCGAAATATTTCACCAGCATTCAACATCTCCGAAACTATTACCGATATTACCCTGACATTTTCTATGGTGATAGAGGGAACTACTATAAGTTCACTTATGTGACTTTTGAAAACCTGGTAACTACAAAACCAACATGGCGGCCAAGCGAATTTGCGACTTTTAAATAGACGTTTCTCGCGATTTGACCAACCAAACGCAATGAAACTTGGTACAGTATATGTTTATATACATTGTAATGCACCGACATCTAACTTTGTTCAATTGTTTACATAATCACAAGATGGCGGATGTGCGAAATATTTCACCGGCATTCTATATCTCTGAAACTATTAGCGGTATCTCCCTAAAATTTTGTACGGAGATAAAGGGCACTACTGGAAGTCCATCTATAAGACTTTCAAAAACCGGTTAACTACAAAACGAACATGGCGGCCAAGCGAATTTGAAAATTTTAAATAGACCTTTCTCGCGATTTAATGTTCCAAGCGCACTGAAACCTGGTACAGGAAATATTTATACACATTGTAATCCACTGGTATCTAATTTAGTTCAATTGTTTACATAACCTCAATATGGCGGCAGTGCGAATTTTAAAATTAAGTTTTTATTTCTTGTGATGTAGTCATGCGATCGAAGTGAAAGTTTGAATAATGAACCTACGCAATAATTTTCCTTTAATGGTACATGACTGGCCTATACATTTAACAGTCCAACATGGCGACCATCCGAAATATTTTGACGATACTGAATATCTACGTATCTATTTTAACAATCAAACTGCATTTTTTAATGTTCATAGGGGTTATGAACTTATGTTCACCTATAGGACTTTAAATAACCTGGTGATCACACATCCAACATGGCGGCGACGCGAATTATAAATATTCACATGGACGTTTCTCGCAATTTAACCATCCGCGTGCAGTGAAACTTGGTACAGTAAATCCTTATACGAATGTTAATCCACTGGCATCTAATTTATTTCAATTGTTTCCATAACCTCAAGATGGCAGCTGTGAAAATATTTAAAATCTCCTTGTTACTTCGTGTGTCCTAATTATGCGATTGAAGTTTGAATACTACACGTTCACATTAATCTGCATGTAACAGTACATAACTCTAGGACCTACATATATAAAATCCAACATGGCGACCATCCGAAATATTTAGTCGGTTCTCAATATCTACGAATCTATTACAGCAATCAAACTGAAATTGTGTATGTTGATAGTGGCAATGAAAATAGGCTGTATAGTTCTTCACGGAACTTCTTGTTCATAAATCCAATTGAAGGGGCCCTTGGGGAAGGGTGAAATTCTGGGGGGGGGGGGGGGGAACAGGAAAGAAAGTGTCATAACTGATTGACTGACAGCCTCACTCATCAAACTCAGGGGGGACAACTGCTTAAAATTAAGTAAATAGGTGCTGGACAGTTTTTTTTTTCATAAACCAAATTTAAGGGGTTCATGGGGAGGGGTGAAATTCTGAAAAAAGAAAATTGAAACAAAAAGTCCTGACTCACTCACCATCGCCCAGCCAAAATTATTGAAGTTAGAAATATTGGGGATATGATCATTGTATGTCAAACCGTCAACTAAGGGAGGATTTTTGGATATTCAGGTTCTAAAGGGGTCTTAAGGTGGTTAAGGCTGCATTTCATTGAATAACAATAACTCCCGATTGGTTTCATTGGGGGATGTGATACTCGGCATATACACTCATCATTAAAAATAAGAAGACACGTGTCTGAAGGGTTTTCGATGTGGTGTATATTATGAGGTGAAAGGGGTGAAATTTTGGGGTTGAAGAAGCGTGTATCTCTTAAACGACATAGGCGAGGAGTTTGAAACTCAGCGGAAAAAATCAGCTTAAAACATAAGTAAATAGGTGTTCGACCGTTATTTTTCATAAATCCAATTTAAGGGGCCCATGGGGAGGGGTGAAATTCTGGGGGGGGGGGGAGGGGAAGAAAGAAGTGTCCTAACTGATTGACTGACTCACTCACTCTTCAAACTCGTGGAGAGAAAACTGCTTAAAAAATAAGTAAATAAGTGTTCGACAGGTTTTTTTTTCATAAATCAAATTTAAAGGGTTCATGGGCAAAAGTGAAATTCTGAAAAAATAAAAATAAAAAAATAAAAATAAAAAAAGATTGAAAGATGTCCTGACTCACTCACTCACTAACTCACTCATCATCGCCCAGTAAAAAATATTGAAGTTAGAAACATGACATTTTGGGGATATGTTCGTTGTATGTCAAAACCGTACACTAAGGGAGGATTTTCGGATATTCAGGTTCTAAAGGGGCCTTAAGGGGGTTAAACCTGCATTTTACTGAATAACAATATCTCACGAGTGGTTTCATTTGTGAATGTGATACTCGGCATATAAACTAATCATTAAAAATAAGGAGACATGTGTCTAAGGGATTTTCGATGTGGTGTATATTATAAGGTGAAAGGGGTGAAAAGTGCGGGTTGAAGGATTCCTAACGGAGCGTGTATCTCTTAAACGACATAGGCGAGAAGTTTGAAACTCAACGGAAATAAAATAAACTTAAAAAATAAGTAAATCGGTGTTCGACCGTTTTTTCATAAATTCAATTTAAGGGGCCAATAGGGTGGGGTGTAATTCTGGAAAAAACAAGATGTTCAGTAAAGAACATATAGCATACTTTCTCCTAAATGTATGAGTATAGTTATAACTCGTTGTTATTATCAAAGAGTATAATAGAATCATTTCTTGGTTGAAGACCTTAGAAACTATATACCTCTACCAAACGCCACAACCTAGATAAAAACAAGATGTTCAATAAAGAACATATAGCCTACTTTCTCCTAAAAGCATGGGTATTGTTATAACTTTGTCCTTTTCAAGGTGTATAATTGAATGTTGGTTGTAGTATCATGTTGAAATACAACGTGCTATAGGGATATTAAACATGAATATAAGGTGCCCTTTGCTAGTGCTACCTCTGTAAAAAAATTCATTCAATTCGGTTTCACCGTGTTTGAATTGATATGGGGAATGGATTTTCACACATACATGGCCGCTATCTGCAAACTATTGGGCTGATGACCTTGTAGTCAGTCATAAGCTGCTTTCCACAAAAAGGCATGTTGTTGCAAAATCTGGAAGAGATCAAATTATTAGGATGGTCGTAATTTGAATTAAGCTTTTAAAATTAGGGTGGCCGTGATTCCGTTTCCGTCAAGATGGCGGCGATATAAAGCATGACACTGAGGTGCCCTTTGCTAGTGCTTACCTCTGTACCATATTTCGTTCCATTCGGTATTACCGTGTTTGAATTAATGGAAGGAATCGATTTTGATACAAAGATGGCCGCCATCCGCAAACTATTAGACTAATGACCTATTAATTCGGTCAAATGATGCTTCCTCCATAAAGGTATGTTGTTGCAAAATTTGGTAGAGATCGGATGATTAGGTTAGTCGTAATTTGATTTAAGCTTTGAACATTTGTGTGGCCACCTTTATGTTTCCGTCAAGATGGCGGCGATATAAAACATGACACTGAGGTGTCCTTTGCTAGTACTACCTCTGTACCAAATTTTGTTCCATTCGGTTTCACCGTGTTCGAATTAATAGGGGGAATCGATTTTCACACAAAGATGGCTGCCATCCGCAAACTATTAGTCTGATGACCTATTAGTTTGGTCAAAGGATGCTCTCCCCATAAAGGTATGTTGTTGCAAAATTTGGTAGAGATCGGATGATTAGGTTAGTCGTAATTTGATTCAAGCTTTGAACATTTGTTTGGCCGCCATTACGTTTCCGACAAGATGGCGGCGATATAAAACATGACACTGAGGTGTCCTTTGCTGGTGCTACCTTTGTACCAAATTTTGTTCAATTCGCGTTTACCGTGTTTGAATTGATAGGGGGGGGGGGCATACATTCAGAGTACACACACTCACACACACACACACACACACACACACAGACTCACACACACACATACACACAAACACACACACAGACAGACACACTTTTTTTTCGCCCTGTGTTGATCTCATAAGTCTACTTTCATTTTTTGCAAAAATCGAAAGTAGGCTAATACTACCATCATTGAAGAAAGAAAGATAAGAAATATCTCAAGAATGTTATGGATCTGGAGACATACTCGACCGTACTGGCTGCGTGGCTCAGCGGTAACGTTCTCGCTTGCTGGGCCTTAGGTTGCAGGTTCGTATCCTGGCACAGTCAGCTGGCATTTGAGGGTGCACAAATGCGAGGGAGCCGTGTCAGTACATTTACTGGCACGTTAAAGATCCCCTTCGGGCCAAAATTCCGGCATCCCGGCGTCTCTAAAAGCAGCAGTATTTAAAAGGGACGTAAAACCAATAACATTATTATTATTATTATTATTATTATTATTATTATTATTATTATTACATAATCGACCTGCCGTGGGCAACATCCAACTTTGAGTTGAGGCATGTCTTTACACGTCTGGTTGTGCATGGCTTTCACAACCCTAATTGAATTAACAAATCTTTCCATGACCCTGCAGAGACGTGTGTATACAAACTATGTGGATATTTTCGATTGCTATTTGCCTGAAATAGAAGTATAAATTAATAACCTGAACTAGCACCAACGGATAGAATTCAGTTACTATGTGAAATCGGTTCGTTCTTAACTTCAAATAACATTTTCAAATAACGCACAATAGGCTGTTACACACCCTTTAAAATAAAATGTATAAATATATCGTAGTATCATCTTGTCATTCTTCAAATTCGATGCGCATAGAATGCCAGTGGAGTCCCACGTAGACCAGTCGTGACATCTAGTGGAGAAGTATCGAACAATATAATCCTAACAGGGCGAGTGCATTCTAGCGGCCATAAGAAGAAACTTTTCAATAAAATCTGGAAGTTAATAAGTAGGTCGGCGTGCAGTTACCTTTTTGGCTGTTAGATGTCTCGAGCAAATCTGCTTGCGAATTATGTTTTATTTTTTTTCCTCTTCTTCTTTTTTCTTAGTCGTTTACCCTCCATGTTGGTGGAACCCACGGACTCAGCGAGGGAACTCACCACTACCGCCTCTACGGGCAGTGTCATAGAGCTGGGAACATCTAATCGGAGTGGATACAACTGGTGAGGTGTGATTGGCACCTCGACACCTGCGAAGCGAACAGGGGCTTCATGAGGGAAGGTAATGGATGGTCAGGATGGATAGGTAAGGAAGAGGGAAGGAGGCGGCCGTGGCATTGAAGAAGGTACCATCCCGGCATTTGCCAGAAGACGAAGTGGGAAACCACGGAAAACCACTTCGAGGATGGCTGAGGTGGGAATCGAACCCCCTCTACTCATTTGGAACACCCGAGGCTGAGTAGACCCCGTTCCAGTCCTCATACCACTTTTCAAATTTCGTGGCAGAGCCGCGAATCGAACCCAGGACCTCCGTGGCGGCAGCTAACCATGCTGACCACTACGCTATGGAGGCGACTATGTTTTAATTAAATATATATTTTCCACCATAATATGCACAATATAACGCTTAATTTTAAAACGTCTGTGTCATTACAAAACAATAAATACATACAATTTCAAGCAAAAAAACCTAACTCTGATGGGTTTTGAACCATAAGCATATGAGCGATAGGCCAACACTTTACCACTGAGCCAATTGTGCCAACGAACAGCGTCCTATATAAAATTACTTACATATTACTTGTTAGCAAATAATGATTTATACTAACCGATTTCATCAGTGGAGTATATTATTTATATAAAAAGCATTTAATACAAAGTTTATTTATTTTGTATCAGTACGCTATATTGTATGCAATACTCAAATTAGTGAAATATAAGTCAGGCACAAGATATCCGCTGCCATCTTGTCAAATAACCGAGACGACTCAGCTTTTTAAAATCACGTCTGCTCTATAGTATTACAATATAAACTTTTAATTTCGAACGTGCCTCTTCCTTTAGAACAGTTAAAACGATTCTCGGCTTGATAATCGGAACTGGTGGGTACCATGATATGGATTATAGAGTATGCATAATTCGCACGGCCGCCATCCTGAAATGGTATATGGATGACCTTGTAGTTTGGTCACAAGACGCGTCCTATATGAAGGTATGTTGTTACCAAATTTGGTAGATATCGGATGATTTGGTTAGTAGTTATTTGATTTTACGTTTTGACAGTTTGAGTGGCCGCCATTCAGTTTTGGTAAAGATGGCGGCGATATAAAACATTACACTGAGGTGTCCTTTGCTGGTGCTACCTTTGTACCAAATTTTGTTCAATTCGCGTTTATCGTGTTTGAATTGATAGGGGGGGGGGACATACATTCAGAGTACACACACTCACACACACACACACACACTCACAGACTCACACACACACATACACACAAACACACACACAGACAGACACACTTTTTTTGGCCCTGTAGTGATCTCATAAGTCTACTTTCATTTTTTGCACAAATCGAAAGTAGGCTAAAAAGGAGAAAAAGTCTCCTAACTTATTGACTAAACTCACACATCAAACTCAGGGGAAAATGACAGCTTAAACAAGAAGTTCCGTGAAGAACTATACAGCCTACTTTTCATGCCAATGATTATTCTACAGTATATGAACCTATCAAGAATAATGACGAAATTAAGTTGGTAATATCGAAATATCTAATTAATTCAAAATATACTTGGTATAATGTAGCCTCATAGAGCACTTCAGTTGGCAGTCCTGGTGACTGAATATATTCTTAGTTCCATCTCTTAAGGTACAGAATACAACATTTGGTTGAAGTCCAATGGACGTTACATGCAGTTAGACACTGGATCTATCAGCACGCGTAAAAGCATGTTGCCAACAATACCATGCGTGTGCTGGTCAGAAATAATCTGAAATATTATATCTTGTTGTGCCAATTTTGGATGAAATCCATTTGTTAATATAGAAGTTACATGTATTTTAAAATTGGACATATCAGCAGGCATAGAATCATGTTGGCAGCACTGCCTTATATTAATTACTCCAAATTAATCTAGAATGTCAGGTGCTATACGTGTGTAAAGTATAGAGCTGTTGGCCTGCATACTTTCTGATATATTGATATTGGGGTAAGAAAATATAGACAGCATTTATTAACAGTTGGCAGCCCTGATTGCTCTTAACAATACTTATAGTCATATCTGTTATGGTACACATAGCACATACGAAATTTGGTTGAAATCCAACTGATAGTATAGAAGTTAGATGTATTTAAAAATTGGTATTATCAGCAGGCTTATAATCATGTTGGTAGAACTGACGTATATAAGTTACTCCAAATTAATCTAAAATGTCAGAATATACGTGTGCATAGTTTAAAGCTGTTGGCTTGCATACTTTCTGATATATTGGTATTTGGATAAAAAAAATATAGAGAGCAATTATTAACAGTTGGCAGCCCTGGTGGCTCTTAAGAATACGCTCAGTCATATCTGTTTATGTACAGATATTACATACAAAATTTGGTTGAAATCCAATTGATAGTGTTGAAGTTATATGCTTTTAAACATTGGACCTATCAGAAGGCTTAAAATTATTTTGGCAACACTGTCATGGTTGGCCTCCTGGAAATTAAACTGAAATAATATTATCTACATGTGTGCCAATTTTGGAATAGCTCCCATGCATACCTTGCAAGATATCCAACATTGAGCTCAAATTTCTAGTGCGTTTTTTCAGCAGTTGGTAGCACTGACATCATTTTCAAATATGGACGTGAGATATTCCGGTGCACATCTTTACTCATACTAAATTTGGTTTTGATTGCTGCAGCCGTTTAGGAGTTGATAGAGGGGGGGACACACACACGGCCAGACAGACAGACAGACAGACAGACAGAAGGACAGACAGACAGACAGACAGACAGACAGGCTGACAGACAGACAGACAGACAGACACACATTTTCCCTGATCGATCTCATAAGTCTACTTTTTCCTCATTTTTGCAAAATGTGAAAAGTAGGCTAAAAATAAGTTAATTAGGTGTTCGAGCGGTTTTTTTTTTCATAAATCCAATTACGGGGTTCATGAGAGGGGTGAAATTCTGAAAAATAAATGAAAGAAAATGTCCTGACTTACTCACTCACTCATCATCGCCCAGCCAAAATTATTGACGTTAGAAACAAGAAATTTTGGGGTTATGTTCGTTGTATGTCGAAAACGTCCACTAAGGAAGGATTTTTGGATATTCAGGTTCTAAAGGTGTGTTAAGGGGGTAGACCTGCATTTAATTGAATAACAATATCTCCCGATTGGTTTCCTTGGGGGATGCGATACTTGGCATATAAACTCATCATTATGAATAAGAAGACACATGTCTGAGGGGTTTTCGATGTAGTCTATACTATGAGGAGTATATGTGAAAAGTGGGGGTTGAAGGATTCCTAACGGAACAAGTATCTCTTAAAAAAAGTCCTCTCGGCACGCCGGAAGGCGGAGGTAGATTTCACCGGACAAACTTGGAGATAGGCGAAAATAGGCAGAATATGCAGGTTTTCGTAGAAGGATCAGACCTCATTTATCGCGTGAAAGTATTTTATAATTGGAGATTAATTAACTTTGTTTGTCTTCATTTTAAACATATTTTAAACATTTTATTGTCTTACGGGGACGGTAACCTTCTTGTCATTTGGAGTCCATTTTTAGCCTATTTTCAATTTTGAAAAAATAGGCTTATGAGATCACCTTATGTCCGTGTGTGTGTGCGTGTGTGTGTGTGTGTGTGTGTGAGGTGTGGGTGTGTGTCCCCCCCCCCCTAATAAAATCTAAACGGCTGGAGCGATTTCAGTAAAACTCGGTAAGTTCATAGCACTATTCCCGTCGACGTAGACCGCGCCCATCGAATTTTGTTACGTCTCACCAATCCAACATGGCGGCTGTGCGAAATATTTCACTAGCATTCAGTATCTCCGAAACTATAACGGATATCGCCCTGAAATTGTGTACGGTGATAAAGGGTACTACTAGAAGTTCACCTATGAAACTTTCAAAAACCTGGTTACTACATAACCAACATGGCGGCCAAGCGAAGTGGAGACTTTTAAATAGACTTTTCTCGCGATTTAACTATCCAAACGTAATGAAACTTGGTACAGCAAATATTTATACACATTGCAATGCACTGGAATCTAATTTAGTTCAATTGTTTACATAACCTCAAAATGGCGCCTGTGCGAAATATTTCACTGACATTCTATATCCCCGAAACGATTACAGATATCACCCTGCAATTTTGTACGGTGATAAAGGGTACTGATACAAGTTTACCTATGTATAATTCATAAACCAGTAAAGTACAAATCGAACATGGCGACCAAGCGAATTTGAAATATTTTAATAGACTTTTCTCGTGAGTTAACTCTCTGAGCGCAGTGAAATGTGGTAGAGTAAATGATTTTGCAGATTGTAATGTACTGCCATCTAATTTAATTCAATTGTTTACATAACCTCAAGATGGCGGCTGTTCGAAATTTTAAAATTAAGTTTTTATTTCTTGTGTCGTAATCATGCGATCCAAGTGAAAGTTTGAATAATGAACCTAGGCAATAAGTGACCTTGAATGGTACATAACTCTATGGCCTATACATATAACAATCCTAAATGGCAAGCTTCCGTAATATTTAGACGGTTCTGAATATATATGAATCTTTTACAGCAACCAAACTGAAATTTTTATGTTCATAGAGACTATGAACATATGTTCACCTATAGGACTTTCAGTAACCTCGTGAGCACGAATCCAACATGGCGGCGACGCGAAGTATAAATATTTAAATGGACGTTTCTCGCGAATTAACTATCCGAGTGCCGTGAAACGTTGCACGTTTTAAATGCTTACACAAATGTTGATCCACTGGCATCTAATTTATTTCAATTGTTTGCATAATCACAAGATGGCTGCTGTGCGTAATTTTAAAATCTCGTTTTTACTTCTTGTGTTCTTATCATGCGATTGAAGTTTGAATACCACACTTACACAATAATCTTAATATAATAGTACAAAAATAAAAATCCAATCTGGCGACCGTCTGAAATATTCAGACGGTTCTCAATATCTACGAATCAGTTACAGCAATTAAACTGAAATTTTGTATGTTGATAGAGGCAATTAACATGAGCAGGATATATGAAAATAGGCTGTACAGTTCGTCACGGAACTACTTGTTATACTTGTGGTCACACTGTCCTTATGCAAGGTTTCGACACTGATGTGTAACTATGTAACGGTCTGTTACTTCTTCACGCAAAATTATATCTCCCGCAGAGATGTTGGTTGGTTCCTCAGTTTAGGGGCTGCGACAACGCGGTCATATAACCCCGTGTACTTTGGGTGAGTGTAGAATCTGTCTGATAAACGGTGTGAATTGTGATGGCTGTATTAGTCTGTAATTCAGGTAAGGAATGCAGACGCTAAATTTCAAGCAGTAGTTCCTAATGTTGCTACCAGATACTAACGTCAACGCCACCCAGCTGTGAACTTGGCTACTGGATGCCAACTCAATCAGCAACTTGCAACGAACTTTGGAACTTCCCCTCCAAAAGAAAGCTTACTGAGGGATTTTTAGCGCTCTTAGAAAATCCGACGACTTAGGCCGGCTTTGAACCCGCGACCTTGGGCATAGAAGTTCAGCATGCTACCAGTTACGTCACCGAAGTCGCTTCACACTTAGTCAGATGGAAATCTGAATCTGATCTCGCGCAAGTGCGTTGTCATGGCAACGTCTGATGGCTCATCCCTCATCAATTTATTAGTGTTGCCATGTCAACCACTGATAGCTATTGGCATTTTCTTATAATTCTGAAATCATTTTTCTCATCCCTTGGCGCAATGGTGGCTCATATCAAAAATTCTTTCAGACAAACGTTTTAGGTAATTATTAGGGGAATATTGTCCATTTTGTACGGTTTTGATATTGTGCCTATTAACAGAGATATGATTAATGTTTCCCGAAAAAAACACTTTTTCCCACCCCTTTGGTCAATGGTTGGTGCTATCAAAAAACGTTTCAAACATAAATTTCTGAGCTTTATCCGACACATAGTATGAACTTTGAACGGATTCGATATTTCACATATTAAGAGAGTTATAGCAATATTTCATTTTTTCGAAAAAAAAAAGTCCCCCATTTTCATCCCCTTCGACCGATTTAGGCCAGTAACGAACTCGTCCGAGATTTTATGGGTATACATATTCGGTAAAAAATTCAAAGTGATTGGTGCAAAATTACGGCAGTTATCGTGTCCCCAAGAAACTGATATACACATATACATATATTACATAAATTATATATAAACTTTTGAACTGACGGTGGTTTTGGGGTCTGGGGGATGTGAAACGCGAATATATGTCGAAATTTTCCGGAAATCGAAACATGGTACCCATTGCAATAGTTAGCTTTCTAATGAAATCTACCTAAAATACTACCGTCAACGACGCCTAGCTGTGAACTTGGCTACTAGATGCCACCTCAATCAGCAACTCGCAACGAACGTTGGAACTTCCCCTCCGAAGGAAAGCAAACTCAGGTTTTTTAGCGCTCTTAGTAAATCCGACGACTTCAGCCGGGTTTGAACCCGCGACCTTGGGCATAGAAGTTCAGCATGCTACCAGTTCCGATACCGAAGTCGCTTCCCACTGTCATATGAAAACTGAATGTGATCTCGTGCAGTGGCGTTGTCATAGCAACTGCTGATGGTCATCCCTTATCAATTAAAAGTAAAGTTGTCATGGCAACCTCTCTTGGCACTTGGCATTTTCTTATAATTTAAATCATTTTGTTCACCCCGTGGCGTAATGGTGGGTCATATCAAAAATTCTTTCAGACAAAAGTTTTAGGTAATTATTGGAGGAATATTGTCCATTTTGTGCGGTTTTGATATTGTGCCTATTAACAGAGATATGATTAATGTTTCCCGAAAAACCCACTTTTTCCCACCCCTTTGGTCAATGGTTGGTGCTATCAAAAAACTTATTTGACATAATTTTTTGGCACTTATCCGACACATATTATGAACTTTGAAGGGATTCGATATTTCATGTATTAAGAGAGTTATAGCGATATTTCACTTTTTCGAAAAAAGCCCCCCATTTTTACCCCCTTTGACCGATTTTGCCCATTAACGAACTCGACCGAGATTTTATAGGGATACATATTATGTAAAAAATTCAAAGTGATTGGTGCAAAATTACGGCAGTTATCGTGTCCACAAGAAACTGATATATATATATATATATATAGATAGATAGATAGATACATATATACATAAATTATGTATAAACTTTTGAACTGACGGTGGTTTTGGGGTCTGGGGGATGTGAAACGCGAAGATATGTCGAAATTTTCCGGAAGTCGAAACATGGGACCCATTGCAATAGTTAGCTTTCTAAAGAAATCTACCTAAAAACATGGGACCCATTGCAATAGTTAGCTTTCTAAAGAAATCTACCTAAAACAGAGGCATAAAGTATGAAACTCAGGGGGAAATCAGCTTGAAAAATAAGTAGATAGTTGGTCGACCGTTTTTTCATAAATCCAATTTAAGGGGCCCATGGGGAGGGGTGAAAGTCTGGGGAAAGAAGTCCACTAAGGAAGGATTTTTGGATATTCACTCATCATCCCCCAGTCAAACCTATTGCAGTTAGAAACTTGAAATTTTGGGGATATATTCGTTGTATGTCGAAAACGTCCACTAAGAATGGATTTTTTGATATTCATGTTCTAAAGGGGTGTTAAGGGGTTTAAACGTGCATTTCATTGATTAACAATATCTCACGAGTTGTGTCATTTGGGGATGTGATATTCTGGATGTAAATTAATCATTAAAAATAAGCAGACATATGTCTAAGGGTTTATCGATGTGGTGTATATTATGAGGTGAAAGGGGTGAAAATTGGGGGTTGAAGGAATCTTAACGGAGTGTGTATCTCTTAAACGACATTAGCGGAAAGTTTGAAATTCAGCGGGGAAAAACAGCTTAAAAAATAAATAAATAAATAAATAAATAGGTGTTCGACCATTTTTTTTCTTCATAAATCCCATTTAAGGGGTTCATGGGGAGGGGTGAAATTCTAAAAATAAATGAAAGAAAATGTCCTGACTGACTCACTCACTCATTATCGCCCAGCCAAAATTATTGAAGTTAGAATCATGAAATTTTGGGGATATGCTCATTGTATGTCGAAAACGTCCACTAAGGAAAGTTTTTTTGGATATTCAGGTTCTAAAGGGGTGTTAAGGGGGTAAATGTGCATTTCATTGAATAATAATATCTCACGAGTGGTTTCATTTGGGGATGTGATACTTGGCATATAAACCAATCATTAAAAATAAGCTGACACATGTCTAATGGTTTTTCGATGTGGTGTATATTATGAGTGAAAAGGGTGAAAAGCGGGGGTTGAAGGATTCCTAACCTAGCGTGCATCTCTTAAACGATATAGGCGAGGAGTTTGAAACTCAGAGGAAAACATTCAGCTTAATAATACATAAATAAATAATTAAATAAATAGGTGTTCGACCGTTTTTATTCATAAATCTAATTTAAGGGGCTCATGGAGGAGGGGTGAAATTCTGGAAGAAAAACGTCCACTAAGGAAGGATTTTTGGAAATTTACTCTCATCGACCAACCAAAACTATTACAGTTAG
The DNA here is from genome assembly GCA_946902985.2 of Meconema thalassinum. Classification (NCBI taxonomy): domain Eukaryota; kingdom Metazoa; phylum Arthropoda; class Insecta; order Orthoptera; family Tettigoniidae; genus Meconema; species Meconema thalassinum. Next base: position 1,002,827,472 of record OX336388.2, on the reverse strand, counting down.
AAGAATTATATTTTGGGGATATGTTTGTTGTGCGTCGAAAACGTCTACTAAGGAGAGATTTTTGGATATTCTGGTTCTAAAGGGGTGTTGACGGGATTAAATCTGCATTTTATTGATGAACAATATGACACGACTATGACGCGATTGAAGCCGCAGGTACCTGCTAGTACTTTTATACCATAACCATGGGATAATAAGAATTGTCACCCGGATATAGCCTCAATGTAAGGAGTCAGAACTGCTGTAGGTTTATAATGGAATTGCACATTTTTGTATGGTGATTCAGAAATTTGGATGCTTGAATACTACAGTATTAATAGTAACTAGCATTACCCGTTGCGGCTTCGTCCGCGAATATTCTAGTTGTTAAGAGTACACTTAGCAAAATCTCAATCATGAATGCTACGACTGATTTATCCTTGGTATGAATAATCAGACTTTATCAATTCAGCTACTGGTGCAGTGGTTAGGGGTTTATCATTCCTTCATAGGTATATCAGAGCGAAGTTAGTTTTCTGGGAATATCACAAACACTGTTAATTTAACGGCCTTTAAATGTGGTTTTCGGAGGCCCTTTATAGTCCGGTGAAAAAGACATTTCGTACCACACTCACACGTAAATATTGCGTGAAAATATTCTAGAGTGCCCTTTGACCCCCTTAAGCGCATTATACTGTATGCATTGATGAATTTTACAGCTTAATATGGTTCAGTGATAACCTTATAACCGCCTGGAAACTTTCACAGTAAACTAATAATTGGAATTGCATTCGCGTCTTACAGAAATAGATGGACCTGTGAGATTCTGTTACCATGGTTACCGTGTTGCATTCTTTCATTATTTCATTGTAAATATACATGTTTTAAGGTATTTATTTAATTGTGAGGCATTTAAAGAGTAAGTGAGCGCGTTTCGCTTACGCATTGGGTTATGCTGAACCTGTAGGTACCCCATATGTGTACGTTGGTGTTAATGGGACCTTATTTTCGGTACAAAACTGGAATGGGACCTTACCAGAATAATATAGGGAGGGATAAGAGTAATGACCAATGATTAGGGATGGTCATTTTTAGCATTTTCATTTGAAGATTTAGTATTTTTGAGGTTTAAACATTTGTTGTGTTGTTTGAAGCCATTTTTCAGTGTTGCCATAGTAAACAAAAGTTTGATGCTCTTCAGTCGGTCAACACGATTGTACCCAAATGAGATGGGTTATTTCCTAATCCTGAAAAATATTACATGAGATTAATAGTGAACAAGTGACCAAGTTAACTGCTCTCAACAGGACTGCGCAAGACTCAGCCAGACAAGTAGCCTGTACTATACAATCTGAATTGATCATTTACAACAACCACACATTCACTCCAAACAAGCAAATTCCAGAGGTCAATCACCAATTCCAGTATCTCAACAAAACATCACATAGACAACAACTAACAAATATTGATGAGTTGCATTATCTCAACTAATACTGCGACTAAATAAGTGTATATATTGTAAATATTTTCACCCATAATTTCAGACAGATTTTATAGCCTAAGTGTAATTGATCTGATGATGATGGCTTGACGATAGAAACTGGTCATCCAAGTATATTTAATAATTTCATGTAATTTGTTTCAGGATTAGGGAATAACCCATCTCATTTTGGTACAATCGTGTTGACCGACTGAAAAGCACCAAACTTTTGTTTATACATTTGCCTAGCATTTTATAGTTTTCTGAAAAAGAGAAACTGACAAATGAGCGAAGTCTTTTAAAATAATATGGAATTTAAATCACATTTGTAGATGGTTAATAGGGAGATAAAATTGCATGAAGTAAATCATGTACGGTATTTAATTTTAATTACTTGGGTTAAAGAAACACAGAAGAAAATTGTTACAGTCGAAAGCATGACACAGAAAAACATAGAAATGCATACTGTTGCAAAACCAGAATAATACAGAGAAAATACCCCAAATCAACTCAAGTCTTACTTCAATATCCACCACAGTTGGTGAGTGCATAAATCATTAGATCTAACATTGCTGAATGAAATCTTGGAGCTGTTTTATAGAAATTCTTGGTTTCATCAAGCAGCTCTTGTTGACTTGACCTACGCGAAGGGAATGAAAGTGACGGCTGGGCAACGAGGTGCAGGAGAGATTACTTTCCGCATTTCAGACCTTGGTCAAGCCGTCATAAACATTTCAAGGGTGTACAATCTCCTCACTTGAAGTTTCCATAAGAAAGGAAAGAATAAAAATCGTGGAATTCCCAATTACGTAGCATTTTGTACAATTTTCGCATTTTGTCGCTTTCTCAAAACACATTAAATGGTAGTTTACAGATCGTGAAGTGAAAATACAAGCGTACAAGCCATTACGAGCACTTCCCGCTTAGTCGCAACTGCGGAAAAAAAAAGAAAAAAAACACCACCCCTACCGATCATACTGTAGCGTACTTGGTGGAATCGCATAATTAGGCTACAGTTTGTACTCCCACTATGTATTTTAAAAAATTAATCCGACAGGTTTCGCTTTCCGGTATCATCATGGGAAATTATTAATATGACAACAATAAACTGACCGATTTAAATATCTTGGAGAAATAATTAGTAGCAATGGGACGGATAAATTGGCAATTGAGATAAAAAAAGGGGAAATTGGAAAGATTACATTTTTGTACAAAAAATATATACAATAAAAAGAACATGTCTATCAATGCAAAATTACGACATTTTAATACAGTTGTTAGACCAGTCATCTTGTACGGCATGGAACCTACAAATATAACCGGAATGGAGAATTTGCTCAAGATAGAAAGAAGAATTTTAAGAAGGATTTATGGTCCTAGGAAAACACAGGAAGGTTATAGACTGAGATGTGTTGCAGAAATTTATAGTACAATCGACAACCTTGAAGTGATGATCAGAAAATGGCGACTTCAGTTCTACGGACATAGTGTCCGCATGGATTGCTCAAGGTTAAACAAACAAATTTTTGATAAAATCTGGAACTATAAAGGGCAAGGACGAAGGAGGCTATGTAAAACAAATGAAAGAAGAACTTCAAATATACAAAATTACTGAAGACGATTGTCTAAATCGAATAGAGTACAGAAAAAAAATATTTTGGCCTCAAAATTCTTGTCGGGGAGAAGAAGAATCTCAACAGAGAAGAATGGACTGCTGAAAGAAGAGCTGCGCAGTCGACCAGGATGAAAGACTTCTGGAAGAGAAAGAAGGAAACTAGACCTATAAAGAAGTGATATTTGCGTGGTTCTTGTTGGCCTGTCCGCGGTGTATGTATATATATCATAACTTTAACCACCGTGATTAAAGTGTACGTTTTGAATTAAATATTCATACACATACATTTTCATTTGATACAGATTTGCCTTGCAGCGTCCAGTCGAGTCCGAAGTCTTCTGTTTGCTAACAAGTCGCCTCCATGATCCCCTATTAGCAGTTAGCAGTGGGGCCTCCTCTGCTTCTACACCTCTCACTTTGAAATCGTTCAACACTGAATCTGACCATGGCCTCCTAGGTCTACCTCTGCTTCTCTTGACCTCTACAGCTGAACTCATTAACTTCATAGATAATCTCTCCTCCCCCATTCTCTTCACATGACCCCACCATCTGAGTCTGCTCATAAGAACAGTTTCATCTCGCGTGTTCATTTTTATCTTAGTCTTTATCTCTTCATTACAAGTACCCTCCTGCCATTGCTCCCATCTATTTGTCCCAGCAAACATTCGTGCTATCCTCATATCAGTTACCTCTAGGTTGTGTATGAGTTACCCTGAATCCACCCGTTCTAACTTCCATACAGCAAGGTCGGTCTAAATCAGTGGTTCTGAACCCGTAGAAGTCTACGGACCACTCAGCCTGAAATTGAATCATGTACGGACCACCCCCCACCCCTCCCCCCTCCTTCCCCCAATACACCTTATCAGTTGTGTAACCCCTTCTCAATAACACTTTTATTAAGATATTTCAATTCAAAACATGATAGTCATCGCCACGATTACATTCGAACGATTCTCGTTCAACGCACATCGTTTTCGAAATCCCCATTTTTTGGCCACTTTTTTTATACGTGCTGGTGGACCTTTTTCTCCCGCGGACCACTCCCGAGGCACTCACGGACCCCCTGTGGTCCGCGGACCACCAGTTAAGAACCATTGGTCTAAATACTGGGTGATGTAGGGAGAGTTTCGTGGCTACAATTAACTTCTTTCTTGCAGAATAGGTCTACTCTAGATCGCAACTGAAAACTCCCTGCGTTGGCTTTTATACACCTCGACACAATTTCTTTCCCCACACTACCATCCTGAGAGAATATACAGCTTGTTGTTGTTGTTTGAGTCTTCAGTCCTTTGACTGGTTAGATGCAGCCCTCCATCTCTCCCTGTCCTGAGCTAATCGTTTCATCTCTACATAGCTACCACACCCTACATCCGAAGCAATCTGTTTAACATATTCTAACCTTGGTCTACCCCTACAGTTCTTGTCCTCGACCCTTCCTTCCATAACTAAGATTGCTTATCCTGGGTGTCCTACTAACCTATCTCTTCTCTTCAATAGCAATCGCCAGAAACATCTCTCCTCTACCACTCGTCTTAATACCTCTTCATATGTAACCCTATCTACCCAAATGATCATCATCATTCTCCTGTAACACCATATTTCAAAGGCTTCAATGTTCCTCTTTTCTGCTGCACCTATAGTCCAAGTTTCACTTCCATAGAGCACCACGCTCCAGACAAAGGCTTTCAAAAATGACTTCCTAAGCACAGCCCAAGTATTTAGAATATTCCACGTGCTCCAATTTAGTCCCTCCTACCTGACATTCTATTTTCTTGTGTTTCTCCCCAACCAACATAACCTTCGTCTCATGCTGATCTTCATACCATACTAGGCTACCTACATTTCTTGTTGTTGATTCAATTAGCGGCCTTGCCCCGTGTACTTGGGTGGGTGTGAATTTGTGTGATAACCAGTGTTAGTGTGAAGGTTGTAGGCTATTAGTGTGTGTAATTGGAATTCAGATGAGAATTGGGAAAGAGGCGACCGTGGCTTCAATGTAGGGACCATCCTGGCATTCGCCTGGAGTAGAAGTCAGAAACCACGGAAAACCACTTTCAGGATGGCTGAGGTGGGAATCGAACCCACCACTTCTCAGTATGGCTTCACGTGGTTGAGTGTACCTCATTCCCAGGGGCGTATATACAATTTTTTGCCGGGGGGGGGGGGGGGGGGGAGGGGCTGACTATCCTGGAAAATTGTGAGTACTTAATGAATGTTCTATTAGTCAATAGCCTGTAGAGTATGAATGGCAAGTATCTAAATGGATTACTTGTTAATTTATTCAGCAAATTTTACAAATTGATAAGCATTTCTTAAAAGTACTGTGGAATACATTGTATTTTGTACCCAAGTTGGCTTTTTCGGGGGGGGGGGGGGCTGGAGCCCCTTCAGCACCCCCTTATATACGCCCCTGCTCATTCCAGCCCTCAGACAAGAATTGAATTTCTTGGCAGAGCCGGGAATCGAACCCGGGCCTCCGCGGTGCAGGCCAAGAGTGCTAGCCGCTACACAACGAGGCGGTCGCCCAACATTTCTGTTCATGTTCTAACTTGTTCAAAGAAATATACAGTAATAAATATACCACTGGGTTTAATCACATAAAATACTTAATGGTAGTTTGTGTACATGTTTGAAGTTACCAGTGAATTCTTCATCAGCACGTAGTCTTTAAGCGATCAAAAGGGCTAGAGATAAAGACCTTCAGCCCTCCATAGAAGGTATCTGACCTAGAGGCTCGTCTTGTGTGAGAATTTGAGCTTTCCAGCAAAAGAGATTCATGAATGTGAAGCACGTTTGTCACATCTGATCCGAATCGAATAGAGATCTTCCTTTGCAGCGGCTGAATGCAATAGTCTTCGGGTGGGGTGATTAGAATTTGACAGTAGTGTAATTTGTATAGCTCATGACCTTCAGCAAGAAGATTCGTCACCAGAGAACGGGTGAGTATGCATTACAAAGCTTAGTAATATGCGTGCAATTATCTGCTAAATGTGCACTGCAAGACGGATTGTCTGCCTACTGGCTGGTTTTCACTTCTGAAGAGTCCACCTCCTTATGCAACGGCTAGTATCCTTAGCTGTCGTCCCGGAATACCGGGTTCGATCCCCGAATCTGCAAGAAAATTGAATATTGGTCTGAGGGTTGGAACGGGGTACACTAAGCCTTGCGAGGCAAAACTGAGAAGAGGTGGGTTCAATACCCATCTCAACCGCCCCTTAAGTGATTTTCCATGCTTTCTCATTTACACTCCAGGCAAATGCCAGGATGGTTCCTAACATAAGGCAACAGACGTCTCCTTCCCAATCCTCATCTGATACCACAATAATACAGGTTAACAGACAAACACAACCAAGTACACGTGGATAAATGACCACGATGTCCAAGCCGCTAAAATTAAACAACAATCACTTCAGAAGCGCTCCATGGTCGGTATTAGTGTAGCGATGAATTTCAGTCAACATTGCTGATGCCGATGGAATACTTCGTGAGCTGCTTGTTTCTCATCTATTCTCACTAGATGTCCGGCCCATCGGAGTCTACCTCTTCTGATTACTATTGATATTTGTGGTTCCCCATACAAATTATATAATTCTTTGTTGTATCTTTTTTGCCAAGTTCCATTTTCTTGGACTGGTGCAAACATTCTTAGGACAATCTATGGACCAGTGGGTATTAAACTATCAGCTATAAAATGAATCTCACATAATATTCCCGTATCATTCATTATTTAATTGCTATTATTTTATTCTTAATTTGAGCCTATCCTAATAACCCATTTAATTGATGTAACTGAGATTAACGAAGGCCACAACGGTTACAGTGTGTTTCATATTTATTTCCCACTTTAAAGAAAGAACAATCCTGACATTCCTATAAACAAGGGAGATATGTGGGAAACGGTGAAGGTCAGCGCAAAGCTACAAACAGATACAAATAGTTACGATTTGAAGTTTGAAAATGTTAAACTTTGCTTCTAATAGCAAGAAGTGTGTGTTCCCTTGGAAATGTATATAATTGTCGTGCAAGATTTATGACAGGCACAGTTATAATATTAAAATCGGTATTGTTTTGGATCCTTGGTTGGTTGGTTCCTTAGTTTAGGGGCTTCGACAACGCGGTCATGTAGCTCCCTGTACTTTGGATGTGTGTAGAATCTGTCTGATAACCAGTGTTAATTGTGATGACTGTATTAGTGTGTGTTATCTGTTTTTAATCCAAGTAAGGACTGCAGACGATAATTTCAAGTATTTCCTACTTTCGCTACCAAATGCTACCGTCCACGATACCTAGCTGTGAACTTGGCTACTACTAGATGCCATCGCAACCAGCACTTGGTGACGAACGTTGGAACTTAAGAGCATTATTCAAACCTAGCCTACAAATTTTGCTTCACACAAGTTTAGTTATTGGAAGGTTCTTTTACGTGACATAAATCTATAACATGGGCCCGCTGGCTTTACTACCCCCTCCGAAGAAAGGCGTACAGAGGGATTTTTAACGCTCTTAAAAATCCGACGATTTTGGCCGGGTTTGAACCCGCAACCTCGAGAATAGAAGCTTAGCATGCTAACAACTATGTCACCGAACCCGCCTTTTTGGTTCCTTAAGCTGTATGAACAGTGTTCCGAAGAAGGAAATACTAACACGGCTCCCCCTTAGGCGAAGATAGCCTATTTAAATCTAGGTAACCGGTTGCACTACACAATGAGTGAAAACTTGTCTCCTACCCTTCCCTCCAGGCTGGTTGCAGCTTCCGTGAGTCACGAGAGACTGTAACCGCTCCCTACTCTCCAACAGGAAGAGACAAATTCAACTGTTCACTTTTAATCGCACGAGCCAGAACGCACAAAACCTCCCATTAATATTACTCTTCATAAATTCCTCATCACACTGTACGTTTACAGTGGTCGTAGTTTCCGATAATCACAAATGAGAGCTTCAAAATGAGGCCGTGTTTCCTGCTGTACGTTCATCCTGGGCTGAGAAAACGTTACTTCAGAAAAAGTACAAGAACTTTTTATTGGGTAGTTGCAAAAAATTCAAACCTGAGATTTACACTACCAATACTTGTGTTTATAACATATACTGTAGGCCTACAAATTTCATTGCTCTCAGCCAAGTAGTTTTCAATGTATATAGTTTTAAGTGAGCGGTTCCTAGAAAAGACGTCAAATACCCAGACAATGTTTCATACAACCACAAATTAAAAAAATAATATTTAATTTGAGAATAATTGGCTTATATCACACGTAGAATTAAACAAGGAAAATATTGGAATAACTCATTTTTCAATAGGTCTGTTGGTTTGTTTGTAATTAACGCCTAAACTCGTGTATCCATAATTTAAAAAATCCTTTAAAATCCTTTTCATGTTTAATTATGGAGAAGGTCTGACTCTGTCTCGTTCCAATTGCGGTGCTGATGACCATGCTGATCCAAGTCTCTAAAATGATTGAACAACAGGCGCATGAGTAAACGTAGAGCACGTTCTCAGCTAAATCAGTTTTTATAATAATCAAAATGTGAAATAATATTCTATGTAAATAAATACAGACCACCTCGTGATGTAGCGGCTAGCATTCTTGGCTGTCACCCTGGAGGTCCGGGAATGATTCCCGGCCCTGCCAAGAAATATTAATGCTGTTCTGAGGGCTGAAACGGGGTACACTCAGCCTCGTGAGACATAACTGAGAGGAGGAAAATTCGATTCCCATTCAGCCATCTTGGAAATAATTTTCCGTGGTTTCCCACTTCGACTTCACGCAATTGCCGGGATGATTCCTAACTTAAGGCTATGGCCGCCTCCATCCCATTCCTCATCTGAATTACAGATACACCCGCTAATTCCGTCATCACAATAACACAGGTTATCAGACAAATTCCACACAAACCCAAGTACACGGGACTACTTGACCACGATGTCGCAAAGCGCCTAAACAATCAACAAAACAATAAATACTGTTTGTGTTTTGGTTTAGATTAGATTTTTTAAATTTATGCATTTGATCAATTACATGTAGGCTATACAATATATTTTGATATAAGACACTGCTGACTATCGCATGGCGATATTGAAATATGAGATCGAACGGAATTGGATTTTAAATAGAAAATCGAAGTAAAAACTGTATTTGTTATTATATAATAACTAGCAACCCACCCCGACTTCGCCCGGTATCTTTAACGTTTTACCCAGCATAAGCTTAAAAGGCGCCACAGACGCAATTCAGAACAGCCGAAGTTAACAGAGAAACTCAAACCACATACTCTTCTCTGAAGTCTTAACTCGAGACGACTCGACAGTATGATGCTGGCCTAAGTTGGGGTGATAGGCTCGCTCTGAAGCTAGCAATTGAAATTTCCACTGAATGGAGATTGTTGGAAGAAATGAAAACGTAAGAACACTTACAGTGGGTGATGTATTAAAGATATAGACATGCTGTCGCGGACTTTCTTTTTGTAGAAATTTTCATGCTGAACAATTCATAGACTCATAGTATATAGCCTACAGTATATATTTTAACAGTTTACCCAGCGTAAGCTTAAAAGGCGCATGGCCGGCAGGTTTTTCTTTGACCCGATTCACTGAATTCATTACTGCTCGGCTTCCTTTGTTCATAAATGAATGCTTTCCTACAGAAACCTTCCTCGAGAAATTCTTTACAGATTGGTGAAAACTGCATCAAAATTCATCCAGTGGTTCTTTAGATTACCCGTTACATCCAAGAATCGGAGACTTTGTTTTATATTATGTATGTAGAGATCCAATTCCACCAAATACCTTTGTTCATCAATTACTAATAACGGTATGAAAAATGTTATTTATTATATAATTGAAATATTATCTTTCATTGCTGAGTTTGTTGAAGTTTTTTTTTTTATGGATTAAAAGTAGAATCATTTTGGTACAGCCTCACAGTGTTAAGCGGTCTAAGCCTGCTGATCTTCGATAGATGGATGGTTGGATATAAATAACTAGCAGTAGTGCACGGCTTCGCCCGGTGGATTTATTTGTTTTGTGGATGATAATGAATACTACTACAGAACTGGAACATGATACTTAAACTAACAGAAAATAAATATTTTAAAAATATAACTTTTTGTAGTGGTGGTGGTGGTGGTGGTTGTAGTGGGGGTGATAAGTAGTATAGTATAACGTACGTAACATTCAGGTCATTTTCCCGTAATGATAATAATGATAATTATGAATAGGGAAACAGATATTCACGATTTACAGCACTGACACATGTAATTTACAAACAAATTTCTAAAAATGATTAGAAAGAGGAGTAAGTGAAATAAAAGACACTGCTTAGGGCCTATATCTCATTGGCTGATAGAAATGTAGAGACCAATAGTGTCGTCTTTTGTCGCATAGCGCCGTAGGTAAATAATCAGAACACTTTGGAAAACTTCGGCTGTCCCGAGCTACTTTCTTTTGGTGTGGTCTACTGAGAGGCCGAGTGCAGGTATTTCTAGTCGACGCCCGTGGGCACCTGGGTGTCGGGATGAGAGATGGAATGGATGAAGATGAATGAAACTGGGCAAGGATGAGGATGGAAGTGGCCGTGGCCTATCAGAAGGTACCGTCCCAGCATTTGCCTGGTGTTGAAAATGGGAAACCACGGATAACCATTACAAGGACGGCCGACGGTGGGGCTCGAACCTACGCGTCTACCAAGTCAGCAGAGAGCTTGGCGCCATGACCTAATGCTGCGCTTTAGCCAGCGTAGCCACTGCTGTCGGTTTCCCGAGCTACTGAGGTAGCAATAGTATCATTTATCGCCACATAGCGCTCAACGATAAGGTTCGGAATAAAAGAAGGTAAATTTGAAAGCACCAACGCTTATTGCAGCTGATAACCTCAATGTACTGCACTAATACCATTGCACTTATACAGAGGCATAATATTTTCATGATAATAACTGTTTTAAGGGACCTGAGAAATCTTTTTGCTCTAATTAATCCCCGTGACTGCAATTTATAAACAGAGCAAGATGCAACTATTTTCGCAATTCTGCACCAGAACACTGGTAGAGGCGACGTGTTGCTGCCCGAATTGCCAGCCAACAATATACTTATTAAAATATTCTTACAATTACACTACTACGGACATGAATGATTCTAGGGCCTTAATACGTGGTTTTCAAGTTAATTTTGTCTGTTATTCTAAATGTAGGGAATGGAGAGCGTTGTTCAATATATCAAGTGGACAGTGTTACCAGCAGGGTTTCAAATTGTATGTAAAATTTGGTGCAATTAGGAGAAACGGTATAGATTTGTGATAGAGGGCCTAAATGCAGGGAATGAAGTGGTCTGTCCAAAATTTTAAGTGGACAGTGTCACCTGTAGGGTTCCAAAGGGTAAGTATACAAAATGTGGTTCAGATCGGTGAAACGGTGTGGATTTGTGCCAAGGGGCCTAAGTGCAGGGAATGGAGTGGTCGGTCCGAAATTTCAAGCAGACTTGCTACTCGTCGGGTTCCAAAGGGTAAGTAGCCTATGTAAATTTGGTTCAGATCGGTGAAAAGGTGTATATTTGTGCCAAAGGGCCTAAATGCAGGAAATGGAGTGATATGTTCAAAATTTCTTGCAGACAGTGTTTCTCGACGGGTTCCAAAGGGTAAGTATACAAATTTTGGTAGAGATTGGTGAAACGGTGTAGATTTGTGCCAAAGGGCCTAAATGCAGGGAATGGAGTGGTCCGTCTGAAATTTCATGTAAACAGTGTTACTCGCAGGGTTCCAAAGTGTAAGTATACAAATTTTGGTTCAGATCGGTGAAAAGGTGTAGATTTGTCCCAAGAGGCCTAAATGCAGCGAATGGACTGGTCTGTCATAAATTTCACGTAGACAGTGTTACTCGCAGGGTTCCAAAGGGTAAGTATACAAATTTTGGTTCAGATCAGTGAAACGCTATACGTATCACTAACCATAACGCCAGCGCATGCGGATAGAGCTGTTCGAGAGCGCTTGTTCTACCGACTTACTAAACAAAAATCAATGTTAAGGTTACCTGAGAGGTCTAGCCTAATGCTACATAGCCTAAACTATTCTTCTTGAATCTGGCTATCATATTAAAAATAATTTTTCGAATCGGACTGGTAGTTCCAGATATTAGCGCGTTTAAACACACAAACACACAAACTCTTCAGCTTTATTATATTAGGCCTAGTATAGATTAAATGTTCTTTGCCCAGTAGCGAGTGAAGTCAACAGCATTATGGGAAGCCAAGATCAAGTCTTCCATTATATATGTCAATAATGCACAAGGTACACTGGCGAAGATGCTGCTCTCCACAATCACATAAAGATGAATCTGTTTTATAACCCCATTTCAACATATTCAGCTTAGCTCCACCCACTTCTGTTCTAAGTTTATTCAGTGCCTTTTATATAGCTCACTTCTCCCTGTGACCAGAAGGGAGGCTTTCCTTTGGAACCATCCAGTTTGAGCGATTGTCAGTTCTTTCCTTCCACATTTTCATTCTGGCACTGTCTGCTGCCCCTTCAAGGTCGAACGTCGTTTTAAAGTCTTTTACGCTTGCATGCGTATTATGGGCTGATCTTAGAAGACAAGGAAACAGTATAATGACATACTTGGTCTGCTGAATAAATCTCGTATCATGAAAAAGAAATGAACGCTATAACTTTGAAATGTTAATAACAGTCATTCAGACGTCATATTTGTTGAGTTGTAAACCAGAGATTATACTATTCCAATTAAATCCACTTGTTTACGTAGAATACCATAATACTTCCACCGTACAGCTGCCTGTCAGCCCCCATTGAACACATCATCAGCTAACTGAATTGGAATAAAAATACCACATGCTATTTTTGGCTTCAACATACTAATTTGACGCACGTAATCCTCATACCATATTTACAGGAGATTGAACACATGTGAAGCCTTGTTTATAAAGAACGTAATTTACAAAACGACTCTCAGAGCATAACACGCGAATCAATTTATGAGTAATGTAACATTAAAAAACGGATTTGAGATATAAGGACATAATAAACATTATGTCGAATATGTTATGGATCCATGCTGACTTAAAAACTAAATGAATTCTATAATTATTCCAGCTTTCAGCACCACTATATTTATAACAAAACGGAAACTCGTCTTAAACGTACATATTTGGCGGTCCTGTGAACTAAGGGTTAACAAGTAGTTCCGTGAAGAACGAAATAGCCTATTTTCATACATCCTACTGGTCTTACTTAGGACACGAGAAATGAAAACGAGATGTTAAAAATTTGCACAGCCGCCATTTTAAAGTTCTCATAAAATTCCATTAAATTAGACGTCACTAGGCTATATTAAGGCTTGTATGAAGATACGCCGTGCCAAGTTGCACAGCGCTCGGATGAAAAGTCGTGAGAATAATTATTGAAATATTTAAATTTCGCGTCGCCGCGAAGTTGGTTTCGTGCTCACCAGGTTATTGAATGAACCAAAGCCTCTATCAACAAACAAAATTTCAGTTTTGATTGCTGTAATAGATTCGTAGATACTGAGATATTGACGATGTAGCCGAGTTCGTTAAATTGTGGACCACGCCTGCGAGGGTAGCTCCGGAAATTTTGAAGATCGCAGGTTCAAATCCCGGCGCTCACAGCGGCTATCGAGTGTGGATTTTAACCCGGCAAATGTTGGGATAGTAGGCTACCTTACTTCAAGTCCCGGGGCGCTTACCCCATCCCTGTCCCTAATAGAGTTACACACACTACTACTACAGAAATACAGGTTATCACACAAGATCAGCACACACTAAAATACACGGGGCTAATGAATAAGATGTTCCAAGCCCCTAAAATGAATTAACAACAACAACATAATATCCCTGCCCTTCTTGATTGAAAATCCACAGCCTGCTTCCAGTCTCCGACCGGGTCAGGAATGGAATGAATGAAGCCCCCATCTAGCGGCGAGGATATGAACTGTGCCGGCTGCCGAGGCCTGACGCACTCCTCTGGGGCAATGATTAAATGAATGACAGATGAAATTAAATGATAGTGGAGAATGGTGCTGGAATGAAATTTTGACAGGGAAAACCGGAGTACCCGGAGAAAAACCTGTCTGCCTCCGTTTTGTCCAGCACAGATCTCACATGGAGTGACCGGGATTTGAACCACGGGCCCAGCGGTGAGAGGCCGGCGTGCTGCCGCCTAAGCCACGGAGGCTTCTCCCTTCTTGATTATTATCTGTTATTATTATTATTATTATTATTATTATTATTATTATTATTATTATTATCATAGTCGCCTCCGTAGCGTAGCGGTCAGCATGGTTAGCTGCCGCCCCGGAGGTCCTGGGTTCGATTCCAGGCTCTGCCACGAAATTTGAAAACTGGTTTGAGGACTGGAACGGGGTCTACTCAGCCTCGGGTGGCCCAATTGAGTAGAGGGGGTTTGATTCCCTCCTCAGCCATCCTCGAAGTGGTTTTCCGTGGTTTCCCACTTCGTCTTCGGGCAAATGCCGGGATGGTACTGCCCCCATAAATTGAATTATTTATGGACGAAATGAGAGTATTTTCCGTCCCCATGATAAAATTTAACTAGCAAATATAATTTCTGGAAGTGTGACACAAGAGGGTCGTGTTACAAGCTCGAGACTGTGGGAGAGCCCGATCACGTGATATGTTGCACAATGGACGCTTCTAGAAGTCTATATTTAGCATAGCAACAGCGAGTTTGGAAATTAATATTATAAATATTGTTATAAATCATGCTATTGGATCCCAGCCCAGAGCCAATGAGAACAGGTCTTATTGAAGACGGGATCAACTTTAATTACACAACATGAGGAAATTGTGCATTTAGGCCCTTAGAAGAAGATTTTCTTATTTGGTAATGAAGAGAATATTAAGAGACATTATGTCTGATACTTTAAAAACCGCAGATCGATTAATCTACGCAGTAATAAGCATTGGTAATCTACGCGCTAAAATTATGGTGGGAGATTGATATGGCCGCCAAAAGTTCGACTTGGAGGGGGAGATCCAAGGATCGATGTTCTTATTCCAGCAGACTTTGAAGAGTGAGGAAGTGTTTTTACTGGGTTAACGGAGATCCCAAGGCTTAGTCCGAGTGCTACGACTGTCGTCTTGTGGAGACGCGAGGATAGCTAGGTGGAAAGTTAGAGATCACCGCACTTCCATTCTACGTGAAGTTGCGAGGAACATTGAATTGATTATATCTCACATATAGTTGAGATCTGAAGTAAATAAGCGAATATATATTAAGAACAGGTCACCTACTATATATTGTGAAAAGTCGAGCGCTTTAAAATTCACCGGTTCGACGATATCAGCCTGTCAAGTTAGATTTCCAAATGTGTCGGAAATAGAGCTGAAGATCATTATAAATTGCAAAGTGAAGTTGGCGAACGCAGTTCAATTGAACAGTGGCGGAGAACTTTTAATATTGGCGCAACACATAAACATTAACAGAATGACTATTATTATTCTTCAAACATTATCATTCAGCATAATTAACATTGTTGATATGATGAACTAGATAGTCATGCGCCAGAGACATATTCGATAACAGGAGTTAAGATACAACGATGGAGCTTCGTTAGACAACGTATTCTTGAATACAGACGTAGTGTATGGTCCATCTTTTGCATTTTCGTCAGTCTACGAACACTAATATAACATCAATTAGCAATGGAAACAATTCATTCACAATTTATATGAATATTTCCATAATTATATTCCAATGATGAAGCTGATGCATATTTAGGACGGAGAATGAAGACTTTTCGGAAGAGATTTGTCAAGATGCTAGGGTAGCCCAGCAACACATAAGAATTTGCCAGAAGGATGTCGTTCGAGCCCAGGCGAATGTTGGTGAATTCCAGAGAGAGACGTTTCTTATCTCTGAGGTCGCAGATCCGAGTTTCGAATGCAGATCCATATCAGTGTCTTGTACTTATTTATTTATTTATTTATTTATCAATATGAAGGAACACAGGCACCAGCCCAAATACATTCCTTCTTGACATTATCTGATTAAACAACAACATGTATCCGTGGAAAATAGAGAAAACAGATTACACAAATTACACAAATTACACAAATGTAGAACAGAACATAAATACTACAAAGGAGATCGTGAAAATATAAACCATAAAATGAAAACAAAACTGTACAAAGTAGAAAAAAGAATATACAAAAATAAAGGAGAGAAGAGTACCCAGTATTCAAGGAACAGCTGCTTTTACTTGTTTATTGAATAAGTTAGCGCCAGCGAATAAATCTACTTGAACATCAATTGAATTATAAAATGATAATATTTTAACTAAAGGCGAATTAGAATGGTGAACACTTTTAGATCTTGGGATGTGAAAGAGTGCTTGCTGTCGAGATCTTACTTGTGGTACATGAAAAGTGATGAATTGAAATAATTCTTGGCAGTCAACTTTTCCAGTTAAATTTTTCCTCAGCAGTTGCAAATAACTTAACGACCTTCTACTTTTCAAGGACTTGAAATTGAACAAATTTCGTAAAAACTGAGTCGAAGTATCAAATGGACAAAATACATTGAACGTCTTATAATACATGTATCTTCGAAATTTATTTTGCACAATCTCAATGTGATGAATTTGTCTATATATATAAAGCACAAAGTTTGTCTGTCTGTCTATCTGTCTGTCTGTCTGTTATGTATACAAATCTACACCGTTTCACCGATCTGAACCAAAATTTGTATACTTACCCTTTGGAACCCTGCGGGTAACCCCGTCAACATTAAATTTCGGACAGACCACCCCATGCCCTGCATTTAGGCCCTTTTGCACAAATCTACACCGTTTCACCGATCTGAACCAAAAGTTGTATATTTAACCTTTGGAACCCTGCGAGTAACACTGTCCACTTGAAATTTCGGACAGACCACCCCATTCCCTGCATTTAGGCCCTTTGGTCCAAATCCACACCGTTTCACCGATCTCAACCAAAATTTGTATATTTACCCTTTGGAACCCTGCGAGTACCACTGACCACTTAAAATTTCGGACAGACCACCCCATTCCCTGCATTTAGGCCCTTTGGTCCAAATCTACACCGTTTCACCGATCAGAACCAAAATTCGTATTCTTACCCTTTGGTGCCCTGCGAGTAACACTGTCTGCTTGAAATTGCGGACAGACCACTCCATTCCCTGCATTTAGGCCCTTTGGCCCAAATCTATACCGTTTCACCGATCTCAACCAAAATTTGTATATTTACCCTATGGAACACTGCGACTAACACTGTTTGCTTGAAATTTCGGACAGACCACGCCATTCCCTGCATTTAGGCCCTTTTTGCACAAATCTACACCGTTTCACCGATCTGAACCAAAATGTGTATACTTACCCTTTGGAACCCTGCGAGTAACACTGTCTGCTTGAAATTGCGGACAGACCACTTTATTCCCTGCATTTAGGCCCTTTGGCCCAAATCTACACCGTTCCACCGATCTCAACCAAAATTTGTATATTTACCCTTTGGAACACTGTGACTAACACTGTCTGCATGAAATTGCGGAGAGGCTACTCCATCCCATGCATTTAGGCCCTTTGGCACAAATCTACACCGTTTCACCGATCTGAACCAAACTTTGTATACATACCCTTTGGAACCCTGCGAGTAACACTGTCCACTTAAAATTTCGGACAGACCACCCCATTCCCTGCATTTAGGCACTTTGGCACAAATCTACACCGTTTCACCGATCAGAACCAATATTCGTAAACTTACCCTTTGGTACCCAGCGAGTAACACTGTCTGCTTGAAATTGCGGACAGACCACTCCATTCCCTGCATTTAGGCCCTTTGTCCCAAATCTACACTGTTTCACCGATCTCAACCAAAATTTGTATATTTACCCTTTGGAACACTGCGACTAACACTGTCTGCTTGAAATTGCGGCGAGGCCACTCCATCCCTTGCATTTAGGCTGTTTGGCACAAATCTACACCGTTTCACCGATCTGACCCCAATTTTATATACTTACCCGTAGAACCCGACAAGTAACACTGTTCACTTTAAATTTCGGACAGACCACACTATTCCCTGCTTTTTGGCCCTTTGGCAGAAAACTACACCGTTTCACCGATCTCAACCAGATTTTACATAATTACCTTTTGGAACTCGACGAGTAACACTGTCCACTCGAAATTTCGGACAGACCACTCCATTCCACGCATTTAGGCCCTTTGGCACAAATCTACATCGTTCACCGATCGAAAACAAAATGTGTATACTTACCCTTTGGAACCCGATGAGTAACACTGTCCACTTTAAAATTTGGACAGGCCACTCCATTCCATGCATTTTTGCCCTTGGCACAAAATTACACCGTTTCACCGATCTCAACCAGATTTTACATAATTACCGTTTGGAACTCGACGAGTAACGCTGTCCACTCGAATTTTCGGACAGACCACTCCATTTCCCGCATTAAGGCCCTTTGGTACAAATCTACATCGTTCACCGATCGAAAACAAAGTGTGTATACTTACCCTTTGGAACCCGATGCGTAACACTGTCCACTTGAAATTTCTGACATACCACTCCATTCCCTGCATGTAGCTCAGGAATTCCTCGGGGTTGCCAGCTTCCTAACTCACCAGTCATGAGCCCTTGAGGGTGTACCAGAAGTGGTGGGTCTACACACACCCTGCCTCTTTGAGGGCCTTGAGCAGAAGACAGGAGATATTATGAAAAGGAAAAGAAGGCAGACCCCTCGAAGAATGAGGGTATCAGGAAAGATGAGACAAAGCCAATTAAGGCGGGAAATTGAAAGACTCCCTAGCCCTCGGATACCCTAATACAGTCTGGGTCGGAAGAGAACAAGAGTTGACCAAGGGAGGCCGACAGGAAAGAGAACTGAAATGAGCCCGGCACCAGGAAGTAGAAGCGATGCCAGACTCAGCTGGGGTTCCGTGGTCGCCAACCCACGTCCCACAAGTTGTGAGACCCTGGGGGGGTGGTCAGTTGTGAGAATAGCTTGCTGATTCATCGTGAGGTGACTTGAGAGTACTTTCCAGAGCCCGCCGTGTTATCTCCTGCTGTCTATGCTGATGCCAGCACAGGGCCGTTGCGAAACAGTGAGTGATTCCCGGTCAATCTGTATAGGACGGGGAACCCCGAAGGTGTGTCATCATATTTCGTCATCATCTGCGATCATCTCAGGTTCGTGCAGCTTGGACCTATATTCTTTGTCTTTGCCGAGCAGTACGCTCTTTCACTAGACGCATCCAGTACAGGCCTAAGCCAGAAAATAAGGTTGAGACTTTGGAAGACATCGAAGCTAGACACCTGAATTACCTATATCAGTTTTAAAATAACACCATGTTCGTTTAGTAGTCATTTTTTCATTACCTTATTATTATCATCATAAGTGCAAATGACCTAGATGTTACGCCCATCATACCTATAATCACCGCCGCATAAAGTCTTTCTCGACTGTGATTTTTAAAATATTTATTTTTGGTTGGTTGGTTCTTAAGTTTAGGGGCTGCGACAACGCGGTCATGTAGCCCCGTGTACTTTGGGTGTGTGTAGAATCTGTCTGATAACCGGTGTTAATTGTGATGACTGTATTAGTGTGTGTTATCTGCAACTTAGAATTCTTCAAATAGTTCGTACGTTTGCCGCCAAGCGCCACCGTCAACGACTACTAGGCCAAGTTCAGAACTTAGCTACTAGACGCCACTGCAGTCGGCTCTTGGCAACGGACGTAGACATCTATGAGCGTTGTTTACCTATCCAATTTAGAATTGCTGAGTTTCACACAGGTGTAATTAGTGGAAGGTTCAATAACATGCCATAAATCTGACATGGGACCGCCGGCTTTACTTCCCCTCCGAAGAAAGGCATACTGACTGATTTTTAACGCTCTTAAAATATCCGACGGCTTCGGCCGGGTTTGGACCCGCTATCTTGGGCATAGAAGCTCAGCATGCTACCAAATACGCCACCGAAGCCGCCATATAGTTATTTTTATTACAGTACATTGTGTACATTATACGTTGAAGTGTCAATTCAATACCGGTAGTAGTTTCCCTTATCATCCTCATCATAAGAGCAAATGACCTACAGTAGATGTTACGCCCATTACACCATTAATCACCACACACAATAAGTCTTCCTCGCCTGTGAATTTTGAAATATGTATTTCTATTACGGTAGTTTGTAAGTTTGACGTGTCAATTCAACAGTAGTTTTTATTATCATCCTTATCAAAAGGGCAAATGACCTAGATATTACTCCCTCATTGTCTTTGGGGGCAAATGACTTAGATTTTAAGTCCATTATATTTCTAAGGAGACCTTAAAACATTATCATCATTCCACCGGGCGAAGCCGGGTACTACTGCTAGTTCTTTATAAAAGGGATCCCAGATTACTGCTGAATATTCTAACTTGCTTCAAACTAAACTTTCATACAACTTATCAATTACTCCAGTTTTAGTAAATAATTTGGAGTTTCTAATGACAAAACCAAGCATCTTGTTGGCCGAACTAATTATATTTGCAATATGGTTATTAAAGGTTAATTTGCTGTCATAAATAATTCCTAAATCATTTATCGACGGAAGAATTTCGAGTGCTGTTTCTCCAATACAATATTTAGGATGTATATACTCCTTCTTCCTTGTAAATACCATGACTTTACATTTTTTTACATTAAGGACTAAATTATTACTAACACACCAAGCTACAATATTATTAACATCCCTCTGAAGGTCATTCTCGTCTCTCAAGTTGTATATGTTCTTATATAGCTTTACGTCGTCAGCAAACAATAAGCAGTCAGAGTAACATAGAATATTAGGCAAATCATTAACCAAAATTAGAAATAGAAGAGGTCCAAGATTAGATCCTTGTGGGACACCAGAAGAACTAACAAAATTACCTGAAATTTCACTTCTGAAACAAACAAATTGCTGTCTAAATTTTAAGTAGGAGCATAACAATTGAAGTAATGGTTTAGCAACTCCAAACTGGTACAGCTTTGTCACCAGAATTTTATGGTCTACTTTGTCGAAGGCCTTTTCTAAATCCATGTATATCACGTCAGTTCTTCTATTGGTATCTAATGCATTGTAAACCTTTTGAGTAAAACCCAGCAAATTTGTAATAACTGATCTGCCGGGCATAAATCCATGCTGATATTGTGAGAGCTCAACCTTAATATGATTGTAAATCTTAGAATATAAAATGTGCTCATATACTTTTGCTATAGCATTTATCACTGAGACAGGGCGGTAGTTCGATATCATTTCAGAGTTGCCTCCCTTTAGGATTGGAATAATTCTAGATATTTTCCACTTTCCAGGAAAGCTTGACGTCTTTAAAGAAAGATAAAAGATGAAGGCCAACTGAGAAACCAATAAGTCCACACAGCCCTTGATTATGTAAGGTGGTATGCCATCAGGCCCACAGGATTTCTTAGGCTTTAATTTTCTATTTATAGTTGTTCTTACTTCATCCACCGTCATGTGAGTCACGTTCAGCATATCAACCCTGGGCAAAACAGGAAATTCATTCAAAGACAAATGATCCGCATTATAAGTAAAATTCGTTTTGATATATACTGAAGAGAAATACTCAGCAAACCCATCTGCAATACTTCCAGCTGTATAATGATTTCCGTTTAGTATAAATGTGTAGTCGCGTGTAAGTGATTCCCGCTTGCTTTTAACATACGTCCAAAACTGATTAATGTTATTCTTAACTCCATTTTCCAGACTATGAATGTAAACAGCGTAAGCCATTCGTAATTTTGTTTTTAGTTCCGATCTAAGCTGTCTAAATCTTTCATCATAATATTTCGAAAAACGTCTTTTTGCAGCACACTTTTTCTTAATTTTTATGGTTTGGATAATATCTCGTGAGAACCATACTGGATATTTGGATTTTCGAATGAATTTCTGCTTAGGTACACAATTTTCAAAACATTTGTAGAATGAAGAATAAAAGAAATCAACAGCATGATCAACATCCTTAAATGTGTACAGTAAACTCCAGTCTAAATCTCGTATGTTGCAATAGAGTCTCAAAAAATCAGCCTTTTTGAAGTTGTAATATTCACGATTAATTCTAGGAAGCAATGGAACCTTTTTAATGGGTGGTATTGCTAAATAAAGTGCAGGGTGATGTAAGTCTTCAGGTACCAACGGGAATTCTTCGTGCTTTAAATCAATTTGAATATTACCTAAAACCAAATCCAATGTCTTGAAATTAGAATTTTAAATATGGTTGTGCGATGTTAATCCAAGATACGAGATGAACTGGAATAAACGACGACAGACCGTGGACCCTTCATTAAAATTATAACCGGCGTTGCTAATTTCAGGTACGTTGAAATCGCCCACAATCAGGCAGTCAGATGTTATAAGACTATCAACGTTTTCAATGTAATTAAAGTATCCTTCATATACAGAGAGTTTGGAGGAGGGGGTAATGTAAACAACATTTATGAATAATTTACGAGTATGACCCTGAATGTACAGAGTTAAGGATTCGCATTGTTGTTCATTATAGATAGAACATAATTTGGATTTATACCCCTTTTTGACTGCTAAGGCTACTCCTCCACCTCAAGACTTCCCAGATATAAACATATCCCTATCATTTCTGAACATTACATAACGATCATCGCATAACTCACTATCCATAATATCCTGACCCAAGAAACTCTCTGTTAATACAATTATATCATAGTCACAACAAAGTAGATTTTTAAGAAACACGTCAGTTTTTGTCCTAAGGCCCCGAACATTTTGATAATAAATGGACAATTCATTTACAGACATTAGTATACAATAAAAAATATAGTGAATAAAAATTGATATAACTAAATATAAATCAATAATGCATACCAAAGTATTAAGAGGAGCCAACGAACAATTAAATACATATCTGTGCCAGTACATCGAAATCACAACTTACTCAGGTCCTCGTTAGTACTGATGACATGAATTGGACTCCCTTCTAATTTCCTAATCATGATCTTTCCACTTCTACTAACCCAAAGGTATTTATAGCTCTTTTCCTGCTGCAGTTGCTTAGCCTTTGCAAATAACACTCTTCTAGCTGTGGCAAGTGATTGATTAATATATATTGGGCTGGAAGTTGACATACCAAGGTGTTTTGTAGAAAGGGTTCGCTTAACCTTTCGTTTGGCAAGAAATTGCTCCTTGTGGGTCCTTCTAACAAATTTAACAATTATTCCTGAAGTAGGACGATTGTGAGCCATTTTCAGACGATGACAGGCATCAATCATGTCCTCTTTCAAATCTAAATCTAAAGCCTTGCCTATATTAATGACAGTCTGTACGACATCTTCATTAGGGGACTCTGGAACACCAAATATTTCCACAGTGTTTGACCTTGAATATTGCTCAAGGTCATCACACCTCGATGCAAGATTATTTGCTACATTCGTCAGACGTCTGTTTTCTGATACTAAATTGTCTATGATTGTTTGTTGCCTATCAATAATTTCCTGCTGTTTACTGATAAGTTTGCTACTTTCATCCAATCTGTCATGACATACATCAATAGATTTCCCCAGTTGCCTCTCAATGTCAGTAGTAGACTTGTTTACACTGTCCAACTTCTCCTGCATAGATAGTAATAGTTTGTATATTTCACCAACAGATGGCACCACAGACGCTGGCTGGTTTTCACTATAAAAACTCTCACGCCTCTTACTATAGCACTGTTTACACCTCCATAATTGGCTCTGCGATAGCATATACTCTACATCCGCTTCTTTGAGATTCACACATTTACTGTGAAACCAATTATTACATTCACTGCACTGAATTTTGGCTGTTACGTCTTGTCTAGGCACTGCCTTTGAACATTCCAAGCAGGTACTCATCGCTACACTCTTTGGATATACAGTATCGACTTGAAAGGCGAAGATGTGACAGTGAGGATACCCCTATACTTCAGTTGAATTAGGTTGGTAATACTGGTGTTCTAGTGTTTACATGCACATAACGACTATAAAAACTGCTCAATTTGGCAATTATGTGAATATCTACCGGTTTACATTATATATTAAATATTCCTGAGTAACTTACTGCACTCGTAGACACATGTTTAAGTCGTTCCACTTAAAAATTCACCAGAAACAACTCTATTTACACGGAGCACAAACTGACCCGACCGCCTTACACCATTGCCAAGCTATGAAACATCTAAAGTATTGTGGGAATACTTACATTGATCTTCAAGTTTTCGTCCAAATAAGGTATTAGTGTATCTCAATTGTTATATAGAGCCTGATTAGTAACATTCTGAGCAGGCGATCTTATTCCATATTTTCGGCGATCTTATTACATACATTTTCAAATTTCATGTATTTCAGTGCTTTTATGTATTTTGCACTTCAGATGTGTGTTGAGATTTTTATATTTCAAGATTATTTCGAAGATGATTGCATTTCATCTATTTTTCAATTTTATTCAACGGATCAGTTGTGAAACTGACATTAAAAATTTTGTTTGAGGAATCATATTGCCTCATAGGAGACTAGTCGTTTCGACTCTCGAAGTTTAATAATTTCATTTAAACCAAGTATTCTGACATTGTGTCATAGCTTCAAATTAAATTCTTATTAAATTTAATTTGAGCACTTTAATGTAACAACATACAACTTCAAGAAAAGAAGAAACATCGAATGATATTGTTATATCATTATTGTACATAAACTATCGACGATCTAAGAAATACTAGTCGTTTGTTAAGACCGAAGTCTTAATTCCTATGAACATTCTTTGTGTAGAGTGGAAAAACATTTCGACATTGACAAACCTTTCTTATTATTTGTAAAGCTAAGAGCTTTGTTCATTTAATATGTTAGAGGAAATACCTTTTGATAGAAGATTATTCAAAACTTTGGCTAGGAATTCAAAGCTAGTTTCCTCCGGTCAAGATTGAATTCTATCTGACACTATAAATAACATGTGAGTTATTTTATCCAATTTGTGTTACATCACGTCATTTGTGGACATGATATTACAACGATAAACAATTTATAGCTTGACAAGTTAGATGAGACAGGAGTATTATTTTTATTACATGTATTTGCGACAGACGAGTTAACAGTTAATTATCTTGTTGTGGAGTAAACTTTAGGAGGTTAATCACGACTGTCTAATATCGTTCATTACAATAGGAAGTTTCGTTTGAAGAACTTACATATGTATAATTGCAGTCCAGTAGTCATGTGCAATGATACTGAGGGTCATGCCATTATTTGAGAGAAGTTCCTACATAAGATATGTTAATAACAATTAATCCCTTTTTGGTTATTGTTTAACATAGTAGATGATATTTGTTTATGCCATATATACTGTTATATGAGGTTTTGTAGATCTACGGAGTGCTCAGGCGAGGGAAATCCGCATTTTAAGAAAGTCAACGTATTGTTGTTCTTTGATTAAAAAAAAAAGGCATGTATCATGATAAGAGCCGTTGCATACAAGTAGTCCAGTTCTTGTGAATTAACGATTTAGCTGTGTTAACAGGAGGGTTTCAGCGGAAATACAACTTGAGAAAGATTATCTATTCACGTCTATAATACAATTATTAAATTTTATTAAACCCGAATTTATGTAATTACGTACAGTTTACCTTAATTAGTCGACTGTACAGTATTATTCTGATAATGTAATGAAACCTATATAAGACGATGCGTAAGCAGTATATTAAAACTACAGAACGTTAGAGAAGGATGGTTATGTGAAAAACCAGTGTTAAGAATTATATTGTAACCGAGAAGTTAGAATCTCGAAAGTGTCGCGTTAGCAACACTAGATAATGGATATTATTATAAACATATTACATGTAAATAATTTTTGTGGAAATGATTTAATTAGTTAAATAATTTAGTAGGATTTATTAATCAATTGTTTTGGAACAGTGTGTGTTTATAAGCGGATGTTTTTGGGAATGAATGATTGTTCAATGTTAAGAGTAGATGTGGAACCGAATTGGTCTAGAACAATTATTGAGTGCGAACGAAAGTGTGTATAAAATTTTTTAGAATGATTGTTTAAGAAACAAAGTAGTTATATGAACTTTTGTAAGAACTAAATATTAATTTTTACGTGTTTTATAAATGCACACACAAGCAGTCTCTCGGTGGACTAGCGAGAATGATTCACCGTTAGCATTGGAGAGCGATGACATAATATTAACAAGTGTAGACTCACAGCCTTGTATTTATTGTATAAACCAGTTTCGAGTTCGGCGTGGTGCCGATATTTCATTGATGAAACATAGCCACGGCACGTGTGTTCTACAACGCAGGCTTGTGAATGAAACCATGTGTCTGGAATGCCATTATGAGGCTTCACTAAACGTTTATTTTTATTTTTACGCAGTGTTGGCCTAAAACCAAGCCAAGTTTTATACTCATAATTTTTAATACAGCATTGTAGTAAGATGTAGAATTGAAAGGAGGTGTGAATGATTGCGTCTTTTTAATTTTGATGTCTATTGTTAAATTCGTTTATTGTTATTTGTTTATAGTAGATTAGTTTACCCTTTTGTTAATAAATTTTGTTCAGATTGTTTTCCATTGTTGTTGGAGTGATTCATTTTAAATATAAGGATCAGAGTATTGTGGATGTAGTGTAGGTGAAGCTGAAGTCCCAGTCCCCGAGGTAAGTAAAGGTGAGTGCCCCGTGTAGTTGGTTGTTGATCTACAATATTCTGGTAACTGCTGTCTGTAAATCCCTAAAGGCCATGTTGGAAGCGATTTCTAATGTTGTATTTGCCGGAGCAGTTAGAAATAGGCAATCCAGCGGGGGCAATGGATATTCCAACAGGATCATTTCCGGATTATCGGGTACAGTACCTACTGTCAGGCCACGGCCGCCTCATTCCCTCTTCCTTGCCTATCCATCCTACCTTCCACTCGCTTCCCTCATGAGGCCCCTGTTCGCTTTGCAGGTGCGGCCACCTGGGCGAGGTGCTAATCCCACCTCACCAGTTGTATCCTCTCCGATTAGATGTTCCCAGCTCTAGGACACTGCCCGTAGAGGCGGTAGTGGTGAGTTCCCTCGCTGAGTCCGTGGGTTCCACCAACCTGGAGGGTAACGACAAAAAAAAAACCACAAAAAATCATTATTACTAGAAAAAGCACACAAACTAGTATTAGAATCACAATGACATATATTACTAGGCAAATAGAATACACACCCAAGTACACGAGGTCACACGTGTATGTCGTCACAAAGGCCCTAAATGAATCAACAAGAACAATAACATAAATAATTAGAATGTTATTGGTTTTACGTCCCTTTTTACTACTGTGACTTTTGGAGACTCCGGGGTGCCGGAATTTTGCCCCGAAGGGGATCTTTTACGTACCAGTAAATCTTCTGACACGGCTCCCTCGCATTTGCGAACCCTCAAATGCCAGCTGACTACGCCAGGATACGAACCTGCAATCTTGTGCCCAGCAAGCGAGAACGTTACCGCTGAGCCACGCAGCCAGCCAGAACAACAACAACAAGAACAACATCATCAATGGAATAACGGTTTCCCTCCATCATACAGTGCCTGTGGGCTCCATGGAACAAAAACATGCATCAAGCTATGATTCAATTTTTACTGCAGTCAAAACTACAAATATTATTGGTAACCAGCAATTGAAACCAAATTACTTGTCAGCCCTCTACCGACCTGATTCTACAGAGCAAGATTATATGTATTACACGAGGACCCTCCTCAAACCACAGCCAACTAGCGCTACTGCTTACATCGAGCCAACTGCTTCATCACACAAAACACCAACTCTGTGAATATTGTAATTGTGTTGTCATTATTTCGACTCACTGCAGTTTATCCCTTGAGTGCCTAAGGCGGACCTCCGAGGCCCGGGGTGCGATTTATTAATCATTTATGGTAAAAGTGTTCGGACCTCACTCTAGTGTGAAATTCCCAATATTCCTCCCACAGTTAAGGAGAAAAGCAGTAAAGGAACCAATCAACCATTATTGCTTATAGTTGAGTAACAATGTAACTTTATGGTAATTTACCACACATTTCATCTCAACACCACCATGCGCCTAATCACTGGCACAATAAGGTCTACACCAACACATTGACTTCCTATCCTCAGCCACATCCCTCCACCAGATCTTCGACGTAAAAACGCTCTCCTCAGTGAGTTCAAGAAAATAATGGATAACTCACAACTACCAATACACTGTGACATCGCTGATGTTCACCTGAATCGTCTCATCATCATCATCTTCCTAGCATTAATCCCGCTTTATTTCAGGGTCTGCTTTTCTGAACATTCTCTTCCATACTGCTCGATCTTGAGCGTCTCTACTTGTGGCATTCACTAGTTGTATGTCCTCCCGCATAGTATCCAGTCAGCGCTTTCTCGGTCTTCGGCCTTCTGGACTGATGTCAAGTGCAGTTCTCGCGACTGAAGAGTGATTGCTACGCAGTACATGGCCATACCAACGCAGACGGCTCTCCCGCATTTTTTCATGGATTGGAGCCACACCAAATGTAGCTCGAACATTGCCATTCCTGATGCGGTCCAGTCTAGTAAGTCCCTGTGTCCAACGAATCATCTTCATCTCCATGACATGTAGTTGTTGTTCATGTCTCTTCGTTACTGACCAGCATTCAGTACCGTACAGTGGTACTGGTCGAACGATGGTTCTGTACATTTTTGACTTCAGATATAGTGGCACATTCCGGTCAAAAAGGACTCCAGTAACTTGGCGCCATTTCAGCCATGCAGCGTTGACTCTGTTTCGGACATCTGGGAGTGTTCGGCCATCTGAACAGATTAGCTTACCCAAGTATTTGAATACAGATGATTTTCGGAGTTCAGTGCCATCAATGTGAATAGATCCGTCACTCGGTACTCCACACTCCATATACTCTGCCTTCCCAATATTAAGTCGTAGGCCATGGGTGTCTAGTGCAGTTTTCCAACATTGAACATGTTGTTCCAATTCTTGGCGAGACTTGCAGGCTACAATGATATCGTCAGCATAGAGCAAGGTCCAGGTATGTGGTTGCAGTAGTTCGGCTGCGATGGTGTCAAGACAGATGATGAACAGGAGCGGGGACAAAGCTGACCCCTGATGAACACCAACTCTGATGGGAAAAGTTGCGGAGTTTTCTGAAGCACATCGGACAGAGCTGGTGACATTCCGATAAAGAAGCTGAGCCCATTAAACATACGCTTCTGGTACCCCATGCTGCCGTAGTGCATACCATATTAGATCACGAGGTACCCTGCCGAAGGCCTTTTCAAGATCCAAGAAAGCTATATGAAGTGGTTTTCGCTTTTCTAGGTGCCTTTTGAACCACTTTTCAGAATTTATTGTAATTATTATTATTATCATCATGATTATTATTATTATTATTGTCATGTGTTGTGACATCTCTATATTACGCCTCGAGAGTTTAAAAGTGCGCAGTTTGTCTGTATGTATCTCTCTGTCTAACGTTGTGCAACCCCTGGCTACATACTGCCTTGTTCTCTCGTATTGGCTAGTGTTGTTGCTACCTTGCATTTTGTTATGCAATTCGTTCTGCCATTGGCTCTGACAATATTTGACGCGAGTTTGGGGCCACTCCCAAACTACGCATTTGATTTTTCTGAGAGGCTTCTCTCCCCTCTGGGGGACAGAAGCTTAGTCAGTCTTAGACGCGCCGAGATGTAAGGCGAACGTGTGTATTCGGGCAGAGGCCCACCCTCATGGCGCAGCGGAATGTGAGTACGGCTCAATGTATTTCTATCTAACGCAATGTAATTGTTTTTGTTAAACGTTCCTTCTTTTGCTTAATTCTCTTTCCTTTTCAAGATGTTATTGTTAGTATTTTAATCCTTGAACCAGATCTCCGGGACCTTGCGTAATGTCATACGGCGGAGTTCTTTTTGTTGCTTTTGTTATGTGCCCTTCTCACAGTTTTATTATTTTGGTTAATACCTGTAAGATTCGAAAGTATTGCGTTCCTGCGTCTTGGCTTATATATATTTCCTGTCGGGCCTTAGCGCTCGTCTTTTGCGTCGGTGTCTCTTTGTACCACAAATGTTTCATTTGATTGGTAGCAATTGTACCTTTGTTTGTGGACAGTATGTGTGAGGTAACGGGACTGATGTCCAACGTCCCACTAATATGTGTCCCTTTTGTTTATAGAATATATGTGACGGTGGTTAACTGGGATTTCTCCAGCTCCGATGTCATATTATTCTTTTTTTATATGTTGCGTTGGTGCGGCATTATGTAGGGAGTATAAGCCTATTTTTTTTATAGCGTGCTTTCGATTTTTACCGGTCTCTTTCGTCCCAAGTCAATTGTAATGTAATGTATCTCCGTATATCTCTTTTTCCTTTTGTTTTGTTCTTTCTCTTTCGATTTCCGCCGTATTACATAACTTAATGATATCCCCCCTTTTCTTCCCCTTCTTCCTACCTCCGTGAAATCTCTCTTCCCTTTGTTTTACTCCCCTCACTCCTCCCCCATCCCTCAGGTATGTTTACAATAACATCATGAAAAACTTCGCGTCTCGTTAATATTCGATTTTTGAATTTTTGCAAGTTTGGCGTTTCTCTCTGGCTTTCGTAAGTTTCATTTTATTTTCTTTCATGTTCGTATCGTTTCGTTAGATTCATATTGTTGAGCTGTTACTCAGGTTCTGTCGTGCTTTTTAGTTTTTAAGTCTTTATTCTTGGTATTGGGTTTATTTTGTATTATCAATTTTATCTTAGCTTACCTTTTTTCTTTGTTTTAAGTAACTTGTTTATTTCATATACACGCTCTTTCTTTTATCATTAATACATTTTTATATTTTAAGTAATATAGCTCCCTTGTATTTTCATTTCTTATATTTAAGTTCCCCTTCCTTACCTTCATCTCGATTTCGTCAATCTTGTCTTTGTGATATAACAAAGGCACGATTAACACGCCTCTGGGATTTCTTTAATTAATTTTATGGGAATCTCGTTTTTGCACTTTTGATTATTCCATTAAGCAATTATTTGTTTGCATTTGGTTTTTTGGAAATCATCTTTTGCTCGCTCCGAAAACCTTGGGCCCAGCACCGGGTCGAGCAAGACGTCTTTTCCCCTGTCCATTTTGCGACCTTGTTGATTTTATCTTCCTCTGCTACTCTGACGCGCATTATTATTATTATTACTCGACCTTTAGCTGCGCACTTTCCATCAAAAGACGAGCGGCGTGAATAGCATTGATTGTCCCTGTACCTTTCATAAAACCACACTGGTTTGAGGCAATCTTGATTATGTCACGAAGGCGTGTATCCACCTGAATCGTCTAAGATCTCGAAATCCATCAACAATGACTGCAATAGACTTAGAGAATACCAACTTCAACATAACTAAAGAATGGCAGGGAAGACGGGATACTAGGCCTGGATCAACCTTACCACGCATTGGATCATCGCTGCCACCTGTATTTGAGTTTCCTCGGAAATCATGGTCAACTCTCTACAGGATTCGTACGGGTCATGGCAACTGCGCAGACTTCCATTATAAATGGAAAATCATTTCTTCACCTAACTGTGATTGTGTTGCCTCTCTGCAGACCATCCTGCATAATCATCACCAACTGTCCTAAAAGAGAATACAGTGGCAGCGTCACTGATTTCGCTCATGGATCACCAGAGACAATTACTTACATAAACAATTTAGATATAAATACATACAGTAGCTTGTCTCCCTTTCCTTAACTAATTATCATCTGTGTACATATTGTATCTGTAAAGCCATACGTTAAATAAATAAACCACACATTTATAGTGTATGAGCCAGGCCTTTCCGTCTCATGTCTTAAAATCATTCAGTTACTTATTCATTTTATGATACCTGTGTGGATGTTGACAGAAAACTTGGCGAACTCCATCATCATATATATTATTTCAGTAGTATCGATCCCTCCTGCGGCACTCACAAGCGACCGTTCTTGAAAATGAGCATTCAAATGAAAGAGAATAGACATTAGCAGTGACGAATTCCACTAAAATTTCCTAAATATCAATCTTTTCTTTAAAAAATATCTTTTAAAAAATGTACGAAGTGTGCGATTTTCAGTTACTGTTGATGTATGAAAATACGCTCCATAATTGCTGTCCACTTCGCATTTTGGTCGCTGTGACGCCCGTTTCATGTCATTTTAACATTATGAGGTCTTTCCTTTATCATTTTGCATGGATTTCAGAAACAGAAAATCAAAGTATACTCAAATCGTATAATTTCTTAAATATCGAATAACCGGTGAGTGTTACAGCAAACTCAGCACACAAATGACATTATCAGTGATAAATTGAATTCTAATTTCTTAAATACAATATCAATTTTTGTAAGAAGTGTTCGATTTGCAAAACCTATTGGGGAAAGTGTGGCTTATGAACATGCGAGATTTCTCGCACGGGTCCGCTAGTAGTTTGTTAATTTAGTGATGTCTTCAAGTGAGGACGTCACGCTTTCGTGCTGTGTGATAATGTTTTAAAATCACACTTTCGTTTATATATTTTCACATTAGATTCAATCATTTCCTCATTTTGATGTTAAATTTCCATTATAAAACCTAAATGATAGTTGGTTCCTCAGTTTAGAGGCTGCGACAACGCGGTCATGTAGCCCCGTGTACTTTGGGTGTGTGTAGAATCTGTCTGATAACCGGTGTTAATTGTGATGGCTGTATCAGTTTGTGTTATCTGTTTTTTAATTCAAGTACGGACTGCAGACATTCAATTTTCAAGTAGTTCCTACTTTGTTTACCAAACGCCACCGTCAACGACAACTAGTTCTGAACTTGGTTACTAGATCCACCGCAGTCGGCTCCTAGCGACGAACGTTGGAAAGTAAGAGCTTTGTCAAATCTAACCTATAATTAGCTTGCCACGGTGGGTGAGTGGATAGCGTGTCGGTCTATTAACCCCAAGATTGCAGTTTCACTCCTGGCCGTGCTAAGTGATTTTTGAAAGGCGGCAAAAATTACGACACGCATGTCATACGATGTTGGCATGTCAAAGAACCCATTTGAAATCAGTAGGCCGTGTTCATAATGGCAAAATTAATCTCGGGGGTTTCCGCCAACACAAAGTTCCTCATTTCTCTACTAGAAAGCGCTATAGTGTTCAAGGAGCTTAGATATCTAACCTCCTTGACTTTGATAGTGATTCAAGGAACAACGAAATTTGACATGCAAGCTACCCTCTGGGTGTCAAATTACAAAGCTTTCACCCGGCATCCAAGGTTCTTTTACATGCCATTACTCTATGACATGGGACCGCCAGCTTTACTTCCCCTCCAAAGGAAGGCATACTGAGGGATTTTTAACGCTTTTAAGAAATCCGACGACTTCGGCCGAGTTTGAACCCGCGACCTTGGGCATAGAAGCTCAGCATGCTACGAACTACGCCACTGAAGCCGCCAGAACCTAAATGAACGTAGTGAAATATTCACATTTCATTCGTATTATTAATATTGACCTCACACCAGTATTTCCTCTACAGAACTGGTCAAAAGTTTAGTACGACATAAGAAAATCATGATATGTACCTAAAATCTAAACTTGTGGCACTAGAGCTCTGCTATTTTTTTACTGAGCTCTTACATCTGATAGAATATATAGGCCTACGTCCTGATTTCGTTAAACTGGGCCAAGTATTGTAGAAGTTAGGATTTTTTAACTGTTGGAAGGTCACACCAAACAATCACCATTTTCAGAAGTATAATGTATTGTACATTCCAATTGGTTGCAGGTATTGCCCCCAATTCTCTTCTGTAGACTTAGCAATAGTTGGGGATCATTTTGGTATAAATATACAAATTCCAAAATAAAAAAAATGCAAGACCATTTTCTTTGCGGGTTTATACGTTTTTAAGCCAGCGCTAAAACGGTTAATTTTCCCTTGTTCTTATCACGCTTGTCGTAAGGCTTCCTTACTACCTACCCGCTTCTAACTTGTCGTGTCTAGTAGTTCCACTTTCACTCAACAGATGGCATCCAAGCACAGATTTCTGACTTGTGGGATTTCGACGTGAGATTATTTTGTTGTCAGCTGTGCATCGACCATTTTAGCTCTGGCTTGAAAAAGTATAAACCCGCAAGAAAGATGGTCCTGCATTTTTTCTGAATTTGTATATTTATACGAAAATGATCACCAACTATTGCTAAGTCTAAAAAATAAAATTGGTGGCATTACCTGCAACCAGTCGGAATATACAATTCATTATATCTCTAAAAATGGTGATATTTTGATGTGACCTTCCAACAGTTAAAAAATCCTTACTTCTACGATACTTGGCCCAATTCAACGAAATCAGGACGTATATATTCTATCAGATGTAAGAGCTCAGTAAAAAAATCGCAGTGCTCTAGTGCCACAGGTTTAGGTTTTAGGTGACATATCATGATTTCCTTATGTGGTACTAAACTTTTGACCAGTTCTGTATAGTCCATACCTGGGCCTCGTAGGCCTCGCTTATGTAAATCTGCACGCTTATGCACTCAAGGATTAAATCACCTCACCACAAGATACTTGAGACTCTTGGGCTGATTGATATTTCGATTTAAATTACGGAAGAAACGAGTTGTTTTGATATAGAAACCCTTTCGAATGAAACTAAACTTTTAGAATTAACACAGGAAAACAAATCGATGGTGTCAATGCAATGTCTCGTATCTACAGTGAGATTCTTTTGCTGGAGCGGGACCAGCGACCGGCTGCCGGGCGCACGCGCCTTCCGCCAGCCAACCGAGCTCGGGCCGCGAGATTTCGCGAGGGCGGAGGTGAGCTAACCAGGGTCATTAAAGTCCATTAAGTCACTAAACTTTCATTAACGAGGGTGTGTAGTGTCAGCGCACAGATAAGAAGGTAGCATAAACAACAGCTGCACGATTTAATTAAAGAAGCACAGATGTTTCCTTATTTCTTGGGAATCTGGATAACCTCACGTCACCAGTTAAAGGTTAGATCTTATATTTTCACAGAAGATACTAAAAAGGTTCTTCTTCACAGATATCGTCACATTATGTCGCTACTCCTGCCCCTCCCCCCCCCCCCCCCTCATCCCCAATATACCATATTTTTGGAAGCCTTCATAGGGAGGTTAAGGCTGCTTGAGCTTTTAGTTCTCGCAGTCAAGTGGTGCAGTTGCACCTAATAAAAAGGGAGGTGGCGCGCAGTTCGTCACTCCTGTGGGGTTCCGGACGGGGACACCAAGAGCCCGCCGATGAGCCAGTTTGGTGTCCTAGGCGAAACCCCACACAAGACACGGCACAAACCTAGAAGAATTGCTGAGTTTTAATTCACCGGCCGTGAAAGCCAATATACCATCTTTTCGCAAGCCTTCATAGGGAGGTTAAGGCTGCTTGAGCTTTTAGTTCTCGCAGTCAAGTTGTTCTAAGTTCCTTGACCAGACGGTGTTTGTTTGTCCTTTTTTCGGTCTGTGTGTTATCCATGTAATGGCGCTTCGTCACGTTGCATTAAAGTATTGAGTTTGACTAAGCGTTTTATTAACATCTGGCACACTTGACAAGATTAGGAAAAATGGAAAAATTGAAACGGGAACGAGGTTTAGTGCGACGTTTATACACGAAATCACTGAACGTGTTTAAACAGAAATTGGACGTAGATCCGCGCGTCCCAGACGACGTAACAACTGCATTCAAAATTCTAGAGGACAAAGCAACGCTTCTCTTCACGATAGAAGACAATATACGGGATCTATGGTTCACGGCAGAAGATTTCGATGAACAAATTTGTGAAAAGGAGTACGAAGCCGCCGAAGCATATAAAGAAGAAACGATAGCAGCCAAAACCAGGTATGAGAATGTACGTCTTGATCGTAATAATAATGTTATTGGTTTTACGTCCCTTTTAACTACACTGGCTTTTAGAGACGCCGGGGTGCCGGAATTTTGCCCCGAAGGGGATCTTTAACGTGTCAGTAAATCAGTAAATCACTTCTTGATCGAGGGAATGTCGTATCAGAAAGTGCAAGTGAAGCAAATTTCTCATCTTCGCATAAAAGGAACTTACGATTAACTTACCTAAATTGGAATTGAAGGCGTTTGATGATAATGTGAGAAATTGGTTAGGTTTCTGGGGACAGTTTCGCAAGATTAATGATGACGAAACAATTGCTGATGAGGACAAGTTCCAATACTTAATACAAGCAACAGTGCCGGGATCCAGTGCTAGGGAACTTGTTGAGAGCTTTCCCCCTTCAGGCCCTAACTATAGTAAAGCTATCCAACAGCTGAAATCAAGGTTTGCTCGTGATGAACTACTAATAGAGATATACGTTCGCGAATTACTTGGTTTGGTGATGACACATGATGTTATATTTTTAGCAAAACTGTATGACAGATTAGAAACTCAACTTAGAGCCTTAGAGACCCTAGGAGTAACGAGGGAGAAGTATGCTGCCATGTTGTATCCTTTGGTTGAGTCAGCTTTACCTGATGATATCCTAAGAGCATGGGAAAGGGCACGTACGGTAAATAGAGCTGAAATTCATGATCCTAGTGACCGTCTAGCTAATCTGCTGGAGTTCATGAAACTTGAGGTCGAAAGTGAAGAGCGCCTTCAGTTGGCTCGCAGTGGTATTTCTAGTAATAGGGGTGTCGCTAGTGATAGTTTTGACAATGGTAAAACAAGCAGACTACCTACTGCAGCGTGCATATATTCAGGGAGTTCTAAACAACAAAGCTCAAATACAAAATGTGTGTGATAGAACTTCTCATGCGGCTACAGAGTGCTTTAAAGGAAGAATGATGTCGTTGGATGGAAAAAGGAATTTGCTCAAGAAAAGGAATTGTTGTTTTGTATGTTTAAAAGCTGGTCACGGTGCTAAGAGGTGCCGGAACTTTGTCAAATGTCTTGTTTGTTTTAGGCGCCATGTGACAGGTATGTGTCCAGATTGACCCATCCAGAGTAAGAAAACTGAAAGTGTTGAAGTAGGCCTAAAGAGTGCGGAGTCACAAGCTCTCTTATCACAGAAGTCAGGGTACACTCTTTTGCAAACAGTAATGGTTAATATTGTCCATAATGGTGAGGCTAAACTAGTACGTGCACTTTATGACAGAGGTGCTCAAAGATCCTATATTTCTACAGATGTTGTGAGAGAACTAAATATAAAACCATCTGGGAAGGAAATGTTGAGCCACAGTCTTTTTGGAGGAGTTGAAACCTGTCAAAAGCAACACAACCTCTATGACATTATTTTGAGAAGTGTAAATGGTGAATATCAAGGATCTATAAGTGTATTAGAACAGGGCAAAATTTGTGGTTATGTACCAAGAGTTGAAAGTCAAAACCTGTACCCCAAACTCAATGAGAAAAGAATAATTCTGTCTGACACAGGGAGGAATCCACCTGATATGGGATTGCTGATAGGAGCAGACATTTCAGGATCATTCTTAACTGGTTCATGTGTACATTTGGATGATGCTCTGGTAGCAATTGAAACACGATTAGGTTGGACGATTCAGGGCCCCAGAACGACTGCAAATAATTCTCTAGCTGCCATAACCTACGACTGTAACTTGGATTTGTCAGATTTATGGAAGTTGGAGGTTATAGATATTAATGAATCGGAGGCCGTGAAGAAGACAGAAGATTTGAATACTGATACCCTTCAGTTTTTCAACCAAATTGTGAAGGTTAATGAAGAAAACAGATATGAGGTGTGCTTGCCGTGTAGGGAAGGTCATCCGGAACTCCTGGATAACAAAGCTTTGGCAGAAAAGGGACTTATCGGAGTGACAAACCACCTGCATACTTCTGGGAAATTAAAAGAATATCATGGAGTGTTTCAAGACTGGCTCCAATCTGGCATCATAGAGATAGTTCCTGAAAATGAAGCTAGAGGATACTACTTGCCACATAGGGCTGTCATCAAGGCAACTAGTCAGACCACAAAAATACGCCCGGTTTTTGATGCTTCAGCTAAGGACCACAAAGGAACATCATTGAATGACTGTGTTTGTAAAGGTCCGAATCTAATCGAGTTGGTTCCAAAGCTACTGTTGCAATTCAGGAAATGTGCCATTGGTATTACTGCTGACATCAAGAAGGCATTTTTACAAATAAGCCTATCATCGAGGGATAGTGATTTCCTGAAATTCCTGTGGTGGAGCAGTGCTGTTGCACAAGAAATGATCACATTCAGACATCGACGTGTAGTATTTGGTGTGTCTTCGAGTCCTTTCTTGCTAGGAGCTACCATCAACCATCATCTAAATCAGGCTCCAGAAGACATGAGACAGACAGCAAATATTTTGAAGCAATCGTTCTATGTAGATAATTGCATTACTAGCCTTGAAACTGAAGAATCAGTTAATAAATTTGTTCGGGAATCCACTCAGTTGATGGCATCTGGACAGTTTGAGCTTAGAGGGTGGGTAACTGCTCCTTGTTTGGCAATGTGGTTGAGAAAGGCAAAGAAATTGTTCCAATTTTAGGCGTATCATGGGACATTGTAAATGATCTTTTGTTTTGTGATGTCAGTGGACTTAAATTAACGGGAGAATCCATTACGAAGAGAGTTCTGCTGTCAATAACCCAGAGTATATTTGACCCCGTGGGTTATACCAGTCCCACTACACTCATTCCAAAACTGCTCCTGCAACATACGTGGAAATTGAGATGTGGTTGGGATGTTGAATTACCCGAAGAAATAACCCAGCAATTTTCTGCATGGTTAAAGCATTTGCATCATTTGGGTAACTGCCAGATTCCCAGAAGACTATCTTTAGAACCCTTCATGGACTGTGAAAAGACTTTTCATGTGTTTTGCGATGCCAGTAAATTGTCATTTGCCGCTTGTGTCTTCCTGCGGGCAGAGTTTGCTGGAAAGGTTTCAGTTCGCCTTGTGGCATGTACAGCAAGAGTGGCACCCGTAAAACAATTGACAATTCCTAGACTGGAGTTGCTAGCAGCAGTCATGGCATCTCGACTTGCCTACCACGTTAAGAAGAGTTTGGATCTTTCAGACTGTAAGACCTACTACTGGAGTGATTCAACGGTTGTGCTAGCATGGTTACAAAGGGAAGGAGATTGGAACACGTTCGTTGGCAACCGAGTACGAGAGATCAAGCTGCATAGCCATCCTACTGACTGGCGTCATGTTCCCGGAATTTTGAACCCTGCAGACCTTCCCTCAAGAGGCTGTAATGCAAAGATATTGAAAGAAAGCCAATGGTGGGAGGGGCCGCCATGGGTAAGGAAAGAACAAAATGAATGGCCCAGGTCCAAAGAATCTCCACCAGCAGAAGAAGAATAAGAAGTAAATGCTGAAAGGAAGAAAACTGTGGTGTCCAGTACATCTTGTGAAAGGACGAACTTCACTTCATGGCTCGCCTACTTTTCGAAGTACGTTACTCGAAGATTGTAAGAATGATAGGATGGATATTTCGATTTATTGATGGGTGTCGCAAGAACAACACAAGACGTGGAGAACTGATCTATGAAGAAACTCAGAGAGCAGAGAAGAAATTAATGAGGTGCATACAAAATGATAGTTTTGATAAGAAAGAGGCAAGATTGATCAGAGAAATGCAGACCTTTGTTGACGAAGAGGGACTCTTACGAGTCAGAACGAAACTTCTATTAGGGGATGAACATAACCATTTTAAATATCCAATACTGTTGTCAGGCAAGCATGTGTTAGTGCAAAGATTAGTCTTTCAAAAGCACTGTCATTTACAACATGCAGTATTGCAAACACTGTTGTCAAATCTCCGCGAGAAATACTGGATAACGGTTATAAGGAGACTAGCCAGGAAGGTGATCATCCAATGCGTCACATGCAAGAAGCTTCACGGAAAAGCAGTTGAAACTCCATTTGCTCCACTACCCAAGGATCGGATAAAATATGCGGCTGTATTTCAGGTCACTGGCATGGACTTGATTTGTGACTGTGAGAAGGTTGCAATTTAATTTGCCTGTAAATTGCAAGGTGGGAGTGTGTTCTAAGTTCCTTGACCAGACGGTGTTTGTTTGTCCTTTTTTTCGGTCTGTGTGTTATCCATGTAATGGCGCTTCGTCACGTTGCATTAAAGTATTGAGTTTGACTAAGCGTTTTATTAACAAAAGTGGTGCAGTTGCACCTAATATAAAGGAAAGTGGCGCGCAGTTCGTCACTCCTGTGGGGGTCAGGGCGGGGACACCAAGAGCCCGCCGATGAGCCAGCTTGGCGTCCTAGGCGAAACCCCACACAAGACACGGCACAAACTTAGAAGACTTGCTGAGTTTTAATGATATTTGTTGTTTTAAGGGGCCTAACATCTATGTTTATTGGCCCCTAATGGTTTGGGTGATAGTGAAAGATGAGATGAGAAAGAAAACTATAACTAATACTAATTAATCTAAACTTACATAGGCCTACTAGAAGAAGAAATGGGGTAAACAAATTAAGGATGCCCTCGACCCTCGAAGAATGAGGAATCAGGGACTTGGAAGAAAGGAGAGCCATGAAAGGCAAAGAAGAGAGTGCCCGCCTCAAGGTCAGAGGAAAAAGGGGACAAAACGGACCCAGCTCAGGAATCCCTCGGGGTCACCATCTCCCAAACTCACCAACCGTGACCCCTTGAGGGTATAGCACTATCCACGGCGCACCAGAAATGGTGGGACTACATACACACTGCCTCCTTGAGGGCCTTGTGCAGAAGGCAGGAGATAACATTAAAAGAAAAAAGAAAAAAAGGCAGACCCCTCGAAGAATGAGGGTATCAGGAAAGATGAGACAAGGGCTAATTAAGGCGGGAAAGTGAAAGACTCTCTAGGCCTCAGATACCGTCGGGGTAGGAAGAGAACAAGAGTTGACCAAGAGAGGTCGACAGGAAAGAAGACGGAGAGGATCCCGGCACAAGTAAGTGGAAGCAATGCCGGACTCAGCTGGGGTCCCGTGGTTGCCAACACACGTCCCACTAGATGTGAGCCTCTGGCGGGGCCCTAATTTCCTCCCGTAGTTACGCTACTGTTTCACACAATCGGACAGGTTTCTGGACACGAACTTAACAGAATGCTAACAAAAACAAGTTCCAATTGCCTTCCATAGTAATTCACACATTGCACAGTGAGGTGCAGGGTCAAGAACCCATGTGGGATATTTACTACCGGGCAGGATAATTTATGTAGATTGTTTAATAAGAGAGGGGGGTTTGTGTTCAGTAAAACAAAGCCAGTGTAATTACGTGCTCTGTATCGTGCAGTACCACTGGATAGCATGAGGAGTTCCCAAGTGTGGTCAGTCTAGCCTCAAGCCACAACAAAGAGCTCTGCTGCCTCTAGCTACTATGATTACCTCCAAACAGATTGTTTCCACCGAACCTCAGGTGCGAAGCTGGCTTGTGTTTACAAGACCACTCAGGAATGTTTAGCAAGGATTCGCATGGCGATTTAATGCACACGCAAAACAAGCAGAACGATTTCTGTTCGCATGCGTGTAAAAATTGAGGAGGAAGCCAACACTTTTACGACTTTTTAGGTAGATAACATTTAAAAAACAAGATGTTCAGTAAAGAACATATAGCCTACTTTCTCCTAAATGCATGGGTATTGTTATAACTCTTTGTCCTTTTCAAGGAGTATGATTGAATGTTGGTTGTAGGAGCTTGTTGAAATACAACGTGCTCTAGGGATATTAAACATGAATATGAGGTGCCCTTTGCTAGTGCTACCTCTGTACCAAATTTCGTTCAATTCGGTTTCACCGTGTTTGAATTGATAGGGGGAATCGATTTGCACACATACTTGGCCACCATCTGCAAACTATTGGGCTGATGTTCTGCAGTTTGGTCAGAATATGTTTCCCACATAAAGATATGGTGTTGCAAAATTAGGTAGAGACTAGATTACTAGGTTGGTCGTAATTACATTTTAGCTTTTAACATTTGGGTGGCCGCGATTACGTTTCCATCAAGATAGCGGTGATATAAAACATGACACTGAGGTGCCCTTTGCTAGTGCTACCTCTATACCAAATTTCGTTCCATTTGGTCTCAGCGTGTTTGAATCAATAGGGGGAATCGATTCTGACACAAAGATGGCCGCCATCCGCAAACTATTAGGCGAATGACCTATTAGATTGGTCAAAGGATGCTCCCTCCATAAAGGTATGTAGTTTAAAAATTTGGTAGAGATCGGATGATTAGGTTAATCGTAATTTGATTTAAGCTTTGAACATTCGTGTGGCCGCCATTACGTTTCAGTCAAGATGGCGGCGAAATAAAACATGACACTGAGGTGCCCTTTGCTAGTACTACCTCTGTACCAAATTTCGTTCCATTCGGTTCCACCGTGTCCGAATTAATGGGGGGAATCAATTTTGACATAAAGATGGCCGCCATCCGCAAACTATCAGGTGAATGACCTATTACATTGGTCAAAGGATGCTCCCTCCATAAAGGTATGTAGTTGCAAAATTTGGTAGAGATCGGATGATTAGGTTAATCGTAATTTGATTTAAGCTTTGAACATTTGTGTGGCCGCCATTACGTTTCCGTCAAGATGGCGGCGATATAAAACATGACACTGAGGTGTCTTTTGTTAGTACTACCTCTGTACCAAATTTCGTTCCATTCGGTTGCACCGTGTTCGAATTAATAGGGGGAATCGATTTTCACACAAAGATGGCCGCCATCCGCAAACTATTACGCTGATGACCTATTGGTTTGGTCAAAGGATGCTCCCCCCATAAAGGTATGTTGTTGCAAAATTTGGTAGAGAT
The DNA here is from genome assembly GCA_946902985.2 of Meconema thalassinum. NCBI lineage: Eukaryota > Metazoa > Arthropoda > Insecta > Orthoptera > Tettigoniidae > Meconema > Meconema thalassinum. The sequence continues at coordinate 1,002,784,633 of OX336388.2, read as the reverse complement.
CGGATGATTAGGTTAATCGTAATTTGATTTAAGCTTTGAACATTTGTGTGGCCGCCATTACGTTTCCGTCAAGATGGCGGCGATATAAAACATGACACTGAGGTGCCTTTTGTTAGTACTACCTCTCTACCAAATTCCGTTCCATTCGGTTGCACCGTGTTCGAATTAATAGGGGGAATCGATTTTCACACAAAGATGGCCGCCATCCGCAAACTATTACGCTGATGACCTATTGGTTTGGTCAAAGGATGCACCCCCCATAAAGGTATGTCGCTGCAAAATTTGGTAGAGATCGGATGATTAGGTTAGTCGTAATTTGATTTAAGCTTTGAACATTTGTGTGGCCGCCATTACGTTTCCGTCAAGATGGCGGCGATATAAAACATGACACTGAGGTGTCCTTTGCTAGTGCTACCTTTGTACCAAATTTCGTTCAATTCGCATTCACCGTGTTCGAATTGATAGGGGGGGACAGACATTCAGAGTACACACACTCACACACACACAGACACACAGACACACACACACACAGACTCACACACACACATACACACACACAGACAGACACACTTTTTTCGCCCTGTGTTGATCTCATAAGTCTACTTTCATTTTTTGCAAAAATCGAAAGTAGGCTAACTACTCATCAAATAAATTTCAACAGCACAGTTTTATTGATTCTCTTAAGATTTAAATATTACACAAATATAGCCTACATATGTTTACCCGATCTATCAAGGAGGACAGGAGCTAACCTCAAAACGTTAAGCCAACAGAATAATATTAACAAATGCCTAAGAGATATAAATAAAAATTACTATAGTTATTAAGATGATGCATATGTTTTACTACAACCACTACTACCAATGTATTTACAGGTTGTCTTTCAGTCAATGGTGAACAACCCAGTGAGTCACTAGACCTAACTAATATTATTATCAATTTGCAACAATTCACAAGTTATTAAATTAAATAAAACATTGAAGATGTTTTCCATATTGATGACTGGATGCACTTTATTTTGGAAATAATTCAAAAAATATTTCAATTTTGATATCTGACTTCTCGTAGTTTTTTGAGATTATTCATTAGCCTTTGACATCTTTTGACAAAAATCAGATTTATAAAGTGTCGATTCATTTTTAGCCTACTTTCGATTTTTGCAAAAAATGAAAGTAGACTTATGAGATCAACACAGGGCGAAAAAAGTGTGTCTGTCTGTGTGTGTGTGTGTATGTGTGTGTGTGAGTCTGTGAGTGTGTCTGTGTGTGTGTGAGTGTGTGTACTCTGAATGTCTGTCCCCCCCTATCAATTCGAACACGGTGAATGTGAATTGAACGAAATTTGGTACAAAGGTAGCACTAGCAAAGGACACCTCAGTGTCATATTTTATATCGCCGCCATCTTGACGGAAACGTAATGGCGGCCACACAAATGTTCAAAGCTTAAATCAAATTACGACTAACCTAATCATCCGATCTCTACCAAATTTTGCAACAACATACCTTTATGGGGGGAGCATCCTTTGACCAAACCAATAGGCCATAAGCGTAATAGTTTGCGGATGGCGGCCATCTTTGTGTGAAAATCGATTCCCCCTATTAATTCGAACACGGTGCAACCGAATGGAACGAAATTTGGTACAAAGGTAGTACTAACAAAAGGCACCTCAGTGTCATGTTTTATATCGCCGCCATCTTGACGGAAACGTAATGGCGGCCACACAAATGTTCAAAGCTTAAATCAAATTACGACTAACCTAATCATCCAATCTCTACCAAATTTTGCAACAACATACCTTTATAGGGGGAGCATCCTTTGACCAAACTAATAGGTCATCAGCGTAATAGTTTGCGGATGGCGGCCATCTTTGTGTGAAAATCGATTCCCCCTATTAATTCAAACACGGTGCAACCGAATGGAACGAAATTGGGTACAGAGGTAGTACTAACAAAAGGCACCTCAGTGTCATGTTTTATATCGCCGCCATCTTGACGGAAACGTAATGGCGGCCACATAAATGTTCAAAGCTTAAATCAAATTACGATTAACCTAATCATCCGATCTCTACCAAATTTTGCAACAACATACCTTTTTAGAGGAAGCATCCTTTGACCAAATGACTAGGTCATTAGCCTAATAGTTTGCAGATGGCGGCCATCTTTGTGTGAAAATCAATTCCCCCTATTAATTCAAACACGGTGAATCTGAATGGAACGCAATTTGGTACAGAGGTAGCACTAGCAAAGGGCATCCCAGTGTCATGTTTCATATCACCGCCATATTGACAGAAACGTAATGGCGGCCACACAAATGTTCAAAGTTTAAGTTAAATTACGACTAACATAACCATCCGATCTCTACCAAACTTTGCAACAACATTCCTTTATGGAGGGAGCATGCTTTGACCAATCTAATAGGTTATTAGCCTAATAGTTTGCGGCAGGCGGCCATCTTTATGTCAAAATTGATTCCCCCTATTCATTCGAACACGGTGGAACAGAATGGAACGAAATTTGGTACAGAGGTAGCACTAGCAAAGGGCACCTCAGTGTCATGTTTTATATCGCCGCCATCTTGACTGAAACGTAATGGCGGCCACACGAATGTTCAAAGCTTAAATCAAATTACGATTAACCTAATCATCCGATCTCTACCAAATTTTGCAACTATATACCTTTATGGAGGGAGCATCCTTTGACCAATCTAATAGGTCATTCGCCTAATAGTTTGCGGATGGCGGCCATCTTTGTGTAAAAATCGATTCCCCCTATTAATTCAAACACGGTGAAACAGAATGGAACGAAATTTGGTACAGAGATAGCACTAGCAAAGGGCATCTCAGTGTCATGATTTATATCGCCGCCATATTGACAGAAACGTAATGGCGGCCACACAAATATTTAAAGCTTAAATCAAATTACGACTAACATAACCATCCGAACTCTACCAAACTTTGCAACAATATACCTTTATGGAGGGAGCATCCTGTGACCAATCTAATAGGCCATTAGCCTAATAGTTTGCGGATGGCGGCCATCTTTATGTCAAAATTGATTCCCCCTATTAATTCGAACACGGTGGAACCGAATGAACGAAATTTGGTACAGAGGTAGCACTAGCAAAGGGCACCTCAGTGTCATGTTTTATATCGCCGCCATCTTGACGGAAACGAAATGGCGGCCACACAAATGTTCAAAGCTTAAATCAAATTACGATTCGCCTAATCATCCGATCTCTAGCAAATTTAGCAACAACATACCTTTATGGAGGGAGCATCCTTTGACCAAACTAATAGGTCATCAGCCTGATATTTTGCGGATGGCGGCCATCTTTGTGTGAAAATCGATTCCCCTTATCAATTCGAACACGGTGAAACCGAATGGAACGACATTTGGTACAGAGGTAGCACTAGCAAAGGGCACCTCAGTGTCATGTTTTATATCACCGCTATCTTGACGGAAACGTAATCGTGGCCACCCAAGTGTTAAAAGCTAAAATGTAATTACGACCAACCTAATAATCTAGTCTCTACCAAATTTTGCAACACCATATCTTTATGTGGGAAACATATTCAGACCAAACTGCAAGAACATCAGCCCAATATTTGCAGATGGTGGCCAAGTATGTGTGCAAATCGATTCCCCCTATCAATTCAAACACGGTGAAACCGAATTGAACGAAATTTGGTACAGAGGTAGCACTAGCAAGGGGCACCTCATATTCATGTTTAATATCCCTATAGTACGTTGTATTTCAACAAGCTACTACAACCAACATTCGATCATACTCCTTGAAAAGGACAAAGAGTTATAACAATACCCATGCATTTAGGAGAAAGTAAGCTATATGTTCTTTACTGAATATCTTGTTTTAAATTAAATGGTCTTAAGGATATTTAATTATTAATTAATTAATAAATTAATGTATTTATTCATCTATTTTTTTCTTAATAGCCTATTTTCAATTTTGAAAAAAAAATAGGCTTATGAGATCACCTTTTGTCCGTGTGTGTGTGTGTGTGTGTGCGTGTGTGTGTGTGTCCTAATAACTTCTAAACGGCCGGAGCGATATCAATGAAACTCGGTAAGTTCATAGCACTATTCCGGATGACACCGACCAGACCCTTCAAATTATGTTACGTCTCACCAATCCAACATGGCGGATGTGCGAAATATTTCACCGGCATTCTATATCTCTGAAACTATTAGCGGTATCACCCTGATTTTTTTACGGAGATAAAGGGCACTACTGGAAGTTCATCTATAGGCTAAGACTTTCAAAAACCGGTTAACTACAAAACGAACATGGCGGCCAAGCGAATTTGAAAATTTTAAATAGACCTTTCTCGCGATTTATTGTTACAAACGCAATGAAATCTGGTACAGGAAATGTTTATACACATTGTAATGCACTGGTATCTAATTTAGTTCAATTGTTTACAGAACCTCAAGATGGCGGCTTGGCGAATTTTAAAATTAAGTTTTTATTTCTTGTGTAGTAATCATGCGATCGAAGTGAAAGTTTGAATAATGAAACTACGCAATAATTTTCCTTTAATGGTTCATGACTCTATGGCCTATACATTTAACAATCCAACATGGCGACCATCCGAAATAGTTAGACGGCTCTGGATATCTACGAATCTATTATAGCAATAGAACTAATTTTTTTATATTCATAGGGGCTATGAACTTAAGTTCACCTATAGGACTTTAAATAACCTGGTGATCACAAATCCAACATGGCGGCGACGCGAAGCATAAATATTCACATGGACGTTTATCGCAATTTAACCATCCGATTGCAGTGAAACTTGGTACAGTAAATCCTTATACGAATGTTAATCCACTGGGATCGGATTTATTTCAATTGTTTCCATAACCACAAAATGGCAGCTGTGCGAAATTTTTAAATCTCCTTGTTACTTCTTGTGTCCGAATAATACGATTGAAGTTTGAATGCTACACGTACACAATGATCTTCATGTAACAGTACATAACTCTAGGACCTACATATATAAAATCCAACATGGCGACCATCCGAAATATTTAGTCGGTTCTCAATATCTACGAATCTACAGCAATCAAAAAGGATATTTAATTATTTATTATTTAATTAATTTGTTTATTTATTTAGTTAGTTATTTATTTATCTATTTTTTTCTTTTATTTTTCTTTTCTTTGGTCGTTTGGGCCACCTATGGACCACGGTGCTTGTGCTTTAGCTGCTGCCTGCCACTTCTGGAGTTTTTGGTGGATTGTTCGGTGGCTACTTCTGTGCTGCAATTTTGAGCCTTTCTTGTTATGCATTTATTTATTTATTCATTTAATTTATTCTTTATTCGGATGGACCTACTGGGGACAACGCATGTTCATCTGTTGGGTGTTAAGTTTTGCCCAGTACTGACGCATCATTTCCCCGTGTATTGCTTTTCTTTCCTCCGACCAGGGGTGCCTTTCTTTAAAGGTTTGTCTTGAAAAGCACGGACTTTCTTAAGAATATGTCTCACAGTTTGTCATGTAGGTCCGTTAGTCCCAGTTCTTTGATGTCTTTCTCAGCTTCAGTCAGCCAAGACGTACGGAGCTTGTTGTTTTCGCCAGGAGGTGAACAGGCGGTTGGTCAGTTTGTTCGGAGTCAATCTTGCTACATTGCTACATGACCATAAAAAGCTACCTTCTTTTTTGTTTCTTTTCCTGGCACAGTCAGAGAGTCTCTCTATTTTTACGTAGAGCTCTGAGTTGTGTTGTCTCCGGTATTCCCCATCTTCTACCGTGGGCTACTGGTCCTAAGATCATTCCGAGAATTCTTCTCTCTCTGACCTCCAATTTATCCATCAAGCCTCTTTTATTAATTGACAGACATTTCATAGCATACAGAGCTTCCGGTCGGATGACTGTAGTGTAGTGCTTCAATTTAAGGTTTCGTGAAATGCACCCCTTGTTATAGATATTCAGGGCCAGTCTATGGACCAATTCCAGCTTATAAAATCTAACGGAGAACACTATCCTTTCTTTTGTTTATTTATTTTTTAGTTATTTATTTATGTATTTATTAAGTCGCCTCCGTTGTGTAGTGGCCAGCGCGATTAGCTCTTCCCGGCCCTGCCACGAAATTTGAAAAGTGGTATGAGGACTGGAACGGGGTCTACTTAGCCTTGGGTGGTCCAAATGAGTATAGGGGGTTCGAATCCCACCTCAGCCATCCTCGAAGTGGTTTTCCGTGGGTTTTCCACTTCGTCTTTGGGCAAATGCCGGGACGGTAACTACTGTCAGGCCAGGGCCGCCTCATTCCCTCTTCCTTGTCTATCCCTCCCATTCTTCCCATCCCTTCCCATCCCTCATGAGGCCCCCTGTTCACTCTGCAGGTGAGGCCGCCTGGGCGAGATGCTAGTCCCGTCTCCCAGTTGTATCCTCCTATCCGATGTCAAGCTCCAGGACACTGCCCGTAGAGGCGGTAAAGGTGGGATCCCTTGCTGAGTCCGTGGGAAAACTCTACCTGGAGGATAAACTGACTACGACGAAACGAAAATGTATTTATTAATTAATTTATTTACAGGATCATAATGATTATATTTGACGAACTCCTGGCACCAATTAAGATTAGACCCAGTAGCCAATCCCGCTACGTTCAATGGGTCGTGGCATCAAGAGCTGTTTGTTCCGGGTAATCAAAGGTATTTATGTTGAAAATCAGGCTACGGTGAGAGAGCCAATGGTTGAATGATTCCTTGGTTCAAAGTAGTTACAGGAGTCAGGCAAGCTTACGATCTTTCACCGTGATTGTTTTATACATGGGCCATTTACTGAACGGGATAAACTATCCGGGTGGAAACCGTGAATCGTTTTGTTCATGCTGATGGCCTGGTTGTTATCTAACCAATGCATGGTAGCTTATTGGGAGATCGTTAATGTCTGAAAGCGTGTCCACAGTGAATATTTGTTTAATTTATCAATTTAAACAATATTTTGTCGAGAGAGGAAAATGGACGAAAAGTCCAGAACGAATTAATTAATTTGGTGATTATTATGATTATTATTATTATTATTAATATTATTTAGCGTATGATTTTAGTGCCGGGAGTGTCCGAGACTGCCAGAGGCTGTAGCTGCTTCAATGCGCATACCCATGGTGTGAGCTACAAGTTCCGTTCAATTGCTACTACCTCTCACTTGGCTACGCGATAAGTCAACACGAGTCGAGTAAGGACAGTGCATATAGAATTTTGATAGTGCATGCTAGCTACATGTTTGTTGACTCACTACTAGATTGTTATATTTGTACACACGTGTATATACAATTTGAAAACATTTTTTCTTTTACGTAATTCATAAAATAAACCGTCAAGACAAAACCGGGATTCACCGTTGAACGAATACAACCAAGACAATACTGTAGTAGCAACTTTAATTTAATTAATTAATGATTTAGTATAAACTTTAACCACCACACAGTGATCAGGATCTGATGATGTCCACTTGAGGGTCTAAAATCCTAAATTGCCCCATTATCTGTGATAAACCCTCCCTTTATTATCCTGCTAAAGTCTCATTCCAGTTTTGTACCGAAAATAAGGTGCCATTAACACCCACCTACACATATGGGGTACCTACAGGTTCAGCATAACCCAATGCGTATGCAAAACGCACTCGCTTACTCTTTAAATGCCTCACAATTAAATAAATACCTTAGAACATGTATATTTGCAATGAAATAATCAAAGAATGCAACACGGTAACCAAGGTAACAGAATCTCACAGGTCCATCTATTTCTGTATGACGCAATGCAATTCCAATTACTGTATTACATTACTGTGAAAGTTTCCAGACGGTTATAAGGTTATCACTGAACCAAATTAAGCTGTAAAATTCATCAATACATACAGGATAATGCGCTTAAGGGGGTCAAGGGGCACTCTAGAATTTTTTCACGCAATTTTACGTGTGACACTCACACACACACGAAAGGTCTTTTTCACCCGACTATAAAGGGTCTCCGAAAACGACATTTAAAGGCCCTTATATTAACAGTGTCTGTGATATTCCCAGAAAACTAACTTCGCTCTGATATACCTATGAAGGAATGACAAACCCCTAACCACTGCACCAGTAGCTGCATTGATAAAGTCTGATTATTCATACCAAGGATAAATCAGTCATAGCATTCATGATTGAGATTTAGCTAAGTGTACTCTTTACAACTGGAATATTCGCGGGCGAAGCCGCGACGGGTAATGCTAGTCTAATTAATACATGTAATTTTTCCCAGGGGTGAGCGTGATGGCGCAGTGGCTTAGCTGTTCGTCTTTCACCCGGACGGCCGGGGTTCGAATCCCGGTGACAGCGGGGTGGAATTTTCACCTGAAAAATCACGTGGCGTCAGGAAGGGCATGCGGCCTTAAATTCCCGGCCAAAACCAAAATGAGCCTGGTTGGCTCTGGCGACCCCAATTAATTGGGAAAAGCCGAAGAAAATAGTAGTAGTAAATGTTTTCCAGGATGTCGTTACATATTTATATATTGTACCCCGCCATTCATTGGGCACAATCGTGTTGACCGACTGAAGAGCAAACATTAACAATATTTAAAACAGGAATGTTTTGTTACTGTCGACTACCGAAGGCATGGTCGCGCTTCGTGAGGGTGTAACGGAGCGTCCCTTGCGAGCCAAGAAGAAGCCTAGTGGAGGCGGGCGCTACTCTTGTTGCATAACAAACGGTAACTTTGAAGGCTTCCATATTATAGGCCGGTATTCATTCACTGGTGAGCTGGAACCATCAATGAAGCTGTGTGAATGAAGAGCAAGGATCAGTTTCGTGACATTCAACACCGGTCTGGTTTCTAAGATTACACCAGTCAGTGCAGTGTAGTGGTCGAGTGGAGCGCGCGCATAGGTGGGCTTGAGCCCTTTCAAACCCCGTTACCTGCACAGACCAAAATACAGTACAACGTAATCGAACGGGACTCGCAAGTTTTTCCGTTAAAGATAGGTTTTCGGTTAACGGAGGTAGGTTTATCTCTACCTAGTATAAAACAAAGAAGGGAACAGGATTTGGAAGTTGAGCTGGGGAAATTAGAGGAATACGGGGCAGAGATTGGACTGACGATTAATCAGTCGAAAACAAAGTATATGCTAACATCTAGGAGAAAGAAAATAAAGGGATTCTGCATTTTCAATACTTATATTGAACCTACTCACAGGTACATGTTTCGAAGGTTAACTCCTTCTTCCTCAGCCTGTACATGAATATCAAAGATAGATTCGCATTCATCCACCCCAAAACAACAGCCAACAACGACACATCATAAACATCCACATTTATTTTTCCTTAGTATTTATTCCCGTCCTCTATTTCCCTTCCCCTTCTCCCCTAGTATGTCTTTGGACAATCAAAGGAGTGATATTTGCGAGACACGTTTTGATCTGCTGTTGTTCACGCCCAAACACACTACATACGGCGGGGCATGGCACTACTACAGGGATTCTGTTATTTCTTTGCCATGATGATCTCCAAGAGCAGCATAGAGACTAGTTCGAAAAACGATGACCCAACCAAATAGCGACTCACAGCACCGGCCTGATTCAGCGGCTTTTTAATGCACCCAGGCCTGGAAATCCAATTAGAAGATCTTCTATGGAGAATCGGAAACAGTTGAACTTCACATTATTTATTTCACAAATCTTTATTTCATGTAACGTATGTTCTTATAAAGGTAATTTATCTTTGATATTTATGTACAGGCTGAGGAAGAAGGAGTTAACCTTCGAAACATGTACCTGTGAGTAGGTTCAATATAAGTATTGAAAAGGCAGAATCCCTTTATTTTCTTTCTAATATATAGTTAGTCAATACGGACCTCAATTACTGACATTATGAATCTAGGAGAAAGTATAATGAATTAAAGAAAAATGTGAAACTGAATGAGAAAGAATAATTTAACAATACTTCAAAAAGAAGTTCGAAAAAATGGCCCGGCTAACTCAAACATTTTACTAGCGTTTCGCCCCAGTGTACCATTGAGCTCATCAGTTGGTATGGTACACCTCACCAAGACGCATGGTTAGTACATACCCTGAAGGCCACTGCAGGAATCAAATAATGCCCCGAGCAGTGCCAATGTACTGTACTATGAGTGACACGCTCCCTTTTTCAAAACTTAAACCTTATCTTGGATATCCAAGGTGGAAGTAACAGTTCCCGATGGAAACTGGACGTTTATTTTCCGAATGAGCTAATTGTACTTTAACAAAACTTCAAAAATAAGTTTGAAAAACGCTGTTAAAATATTTGAGTTAGCCGGGCCATTTTTTCAAACTTCTCTTTGAAGTTTTGTTAAAGTACAATTAGCTCATTCGGAAAATAAACATCCTGTAACCTTCGGGAACGGTTACTTCCATCTGAGAAAGAATATAAAAATTTTAAATTAAATTTTAAATATTTAGGGTCAATGATAGCTGGAAAACGATGGTATGAGAGAAATAATACATGCGAGGGTAGCAGCTGGTGATAGGAATTACTTTGCTTTTAGCAAAGTATTTAAAGCAAGAAGCCTTAGGCCTAGTAGAAATCTGAAGTTGACTGTATATCGACCGGTAGTGAGACCTGTGGTGATGTATGGTTCGGAGACCAGGACCATGACACAAGGTGATGAGGACTTGATAAGGAGATGGGAAAGGAAGATACTCAGTTAAGTATATTGACCAGTAAAAGAGGGTGAATTCTGGCAAATCAGAAATAATATGGAGATAAGAGAGATGTATTGTATGCCAGATAAAGTAGTGGAAATAAAGAGTAGTAGACTGCGTTGGCTGAGACATGTAGAAAGAATGACAGAGAACAGGATGGTAAGGAAAGTCTTCGATGGGAAGCCAGGAGGACGTCGTGTGAGGGGAAGATCTAGACAAGATGGCTGGATAACGCGGAGAAGGATTTGAGAAAGATGGGAGTCAGAGGATTGAGAAGAATGGTGGAGATTGTCCGGGAGTTCAAGGCCCTATAAGGGCTGTAGCACCAAGGAGTAAGTCAGTAAGTAAGTAAGTAAGTTAGTAAGTATAAAACAAAGTCCCCGATTCTTGGATGTAACGGGTAATGTCGAGAACCACTATTTGGATTTTGATGCGGTTTTCAACATTCTGTAAAGGATTTCTCGAGGAAGATTTCTGTAAAAAATATTCATTTATGATATAATGCTACGGGCTTTACGTCCTATTTAACCACTGTGCCTTTTAGAGACGCCGGGGTGCCAGAATTTTGCCCCGAAGGGGATCTTTAACGTGCCAGTAAGTCTACCGACACGGCTCCCTCACATTTAAGCACCCTGCGCCGGGATTCGATCTGCTATCTTGGGCTCCATTCATTTATGACCAAAGAAAGCTGAGCAGTAACGATTTCAGTGAATCGAGTCGAAGAATAACCTGCCGTCCGTGCGCCTTTTAAGCTTACGCTGGGTAAACCGTTAAAAAGATCACTATGAGTGTAAGAATTATTGTTTAGCATGAAAAGGTCTGCAAACGGGCCGGGACAGCATATCTCTAGCTTTAATACAACGCCCACTATAAGTGCTTTGACGTTTTCATACCTTCCAACAATCTCCATTCAGTGGAAATTTAAATTACTAGCTTCGGGGCAAGTTTACGAGCGAGCGAGCCTATCACCCCAGTTTCAGCCAGCATCAAACTGTCGAGTCGTGTCGAATTAACACTTCAGAGAAGAGTGCCTCAGTGGTTTGGGTCCCGAATTTAATTTCCGCCTGAGTCGTGAGATTTTGAATTTCCATGGCTGCGTGATTGGAACACCTTTATCATTAGCTGGCCCCATAGAGCGCCCATGGGCACCAGGCTTGCTTGCATTACAGTTTGGTATCCAGGATACTCATGCTTGTTATGGAGGCTCGAGACAGACAGGAACTACTCTGACATGTGACCTAGGGTGGGCCCCCACGTACCGATCGTTCTATTGAGCTCTATTGCACAGCGCCACGCCAAGCCTCGTCTTCCTGCTGGTATCCATCAGAGTTCAGCTAGTGGGGGCCATTTGCACTTGAAGTAGGCTATTATTGCTTCAAATCAACTTGGCAGTCGCCTCCGTAGCGTAGCGGTCAGCATGGTTAGCTGTCGCCCGGGAGGTCCCGGGTTCGATTCCCGGCTCTGCCACGAAATTTGAATAGTGGTATGAGGACTGGAACGGGCTCTCCCCAGCCTCGGGTGGTCCAAATGAGTAGAAGGGGTTCGATTCCCATCTCAGCCATCCTTGAAGTGGTTTTCCGTGGTTTTCCACTTCGTCTTTGGGAAATGCCGGGATGGTGCCTACCGTAAGGCCACGACCGCCTCCTTCCCACTTCCTTGCCTAACCCTCCCACTCTTCCCTCCCTGCAGTTGAGGAACCCTGGGAGTAGTGCTGGTCACAACCCCCAGTTGTATCCTCGACTCAGAGTCTCAAGCTCCAGGACACTACCCTCAGTGGCGGTAGAGGTGGGATCCCTCTCTTAGTCCGTGGAAAAAGCCGACCCTGGAGGGTAAAACGATAGCGAAAAAACAAAACAAAAACAAACTTGGCAATAAAACACGTCTCATAAGGAACTGAAGATAGCTTTTCCTTCCTTACCTCCTACCTGTGTAACTTACTCGGTCTTCCTTATCCGATAGCATTTAAACATTTTATTTTTGACTAGCGGACCCGTGCGAGAAATCTCGCATGTTCATAAACCACACTTTCCCCAATAGGTTTATAATAAGAGACTTAAGGAAAAAGGTTATGTTTTTATTTCAACCAAATGATTATAGAACACTATTTACATTTCAGGATAAAGGAAATACCTCACAATGTTAATATGCCATGAAACAGGTGTCACAACGGCTCGCGGACAGCAATTATGGAGCGTAATTTCCTACATCAACGGTGTTTGCAAATCACACACTTCGTACAATTTTTAAGTCATTTTTTAAAGAAATTATAGATATTTAGAATATTATAGTGCAATAAGTCGCTGCTAATGTCTATTCTCTTTCATTTGAATGCTCATTTGTCACGATCAGTCGCTTGTGAGCGCCGCAGGAGGGATACATACTACTGAAATAATATATATGATAATTTCATTTTTTCCCTCGATTATTACCTTTAGTTCTCTTATCGTTTTATATTACCTAATCTACAGTTTAATATCAGTGTTATTTTTCAATAACTAGTTTTGAAAACCTTGGTTTATTGATTAATTTAGTTTGTTAAGTTTAATCATTACTTGCTGAAGTAGATCCCACTGAGGATTGAAACATGTCGGCCTACAAGTTTTGTAACAATTAATATTGATTAAAGGCGGATATCATTAATAATAAGTATATTATTCTCTCGGACCGGGTTCGATTCCCGTTCAGTGCCTGTGAGGTTTTCGAAGTGAAATGTCATGTCCTGTGGTTCGGATTCCACGTAAAAAGCAGGTCCCGTGGCTCATGATTGAGAGATTAACGGTCTCCTAAAACTACGATCTTCCTACCTTTCTCACATTATTCTCTGCCTTGTTGTTGTTACTTCTTTCAGGGCAGGTGTTCTCTACCTTCTCCAGACCGTGAGCATCTCCTTCATGCCATAACAAGTGCCCGAGTACCATTAAATCAATGAAAACACTATTATTCCAGTTCGTGCAACACAATTTGAATTGAAGAATTGATCTCAGGGGAAATTGTGTTCGCAAGCACTGTTTGGCTCGTATGACGAGAGCACCAAAATTAATTTAAAGAGCACCAGGTTGAGTATGCGTGATTTAGGGGTTTACAACTCCATTGTTATTTAGCCCCGTGTAAGCTATTTTGAGTGTGTATGTGGAATCTGTCTGACATCATAATCTATGCCATAATCTATGATGATCGTACTAGTGCTTGTATTTATAATGTGGGCTAAGATTTGGGGGAGGATGCGGCTGTGGCCTTAATTTAGGTGCCTCCCAATATTTTCCTGGAGTACAGGTGGAAAACCACGGGCAATCACTTCTAGGAAAGCTGAGGTTGGAATCGAATACATGTCTTCTTAGTTCTGCTTCACGAGACTGAGGGAACCACGATTCCAGCCCTCAGACCAGAATTAAATTTCTTGTCAGAAACGGGAATCGAACGTGGATCTCAAGAGTGTCAGCCAAGAATGCTAGCCACTATGCCATGAGGTTGACGTACACCGTCTTATACCGGCTGTCAATCAACAGAAGTACACCCAGTGCCCACAGCAGCTCTAAGTTATAACAATCCCCTCACTGTTGTTACCTTATGCCCCGGCCGAAGTCGTCGGATTTTAAGAGCGTTAAAAATCCCTCAGTATCCTAAGCCTTCCTTCAGAGGGGAAGTAAAGCCGGCGGTCCCATGTCATATATTTATGTCATGATAAAGACCCTTCCACTAATTATACTTGTGTGAAGCTAAATTATAGGTTAGATTTGACTGACGCTCTTAGGTTCGAACGTTCGTCACCAGGAGCCGACTTTGGTGACACCTAGTAACCAAGTTCAGAACTAGTTGGCCGTTAACGGTGGCGTTTGGTAGCAAATTTGAAACTACTTGAAAATCCAATGTCTACAGTCCTTACTTGAATTAAAAACAGATAACACACACGAATACAACCATCACAATTAACACCGATTGTCAGACAGTTTCTACACACACCCAAAGTACACGGGGCTACATGACCGCGTTGTCGCAGCCCCTAAACTGAGGAATCAACCAACTACCAGTAAGGGCTTGGACACCATGGTGATTTTAATACTGTGTACTTGGGTGTGCGTTTACAATTTCAGAAAGGAGTCAAGTGACAAAATATGATTAAACGAGTTGTTTATGGGGACATGTTCTATAGGGGAGGACGCATATTTTAGTACAAAAAGGAGTCAAGCTTCAGCCTGTTATTACAGTAAGGCATTATGCTAAAAATTGGGTTTAGTGCAGAAAGGGGTCAAGGGACGCTGCTTGACTCGTTTCTGTTCTGATAGTTCAACCCATAATTCTTGTACCCTATGTCTAGTTTTGGCCTGGGACCCACAAACAGCTTCTGTTTCAGGTTCCCATCAATGTGAAAAAGATAAAATACCTCACTAACGTCAAACCATACCTTGTTGGGTATGATGACTTCTACAACGATTTATATGTCAATAGCCTACTATGGATGCAGAATGTGCTGTGGAATTGGAAGACGAATAAATCGGTGTAGATTATGAAGGCCTATGGCTTTGAACTCTGAGACAGATCAGGTAAAGAAAGTTCTAACCATTTTGGAACATGTTTCGTTAGTTACGATTATGGTTTTCTTGCATTAATAATGTTGTCTAATACACGTATAAATAAAATGTTTTGCATAAAATTCGTTTTCATTACAAAACCGTAAAATATATCTCAGAATTTGCTAACAAAATAACCGTGTTCTACTTCTTTATTGCAGAAAGTTGTCAAGAACAACATTTTTAAGTTTTTTTTAGCACGATACAAAAAAGTAAAACAAATGAAATTCGTGTTATTACGTATCAAATACATGCACACTTTTGTGGTAAGTTTTAAAATCCATAAAATATTAGTCTATTTGTATGAGATTTTAAGTTTTCTTTGTTTTTCTCGAAATGGTATTTTTGTCATCTGACTCCTTTCTGAAATAAACGATTCAGTTTTATTTAGTAGCCTGTGTTATTGCGTCTGTACAAGTGTGCGTATTTGTAATTGAGGTTAGGATTGAGAGGGTGTGACCGTTACCTTAATTTAGGAATTATTATCAAATTTGTCCAGGCTAGATGTGGGAAAACCATGCAAACCCACTTCCAGGATGGCTGAGGTGGTATTCGAACCATTCTATTATCAAGCTTTGTCTCAAGAGGCATAGTGTAACCCGTTCCAGCCCTAACACCACAATTAAATTTCTTGGCAGAGCCGGGAATCGGACCCGTGCCTCCACGGTGACAGCCAAGAATGCTAACCACCACTACATAACAAAGCGGACTGATGAAGTTTAGATGGGTATATACCGTAGAGTAACACATTGAGAGGTATTGAGAAGAGGATGGTAGGACACTTATTAAGGCACTTAGGAATAACAAACTTAGTTATGGAATACAGAGTCGAGGACAAGAACTGCATGGGTAGGCCAAGGTTAGCATTTGAACAGATTTCCTTGGATGTAGGGTGTGGTAGCTATGTAGAGATGACACTATTAGCTCAGGGCAGGGATGCATGAAGAGCTGCTTCAAACCTGTATACAGACTGAAGAATCAAACACACACTAGAACAATTTCGGCACCCTGCATCGTACATGTCAACAGGTAGGTTCGATTCCTACCTCAGCCATCTTGGAAATGGTTATCGGTGGATGCCCCACATTTACTCCAGGAGAATGCCGGGATGGTAACTAACCAACCTACCCTAATCCCACCTCAATTACAAATACACACACACTAGAACATCCAACCCAGTGACACAGGTTATCAAACAAATTATACACACACCCAAGTACATGGGGCTACAGGACCACGCTATCGCAGAGCCCCCCCCATACACACACACAAACCTTCAATATTCTCCTGTAGCACCACGTTGAAATGCTTCTATTTACTTCTTTTCTGCTGCACCAACTGCCTAAGTTTCAGCGCCATGCTCCTCACAGAGGCTTTCAGAAATGACTTCCTAATACCTAAATCCATATTTGATATTAATAGATTTATTTTCCGTAGAAAAGCTTTCCTTGCCTGTGCCTCTTTGCTTCATCCATCACTGTTTATTTTCCCACCCTTCATAAATCCAACCTCCTTAGCCGGAAATTGAAACCACAATTTTGTGTTCATTACCACATAGCAACCAATGAGGCTTCATGAATGCGTATTTATTTATTTATTTATGTATTTATTTATTTATTTATTTACCGTATGGATTTTAGTTCCGGGAGTGTTCGAGGACATGTTCGGCTCGCCAGAGGCTGTAGTTGCTTCAGGCGGACACCCATGGGGTGAGATACAAGTTTAGTTCAATTTCAAGAAGCTCCAACTTTCACTACCAGATGACACTGACACCTAGTGGAGACCGTTGGAACTTTGATAACGCGTTTCAATGAAATCTAATCTAGAAATTTAGCTTCACACAAGTTTATTTAGTGGAAGGATCTTTCACATGCCATAAATCTATGACATGGGACGGCCAGCTTTACTTCCCCTCCGAAGGAAGGCATACTGAAGGATTTTAACGCTCTTAAAAATCCGACGACATCGGCTAGGTTTATTTGAACCCACGATCTTGGGAACATCAGTTCAGCATGCTACCAACCACGCCATCGAAGTCGCTTTCATGAATGCGTAATTATTTACAACGAAACATATTCACATGCTTTGTAAACATCGAGTTGTTATTATTTTAATATCTCTAACGAGAGATTATATTTTCTTTCGATAATACCCATCTGTTGGTAGTTATAAGATCTCTTAATGGGCAGATTAATGTATTATTAGAGATAACATCCAGAGTTGTGTCGTGGGAAATGCCTCTTCTGCGTGGACCTGAACCAGTGAGTCAGAACGTTCTTTCTCTGCTTCCGGTGACCCCAAGCTCAGGTCAGTGAGTGCAAGAAATGCCCTAGAAATAACACTTAGAAAATAATGTTTGAACATTTTCTCACGGTTGTTTCCTCAGATCTACCTGTCTCTTAGGATTCCGAGCTATAATTCCTGGATAAATATCAATTCAGTATGAATATTCTTCTGGTAATATTTCATCTACGGTCTTCTTTTTAGTACACCTTGTTTCCGTTATTATTATTATTATTATTATATTTATTATTATTAATTAATTTATTTATTTATTTATTTATTTATTTTACACGTTACAGGTCTATTATACCACGCGAAGCAATCATGGCTACTTGTTCTACCTGTTTTTCCAGTACTCTTTCATTCGTGCCCTCGTCCTTTCTTCGGTCCACTTTGGTCTTCGGGCTGTTTTTCCAGTACTCTTTCATTCGTGCCTCTTCCTTTCTTCGGTCCACTTTGGTTTATAGGCTGTAGGTGCTGCTTTCTCTGACGTCACTTCCCACTTGTATACCTTGTGTTGAAAGACGCTTTTGTCTATGACGTCTTCTAGGTCGACTTGTGCTTCTTCCAGATCAATTTTGACTTGCATCATCCGGGGTGTACCGTAGTAGTCTTGAGCCGCTGTAGGCCTATGTATCTAAGAATTTTGTTGGTGAGTCTGGTTTATGGGAGTCTGCTAATGTGGCCGTAAAATTTTAGTCGCCTCTTTCTGATGTCTGTGCGAGGTTGGACAATTTCTCTGTGGTGTCTCTGGAGTGAGGATTTTTTTCCTCTGTGACGATTTTATCCAAGTCGCCCTTAATGTGTAATGCCAATGTCTCACTGGCATAAAGCACCTCAGGTTTAATAACCGTGTTGTAATGACGAAGTTTGGTGAATGTGAACAGACATATTTTTTGTTGTAGACACCCTGTGTCTTGTATAAGGCTCTCATCATTTTCATTGACCTAGTGTTCTGCGCGATTTTCTCTTTTCCCGTCGGTTCAAGCACTTCACCTAGGTATTTAAAGTGGGCGACTCTATATTGATCTAGGCATATTTCGTGTTTAAATTGTGTATGTCGAATTTCGTACAGAAGAACTCTCTCTTTTGGAACGAGATCTGTTGCCCTACTTACTATAAATATTGTTATGACATTCATTTCACCACATACGTGGGACAAATCAAGGTATCGTTGACTTGTTTGCAAGACTTCTTTTAGGGTGGCACAATGAGAAACGAGCAATCAATGGAACAGGTCTGTAAGCTGACGGCCTTCTGCATGTTGATATGTTGACCAGGATGTATTCCCAACATTTCTAGATTGCGAGCCAATAATTTAGGGATGATGCCGGTAGAAGAGATGACTATTGGCAGAACCACTACACTTTCCTGTCCCCACATTTGGCGTATTTCCTCAGACAAGGGCAGGTATTTGTTGATCTTCTCACAGTAGGTTTGTTGCATATTATGGGAATTGAGCACTGCGATGGTTGGTTGGTTGGTTGGTTCCTCAGTTCAGGGGCTGCGACAACGCGGTCATGTAGCCCCGTGTTCTTTGGGTGTGAGTAGAATCTGTCTGATAACCGGTGTTAATTGTGATGACTGTATTAGTGTGTGTAATCTGTTTTTAATTCAAGTAAGGACTGCATACTTTTAATTTCAAGTAGTTCCTATTTTTGCCGCCAAACGCCTCCGTCAACGACTACTATTTCAGAACTTTGTTACCAGACGCCACCGCAGTCGGCTCTTGGCACGAACGTAGGAACCTAAGAGCATTGTTTACATTTTTAACCTTTTTCAATTTAGCTTCACGCAGGTGTAATTAGTGGAAGTTTCTTTAACATGCCATAAATCTATGACTTGGGACGGCCGGCTTTACTTCCCCTCCGAAGGAAGGCATACTGAGGGATTTTTAACGCTCTTAAAAAATCCGACGACTTCGGCAGGATTTGAACCCGCGATCTTGGGCATAGAAGCTCAGCATGCTACCGACTACGCCACCGAAGCCGCTTGAGCACTGCGATATCAATGAGAAAGGTTCTTCATGACAGCAATTTCATTTATGGCTTCACTGATTTGTTTTAGACAGTTGTTTTGATTTTTCATTGATAAGGCTAGGTTGAACATTTTCTTTCTGAGCCTGTAATTATCCATTCTATATACTGTAGGTGTCCGTAAAACTGTAACGCCGTTTCTTTATGGTGTCTGTGTTCTTTTCTTTTCGGCGGCTTCGGTGGCGTTAAAATCCCTCAGTATGCCTTCCTTCTGAGGGGAAGTAAAGCCGGCGGCCCCATGTCATAGATTTATGGCATGTCAAAGAACCTTCCACTAACTACACTTGTGTGAAGCTAAAATTATAGGTTAGATTTGACTAACGCTCTTAGGTTCCAACGTTCTTCGCCAGGAGCCGACTGCGGTGACATCTAATAACCAAGTTTAGAACTACTAGTCGTTGACGGTGGCGTTTGGTAACAAAAGTAGGATCTACTTGAAAATTGAATGTCTGCAGTCCTTACCTGGATTAAAAAAACAGATAACACAAACGAATACAGCCATTACATTTAACACCGGTTATCAGACAAATTCGACACACACCCAAAGTACACGGGGCTACATGACCGCGTTGTCGCAGTCCCTAAACTGAGGAACCAACCAACTTTCTGTAAGTTGATAAGTTCATGTTCATGTGATTTCTTTTTCATCCAAATTCCATTTTCACACGTTGATCCTAAGATTTTCTTGAGGATTTTCTTTCTTGTTTTTCGATCATTTTTATTCGAGATTTGCCACCAATTATAATAGTTTCAGATGCACATAGAGCTTCTGTTTTAACGACTGTGTTATAATGTCTTATTGTTGATATAGTTCTTTTATTGTATCTGTTCCAAGTAATTTTGTATGTTCTTTGTAGTTTTGTAGTTCTTTCTCTGTTAGCTCGCTGATTTCACCCTGCTGGTTCAATTATTATTATTATTATTATTATTATTATTATTATTATTCTGCCTGATGAATGTGGTACGAGCCTCGCCGAAGCATGCGGACAATTGACTATTCCAGGCCAGTATCTTGATGCAGTAGGTCCACGCTATGCTGCCAAGATCTCGGGGTGGCTGATCCCAGGAATGCAGCTTCCCCTCGCTTTACATAAATCGATTCTTAACATCTGGCGGTCGTTTAACTTGTCATGGGAGTGCTACCTTGCTGGGGCAGTGACGTCATGCCGGAATTATGTTATCCCATGTGCACTAAATTCCAAAGCATTCTGATTTACAAGAGAGATTCATAAAACACGGAACGCTTCCAAAATGATGTAAAATGAAGACTGTCAGACATTGACAGAACAAAGAGTATAGAAGATTCACATAGACTCAGTGGCGTAAATTCAGGTGGTGATTAAGGGGATCAATCCCCCCGCAGAACCAAATAATTAAATAAAACATAATTTCATGAGAATTTTATTTTAAAAAAATTGATTACAAACGAGTGGATTATGTTCGTTTATACAAACTAATTTGAGAAAATCCATCTTTACTGGTGTAAAATATTTGGTTTAGGCCAACCAAAACTGTTCATTTCCGAGCTTTGAGACGTGCAAATACTATCGAGATTAAACATGAAATCGTGAAAGTTTCCTTACATTGATTGTCATATTTAACCCCCCGCACAAGGCAAAAGCAATAACAAAAACCTGACCAAAACACAAAGCAAAAAGCAAAATTCAGAAACAAAAGCAAAAACAGAAGACAAACTCAAAATAAAAATCACAAAACAAAAAGCAAAGTTGAAAAACAAAAGCAAAAGCAGAAGTCAAACACAAATATGAAAATACAATGCAAAAAGCAAAAACACCATGCAAAAAGCAAGATTCATAAACAAAAGCAAAACCATAAAACAAACACAAAACCAAAACCAAAGAGAAACACAAACCAAGAAGCAAAATTCAAAAACAAAAGCAAAACCAGAAAACTAACATAAAACCAAAACCAAATAGAAACACAAAACATAAAGCAAAATTCAAAAACAAAAGCAAGAGCAATAATGAAACACAAAACCAAAACCATAAAACACAAAGCAAGAAACAAAAATCAAAAACAAAAGCAAAAGTTGAAATAAAACAAAGACCAAAACGTAAAACACAAAGCGAAAAGCAAAATTCAAAAAACAAAAGCAAAAGCAGAAAACAAACACGAAACCGAAAATACACTTCAAAAAGCATAATTCAAAAACGAAAGCAAAAGCAAAAACCAAACACAAAACCAAAACACAAAGCAAAATGCAAAATTCAAAGCAAAAGCAGAAAACAAACACAAAACCAAAAAGAAACACAATGTAAAAAGCAAAATTCAAAATCAAAAGCAAAAGCAGAAAACAAACACGAAACCGAAAATACACTTCAAAAAGCATAATTCAAAAACGAAAGCAAAAGCAAAAACCAAACACATAACCAAAACACAAAGCAAAATGCAAAATTCAAAGCAAAAGCAGAAAACAAACACAAAACCAAAAAGAAACACAATGTAAAAAGCAAAATTCAAAATCAAAAGCAAAAGCAGAAAACAAACAAAAACAAAAACAAAACAAAAAACACAGAGCTAAAAGCATAATTGAAAACAAAAGCAAAAGCAGAAAACAAGCACAAAACCAAAAAAACACAAAGCAAAAGGGGGGCATGGTGGCTCAGCGGTCAAGCTGTCTGCATCTTACCAAGACAGACCGGGTTTGATTCTCGGTCAATGCATGTGAGATATACGAAGTGAAATGCCATGTCCTGTGGTTCGGATTCCACGTAGAAAGGAGGTTCCGTGGCTCATGATCGCAAGATTAACGGTCACGTTAAACTACAATCTTCCTTCCTTTATTTTTTCACAAAGCCAAAAGCAAAATACAAAAATAAAAGCAATAGCAAGAAACAAACACAAAACAATAAACACAAAGCATAGTTGAAAACAACAACAAACACAAAAGCAAAACCTCAATACAGATTTGACTCCAGGGGCAGTTGACCTCGTAGTTACGCCCGTTAAAACAACAACTAGATTTGACTCCGCTCTTCCCCCTCCAGAAGCAAATCCTAGTCACGCAACTGCTTAGGTTATATCTACCGACAAATTCCTTTCACCAGAAACTTAAACGATTATGGTTATTGTTTCCTCAACGGCCCACCT
Source organism: Meconema thalassinum (assembly GCA_946902985.2). NCBI lineage: Eukaryota > Metazoa > Arthropoda > Insecta > Orthoptera > Tettigoniidae > Meconema > Meconema thalassinum. The sequence continues at coordinate 1,002,761,952 of OX336388.2, read as the reverse complement.
GCTCGGCCATCGGCTACGAATGTAAATGGGGATGTAATTTCTGAGGACCGAAGGTAAGTGCCCTTAACCCTTGAAAATGAGGGCCTCGGGACGCGAGAACTACAACCAAGGGAGGGATGTAGGAACGAGCACAGATTAGTGCAGAAGTAACAGTCAATCGATCAGATATCTTGTTACAAAATTATTAGTCTATCCGGTTAAAACTGCACATCACATCGTTGTGTAGTGGCTAGCATTCTTGGCTGTCACTCTTAAGGTCCCGCGTAGTTCCGCCCCTTAAAACCTCAGTTACTAACTAACTACTCCTAAGGTTTGGGTTCGATTGCAGGCTCTGCCAATAATATTAATTCTGGTCTGGGGGCTGGAAAGGAGTACACTCTCTCTTGAGGCAAAACTGAGGTGGGTCCGATTCCCGCCTCAGTTATCCTGGAAGTGATTTTCCACAATTTCCCCATTTCTACTCGAGGTAAATGCTGGTATGGTTCCGAACTTAAGGCCACAGCCGCCTCCTTCCTAATCCTATCCTCACTTTATCAATACACGAACTAGTACAGCCGTCACAATAACACAGGTTATCGCACAAATTCCACACACACACACACAAATACATGGGGAAATATGTCGACGCAGCCCCTAAAATAAGCAACAACAATCTACCCCACGCAAATGCTGGAATCGTACCTAAATTAAGGCCACGACCGCCTCCTACCCAAATCCTTTCTCGATTACAAGTACACACACTAGTACACACATGACCTGTTTTTGATTCATTTTAGGGCTTGGACATTGTGTACTTGGGCGAGAGTGGAATTTCTTCCTGATAACCGATGTTATTGTGATGGCTGTGTTTGTGTGTGTGTAGCCTATTTGTAATTCAGGCGATGATTGGGAAGCAGGCGGTCGTGGCCTGATGTCAGGCACCATTCCGGTATTCGCCTGGAGTATATGTGGGGAAACCACAGAAAACCACTTCCAGGATTGCTGAGCTGGGAATCGAACCCTCTACTTCTCAGCTGTTCATCACGAGGCTGAGTGTACACCGTACCAGCCCTCAGACCAGAATTGAGTTTCTTGGCGGAGCAGGGGATCGAATCCGGACATCCGGGGTGACAGTCAAGAACGCTATCCTCTGCACCACGAGGTGGTCACAGGTTGCTAAGTGACCACGATAATAATAATAATAATATCTTATGGCCTTGGGTGCCGGGTACAAGCTGTGTTATTTGACGCCCAGAAGGCCGCTTGCATGTCGAATTTTGTCGTCCCTTGGAACACTATGGCGCTTTCTGGTAGAGAATGGAGGAAATTTGTGTTGGCGGCAAATCCCGATATTAATTTTACCTTTATGAACACGGCCTACTGAATTCAAATGCGTTCTTTAACATGCCAACAACGTATGACATGCGTGTCGTGATTTAGTCTCATTTCAAAACTCACATACCATGGCCAGGAGTGAACCTGCAAGATTGGGGTTGGTAGTCCGACACGATAACCACTTACCCACCGTGGCAAGTCAATGACCACGATGTCCAAGCCCTTTAAATGAATCAACAAACAATTAATGTCACTTACACCTCAGTGGATTCCATACAACCACAACCATGAATAAGACTGAGACATCGGTGAAAATCCACATTTCACTCTAGCCTGTGCCAACAGACCAATACCGCACTTATGAACAGAGTTGGTGTAGCATCACAGCGAATAATCAGTCATGAATGACGCTAGTCTCATGCTCTCTGCCAATTCTCTGCCGCCATTAGAACGCTCGTGCCAGAAGTGACCACATGCATGCATGAATGCCAAACCCTCACTCGTGGCATGCATATTTGGCATCGCTCTCAATGGAGATATCAGTCTGGTAATCTTCGGCAGTTTACTTTAGAATCTTGGGGCATCATGGTCATCAGTTCCATACCGGGTGAGGCGTCTTCGGTGGCATAGTTGGTAGCATGCTGAGCTTCAATGCCCAAGGTCGTGGGTTCAAACCCGGCCGAAGTCGTCGGATTTTTAAGAGCGTTAAAAATCCCTCAGTATGCTTTCTTTCGGAGGGGAAGTAAAGCCGGCAGTCCCATGTCATAGATTTATGGCATCAAAAAGAGCCTTCCACTAACTACGCTTGTGTGAAGCCAAAATTTGAAGGTTAGAATTGATATCGCTCTGTTATTTCCAACGTTCGCCGCCAGATGCTGACAGCAATGCCATCTAGTAGCCAAGTCTGCAATCTAGGTGTCGTGGACTGTATCATTTGGTAGCAAAAGTAGGAACTACTTGAAATTATCGTCTGCAGTCCTTACTTGAATTAAAACAGATAACACACACCAATATAGTCATCACAATTAACACCGGTTATCAGACAAATTCTACACTCACCCAAAGTACACGGGGCTACATGACCACGTTGTCGCAGCCCCTAAACTGAGGAACCATCCAACCATACCGGGTGAGTCAATAAGAACGTCTACCTCAGTATCTTATGACTTGGAATTTTGTTGTCCTTCAAATTTCGACCCAGATTCGAATCCTCGATCTTGGTTTCTAGAAACGTACGCTCTACCTCAAAAGCCATAAAAGTATTATTATTAGCTGACCACGGTGGCCGAGAGCACTAACGCTGGCATCGGGAGAGAGTTGGTTCTGAAAATGGTTCACATGGTTTCCCCATTTTCACCACCAGGCAAATGCTGGGATGGTTCCTTTCAACAGGTCCACGGCGGACTTCCTTAATTAGACTTAAGTTAGCGGTCGCCTGGGTGATCGGCCTGTCACCATCCTCACTTGTATCTGCTGATAATATGTGTTCAGCTCCCAGGCACATTCATATGCTTAATAGACCTAATATTGTTAAAGGTGGTATGTTGGCTTTCACGGCCTGTGAATTAAAACTCAGCAATTTTTCTAGGTTTGTGGGGGTCCGGGCGGGCACACCAAGAGCCCACTGATGAGCCAGCTTGGTGTCCTAAGCGAAACTTCACACAAGACACGGCACAACCTAGAAATATTGCTGAGTTATAATATTGTCAACTCCGTGTTTTACTCACTACGCTGTATCTCACCCCCTTACAGCTTAGGTTCATAAAAGCGCAATGGAGTTTACTATATTTGAACATTAATAGTCTATCAATAGTCCCCCAATATTTATATTCTTGAAGCTTGCCACGGTGGGTGAGTGGTTAACGTGTCGGTTTACCAACCCCAAGCTTGCAGGTTCGCCCCTGGCCATGGTAAGTGATTATTGAAAGGCGACAAAATGACGACATGGATGTCATACGTTGTTGGCATGTTAAAGAACCCATTTGAATTCAGTAGGCCGTGTTCAATGGCAAAATTAATCTCGGTATTTTCTGCCAACATAAAGTTCCTCCATTCTCTACTAGAAAGCGCTGTAGTGTCAAAGAGCTTAGATATCTAACCTCCTTGACTTTCAAAGCGTTCAAAGGAACGACAAAATTTGACATGCAAGCTGCCCTCTGGGTGTCAATTAACAAAGCTTGCACCCGGTATCCGAGACCATACGATATTATTATTATTAATTATTATTATTATTATTATTATTATTATTATTATTATTATTATTATTATTATCACTTCACACAAGAAAAATACAAACTAACGCACCACAGCATATCATGCATACACCAAAACATCCTGGCAGGTTGCAAATGTAACACCTTCATAAATAGTACTTCGACACAAAAATACCTAGGAATTACCCTTGATGAACACTTTAAAATGAACACACACACAGTAAACATAATAAAAAACCTAAGAGCAAACCTCTACACCTTCTACAATCTCCGATTTTATGTAGATAGGAAAACTTACAAAACAATTTATAGTGCTCTGATTGAAAGCAAATTAAGATACGCTATAGCAGCTTGGGGAAATCAAAAAACAACTTTAATTAATAATCTTCAAGATAGCCAAAACAGGTTCTTTAAATATTTCACTGATATCCCTTATTTTAATATTAAAGAGTTGTTTCAAATTACTGTACTGAATCTCTTCTACCATGATCCAAGATTCAGGCATAAGGTCTCTCACAACATACAAACAAGAGCCATAACAAGTACTAAACATGTAAAACCTTTATGTATAAATAGCTATGGTTTCAAGAGACAAAATTATATTATACCATCACTACTTAATGAACTACCACCTGGATTGACGAACATTAACCGCAAACAACTAGCTATAAGTCGCATTAAAAAATATTACTTAACCAAACATTAACTCATAACATAAATTTATTAATATAACTACCATAGTGTAACTTTTTGTGTCTTTAATTATTTACATTAATACTTTATCATTATCACCGACAGTAGTGGCTACGCTGGCTAACGCGCAGCATTAGGTCATGGGGCCAAGCTCTCTGCTGACTCGGTAGACGCGTGGGTTCGAGCCCCACCGTCGGCCGTCCTTGAAATGGTTTTCCGTGGTTTCCCATTTTCAACACCAGACAAATGCTGGGACGGTACCTTCTGACAGGCCACGGCCGCTTCCTTCCACATCCTTGCCCAGTTTCATTCACCATCATTCATTTCATCTCTCATTAACCCCTCTCATGAGGTTGGCGTCAGGAAGGGCATCCGGCCGTAAAAACATCGCCACAAAGACTTCCATTGCATCTCATCCCCGACCCCGTTGGAAAACGGGAATAATAAGGGGTAGACATACATACAATACTTTATCATTATCATAACAAAAAAAAACTCGCATGCACTGTTGTATTGAAATATAATCTATATATATGTTGTAAATAATAATTAATATGTCTCACAGATAATCTGTACTGTCATCAGATTCGTGAGACATATCACAATAATGTAACATAAATAGTATTTAATAAATAAATAAAATTAAATTAAATTATTATTATTATTATTATATTCTTGAAGGTTTCAGTGTGATCGCTTTGTAGGAGAGTAATTATTGGAAATAAATGTTGTTGTTGGAGTCTTCAGTCTTTTGACTGGTTTGATGCAGCTTTCCTTGCCTCCCTGTCCTGAGCTAATCGTTTCTTATCTACATAGCTACCATATCTTATATCCGAGGATATCTGTTTAACATATTCTAACCTTGGTCTACCCCTACAGTTCTTAACCTTGACCCTTGCTTTTCTTGGGTGTCTTAGTACAGTATATGCCCTACAAACATATCTCTTCTCTTCATTAGCAGTCGCCAGAAACATCTCTCCTCTCGCACTCTAACACCTCTTCAATTGTAACCCTATCTACCCATCTGATCTTCATCCTTCTCATGTAACACAACATTTCAAATGCTTCAATTCTCCTCTTTTCTGCTGCATCAACAGTCCAAGTTCAAGTTTCACTTCCATAGAGTGCCACGGTCCAGGCAAAGTCTTTCAAAAATGACTTCCTAATACCTAAATCTATGTTTGATGTGAACAGATTCCTTTTCTGCAGAAATGCTTCATTTTCCTGAGCCAACCTGCCTTTTATATCCTCTTTGCTTCGACCATCACTGGTTATTTTGCTTCCTAAGTAACAGAAGTTTCCTACTTCCTTTAGCTTTCCACCAGCCAATTTCTTTAGGCTGCATTCACATACTTTTGTTTTACATTTATTAATTTTCATCATGAATTCTTGATGGCTAGTAAGCCGCGTGGCACAAAATTGCCAAACGTCACGTGATAACAGTCAAGGAGAAGCAATAAAATGTTTAGTGACACATTTGGCTGTCCAGTCTGTTTTTATTTGGCTGCTCCTTGTAATTGTATTCATTACTTTAATTAAGTCTCTAATTAGTATTAAGTATCATAGTGGTCAGCTTAATTATGCCAATTGTCTGTTCCTTAGTTAAACTATAGCATAACAGTATTCTATAATAACCTACTTTTCCACCTAAAACCAAGATCTCATTTCAAACCACTAATCATCCTTCACACACGTGTGACTGAAATTGTCTGGACAAGTTAGTGTTTGACCCTTTTCTTTCTTTTACGATAGGAGGTAAAATAGGTTCATTGTGGATTCTAACCGCAAATACGACCCAGTTGTTGCCAAGCCTCGGATCGGAACACGTGCAATCCTCTTTGTTGGACACCATGGCTTGTAATAAAAAAAAGTCGTTAATCTTCCGCAATTAACTGGAATGCTCAACTGTCTCCAGGTGCGCAGACACATTCTACATTAGAGTCGCGGTATTTTATTCGAGTCTCGGTATTACGAGGATCCGTGTATTTCGAGTTGTTGAAAAAATCTTGTAAAATAGGCTACTCCAGAATTTAGGCTAAGGGCCACACTGACTCCTCCACCTACTCCAAGGGCCAAGACCAAGCTTACTCATCAAACCAACATACTGTACTGTAGTTTTGAATTACGATCAGATTTCTGTTTCGGGACTAGCCAGTGAATGAGATATCTATAGCTACGGTGAGCATACGTCCCGAAAAACTCCGGATAGTCCTGATTTAAAGGAGCATGCCCCGGCATCCCGAATATTAGGCCTAATAAAAGTGTCCCATTTTTAAGTATGAAAAATATGCGTAATTAAACGAAAAATACGTTTTGTTTTGAAATATCCACGACCCTTTCCTAGTTCGTAAAGACTTCATGCGCTTGTAAAAACTCACAAAGTTTTTAGCCTACTTTTCACATTTTGCAAAAATGTGGAAAAAGTGGACTTATGAGATCGATCCGGGAAAATGTGTGTCTGTCTGTCTGGCTGTGTGTGTTCCCCCCACCCTATCAACTCCTAAACGGCTGCAGCAATCGAAACAAAATTTAGTATGAGTAAAGATGTATACCGGAATATCTCAAGCCCATATTTGAAAATGATGTCAGTGCTACCAACTGCTGAAAAATTGCATTAGAAAATTGAGCTCCATGTTGGATATCATGGAAGATATGCATGGGAGCTATTCCAAAATTGGCACACATGTAGATAATACTATTTCTGTTTAATTTCCAGGAGGCCATACATGACAGTGTTTCCAAAATAATTTTAAGTCTTTTGATAGGTCCAATTTTTAAATGTATACAACTTCTACACTATTAATTGGATTTCAACCAAATTTTGTATGTAATATGTGTACATAACCAGATATGACTGAGTCTATTCTTAAGAGCCATCAGGGCTGCCAACTGTTAATAATTACTCTCTCTATTTTCTTCATCAAAATACCAATATATCTGAAAATATGCCAGCCGATAGCTTTTAACTACGCACACGTATAGTACCTGACATTTTAGATTAATTTGGAGTAACTTATATACTTCAGTTCTACCAACATGATTCTAGGCCTGCTGATAGGACCAATTTTTGAATACATGTAACTTCTATACTATCAGTTGGATTTCAACCGACAGTAGTGGCTCAGCTGGCTAAAGCGCAGCGTTAGGTCATGGGACCAAGCTCTCTGCTGACTCGGTAGACGCGTGGGTTCGAGCCCCACCGTCGGCCGTCATTGAAATGGTTTTCCGTGGTTTCCCATTTTCAACACCAGGCAAATGCTGGGACGGTACATTCTGATAGGCCACGGCCGATTCCTTCCATATCCTTGCCCAGTTTCATTCATCTTCATCTATTCCATCTCTCATCCCGACGCGCAGGTCACCCACGGGCGTCGATTAGAAAGATCCGCACTCGGCCTCTCATGAGGCCACACGAAAAAAAAAAGTTGGATTTCAACCAAATTTCGTATGTGCTATGTGTAACATAACAGATATGACTATTAGTATTCTTAAGAGCAATCAGGGCTGCCAACTGTTAATAAATGCTGTCTATATTTGTTTACCCTAATATCAATATATCAGAAAGTATGCAAGCCAACAGCTCTATACTTTGCACACGTATAGCACCTGACAATCTAGATTAATTTGGAGTAATTGATAAAAGTCAGTGCTGCCGACATGATTCTATGCTTGCTGAGATGTCCAATTTTAAAATACATGTAACTTCTATACTAACAAATGGATTTCATCCAAAATTGGCACAACAAGATATCATAATATATCCGATTGGGCTATTTATTATGACCAGCACACGCATGACATTGTTGCCAACATGCTTTTACGCAGGCTGATTGATCCAATGTCTAACTGCATGTAACGTCCATTGGACTTCAACCAAATGTTGTATTCTGTACCTTAGAGATGGAACTAAGAATATATTCAGTCACCAGGGCTGCCAACTGTAGTGCTCTATTAGGCTGCATTATACCATGAATATTTCGAACTAATTAGACATTTCGATATTACCACCTTACTTTCGTCATTATTCTAGATAGGTTCACATACTCTAGAATAATCATTGGCGTGAAAAGTAGGCTCTTTAGATCGTCACGGAACTTCTTGTTTTTATTGTAATCGTAAGATGTGAAGTAAGAAACTTAAAAATAAACTTACTAATGTTTTTTTCTCACAAAACTTGTAAGGTACTTGCATAAATACAGTGCATAAACACTAAAATAAACGTTGTATTCATTTATCCCTCTGCTGTACAGTTTATTTATTTAGCTTATGGCTAGAGATACTGGAGAATTCATATATGTAGGCTATATCCAAATTCTGAATATAGACAATAGTCTCTGAAGTCACGAGCGCAATTTCATTAGCACTGCCACTGCACTTTCTTTTGCTGCACTCGGTGATGATGTGCTGGATCGTCTGTTCTGTAGTACCACAGTCACACTCAGGCGTTTAGTACAGTACAGCTCGAATGGTTTTGTTCCTAAAACCTTGCTATGGTCAGCTTTTTGAAAATCGTTAGAAAAGCACAAAAAAAGCTTAACTCTAAATTTCGGAATAATTTGTAGTATCATGTTGTCGGAAAACTAAAAAAAAATGAAAAGCGTTCTTCTCTGAATTTACATACAGTATTTTAAAGAAAAAAATTTTTAAACAAAAAATGTAGAGGACATTGTCACCTACAATTTGTCACATTGAGGTCATGTCATACGTTTTGAAATGCAGAAGCTAGTTGGCGCCAAAGTTTCCAAAAATGTGCTTTTTCACTTTTTGTCCTAGAAAAAATGTGTTTTTTTTTCACAAAAGAGTGAATCAAAAATTTGTTCCTCTAAAAATTGTCTGCAACATTTATTTAAACGTTTGTTTCCTCCAACTTACCGTTCTAAGGTTATAGCGCAGCAAATGCAATGCTGCGCAGTCAAGGCTACTATTGTTACTGCGGAGAGAGCGGTGGGTATAGTTTAGACCGGTACCGGTGTCGGACAATTTTCACACTTCGGCAGACTATAACTTTGGAGCGGTAATTCTGAGAAAAAAAAAATGTTTCAATAAATGTTGTAGACAATGTTGAGAGGAACAAATTTCTGATTCGTTCTTTTGTGAAAAAAAAAAATTTCTAGGACAAAAAGTGAAAAAACACTTTTTTGGAAACTTTGGCACCACCTAGTTTCTGCATTTCAAAACGTATGACATGACCTCAATGAGACAAATTGTAGATGACAATGTCCTCTACATTTTTTATTCAAAAAACTTTTCTTTAAAATACGTCGATTCAGAGAAAAACGCTTTTCAATTTTTTTGAGTTTTCTGACAAAATGATCGTGCAAATTATTCTGAAATTTAGAGTTAAGCTGCTCTTGTGCTTTTCTAACGATTTACTAAAAGCCAACCATATCACGGTTTTTGGAACAAGAGGGGTTTCTTCTGTACAGCTGTACTGTACTATTTGAAATTGTTCCACTTATAGTGGAAGGCTGCACAGTTCCCATGGTTGGTTCGTATTCTGTACAGTATATTGGATTTATGGAGGATCGATTTTTGTGGAACTTCTTAAAATTAAATTTTGTAAACGGCCATAACTTAAAATAACTCTATATGATAGAATCAAACAATAATCTCTCTATCCTCCTAAACCCTCCTCCCCAACATGGCTGTTCCGATTTTGACTGTCAAAAATATGGTCACCGTACCTATAGCGCAGGGTGCAAGGGGTAGACGCCACCCGTTTGCTCACGGCTTTCTTTTTTCGCATTTGACACAACTTATCTCATTGAAAAACATTCTCCAAAATGAAATATACAAATTAACTGGTGATCTTTTGAAGCCGCTGCTGATAATTTCCACTTGATCCACAATGCAAACAATTGTCAGTGAAAAGTTACAGATACCGTACATAAATATTCATAATCTTAATTACTGTATAATGTTCAATTTAATTATTTGAATTACCTACTGTATGTCACTCACTGTAGCCTACACATTTGTGATAAATCTGATGTAATTAATTACAGTCAAAATGTCCAATTTCATTGGGTTTCTGGCTTGCCACGGTGGGCAAGCTTGCAGGTTGGCTCCTGGCCGTGGTAAGTGATTTTTGAAAGCCGACAAAAATCTCGGCACGCATGTAACACGTTGTTGGCAGTTTGAAGAACCCATTCGAATTCAGTAGGCCGTGTTCATAATGGCAAAATAATCTCGGGATTTTCCGCCAATACAAAGTTTCTCATTTCTCTACTAGAAAGTGCAATATTGTCAAGGTGCTTAGATATCTAACTCCCTGACTTTCGTAGTGGTCCAAAAAAACAACATTCGACTTGCAAGCTGCCTTCTGGGCGTCAAATAACTAAGCTTGCACCCGTCACCCGAGACCATACGATATTATTATTAATATTATTATTCTTTATTTACTCAACTTACAGTTGGTAACGTGACTCATATCGGTACATTACGTACAAGAAAATGAGTAAAGCCTATAGCATACATTTTCAAACTACCTAGGTACCAGTATATAACATTGACGTTTGACGGTTATTATTTTTTTGTTTTGTAATGTTAACTACCACGTCTCTTTTTCACAAGAGGGTCCAAGAAAATCCTAGTGAGTATTAAAAAATCCTCTAACAATGTTGCAGGTCTTCAGAATTTTAGCATTTTGTGCAATAGTGTGGGTGTAGGCTACATGGGAAGATTTACTGGAAAGGATTTAGGTGTCAGGCCAGTGGGAGAAAGAAGGAAAGGAAGGACCGTCACATTTTTTTTTGTCTTCAGATTCTAGCCACCTCCATAGCTAGAGGAGTATATTTATCAATCTTCTCTCTGTATTTATGGTGGATATTATGATCATTCGGAACAGATATGTCAATCAAGTACGTGTGATGGTTCTTCTTATCAGTTAAAAGTCATGTCTGGTCTATTATGAGGAGTTGTTTTGTCAGTTTGAATAGTGCGATCCCAATACAGCTTGTAATGTTCGTTTTCCAGCACACTTTCTGGACAGTATTTGTAATAAGGTGTCCTGTCATGTATGAGAGATCGGGTTAGGGCGAGTTCTTGATGAATGACTTTGGCAACATCGTTATGCCTCTCAGTGTAAGATGTTGGCGCTAGAATTCTGCAGCTGCTGGTAATATATGGCTCTATGGTTTCTGGGCCGGTATTGCACTTCCTGCATTCGACATCTAAAAGCAGTCTGATCTTTCAGGATGTGTTTCTTATAACTTCTTGTAGCGATAACTTTGTCCTGTATCGCTTGGTTAAATCCCTGAGTTTCTGGAAACAGCTCCCCACTTGACAGCCATGTGTTCGAGTGTCTGTCAATATTCTTGTCATTGCACTGGTTGTAAAATCTGCCATGAAGTTATTTTCCAGTCCATCTCTGCACCTTCTCTCTGTTCAGTGTGTTCTTGTCTTTCAAGACGAAATTTCCTTCATGGAGATTCAAAGAAGTGTGGTTGAAGTCAGCTTGAGCTACCGCTCGATGTAAAACACTGGTATCTTTCCGAGAATGAAAGTAATTCCTTAGATGTATAACTTGTTGATTGTGCAGAGCTATAACATCAAGAATACCTCTGCTTCCTTCATTTCTGGGTGTTGTTACTCTCTCCATACAAGCATTGGGATGCAACATTCTGTGTTTCGTAAGCATAGTTTTTATTGTGCGATTAATGTTCTCTTGGTCTGTTTGAGACCATTTTAAAACACTAAATGAATACATCAGCACAGATATAGCATATGAATTGATAGCTTTTGCTAGGTTATGAGCACTAAGCTTTGTTCTCAACAGAAGTCGAAGTCTATGATTAAATTTCTGATAGAGGTTCTCCTTCTCAGATTTACTGTCGATTCCAACTACTGTACTTGATCAAATCCTAGGTATTTATATGTTTCATCTTTCCCCATGCTGTCTATTCGCTCATCAGCTGTTATGCTCATTCCATCTGTTCTACACCACTGTCCTTTATTGATGCTGTTGATTTTGCATTTGCAAGTGCCAAACTCCATGCAAATGTCCTTCGAAATATTATCTGTTATATACATGAGTGATGCTAGTTGGTTCCTATTTACTGCATACAGTTTGATGTCATCCATATAAAAGAGATGATTTACTTTGAGGAGATTTTGTTTATTTTCTTTTATTTGGTATCCGTAGTTGTTCATCTTCAGAAAATCTGATAAAGGGTTGAGACATAAACTAAACCACAGTGCACTTAAGGCATCGCCTTGAAAGATACCACATTTGATGGGTATAACCTCTGTTTCAGTGATAGTGATGTTAGTTTTCAAGATGATTTTGGTACGCCAAATTGCATAGTGTTATTATTATTATTATTATTATTATTATTATTATTGGGTTTCTTATTCGGTCGCTTAAGTAAAAATGAAAACATCTGATTATTATTGTGTTTGATATTTTACAATGTAATCAAAATCAACTATGGCGGGTCGGATACCAGGCACGTAGCGGGCCAGATTGATGGTGCTCGTGGGCCAGTGTTGGCCTACGGGCCGTAGTTTGGAGACCCCTGGGCTACTGTATTCCAAATACATTTAGAGTAGAATAGAATACCCTCTGTTCCAAATCTCGGATGGCCAGAGATCGGGGCGGGAGTATTGCTTATTGCAACCATCACCTGATACATGTGGTTATTGGTTACAGTGATTCCCTAAGTTCTAAAACAAAAATCCTTCTCAGTAAGATTAATAAATTGCAACGTAAATTTAAAAAAAGAAATAGTCACAGAACCTACTCGTCGTCGTCGTCGTCGGCTTTAACTCGTTTCCGAGTATACATCTTCTTCCAAAACAGTCTAAAATAATCTAAGGTTGAGGTCTGTGGGCATGTTTGCGGTGACTGAACAGCCCAATGCGTGCATGAAACAAACGTCCACACAGATCACACAGAACTGTTGGTGGAGGGCGTGGCTGTGCTGCACGGAGCTTTCGTGCTTGTCGCTTGGCCTTAACAATTCTACGACGTTCTGCTTCAAACAGTTTGACAGCAGCCGGGATGGTCTGGCGCCAAGTTGAACGGTCTTTAGCAAGCTGGTCCCAGGATTGTGGATTGAGACCTGTCAACTTCATATTCTGCTTAAATTGGTCCTTGTAACGTCTCTTAGGGCCTCCATGAGGTCTGGTGCCGGAGGTGAGTTCACCATACAGAACCTGACGTGGAAGTCTCGTATCATCCATCCGTTGGACATGTCCAATCCATCTAAGTTGATGACCAATGATGGATGATTCTATACTATTAGCAAGCGCTTTCTCAAGAACATCAAGATTGTTGATGTGGTCTTCCCACTTTATCTTAAGGATGGATCGAAGTTTCTGTTGATGGAAGCGCTCAAGCTTTCGGAAGTCATGTCGATAGAGGGTCCAGGATTCACAGCCATACAACAATGTTGAGATGACAACAGTTTGGTACACCATGAGCTTCGTCTTCACGGTCAGATCTTTATTCAAGAAGACCCGGTGCGATAGTCGCCCAAATGCCGCATGGGCAGCACCGATTCTCTTCTCAACATCCTGCCCACAATTGCCGTGTACAGATAGCAGACTGCCCAGATACGAGAAGTGGTCTACCTGCTCCAATGGAGTATCTGAGATAGAAATGTTGAAGTGCGGAAGGGAAGTGCCTGGTGAGGGTTGTGCCAGAACCTTGGTCTTCTGAACATTAATGGTGAGACCAAAACGTTCACATGCATTCTTGTAGCAATTAACAGTCTGTTGCAACTCCAATGGCGTGAGTGTAGGCGATGCTGCATCATCTGCATACAACATATTGGTTATCTTCGTAACCTGAGTTAGCTTCTTGGAGCAAAATCGAGCTAGGTTGAAGAGCCCTCCATCAAATCGGTACCTGAGATCTACACCTGGGATGTTTGTGGGCGATTTATAGAGCATTGCAGCCAAATACAATGCAAACAGTGTTGGAGCAAGTACGCAGCCTTGTTTCAGTCCATGAGTGATAGGAAATTCGTCAGAGATCTTATTTTGCTGACAAACCTGACCAGTCATGCCATCATGGAGAGCTTGGATTAGATCAACAAAGCGTCGAGGACAGCCAAAGCGTTGTAGCACCGCCCACATAGCAGATCTTGGAACTGAGTCAAAGGCCTTTTCCAGATCATAAAAGACTAAGAAGAGTGGATTCTGTTGCTCACTACATTTTTCTTGTAGTTGTCTTGTGCAGAAAATCAAGTCAGTTGTGCTTCTGGAAGATCGAAATCCACACTGGGACTCTGGGAGGATCTTTTCTGAGATAACCTGAAGGCGGTTAAGTAAAATTCTGGCGAGAATTTTACCCACAGTAGATAGTAGCGATATACCGCGATAGTTGCCACAAACACTACGATCACCTTTCTTGAAGATTGTGATGATAGTGGCGTTCTTTAGGTCACCAGGTACTTCTCCTAATTCCCAAATTTTGAGAATAAGAGTGAAAATCCGCGTTTTGAGGGACTGACCTCCAGCTTGAATTAATTCCAGTGGGATGTTATCTGGGCCAGGTGCCTTTCTTGGTTTCATTTGATTGAGAGCTACACTGAATTCCGTGTAAGAAGGAGGTACAGCCATCCATGGTTGTTCAGGATATTTCGGCACATCACAAAGGAAGTCTTCAGCAGCTGTTGAGGGACGATTTAGAAGGATGGAGAAATGTTCCTTCCAACGCTCTAAGACATCATGGCTGTCAGTAAGAGTGGCAGAGTTGTCAGCACTTTTTAGTGTACCTGATGAAGAACGAAGTGGGCCATATATCTCTTTAATCCCTGCATAGAAGTTCCTCAGATCACGAGTATCAGATAGCCTCTGAAGTTCCTCAGCTTTCCGCTGCCACCAAGTATTCTTTATCTCTCTTATTTGTGTCTGACACTTACTCTTGAGTTCTAAATACAGAGCTTTCTTCGTATTTGAGGATGGGTCTTGAAGATGAGATAGATAGGCTTCCCTTTTGATGTTGATGAGACGCAAAATTACAGAACCTACTAATACATTAATGAACCGGTACATAGTATTAAATGAGGACTTGAACGAGGTAGATTCAGTCTCGTGAAGTAAAACTGAGGAGGGTTCGATTCTCCCCTCAGCCATCCTGGAAGTGGTTTTCCGTGGTTTTCCCCACTTCAACTCCAGGAAAATGCTGGTATGGTTCCCAACTTAAGACCACGGCCACCGCCTGGTGTAGCAGCTAGCGTTCTTGGCTGTCGCCCCGGAGGTCCGTGTTTGATTCCCGGCTCTGCCAAGAAATTTTAATTCTGGTGTGAGGGCAGGTACGTGCAGGCCTACACTCAACATAGTGAAGCAAAACTGAGAAGAGAACGGTTCGATTCCTACCTCGGCCATCCTGGAAGTGGTTTTCCGTGGGTTTCCCCACTTCTACACCAGGAAAATGCTGGTATGGTTCCCAACTTAAGTCCACGGCCACCTCCTGGTGTAGCAGCTAGCGTTCTTGGCTGTCGCCCCGGAGATTCGGGTTTGATTCCCGGCTCTGCCATTCTGGAAGTGGTTTTCCGTGATATTCCCCACTTCTACACCAGGAAAATACAGGGATGGTTCCTAACTTAAGACCATGGACTCCCAATCCTATCCCCAATTTGCAAGTACACACACTAGTAGGTCTACAGCCTTCACAATAACACAGGTCAGTACAGATACTATGTATATGCTATATGAACGCGATGTCGTAGCCTCAAAAATAAGCAACAACAAAAAACAAATGGAACTCAATGCCCTCACACTTGTTGCTATGGTAACCAGATGTCGGAAATGTGTCGACTCTAAACTGCCTACGCTAATACCATCCTAAAAAGGTATCCATGTTTAAAAAGTAAGATTAATAGATGGAAATCGGGCCATGGAAAGCTTGAGTACGCATGGTCGCTGAAGGAAGGAAACAACACCATGAACACCTGGCTTTGAAAGCCGTTACGTGGACACTACAGTGTATGACAAATGAAGGTCAATGGCGCAGTTCATGCAGAAAAGGGGGTTCAAACATGGATCAGGTAATGTCTTCTCGTCACTACAAGAAAAGGGTTTTACGTACAGAAACAGGACGCTTGTGACAAAACCTGTTCACTACATAATGTGAGCGGTCGAAACCTGATAGTTTATTGACAGTTATTTTTTTAAAATTGGTTATTATTTCTCATTGATCTCATCCAGTTCTTTTGCTAATTTGCCCGGAGTTTCTTTCAACACTCTGTAGACTGATTGATGACGAATGCATGGGAATAATAATGTTCAAGTCTTCTCCCATAAGATTATGATTGAAGCAAATCATGGACTTATAATTACACAATTTTGAAAATTTATGTATGTAAGTATGAATTTCCATCACTGTATTATTTAAGCTTACATCAGGGTCGGGGATGATATGAGATGCGATGAAATTCCATGTGGCGGATCGTTTTTACGGCCGGATGCCCTTCCTAACGCCAACCTCATAAGAGGAGTTAATCACAGATAAAATGCATGAAACTGGGCAAGGATGAGGAAAGAAGCACCCTTAGCCTGTCAGAAGGTACCGTCCCAAAATTTGCCTGGAGTTGTAAATGGGAAACCACGGAAAACCGGTACAACGACGGCTGACGGTGGGGCTCGAACCGACGTCTACTGAGTCCGCAGAGAGCTTGGCCACATGGCCTAGCGCTGCGCTTTAGCGAGCACAATTTTGAAAATATATAATCAATAATAATATGCAATATAAATCAAACTCTTTGAGACCATACGAGAAGATTAAAAGCTAAGTAGGCCTACGTACCGGTATTTTAGCAAATAGTCAAGAATATTCTTCCAACATTGCAGAGAATTCTGCAAACTAACCCTTTAGAAAATCATATCTAAAAGTTACTACATGAAGATAATCAAGTACAGTAGATAGTGTCGGCGGTATCAGATTCTAAAGATGACGAAGAGACTTCTGGCACAAAACCTGATCCGCTGATTTGCATGTTAGACAATGATTTAGGCCTACTGAGAAGCGATGCGGTTACTGGACAATGAAAGGTTACAAAGGACTTATAGGGATGCAAGAGCATTGGAAGAACAGCAATACGGATGCTCTTGCTTCAAAGGGAAGAAAAGGAATCCTATGGTATCCTGGCACGTTCTAAACACCGAAAAAGCACTGATTCCAGTTCCTGCGAAAATGTATTTCTTTATAGAAAAAGTATTTTTCGACAAAAAACCTGAAATTTCTAAAAATAATTTCTCTATATATGTGTTCTATTTTAAGAACAACCGTTTTCCTTATTTGAGATTAATTTTGCCACATGAAAATGATAATGGAAATGCCATTAAAAATTACGTCATTTAAAAATCATTAAAGATTGTTTCAAAATATCCTGTGTTAAAGTAAGGAAAGAGCCTCAAGGAACAGTTGATCCCGTTTTTTGGGTGCTAAAATTAGGTACTGTATTTCTAAATATAAAAGTACCCCTTTGCAGAACTTTTCAACATTCAAATATGATTTTATGCCTCTTTATATTCGTTATTTAATTGAATTTACACAGTTTATGCCCACATTGGAGCACATAAATCAAATCCCCATCTTCACAGACGGATCGAAAACACAAAACCATGTCGGAGCAGGAATGGTAGTCGAGAAAATCTCAAAAGAAATCTGTATTGGTATAAAAAGGTTAGAAATGAATTGTTCAGTTTTCCAAGCGGAATTAATGGGCATCATCATGGCAGTTGAATGGATTGAACTACAGAATAATTGCACTGTAAATTATGCTATTCTTGTGGACTCAAGAGCTGCAATCTTTGCTATAGCCAACAGGAAAAGTACCCATCCTCTCGCCACTGAAATAAGAGACAAAATTATTGCCCTCAGCAAGTTGAACAAGATTACTTTTCAATGGATTCAAGGACACACAGGACTCTGGGGAATGAGAGAGCTGACTATCTCGCCAGGATTGCTGCCAGCCATAGAACTGCAATAGATTATAGATCACCACCCCTAAACCAGGCAAAAAAAAAAGTACTAACTGAGCATTATACAAATATATGGAACTCCATATATACCAATTCAGAAGACTCCTAACATACAAAATTATTTCTTCCTAATACACCACACAGACTTTCCTCATCTCTCTGACCCAACTTCATAACCACCCAGTTTATCACAAATTATGGTCGCTTCAAATCCTATCTTCATAAAATGAACATTATTGATTCACCAATTTGCAGCTGTCAGGAAGAAACTCAACAGACGGCTCGTCATCTGTTGACTGAATGCACCACGTACTCCGGAGAACGACCAACTGTACTACGATCATTACCACTGCATACTATTATGAAACACCACTGGAATACTGTCGAAATAACTGAAATTATAAAAAAATCTTCCACTCACTTCAATAATATTATATGTTAATTTTGCATTTAAAACTGTAAATATGCCGTGATATACCTGTAGGTGAAGCACGTGTTGTAACTATATTAAATAAATAATAATTTAAAAAAATACATTTAAGTCCTCTACCGATGCACAGGGAATTTATCTGTCATCTTCCTCCTCTCTCAAAACCTCTTCATTCTAGCTGACCTGACGCCCTTTCCTCATCCGTTATGACATATTGTTTTCGTTGATTAATTGTTAGGTAAGTCTATTATGTTTGTTCTTCAGAATCCTTTCTTTTTCTCTATTTTCAATTTGTTTCATTGTACGGTATATTTAAACTCATCTAAATAATTTTGAACCTCTTTGGACCAATTATTTGTTGTTTTATTTTTCCAAAAGTACATGTATAATACCAGTTTCAGCCATATGGTAGCCCTCTTTAGTAATTGTTTTCTGGCGAACACGGGACCCCAGCTGAATTCGGCATTACTTCCACTTACTTGTGCCAGGCTCCTCTACAGTACCTATGTGTTTTTTCCTGTCTGCCTCCCTTGGTCAACTCATTTTCTTTTCCGACCCCGACGGTATTAGGGTGTCCGAGGCCTAGGGGGTCTTTTACTTTCCCGCCTTAATTGGCCCTTGTCTCATCTTTCCTAATCCCTCATTCTTCGATGGGTCAGACCTCTTGTTTTCTTTTAGTTGTAACTCTTACCTTCTGCTCAAGGCCCTAAAGGAGACAGGGAGTGTGTAATCCTCTCCACTTATGGTGCACCCTGGATTGTCCTACACCCGCAAGGGTTCATGTCTGGCGAGTTCGGGAGTTGGCAACCCCGAGGGCTTCCTGAGCTGGGTCCGGTTTTTCTCCTTCTTCCATGGCCTTTGGGGAGGTCCCTCTCCTCGTTCCCTTTCCTCTCTACCGTCTGTGGCTCTCCCTTCACCCAAGTCCCTTAATTCTCATCCTTCGAGGGTTGAGGGCATTTTCTTTCCTCCAGTCTTTTGTTACCCTTATTCTTCGTTTGTCTTCCATTTCCTCTTCAAGTTTGTAGTTAGTTCTAGTTGTGTAGTTTCATTTCATTTGCATTTTCACGATCATCCAAACCATCAGGGGCCGAATACCCAGATGTTAGGCCCTTATATCAACAATTAGCATCATCATCATCATCTTAATTGTTTTCGTAAAAAAAATCAATAAACAGATCCTTAACAATGTGGGCTTTAAGTTGATGATGCTCTAAAATAATTTTCTAAAAATACCTATATCTAAGATATCTGGTGACAATAAACAATTTTTATAAATAGATTTAAAAATGTTTAACAAGTAGTTCCGTAAAGAAATAAATAGCCTATTTCCATATATCCTACTTATGTTTATTGCCTCATTGAACATACAAAATTTCAGTTTGATTGCTGTAATAGATTCGTAGATATTGAGAACCGTCTAAATATTTCAGATGGTTGCCATGTTGGATTTTTATATATATGTAGGCCATAAGGTTATGTACAATTAGATGAAGATTATTGCGTAGGTTTATTATTCAAACTTCAATTCCATGATTAAGACACAAGAAATAAAAACCCGATTTTAAAATTTCGCACAGCCACCATCTTGAGGTTATGAAATCCATTGAAATAAATTAGATACCAGTGGATTAACATTTGTATAAGCATTCACCGCACCAAGTTTCACTGCTCTCGGATGGTTAAATCGCGAGTTCACCAGGTTATTGAATTCCATAGGTGAACTTATGTTAATAGCCTCTATCAACATACAAAATTTCAGTTTTGTTGCTGTCATAGATTAGTAAATATTGAGAACCGTCTAAATATATCGTGCTAGAATGGGATGCACTCTGACTCGTGAGGACAATTGTATAGCTGTCTGACAGAGAAGCTGCGTCCTGCTCACGAAAACCAAGATTGACGGCCGAGAGGACCAGATGAGCTGACCACGCGTCACCCCAATATCTGTAGGCCAAATGGCTGGGCATCAGTCGCTTGGTAGGCCTATGCCCTTCATGGGCTGTAGTGCCAGGGGTTATTATATAGCAGCAATTAACATAAGTAGGATATATGAAAATAGGCTATTTAGTACTTAACGGAACTACTTGTTTTATACTCCTTTAAACGATAACACGCGCGGGAAGTCAGCTGACTGCAGCGGATTCAAACAATGCTGATGAAGACCTCAATGGAAGATTGAAACATGTACCAACGATTGAACAGATATTCAACAAGAAGTTCCGTGACGAACGAAAGAGCCTACTTTCCTTAAAATTTAAGATTCCTGCCAATGATTAATCTATATGGATCTATCTAGAAATTAAGTTGGTAATATCGAAATTTCTAATTAGTTCGAAATACTGTATAACTGGCATAATGTAGCCTAATAGAGAACTACAGTTGGCAGCCCTGGTGACTGAATATATTCTTA
Organism: Meconema thalassinum; assembly: GCA_946902985.2. NCBI lineage: Eukaryota > Metazoa > Arthropoda > Insecta > Orthoptera > Tettigoniidae > Meconema > Meconema thalassinum. The sequence goes on along the minus strand of OX336388.2, from coordinate 1,002,740,960 downwards.
GTTCCATCTCTTAAGGTACAGAATACAAAATTTGGTTGAAGTCCAATGGATAGCATGGACATTGCATGCAGTTAAACATTGGATCTAACAGCGCGCGTAAAATCATGTTGGCAACAATGACATACATGTATTGGTCAGAAATAATCTGAAATAATATGATCTATTGTTGTGTCAATTTTGAATGAAATCCATTCGTTAGTATAGAAGTTACATGCATTTTAAAATTGGACCCAACTGCAGGCTTAGAATCATGTTGGCAGCACTGGCGTAGGCCTATATTAGTTACTCCAAATTAATCTAGAATGCCAGGTACTATACGTGTGCAAAGTTTAGAGCTATTGGCTTGCATACTTTCTCATATATTGATATTAGGGTAACAAAAATAGAGACAGTATTTATTAACAGTTGGTAGCCCTGGTTACTCTTAAGAATCGGCATAGTCATATCTGTTATCGAACACATAGCACACACGAAATTTGGTTGAAATCCAAATGATAGTATTGAAGTTACATGTATTTAAAATTGGACCTCTCATCAGGCTTAGAAACATGTTGGTAGCACTGACGTCTATAAGTTACTCCAAATTAATATAGAATGTCAGGTACTATACGTGTGCATAGTTTAAAGCTGTCGGCTTGTATACTTTCTAATATATGGGTATTTGGATTTTAAAAAAATCAGAGCATTTATTAACAGTTGGCCGGCCTGGTGGCTCTTATGAATACGCTCAGTTATATCTGTTTATGTACACATAGCACATACGAAATTTGGTTGAAATCCAATTGATAGTGTAGAAGTTATATGCATTTAAAATTTGGACCTATCAGCAGGCTTATAATCATTTTGGCAACACTGCCATGTATGGCCTCCTGGAAATTAAACTGCAATATTATTATCTATACCTGTGCCAAATATGAAATTGCTCCCATTCATACCTTCCAAGATATCCAACATGGAGCTCAAATTTCAATTGCGATTTTTCAGCAGTTGGTAGCACTGACATCATTTTCAAATATGGCTGTGAGATATTCAGTTATAGATCTTTACTCCTACCAAATTTTGTTTCGATTGCTGCAGCCGTTTAGGAGTTGATAGGGACACACACACACACACACACACACACACACACACACACACACAGCCAGACAGACAGAGGGACAGACAGACAGACAGCAGACATACAGACACACAATTGCCCGATCTCATTAGTCTACTTTTTCCTCATTTTTGCAAAATGTGAAAAGTAGGCTAACAATATTATTAGATGTTCTTAAGTTTGTATTGATAGGCGTTATATTTATCCTTTGCCGTATCTTTTCTGGAATTCCGCGTAATTACCTTTGCCTTGTGGGCCGTTTACGTTATATTCCGCAGGCTATCATCAGTTTACATCTGATTACGGTAGGTGGCAGGAAGGTATTAGACAACCTTAACAAAAGCACCAACATCCGAAATAATATATTTCATTAACATTTTTTCAAGATTGGTTACATACATAGGCTACTTTGAGTATGACTGTATCAATTGATGTGCGATATAAAGAGTGAAATAGGAGGGGGTGGCAGGGAGGAGGGTTCATTTAAGGTATTTGGACGAATCAGATTGTGAGTGCAGTGAATTTGAAGCTGGTCCCTTGAGGTTCGAATTATCCAAGTTCCACTGTATGTTATAGCCTACTATTCTTTGAGTTTTTCTTTATGTTGTACTATTCTTTGAGTTTTTTAAGGAATGTTTATGCTCATTTTCTTAACCTTTTTATATTGTTTAGAAATACATTATTATGTCAATGACACTGGAAGGATTAAATGTATATGAACTTATTTAACCCTTGAGAACTGACGTGAAAAATATAACACGATATAACCGGGTCATTTTGACCCATTGTTAGTCACTACAATTTTTTCGTAGTCGTACGTATTTTAACGAAGTAATTTTACACCTGGTGTCTTCCTATGAACTATTCCAAAAATAAAATATGGTTTATTTACATTTTTCAAATTTAAAATGCAGAAAAATTACAATAATTTTCGAAACAAAGCAGTCATCTTAATTTTTTGAACAAAGGAGCTTTTTTTTTTTGGACCAAGGAGTCCCTGGACCCTAAACATGGATCAACAAGAACGAGAGCTATGTGATTGTGCTGCACCAAAATAGATGGATTTACCCCCTTATGTTTTACAGATTGTCTCAACGAACGTAAGCCGAAATTTGTCACGCGAGGACTGGCACCATGGGTAAATTTGACCCGACCGTAAATAATATAGAAATAAATTAAAAACTTAACGAGCCTTACAGTAGTCGCGTATGATGTGTAACATCGGACATAGAAAACCCTCACCTGAAACTGTTGATACACCGGTGTTTTATAATATTATTTGCACAAATATTAATCTATTTTAAAAGGGAGTGTTTTACAGATATTGTAGTTTATAATACGGAACTCAATTTATTAGATGATTTGTAGCTTCCACCAGCACTAGCCTAAATAAAGAATACGATATGGATCAACTAGATTAATAGACGCGACACCGCTCATAACCTTAAATTCCTTATAAATAATAGGCCAACTTGCGAGTAAATGCAATGTGCACAGCAGTAGATCATGAAAGGCTCGCCTAGTTCCCGGACCTCTAGATTCACAGACCAACACGTAATTTCATATGGATTCTGATAAAATGAGTCATATTGATATGATTAGCAGCAGAGTATCAAGAAGGCAGTGCGAGAACAATCAAGAAGGCAGTGCGAGAGTAGAAATATCAAGTAGGCAGTGAAGAAGAGGAAGAGAGTCTTGGAATTGTTATGTATTATTAGTGTGTAAATAAAAAATATTTTTGTGTTTTGATGAATGTCCAGGAGGGATACGATCCAGCTGACAGTGCGCCTTACACACTTCCGTCCGATCCACTTCCGTCCTATTGTTCAAAATCACTCCCACAAAAATATCCAGCAACCGAGTGAAAAGGTGTTACACATCAATAACTTGAGTGTTCAAAAAAGCTATGGACATGTTTCTTTTGCAGGGTGAAGTTCAATGCTAGGAATAAAGGTACAGTAAGCGACAGGAAATAAGGGCTGACCAAAACGAAAATATAGAGCTTTATTTAAGCCTCTGCTTACAAATACCCATGCGCCAGTCCTCGCGGGATAATGGATGAAGTATTTTCAATTGTAGTTGATTGGTAGCCCTGGACAATTCTATTAGTAAGCAAAACCTTGAGATTAGCAAACCAATGAATTTGCATGAAAAAGTGAAAGTTATTCACTTCAGCAGTTGTCAAGAAGCTGAGAATGTAATAACAAATGCCAGTAGTGTCCGCTATTAACACGTTATCATGAACGCATGTCCGGTGATAGTAAACAAAGGCGGGCTGCCATGTGCGAGGTGGCGAGGGGGGGTTTGGCACGAGGCATCAGTCTGCTGGTAGCACAGGTGGCATAGCTGAGAGCTGTGTGTGGGAACGTGGTGCCGAACACTTTTCCCACGGTACGGTGCTGTGACGGCGCTGTGCTGCCCCTGTCGTGTCCCGGGCCCGCCACACACCTGGCTTGCCCTATCCCCACTCCTCCAGCGCGCGACCTTATATCTAGATCCAACAACACCCGGGGCGACCATTCTCCAGTGTCACCTTGTCTTGTGCTAACCAGTGTGTCTCGCCATGCGACCAGACTCAAACCCGTACCTCGTGCCGCCATCGGACTACGATGAGCAGCCCATCTCCAGGACTTACCAATACCGAAAGGTAAGAAGTGTTGCTATATTATTTACATATATTTACGAGAATACAGCCGATATTTAATTGTCAAGTGTACGCTGGGTTACGCCCACTAACCACATGTTGATCCAGTGCTAGTACGGTAGAAATATTTCTGTCTGTCATTAAATTATAATAATAAAATAATTTGCTTATGAACAGGAATTAATTCTTAATCATTTCCGTGTTTATTTGGCAAAATCAAGTGAGCTTTTAAGACGTGTAATATTGTGTGTATATTCATTCATTTAATTAATTTGAAAATGGGGGTAATTCCCCGGTGGAAAATTGTACAATTACAGAAAATTACCAACAATATTATCAAACACAATATGCACAAGCCGTGATTTGGGAACTAGTCTATAGTAATTACATCGTAGTATTTACACAACATTTCAGTCTTCGCTTAAACACATCAATTTGTTTGGGGGGAAAGGTTCCAAGACTGTGGCAGGTAATGAGTTCCAATGTATTTATTTATTTATTTATTTCGTATGGCAAAGAATTTTAAAAAACTAACCGATACCAAAACCTTTAAATATTATACAATATTTACACAGTAGATTGTAGATACCGTAACAGTTTTGACATTTACAGCACTAGGTCCAGGGTATTCAGCTAGTTGACAGCATTATCGGTAGTTCCTTAAAATGTCCTCCTTGGGAACTCGAGGGCAACATGCTGAATTGTCTGAGATTTATTACCAATGAAATAATATTTCCCATAATTTATACGCTGTGGTCAGCCCTTACCTTTATGTGGATGATCTGCCCTGCTCAGGTAGGTGGGATTTCCCAGACGTTTGCTTAGTTCTCCCCATGCTGACCGATTAGTGTAAGTGTTAAACATAACATTATGGATGTAAATCCATTGATCTGTCAATGTCAATTCAAACTAAAATAATTCTTCCTTCGTATTATGGTAAATTTGGATTGTCTCTGCCAGAAGCTCATATCTCCAGCAGGAGAGAAAAATCATAACACGTGATTGAACCACAGAATAATATCAATGTTTATCAATATCGTGCAAAACTCTAAATTATCAGGTGCCTAGTTGATTGTTTTACAGATGTGCGTTGTTAGTAATAATGTTATAAATAATATATTTTGTGTACTCTGTCATAAGCTTAATAGTGTAATACTAATATCGTGCAGACAGTCTGATGGAATGTCTGTGCACAATGTTACGGTTTAATGGTTCTTTAGTTAGGAAGATTTTTATCTCTCAGAGGTGAAGTGTTTTCATTTCCTGGACCACTAAATTAATGTTTTCTTATTGATTTTCAAGAAATCGTCTTCTCAATATAATATGAATACATACCAAAGAAAGTGCAATCATGTAGACGTTCCTGCAAATTAACAGTGAGTTTTTTGATAATGTTATCGAGTGAATTGATTCTTTCATAAGCATTTCGTTATTTTATCGGCTACTAGTACCGTGCTGTGTGTCCTAATGCATTGTGTATGCACAGTAATTATGATACTCCAATCTTTCAATTTAAAAGAAAATTATAGTACAATCACACTTGCCTATAGGAAAATAAATTGCGATGTGTAGTCTGATGAGCGTTATTCTCAAATGTCAGTACCAACAAATTCTATTTGTAACTAATGTAACTTAAGGAACCAGTGTTATCAAGGAGAGTGATCAATGATTGGTACATTGCACGATGTGTTCTCACTGTCATAAATTAACGATCAAATTCTCAACTACAGTAGTATGCCTATGGGTACGTATGGTGGCTGTATATTAACTAGCGGGAAAGAGGTAATCTCCATAATGAATGTTGCTATTATTATTATTATTATTATTATTATTATTATTATTATTATTACCGACAGCAGTAGCTACGCTCGCTAGAGTGCAGCGCTAGGCCATGGGGCCAAGCTCTCTGTGTACTCGTCAAGCGTGGGTTCGAGCCCCACCGTCGGCCGTCCTTGAAATAGTTTTCCGTGGTTTCCCCCATTTTTAATTCCAGGCAAATGCTGGTACGGTACCTTCTAACCGGCCACGGCCACTTCCTTCCACATCCTTGCCCAGTTTCATTCATCTTCATTCAGTTCATCACTCATGAACTCCCCTCATGAGATTGGCGTCAAGAAGGGCATCAGGCCGTAAAAACATCCGCCACATAGAATTTCATCACATCTCATCCCCAACCCCGTTGAAAACGGGAATAATAACTTAAGGGGTAGACAAATTATTATTATTATTATTATTATTATTATTATTATTATTATTAGTCTATCATAAGGTAATGAATTTATCGTATTTTAATTAAATTCACAATCTGGAACCTATCCAGTATCGGGAGTTTATGTGATGAAAGCCGTAGTATTCTTGATTTGAAATATTTGCACACTAAGGAATTAGCTAATGTTGTTTTAAGGGGCGGAACAGCGAGGTCATCTGCCCCAAACACTACGGAGCAATGAACTTCTGTGATGCAGATGGTTAACTCAACTAACTTCAAATTCTAGTTGTGTTTGTAAAATTATGTTATACAAGTTCTCAAACAATCAAAATATATTTTTTGGTACCGTATATTTTCAATATTATTTTATTATTATTATAATTATCTTTATTATTATTACTATTTTTATAACGTATTCGAGTAAATTTTCTAATTGTATGGTATACTCTTCATTTTTATTCGCCTTTTGTTTTATTTTAAACATACTAGAGAGAGATATTGAAGGTCAACCACGTACCATTACGTAATGATTTTAAAAGCAATAACTTAGTTAAGTGATAATGCTTCAGTTAACTTTTTTGCCTATCTCATTACACATTTATTATGCGATACAATTTATTGGACTTTCAAGGTTAGCCTATCCTCCATAAAGCAACATTAATGTTAAAGCTGTCTCTTGCATTAGGCCTATATTTAGCTTGGTCAATTCATCTCGCAGTAGGCTACAGTTGAAAGTGTTTGTCTGGTAGGCCTACTTTAATAAACGTAAATAATTATTTTACTGTTATACAGTAAATTAATATTAATACAGTAGTAATGATAATAATTTAATTAATTTCTTATCTATGTAAGTAGATTGAATCCAATGGGAATATATCCCACAATATATCGGCGGAGAATTCATTACAATTGTCTGTGGATGTATGCATTACAATATTTATTATACAGTAGGACTACATTGCTAATACGAGTGCCAAATATTGAATTAACATACAGGAAAATATACCATAAACAATATGGAAAATTAAAAGCTAAATTTAAAGACTACAGTAGCCTATGTATAATACATATTTTCCTCATTATTATTATTTCTTCATTTTTTATATTAGCCTATTATTATTATTAATAATAATAATAATTAATAATAATAATAATAATTAATAATAATAATACGGTAATAATAATAATGAGCAGGGATGTCGCATATGAGGTTTACTGGAATTATCTTGAGATAATTAATACTTTATTAGTGGACCCTGCTACAAAATGGGACAAACGCAGAAGAATTTATAGTAATTTTATCATTGGATCCAATAATAATAATAATAAAGTTCAATATTTGTTTTATTTATTTACGAGGGAAGTGGAAAATCTTACATCACACACTTCAAAAGGGTCCGCAATCCTCAAGCGTGTGGGATTCTTACCCACTAAAAACCACACGCTGACCTCTTGACAAAGATCCATACCGGCACCAGTTTCGTATTTCTTCAGGGGTAGATGACCTCGTAATTCCGCCCCTTGAAACAACAATAACTAACTAACTTCAGGTGCTTCACAAGCACCTTCTTACTTATTTCATACTCAGTCCGCGGATCGCAGACGTAATCACATAAATCGTGCAAGTCCCCATTTGTCTGAATAATAATAATAATAATAATAATAAAAATAATAATAATTATATTAATAATAATAATAATAATTATAATAATAATAATAGTCTAATATATGTGCAGATGACCTCGTAGTTCCGCCCCTGAAAACAACAATAACTAACTAACTAGTCTAATAATAATAATAATAATAATAATAACTATAATAATAATACAATTATAAATTGTATAAATATAACACTACTAATAGTCTAATAATATTAAATAATAATAATAATAATAGTGTGCTTCTGACTCTGCTCACACGAACAGTTTCAGCTTAAGTGTTCATTTAATATTATTAATAATAATAATAGACTACTACTACTAATAATAATTTTTTAGCTTACATCACATGATCCCCACCATCTGACTTGGCTCAAACGATCAGCTTCATCTAACGTGTTCCTTTATTATTATTAATAATAATATTTACTTCGTGTTCAAGTGGATAGTGCGTTAGGTGCAAAAGACCCCAAGTTCGATTCCCTATCGGACAGTGCGAATATTAACTTCGTATGTCTAATTCCTCTGACTCAGGGAATGAGTGTTTATAACATTTCAATTATTCATTCTCATCACGATGCATAACTCACCTATGAGGCAAACTTGTAAAACCTGCACCAGGCCTTTCTGGAGGCCGTATGCCATTATTTATATTATTATTAATAATAATGGCACTGATAATAATCTTGTATTCGGTGACTTTTTTGGTTCGTTTCGTTTTTGTTCTTTGATTTTCTTTAAACACGATGGCTGTCAGCCATTTTAAAAAGTGTTCTATTTTTTGTTCCATTTATGTGGCAGTGTCGTAACGGAATTGTTCTTGTTGTTGTTACAGGTTATGAAACCTATGCTAGAGCGCAAGAGACGGGCTCGTATTAACCGCTGTCTAGATGAGCTGAAGGAGCTGATGGTGTCCGCCCTGCAGGCTGAAGGAGAGAATGTCAGCAAGTTGGAGAAGGCGGACATACTGGAGCTTACAGTACGTCATCTTCACAAACTGAGGCGTCACCAATCCCTGTGCCTCACCCCTGAGGTCACATATGCTGACAGGTTCCGGGCGGGTTTCACTCACTGTGCCGCTGAGGTATCTCAATACCTCGCGGGTGCTACGGCGTCCGCCACTGTCGACCCTTCGACCGGCGCCAAACTCCTTCAGCATCTTGGTAATTGCATCAGAAGGATCGAAAGTGCGTCTGCAACGACATACACACCCCCAGCGTCACCTGTCGCCACTGTGCTCGTAGAAGCCAGATCTCCATCGCCAGCCATAACACCCGTATGGAGGCCATGGTGATACCATAACTTACAAAATATTTGTGTTTACTTGCAGTATTAACATAAAACTGTTATGGATAAGCCCAAAAGAACAATCAAAATACCTTCGTAAGGTTTCTCAAAAAGAGTTGAATCTTCGGTTACATCCGGGCATTAACTTTCATATGTTTATTTAATTAATCACTTAGTTAAAATTTACGTCAGTATTTGAACTAGAAATTGCACTTCAGGTATCACATTGTCATCTCTTTTTCAAATTGGCTCTCAGCTATTAGACCATGTATTTTACCATGAGTACAAGCCATTGTTCGTCAATGATGTCTTGAAAATCCAATTCGTGGAATTTAGATTATGTTTCCTCCAATCAGTTCGAATACTTCACCAAAACATCAAGGTTGCTTCATATAAAATTATGCATCGTCGATGCAATGCCACAATCATCAATGTCTAAAATCCCTATATTCACCTCGCTATAATGTTGGAATTGTTGTGGTGTGAATTGTTACTACGCAGTTGCACTTAAGCTAAAAACTCTTGAGATTAATGATTGATAACTGGTGTCAATAATGCACCATCTATCTTACACTATGATAAACCATGACATTTCAAAATCAAGATTTTGTTCATTTTTGGTTTTGGCATTGGATCGTCGACATGTTCTATTTTCAATTTAAATAACGTAACTGAAAGGTTGAGAATACAGCTTTTAAAATAACAATTATGCCAGGATTCCATTTAAGTTAATAATTACTCAGTTGGTATATTGGCTTTCACGGCCAGTGAATTAAAACTCAACAATTTTTCTAGGTTTTTACCGTGTCTTGTTTGGCCTACCCCGCACAAGACACGGCATAAACCTAGAAAATTGCAGAGTTTTAATTACTCAGTTATTTCAGACTCTTGCAATAAGGAATGCTTTTGGGATTACAGCCAATTAGAGGCAGTTTTTAAAGCTATATAATGCAAAAAGAAAATTACTTTTTAAAATACAAATACAATCACGCGTTCCATTTTTCAAGTGTGTACTTATTCAAAGAACTTATAACGAAAGCTTTCCAGTTGTAAACACAATTAGTGTTGACCGACTGGAAAGCTTTCTTTATTATAAATACGCCACACTGAAAAATGGCCTCTATCACTTCAATTTTCACCACCAGTCAGGCAAATTGTGAAGCCAAAAGATTCAAATTACTGAGGAAAAATCATGAACTTGGACAAGAATATTTGGTTTGTGTTGACCGACTGGAAATCTTTCTTTATTAGAAATAGGCAACACTGAAAAATGACCTCTATCACTTCAAAGAACTTGTTCTTTTTTTGTAATTCTGATTTTTTGTTTTCCATATATTTTTTTAAATTATTATAATTTTTAATTTTATTTAACTTTTTGTTTTAATTTTTTTTTTGCCATTTTCATGTTTAGGTGTCCAAATCTAAATTTTAAAATTTATCAACATTTATATCAATTTGTCTTTGTTAAAATAGGCAGATGCCCTCGCTGTTCCACCCCTTAAAACAACAACAATTAATCTAGTTAACTTTTGTATTGTTTTGTTGGCAAAATAGTTGTGATTCTCAGCCCTTCAGTAAGATTTATAATATTATCTCTACTTTATTAATGTTAGGCCTACTTAATGTTATGTTACAGTACATCTTACTTAAATTTAATGTTAATTATATATCTGAGTTAAACGTAGTTGAGCATTAATTGCTTCTTTATGATAATAGCTGCCAATTGCCAGGGTCAAATCAAGCTTAATTAATCACCGAATAGGTAATATAAAATAGATAATTCAAGATATTGTTTTTTAAATTAATTATATTTATGTATGAGACAGTTGCTTAGCCGTGATAAAAATAACTTATCTGTGATGTTGCACGATAATGGGCATGATTAGTGTGTTTAGACCGGCAATGGCATGTTGTTGAATGGTGAAGTAATGCACAATAAGTGTCCACCCTACCACCAAATAAACGTTGGTCCAGTCTGGCTGTTTAGCTAAGCTGGAGGCACTTATGAGGTTCTTAACACCTGTCTGCCTGGAGTCTCTGATCAATTGGCAGCTATTATTATGAATTATCCATGGTAGTAATATAAATGTAGCAAAATGAGAACACTTTGGCTTGTTTATTTCAATGTTTACATATTTATAAGTTAATATTTAAAAATACTAAAATAGAACTACCGCTTAACTTTATTCTAATAATTATCAAGTGCATTTTCTACTTCAGTTGAGAACTCCGAACGTTCAAAGAATTTTCTTTTAGTAAGGATAAAAGTGATAATTCCATGAGAGCTTGATGTGGGCTCTTAAATTAAGTATAGTCTGTGATAATTTTAAGGTACCTGAATAGGAAATAGTTAATTATTGTAAATAAATTAATAATGTTATTGAATTTTATTGTGAACTGTAAATCTTGTGATATTTAATAATGATTTAGTTTATGAAATTAAAAGAAAGAAAAGATATATGGTTTGTCAGTATTTACTGCAAAGCAGTGCCTAGGCTAATTACTTAACCTAACCAACCCCAATCCTGTCTTCAACTCATATCGTTCACTGAGGGCTACGATGGAATAAAATCATTATAATCTCTTATTAATACTGGATTGCATATCCCCAATCAATATCAGTTAAAGGGTGTGAAAAGCAGATAAAAATGTTTCTAATAATTATTATGATTATTCATTTTATGACTGTCAGTCATAAATTTACTTCAATTACCAGGAAAACACTGGCATCTTTGCTAATAAAAACAAGTTGTAAAATTTCGAAATTGTTATAACTATTTTAATCAAATTTCAAAATTTGCCATTGCATTGATCTTACCTTCGTATCTTCCGTACTTATAGGAATTTTTTGAATTTCAATATATGGATATTTTGAAAATTTTAAAAAGGGCTTGTCAAATCTTCAGCTATAAATTGAATCTCACTTAGACCGGTAGGGCTTTATTCTTTTTTATAAAACTTTAAAAATTGTTTTTATTTTAATTTTCTCAGAATAGAATAGAAAATAAATAATAATTCCTAAATGTTTGAGATTCAATTTGTAACTGGAGGATTAATACGCACTTTTATAAAAGTCAAAAAATCCTATAAACATGGAGCTTATACGTGAAAGACACTAAGTCAGAGAACACGTTCTAGAAAATATGAATCTTGGGCATCTACGCGCTCAGCTCATTTCTTTATGAACATGTTCTCTGATTCACTTGTAATCTGACGATATAAATGAAACAGCGAAGGACAGATCAAAACAAAAGCAAATACAACTGTGCCAACATTTCGAACTGATGGACTCCAAGTCACTGCAGTCTTCTCGCAAAAACAGGTTCTTATACCGTATATATTTAGCCGCTCTCTGCAGTCTCAAGGTAAGTATTAAAACTTCAATCCTAGGGCTTTGAGTTCAATTCCTTGCTCTGGCAAGAAATTTAGTTTTGGTCTGAGGATTGGAACGGGGGTAAAGCCTTGTGAGGAAAAAGTGATAAGGGGTGGGTTCATTTTCCACCTCAGACTTCCTGGAAATGGTTTTCTGTGTCTTTTCCGCTTCTACTCCAGGCAAATGCCGGAATGGTTCCTAATTTAAGGCCATAAAAACCTCCTTCCAATTCCTCACTTCATTACAAATGCATACACTAATAAAGTAATTATTTTAACACAGGTTATCAGATGAATTCTACTCACACCCATGTAGATGGGGCCAAATGATTACAATGTCCAAGCTTCTCAAATGAAACAACAACAACAAGTTTAGAAACAGCAGACAAGTGGTTGTTGATTCATTTAGGGGCATCAAAACTCCTTACCAAAAAATGGAAACAACCAAAAAATTAGAGTTTTGAATTTAGGTAGTCACCTTGGGACTTTAAATAACTGTTATTGATGGCATTGGTGAGTGTTGTGCGAAGGGACTAAGCATCGAGGTCATTGCCCCTGATGATGATGATGATGATCGTGTGGCCTCCGGAGAGGCCGAGTGCAGGTCTTTCTAGATGACGCCCGTGGGCGACCTTCAAGTCGTAATGAGGATGAAGTGATGATGAAGACCACACACACACACAGTTCCCGAGCCACGAGAATTATCCCCAGGAGATTAAAATCCCTGATGGCCCGACCGGGAATCGAACCCCGGGCACTTCAGGCCAATGCCTAGCGCAAAAGACAAAAAATAAAATAAAAACTAATAATTATAACAATAATTTAAAAAATAAGGGAAACAAAAATTCAGAATTCAAAAAAAGAACAAGTTAGTATTTGAGTAAACGTACACTTGAAAACTTAGATTGCTGGCCCTAACCCACTCTCACTTATAAAGCGGATGACGAGATCAGCAGCCACCACGTCATCGGCTAATATAAGTATGGGTGTCATCTGCAAACCAAGTCTCCATCCTAGATCAGCAAGATCCAAAGATTCGGTTCAAATGTGGGCCACGGTGAATACGACTCCACAGGTACAAAGTGGAGGGGGGTATTCTCGTCTCATTAGGTACGAGTGGGTGGATCTTGCATGAACTATCCTTGGCCTACACAAAATGACAGACTCCCTCCGTGACCGGAAGGAGCTCCGCCACATGCGGATAGTTCCCTTGATCGTTCTCAGTTTACTTGGCATTGGATCAGCTAGCCACTGACTCTCCCAGAATGCCAGTGGTTGTCGGCGTAACTGAGAGCGAAGATCTCTAGCGGATACCTCCATTGGTCGAGGTGGTAGTGATACCGCTATAACATCTATTACTGTATTGCTGATGTTAATTCATTTGTGGTTCTTGGGACATCTTGGTTATCAACCCCGTTTAGTTGGGTGTGGGCTGAACATGTATCGTAACCTATATTAATTTGACTGATGCCTGAAATAGTGTGTGTAGCTGATAGATACAGAGATGAGATAGGTGCCCCGAGACTAAAAGGTATTGCAGAAAATCCCTGGGAAAGCACACACTCAGGATAGCCGCTGTCAGCACCAGGATTCAAACCTGCGATCTCCGGACTTTCTTCAACTGCTATCGCGGCCGTTGTGACGGTTTAACGGATACGGTTACGCCGTGGGGTTCAACAACAACAACAAAAACAACTGCTACTAACGTCAGTCTAATATCTTGCACAGTAGTTGTTTCATTTTAGGGGCTTGGTCATTGTGATCATTTAGCCCCGTGTAGTTGGGAGAAAAAAAGCTGGTATTCAGAAAGGTGTAAGGCAAGGCTGCAACTTATCACCCATGCTTTTCAATATTTACATTATCGATAGCGGTGGCTACGCTTGCTAAAGTGCAGCATTAGGTCATGGGGTCAAGCTCTCTGCTGACTCGGTAGACGCGCGGGTTCGAGCCCCAGCGTCGGCCGTCCTTGAAATGGTTTTCCGTGGTTTCCCGTTTTTAACACCAGGCAAATGCTGGGACGATACCTTCTGTTTGACCACGGCCGCTTCCTTCCACATCCTTGCCCAATTTCATTAATCTTCATCCATCCCATCTCTCATCCCGACGCACAGGTCGCCCACGGGCGTCGACTAGAAAGACCTGCACTCGGCCTCTCAGAGACTACATCAGGAAAAAAACAAGAAGTTCCGTGACGTACTAAAGAGCCTACTTTTCTTAAAATTTAAGATTCATGCCAAAGATTAATTTATATGGATCTATCTAGAATAATAACGAAATTAAGTTGGTAATATCGAAATTTCTAATTAGTTCGAAATACTGTATACCTGGCATACTGTAGCCTCATAGAGCACTACAGTTGGCAGCCCTGGTGACTGTATATATTCTTAGTTTCATCTCTTAAGGTACAGAATACAAAATTTGGTTGAAGTCCAAAGGATAACATGGACGTTACATGCAGTTAAGCATTGGATCTAACAGCGCGCGTAAAATCATGTTGGCAACAATGTCATGCATGTATTGGTCACAAATAATTTGAAATTATAAGATCTATTGTTGAGCCCATTTGTAATAAAACCCATTAGTTAGTATAGAAGTTACATGCATTTTAAAATTGGATCTATCAGCAGGCTTAGAATCATGTTGGCAGCACTGACTTATATTAGATACTCCAAATTAATCTAGAATGCCAGGTACTATACGTGTGCAAAGTTTAGAGCCATTGGCTTGTATACTTTCTGATATATTTCTATTAGGGTAACAAGAATAGAGACATCATTTATTAACAGTTGGCAGCCCTGGTTGCTCTTAAGAATACGCATAGTCATAATGTTATGGTACACATAGCACATACGAAATTTGGTTGAAATTCAAATGATTGTATGGAAGTTACATGTATTTAAATTTGGACCTCTCAGCTGGCTTCGAATCATGTTGGTAGGACTGACGTACATAAGTTACTCCAAATTAATATAGAATGCCAGGTACTATACGTGTGCATAGTTTAAAGCTGTCGGCTTGCATACTTTCTGATATATTGGCATTTGGATAAAATAAATTGAGAGCATTTATTAACAGTTGGCAGCCCTTGTGGCTCAGAAGAATACGCTCAGTTATATATGTTTATGTACTGTGCCCAATTAGACACGGCAGACTGGCATCGAACTCGGGTCTTATCAAAGAAGACCAGGCCCATGATTCTGCCCAGAATCGAATCATTGATCTCTGAGGGGGAACAGCTACAGGGAACCCGAAGAGCAAGGAGTTATATCTGCATATAATCATAATAGCAGGATTTCACGGCTAGAATTGGAATACCATAGCTTTTTAAGGTGGATAATTGCTAGAAAATGCAGGCCTATGTACGTTTTAGAAGCCCGAATGCATGAAAGCAAACCAGCTTGGCAGTTGACAAATCGGAGCTAGCGAAGGGGCGTATTTAGGTGACGCCAGGGAACTAATTTTCGTCTGGACCACAGGAACAGCTCATGATTAATGACTCTGGGATCCACCAGCTCACAAGGCCTGAGAGTAGATAGGGGGCAGTCGCCCACGGAAATTAATTGATTACAGCCAATTGGAGCATTGAAATGAAATAAAATTTACACCCAGGTGAATATATTCTAGGAAAGACAATTTAGGAGTGTTCTCACGCCTAAATTAAAGCCTACATCTATAAACGAGCCTCTGAACACACTGCTTCCGCTCGGGAGGAAGGTTTCGGAGACCAGCAGAGGGGGAAGTACCAGGATAGCGTCATGACGCCATGGGAGAAGGCAATTAATTGTAATTAATTGGCCGAAGCCATCGCTTGCACGCGAGTGATTTTGGGACCTCCACACTTAGACAAACGAGAGTTATACTTCACTTTGTCTGGAAATGTATTATTCCCGGGAGGGAGTCGGTCCTGAGTGTCCAGTGGACTATGTTTCACAAGATAGCTTTATATAGGGGGAGCTTCGCAGGGAAGTTAGTTCGTCTTCAGTTCGTCTTGACTCAACACGTGAACTAACACGCTGCCAGATCACGCAAGAAAGTGCGCGAATTTATAAAGTATCGACGCTCAAGTATATTTGGAGAACAATGGAAGCGCACCATGCAGCTTCACAATAGTAATTATGCATCGTGTAAGATTTAGTCTACAGCAGACATTTAACCAATAACATACGCAAGTATAAATTCAGTACAGCGTAGGGATAATTTAGGATGTTTATAGACAGTGAACATACCAGGAGGTGTTGTCATAGTTAAAAATGACACATTATTGTCAGGATCACTACAGTAATGGGAGCCTGGAAGGCGTCACAAATAGTCGTGACAGAGGATTGAACAGAATTGCAGTAGAGGTGATATGAACTGTAGGTGACGGGAATCGAACGCACGCACACGCAAGATAGACTTTCATGGAGACCAGCGGTTGTCAGAAGTTAGCTGCATCGCATCTCTGAGGTCAGGCGATAGTTGGAGTCCAATCAAGGATCCATATGTGAAGTTGTGCGGGAATTGTGTATAAAGCTAAATTACAGTGATTTTAAAGTTGTTTATGTGTATGGTAAAATAATATGTATTGTGTCAAAGTGAGAAAAGCCAGTGATGAAAAATATGATTATCATGTGTAAAGTGTATACAATGTGTCGTGTGATATATACATGATGGCTTAAGCCAAGCATCATGGTAGGCTCGTGGCTGGCGTGCTGGATTAACCCAGCAAAAATGAAAAGTGAGTACAAATTTAATATGTTGATGTGATTAAATAGTTCACCATACAACGAAGCATCACTCTGAGACTAAGAATTGACAGTCATTTATGTACGAGATTACACCCCTCGTATTTTGGTAAAATATGGCTTGGAGGGTGATTTGTTTACGGCCATTTAGGCCTAAGATATTGATGAAAGTAACGGTAACGTTAAATAATAATAATAATAATCTGGGGTCGGTAAGAGTAATGAATAAATAAATGGGCATGTCAGGCCTATAGTACGTGCAAAGTGTGTCATGTCTAACGTAAAAATACTGTATTATTGTAAACAGTAAGAAAGAAACGTAAAATATCGAGATATTGAGAGTTTTTCAGTGTCATTGAATTGTTAAATGAATGGGTATTATGGTCAATTCTACAGGGTTGTATTTGAGAACCATTAAGGTAATGTAAGCCAGTAAATTGATACTTGTCTTGGGAGCTACATAAAGCTTTGGCTTAAGAGTAATTGCAGAGAGGACGTGAGTGCTTTAATAATTGAGTCATCTATGAGAAGTATTGTTTGAGCCGCGTACAGCGAGCAAGTAACGTAGAATCAAGAGATTTACGTCAATAAGTTGCGGGGATCATCCAAACATAGCTTGCGCGTTAGGCGAAAAGTCGGCTAATCTACGAGATAGTATCGCCTTGGAGCATACTTGTATTATTTGCAGCGAAGTGGCACAGAGACTGACTGTATCCACCGTTTGCAGAATTGTTGCCAGCAGGGATAACTATTAGAGACCCTGTGTGAGCCCATGTATTAATTGATCTGCCCTTAGAGGTAAGACTAATGGTTCGTCGTATAGGAAACGCCGATTTCCTCTTATTATAGGCAGCTGCACCAGTGAGAGAACTGTGATACTCACTTGAGATGCGTGCCAGAAGCCACTAATGTCGCCACAGAACGGCAAAGCTATACATGATCAATCCCCTGCCATGAATATTAATTAGGAGCCGAGTTGAGCCCATTTTACTCTAAATGTAGGTGTTAAATAATTAGAATGACTCAATTACTAGGGACACAACACTCAGGGTACCTCCAGTCTAACTGCACCAGTAAACAAACTTGACCTTGTGAGAAGCCAGATGGGGTGGTAGGTAGGCTACTAGACCGGCGGCCATCTTTCTCAGTCAGTCGAAACTAATTTATTGTCCGCTTGGAAAGGAGGTCTGTTGTCCTGATCCTTTTATTTTAAAAGCGTAGTGGGACACTGAAGAATCTCGATATTTCGAAAAGTAATTAAGATATGATTATTGTGTTGATGCCAATTGAATTAAATGCTTGATTTCCACACACATACCATGTTAGATCGCTGTGATCGGATAATATTTGCCCAGTTATTCTCTGAGGAGGAATACTGCACCAAATAAATATAGGCATCTTTGTAAAGTGTATTTTGCCCAGTTTACACTAATTTATGCATACGGGTAGAGTAATTTCAATGACATGACACGTTTGTAACGATAATGTTTTGACCAGACCCAGAAAATCGTTGTATGGTGAAGCTATAAAACATTTCTATCCATGTGTATTTTGGAAGGGAAAACGTACCACTTCAGCGTTTCAAATTGATGGGAAAAAGGAATACGAGTTGCACGACACGACACTTGTTAATTAAGGCGTAAGATAATGGATTAATGTTACTGAAAGTAAATGCACCGTGAAAAACGGATAAATGTTTAATAATTGCAGATTTAATGTCACTTAAAGATAATCTGTGTTTATTGTGTTGTGATATTCCAGTTTGTGTTAAATTGTGCCACGTGAAGAACACTATGGACACTTGCAAATGTCAGAGAGTATCAATAATAGGATGTTTGGAATAGACTTGAATGCGGTGAAGCACTTTGATTTTTGTTGTGGGAAGTAAATGTAAAATACCCTTTGTTTGTGTTTTATGTTGTATAGCCATGATTTTCTATCATTAAATGTTATATTTTGGAATATGTTGTTTCTTTCAAGTAGAGTAGTCACCAGACAGACTCAAAACCTGAGCATGTGGTCGTATGGTGGGCATAAATGTCCCATACCTCGAAAGACCGTGAGTTAGCTGGGATACGAACACATGTTCCATATGATGATGATTGGGTACAGTACACATAGTACATACGAAATTTGGTTGAATTCCAATTGATAGCGTAGAAGTTATATGCATTTAAAAATTGGAACTATCAGCAGGCTTATAATCATTTTGGCAACACTGCCTCCTGGAAATTAAACTGAAATATTATTATCTATACGTGTGCTAATTTTGGAATAGCTCCCATTCATACCTTCCAAGATATCCAACATGGAGCTCAAATTTCAATTGTGACTTTTCAGCAGTTGGTAGCACTGACATCATTTTCAAATACGGCATTGAGATTATTCAGGTATAGATCTTTACTCCTAGCAAATTTTGTTTCGATTGCTGCAGCCGTTTGGGAGTTGATAGGGGGGTACACACACACAGCCAGCCAGACAGAAGGACAGACAGACAGACACACATTTGCCCGGATCGATCTCATGTCTACTTTTTCCTCATTTTTGCAAAATGTGAAAAGTAGGCTAAAAATTACATTGAACACGCACTGAAGGAAATTGGAGTAAAATTTAAAGTGGGACAAATAATTTCAACTCTGGGATTTGCTGATGACATCGCCGGGGGATTTGAATGAGTTTTGAATAGTATGTACTCCGTCTGGAGGATAAAATTCATGATGAAAATCAATAAATGTAAAAAAAATTAAAAACAAGATGTTCAGTAAAGAACATATAGCCTACTTTCTCCTAAATGCATGGGTATTGTTATAACTCATTGTCCTTTTCAAGGAGTATGATTGAATGTTGGTTGTAGTAGCTTTTTGAAATACAACGTTCTATAGGGATATTAAACATGAATATGAGGTGCCCTTTGCTAGTGCTACCTCGGTACCAAATTTCGTTCATTCGGTTCTACCGTGTTCGAATTAATAGGGGGAATCAATTTTGACATAAAGATGGCCGCCATCCGCAAACTATTAGGCTAATGACCTATTAGATTGGTCAAAGGATGCTCCCTCCATAAAGGTATGTTGTTGCAAAGTTTGGTAGAGATCGGATGGTTATGTTAGTCCTAATTTGATTTAAACTTTAAACATTTGTGTGGCCGCCATTACGTTTTTGTCAATATGGTGGCGATATTAATCATGACACTGAGATGCCCTTTGCTAGTGCTAACTCTGTACCAAGTTTCGTTCCATTCGGTTTCACCGTGTTTGAATTAATAGGGGGAATCGATTCTGACACAAAGATGGCCGCCATCTGCAACCTATTAGGCGAATGACATATTAGATTGGTCAAAGGATGCTCCCTCCATAAAGGTATGTAGTTGCAGAATTTGGTAGAGATCGGATGATTAGGTTAATCGTAATTTGATTTAAGCTTTGAACATTCGTGTGGCCGCCATTACGTTTCAGCCAAGATGGCGGCGATATAAAACATGACACTGAGGTGCCCTTTGCTAGTGCTACCTCTGTACCAAATTTCGTTTCATTCGGTTCCACCGTGTTCGAATTAATAGGCGGAATCAATTTTGACATAAAGATGGCCGCCATCCTCAAACTGTTAGGCGAATGACCTATTAGATTGGTCAAAGGATGCTCCCTCCATAAGGTATGTTGTTGCAAAGTTTGGTAGAGATCGGATGGTTATGTTAGTCGTAATTTAACTTAAGCCTTGAACATTTGTGTGGCCGCCTTTACGTTTCTGTCAATACGGCGGCGATACAAAACATGACACTGAGGTGCCCTTTGCTAGTGCTACCTCTGAACCAAATTTCGTTCCATTCGGTTCCACCGTGTTCGAATTAATAGGGGGAATCAATTTTGACATAAAGATGGCCGCCATCCGCAAACTATTAGGCTAATAACCTACTAGATTGGTCAAAGGATGCTTCCTCCATAAAGGTATGTTGTTGCAATATTTGGTAGAGATCGGATGGTTATGTTAGTCGTAATTTAACTTAAGCTTTGAACATTTGTGTGGCCGCCATTACGTTTCTGTCACTATGGCGGCGATATAAAACATGACACTGAGATACCCTTTGCTAGTGCTACCTCTGTACCAAATTTCGTTCCATTCGGTTTCACCGTGTTTGATTTTCACACAAAGATGGCCGCCATCCGCAAACTATTAGGCTAATGACCTATTCGTTTGGTCAAAGGATGCTTCCTCTATAAGGGTATGTTGTTGCAAAATTTGGTTGAGATCGGATGATTAGGTTAATCGTAATTTGATTTAAGCTTTGAACATTTGTGTGGCCGCCATTACGTTTCCGTCAAGATGGCGGCGATATAAAACATGACACTGAGGTGCCTTTTGTTAGTACTACATCTGTACCAAATTTCGTTCCATTCGGTTCCACCGTGTTCGAATTAATAGGGGGAATCGATTTTCACACAAAGATGGCCGCCATCCGCAAACTATTAGGCTGATGATCTATTAGTTTGGTCAAAGGATCCTCCCCCCGTAAAGGTATGTTGTTGCAAAATTTGGTAGAGATCAAATGATTAGGTTAGTCGTAATTTGATTTAAGCTTTGAACATTTGTGTGGCCGCCATTACGTTTCCGTCAAGATGGCGGCGATATAAAACATGACACTGAGGTGCCTTTTGTTAGTACTACCTCTGTACCAAATTTCGTTCCATTCGGTTGCACCGTGTTCGAATTAATAGGGGGAATCGATTTTCACACAAAGATGGCCGCCATCTGCAAACTATTACGCTGATGACCTATTGGTTTGGTCAAAGGTTGCTCCCCCAATAAAGGTATGTTGTTGCAAAATTTGGTAGAGATCGGATGATTAGGTTAGTCGTAATTTGATTTAAGCTTTGAACATTTGTGGGGCCGCCATTGCGTTTCCGTCAAGATGGCGGCGATATAAAACATGACACTGAGATGTCCTTTGCTAGTGCTACCTTTGTACCAAATTTCGTTCAATTCGCATTCACCGTGTTCGAATTGATAGGGGGGGGACAGACATTCAGAGTACACACACTCACACACAGACACACACACACATACACACACACACACACACACACACAGACTCACACACACACATACACACACACACACACACACACAGACAGACACACTTTTTTCGCCCTGTGTTGATCTCATAAGTCTACTTTCATTTTTTGCAAAAATCGAAAGTAGGCTAAAAATGGAATGCAGCCGAAATAAGTCAGAAACCTCTATGGACATCAAATTGGCAGGTGAAAATTTAAAGAAAGTAGGAGACTCCTGTTACTTAGGAAGCAAATAACCAGTGATGGACGAAGCAAAGAGGATATAAAAAGTAGGTTGTTTCAGGGAAGGAAAGCATTTCTACAGGAGAGGAATCTGTTGACATCGAATATAGATTTAGGAATTAGAAAGTCATTTTTGAAAGCCTTTGTGTGGAGCGTAGCACTCTATGGAAGTGAAACTTGGACGATTGGTGTAGCAGAAAAGAGGAGAATTGAAGCGTTTGAAATGTGGTGTTACATGAGAATGATGAAGATCAGATGGGTAGATAGGGTAACACATGAAGAGGTATTAAGACGAGAGGGAGAGGTGAGATGTTTTTGGCGACTGCTAATGAAGAGAAGAGATAGGTTGGTAGGAAACGTACTAAGACACCCAGGAATAGCAAGCTTAGTTATGGGAGGAAGGGTCGAGGACAAGAACTGTAGGGGTAGACCAAGGTTAGAATATGTTAAACAGATTGCTTCGGATGTAAGGTGTGTTAGCTACGTAGAGATGAAACGATTAGCTCACGACAGGGAGGTATGGAGAACTGCATCAAACCAGTCAAAAGACTGAAGACTCAAACAACAACAATAACAGTAAGGTGCGTGTAGAATTCGTCTATTAACCAGTATTATTGTGATCTGTAGTACTGTAGTCCTCTCATGGGTTTGGCGTCAGGGAAGGGCATCGGACCGTAAAAACCATCTGCCACATAGAATTTCATAGCATCTCATCCCCGACCCCGTTGGAAATGGGAATAATAAGGGGTAGACATACACGTGTGGTCTGTAGTAGACAGTGTGTGTATTTGTAATTAATGTGGGAAGGAGACAACCGTGACCTTAAGTTAGGAACCATCCCGATATTTTCCTGGAGTATAAATGGAAAACTATAGAAAACCACTTCTAGTGTGGCTGAGGTGGAAGTCGAACCCACCTATTCTCATTTCTATAACACGTGGCTGAGTGTACCCCATTCCAGCCCTCAGACCAGAATTTCATTTCTAGGCAGAGCCGGGAATCAAACTCGAACCTCCGGTATGCCAGCCAAGAATGGTAGCCACTGTTCCACGATGTGGTAAAAAAAAGTACAGTATGTCTTCCCCTTATTATTCCCGTTTTCCAACGAGGTCGGGGATGAGATGCGATGGAAGTCTTTGTGGCGGATGGTTTTTGCGGCCGGATGTCCTTCCTGTCGCCAACCTCATGAGAGGAGTTAGTGAGAGATGAAATGAATGATGATTGAAACTGGACAGGGACGGTGAAGGAAGTGGCCGTGGCCTGTCAGAAGGTACCGTTCTAGTATTTGCCTGAGGTGAAAAATGGGAAACCATGGAAAACCATTTCAAGGACGTCCGACGGTGAGGCTCGAGCCCACGAGTCAGCAGAGAGCTTGGCCCCACGACTCAACGCTGCGCTTTAGCGAGCGTAGACACCAGTGTCGGTCTGGTCACAAGTAGACTACAGTACTGACCTATTAACCAGGCAAATGAAAGACTAACCATCGGGGTCGGGCGGGAACAAGACTTGACCAAGGGATGTCGAAAGGAAATATGACTGGAGGGATGATCCCGGTACAAGTCAGTGAAAGCAATGCCGGTCTGGTCGCCGATAACTTTTCACTAATTGTGAGCCCCTGGGAAGAGGGGTGAGGGGGTTCAAATAAGGTACCACATCGTCATTTTTCTGGAGGGAGTTTCTAACAACCCGGAAGAAAACTAAACCCAGGATGGTCGTGATAAGCGCTGAGATTCGAACCACCAATCTCCAAGCTTGCTATAGCTCTCATCGTAGTCGTTGAACGCAAATTAGTTGTTGTTATTTCATTTAAGGAGTTTGGACATCGTGGTAATTTATTCCCGTGTACTTGAGTGTGTGTACATTTTGACTGATAACATGTGTAATATTTGTGCTGTCTGCAGTAGTTGGAATGTTTGTAATTCAGGAGAGGATTGAGAAGGAATTGGCCTTGGTATTTGCCTGGAGTAGAAGTGGGAAACCACGACACACCTCTTCCAGGATGGCTGAGTGGGTATCGAATCCGCCTCTTCTCAGGTTTGCCTCATGAGGCAAAGTTTACCCCGTTTCAGCCCTCAGACCAGAATTAAGTTTCTTGGCAGAGTCTGGAATCGAACCCTGATAACGGGGGTGACAGCCAATAACGCAAGCCACAACAACACGGGGCGGTAAGAAACGGAAATCAACGCACTTGGCTTTGCCATGGGTTGTAAAGGGTTGCAAATGAACCCGAATGTGTGTTGGTCAGTGCTGACACGACAGGATTTGCATCAGAGCAAATATTGTGAACCAGATCTCACACTATCGAGCGACATAATTGCGTCACCGCCAACGAATGGTAATGAACTGTTTATTTATAAAGACGACAACCTCACAAGGGAAATGTTTGGCAAAGTGGACAGAATTGCACAAATGTATAAAGGGCGGAGATCTGCAAGAAAAGACAAACATTGTTGAGAAACCTCAAGGAGACCACGTGCTAGTCCTGCAGGTGTGCCTGACAGTGGTATTCAATAACCTCACATATAACTTAATTGCAGCGACAACTCAGACATCATTATTCTGCTGGATAATGACTTTATTTGGCCACTCAGCTCACCGCGCGCACAGTGGAAGGTCGACCGTGCGCTGAAGGCTATGTTGATTGTTTACTGTGCCCAGCTTTTCGTGCACAATGAAGATCAACCGGGGTAGCTACGTGAGCTACCGCGCAAGGTCACGGGGCCAGGCTATCTCCGGAACCGGAACGTACAGCTCCTACCAAAAGTTTAAGGGCATCCAATGAAAAGTGATTAACACATAGCCTATTATACAATACCTATTATTATTATCGTATGGCCTCGGGTGCTACCAGAGGGTAGGTTCCATGTCGAATTTCGTAGTTCCTTGAAGCACTATGGAAGTCAAGGAGGTTAGATATCTAAGCTCCTTGAACACTATAGCGCTTTCTAGTAGAGAAATGAGGAATTTTGTGTTGTCGTAAACTCCCGAGATTATTTTGTCATTATGAACACGGCCTACTGAATTCAAATGGGTTATTTGACATGCCAACATCGTAAAACATGGTGTCGTAACTTTTGCCGCCTTTCAAAAATCAATTACCACGCCCAGGAGCGAACCTGCAGGCTTGGGGTTTAATAGACCGACACGTTAACCACTCACCCGCCGTGGCAAGCATACAGTACCTTATTCGCCCTGTTGTATGACATATTTTCGACCTTAAAACACCGGTAGCTTATGATAATCTACATATATAATACGCTAAGGTGTAGACTATGTTTCACAAAACTCAAGCTCCTAAACCAGAGGGAGTTAGAAGGTGTGGTTTGTACCAACATCTTCCAAATCGTCTCAATAGTACAGGAAAAATCTTGCATTTCTTGAAAAGTCACTGGAATTATATTTATTTGCTTATTAAGTGCTTTAAAGCAAATAAACAAGACGATAGCCCCTGGCAGAACTGTGTCGCGTACAGCCGCATATCACTAGAACCGGGCGGGTAGTCTGTACACATGGGGCGCACACAACCCATTGTGCAACCAGCAGCACTGGTTTCATAAATGTCGACAATTTGCTTAAAGAGTGCGTATAAACAAATAAACATATTTATAGAAGCCCGCATAACAGTAAAGCCAGGCGGGTGGTTTATACACATGCGACAGTTCTCGCACGGGTCCGCTAGTTTGTCTAAATTCATTCATGTTTAGAATGTTGTACTAGGGAATACCAATTTCTGTAAGATCTTTATTTACATTCTTAGAAGCATCCCAACTTTTTTGCCTTTGGTTTCACGAAATTCCAAACATTACCAATATTAGACTATTATTATTGATGTGACATTCATTTCACATCATAAGTGGGACAAATCAACATATTGTTGGCTAGTTTGCAAGACGGTATGATAACTTCCTTTAGGGTGACACATTGAGAAACGAGCGAACTATGGAACAGGTCTCCAAGATGACGGCCTTCTACATGTAACTTATTCTCAGGATGTAGGCCCCTATTCCCAATATTTGTAGATTGCGAGCCAATGATTTAGGGATGATGCCGGTAGAAGAAATGACTATGGGCAGAACCAATACACTTTCCTGTCTCCACATTTGGCGCATTTCCTCAGCCAAGGGCAGATATTTGGTGATCTTATCACAGCCGGTTTGTTGCAGATTATGGGAATTGGGCACTGCAATATCAATGAAGAAGGTTCTCTTCTGCATCTTGTCCACAAGAATGATATCTGGCCGGTTTGCTGGTATGGTTTTATCAGTAATAACTGATCGGTCTCATAACAACTTGTGGCTGGGATTTTCCAAAACGGCGTCAGGAACATACCGATAGTAAGGCAAAGTATTTTCAGATAATAAGTGCTTTTGAACAAGGTGTAGGTGCATTATTTTGGCCACTTGGTTGTGCCTTTTCATGTAATCAGTACAGGAGATTGCTTGACAGCCTCCTGTGATATGTTGAATTGTTTCCGGTTCTAGTTGGCATCTTCGGCATTTATCATCCTGAATATTTGCCTTAACTATATATTTGAGATAGTTTTTGGTAGCCACAACTTGATCCTGGATTGCAACCGTGAATCCTTCAGTCTCAGTGAATAAGTCCGCATGAGTCAACCAGCTGTTCGATGCATCAATGTCGACATGTTTCTGGTTGAGATCATATGGATGAAGACCGTGCAGAGCTTTCTGCGTCCACTGCTTAAGCTTGATGGTTGAACATTCCTCATCAGTGGCTAACTGTACATCCCTTACGTGAAGAAGATCCAGCGGTGTGTACTTGTCATCTGCCTTCACAGCGGCATGATGTATGGGAGAGTCATGTCTGCCCAGAAAATATCTCTGAAGGTTCTTCACTTGCTTTGCATGCAATTGGATAATGTCCGTGAGCCCTCGTCCACCTCATTGGCACGGGATTGTCAATTATTATTATTATTATTATTATTATTATTATTATTATTATTATTAACTTTGTTGCCCTGATCTCTTCTGGGAAGCACCTGAGATCACAACTACAAACACTGTTATGCAACATTGAATAGCCACATCCATTCGTGTATAAAGATACAGGACCGTAGCGCATGCTAGCCATATCGTCCTTTTATCACCGGATATGGGCGTGGACTAATAACTCTCCAGCATAAACTCATAAACACTCATTAAAGTGGATGACGTTGTTAAGCACTTCCGAGGTGGAAACATACCAATTAATCTACACGTGGGTCTTTCTGGCTTCTATAGGGCAAAGCAGGAGCCTTCTCTTTTGGGATTTTTTATGGGTTGCAAATATTTAAAATTCCGAAGCATTTATTTATTTACTCATCTTTTAGATTAGTTTGGGAAATTCATTTAGTTATTTCCTCATTTTTTAAATTTATTTATTTATATAATTATATAATAACTAGCAGAAGTACCCGTTCTTCCAACGGTGTTAACACCAGACATTATAATAATAATAATAATGTTATTGGTGTTACGTCCCATTTAAGTACTGTTGCTTTTAGAGACGCACCAGACATTATCAATTGAGCTACTGTTGCAATGGTTAGCGGCTTGTCATTCCTTCATAAGTTTATCAGAACGAAGTTAGTTTTCTGGGAATATCACACACACTGTTAATTTAAGGGCCTTATAATGTGGTTTTCGGAGACCCTTTATAGACTCGCTAATTTGTTGTCTCACATTGAGAAGTGCAACATATGCTTTGGTCGTCCTTCTAGGATAATTTTTATATTTCGCCTATTTTAGCATGTATTTTGAGAAGTTTTTCCCTATATCCACCCTTCTACTGTATGAAAAGTACGGTGAAGAGTTTTATAAATGATTGGTGTATTGACTCATGTTTACCATACCTAATTTTACGATGCACCAAGCATCCGAACATGAGTTATAGGCGTACATAAGGATACACAGAAAGCAGACAGACAGACAATTCTATTGTCTACAACATATCACCCAGAAAGCCAAATATGGGTATATCTACCACACAGTATCAAAGAAAATCATCCTTACGATGAACCCGTATGTCGACAAAAAAAAAAAAGATTAGTTGAAATGTGCTCTCAAACTAAATTCACATAACGTGTACTTCCTGACATGAAATAGAATTGAAAGCCTTGTAGATGAAACGCAATACACGTCACATAAAAACTGACCCTCTACGTTGTGTTGGGTCCCCATACACAGGAAGACCTCTATCATAATTTATAAAAGCTTGTGGTGCATGAAAATTCAGGTTCTTTAGTCTCAAATGGCCCAAATTCCTAAAAGCCGCAAAAAAATGCTGATTCAATTCAGGAATTTTTGAAAATAATGTTGTTGTTTGGAGATATAATAGACCTTCTGTACTATATGTCGCACGTGAAAATTGCATGAAAATATCCTAGGTTACCCCTTGACCTCCTTAATTGCATTGATGAATTATACAGTCTACGTTGGTTCCGTGATAACCTTATATTTGCAAACTTTCACAGAAATGTAATAAATGTAATAAATTGCTTCTTACTGAAATAGATGGAAAGTTGGATGCCACCCCTTGAGATAATGTTGTCATGGTTACCGATTTGCATTCCTTCATTAGTTTGTTCAATTAAATTTAATTAGTTTTCTGGGAATGTTTCAGAAACTGTTGGTTTTAGAGCCATATAATGTAGTTTTCGAGGACCCTCGGGTTTTATTTCTGGCACCGAGGGGCTTTGTCTCGTCGTTGTACGCCATAATATAATACTAATAATAATAATAATATAATATAGGGATAGGAATATAATAGACCTGCCATACCACACCCGCAGGTGTAAATCGCGTGAAAAAATTCTAGACTACCCCTTGACCCCCTTAAGCGCATTTTACGTATTGATGAAATTTACAGTTTAATTTGGTTCCATAATAAACATCTAGCCGTTTGCAAACTTTCACACTAATGTAATTAATGGAATTGCATTGCGTCTTACAGCAATAGATGGACCTCTGAGAATCTGTTGCCATGGTTATCGGCTTGCATTCGTTCATTAGTTTATTAAATGAAATTAGTTTTCTAGGAATATCTCAAAATCGGTTGGACGTAGGACCTTAAAATGGGTTTTTAGGGCCCCCGAGTCTTGTCTCTCACATTGAGGGGCTGAAAATGAGCTTTGTCTCGTCCTTCTACTCCTATTTCAGCATGTATTTTAAGGGGCTATGCCCCCTTTTATGATAGGTACAGAGAAGAGTTACATCAATGATTAGTGTCGTGCCTCTGATGGATATCTGTACCAAATTTTACGTTGATACACCCAGCCGTTCTCGATTTATAAGGGAACAAAGTTGTCCACAGACAAACAAACAGACAGACAGACAGACAAAAAATATTTTCTCGCGCATCCGTCATAAAACAGTATGAAACTTGTAAATAACTCAAATTTCCGTAGAAATTCAGAAAAAAAAGACAAACTTTCATTTCTAGCTTTTTTTCAATTATGAAACAAGATGTTCAGTAAAGAACATATAGCCTACTTTCTCCTAAATGTATGAGTATAGTTATAACTCGTTGTTATTATCAAAGAGTATAATAGAATCATTTCTTGGTTGAAGACCTTAGAAACTATTTACCTCTACCAAACGGCACAACCTAGAAAAAACTACTACCATCATTGAAGAAAGATAGATAAGAAGTATCTCAAGAATGTTATGGATCTGGAGACATAATCGACCGGACTGGCTGCGTGGCTCAGCGGTAACGTTCTCGCTTGCTGGGCCCTAGGTTGCAGGTTCGTATCCTGGCGCAGTCAGCTGGCATTTGAGGGTGCACAAATGCGAGGGAGCCGTGTCAGTAGATTTACTGGCACGTTAAAGATCCCCTTCGGGCCAAAATTCCGGCACCCCGGCGTATCTAAAAGCATCAGTAGTTAAAAGGGTCGTAAAACAAATAACATTATTATTATTGTTATTATTACATAATCGACCTGCCGTGGGCAACATCCAACTTTGAGTTGAGGCATGTCTTTACACGTCTGGTTGTGCATGGCTTTCACAACCCTAATTGAATTAACAAATCTTTCCATGTCCCTACAGAGACGTGTGTATACAAACTATGTGGATATTTTCGATTGCTATTTGCCTGAAATAAAAGTATTAATAACCTGAACTAGCACCAGCGGCTAGAATTCAGTTACTATGTGAAATCGTTTCGTTCTTTACTTCAAATAACATTTTCAAATAACGCACAATAGGCTGTTACAAGCCCTTTAAAATAAGAAGTAAAAATGTATCATAGTATCATCTTGTCATTCTTCAAATTCGATGCGCATAGAATGCCAATGGTATACTATTAATGGAGTCTCATGTAGACCAGTCGTGAAATCTAGTGGAGAAATATCGAACAATATAATCCTAACAGGGCGAGTGCATTCTAGCGGCAATAAGAAGAAACTTTTCAATAAAATCTGGAAGTTAATAAGTAGGCCGGCGTGCAGTTACCTTTTTGGCTGCTTGAAGTCTCGAGCAAATCTGCTGGCGAATTATGTTTTAATTAAATATATGTTTTGCACCGTAATATGCACAATATAACGCTTAATTTTAAAACGTTTGAGTCATTACAAAGCAACAAATATGTAAAATGTCAAGCAAAAAACCTAACTCTGATGGGGTTTGAACCATAGGCATATGAATGACAGACTAACGCTTTACCACGGAGCCATTTGTGCCAACGAACATCGATCTATATAAAATGACTTACATAGAACTTGTTAGCAAATAATGATTTAGACCTAACGATTTCATCAGTGGAGTATATTATTTATATATAAAGCATTTCATACAAAGTTTATTTATTTTGTATCACTACGCTATATTGCATGCAATACTCAAATTAGTGAAATATAAGTCAGGCACAAGATATCCGCTGCCATCTTGTCTTCTTACCGAGACGGCTCAGCTTTTTAAAATCACTTCTGCACTATAGTATTACAAAATAAACTTTTAATTTCGAACGTGCCTCTTCCTTTAGAACAGTTAAATTGATTCTCGGCTCGATAATCGGAACTGGTGGGTCCCATGATATGGATTATAAAGTTTGCATAATTCGCACGGCCGCCATCCTGAAATGGTATGGCGGATGACCTTGTAGTTTGGTCACAAGACGCTTTCTATATGAAGGTATGTTATTACCAAATTTGGTAGAGATCGGATAATTTGGTTAGTCGCTATTTGATTTTACGTTTTGAACGTTTGAGTGGCCGCAATTCAGTTTTGGTAAAGATGGCGGCGATATAAAACATGACACTGAGGTGCCCTTTGCTTGTTCTACCTCTGTACCAAATTTCGTTCAATTCGGTTTCACCGTGTTCGAATTGATAGGGGGGACCGACATTCAGAGTACACACACTCACACACACACACACACACACACACACAGACTCACACACACACATACACACACACAGACAGACACACAATTTTTGGCCCTGTAGTGATCTCATAAGTCTACTTTCATTTTTTGCAAAAATCGAAAGTAGGCTAAAAATAGGCTTATGAGATCACCTCTTGTCCGTGTGTGTGTGCGTGTGTGTGAGTGAGTGTGTGTGTGTGTGTGTGTGTGTGTGAGGTGTGTGTGTGTGTGTGTGTGTGTCCCTAATAAAATCTAAACGGCTGGAGCGATTTCTATGAAACTCATTAAGTTCATAGCACTATTTCCGGCGACCTCAGCCGTGCCCTTCAAATATTGTTACATTATCTACGAAGACGTCGTTTCCGTAGCGTAGCGGTCAGCATGGTTAGCTGCCGCCCCGGACGTTCTGGGTTCGATTCCCGGCTATGCCACGAAATTTGAAACGAGGTATGAGGACTGGGACGGGGTCTACTCAGCCTCGGGTGGTCCAAATGAGTTGAGGTGGTTCGATTCCCACCTCAGCCATCCTCAAAGTGGTTTTCCGTGGTTTCCCACTTCGCCTTCGGGCAAATACCGGGATGCAATCTACCGTACAGCCACGGCCGCCTCCTTCCCTCTTCCTTGCCTATCCCTCCCGATCTTCCCCTCCCTTCCCATCCCTCAAGAGGACCCTGTTCGCTTTGCAGGTGAGGCCACCTGGGCGAGGTGCTGATTCCACCTCCCCAGTTGTATCCCGCAGTCAAGATATTTCAAGCTCCAGGACACTGCCCGTAGAGGCGGTAATGAGGGGATCCCTTGCTGAGTCCGTGGGAAAACCTAACCTGGAGGGTAAAATCGACTAAAATAACAATAATTATAACGAATAGTGTCCATCCATGGTTTTGAACAGTATTTAGGGAAACTAACCATTTAAATGAGACAAGAAAATAGCTTTCCCTGTCGTCTTCGTAGATTATTTACTTTTTATTATTTTTATTTAGTCAATTTACCCTCTAGGTTGGTGGTTCCCACGGACTCAGCGAGGGAACTCACCACTACCGCCTCTATGGCCAGTGTCCTGGAGCTTGGAACATCTGGTCGGGATGGATACAACTGGGGAGGTGTGATCAGCACTTCGCCCAGGCGGCCTCACCTGCAAAGCGAACAGGGGCCTCATGAGGGAGGGGAAGGGATGGAAGATATGGATGGATAGGCTATGAAGAGGGAAGGAGGTGGCCGTGGCCTTACAGTAGGTACCATCCCGCGTTTACCCGAAGACGAAGTGGGAAACCACGGAAAACCACTTCGAGGATGGCTGAGGTGGGAATCGAACCCCCTCTACTCATTTGGACCACCCAAGGCTGAGTAGACCCCGTTCCAGTCCTCATACCACTTTTCAAATCTCGTGGAAGAGCCGAGAATCGAACCCAGGACCTCCGGGGCGGCAGCTAACCATGCTGACCGCTACGCTACGGAAACGACGTCTTCGTAGATAATGTGAACAAAACCTAGTCGAAATCTTGCTGTACGAGGTAGGGAGGTTATAATAAAATAGTTAAAAAGAATTTTAAAATTCTGCCGTTGGATAGTCTTGAACCCGGGCTCTTCGAAAGAGCTAGTGGGTGCAATAACACTTGCACACATTTCCAACACACTCTCGAGGTTTTTGTTGCGCTTCTTATTAACACGTATGGTAAAATATTCAATTATTACAGTTAGATCCTAAATATTGATTGGAATGCATTCATTCAGTACCTGGCATGTTTTCTAATTTACTTAAAGCAAGTTTCGCGACCTCTTTGCGTTAATAAGGCGAAATAACTGCAAATAATGCCCTCAAATGACAGCCCTTCGGTTTTATTTCATACAACTTAGCGTACAAAATGCTAGCGTGTGATACACTTCGGCCATACAAGCAGGTGTACTGACGAAGAGAACAGAATCATACAGGATTTTTTACCAGTGATCACAGCAGCTTCCTTGCCAGCGAGTGTCGTGTGATACGGGCCTAAAGATATGCAAATACTTTTTGTTAAAATTTAATAACAAAACAAGATGTTCGGTAAAGAACGTATAGCCTACATTCTCCTAAATGCATGGGTATTGTTATACCTCTTTGTCCTTTTCATGGATTATAATTGAATGTTGGTTGTAGTAGCTTCTTGAAATACAACGTGCTATACGGATATTATACATGAATATGATGCGCCAGTTGCTAGTGTTATCTCAGTAAATAATGTCATTCAATTCGGTTTCACCATGTTTGAATTGATATGGGGAATCGATTTGCACACATACATGGCCGTTATCTGCAAACTATTGGACTGATGACCTTGTAGTTCAGTCAAGAGATGCTTCCCACAAAAAGGTATGTTGTTGAAAAATTTGGTAGAGATCAAATTATTAGGTTGTTCGTAATTTGATTTAAGCTTTTAACATTTGGGTGGCCGCCATTCCGTTTCCGTCAAGTTGGCGGCGATATAAAACATGAACTGAGGTGGCATTTGCTAGTGCTACCTCTGTACCAAACTTCGTTCCATTCGGTTTCACCATGTTTTAAAAGATAGGGGGAATTGATTTGCACACATACATGGCCGCCATCTGCAAACTAATGGACTGATGACCTTGTAGTTCAGTCAAACGACGCTTGCCATACAAGTATATGTTGTTACAAAATTTGGTAGAGATCAAATGATTAAGTTAGTCGTAATTTGATTTAAGCTTGGAACATTTGGGTGTCCACCATTACGTTTCCGTCAAGATGGTGGCGATATAAAACATGACACTGACGTGTTCAACGCTAGTGCTACCTATGTACCAAATTTCGTTCAATTCGGTATCACCGTGTTTGAATTGATAGGGGAATCGATTTGCACACATACATGGCCGCCATATGCAAACTGTTGGGCTGATGATCTTGCAGTTTGGTCAAAATATGCCTCCCAAATAAAGGTATGTTGTTGAAAAATTTGGTAGAGATCGGATGATTAGTTTATTCGTAATTTGATTTAAGCTTTAAACATTTGGGTGGCCGCCATTACCTTTCCGTCAAGATGGTGGCAATATAAAAGATGACACTGAGGTGCTCCTTGCTAGTTCTACCTCTGTACCAAATATCGTTCAATTCGGTTTCACCGTGTTCGTATTGATAGGGGTGGGGGAAGACATTCATAGTACACACACTCACACACACAGACACACAGTCACACACAAACACAGACAGACACACAATTTTTGGCCCTGAGTAGATCTCATAAGTCTACTTTCATTTTTTGCAAAAATCGAAAGTATGCTAATAATACCATGGGAATTTCTAAGGAATACGTATACTTCGATGCAAGCACTGGCGATCAGAATATCCTTCGATATGTTGTTGTTTTATTTCATTTGAGGGGCTAGATTATCGCGGTCATTTAGCCCCGTTTACTTGGATGTGTGTGTAGAATTTGTCTGATAACCCGAGTTATTGCGGGTTTGTAATGATGTGTGTATTTGCAATTAAGGATAGGGAAGGAGGCGGCCGTGGCCTTAAGATAGAATCCGTCCCGGAATTTGGTCGGAGTAGAAGTGGGAAACCACGGAAAACCATTTCCAGGGTGGCTGAGGTGGGAATCGAACCCACTTCTTCTCATATTTGCTTCACGAGGCCACGTGTACCCAATTTCAGCCCTCAGACAAGTATTACATTCCTTGGCAGAGCTGGGAATCGAACCCGGACCTCCGGAGCAACACTTCGATATGTTATGTTAATATTCATGCCAGTTTTTTAATTTTCTGCCATTACAGGTCACGTGGCATAACGTACCAATTCGATCGTATTCTCTTTATAAATCATCAAAATTCGACGTACTCTTCACAAAAATACGTCGTAAGGCAATAAATGTGGCAATGTAGTTACATCCCGACTAAAATGGAATGTGGGCTTTCGTTCAAAAAAGTATGCCTGCTACTGGATTCGAAGCAGCATGCTACCCGCTCGCGCCCACCTCATACGGTCAGGCTTTAACCCTCTTTTTTTTATTAGCTCTCAACAGAATTACAGAATTTTCAGATATGATAAATACCATACTATTACATCACAAGAAAATCCAGATAGTGTCCATATTTATCGTACAATTGTCCACTTTCACTAAGCTTCCAACGCTCTTTCTGCAGGTGATACATGAGATCCAGGAACGAGAAATGTTGATCATTGTCCATCACGAAGTGTACATATTGGCCCATTATCCACACAATGGCAGTCTGTTTAATTTGGGGGAAGGCGGTCACCGACAAACGAATCAACTTCCTGTCATCAAGGTCACCCGTGGGCACATTTAATAGTTGACATACTTTTCCCTTACACCACAGTCACGTGGAGGCAACTCGCGTGCATGATGTGAAGCGGTGTATCGCCGTATCAGTTTGACCACATATAGTACACCATGGGTAAGCTTCAAGACGGATGGTATATCGCCGTAGAGCCGTTGGGATGAGATCGTTGAGGAAGATAAAAACCTGGGAGTGTACAGCAGAAGAAATGGTCATAGCCCCAAACTTTTTCCAAACAGTGGGCCAATGGACGTGGAGGGTGGTGGCCTCGATTCGCGGTTTGGAGTGTACCACTTGCCGCAACATGTTATAAATACTTTTCGTCGTTGGAACAGTCCCTGAAGGCATTTGGCGAACAGTTTCCAGAAGGTGCTGTTGATGGTCCCTAATATCTTCGGCAAAGCTCTATCACAAACACGGGCTGTGTTTCGAATATCTTTGTATAGCGCTTTCGTAAAAGTGTCATGTTGGGAAAGGATGGTGATATCGTTCTTGCAGAGGAGTGCACGGCATTTCATGCCATGAGCTGTTAGCCCTAGCCCGCCTTGCCGGGATGGGAGATACAACTGTTCTCGTTGTACTCGAAACAGAAATCCTTGCCATATAAACCAACCTGTATATTTTGCCAATTGGCTCTCAAACATTTTGGGAAGTGGGAAAAGTTGTGCGACATACCATATTTTAGAGAGCGCAAACACGTTGAGGACCATGACCCGTTGCACTATATTGAGGTTTCTTTGACCAAATTGGATCAGCACTCCCCTAACTTTGGCAATGACCTTAGTCCAGTTTGCTTGCACTGTGCCCAGAAGCGATTGCTTCCAGGTAATGCCAAGAATTTTCACCTCATTTACTATCCGGAACCAGGGCAGCTGGGTAATCACTGAGTTAGTATTGAGCGGAAGCAAAGCAGTTTTCTGGGGGTTCGATTGTGCTCCAGAGGTGATATGGTAGAGCTGAAGGACGCTATCGATGTGGGAGATGTCTTCATTATTGCGGATCAATATTGATACGTCATCAGCATAGGCGCACATGCCAAAAACATGTGTGGACAGTTTGTAACCCTGTAACTTCACCTGGGTATTCCGAATGAACGGTTCAAGGCCAATTACAAAAAGTATCATGGAAAGGGGACATCCTTGCCTAACTGATCGTTGTATTGGAATCAGAGGGGAAAGAAAACCGTTGACGAGCACTCGAGACGTAGCATTACAATTTATCATACGAATGTAGTCAATACGGATTGCAGGAAATTCAAAGTGCTGCAAGACCATGTACAAGTATTCATGACTGATGCAGTCGAAAGCTTTATCAAGATCTAAGGTGAGAAAACTCATTGGCTCAGTGGGCAGCATTTCGTCTTTTAGGTGTAGGTCCCGTAGTATCGCTAAGTTTGTTAACAGAGTTCTTCCAGGAATACTGCAACATTGTTCATCACCAATGATATCATGTAGAACAGTCTTCAATCGGCATGCAAGTACTTTGGTAAGGACTTTATAATCACTGCAGAGCAGAGTAACTGGTCGGAAGTCACCAACTGCCATGCGAGAGGATGTTTTTGGTATGAAGACTATGGTACCCTCGTGATGTGATTGACAAAGAGCACGACGTTGGAGAATGGTACGCAAGACGTGACAAAATTCTTTGCCAATGAGAGGCCAGAAGTGTTTATACAGTTCATATGGCAGTCCATCAATGCCAGGTGAGCGGTTATTTGGGAGGTGCATAACCACAGAGTGAATCTCTTCATCCGTAATATCCGCGCAGAGCAGTTTTGTTGTCCGGAGATAGTAGGGTACTGCAAGATGAAAGCAATAGGGTCACCTGCTGTGGATCAATTGGAGCCTTAGCGTAGAACCGTTGATAAAATAATGATATTTCACTACGTATAGCGTCAGGGGAGGTGACGACACTTCCAGTACTGGTGCGGAGGCGGTGGATATATTTACGTTGCCGCTCACGTTGTCCTTTGGCGATATGGTATACACTTGCACTTTCGTCCGGGAGCACTGTACGGTCTTTTAAAGCCACGTTTATATGAGCGAGCGTTCGTTGCTGGAGAGACAGGAGCTTGGTTTTAACTTCCCGAATCTGGTCATACATACGCTCCCCAGCATCAGATCTTTGCTGGAGATGGCGAAGAACTCGATAGTAAAATTCAACTGTATCCCGTCTTTCCCGACCTCTTTGGTAGGATATGTTCTTAAAGACGCGGCGGATCCCTGGTTTAACTAAAATATCCCACCAGTCTGCACAGTCGCGAAAGTCGCATTTTTGGTTGGACCCATCGAGTCCAGTGTTGTCTGAAAATATCTTGGCATTCCTCCTCCGGCAACAGCGAGCAATTCAATTTCCAATAACCTCTTCCTATGTGAAATATGGGATGGGGGTAAGAGATTGTACATACGACTGCATGATGGTTAGTGAAACTGGCAGGTATCACTTCATATCGTCTAGGCTGGATACGTTCCTGGGAAAAGTAGATTCGGTCAATTCGTGATGAGGAGTTGTGACTTATACAGGTGTAATGGGGCAGGGGCACCCTTAACCTATCCACAGCATCAATGAGGTGTAGGGAGGTAAGATGGGTCCTGAGAGCCGGGTTGACACCTTGGTATGGACTAGTGGAATCCTCTGGGCGTTGAATACAATTGAAATCCCCTGCAAGAATAAGTTTTTCCATAACGTCGTGCAGATGAGGCAGTATACTCTGTTGAAAGAACATTTTCCGTTCCACACGTTTATTGGACCCGGATGGGGCATATACATTTATCAGGGTGGTATTGTTTATATGTCCAGATATTATGCGTCCTGATGGATGACATAGCACACCTTCGAGTGGGATATCATGTCTGATGAGGAATCCGGTCCCTCTATTAGTAGTACCGGTATTGGTGTATTGTTTGTAGATGGCAAATATGGGAAGACAGGGTATAGCAACTTCTTGAATGAAAGCAATGCCAATGTCTACATCTCGAAGGAATCTCTCCAACAGTTGAAATTTCAGGGGGCGTTCTATTACATTGATATTCGCAGTGGTCACAGTGAGAAATTGCGCCATTAAGAGAAGTATAAAAGCTGTGGTAGACATACTGGAAGGTGGACTCGAGGAAAAAAAAGACACGGGTGAGAAATATACTGGTGCACTATGTCAAATTAGGGTGAGATAGTTCCTTATGACTGCCATTCATAGGCCGGCTGTCAGCGTTTGAGAGCGTTCGTGGGTCCCTAGATGACGTAGAATGAAGATTTTGATTCTTGTTCACAGCTGCGGGAACGTTTGTAGAACCAGTTTGATTCTTCGGGGCTGGTACAGCAATAGAGGCATTTGTTTTAATCTTCTTAGATACGTTCTCAGATCCCCGATCAACCTGCTTAAGTGAGTCGGAAGGTACCAGAGAAGGTGGGGGCAGTGAAGACAAAATTTCTGTGGCAGCCTGTAGTGCCGGCAGAGTTGGCTCTAAGGCTGCCATACAGGTGGCCGATAGCACAGGGGCACTCTGTAGCTCGCTGATCTGGTCAGTGCAAGGTACGTGTTCTGCGTCATGTGTGTCAGAGGCCACTTCTGCTGGTGTCCCAGCTGACTGATCAATAAGCATGTTTTCATGTGACGTTTGCTGTGTCACAACATCCGAGTATTGGACACGTCGTTGTTGTGTAGGAGTTATACCGAGGGGAATCATTTTATTTGGGCAGTTGATACGTAGATGTGTGTTAGCATTGCAAATGAAACAGGTCTGTTTCTGTCCATTATAAAATATGTAGCCAGAATGGCCAACAAAAGTCTCAGTGGAGGGGATATCTTGCTTGATTTCCATATTGACTGCACGTATTCCATTATACACCGGGAACTGATAAGCAGAAGACCATTGTTCTTCCTGACGTCACTCACAGTGCCATATTTCGACAGGACGGATTTGAAAATTTCAAGGGGAACTTCGAGTGGGACATTAAATATACGCACTGTGGTAAAGTTTGAATCCGCTGTGGAGAGCTTAACATTAGTCATTTCGCCTGAGTCATACTGAAATTTAATAGGAGCTGCAAAAGTATTTAGCAATTTCTGATAAGTAGATATGCTGATTACCTTAATGTACATGGTTCTTTCTTGCGCATTTAACTGGATGGCTTCTACTTGGTCGACAGTCAACCGGAGGGTATCGCTAATCCAGCGGTGAATTTCTCCTGGTGTGGGGCGAGAACTCGGCCTGTCCTATTGACAGCGTACGGTGTTTTTCCTCTGGTATCCGGACATGATTTTCAGCGGGGTTTTCTGGGGTTCTGGATTTGTTGTCCTATCTGGAGCACTACTTGAAAAAGTATTGTCCGAATGACACACGGAAGGTCAGTACACCCGTGGAACTATCGGAAGCACCGGTATTAGGAAACGTACACTCTTCCAATGCGCTCACACAGCTCGCACACACGCATCTCACTCGGCCACGACTAGTGACCAACAGTACGCCCTCTCAGCCACTACCCTCTCAGCCACAAACACATGCTAGATACCGCACGCTAAACGTGCTTTAGTTACTGTAGTCGTCCCATCTCAAACGTTTAAGTCTATCTCAAAGTCTTCAATCACGGTTTATGGTGTTGATTTAACTTTCTACGATTACAGATCACGTGGCGTAAGCTATTAATTCGATCGTATTACGTGTAGGCCTATGTGTGTTATTTCAAGGAGCAGTAAGTCATATGTTAGTAGAATGGGCCATAGTATTTTGCAGGGAAAAGTTTAAGGTCGGTTTTTCTTTGCTAGACCCATGACCCAATTACATTGCTGTCACACAGTCAGAGCGCAGAGCAATATCGACCATCGGGAGAAATGCGATGTTAGTTGAGTTTCATAAAACTAAATAATAAGGGGCGGGTGGACCACACTGTATATGCAATTATTTATTTATCGACTGCGGTAGCTATGTTCGCTAACGCCCAGCCCTAAAACATGAGGCCAAGATCTCTGTGGACTCGGTAGACGTGGGATCGAGCCCCTCTGTCGGCCGTCCTTGAAATAGTTTTCCATGGTTTCCCTTTTTCAACTCCAGGCAAATGCTGGACGGTACCTTCTGACAGGCCAAGTTCATTTCCTTCCACATCCTTGCCCAGTTTCATTCAACATCATTCATTTCATGTCTCATTAACTCTTCGCATGAGGTTGGGGTCAGGAAGGGCATCCTGCCGTAAAACTATCTGCCACAAAGACTTTCATCACCTCTCATTTATTTATTTATTTATTTATTCTTCTTTTTTCTGTTTTGACATACTTTGGACCACGGGAAACAATTGACTTGCTGGTTAGTCCATTTATCTTTTCCCACAACTTCTTCATGTTTTCGCTGTGGTTCCTGTTCCTCCCCTCCGACCAGATGTTCTTGGCTTTTCTACTTTGCTTTTCCTGGATCCCCTTGAATGTATCAATCGTAGCTCGAAACTCCTCCCTATTCCAGATCTCTATTAGACTGATCCCAACTTCCTCCATGTCATTTCCTGTTTCATCCACCCATTTTTAGTCGCTTATTTATTTATTTATTTATTTATTTATTTATTTATTTATTTTGCTGATGGCATTACGTAAAATGGATGCAACATATAATCACGATCTGCACGTCATGATGGGGAAGAAATTAATGAAGGAGATGGCACATGGCGATTAACTAACTGGTATTTACAGTAAGTCCCATGATCCAGTCGAAGTTAAACCAGAGATAGTGGCGTAAATAGGATTTTCTTCTGAAGGGGGTTGAATGTAGTCAGGGGCGTCTATACATTTTTTTCGGGGGGAGGGGGGGCAGGGGGGCTGACTATCCAGGAAAATTCTGAGTTGGTCTCAGGGGCTTGTCACCCCAAAATGTCCAGAAATATCAACCAATATCTTAGAGCATAATTTTGTGTAATTAATTTAGAGACGAGTTCATTGTAAAATTTTAAGTTTATATAGCCTACAATATTAGTGGCAATACAAAAATGTTGTAAAATACAACACAACACAAAATAGAATTTTATACTTAATGAATTTTCTATTATGGCCTATGGAGTATGAATGGCAAAGATCTAAATATTTGTCCATTTATTAATCATAAAGGTAAAAAGTTTCTTTTTTGCAAATTAATAATTTATTTCTTAAAAGTACCGCACTGTGGAATTCTCAGTTTCTCCTCACAAGGCTGAGTGTACCCCGTTCCAGCCCTCAGACCAGAATTAAAATTTCTTGGCAGAACCAGGAATCGTATTCGGACCTCCGGGGTGGCAGCCAAGAATGCTAGCCACTACACCACGAGGTAGTCTAATTTCAATCTTAATATTGTTTATAACTTAGCCAATAAGTTAAGATTAGTGTACAACCAAATTTACAATTATTTTATGCTTTTGCCAAAACAACACTTCCTTAATTTTTATTGTTTTTTTTCGGGGAGGGGCTGGAGCCCCCCTCAGCTCCCCCCTTATATACGCCCCTGAATGGAGTCAAAGCATTGCGTGTGACTGCTTGGGAAAAATGAGACATAATTATAAATGCCATACAGTTTACTGTTAACGTTAAAATATTAATGCTGAAAACATTTCTTGAGACAAAGTACTGTAGGGTCCCCCATCTCAGCAAAAACGTAATATTAATCAATTTTCTCAATTGTGACAAAAGTTGAAAGGCTAAAGGGCCCGGAAATATTTCAAATTCTGAGTCTTAGAGAGCTCTATCAAACTAAAAAACAAGTAGTTCCGTGGAGAACTATACAGCCTATTTTCATATATCCTACTCATGTTAATTGCCTCTCAACATACAAAATTTCAGTTTGATTGCTATAATAGATTCGAAGATATTGAGAACTGACTAAATATTGCGGATGGTCGCCATGTTGGATTTTTAGAGTCATGGAGATATGTACTGTTACATGAAGATTATTGTGTACGTGTAGTATTCAAACTTCGATCGCATGATTAGGACACAAGAAGTAAAAACGAGATTTTAAAATTTCGCACAGTTTCCATCTTGTTGTTATGGGACCAATTGAAAAAAAAAAAGATGCCTGTGGATTAACATTGGTATAAGGATTTACTGTATCAAGTGTCACTGCACACGGGTGGTTAAATTGCGAGAAACGACCATGTAAATATTATATACTTCGCGTCACCGCCATGTTGGATTTGTGATCACCAGGTTATTGAAAGTCCTATAGGTGAACTTTTGTTCATAGCACCTATGAACATTAAAAAATTCAGTTTGATTTCTGTAAGCTTAATAGATTCGTAGATATTGAGATCCATCTAAATATTTCGGATGGTCGCCATGTTGGATTGTTATATGTATAGGCCATAGAGTCATGTACCATTAAAGGAAAATTATTGCGTAGATTCATTATACCAACTTTCATTTTTATCGCATGATTACGACACAAGAAATAAAAACGTAATTTTAAAACTCCCACAGCCACCATCTTGAGGTTATATAAACAATTGAACTAAATTAGATACCAGTGCATTACAATGTGTATAAATATTTCCTGTTTCAAGTTTCATTGCGTTTGGATCATTAAATCGCGAGAAATATCTATTTAAAATTTTCAACTTCGCTTGGCCACCATATTCGTTTTGTAGTTAACCGGTTTTTGAAAGTCTTATAAATGAACTTTCAGTAGTGCCCTTTATATCCGTACAAAATTTCAGGCTGATACCGCTAATAGTTTCAGTGATATATAATGCCGGTGAAATATTTCGCACAGCCACCATCTTGAGGTTATGTAAACAATTGAACGAAGTTAGATGTCGGTGCATTACAATGTTTATAAACATATACTGGACCAAGTTTTATTGCGTTTGGTTGGTTAAATCGTCAGAAAGGTCTATTTAAAAGTCGCAACTTCGCATGGCCGCCATTTTGGATTTGTAGTTACCAGGTTTTCAAAAGTCACATAGCTGAACTTCTAGTAGTTCCGTTTACCACCGTAAAATATTCCAGGGTGATATCGGTAATAGTT
Organism: Meconema thalassinum; assembly: GCA_946902985.2. Lineage (NCBI taxonomy): Eukaryota > Metazoa > Arthropoda > Insecta > Orthoptera > Tettigoniidae > Meconema > Meconema thalassinum. The sequence continues at coordinate 1,002,697,053 of OX336388.2, read as the reverse complement.
CCGGAGATATTGAATGCTGGTGAAATACTTCGCACAGCCGCCATGTTGGATTGGTGAGACGTAACAAAATTTAAAGGTCACGGTCGGGGTCGTCCAGAATAGTGCTATGATCTTACCGAGTTTCATTGAAATAGCTCCAGCCGTTTAGAAGTTATTATGGGGACACACACCATCACACACGCACACACAGACAAAAGGTGATCTCATAAGACTATTTTTTTCATAAATGAAAAAATGCTAAATATTTGAAAATCACTTTCGGCCTAAATGCTTTTGAGGAAAAACAGTCTAAAATAGCTTGTTACTTTACACGTTTTCTTTATGATTCAAATCCTAACATAGTTAACTTACTTGTCAAATGGTTTTAATATGAGTATTATCCTTCATATCACGGAAAATGGGTTTGCGGAATAACAACTTACATACATTAAAACTCAGCAATTTTGGTAGTTTATGCCGTGTTTTGTGCGGGGTTTCGCCTAAGAACCCCAAGAAAGACTCATAAGTGGGTTCTTGGTGTCCGTGCCTGGACAAATATACACAATTCTTCTAAGAAGGCGACAGTGGATACATGTATTGCGCACATGGTAACCAACCTTTCATGTAAGTTAGCTTTTTAAATCTTGTTCTATGTGTTTGTGTCTTCAGTATTTCGACTGGTTCGATGCAGTCCTCCATACCTTTCTGTCTAAACGGCTGCAGCAATCGAAACAAAATTTGGTAGGAGTAAAGATCTATACCTGAATATCTCACGGCCATATTTGAAAATGATGTCAGTGCTACCAACTGCTAAAAAATCGCAACTGAAATTTGAGCTCCATGTTGGATATCTTGAAAAGTATGAATGGGAGCTATTTCAAAATTGGCACACGTACAGACCATAATATTTCAGTTTAATTTCCAGGAGGCCATACATGGCAGTGTTGCCAAAATGATTATAAGCCTCCTGATAGGTCCAATTTTAAATGCATATAACTTCTACACTAACAAGTGGAATTCAACCAAATTTCGTATGTTGTATGTGTACATAACCAGATATGACTGAGCGTATTCTTAAGACCTACCAGGGCTGCCAACTGTTAATAAATGCTCCTAATTTATTTTATCCAAATACCAATATATCAGAAAGTATGCAAGCCGACAGCTTTAAACTATGCACACGTATAGTACCTGACATTCTATATTAATTTGGAGTAACTTATATACGTCAGTGCTACCAACATGATTCTAAGCCTGCTGACAGGTCCAACTTTAAATACATGTAACTTCCATACTATCATTTGGATTTCAACCAAATTTCGTATGTGCTATGTGTACCATAACAGATATGACTATGCGTATTCTAAGGAGCAACCAGGGCTGCCAACTGTTAATATGTGCTGTCCCTATTTTTGTTACCCTAATATCAATATATCAGAAAGTATGCAAGCCAATAGCTCTAAACTTTGCACACGTATAGTACCTGGCATTCTAGACGAATTTGGAGTAACTAATATACGTCAGTGCTGCCAACATGATTCTAAGCCTGCTGATAGGTCCAATTTTAAAATGCATGTAACTTCTATACTAACTAATGGATTTCATTCAAAATTGGCACAACAATAGATCATATTATTTCAGATTATTTCTGACCAATACATGCATGACATTGTTGCCAACATGATTTTACGCACGCTGTTAGATCCAATGTTTAACTGCATGTAACATCCATGCTATTCATTGGACTTCAACCAAATTTTGTATTTAGTACCTTAAGAGACGGAACTAAGAATATATTCAGTCATCAGGGTTGCCAATTGTAGTGCTCTATTAGGATACATTATGCCAGGTATACAGTATTTCGAACTAATTGGAAATTTCGATATTAGCAACTTAATTTCGTCATTATTCTAGATAGGTTCATATTCTGTAGAATAATCATTGGCATGAAAAGTAGGCTGTATAGTTCTTCACGGAACTTCTTGTTTCATTCATGTTTGTTTTTAGTTCGTGGATTTTTAGCCTACTTTTCACATTTTGCAAAAATGAGGAAAAAGTAGTCTTATGAGATCGATCCGGGAAAATGTGTGTCTGTCTGTCTGTCTGTCTGTCTGTCTGTCCTTCTGTCTGTCTGTCTGGCTGGCTGTGTGTGTGTCCCCCCCCCCCTATCAACTCCTAAACGGCTGCAGCAATCAAAACCAAATTTAGTATGAGTAAAGATGTGCACCGGAATATCTCTCGTCCATATTTGAAAATGATGTCAGTGCTACCAACTGCTGAAAAAACGCACTAGAAAATTGAGCTCCATGTTGGATATCGCGCAAGGTATGCATGGGAGCTATTCCAAAATTGGTACACATGCAGATAATACTATTTCAATTTAATTTCCAAGAGGCCAACAATGACAGTGTTGCCAAAATAATGTTAAGCCTTCTGATAGGTCCAATGTTTAAATGCATATAACTTCTACACTATCAATTGGATTTCTACCAAATTTTGTATGTAATATCTGTACATAAACAGATATGATTGAGCGTATTCTTAAGCGCCACCAGGGCTGCCAACTGTTAATAATTGCTCTCTCTATTTTTTTATCCAAATACCAATATATCAGAAAGTATGCAAGCCAACAGCTTTAAACTATGCACACGTATATTCTGACATTTTAGATTAATTTTGAGTAACTTATATACGTCAGTTCTACCAACATGATTATAAGCCTGCTGATAGTACCAATTTTTAAATACATGTAACTTCTATACTATCAGTTGGATTACAAACAAATTTCGTATGTGCTATGTGTACCATAACAGAATGACTGTAAGTATTGTTAAGAGCAATCAGGGCTGCCAACTGTTAATAAATGCTGTCTATATTTTTTACCCTAATATCAATATATCAGAAAGTATGCAAGCCAACAGCTCTATACTTTGCACACGTATAGCACCTGACATTGTAGATTAATTTGGAGTAATTAATACAAGGCAGTGCTGCCAACATGATTCTATGCCTGCAGATATGTCCAATTTTAAAATACATGTAACTTCTATACTAACAAATGGATTTCATCCAAAATTGCCACAACAAGATATCATAATATTTCAGATTATTTATGACCAGCACACGCATGGTATTGTTGGCAACATGCTTTTACGCGTGCTGATAGATCCAGTGTCTAACTGCATGTAACGTCCATTGGACTTCAACCTAATTTTGTATTCTGTACCTTAAGAGATGGAACTAAGAATATATTCAGTCACCAGGGCTGCCAACTATAGTGCTCTATCAGGCTACATTATACCAGGTATATTTTGAACTAATTTGATATTTCGATATTACCAACTTAATTTTTCATTATTCTAGATAGGTTCATATACTGTAGAATAATCATTGGCATGAAAAGTAGGCTGTATAGTTCTTCACGGAACTTCTTGTTAATTTATATTTTAATATTTTTATCGCAGTTGGAACACAAAAAGTGCCCGTTTTTAAGTGTGTTTCAACCATTTAAGAATTATTATCTCACAAACCCGTCATCAGATCGAATCCAAATTTTAACACAATATACATTGGAGCGAGGCGCGCCATGACGCGTGATGGACCCCATCTCGGCAACGCTGTACAGCTTTTCCCGGAGCTGCTCACTGGTGAACCATGTCTTATTTCCTCGTACAAATACAAACTGATATAAAATAAGTGAATTAATTTACGTATTTCACAGTCATACACATAACCTATTTGATGTATAAGGATTACAACGCGACCATGCACTACATTTTCCAACCACCTCGAGCCGAGAAAAAGTTACCTTACAAAAATGATAACAACTTTGTTTATTGGACACACAAAATTTGGAGATTAATAAACCAGGGATACAACATTCCACCGTATATTGTGTAAAAATTTTGATTCGATCTGATGACGGGTTTTTGAGATAATAATTCTTAAATGAGACGCATGGTTGAAACACGCTTAAAAACGGGCACTTTTTGTGTTCCAACTGCGATAATAATATTAAAATATAAATTAAAAATTCCCAACCAACATGAACTAACGTAACATAGAACAACGAAAATGATGATGTCATTGGATTTTATGTAGGTCTCTTGGTTACTTCACCAACAACCTTCAAACTCGAGTGCACATCATATTTTGGTCGACAGTAGGGTAAAACCCACCACCCGGCGCCACTGTTTTACAAATAGGAATCTATCATCACCGACACACGGGCACGCATAATGAATCTGAATTGAACTGATTCTAAAACGCCAGCTGACTGCATCGATTGGAGGTCTACAAATAAAAGGAGGCGGTTTCTCTAACCTATTGTGGAAACGACCTCGAGAAGCAGCTGACACACCGAGACTGCAGTATTCTGTTTAGATGCAAATCAATACATGAGAATGTAAATCATTTACTAGCGTCCGCAAAATATTCAAAGAGGTTCTACTGTATTTTAATGATGCACGATATCAAGACTGCAATCGATCCTCGCTTCATATCGACGCTTCCAATAACAAATTGATTTGAAGCCACTAAAAAGTTGTTACACTAATGAGTGATGTAATGATATCGCCAGCGGGCCCGGCTAATTGAATTGCGCCAGATAATCCCTTGCATCCACTGGGACCATTTAAATGATGACAAGACCTTATGATTACTGTCATTACAACAGAAAAAACACGTTAAATTATTCATATTTATGATTTATTTTTATCGAACTGTTCATTGATGCGATGTAAGTAGCCGAGGTGATTTCCAATGAAGACTGTTGTTACTGTTGTATCAACAAAGGGCTTGGGATATCTTGATCATCAGCCCTGCGTACTAGTTTTAACATGGTGTTGTCGTTGTTGTTGTTGTATCGTTTAAAGGCTAGGGTCACCTGGTAATAATATCGTATGGCCTCGGGTGCCGGGTGCAAGCTTTGTTAATTGACGCCCGGAGGGCAACTCGCATGTCGAATTTTATCGCTTCCTTGAAGCGCTATGAAAGTGGAGGAGGTTAGATATCTAAGCTCCTTGACAATATAGCGCATTCTAGTAGAGAAATGGTTTTCTTTGTGTTGGTGGAAAATCCCGAGAATTAATTTTGCCATTATGAACACGGCCTACTGAATTCAAATGGGTTCTTTATCATGCCAACATCGTATGACATGCGTATCGTGATTTTTGTCGCCTTTCAAAAATCACTTATCATGGCCACGAGCGAACCTGCAAGCTTGGGGGTTGGCAGTCCGACACGATAACCACTCACCCACCGTGGCAAACCACCTGGTAACAAACCTCATGTATTTGTGTGCGTATGGAGTTTATTACATAAACTACCGTAACTAAACAACCAACCAACTTACTAACTAACTAACTAATTAATTAACTAACCAACTCAGTAGCTGGCTAACTACCTACCTAACTAACTAACAGGCTAACTACCGAATTAACTACCTAGCTAACCAACTAACTAACTAACTAGATAACTAACAAACTAGCTAACTAACCAGCTAACTAAATAACTAAAATACCACGCACCAACTAGCTAATTGACCAATTAACTAACTATCTAACTAACTAACCAACGAGCTAACTAACTAGATAACTAACAAACTAGCCAACTACCTAACCAACTAACTAGCTAACTAACTAGGCAACTAACCAACTAACTATCTAACTAACCAACTAGATAACTAACTAGATAACTAACAAACTAGCTAACTAACTAACCAACGACTGGCTGCGTGGCTCAGCGGTAACGTTCTCGCTTGCTGGGCCCTAGGTTGCAGGTTCGTATCCTGGCGCAGTCAGCTGGCATTTGAGGCAGGGCTGGCATGCGAAACGAAATGTATTATCAATTTAATTTAGCGTCGCGAAATGAAATTGTTCAATGGAATAACATTTCGCTCCTGGTGCGAAATGATATTCGTTACAGACTTTTAATTTCGCTCCTGGCACGAAATTATATTCATTACGGACTTTTAATTTAGCTCCCGGCTCTAAATGAAATTCGTCACAGACTTTTAATTTCGCTCCTGGCGTGAAATTAAATTCATTACCGACTTTTAATTTCGCTCCTGACGCGAAATAAAATTCGTTCCAGACTTTTAATTTCGCTCCTGGCGCGAAATAAAATTTGTTAACGACCATCAATTTCGTTCCCGGTATTTTATCCCCTCTCCCCCCCCCCCCCCTCACCGGCCTGAAATTAAAATGCATGGAACATTTCATTTTGTGTCTGAAATGAATTCTGTTTCTTTTCTTCCCCGAAAGCCTTATTTGCTCCCGCGTCCTACACCTAGCCACCTTCTAGCATCTACATTCGTCCCTACCACCCCATCCCCAAAGACTTCATTACCCACGTGTCTGAAGTCTTCCCCCATTTCATTCTAATGGCCGACCTCAACCTTCATTCCCGTTCGGCCCTAGAACTTCATAACGTAGACATCTACCTACGTCACATCGACGCCACCCTCGTCCTTTTCCCAGAATCTACCCGTCCTTCCTCCAATACCACCCCGACGAAGTCATTGCTTATAACTCCCTCCTCCATCTGTTTGATGTGTCTGTCTTGCCCAGGGCTGGCATGCGAAATTAAATTCATGGCTGTGGGGGCGAAAATAATTTAATTTCGCCGTGAGCGCGATATTCGGGAGCGAAATGATAATGATTGTCGGCGCGTAATTAAATCAAAGCGAAACTTAATTCGAAGCGAAATTAATTTCGTTCCAGACTTTTAATTTCGCTCCCGGCGCGAAATTAATTTAGTTCCAGACTTATAATTTCGCTCCCGGCGCGAAATTAATTTCGTTCCACACTTTTAATTTCGCTCCCGGCGCGAAATTAATTTCGTTCCACACTTTTAATTTCGCTCCCGGCGCGAAATTAATTTCGTTCCACACTTTTAATTTCGCTCCAGGCGCGATATTAATTTCGTTCCAAACTTATAATTTCGCTCCCGGCGCGAAATTTATTTAGTTCCAGACTTATAATTTCGCTCCCGGCGCGAAATAAAATTCGTTACAGACTTTTAATTTCGCTCCCGAGGCGAAATAAAATTCCCAAACGGCATTAAGTTTCGCTCTCCGACGTGTATTTAAAATGCATGAAACATTTAATTTCGTTGTAGAAATTAAAATACAGTATATTAGTTTCGAGAGTTAAATAATGTTCTGTACGATGTTCAATGTCCTGACGTCTGTCTGTTAGGTAGTCAGCCCGAAGGCTGGTTGGATCCTCGAAAAGTACCGCCGGTAGGTTATGTGGGTAGATACCCACAAAAACTCAAGGCAGCGCTATAGTGAGGCGTACTAGACAAGATGAGGGGTGAGGTAGTTTGCCATTGCTTTCCTCACTGAGTCAGAACAGCAGTACTAACCCTATGAGTAGAACCCTTCACAGCATCCACAGGCACTGACTGCCCCGAATTTCATTACTAAGCACCACCCATACCTCAGTAGCTTCCATATAATCACAGCCATGTTTAAGACTGAGACAGCGGTGAAAAGCCTCATTTTACTACAGCCTGTGCCAACAGTCAAATGCAAATGAGTCGTCAAGTTACAAAACTCGTTTAATCAACTTGTGAATAAGGATCATTTTCATGAGAAACGTTTCTCTGGACTTTGCCTCACGTATCTTTTGTGTTTGTTGTTTTCTACTTTTGGTTGGTGTTTTTGTGTTTGGTTTGTGCTTTTGCTTTTGAATTTGACTTATTGCTTTTCTTTCTTGGTTTTGTGTTTGTGTTCTGCTTTTGATTTTTTGAATTTTGCTTTATGTTATTTGTTTTTGTTCTCTGCTTTTGCTTTTGTTTTTGAATTTTGCTTCTTGCTTCGTCTTTTTTGTTTTAGTTTTGTGTTTGTTTTCTGATTTTACTTTTTTGAATTTTGCTTTTTGCTTTATGTTTCTTGTTTTATGATTTTGCTTTTGTTTTTTGTGTTCTGCTTTTGCTTTCTGCTTCGTCTTTTTTGTTTTGGTTTTGTGTTTGTCTTCTGCTTTTGCTGTTTTTGAATTTTGCTTTCTGCTTTGTGTTTCTTTTTTATTCTGCTTTTGCTTTTGTGTTTGAATTTTGCACTTTACTTCGTGTTTTGTGATTTTGGTTTTGTATTTGTTTTCTGGGAAATCAAAATAAAACAAAATAAACAAAACAAAATAAAAACAAAAACAAAATAAAACAAATAAAACAAGACCATTTAAAACAAAATAAAACGAAATAAAGAAAAACAAAAAAATAAACAAAACAAAATAAAGCAAAATAAAATAAAACAAAATAAAATGAGGTAAAATAAATAAAATAATTAAATAAATAATTTTACGACATGATCCTTATTCACAAGTGGATTAAACGATTTTTGCAACTGGACGACTCAAATGTACTTCACGGGGTCGTTGGGATGATGGAGATGGCTACCTGGGAGGCTTGTCGTAGTATAGTATCTATTTGAGCAGTATATGCGTCGACCGTCGTCTGGTTATCGAGTGGGAGATGGTCCGCACGGAGGTGATTGTTGACGTAGGCGCGGTATTCCTGCCAGTTTGCTGTGCAGAAATTCTGGACCATCCTGGGAGGTGGTAGTCGGAGAAGAGGGAAGTTGAGTAAAACGGGGGCATGATCACCTCCTTTCAGTGGCAGGACAGACACGTCAAACAGATGGAGGAGGGAGTTACGAGCAATGACTGCGTCGGGGTGGTATTGGAGGAAGGACGGGTAGATTCTGGGAGAGGGACGAGGGTGGCGTCGATGTGACGTAGGTAGATGTCTAGGCTATAAAGTTCTAGGGCCGAACGGGAATGAAGGTTGAGGTCGGCCATTAGAATTAAATGGGGGAAGACTTCAGACACGTGGGTAATGCAGTCTTTGGGGATGGGATGGTAGGGACGATTCTAGATGGTGGCTAGGTGTAGGACGCGGGAACAAATAAGGCTTTCGGGGAAGAAAAGAAACAGATTTCATTTCAGAAACAAAATTATATGTTCCATGCATTTTAATTTCAGGCCGGAGGGGGGACTAAATGCCTGGAACGAAATTGATGGTCGTTAACAAATTTTATTTCGCGCCAGGAGCGAAATTAAAAGTCTGTAATGAATTTAATTTCGCGCCAGGAGCGAAATTAAAAGTCTGTAACGAATTTCATTTAGCGCCGGGAGCTAAATTAAAAGTCCGTAATGAATTTAATTCCGAGCCAGGAGCGAAATTAAAAGTCTGTAACAAATTTCATTTAGCGCCGGGAGCTAAATTAAAAGTCCGTAATGAATTTAATTCCGTGCCAGGAGCGAAATTAAAAGTCTGTAACGAATTTCATTTCGCGCCAGGAGCTAAATTTAAAGTCCGTAATGAATATAATTTCGCGCCAGGAGCGAAATTAAAAGTCTGTAACAAATATAATTTCGCGCCAGGAGCGAAATTAAAAGTCTGTAACAAATATAATTTCGCGCCAGGAGCGAAATGTTATTCCATTGAACAATTTCATTTCGCGACGCTAAATTAAATTGATAATGCATTTCGTTTCGCATGCCAGCCCTGGTCTTGCCCCTCAAAGGAGGTGACCATGCACCCCATTTTACCTTATTTTATTTTGTTTTATTTTATTTTGCTTTATTTTGTTTTGTTAATGTCTCTTTGATTTTCTTTATTTCGTTTTATTTTGTTTCAAATTGTCTTGTTTTTTGGTTTTGTTTTATTTTGTTTTTATTTTGTTTTATTTTGATTTCCCAGAAAACGAATGCAAAACCAAAAACACAAAACATGAAGCAAAATGCAAAATTCAAACACAAAAGCAAAAGCAGAATAAAAAAGAAACACAAAGCAAAAAGCAACATTCAAAAACAGCAAAAGCAGAAAACAAACACAAAACCAAAACAAAAAAGACGAAGCAAAAAGCAAAAGCAGAACACAAAAAACAAAAGCAAAAGCAGAAAACAAGAAACATAAAGCAAAACGCAAAATTCAAAAAAGCAAAAGCAGAAAACGAACATTAAACAAAAACAAAAAAAGACGAAGCAAAAATCAAAAACAAAAGCAAAAGCACAAAACAAAAAACTAATAACATAAAGCAAAATTCAAAAAAGCAAAAGTAGAAAACATACACAAAACCATGAAAGAAAAGCAATAAGTCAAATTCAAAAGCAAAAGCACAAAGCAAACACAAAACCAAAAACACAAACCAAAAGTAGAAAACAACAAACACAAAAAATACGTGAGGCAAAGTCCAGAGAAACGTTTCTCATGAAAATGATTCTTATTCTCAAGTGGATTAAGCGAGTTTTGTAACTTGACGATTCATTTGCATTTGACTGTTGGCACGGGCTATAGTAAAATGTGGCTTATCACCGATGTCTCAGTCTCACTCATTGCTGTTTTTTTTTTTTTTTTTTTTTTTTTCGTGTGGCCTCCTGAGAGGCCGAGTGCAGGTCTTTCTAAGTGACGCCCGTGGGCGACCTGCGCGTCGGGATGAGAGATGGAATTGATGAAGGCGAATGAAACTGGGCAAGGATGTGGAAGGAAGCGGCCGTGGCCTGTCAATAGGTACAGTCCCAGCATTTGCCTGGTGTTGAAAATGGGAAACCACGGAAAACCATTTCAAGGACGGCCGACGGTGGGGCTCGAACCCACGCGTCTACCGAGTCAGCAGAGAGCTTGGCCCCATGACCTAACGCTGCGCTTTAGCGCGCGTAGCCACTACTGTCGGTACTCATTGCTGTGATTATATGGAAGCTACTGAGGTATGGGTGGTGCTGAGTAATGACATTCAGGGCACAGGCAGTGCCTGTGGATGATGTGAAGGGTTCTACTCACAGGGTTAGTACTGCTGTTCTGACTCAGTGAGGAAAGCAATAACAAACTACCTCAGTCCTAATCTTGCCTAGTACGCCTCACTATAGCGCTGCCTTGGGTTTTTGTGGGTATCTACCCACATAACCTACCGCGGTACTTTTTGAGGATCCAACCAGCCTTCGGGCTGACTACCTGACAGACAGACGTCAGGACTTTGAACATCGTACAGAACATTAATTAACTCTCGAAACAAATATACTGTTTCTTAATTTCAACTACGAAATTAAATGTTTCATGCATTTTAAATACGTCAGAGAGCGAAACTTAATAAAGTTTGTGAATTTTATTTCGCCTCGGGAGTGAAATTAAAAGGCTGTAACGAAATTAATTTCGCGCCGGGAGTGAAATTAAAAATGTGGAACGAAATTAATTTCGCGCCGGGAGCGAAATTATAAGTCTGGAACTAAATTAATTTCGCACCGGGAGCGAAATTAAAAGTCTGGAACGAAATTAATTTCGCTTCGAATTAAGTTTCGCTTTGATTTAATTACGCGCCGACAATCATTATAATTTCGCTCCCGAATATCGCGCTCACGGCGAAATTAAATTATTTTCGCCCCCACAGCCATGAATTTAATTTCGCATGCCAGCCCTGATTTGAGGGTGCACAAATGCGAGGGAGCCGTGTCAGTAGATTTACTGGCACGTTACAGATCCCCTTCGGGGCAAAATTCCGGCACCCCGGCGTCTCTAAAAGCCGCAGTAGTTAATGTGGCGTGCAGGTGTTGAGGACGCGGACCTGACACCTAAAATCGAGACCTTTAACACATGGTGAACTAGATGGAGCATCGACCATCCAATGACTACACTTTTCGAGTAGAGGTTGTAAAATAAAATAAAATTTAATATAAAAAAAACAAGACATTGCAAAAGGGGACGTGAGGGATGCATGAAATGGTAATATGAGGGATGATGGGCCTGTAATAAAATATGTACATCTAATATATAAAAGTGAAAGTCTGTATGTGGGTGTGTATGTGGATCTGTTCCGTATACAAATCTACACCGTTCCACCAATCTCAACCAAATTTTGCATACACATAGTTTAGGACCCAGAAGGAACCGCTGGCTACATGAATTTACGATAGTCTTTCTCATTCTTCTGATTTCGACCCTTTTGCACTCCAGCACATGCTAATCAAATCATAAAAATATACTCATGAAGGAATGGCAAGGCGGATAGTTTCCATGGCAACATAGCTCAAGTCGAGACACGGTCGACTGGATGCCATTTGCGCTCTGCACTACCGGTATAGAAAATGAGGATCTTTACTTGAAATCACGTTAGTTACTCAACTTCTCACACAGCACTGTCAACCGAGTTTAGCATAACAAAGACTTGACACTATCTTCTACTATATATTTGTCAAATACCACTCACTCACTCATTCATTCATCACGGAATCTCAGAAACCATCAAACGGATTGGAATGAAATTTGGTATGCAGCTTCCCCAAGAGCCGCAAATGCCCACTAAGAGAGGATTTTTGGATAGTCTGGTTCTAAAGGGGTGTTAAGGGGGTAGACCTGCATTTCATTGAACAGCAATGTCTCCCGATTGGTTTCATTGGGGGATGTGATACTCCGCACATAAACTCATCATTAAAAATAAGAAGACACGAGTCGGAGGGTTTTTCGATGTGGTGGATATTATGAGATGAAAGGGGTGAAAAGTGGGGATTGAAAGATTCCTAACGGAGCGTGTATCTCTTAAGCGACATAGGCGAGGAGTTTGAAACTCAGCGGGAAAAAATCAGCATAAAAATAAGTAAATATGTGTTTGACCGTTTCATCATAAATCCAATTTAAGGGGCCCATGGGGTGGGGTGAAATTCTGGGGGGGGGGGGGGGGAACAGGAAAGAAAATGTCCTAACTGATTGACTGACTCACTCACTCATCAACCTCAGGGGGAAAAACTGCTTTAAAGTAAGTAAATAGCTGTTCGACAGTTTTTTTCATAAATCAAATTTAAGGGGTTCATGGGGAGGGGTGAAATTCTGAAAAAAGAAAATTGAAAGAAAATGTCCTGACTCACTCACTCACTCACTCACTCACTCATCATCGCCCAGCCAAAATGATTGAAGTTAGAAACATGACAGTTTGGGGATATGTTCATGGTATTTCAAAACAGTCTACTAAGGGAGGATTTTCGGATATTCAGGTTCTAAGGGGTCTTAATGGGGTTAAACCTGCATTTCATTGAATAACAATATCTCCCGATTGGTTTCATTGGGGGATGTGATACACGGCATATAAACTCATCATTAAAAAGTAAGACACGTGTCTGAGGGTTTTTCGATGTGGTGTATATTATGAGGTGAAAGGGGTGAAAAGTGGGGATTGAAAGATTCCTAACGGAGCGTGTATCTCTTAAACGACATAGGCGAGGAGTTTGAAACTCAGCGGGAATAAATCAGCATAAAAATAAGTAAATATGTGTTTGACTGTTTTTTTCATAAATCCAATTTAAGAGGCCCATGGGGAGGGGTGAAATTCTGGGGGGGGGGGACAGGAAAGAAAGAGTCCTAACTGATTGACTGACTGACTCACTCATCAAACTCAGGGGAAATACTGCTTTAAAGTAAGTAAATAGCTTTTCGACAGTTTTTTTTATCAATCAAATTGAAGGGGTTCATCGGGAGGGGTGGAATACTGAAGAAAAAAAATATTGAAAGAAAATGTCCTGACTCATTCACTCACTCATCATCGCCCAGCCAAAAATATTGAAGTTGGAAACATGGCATTTCGGGGATATGATCGTGTTATGTCAAAACCGTACACTAAGGGACGATTTTTGGATATGCAGGTTCTAAAGGGGTCTTAAGTGGGATAAACCTGCATTTCATTGAATAACAATATCTCACGAGTGGTTTCATTTGTGGAAGTGATACTCGGCATATAAACTAATCATTAAAAATAAGCAGACATGTGTCTAAGGTTTTTTCGATGTGGTGTATTATTATGAGGTGAAAGGGGTGAGAAGTGGGGGTTGAAGGATTCCTAACGGAGCGTGTAGGCCTATCTCTTAAACGACATAGGCGAGAAATTTGAAACGCAGCGAAAAAACATCAGCTAAAAAGATAAGTAAATCGGTGTTCGACCGTTTTTTCATAAATTAATTTAAGGGGCCAATGGAGTGGGGTGAAATTCTGGGGGAATAAAGGAGAGAAAGTGTCCTAACTGACTAACTCACTCACCAAACTCAGGGGAAAAAGACAGCTTTAAAAATAAGTTAATAGGTGTTCAAGCGTTTTTTCATCAATCCAATTTAAGGGGCCCATGGGGAGGGGTGAAATTCTGGTAAAAATAATTGAAAGAAAATGTCCTGTCTGACTCACTCACTCATCACGCCCAGCGAAAACTATTAAAGTTGGAAAAATGAAATTTTGGGAATATGTTCGCTGTTTGTCGAAAACGTCAACTAAGGAATGATTTTTGTTTATTCGGGTTTTAAAGAGATGTTAAGGGGGTAAACGTGCATTTCATTGAATAACGATATATCATGAGTTGTTTCTTAGGGGATGTGATATTCGGTATATAAACTAATCATTAAAAATAATCAGACATATGTCTAAGGGTTTATCGATGTGGTGTATATTATGAGGTGATAGGGGTGAAAATTGGGGGTTGAGGGATTCTTGACGGAGCGTGTATCTCTTAAAGGACATAGGCGAGAAGTTTGAAATTCGGCGGGAAAAGAACAGCTTAAAATACAAGTAAATAGGTGTTCGACTGTTTTTTTCATAAATCCAATTTAAGGGGCCCTTGGTGAGAGGTGAAATTCTGGGGGGGAAAAAACAGGAAAGAAAGTGTCCTAACTGATTGACTCACTTACTCACTCATCAAACTCAGGGGGAAAACAGCTTTAAATAAGTAAATAGGTGTTCGACCGTTTGTTTCATAAATCCAAATTAAGGGGTTCATGGGGAGGGGTGAAATTATCAAAAATAAATGAAAGGAAATGTCCTGACTGACTCACTCACTCATCATAGCCCAGCCAAAATTATTAAAGTTAGAAACATGACATTTTGGGGATATGTTCGTTGTATGTCGAAAACGTCCACTAAGGAAAGAGTTTAGAATATTCAGGTTCTAAATAGGTGTTAAGGGGGGTAAACGTGCATTTCATTGAATAACAATATCTCACGAGTGGTTTCATTCGGGGATGTGATACTTGGCATATATACTAATCATTAAAAAAAGCTGACACATGTCTAATGGTTTTTCGATGTAGTGTATATTATGAGGTGAAAGGGATGAAAAGTGGGGGTTGAAAGATTCCTAACGGACCGTGAATCTCTTAAACGACATAAGCGAGGAGTTTGAAACTCGGAGGAAATCAATCAGCTAAATAATAAATAAATAAATAAATAAATAAATAAATGAATAAATAAATAAAATAAATATGTGTTCGACCGTTTTTTCATAAATCCAATTTAAGGGGCCTATGGGCAGGGGTGAAATTCTGGAAGAAAAACGTACCCTAATGAAGGATTTTTGGATGTTCACTCTCATCGACCAACCCAAACGATTAAAGTTAGAAGAATGATATTTTGGGGATATGTTTGTTGTGTGTCGAAAACGTCTACCAAGGAGGGATTTTTGGATATTCAGGTTCTAAAGGGGTGTTAATGGGGTTAAACCTGCATTTCATTGAATAACAATATGACACGACTATGACGCGAGCGAAGCGAGGCTAAAAATGAGATGATGTGCGTCTATGTATTACTCAATCACGCAAGTACCACTGGTCCGATTTACATGAATTTTACATGAAAGTAGCTGATTTACCTGGTTAACATATAGGTTACTTTTTATTTCAAAACTTTGTACTATTTAAAGATGGCGACCATTTTAGTGACTTCACTACACCCTTTGGTTTAAAACTTTCATATTTCCATTTCTAATACAAAGAGAACGCTAAGAAATAGCAAACCTTTGATGGTATATACGAGGTTAAAAATTACATTTTCCATTCGAAAGGTATCTCCAACCGTTAGCGAGTAAAACCTAAATTTGTGCTATAAAACACGGTCAACGCCGAGCGGTGTAGTTGGACAAAATGTTCCATCCTTAACCTCCCTCTGCGCAGCACCTCGCCTATCCCCTGTTTTAACTGTCGCCTTCATATTTAAATTTATTTATGACGCGTAGCGAAGCACGGGTACTTCAGCTAGTGGTATAATAAAACAGTAAAACGATAAAACGTAAAACACACAATAATGATCTATAAAAGGAGAATGTCGACGACGAGATGAAAGCCTAAGTCGCTGGAGATCGTTGAGTAAAGGGGCAGAAATTAACAATAGTGTTAATAGTGCGTTTCGTTCCACCACAGGCTGACTACAAGAAGGTAGTCAGAAGCATCATTCTTAGAAGTACATGAAATCGTGTCTCCCACGAACTGTCTATCCGACCACCCTTACATTAACCTGTATGTCACACCAAATTACCCAAAGAAACAACCAACAACAGCAACGACCCTTAAATGACACGTCAATATACACAGGATAATTACAAAACTTCACAAGCCACTATACTTCACATGACGTGCCGTGACATACAAACTCAGCAAATAAACATAGATCAGTTCAGTAAAATTAAAACAAGCAAATCCCAAATGAAGATAAAACAAAACGATTTCATGAGCTGGTAGAATAAAACTTCTCTCGAACGAAAGCACAAGGTTCAGTTACCTTGCGGGATGCCAAATAAGCGTCAATTGCAGTCCCGGGCACGTACAACGAACACATATTCCATCACCCGGAAGAGTAACCAATATACCTGATTTAATGACGTATTGGGATCACGCGTTGCTTGCTGACTGAAGGCCACAACAAAACAGAACAACACTAAACATGACCCTCGACCTTCAGTCAAATTCCCACTTAAACAAACGACATAAACCCAACCCTTAAAAATAAGTCTAGAACCGTGATTGTAAATGAAATATATTTCTGAAACATACATAGATAATGCTTGCCCAGTCGCCAAGGATAAAAATAAAACCTAATCGGCCATCCTTGGAGTGCACAAATGACAAGCATGATAAAAACAAACCCTTGAAACATAAAATAAACTGGTGTGTGTTCCAACAAAAAGATATTACATCCAAAGCAATGAACAACACACCCTCCTACGTCTAGGCACAATTAAAATCGCGAACTAACCTAAAGAATACCAATCCCTAAAGGTCCCTGAAAGATCCCATACTCTTGCAAAGGGGTTAGGAACTGGTAAGAAACATCTCTCATAAATACAATCGCGTTTCACAACATAAAACAAACGCAAGTAACACGCACTAAATTAAAACTCGACTAGATAAGGAAATGAAACAACAACAACAACAAGCACCCATTTAAATTAATAAAACCATAAACAAGCAATTTGATTCTCCACTACGTGCGTATATAAACAAACTGGGGACAAAACAAACACCAAATAACTTCATAGAAAAAACACGAACGGTCTCCATTTTAACCCCACCTTAGCAGATTAAATTACGGAACTTTTAACACTGAAAGTTGGGGAGTATATATATATCGTGATCAGTTTTCTTCAAAACATGACACATTAAAACAGAATAGCTACAAGGACCATTTCCACTTAGCTGATACTCCGAGACGTTCTGGAAGTTCACTGATAATAATTTTATATTATGACAACTACAAATTTACGGAATTCTTCACTATGAGACAAAGCCGGAATCGCGTAGTGTCTCCCCAACATTTATATCTTCTTAAAGCATATTATAAAGGGCATCTCGGAACATTAGAATAGATTTGCTGGTAGTGGCAGTTATAACGGCAGACGATCATCAAATTCTCCTCGCGATAACAATTCAGGCGCGATAACAATCGCCGAAGGCGTGTTTCTTAGACAAGGATTAGTTCTCCAACTCGGGCGCATTCCTTTTTCAGACGTGTGGAAATTACGATCTCTTAGATGTATTACTAGAGACCGCTAGATGGAAATAACGTCGAACGGATCTTTAAATTGTACCGGCTCAGTTAAAAGGGACGTAAAACTAATAACATTATTATTATTATTATTATTAACTAACCAACAACCTAACCAACTAAATAGCTAACTAACTAGGCAACTAACCAATTATCTAACTATCTAAACTACCAGCCACCAACTAGCTAACTGACCAACTTACGGTATCTCCTAAATCTGCTCGTACATATCTTTAAACGTGAACATACAATTGACAAGTTTTTGAAATATTCGGCACTTATTGCAATAGTAATAACAAGACTTTCAGTGAAGAACATATAGCTTACTTTCTCCTAAAGGTATGAGTATAGTTATAACTACTCTACTTGTCCTTGCAAGGAGTATATTTGAATGTTGATTGTAGCAGATTCTTGAAATAAAACGTGTTGTATTGTACGTAGTACAGTACTATGCTAAATATTTTCCTTATTTCCGACCATTTCGGTACTTCCTGGACCTATTAGGCTATCGACTGCGTAACTCAATAGGTTAAAACTCAGCTTTTTTTCTAGGTTTGTGCCGTGTCTTGTGTGGGGTTTCGCTTAGGACACCAAGATGGCTCATAAGTGGGCTCTTGGTGTCCTCGTCTGGATCCCAACAGGAGTAGCGAACTGCGCACTACCTCCCTTTTTATGAAGTGAACCTGCGCCTCTCTACTGCGAGAACTAAAAGCTCAAGCAGCCATAATCTCCATATGAAGTCTTCCAAAAAGATGGTATATTGGGTTTCACGGGCAGTGAATCAAAAAGCAGCCTTTTTCTTGGTTTGTGCCGTGACTTGTGTAGGGTTTCATAAAAATGGGAGGTAGCGAGCAGTTTGCTACTCCTGTGGGGGTCCAGGCGGGGACACTAAGAGCCCGCTTATGAGCCAGTTTGGTGTCCTAGGTGAAACACCTCACAAGACACGGCACAAACCTAGAAAAATGGCTGAGTTTTAATTCTCTGGCCGTGAAAGGCAATATACCATCAATTGGTTACTTTGTTCGAGTGGTCTAGATGCTTGACTCTCAACCGTGTAGCCGGGGTCTCATGTGTGGTGCGGGTTACTTCATGACCATGTTATTGGACCTTTCTTTTTCGCTGAATAAACAATTACAAGACTAATTTACCTCGACATGCTTGAACAGTTTGTGTTCGATCAAATCTATACTAATATAATAAAGCTGTGTTTGTGAGTTTAAACGCGCTAATCTCTGGAACTACCAGTCCGATTCGAAAAAAAATCCTTTATATATGATAGCCAGATTCAAGAGGAATAGTTTAGGCTATGTAGCATTAGGCTACACTTCTCAGGTAAACTTAAAGATTGATTTTTGTTCAGCAAGCCAGTAGTGGATGATACCAAATGCTTTCAAAAATGGAACGAGCCTCGGACAGGATGGATTTAATAGACGACGACACGGCTTTGCACACGGACTAAGATTTGGAACTTTAAACCTAAGAACGCTGACGGGGAAGGTGGAGGAGATAGTGGATATGATGGAAAGAAGGAAGTTGGATTTATTGGGATTGGCAGAAACAAAGTGGAAAGGGGAAGGAAGGAGAGAACTGAGAAAAGGCTATAGACTGTACTGGAGTGGGAATGAAGAGGGAAAGAGGAATGGAGTGGGAGTAGTAGTACGAGATGGTTTAAAAGAAGAAGTGAGAAGAATAAGTGATAGAATGATGAAAGTGAAAGTAGCACTGAGGGGAGAGACCATAGAAATAGTGCAAGTGTATGCTCCACAAGTAGGCTGCACCTCAGAAGAGAAGGAGGAGTTTGAAGAGGAATTGCAGAAGCAGCTGGTCGGAAAAAATATGATTGTTATGGGGGATCTCAATGCCCATGTAGGAAGTGAAAGACAAGATTATGAGAGTGTTCTAGGACCAGAGGGTTGGGGCGGAAGAAATGAGGAAGGAAAGAGACTGTTGGACTTCTGCCAGAGGAACAGCCTATTAGTTGGGAACTCCTGGTTTAAGAAAAGAGAGAGCCACACAATCACATGGTACAGTGATGACTTGACCAGGAAGTCGGTGGTCGACTATATACTGTATGAGAAAGAACTAAATAAGAACATCACGGACATCAAGGTTATACCATCGGAGAACCTGGATAGCGACCATCGATTGCTGGTAATGAACCTGAGAGGGAGTAAGGAGAAGAAAGGGACTGAGAACCAGGAAAGACGTATAAGGATATGGAAACTGAAAGAAGGGGATAGAAGGGTCGAGTACCTCAAAATGGTAAAGGAAGGGATTCCAACAGATGAAGAAAGAGGGGTGGAAGAGGAATGGGCTAGATTTAAGAAGACACTAGTAGGTGCAGCAGAAGAAGTATGTGGGAGGACAAGTAGTAAGAAGAGGTGGAAGGAAACACCATGGTGGAATGAGAAGACAAAAGATATAGTAAGGGAAAAGAATAGAGCCTTTAGGAGGTGGAACCAAAATAGGACGGTAGAGACAAGGGAAGAGTACCAGGAAAGAAAGAAGGAGGCGAAGAGAGTAGTGGCTGAGGAGAGAAGAAAGTGGATGGAAGAGTGGACAAAGATGATGGAGGAGGATAGTGAAGGTACAAAAAAGGTCCTGTATGGGATGGTAAAAACTAAGAGGCGGAAGGATCCTACGGATTATGTTAGAATGGTGAACAAAAGGGGACAAGAGATAGAAAATAGGGAAGAACTGAAGAAAATGTGGAAAGAATATTTTGAAGAACTTCTGAACCCAAATGGAAAAGATGGTGAGGAGGAAGAAATCGGGGAAGAGGAAGATGAACTGCAAACAGAAAAGGACTTAACATGGAAAGAAGTGGAAGATGCAGTGAACAAGATGAAAGGAGGGAAGGCACCGGGTGTGGATGAGTTGAGTGTGGAGATGGTGAGAGCAGCAGGAGAGGTGGGGATACAGTGGTTGTACCGAGTGATGAGGACAGCATGGAAGGAAAGGAAGACCCCTGAGGACTGGAAAAAAGGAATAATTGTCCCGATCTTCAAGAAAGGTAGTAGAACAGATTGCAGAAACTATCGGGGAATAACACTGATGAGTCATTGTGCAAAGATCTTCGAGAAAGTTTTGGAAAAGAGAATTAGGACAAGGATAGAAGGAGGGATGAGGGAAGAACAACATGGCTTCAGAGCAGGAAGGTCCACAGTGGATTTGATTTTTGCTGTAAGGCAGCTACAAGAACAGCACTATGAGTATGGAACAGATCTACTGATGGCCTTCCTGGATATTGAGAAAGCATATGACAGTGTATGCAGAAACAAAGTGTGGAAGTCCCTGGAGGATAGAGGAGTAGAGAAATGGACTATAAAGAGGATAAAGGAGATGTACAAGGGAAGCGTGAGCTGTGTGAAAGTGGGAGGAGAGAGATCAGACTGGTTGGAGCAGAGAAACGGCCTGAAACAAGGAAGTGCCTTGTCACCGTTACTTTTCATTGTGGTGATGGATGACATAATGACCCGAGTGGCACAAGTAATTGGGGAAGGAAAGATGAAAGCAATGGTGTTTGCAGATGATTTGATGATTTGGGGAAACAAGGAGGAGGAGGTACAGGAACAGTTGAACGTGTGGGAAGGAATAATACAAGGATATGGGATGAAATTTAGCATAAATAAGAGTGAGATGGTGATCACAACAAGGAAGAAGGAAAGAACCACAACGGGAATAACAATTGGTGGAGAACAGCTGAAGAAAGTGGAGAGTTTCAAGTATCTGGGAAGCCTGGTACAAGAGAATGGAAGAAACGATAGAGAAATAAATGAGCGGGGGAGGCAGGCAGAAGCATTTCGGAGGAGTGTGAGAAGCATGTTATGGAGCAAGGATGTCCCTCAGAACAGCAAAAAGATCATATATCGGACGTACTATGTCCCTATCCTGACGTATGCCTCGGAGACATGGGTTATGAAAGGAAGGGAGAAGAGCAAAATACAGGCCAGTGAGATGAGGTTCTTGAGAAGCAGTATTGGAGCTACAAAGATGGACAGAATAAGAAATGAGAGGACCAGAGAATTAATGAAGGAGGAACCATTACAGGATGGTATAGAGAAGTCTAGACTTAGATGGTATGGACATGTAAAACGAATGGAGGAGAAGAGGATACCCAGGAGGATACACGAGACGAAGTGGGAAGGAAAGAGACCGAGAGGAAGACCGAGAGACAGGTGGCTGAAGGGGGTGGAAGAAAGCGTGAAGAAGAGAGGAGAAGACTGGACAAGGGTGGTGGCTGAGAGATGGTGGGAAGACAGAAGACGTTGGAGAGGCGTGTGTTCCAAACAGACCCGGCCAGTGGCTGGAAACTGTGCAAGATGATGATGATGAAGTCGGAAGAACAAGCGCTCCTGAACAGTTTTAATAATACCGAAGTCTATTGTTGCCTGGTAATGAGGGCTGCATCACGTCGCCCCTACCAGTGTTCTGGTGCAGAATTGCAAGCCGCTTATAAATTGCAGTCACGGGGAGTAATTAGTGCAAAAAGATTTCTTAGGCCCCTTAAAACAGTTATCATCATGACAATAGTGTGCCTATGTATAAGGGCGATGGTGTGGTGCAGTATACCAATAAGCGTTGGTGCTTTCCGACCCTTATCCTTGAGCGCTCCAGTTCTGGAGTAGTATTCATTATCATCCATAAAACAAATAAATCCACCTGGCGAAGCCGGGCACTACTTCTAGTAGAAGATATCGGACAACAAACTGGACAGCGTGTCATTTTTATTCAAGGTGGGGCTCCGCCTCACTACCTTCGCGTGGTGCGCGATACACTCGACGCACGTCTGCAGAGCAACAAACGTAGCTCACATTGACACGTAATAAGTAAGGTTCGGAAGTTAAGGAAAATACAAATTTTTTTCCTGAGCTCATTTTACCCGAAATCTGAAAAATAAGTTTGAATGATGGGTTCCTGACCACGTTTAAAGCAATTTGATGTTGCCTATAAATGCATATTTCGGCCATGTTTTATTATTTTGGTCATATTTGGTCATATTTTAGTGATATAAGGCCATATTTGGTTATAATTTCAGCATTTTTGTTTAAATTGAGGCGTCGTTAACAAGGTACATGTTATCTGCGTCGAGTTTCAAACACAGGATTTCTGAATCGTGCAGTAGATACATTTTTTCTTTCTTTTCCCGGAACAAGCAGAGAGCACTTTTAGAAGACCTTGTTCCAAGAAGGCGCTCCTCCACCCACTTGGCACTTAAGACGTATAGGCTACTGCTCTGCCTATCCCAAAAATTCATGTCATATTTCATAGTTTTTAGGTCATATTTCATAGTTTTTAGGTCATATTTGCTTGCATATTTTGTACATCTTTAGGTCTTACACTTCCGAACCCTAGTAATAAGGTATGAAAAAAAGTTATCTTTTCCACGCATTTTAAGGCTAAAACCGGTACATTACCTCAAATAGTTTTTTTTAAATTATTTAAAAAATTGGTATTATGTTTCGATGAACCTTTATTATGGTTTTGGAAGCTATATCTACTCATATGCAGTGACAAGCATAACACCTTGAAAGGTGAATCCTAGGAGAAAAATCAGAGACTGGTGCCCGTAAACCGGGCTCCTTTTCCTCTGTAATGAAAGGAGTGAGTTAGGAGGGTGATAATTGTAAAAGTGCTCTCATCCCCCCCCCCTTCCCTTTTGATAACCCAAGATGTGATAATAATAATAATATCAGCGTATCAAAATAGTTAATTAACATACAGAAAAGGCCTAATTTAATTACTCGCTAGGTCAGCTGAGTTCACAGCAAAAAAAACCTAGGAGTGAATGTTCCAAATTTCCGTGGTATTCAAGAACACCCTGATTTGATTTAGGAAAAGAGATCAGGCGGGACGAAGCTAATGTCAAGACCAGCTTGTTGAGTGGAAGGCTGGATGCGTACCTCAGCAGCCCGTATTAAAATGACCCTGCCAAAGATGAAGAAGGAAAAGGGGAATAATCTTCCTAGTGACTTCATGCAATAAATAACATGACAAATCAAAATAAGCTAACATGTATTGAACATTAAGATCAAACAAATTACAAGATAAACCTTCCACCACTAAAATTAACCATCTGACAAATATGATCTAATTAAACACCAATGAATGACTTAACCTAAACAAACCAGACACTTGCCCGCTTGGCAAGATTACACAATTACATTTGAGGTTAAAACATGAATTTAAAAAAATGGATCCGGAAGAAGAAGAAAAAAAGGAAAACAACATGAGAAAGGCAATGCCTTCTTAAAAAAACAATGCTGCATCAAACAACCGAAACGTCCCTTAATGGAACCGAAAGGTCTGACAACCTCCACAGTCCAGCACTGACTGTCCTGTCAAGCCTGTCTGACCAAGAATTAAATCCACGAGGTTCCCATCCAGCTAACGGGAAATAGGGCAATAATAACCCACCCTGCAGTAATTACATATAAAGGTACCACCAAATTATACAAACCCTTCCAAAATATTACATACTAATATACTAAAATAAAAATGTCAGTCCGCTCAAAATATGGTCCACCGACACATGGCCTTAACGACATAGCAAATGACACAGTTTAATGTTCCATCGAACGGTTGCCCCTTCTAACAAATTGAGTTCATACCACCTGGTGTATTTCAGCCCTCCGGAGAACTGCACTCAGTTCCCCGGAGGCGATCGCTTAGGAGTCCTTCCGTCAGCAAACTTCTCCTCACACTGTCTCTGCAGTCACAGATCGCACCCTTGTATTCCAGCGTACCCCCACCACCCTACTCAGGTTACTGCGTAGAAACCTTCTAGGAGTTGGGGCGTCACACAATGTTCTTGTAAGGGTGTTCTTAGAACAAGGCTTGGCGAATGTAGCTGACAAGAAATGTTCGCCTTTCAAATGTTCACGGATCAAAGCTAGACTTATCTCCCTCAACAAGTGTCTATCAGGGATAATACTTTAAGTGACAGTTCGCACAAAGGGGTCAAATCCTGGCAGAAAGGGCTTGGCGAACCATTTCACTAACAGTCAGGCGCCAGTTTGGCGAAAGGAATTCTCAGAAGAGGCCTGGTGTATGCTCTATGATAATCCGGTCAGACCTGGAGCTCTTACTGCGTCTCGAAGATAAAGAAGAACATGTACTGATTTGCAAAATCGGTACATCCTCCTCCTCCCAAGGAAGACGATGGGGAGATGATGAACAGGGTGATGGTGTCCAGCTGGTCTCTTGGCAGCTGAAGAGGCTACTCCAATCTCCGCCAGCAGACCTTGAAGTAGATCTCCTCGGGTAGAATGATGCCATGGGACCTAGATGGTACCTCCAAACTGGGCCCCAGATTGGTAGTACACGTCCCACATAGTGACCACTGAAACACATATCAGAACAGCAGCGTATGGTCCAAATACAGTTCCCTTAGAGGGAACAATCGTTCCAGGCCAGTCAACCAGCCCAAACAGCTGAAGTTATCCCAGGAAGGATAAAAAAACATCACACGAAGCATTAGTGTGCCATCGAAGTTCACTTAAGAGTCTTTCAAGCCACACACGGGATGCTTGAGGCCACGAACAAGGTTTTGTGCCAAGACAGGGGTTCCAGGGCATAATGAGAGGTTCGCTGAAGTATTTAAATCACACGAAAGGGGCAACCAACTATACGATATGACTGACGTTAACACGCTTAACAGAAGGTTCACTACAATACTTAGCAAGAATAACCAAATCAACTTATATCAACCAATTTTTGACTAAAACATCCAGAAACCATAATATTTACAAAATCTCAGATATTTTCCCACCGAAATTCCCTGAAATTTTATGGGCAACACCATCAAAATAGAAATAATGCAAAGGGGAACCCACTGGTACCCTTTCCAAAACAGTTAAACATACTCAAAAGTGAATTTACATTTAGCAAAACCGAAAGACCATTTTCCTGCGACTTCACGAAATCAGAACTGCACGTAACTATTCCCAAAATTCACAATAACAATTACTTTAACATGCCGCACGGGGCATCCCATCAAAACTACATTCATTATACCGCCCGTGGTATTGCTCAAGTTAATACATTACAAAATTACCTACCGCACCGAAGGCATCACACAGAGCTCGTTTTGATATGCACACAAACACAATTTACTTGTCTTGCTCAATTTCACATGTTCCTGACCCACACTGCCCTCAGTGGCCTCCAAAGACAGGAGGAACAGAGACCACAACATCCAACCCCACAAGCATACTAGCAGCAAGACAAACAAAATAAGGAAAAACCACGTCACCCACATAATTCACACACATTCACACTCCCGGCACCTGGGCTGAGAACTGAACCCAAGGCCAATGACTCATACAAAGCGGAGAACTGGCTCTGCGGAACGATTCACACCAAAATATAAGATCCTCAGATCCATCGGACCGTCACCCCGATATTTCTCCCACTCCATAACTGCCTACGGGCACTGTTTCCGGCGACAACACAACGTCTCCCACTCCATAACTGCCTACGGGCACTGTTCCCGGCGACAACACAACGTCTCCCACTCCATAACTGCCTACGGGCACTGTTCCCGGCGACAACACAAAACATAAATAACCCTAAATTCCATAGGACAACTTGCGAACCAGGAAAACAGCACGAGGACTGCAGTTCACAACCTGACGTGAATTATTAAAACAGTATGCACTGTCATTCACACACTACACAAATAAATATCGCCCTGTCCTTCACACGACAGGTCCTCTCCCTTATGACACCGGGAGGAACATTTACTCTTGCGCCACCAAACCCTGGCTATCACGACATAAATCAGCTCGGTACCTGAGCTCCCCCTCTGGATCAACACACGACCCCACAGAGGGTAATTAACATCTTCCCCCACAAAGGCATGGCCGCCTCAGAAGATGACAGTACAACACATTACCAAAACATAAATACACATTCGACACCAAGGTAGGGCACCCACCAAGCGTCACACACACCCTAGTGCACGTGGTTCACCTTCTAATTACACAACACAGACAATCAAAACCCCGAAAATTTCTCTAACTAGCGTTACCACAGACTACAGACATCTCTAACAAACAACGTGTGTCACCTACCATTAATGTTCACCATCCAAACACCGGGTGACACTTTATGACCACATTCAAATCGAACCCATGATGCTTCAACGCACCACTGTCATCATACTTTCCCAAAACATTAACTTCACGAAGCTACTTAAAATCTCAAAATTCACAACCTCCTCGACTAACAACACGTGTCTGTATCTCGCCAAATTCTAACGCCAATAAAATTCCTCCCAGAATATCAAAACTAATTTATTCAGAATTACAAGTCACAGAAATGACCGATGTTACATTTCAAAAGGCACGAAGCAATTAAAATCTTCAAAATAAATCCATAAATCCAGCTCGCACCTAACCACATTGGAACCTCACATACCCCCCCAAAAAAACTGCCGAGCTATCAACACACTATTACTCAGAGAATTTAAATTTATTTACCACAAAGATGATTACTCCAGTAACTACCCAGGACACTGACTGTCACTAAGGCTCACAATCGATCAGTACATCCGGTGGCAACAGCCAAACTCGCACACACCCAAGGTGACGGGGCTACACAAAATTTTAACGAACCCAGAACTTTTCAGAGTTGAGACTACAACAGGAACGCTAGCGGTCTAACAGATCAAGGCTGCAGTTATAAATAACTAACCAACTAATGCACTGAAGCACCCTCAAGTGAAAACTCCAGAATCAAAATATCAAAATATGCATGAACGCCTACAACAGCTGATTGCGAAGTGAACACACCCAAGCTAACAGGAGTCTACATGAAATCTCACGAACCTACAACCCTTCAGAAATGTGACCACAATAGAATAACCTAGCCGCCTAACAGCAAGAACTGCAAGTTATGAATAACTAACGAACCAGCCTATTTCAATGCCATCGCAAACGAAACACTGCAACCTCAAAAAAAATCCCAAAATCAGACTAGTGAACACAGCAGCTGACATACAACGACAGTTCAGCATGCCACCGCAGGATATCTCCCTAAAGGAAAACTTTCACCAACCGAACTACCAAATATTTTTTTTTTTATATACCAAAAATCAACAAGTATTCCCAGAGCTAGCAACTTCATCACTGGAACTCGAACACAGGACTCCAGTTCCTAACATTCATCCATCATCCATCACACATCCTTCTCAAACATCTCATTATAAGATTTAACCACCCACGACAATAACCCGTTACTTTCAATTATGCAAATTAGCAATCGTACAAATATCATGAACACAAAATACCCTATGGTATAGAAACACTTACCGACAGCTCAGCAATTGTGGCCCGACTCTCCATACTAACTGGACGAGTGGCTTCTAAATACCCAAAAAAAATTTGCCTGTCACCGAGATAACGAAGTCCCATACCTCCAGTCACTCGACTCGGGCAAATACTATATACACCCTGCCCGGGCCCAATCAAGATGGTACTCACACCCTAAATTAAATGGACTCCTGACAGTAGATCCCCATACGAAGCACATCTGCATAATAGGTCCATTTTCAAAATGCAACTAATACAACTAATATAAAATTAATAATAATCCATCTTACGTTACTGGCAATTAGGCCTCAATTTACTCCCTCCCAAATTCAAATTGCAAACTTACATCAATTCTTTCACACATGAGTAATTCATTCAATCAACAGGAGGAGAAAAAAAATAGAAGGACTACAGAAGAAAATAAATTTGACATCAAAGGGAAACCAGTTCGATCCCTAGTCAGGACAGCAATAAAAATCGCATCACACACACTCTTTCATCCTGAACACAATCAACCACAGAAATACATTCATACCTCCACCAGACATAAGTGCTCCCTTCCCTGACCAATTCTAAATTCCCCATTTACACCAGTATGTTAGTATTCGGATCGTCAAGACACTATAACGCCAACGGAGTATCAACTCACGTGAGGACCTGATAAAACAACCCGTAGTTGTAGCCCTGAAATCACAGTTCTCCTTACATCGCATAAATACGTCCTAAAACGGAAGACACGAATCGGGGGAAAATATTTATTTACACCCTAAATGAGATGCGACCATGAAGGTGAATGCCTCCCAGAAACATCCCACTTAGTAAGTCACTTAACGAACACACACTAAGATACTGAATATTAAAGCCATTTAATACTTGACCAATTTAGATGATAATCTAACCTTAAATCCCATGTCACAACAAGACAATTTACTCGCCCCCCAATTACTAAGCAAACTTAAACATAAATCAAACATACATAAACACTCACCTGATTCATTTATACTGAATTAGGACACACGCAGTTCGACCCTTAACATCATTCAAAACACAATTACCGAACGTACATATGGACAGCAATTCGACCATTCTCCGGAATTAATTTAACGCCGAATAAGTTGACAACACTAAATTTTAATACTCTCACGGTCCAATTTAATTTGACGGAACTACCAACAGCGAAATAATTAACCCCCAGCTAAAGAAATGACAACAAAACTTGAAATGTTTGGCCTAACGAACAGCTGACAACTACCAATTATAGCTTACACGTATTATGCACAGCGAATTGCAGAATTTCAGCCTTACATCACTAACAATTATTAAGAATAATTACAGATTTACCCCAAGGAACCTGCTGATGATAAATCCACACACGCAATTCACATTTTTACTGACATCAGTTGCATAAAACAATAACTTGTCACAGTCGCCGCCATGATAGTTCAAAATCACTACGTGATTCAACAGGCGTGCACTAAACGCACATCAAAACAGACACTAAGTTATTCTTACTGGAAATACAAGTTTATCAATTTCAGCCTATTTTCAAGAGAATTTAAAACGTCACTAATTTAAATTTTACCAAAACTACTTCCAATCAGACAAACATTTCATTCTTTCCAAACACGTGACACAATTTAGTCAAAACAACACTTCCCGAGGTGTACATTTAGCGCAGGCGCAGTAAAATTGAGCTGGACTATTTCCTACAAGAACAGAATGAATTTACAACCACCCCAAAACATACAAACAGCATATCAAAACTCACCACGTGTGAAATTCATTCGGCCGGTCGATCCATCAATCTGGCAACGCAGCTCAGCCATTTATTATTCCAGCAATCCTGACTTCCGTTCAGAGCACGTGACTGCCACTTACAGTTTTCAGCTATCTTCTCGTCTAACAGCTGACGATATGATTGCTCATTTGGTCCCCGGTGTACACAGCAGGTTATTTTACATGAAATCAAATCACAACATGTATTAGGTTCTGCTCTAATAACTAGCCTACTTATTGGAAAGAAGAAACATTAGTAAGGAGGACCCAATCTACATTAATTAAGTTACTGAATTTAATTTTAATTAATTACTGCAATCAGTCAGCAGGAAAGATTATTTGCTAATAGCAAGATCACAGAACAAACCACGCTCTGCTACCAATGTAACAGTGCTCTCATCCCCCCCCCTTCCCTTTTGATAACCCAAGATGTGATAATAATAATAATATCAGCGTATCAAAATAATTAATTAACATACAGAAAAGGCCTAATTTAATTACTCGATAGGTCAGCTGAGTTCACAGCAAAAAAAACCTAGGAGTGAATGTTCCAAATTTCCGTGGTATTCAAGAACACCCTGATTTGATTTAGGAAAAGAGATCAGGCGGGACGAAGCTAATGTCAAGACCAGCTTGTTGAGTGGAAGGCTGGATGCGTACCTCAGCAGCCCGTATTAAAATGACCCTGCCAAAGATGAAGAAGGAAAAGGGGAATAATCTTCCTAGTGACTTCATGCAATAAATAACATGACAAATCAAAATAAGCTAACATGTATTGAACATTAAGATCAAACAAATTACAAGATAAACCTTCCACCACTAAAATTAACCATCTGACAAATATGATCTAATTAAACACCAATGAATGACTTAACCTAAACAAACCAGACACTTGCCCGCTTGGCAAGATTACACAATTACATTTGAGGTTAAAACATGAATTTAAAAAAATGGATCCGGAAGAAGAAGAAAAAAAGGAAAACAACATGAGAAAGGCAATGCCTTCTTAAAAAAACAATGCTGCATCAAACAACCGAAACGTCCCTTAATGGAACCGAAAGGTCTGACAACCTCCACAGTCCAGCACTGACTGTCCTGTCAAGCCTGTCTGACCAAGAATTAAATCCACGAGGTTCCCATCCAGCTAACGGGAAATAGGGCAATAATAACCCACCCTGCAGTAATTACATATAAAGGTACCACCAAATTATACAAACCCTTCCAAAATATTACATACTAATATACTAAAATAAAAATGTCAGTCCGCTCAAAATATGGTCCACCGACACATGGCCTTAACGACATAGCAAATGACACAGTTTAATGTTCCATCGAACGGTTGCCCCTTCTAACAAATTGAGTTCATACCACCTGGTGTATTTCAGCCCTCCGGAGAACTGCACTCAGTTCCCCGGAGGCGATCGCTTAGGAGTCCTTCCGTCAGCAAACTTCTTCTCACACTGTCTCTGCAGTCACAGATCGCACCCTTGTATTCCAGCGTACCCCCACCACCCTACTCAGGTTACTGCATAGAAACCTTCTAGGAGTTGGGGCGTCACACAATGTTCTTGTAAGGGTGTTCTTAGAACAAGGCTTGGCGAATGTAGCTGACAAGAAATGTTCGCCTTTCAAATGTTCACGGATCAAAGCTTGACTTATCTCCCTCTACAAGTGTCTATCAGGGATAATACTTTAAGTGACAGTTCGCACAAAGGGGTCAAATCCTGGCAGAAAGGGTTTGGCGAACCATTTCACTAACAGTCAGGCGCCAGTTCGACTTATCTCCCTCTACAAGTGTCTATCAGGGATAATACTTTAAGTGACAGTTCGCACAAAGGGGTCAAATCCTGGCAGAAAGGGTTTGGCGAACCATTTCACTAACAGTCAGGCGCCAGTTTGGCGAAAGGAATTCTCAGAAGAGGCCTGGTGTATGCTCTATGATAATCCGGTCAGACCTGGAGCTCTTACTGCGTCTCGAAGATAAAGATGAACATGTACTGATTTGCAAAATCGGTACAATAATAACAAATAGCTTAATATGATAATAGTGGAAACTCCCGCTAGAAACTGGCGACAACGATTCTGCGTGCTATCTAGCGGTTCGCGCAGACAACTACGAACTCGACTTCAATCAGCTGGCAAGTTTAAAATGCTGCACATGTTAGAAGTGTAACTTTTGGGCTACGTATGGGTGTTTTAACTACAAAATACAAAGTGATCCCAAGTCATTTTACAGATTTCCTCAAAACAAACAGATGTGAGTCTTCCTACTAATGTTTACGTACCTGTATTTTTTCGATTAATCTGAGCATTGCATATTTTCTCAGGGAAGGGCTCTAGGGCGGTGCGAAGGATGCGACCGCACCAGGCGTTGTCATATGGGAGGCGCAGGAAATGCAACGATAGATTGACAGCGAAAAGAAAAAACAAAACAAATAAAAACAATCACCTTATTAGCATACTACTTAACCCTACTTGTCAAAATTAATTCTATATATACTGTAAGCGAGCTGGGGAGCATGCATTTCAAAGGTATAGACACATAACATGACATTCGTACTTAACTTAATGTTGCATAAAAATTAACGAGTTGAAACCAATAACTATATATATTCTCTCCGCCATCTGTTTTCTTGGCGTTCAATCGTGTGCGGGTGCATGTGGATTGTGATTTGTGTCGGTGTTGCAAGCTACGAGTGAAATTGAAACTTGACTAACTGTTAGAACATTACTACTATACTAAGGTGTTGTTATGTAATGTACTGTAAGATATTAGTACCATCATTTTAGACATATTTCTTTTTGTGTAGATGATAATCATGCCTAGCCTCGTCTAAGCGCGACTATAAGCGAACAATAGTGTTTAATATTAATAGGAATATTATTTTTAATATTAAAATAATAGTTATTAATAATGTTTTTTATATTTAGTCACCACAGGGGAGGGAGCACCACAATGAGATCTCACACCTCCTGAAAATATTCCTATGGCCGTCTCTGTCTTTCTTTAAAACATTTTTGTGATTAAACCTATCCATTTAATCCCTTTCCAAGTGTGCTCATTGGGATGCGAAGAGCAGATAACTCCAAAATGCAGTCTCCAATTGTGTGTGTGTGTGTGTGGGGAGGGAGGGGGGTGTTTGGTCTGTCGAAGTGTCATGGAAATGAAGATAGTTTTTACCATTTTCTGTCTGAAAGCACCCATGGGATTAGAAGCAGATTAACTGGTTGTTTTCTATCAATTAATCAATCTAATGAAGGTATCTGTAACAGCTGAACCAAATTACTGAGTGACAGGTATTTCAAAGTCCTTATTAAGGCATACGGTATGTGTCTAATTTTAATTTTTATTGGTTTTACGTCCCTGTTAAGGACTGCGGCTATTAGAGACACCGGGGTACTGGAATTTTGCCCCGAAGGGCATTTGCGCACTCTCAAATGCCAACTGGCTGTGCCAGGATTCGATCCTGCAACCGTGGACACAGCTGGCGAGAATGTTTCCGCTGAGCTACGCAGCCAGCCTAAGGCCTATCTGAATAGAACGACTGATTCATCCGTGAAAAATCTTCCCACTAAAATATCAAGCTCTATAAGATATTACACGCGTAATTTGCTTTTGGAATATCTGTAGGCTAGTCAAACTGCTGTCATAAAATGACGATTAAATGTTTTAATGACAATACTAGATGAAACCCGTCAAAACATGACGGACAATGGAAAACAAAATTACTGAAG
Organism: Meconema thalassinum; assembly: GCA_946902985.2. NCBI lineage: Eukaryota > Metazoa > Arthropoda > Insecta > Orthoptera > Tettigoniidae > Meconema > Meconema thalassinum. Next base: position 1,002,663,466 of record OX336388.2, on the reverse strand, counting down.
AAGCTTCTTATATAAGTTACATTCTTTGTACGATTACTTTTTAGCACTATTGCAACTTTAAGGGCGTCAAAAGATAGCACTCTCAGCATTGCAATATATTGCTGGTCATGACTGAAAACGTGATTAGGTCATCATCATCTTGCACAGTTTCCAGCCACTGGCCGGGTCTGTTTGGAACACAAGTCTCTCCAACGTCATCTGTCTTCCCACCATCTCTCAGCCTCCACCCTTGTCCAGTCTCTCCTCTCTTCTTCACGATTTCTTCCTCCCCCTTCAGCCACCTGTCTCTCGGTCTCCCTCTTGGTCTCTTTCCTTCCCACTTCGTCTCGTGTATCCTGCTGGGTATCCTCTTCTCCTCCATTCGTTTTACATGTCCATACCATCTAAGTCTAGATTTCTCTATACCAGTCTGTAATGGTTCATCCTTCATTAATTCTCCGGTCCTCTCATTTCTTATTCTGTCCATCTTTGTAGCTCCAATACTGCTTCTCAAGAACCTCATCTCACTGGCCTGTATTTTGCTCTTCTCCCTTCCTTTCATAACCCAGGTCTCCGAGGCATACGTCAGGATAGGGACATTGTACGTCCGATATATGATCATTTTGCTGTTCTGAGGGACATTCTTGCTCCATAACATGCTTCTCACACTCCTCCGGAATGCTTCTGCCTGTCTCCCCCGCTCATTTATTTCTCTATCGTTTCTTCCATTCTCTTGTATCAGGCTTCCCAGATACTTGAAACTCTCCAATTCCTTCGGCTGTTCCCCACCAATTGTTATTTCCGTTGTGGTTCTTTCCTTCTTCCTTGTTGTGATCACCATCTCACTCTTATTTATGCTAAATTTCATCCCATAACCTTGTATTATTCCTTCCCACACGTCCAACTGTTCCTGTACCTCCTCCTCCTTGTTTCCCCAAATCATCAAATCATCTGCAAGCACCATTACTTTCATCTTTCCTTCCCCAATTACTTGTGCCACTCGGGTCATTATGTCATCCATCACCACAATGAAAAGTAACGGTGACAGTGCACTTCCTTGTTTCAGGCCGTTTCTCTGTTCCAACCAGTCCGATCTCTCTCCTCCCACTTTCACACAGCTCACGCTTCCCTTGTACATCTCCTTTATCTTCCTTATAGTCCATTTTTATATTCCTCTATCCTCCAGGGACTTCCATACTTTGTTTCTGCATACACTGTCATATGCTTTCTCAATGTCCAGGAAGGCCATCAGTAGATCTGTTCCATACTCATAGTGCTGTTCTTGTAACTGCCTTACAGCAAAAATCAAATCCACTGTGGACCTTCCTGATCTGAAGCCATGTTGTTCTTCCCTCATCCCTCCTTCTATCCTTGTCCTAATTCTCCTTTCCAAAACTTTCTCAAACAACTTTGCACAATGACTCATCAGTGTTATTCCCCGATAGTTTCTGCATTCTGTTCTACTACCTTTCTTGAAGATCGGGACAATTATTCCCTTTTTCCAGTCCTCTGGGGTCTTCCTTTCCTTCCATGCTGTCTTCATCACTCGGTACAACCATTGTATCCCCACCTCTCCTGCTGCTCTCACCATCTCCACACTCAACTCATCCACACCCGGTGCCTTCCCTCCTTTCATCTTCCTCACTGCATCTTCCACTTCTTTCCATGTTAAGTCCTTTTCTGTTTGCAGTTCATCTACTGTACCTCTTCCCCGATTTCTTCCTCCTCGCCGTGGTTTCCATTTGGGTTCAGGAGTTCTTCAAAATATTATTTCCACATTTTCTTCAGTTCTTCCCTATTTTCTATCTCTTATCCCCTTTTGTTCACCATTCTAACATAATCCGTAGGATCCTTCCGCCTCTTATTCTTTACCATCCCAAACAGGACCTTTTTTGCACCTTCACTATCCTGCTGGTCATGACTGAAAACGTGATGAGGTAAATAGCCCAATACGTTCAAGAGTTTCTCCTTGAGCTTGATTGATTTTGATAAAGTAGGCCGAGCGAATAGGAAATTGTTGCCTATTAAAAGAAAATGTACTGTAGGCTACCTGTAAGTGTTTTATCGGATGGTGTTAAATCAAGTCGTAGGATTTGAGCTCTCTGCCTATTATTACTGCACCTATTATATCCGAATCCAAGCGATTTCTTACAATTAATATATTACCATATATGAGTCCTTGGGAAACGTTCAGATTTCTAAGAAGAATATCTACGGCTTAAACGTTCGAAGTATGTGGAGGCGAATCTCTTAATTCCAAGGAATTGAAAAATTCAATGATAGGGACATGAAGTAGCTGGCTTTCATCTTCAGTATCCAATCTGTTAACGCTGATGTATGTGTTTGAACTGCTGGATATAAGTTCAATGACTTTTAAATTAATATCATTACATTGTTGCAGCTTGGCAAATATTTTATATTCCAGCAGATCAATTTTACCCTCACAACAGTAAAGACCAAAGTAACCACGCATAGATTTTACGCAAGAGAAATACAATGTAGAAAAATGTTTACATTTGATCGTCAAGGACCTTACAGTACACTGTATTGCATAATATCTGGAATTGTTTCTGAAATGGCCCATTTATATTGGATTTTAAATGTGGCTTCGTATTATTCGATAACACTATAGTGTCCTGCAATAACGGAGTCGCTAAATATTAAATGGCAAATAATACTTCCATTGCCGAAATCAACTACGTAGTTAGACTCCGTACTCTAAACAAATAATCATTAAACAATTGTCTTATACAATGAAGTTCAACATGACCGTCCAGAGACTTTCATACTCAAGTTGGTTGGTGAGGAGAATGCGATGAGACTGATCGCTTAAAATAAATTCCTTATAATTGTTCCTGCCAGCGAAATTTTTTGCGATAGCTTGAAAACGCAGCTCAGAATGACGTTCTTCATTTTGTTATAAACAGTACGAAACTGCTCTAAATAAGCAATTTCCATCACCTGTTATAGGTTATGGCAGTACATTTTGCAGGGGAACATAGAATCACTTCACCAACTACTGGAATGACCATAGGCCTATACTCAATACTCACTTCGATAGTCACCCTAATGGAGGCAGTTTTTGAATTCTATGTCCCGTGCATGTCAAAAATCGTATTAACACATGGAGGTCCACCTATTCTTGTCTATCGCCCCGGAGACCCGGGTTACATTTCCTGCTCTGCCAAGAAATTTAATTCTGGTCTCAGGGCAAAATCGGGGTACATTCAGTCTCTTGAGGTATAACTAAGAAGAGGAAGGTTTAATTCCCACCTCGACAATCTTGGATGTGGTTTTCCGTGGTTTCCCACTTCCACTTAAGGCAAATACCGGGATGGTTCCTAACTTAAGGCCTTGGCCGTCTCCTTGCCATTTACCACCTTAATTACAAATACACACAGTAATGCAGCCATCACAATAACACAGGTTATCAGAAGAAAATTTCACACATACACACCCAAGTACACGGGGCTGAGTGACCAAGATGTCGGAGTCCTTCAAACGAATTATATTTGCCAAGTGTCTCTCATGGCGAAAGCAATTGTGGAGACGCGCGTGTGCCTGGAAAACTACTTTTTTCTTTAATATCGACGATGCATAATTATAACTTTTAGTCTAGGACGCTAATAACTTGACCACCGAAGCATTGGGAAGAAATTGCAATATTAAGGTACATAAACAACCTAGCCTACACATTCAACTGTCGGTTAATGTTCCTCAACATTTCCCTTCTTAAATATTCCCTTCCTTTATAATTTTCCATCACGTGAAAACATGCCATGTCTTGTGTTTTAAATATATCGATGCAATGGTGTTGCCATCTGCTGTCAGTTAATGGAACTATATGGGCGAATTACTGCCATCTGTTGTCAGTTATAGGAACTGATTGCAGATATTTAAACGGCGTACTGCGGACAACAGTTTGCTCTTTTGATTACATGCTGCAATGCAATGGTAAAACGAAAATAAAACGTATTTAGAGGGAATGTAGAAATAAGTATCTTTAACAGACATAAAACCTTACTGTTACTCCTTGATTAAACAATATTTCAGTGGTAAAAAAAAAATACTGGCGAGGGCTAGGATCGAACCGGCGCTTCTTGGAACCACAGTCAGTCGCCTTAACCACATGGCTACTGACGCACTCATGTATAGCAGCAGACGCAGCCATTCATTATATTCAAAAGCCGCTGTTTGAAGGAAATAATCAATTTCATTATCCAAATAAATCAATGTTGCACATTCGTATACGTTCATACTGTTATTATATTTTATTGTCAGAACTTGGTTAATGTATGTTTTCAATTACATGGAAGCTTATTAAATAACTTACATTTTAATGGACTTCTCACCGCCATTTTGTCATGACCCCAGGCGGATTGTGCGCATGCGTGAGGGCCTAGAATTCTGCTATTTTCTATATTAATTTAAAAATATACCGTAATATATTTGTTTATTTTAGAGACACTCTGCAAATCTGCATGCCAAGAGCTTTCGTTAGAATGTCTTACGAAGCCAATCGGTTAAGTCGTTTTCACAATCTCGTGTGTACAAAAAACAGCTTAGTGTTTTAAATATATAGATACCGTACATGTATTTCATTCTTATTACTGCCCCTTTCGGATCAAAATCCATCTCCTTTCCTTATATTTTGCCACAAGAAGTACGCAAAGGATTTAAAATCCGTATTTCTTTGCCTTTTCGGAGTCGAATTGTGTTATTGAATAGGTCGTTCCAGTAGTTGTCTATTCGAGCCGCTAGATGGTAGTACTATGCGCTGTCGCCGCTGCTCTGTGTGTTAAGTGGCGAGAGTTTCCACTATTATCAGAGACTGGTGCCCGTAAACCGGACTCCTTTCCCTGTGTTATGAAAGGAGTGAGTTAGGAGGGTGATAATAATGATATAAGGTAATAACTATCAGGAATAGGGAATAACGCATTACAACTGGGTACAGTCGTGTTGACCGACTGAAAAACAACAAACCTCGTTTATAATTTCATATAGTGCGTATTTTCTGTTGTTTGAGTCTTCAGTCTTTTGACTGGTTTGATGCAGCTCTCCATGCTTCCCTGTCCTGAGCTAATCGTTTCATCTCTACATAGCTACCACACCCTACATCTGAGGCAATCTGTTTAACATATTCTAACCTTGGTCTACCCCTTCAGTTCTTGTCCTCGACCCTTCCTTCCATAACTAAGCTTGCTATTCCTGGGTGTCTTAGTATTTGTCCTACCAACCTATCTCTTCTCTTTCATTAGCAGTCGCCAGAAACATCTCTCCTCTCCCACTCGTCTTAATACCTCTTTGTTTGTAACCCTATCTACCCATCTGATCTTCATCTTTCTCCTGTAACACCACATTTCAAATGCTTCAATTCTCATCTTTTCTGCTGCACCAATAGTCCAAGTTTCACTTCCATAGAGCGCCACGCTCCAGACAAAGGCTTTCAAAAATGACTTCCTAATACCTAAATCTATATTCGATGTCAGCAGATTCCTTTTTTGTAGAAATGCTTTCTTTGCCTGAGCCAACCTACTTTTTATATCCTCTTTGCTTCGTCCATCACTGGTTATTATGCTTCCGAAGTAACAGAAATCTCCTACTTCCTTCAGCTTTTCACCTGTCAATTTGATCTCCATAGAGGTTTCTGATTTATTTCGGCTGCATTCCAGTATTTTTGTTTTACATTTATTAATTTTCATCATGAATTCTTTCCGTAAGACGGAGTCCATACCATTCAAAAACTCATTCAAATCCTCAGGCTTGTCGGCCAAGATGACGATGTCATCAGAAAATCTCAGAGTTGAAATTATTTCTCCTTGAATCTTCACTCCCACTTTAAATTTTTCTCTAATTTCCTTCATTGCTTGTTCAATGTAAAGATTGAAAAGTAAGGGTGATAAATTGCAGCCTTGCCTTACACCTTTCTGAATACCAGCTCTCTCTCATGTCCTTCAACTCAAATGACTGCTGTCTGGTTTCTGTACAGATTGTAGATCACCCTCCTATCCCTGTACTTTATTCCAATCGATTTCAAAATGTCAAACAATTTAGTCCAATCAACGTTATCAAAAGCCTTTTCTAAGTCTACCAAAGCCATGAACGTTCTCTTATCTTTCCTTATTCTACCTTCCAAAATCAGCCTAAGACTTAGTACAGCTTCCCTTGTTCATACATTTCTCCTGAAACCAAACTGGTCTTCACCCAACTCCGTTTCTATCTGGCTTTCAATCCTCTTGTAAATTATTCTAGACAGGATCTTTGAAGCATGAGTAATCAAGCTGATTGTACGGTAATCTTCAGATCTGTCAGCTCCCACTTTCTTTGGTATAGGGATGATTACATTCTTCTTGAAATCAGGGGGTACCTCACCTGTTTCATAAATCCTACACACCAAGTGAAATAACCTGATCAGACCTTCATCTCCTATGCAGCGTAGCAACTCAATCGGTATATCATCTATGCCCGGTGCTTTGTTCCTGCTTAAGTCTTCCAAAGCTCTATCAAATTCCGATCTCAATATTAAATCTCCTTTCGCATCCTCATCAATTTCCTCCTCCCTTTCCATTACATGATTCTCAATCTCCTTTCCCTTATACAAACTCTCTATGTAAGCTTTCCATCTCTCAACCTTTTCTTTCCTATCTGTTAGAGGCTTTCCATTTGTGTCCTTAATATTACAGCACTTAGTCTTCTTTTCCCCAAAAGTATTCTTAATCCTTCGATAAGCTGTGTCTACTTTTCCTAATTTCAGACAATTTTCTATACCTGCACATTTCTCTTATTTTCTAATAAAAACAATAATAATAATCAAAATAAAAATACAATTAGTAAAGAAATAACCTACTTGCAATAATACTATCGTAACTTTTGACTTGACGTTTTAGTGCTACGCTGGCGTTCTCTAGCGGTTATCTTTACAATGTATCATTTAAATCAATTGTAAAACCAAATTACAGCATGTTAAATGGGCCGTATGTGCGTATAGTGACACCACCACAATGGTCTTAATGCCTATTGATTGTTGGTTGGTTCCTCAGTTTAGGGGTTGCGACAACGCGGTCATGTAGCCCCGTGTATTTTGGGTGTGTGTAGAATCTGTCTGATAACCGGTGTTATTTGTGATGGCTGTATTAGTGTGTGTTATCAGTTTTTATTTCAAGTATGGACTGCAAACATTGATGAATTTTCAAGTAGTTCCTACTTTTGCTACCAAACGCCACCGTCAACGACCAGCTAGTTCTCAACTTGGTTACTAAATGCCATCGTAGACGGCTCCTGGCGACGAACGTTGGAACCTAAGAGCGTTAGTCAAATTTAACCTATAATTTAGCATCACAGAAATGTAATTTGCGGAAGGTTCTTTATATGCCATAAATCTATGACATGGGAATACCGGCTTAACTTCCCCTCCAAAGGAAGGCATACTGAGGGATTTTAAACGCTCTTAAACAATCCGACGACTTCAGCCGGGTTTGAACCCGCGATCTTGTTCCCAATATTTATAAAAGCCGAATGCAGAACATCGTCAGCAGATGAGCCATGGTACATGCAAGTGCTTAACAAGCTCACCTCATCGCTAAATTTATGCGAACACGTCAAATGGTTTTCAAGGACGACAGCGATACGTAACAAAGGAGCAAGAACGGGAGAGTTGTTTATACTGAAACGATTATGAATGTTGTGCTGTCAGGAAAAAAAAATGAAGTGGAAAGCAGACAGAAGTATCAAGTTGAAGTACAGAGAGCATTCCTCAAAGGATCACACGTGCGCCTTCTGACGTCATGTGCTCTGCGAACTGTTCGCTTCCAGGAACTGATCTAGGCCGAGGCTAGAAAAAATCCGCGGCAAACCAAACCATTGTTGTACCACGTATTTAAATAGTCTGATATCTTCACATTCCATTAGAATCTATATATATAAAAGAAAGTCGTGTTAGTTACACTATTCATAACTCAAGAACGGCTGAACCGATTTGGCTGAAAATTGGTGTGGAGGTAGCTTAGAACCAGGAGTCGGACATAGGATTCTTTTTTTAAAATCCAGTGACGTGACATAAAACTTCAAAGAGAACACAAGTCACTATAAAACGTAACGCAAATGACAGCTAAGGCAAGTCGTTTCCAGGCAACAGTAGCTCTTGACGAGACACGGCCGACTGGATGCGAGTAGCGCTCTCCACTACCGGTATAGAAAATGAGGCCCTTAACATGAAATCCCGTTAGTTACTCAACGTACTTTGTATTCTCTTTGAATCATTATTAACAATGCCGCGACAAAGACGATCGAATCTTTCCCGACAAAGCCATAATGCAAGAAGGATACGAAACATTGCGAATGAAAGGACTGAAGAAGAACAAGAAATTGCCCGTGAAGAGTGCCGCGTTAGTATGGCTCGACTTCGTGCCTCTCAATCACAAGAGCAAAGTGAGGCAACCCGTGAAACGGCTCGGTTGGCAATGCGAAATCGTCGAGCGAACAACAGAGATCAAGAAGTAGATAATTTTCGACGCACAAGAAGAGATTTATCAAGTGCTGATTTGAATCGAGCAACGTTTCGATACGATTGCAGCACTGATTACTGCTTGCATCTTAGCGTTTGTATTGGGCCAATGGACGTTGTTTGCGAGTATTGTGGCGCATTGAAGTTTTCCGGAGAAACGCCCGGATTCTGCTGCCTTAGTGGGAAAGTGAAATTGCCATTATTGACTTCGCCACCTGAGCCATTGCATTCATTGCTTTACAAACTCTCAAAAATACAATGGTTGTTTCCAAATGACCTCATTTGGGGCAGACATTATCGAAGAACGAGGACTTAATCCGACATTCAATGTATTTATTTATTTATTTATTTATTTATTTATTTATTTATTTTTGTACTTACCGGTACACACAATATAGTAGAATAATAACTTACTATACTTATTTGCAAATTCTAAAAAAAGTCTTTATAAATCAGTAATAATGTCTTTGCTTTTTATTTTGTAGATACAAGGACAGATTCACCATCGAATTGGACATTGCAACCTCTCGAAGATGCACAGCATAAATTTTTACCAATATACTTCATGGGCAACATAGAAGAACAACTTGATCGACGTCAAGAGATCAATGCAGCAACGAAAAGAGCAATTCGTCAAGATTTGCAGCAACTACTTCATGATCATCATGCTTTGGTCAAGGTATTCAAGAGTGCTTTGGAGCGCATGCCAAATGATGACTACATAGTCGTGATCAGAGCAGATAAACGACCATCTGGAACACACGAACGCACATTTAACGCTCCAACAATAGATGAAGTTGCCATCCTGATTGTTGGAGAACACTTGGAAACACGCGATATTGTGCTTACACGTCGCGATACTGGCCAACTGAAACAAATATCTGAAACACATCGTTCATTTGATACGTTGCAACACCCGCTGATGTTTTGGCAAGGCGAAGATGGATATTATTTTAATATCAAAATGATAAATCCATTGAATCAGTATCATAGTTGAACATGACGTACATTTTACATTGTTTGGGTTTGGTTTACAATAAAGGACCAATTACACTGCTTATTACCAGGAAAAGATTAGCGGTTGTTTGTATAGATACATTTGGACAAATCACTGGCAACCGATTTAAAATCATTTATCGTCACCCCTTTATAATTATGCTAAAAATTTACATACGAAATACTAAATCTACTGTTTTAATTTGAGGAGAAGAAACTACAAATAAAGTTAGCTCGATGAATTATTACGCATATCGTTCGATGCTTCGTCAAAATGCTGACAAATATTTGCTGCGGTCTCGTCGATAGTTTCAGCAGTATTCCGTCGACATGTACGTCAAAATAGAAACGGAGCGTTTAACTTTCATTAGGTTGAACCTAGCCAAACTGCGTTCTGAGGAGTATATCCATTTGAAATGAAAATCCACAGCCTGCTTCCAGTCTCCGACCGGGTCAGGAATGGAATGAATGATGCCCCCATCTAGCGGCGAGGATATGAACTGTGCCGGCTGCCGAGGCCTGACGCACTCCTCTGGGGCAATGATTAAATGAATGACAGATGAAATGAAATGATAGTGGAGAGTGTTGCTGGAATGAAATTTTGACAGGGAAAACCGGAGTACCCGGAGAAAAACCTGTCTGCCTCCGTTTTGTCCAGCACAGATCTCACATGGAGTGACCGGGATTTGAACCACGGACCCAGCGGTGAGAGGCCGGCGTGCTGCCGCCTAAGCCACGCAGGCTTAATAGTATATCCATTTACGTGATGCAATTCGCACTGAAGGAAATGCAGCTAATATTGGTCGATTAACTATTCTGCCGGCGACGTACATAGGTAGTACACGTCATATGCATGAATATGCGCAAGATGCAATGACATATGTTCGTTATTGCGGTCGGCCAGATCTCTTTATTACTTTTACCTGTAATCCAAAATGGATAGAAATTGTTCAATTGCTGCTTCTCGAACAAACATCAAGTGATCGACAGGACATCACAGCATGTGTATTCAGGCAAAAATGCGGTCCCTGATGAACTACATTGTTAAACAACGCGTGTTTGGAGATACTCGATGCTGGACGTATTCAATTGAATGGCAAAAACGAGGCCTGCCGCACGCACACATTCCTATTTGGATAGTGGAAAGAATTCAACCAGACCAAATAGATGATATCATATGTGCCGAGATTCCCGATCACGAAGCCGATCCAGACCTACATGATGTTGTAATTACAAATATGATTCATGGACCGTTTGGCGCCATCAATCCACAATCACCTTGCATGGTCGACGGAAAGTGTTCCAAACGATATCCACGGAAATTAACGGCGGAGACCGTCACTGGCAACGATGGTTATCCACTGTATCGGCGTCGATCTCCCGATGATAACGGTCGAACTATCACAACAAAAGTGAAAAGAATGGATTTCGTTGTCGACAACAGTTGGATTGTTCCATATTCGCCAATTATTTTCAAAACGTTGAAGACACATTGCAACGTTGAGTATTGCAATTCAGTAAAGTCCATAAAATACATTTGCAAATATGTCACGAAAGGCAGCGATATGGCGGTTTTTGGCAACCAATCCTCCAATACCAACTATGAAATTCCGTGCTATCAAGTTGGTCGTTATGTGAACTGTAATGAAGCGATTTGGCGTATATTCGCATTCCCTATTCACGAACGTCATCCTACTGTTGTGCATTTGGCGGTGCATTTGGAGAATGGTCAACGAGTATATTTCACGGCTTCGAATGTTGTTCAACGTGCTGAAACACCTCCAGCTACAACATTGACCAGTTTCTTTGCGATCTGCCAAAGCGATCCGTTTGCACGAACTTCGCTTTACTCGGAGATGCCACGTTATTACACTTGGAAAGCTTCATCAAAGAATTTTCAACGACGGAAGCAAGGCGATGTGGTTCCTGGTTATCCGGATGTGCGTTCTACTGATGCTCTTGGTCGTATGTATACAGTTCATCCAAAGCATGATGAATGCTTCTATTTGCGGTTGTTGCTGGTAAATGTGAGTGGGCCAACGTCATTTGAGACACTACAGACTGTTAATGGTATAATATTCCCAACATATCGTGCTGTATGTGAAGAATTCAATTTACTACAAAATGATACCCATTGGGATACGATAATCGTTGAAGCCATTATCTCTGCATCTCCAAGTCAGATACGCACATTATTTGCTATCATCATTTCGACATGCTTTCCATCGAACCCATCTAACCTGTGGCACAAATTCAAGGATAATATGTCATAAGATATTTTACATCAAATTCGTGTCAGTTCCAGAAATCACGATCTTGAGATGAATGAGGAGATACATAATCGGGCTTTACTCTTGATCGAAGACATGTGTTACCTCATGTGCGGTAGTTTATTAGTCACGTTAGGAATGCCAGCGCCAAATCATGATATGAATGATGCATTCAATCAAGAATTGGAACGGGAACGTGAATATGATCACCAGGAATTATTATTATTATTATTATTATTTATTTACCATATATCGTACAAGACGTATGGAAGGCCTAGTGAAAAAGGGCAAGCCCCACATACATATTTCATGCTTCACAGGCACAGCTTACATCTAGATTTGTTTGAACAATATTTACATATTTTACAAAGATATTTGCAGTATTTACATATTTAGAATATTGACATAGTACATTTTCCTGTTCACTCACTCTCTCACGCACGCACTTTCATAACCTCGATCACGCGATACATACATTCATTCCATTCAGATACTCATTCATTCAGCGAGACTATCAATCACTCATACATACGTTTATTTATACAATGTACCTTTTTACGTACGGCTTGAATTTCTGAAGAGGCAAGATCTTGGCATCCCCTCCCAGCGCGTTCCATAACCGCGCAGGGCGGCCGTAGAAACCTGTCAGGGTTACACCTCGTCCTCTCCGAACTGAGCGATATGCCAATGACAGTCGGCAAAAAGGGTCAATATTAATGGAACCTGTAAGGGATTTTTTAAGAAAAATTAGATCAATTTGTTTGGCTGTTGCCTCTATAGATGGAAATTTTGACAAAGGGGTAGGGGAATAACGAGCTATTAGCCTCTCTGCGCGGCGCTGTACACGCTGGAGCTTGTTCATGTTTTCCGCTGTAGTGGGATGCCAAGCAGGTAAGCCGTACGTTAATATCGGACGGACCATGCATATGTAAGCCGTCCTGAAGGCTCTAGGTTTACAACCTCTCATGTTTCTGTACAAGAAGCCCAGAACTTTGGTGGCCTTACATCTTGCCTCTTCACTTTGAATGTTCCAATTCAGGGTGTCGGAGATTGTTACCCCTAATAACTTTAAGTTTGTGCACTGTGGGATGACACTGTTCATAATTTTGTATTCATTCTCAATGGTTTTTTTTTGACCTGGTTATTCTTATGTATTTACATTTTTGTACATTTATATTTAAATTATTCACAGAACACCACAGCGATAAGTTGTCCAGATCTGATTTTAGACAGAGGGAATCTTCTTCACATTTAATGCCCCTGTATAGCACGGTGTCATCTGCATATAGTGACATTGATGAGGTGACACAGCCAGGAAGATCGAGCACATATATAGTGAAGAGAAGAGGTCCGATCACAGAGCCCTGAATCACTCCAGAAGTAACTTGAGCAGCCTGTGATCGAGCTCCTCCGTACACCACACACTGCGTTCGACCCTCTAGGAATGACCTCACCCATGCAAGTAAGCTACCCCGTATGTTAAGCTGCTGTAGCTTTAACAAAAGTCTTTCATGAGACACTTGTTCGAAGACCTTAGCCCAATCCAGTGCAATACAGTCCACTTGTTTCACTTCTGGCTGATTCAAGTAGAACTGAAACTCATCAATGACTTTTGTCAATAGATTAGTGCAAGAACGACCCGGAAGAAAACCGTGCTGATTTGGGTCGAGCAGATTGTTCTCCCGTAGGAATTCCAGCACACTGTTTGCTACTAGCCGCTCCATACATTTACAAATTATAGATGTTAGACACACCGGTCTGTAATTTGCAACATCTTCTCTGTCACCTTGCTTATAGATTGGCACCACGTTAGCACATTTCCACCCACACGGCACAGAACCTTGGTTGATCGACAGGTTGAATAACGCACACAGAGAGGGCGCTAATGCTTCCGCACACTGCAGCAGGATCCGTCCGGGAACATCATCTGGGCCGGTCGCCGCATGTGGTCTAATCTTCCGTAGGCTGTGAATCACCTCAGTTGTTGTGAAGTACAAGTTGGAGAGTGGGAGGGGTGGAAGTGATGACCTTGGCAGAAGCAAGTTCATGGTCATATCTGGCTTTGAAAAGTTCTGCTTGAAACTGTCACTGAACGCTGTTGCAATATCTTGGGGTGCACTGAGGAATGTACCGTTACAGTGAAATGAGGCTGGCGCAGCGGTGCCGCGTCTTCTGGACAAGATTTTCCACATTTCACTGGTGCTACTTATTTTGTGAATATAATTGTTGTATGTTTCGCGAATTAATTTCTTTGTTTGGTTCCTGATGTTCTTATATTTTTCCCACATGATGTCAGTTGAGCAACTTTTCCATTTCTTGTATAACACGTTCCTTTTCCTAATCATTTTAATGACTTCCTTCGTCACCCAAGGAGAATTTTTCTTCCCACTAATGGTTATTTTCGGTATAGCTATATCCACACATTCAAAGAAACAATTTCGCCAGGCGTGCCACACTGAGTTGATGTCGCTGGTGTCCAGAATACTTGGGGTGGGAAGGTGTTTGAGGAATAAAGATGATAACAGTTTCCAGTCTGCCTTTTTGTAATTGTATACTGTCCTCACTGTGCTCTTGCTGCGTGGTTTGTTGTAATGCAATGTAGTTCAAACGAATGTACTCCTGTTGAATCCCCAACAAAAGGAAATTTATGAAACATTAATGAAGGCAATTGATGATGGAAATGGTGGTTTATATTTCCTGGATGCCCCTGGTGGAACTGGTAAAACATTCCTCATGTCAGTAGTTTTAGCCACTGTTCGTGCGAAATCCAACATTGCGGTTGCAGTTGCTTCTTTTGGAATAGCAGCCACATATTTAGAAGGATGTCGAACGGCTCATTCAGCATTAAAATTGCCGTTAAATCTTCAAACTATTGAAGAACCAACCTGTAATATTGCACACAAAAAACAGCAATGGCCAAAGTTTTATCAGCATAGAAAATCATCATCTGGGACGAAGCACAATGGGGCATAAACGTGCATTAGAAGCACTTAACCGAACATTGAAAGATCCACGCAATGACTCCAGATGTTTTGGAGGAGCAATGATTTTACTATCTGGCGATTTCCGCCAAACACTGCCAGTAATTCCAAGATCAACGGTTGCCGAAAAATAAACGCTTGCCTCAAATCATAGAATCTATGGCGCTATGTGAAGAAACTTCAGCTGACAACAAACATGAGAGTTGCATTGCTTAATGATACACCTGCTGAAGATTTCTCTGAGCAATTGCTGACTATCGGTAATGGTCGAGTACCTGTCGACGAATCGAGCGGATTGATTTCATTTCTTCATAATTTGTGTATCTTTGTCTCATCGAAAGAAGAACTTATCAACAAAGTATTCCCAAACATCATTACTAATTACAAAAATAATGATTGGTTGAGTGAGCGAGCAATTTTAGCGGCTAAGAATAAAGATGTAGTTGACCTACACTACATAATTCAGAATTAGATCATTGGAACAATGCATTCATTCAAATCTATTGACTGTGTTACAAATGAAGATGAAGCCACCAACTATCCAATTGAATTTTTAAACTCCTTGGATGTGCCTGGCTTACCACCGCACAATATACGCCTAATGGTTGGCTCCGTAGTAATCATGCTTCGAAACATAATCCAACCAAAATTGTGCAACGGTACGCGTTTGGTGGTAAGTAAATTGATGAAAAATGTGATTTACGCGACGATACTCAAAGAAAATTCGAAGGAGAGGAAGTTCTCATTCCGAGGGTCCCGATGATCCCAACCGATATGCCATTTGAGTTTAAAAGACTTCAATTTCCGATCCGTCTTGCATTCGCCGTGACCATTAACAAATCACAAGGCCAGTTTTTGAAAGTTTGTTGTTTGAATCTGGAATATCCATGTTTTCCCATGGCCAATTATTCTGTATGTGGCATGTTCACGGGTCGGAAGACCATCTGCGTTGTTTGTTCTTGCGCCTGATAATAAAACAAAAAATGTCATGTATCACAAGGTACTTGATTGAAGAGTGCAACTTATGCACCAAAATACATGAACAATAAAGAATCATTAAACTACTTAATTTTTTTATTTGCAAACCTAATAGAAAATTGAACTTATTCTGCTTATTTATTGCCTCGAAGGCGGAACCGAGTTCGCTGGGTCACCTAGTGTATGATAAAGCAGTTTCCTCTCCCTAGCGGGTCTCACGCAATGTTATCTGTCTTCCTACCGACAGCAGTGGCTACGCTCGCTAAAGCGCAGCGCTAAACCATCGGGCCCCACTGGTGGCCGTCCATGAAATGGTTTTCCGTGGTTTCCCCATTTTAACCACCAGCAATATGTTGGGACGGTACCTCCTGACAGGCCACGGCTGCTTCCTTCCACATACTTGCCCAGTTTCATTAATCTCCATCCATTCCATCTCTCATCCCGACGCGCAGGTTGCCCACGGGCGTTAACTTGAAAGACCTGCACCTCTCAGGAGGCCAAACGACAAAAAATAAAATAATCTGTCTTCTTGTCTCTAAAGCTGCATCAGTTGAAATGGACCTTAAGCTGCTAATATTATTATTAACTTCTTATTATTTTTAGCCTACCTTCCACATTTTGCAAAAATGAGGAAAAACAAGATATTCAGTAAAGAACATATAGCCTACTTTCTCCTAAATGCATGGGTATTGTTATAACTCTTTGTCCTTTTCAAGGAGTATAATTGAATATTGGTTGTAGTAGCTTGTTGAAATACAACGTGCTATAGGGATTTTAAACATGAATATGAGGTGCCCTATGCTAGTGCTACCTCTGTAAAAAATTTCATTCAATTCGGTTCCACCGTGTTTGAATTGATATGGGGAATGGATTTGCACACATACATGGCCGCTGTTTGCAAACTATTGGGCTGATGACCTTGTAGTCAGTCATAAGATGCTTTCCACAAAAAGGCATGTTGTTGCAAAATCTGATAGAGATCAAATTATTAGGATGGTCGTAATTTGATTTAAGCTTTTAATATTTGGGTGGCCGTCATTCCATTTCTGTCAAGATGGCGGCGATATAAAACATGACACTGAGGTGCCCTTTGCTAGTGCTACCTCTGTACCAAATTTCGTTCCATTCGGTTTCACCGTGTTTGAATTAATAGGGGGAATCGATTTTGACACAAAGATGGCCGCCATCCGCAAACTATTAGGCTAATGACCTATTAATTTGGTCAAAAGATGCTTCCTCCATAAAGGTATGTTGTTGCAAAATTTGGTAGAGATCGGATGATTAGGTTAGACGTAATTTGATTTAAGCTTTGAACATTCGTGTGGCCGCTATTACGTTTCCGTCAAGATGGCGGAGATATAAAACATGACACTGAGGTGCCCTTTGCTAGTACTACCTCTGTACCAAATTTCGTTCCATTCGGCTTCACCGTGTTTGAATTAATAGGGGGAATCGATTTTGACACAAAGACGGCCGCCATCCGCAAACTATTAGGCTAATGACCTATTAATTAGGTCAAAGGATACTTCCTCCATAAAGGTATGTTGTTGCAAAATTTGGTAGAGATCGGATGATTAGGTTAGTCGTAATTTGATTTAAGCTTTGAACATTTGTGTGGCCGCCATTACGTTTCCGTCGAGATGGCGGCGATATAAAACATGATACTGAGGTGCCCTTTGCTAGTTCTACCTCTGTACCAAATTTCGTTCCATTCGGTTTCACCGTGTTCGAATTGATAGGGGGAATCGATTTTGACACAAAGCTGGCCGCCATCCGCAAACTATTAGGCTGATGACCTATTAGTTTGGTCAAAGGATGCTCCCCCATAAAGGTATGTTGTTGCAAAATTTAGTAGATATCGGATGATTAGGTTAGTCGTAATTTGATTTAAGCTTTGAACATTTGTGTGGCCGGCATTTCGTTTCCGTCAAGGTGGCGGCGATATAAAACATGACACTGAGGTGTCCGTTGCTAGTGCTACCTTTGTACCAAATTTCGTTCAATTCGCTTACACCGTGTTTGAATTGATAGGGGGGACAGACATTCAGAGTACACACACTCACACACACACACACACAGACTCACACACACACATACATACACACACACAGACAGACACACTTTTTTCGCCCTGTGTTGATCTCATAAGTCTACTTTCATTTTTTGCAAAAATCGAAAGTAGGTTTAAAATACTTATGAGATCGGGCAAATGTGTGTCTGTCTGTCTGGCTGGCTGTGTGTGTGTGTCCCCTATCAACTCCTAAACGGCTGCAGCAATCGAAACAAAATTTGGTAGGAGTAAAGATCTATACATGAATATCTCACGGCCATATTAGAAAATGATGTCAGTGCTACCAACTGCTGACAAATCGCAATTGAAATTTGAACTCCATGTTGGATATCTTGGAAGTTGTGAATGGGAGCTATTTCAAAAATTGGCACACGTATAGATAATAATATTGCAGTTTAATTTCCAGGAGGCCGTACATGGCAGTGTTGCCAAAATGATTATAAGCCTGCTGATAGTTCCAAATTTTAAATGCATATAACTTCTACACTATCAATTGGATTTCGACCAAATTCTGTATGTGCTATGTGTACATAAACAGATATGACAGCGTATTCTTAAGAGCCCCTATGGCTGTCAACTGTTAATAAATACTCTCAATTTTTTAAATCCAAATACCCATATCAGAAAGTATGCAAGCCGGCAGCTTTAAAATATGCACACGTATAGTACCTGACATTCTATATTAATTTGGAGTAACTTATATACGTCAGTGCTACCAACATGATTCTAAGCCTGCTGAGAGTTCCAATTTTAATACATGTAACTTCTATACTATCATTTGGATTTCAACCAAATTTGGTGTGTGCTATGTGTACCGTAACTGATATGACTATGCCGATTCTTAAGAGTAACCAGGGCTGCCAACTGTTAATAAATACTGTCTCTATTTTTGTTACCCTAATATTAATATATCAGAAAGTATGCAAGCCAATAGCTCTTAACTTTGCACACGTATAATACCTGGCATTCTAGATTAATTTGGAGTAATTAATATAGGCCTACGCCAGTGCTGCCTACATGATTCTAAGCCTGCTGATAGGTCAAATTTTAAAATACATGTAACTTCTATACTAACTAATGGATTTCATTCAAAATTGACACAACATTAGATCATATTATTTCAGATTATTTCTGACCAATACATGTATGTCATTGTTGCCAACATGATTTTACGCGCGCTTTTAGATCCAATGTTTAACTGCATGTAACGTCCATGCTATCCATTGGACTTCAACCAAATTTTGTATTCTGTACCTTAGGAGATGGAACTAAGAATATATTCAGTCACCAGGGCTGCCAACTGTAGTTCTCTGTTAGGCTACATTATGCCAGGTATACAGTATTTCGAACTAATTAGATATTTCGATATTACCAACTTAATTTCGTCATTATTCTAGATAGATCCATATAGATTAATCATTGTCATGAATCTTAAATTTTAAGACAAATAGGCTCTTTAGTTCGTCACGGAACTTCTTGTTATTATTATTATTAGTAGTAGTAGTATTATTATTATTGTTGTTATTGAATGGATTTTTCCCCTACCACCCTTTGTGAATTTGAATTCACGATTTCATCTTCGGGCGTATTCCCGCATTTCTTCCCAAAATCTCTTCATCCTCTCGGAATGCCTCTTCTTCCGCTTAACTGTCCATTTCTTTGCAGGTTGTCGTGATCTTCTTTGCTCAAACTTAACATTTGTGATGTTATTCCGGCACTCGGTGTTGTCCTCGAGATATTCTATGTTGATTGTTGTACGTCCCTGTGGACCTATTGCAGCCATTCCGTGCCGTATTTTCTCTTTATTATAATGTAGACTAATTTCTTTACCGTTGTGGAGTTTTTCAACCTGTTGATGAGTGTGTAAAGCATGGCTCGTTGTTTTCTGATTTCTTCCGTTATTTTGTTGGTCTTTTGATAGAGTTCGTACTGAGGTCTCTTCATCCAAATGCCGTTTTTATTGACTGCACCGTATATCTTCCTGATATTTTTTCGTTCCTGCTTTTCTATGTCCTTAATTTTGGAACGACCGTCGATCACCATCATTATTATTACTTTATGATATTCTTCTTCTTGCTTCGTAACCGCGAACTAAGGACCATGTCATGTCAACAGTTTCTTCTGCACTTTAATGTTGGCCCAGTAGGCCTACTCTTTCAATCGCAATCAATGTTGCACCTCTCTCTCCGTCGTCCACACCTTCCCGGTTTTTAGTTGCGGCTTAGGTTGAAAACTCCGACGTTCTTGAAGTCATTCCCTAAGTGGGCTCTTGGATATCTTCACGTGTTATCCCAATCTCCAACAGATCTTACTCTACTTCACTGAACCAGGCCCGCTTTGTCGTTTTCTCATGGAGAAATGCAAGGATTCGGTTGGATAGCCGTGTTGATTTTATTCGGATTATACTGTATGTCCATAGAAAGAAATCCTCCTTTTCCTCATCTCGTCAGTTATTTTCTCTTCATGTGTGTACAACTCTTGGTTGTGGCGTCTTAGGAACTCGCCATGTTCATTGACTGGATCCAGGATTATCATCAAAATTTTCCTTTCCTTGGTGTCCAGTTTTTATCATTTCAAATGATCTTGTCGACTTCATCGTTATGCTTGAGTCTAACGTTATGCGTTACGGAGACGGCGACCGCGTGACGTCATGCAGCCGCGCGGGAAGCCTAAGTTAATGGGTAATGGGCGGAGAGTGCGTGACGTCATGCAGCCACGCGGGAAGCCTAAGTTAATGGGTAATGGAGTCTGTTGAAAGAGTCCTGGGGCCTCGAGGGACCTGGGGTTTCGAGCGAAGCGAGAAGGCAGTTGTAGCATAGGTCATTTGAAATTATATGAAGTCTATTATTTCAGACTGACTGTAATTTTTTTCCATTATGCCTTTTTAATTCATTGCGAGACATTCCGCTGCATATGATATTATTATTATTATTATTACTATTAATATTACTCGTATTCCTCTTCATTATTCGTCAAGCCCATTCCTAGAGCGCATTGAAACTTGCTACCTGGCTTGATGAATTTTGCCTTCCACTTCTCCAAAAATTTGTTGTTGTTGTTGTTTCATTTGATGGAGTTGGACTGCGTAGTCTAAACGTACTTGTAGGCTATGTGCAGAATTTGTCTGATAATTATCTGATTATAACCTGTGCTATTGTGATGGCTGAATTAGAGAGTGCATTTTTAATTCAGGTGAGGATTGTACGGTAATCGAGGCGGTCGAGGCCTTAAGTCAGGAACCATCCCGGCATTTGCCTGGAGTAAGAGTGGGAAACTACGGAAAACTACTTTCAGTTTGGCTGAGGTGTGAATCAAACCACTCTCTTCTGAGATTTACCTCACGAGACTGGGTGTACCCCATTTCAGAATTAACTTCATGAACTCACTCTGTTGTCTCTTGCGTTCTTCTGTCCACTCTGAACTATTTCTGCACTTGATCCAGAATGTGCACTTATTTATTGAGATTCTGAATATTTCTCGGGTTTTAATGGTGTTCTCCGCGATGTTCAACTTATTCAGGTCCTCCATTGTTTCCTCCAGCCAATTTATCGTCGTAATTTGTGTATTAACCGATCGCGGTGACCAAGAGCTCTCACGCGCTTCCTCGTGCCTCGCTGGTACCGTGAAAGCGTGGGCTCAAACCTCACCTCGACAGTACTGATAATGGTTTTTCGTGGTTTCCCATTATTATTATAGTTATAGTCTACTAAAAATTACTCTAGCAAAGCAAAGCCAACTTCGTACAGGCCATTGAGGCCTTGGGATTAGTGGAAGGTAAAGGCTTCCACCCTTTGTGACATCGTCACTAGATGCGATGGAGTTGTCTGCACCATGCCTGACCGTCTTCGCCCATTTCTTGTGAAGGCTGAGTGAACCCCAGTGCCATTTGCGTTTACGGAAGTGGTAGTTTTGTTTCTAAAATCTACTACCTGAGTGGGGATAGATTCCACTCCCTTTCAACTAGAATTTCAGCGCCATGCAGCCCCTATCTAACACTCTAGGCCGTGATAATATCAATCAATATTGTATCACTTGGAGATGTTCATTTGAGGGGCTTGGATAGTGGTCATTTAGCATCATGTAGCCTATTTTGGGTGTGTGTACAGAACATTTTATATGATACCTTCGATATTGTGATGTCTTCATTAGTGTGTGTACTTGTAATTTAGGTGGTCAGCCCCGTGGTTTTGGGGTAGCGCACCTGCCTCTCACCCGGAGACCCCGGGTTCGATTCCCGGCTCCATCAGGGATTTTAATAACTGACGTGAGGGCTGGAATGAGGTGCAATCAGCCTCGTTAGGACAATTGAGTAGCTGCTTGACAGTGACACAGCGCCGCGGTCACGAAAACAAAGATTAACGGCCGAGGGGACTCGATGCGCTGACCACGTGTTATGCCAATATATGCATGCCAAATGGCTGCGCAGCGGTCGTTTGGAAGGCCTAAGCCCTTCATAGGCTGTAGTGCCAGGGGTTATTTTCTTAATCTTATTTATTTGCAATTCAGGTGAGGATTGGCAAGGAGGCGGTCGTGGCCTTAACACTACAAGGACCAATGTTTGGTTGTTACACAGAGGACCATCCGGGAGGGGAGGGGGCTTCTGAGGCTCATTCTTAAAATATGTTACAATTGCAAATTATACTGAAATAGATTATGATGCACCATTTCATGAATAATTTTAAGGAAAACTTCAGTATAAAATATTAAATTGAAATTAAGTTCACAGAAATATTAATCTATCATACTAATATATAACAAGATGTTCAGTAAAGAACATATAGCCTACTTTCTCCTAAATGTATGAGTATAGTTATAACTCGTTGTTATTATCAAAGAGTATAATAGAACTATTCTTTGTTGAAGACCTTAGAAACGATTTACCTCTACCAAACGCCACAACCTAGATAAAAACTGCTACCATCATTGAAGAAAGAAAGATAAGAAGTATCTAAAGAATGTTATGGATCTGGAGACATAATCGACCGGACTGGCGGCGTGGCTCAGCGGTAACGTTCTCGCTTGCTGGGCCCTAGGTTGCAGGTTCGTATCCTGGCGCAGTCAGCTGGCATTTGAGGGTGCACAAATGCGAGGGAGCCGTGTCAGTACATTTACTGGCACGTTAAAGATCCCCTTCGGGCCAAAATTCCGGCACGCCGGTGTCTCTAAAATCACCAGTAGTTAAAAGGGATGTAAAACCAATAACATTATTATTATTATTATTATTACGACCTGCCGTGGGCAACATCCAACTTTGAGTTGAGGCATGTCTTTACACGTCTGGTTGTGCATGGCTTTCACAACCCTAATTGAATTAACAAATCTTTCCATGACCCTACAGAGACGTGTGTATACAAACTATGTGGATATTTTCGATAATATAATCCTAACAGAGCGAGTGCATTCTAGCGGCCAGAAGAAGAAACTTTTCAATAAAATCTGGAAGTTACGTTTTTGGCAGCTAGATGTCTCGAGTAAATCTGCTGGCGAATTATGTTTTAATTAAATATATATTTTACACCATAATGTGCACAATATAACGCTTAATAACATTTTCAAGTAACGCAAAATAGGCTGTTACAAACCCTTTAAAATAAAAAGTTAAAATGTATCGTAGTATCATCTTGTCATTCTTCAAATTCGATGCGCATAGAATGATAATGGTATAGTAATCAATGGATCCCCACGTAGACTAGTCGTGACATCTATTGGTGAAATATCGAACAATATAATCCTAACAGAGCGAGTGCATTCTAGCGGCCAGAAGAAGAAACTTTTCAATAAAATCTGGAAGTTACCTTTTTGGCAGCTAGATGTCCCGAGTAAATCTGCTGGCGAATTATGTTTTAATTAAATATATATTTTTCACCATAATGTGCACAATATAACGCTTAATTTTAAAACATCTGAGTCATTACAAAACAATAAACATATAACATTTCAAGCAAAAAACCTAGCTCTGATCGGGTTTGAACCATAGGCATTTGAGCGATAGGCTAACGCTCTACCACTGAGCTAATTGTGTCAACGAATATCGTTCTATTTAAAATGACTTACATAAAACTTGTTAGCAAATAATGATTTATACTAAACGATTTCATCACTGGAGTATATTATTTATATATAAAGCATTTCATACAAAGTTTATTTATTTTTTATCAGTACGCTATATTGCATGCAATACTCAAATTAGTGAAATATAAGTCCGGCACAAGATATCCGCTGCCATCTTGACTTATTACTGAATCAGTTCAGCTTTTTAAAATCACGTCTGCACTATAGTATTACAAAATAAACTTTTAATTTCGAACGTGCCTCTTCCTTTAGAACAGTTAAAACGATTCTCGGCTCGATAATCGGAACTGGTGGGTCCCATGATATGGATTATAAAGTTTGCATAATTCGCACGGCCGCCATCCAGAAATGGTATGGCGGACGACCTTGTAATTTGGTCACAAGACGCATCCTATACGAAGGTATGTTGTTACCAAATTTGGTAGAGATCGGATGATTTGGTTAGTCGTTATTTGATTTTACGTTTTGAACGTTTGAGTGGCCGCCATTCAGTTTTAGTATAGATGGCGGCGATATAAAACATGACACTGAGGTGTCCTTTGCTAGTGCTACCTTTGTACCAAATTTCGTTCAATTTGCATTCACCGTGTTCGAATTGATAGGGGGGGACAGACATACAGAGTACACACACTCACACACACACAGAGACACACACACACACACAGACTCACACACACACATACACACACACACACAGACTCACACACACACATACACACACACAGACATACACACTTTTTTCGCCCTGTGTTGATCTCATAAGTCTACTTTCATTTTTTGCAAAAATCGAAAGTAGGCTAAAAATGAGATGGTGTGTGTCTGTCTTTCTGTCTGTCTGTCTGTCTGTCTGTCTGTCTGTTACCTAATAACGCAAGAACCACTGGTCCGATTTAAATGAAATTTTGCATGGATGTAGCTGAAATACCAGGTTTACATATAGGGTACTTTTAATTTCGATATTTTGCACTATTAAGAAATGGCGACCATTTTAGTGACGTCACTACACCCTTTGGTTTCAAAATTTCATATTTCCATATCAAATAAAAAGAGAACGGTAGGAAATAGCAAACTTTTGATGGCACATACGAGCTTTGAAATTTAATTTCCTATCCGAAAGGTCCTTATCACTTTTCGTGTATCTCCAACGGTTAGCGAGTACAACCTACTTTTGTGACGTCACTACACCCTTTGGTTTCAAAATTTCATATTTCCATTTCAAATAAAAAGAGAACGCTAAGAAATAGCAAACTTTTGATGGTATACACGAGCTTTAGCATTTAATTTTCTATCCAAAAGGTTCTTATCACTTTTCGTGTATCTCCGACGGTTAGCGAGTATAACCTAAATTTGTGCAATAAAACACGGTCAACACCGAGCGGTGCAGTATATCTCTCTATATATAAATAGAAAATTCGTCTGTTTTTTTTCTGAATTTCTACGGAAATTTGAGTTATTTACACGTTTCAGACTGTTTTATGTTAGATGCGCGCGAAAATAATGTTTTGGTCTGTCTGTTTGTTTGATTGTCTTTGGACAAATTTGTTCCCTTATAACTCGAGAACGGCTGGGTGTATCAACGTAAAATTTGGTACAGATATCCATCAGAGGCACGACACTAATCATTGATGTAACCCTTCTCCGTACCTCTCATAAAAGGGGGCCTACCCCCTTAAAATGCATGCTGAAATAGGAGTAGAAGGACGAGACAAAAATCATTTTCAGCCCCTCGATGTGAGAGACAAAACTCGGGGGACCTGAAGGGTGTCAGAAATCCACATTTTAAGGCCCTAAAACCAACCGTTTTTGAGATATTCCCAGAAAACTAATTTCATTTAATAAACTAATGAACGATTACAAGCCGGTAACCATGCCAACAGATTCTCAGAGGTCCATCTATTGCTGTAAGACGCAATGCAATTCCATTAATTACATTGGTGTGAAAGTTTGCAAACGGCTAGAAGGTTATCACGGAACCAAATTAAGCTGTAGAATTCATCAATACGTATAATGCGCTTAAGGGGGTCAAGGGGTACAGTAGAATTTTTTCACGCGATTTACACCTCCGGGTGTGGTACGGCAGGTCTATTATATTCCTATCCCTATATTATATTATTATTATATTATGGCGTGCAACGAGGAGACAAAGCCCCCTCGGCGCCAGAAACAAAACTTGGGGGCCCGAAAGGGTCCTCGAAAACTACTTTATAAGGCCCTAAAACCAAAAGTATCTGAAATATACCCAGAAAACTATTTTAATTTAACAAACTAATGAAGGAATGGAAATCGCTAACCATGACAACATTATCTCAAAGGGTGGCATCCAACTTTCCATCTATTTCTGTAAGAAGTAATGTCACTCTATTTATTACATTTCTGTGGAAGTTTGCAAATGGCTATACAGTTATCACGGAACCAACGTAGACTGTATAATTCATCAATGCAATGATTTTTTTCATGCAATTTTCACGTGCGACATATAGTACAGAAGGACTATTATATCTCCAAACATTTGCAAAGTGAAATGCCATGCCCTGTGGTTCAGATTCCACGTAAAATGGAGGTCCCGTGGCTTATGATCTCGCGATTAATGGTCACGTAAAACTAAAATCATCCTTTATATCTCCAAATAGCAACATTATTTTCAAAAATTCCTGAATTGAATCAAAATTTTTTGCGGCTTTTAGGAATTTGGGCCATTTGAGACTAAAGAACCTGAATTTTCATGCACCACAAGCCTTTATAATTTATGAAAGAGGTCTTCCTGTGTATGTGGACCTAACACAACGTAGAGGGTCATTTTTTATGTGAGGTGTATTGCGTTTCGTCTACAAGTCTTTCAATTCTATTTCACGTCAAGAAGTACAAGTTAGGTGAATTTAGTTTGAGAGCAAATTTTAACTAATCTTTCTTTTGTCGACATACGGGTTCATCGTAAGGATGATTTTGTTTGATACTGTATGGGAGATATACCCATATTTGGATATCTGGGTGATATGTTGTAGACAATAGAATTGTCTGTCTGTCTTTCTGTGTATCTTTATGTACGCCTATAAATCGTGTTCGTAGGCGTGGTGCATCGTAAAATTAGGTATGGTAAACATGAGTCAATACACCAATCATTTATAAAACTCCTCACCGTACTTTTCAAACAGTAGAAGGGTGGATATAGGGAAAAACTTCTCAAAATACATGCTAAAATAGGCGAAATATAAAAAATTATCCTAGAAGGACGATCAAAGCATATGTTGCGCTTCTCAATGTGAGACACAAAATTCGCGAGTCTATAAGGGGTCTCCGAAAACCACATTTTAAGGCCCTTAAATGAACAGTGTGTGTGGTATTCCCTGAAAACTAACTTCGTTCTGATAAACTTATGAAGGAATGAAAAACCGCTAACCATTGCAACAGTAGCTCAATTGATAATGTCTGGTGTTAATATATAACACCGTTCGAAGGACGGGTACTTCTGCTATACCAATATATAAAAATGAGATGGTGTGTGTCTGTCTTTCTCTCTGTCTGTGTGCTACTCCATAACGCAAGAACCACTGGTCCGATTTAAATGAAATTTTGCATGGATGTAGCTGATTTACCAGGTTTACATATAGGATACATTTTATTTCGATAATTTGCACTATTAAAAATGGCGACCATTTTAGTGACGTCACTACACACTTTAATCAAAACTTCATATTTCCTTATCAAATAAAAAGAGAACGCTAAGAAATAGCAAACTTTTGACGGTACATACGAGCTTCACTTTTCGTTTATCTCCAACGGTTAGCGAGTAAAACCCACATTTATGACGTCACTACACCCTTTGGTTTCAAAATTTGATATTTCCAATTCAAATAAAAAGAGAACGCTAAGAAATAGCAACCTTTTGATGGCATACATGAGCTTTAACATTCAATTTTCTATCCAAAAGTTCCTTAACACTTTTCGTGTATCTCCAACGGTTAGCGAGTAAATCCTAAATTTGTGCAATAAAACACGGTCAACACCGAGCCGTGCAGTATATCTCTACATATATAAATAGAAAATTTGTCTGTTTTTTCTGAATTTCTACGGAAATTTGAGTTATTTACACGTTTCAGACTGTTTTATGTTAGATGCGCGCGAAAATAATGTTTTGGTCTGTCTGTTTGTTTGATTGTGGACAACTTTGTTCCCTTATAAATCGAGAACGGCTGGTTGTATCAACGCAAAATTTGGTACAGATATCCATCAGAGGCACGACACTAATCATTGATGTATCTCTTCTCTGTACCTATCATAAAAGGGGGCATACCCCCTTAAAATACATGCTGAAATAGGAGTAGAAGGACGAGACAAAGCCCATTTTCAGCCCCTCAATGTGAGAGATAACATTCGGGGGCCCTAAAAACACATTTTAAGGTCCTACGTCCAACCGTTTTTGAGATATTCCCAGAAAACTAATTTTATTTAATAAACTACTGAACGAATACAAGCCGATAACCATGGCAACAGATTCTCAGAGGTCCATC
This sequence comes from Meconema thalassinum, assembly GCA_946902985.2. Classification (NCBI taxonomy): domain Eukaryota; kingdom Metazoa; phylum Arthropoda; class Insecta; order Orthoptera; family Tettigoniidae; genus Meconema; species Meconema thalassinum. The sequence goes on along the minus strand of OX336388.2, from coordinate 1,002,635,108 downwards.
TATTGCTGTAAGACGCAATGCAATTCCATTAATTACATTAGTGTGAAAGTTTGCAAACGGCTACATGGTTATTATGGAACCAAATTAAGCTGTAAATTTCATCAATATGTAAAATGCGCTTAAGGGGGTCAAGGGGTAGTCTAGAATTTTTTCACGCGATTTACACCTGGGAGTGTGGTAAGGCAGTTCTATTATATTCCTATCCCTATATTATATTATTATTAGTAGTATTATATAATGGCGTACGACGACGAGACAAAGCCCCTCGGTGCCAGAAATAAAACTCTAGGGTCCCCGAAAACTACATTATAAGGCTCTTAAACCAACAGTTTCTGAAACATTCCCAGAAAACTAATTAAATTTAATTTAACAAACTAATGAAGGAATGCAAATCCGTAACCATGACAACATTATCTCAAGGGGTGGCATCCAACTTTCCATCTATTTCAGTAAGAAGCAATTTATTACATTTATTACATTTCTGTGAAAGTTTGCAAATATAAGGTTATCACGGAACCAACGTAGACTGTATAATTCACCAATGCAATTAAGGGGGTCAAGGGGTAATCTAGGATTTTTTCATGCAATTTTCACGTGCGACATATAGTACAGAAGGTCTATTATATCTCCAAACAACAACATTATTTTCAAAAATTCCTGAATTGAATCAGCATTTTTTGCGGCTTTTAGGAATTTGGGCCATTTGAGACTAAAGAACCTGAATTTTCATGCACCACAAGCCTTTATAATTTATGAAAGAGGTCTTCCTGTGTATGGGGACCCAACACAACATAGAGGGTCAGTTTTTATGTGACGTGTATTGCGTTTCATCTACAAGACTTTCAATTCTATTTCATGTCAGGAAGTACACGTTAGGTGAATTTAGTTTGAGAGCACATTTCAACTAATCTTTCTTTTGTCGACATACGGGTTCATCGTAAGGATGATTTTCTTTGATACTGTGCGGTAGATATACCCATATTTGGATTTCTGGGTGATATGTTGTAGACAATAGAATTGTCTGTCTGTCTTTCTGTATATCCTTATGTACGCCTATAACTCATGTTTGGATGCTTGGTGCATCGTAAAATTAGGTATGGTAAACATGAGTCAATACACCAATCATTTATAAAACTCTTCACCGTACTTTTCATACAGTAGAAGGGTGGATATAAGGGAAAACTTCTCAAAATACATGCTAAAATAGGCGAAATATAAAAATTATCCTAGAAGGACGACCGAAGCGTATGTTGCACTTCTCAATGTGAGACAAAAAATTCGCGAGTCTATAAAGGATCTCCGAAAACCACATTATAAGGCCCTTAAATTAACAGTGTGTGTGATATTCCCTGAAAATTAACTTCGTTCTGATAAACTTATGAAGGAATTACAAGCCGCTAACCATTGCAACAGTAGCTCAATTGGTAATGTCTGGTGCGTCTCTAAAAGCAACAGTACTTAAAAGGGATGTAACACCAATAACATTGTTATTATTATTATTATTATTATAATGTCTGGTGTTAACACCGAATACCGTTCGAAGAACGGGTACTTCTGCTAGTCTATATATATAAAAATCAATGTTACGTGATAGTTTGTCTGTCTGTGGGTATGTCTCCTATGCGTTCATATACCATTCGTCCGATTACGATGAAACTTGGGTGAGATGTTCAGTACACTCCAAGGAATGTTTCTGACTTAGTAAATCCATTTTACAATAGGTAGCGCACGCGTAGATTCAACAAATGAGCGACGATGCGCGAAGCATTTCAACAAAGTCCCGTATGTGTTCATATACCATTCGTCCGATAGCGATGAAACTTGGGTGAGATGTTGTGTACACTTACGTGAAGGTTTCAAAATTAGTGAATACATTTCACACTAGATAGCGCACGAGTATATTCAACAAATGAGCGACGACACGCACAGCGTTTCAACAAAGTGCCGTATGCATTCATATACCATTCGTCCGATAGCTATGAAACTTGCGTAAAATGTTGTGTACACTGCAGGGAAATTTTCTGGCTTAGTACATCCACTTTACAATAGGCAGCGCACGAGTAGATTCAACAAATGAGCGACGATGCGCGAAGCGTTTCAACCAAGTCCCATATAATTTCATATACCATTCATCCGATAGCGATGAAACTTGGGTGAGATGTTGTGTACACTCCAGGGAAGGTTTCTGGCTTAGTACATACATTTCACAATAGGTAGCGCACCAGTAGATTCAACAAATGAGCAATGACACGCGAAGCGTTTCAATAAAGTCCCGTATAAAGTCATATACCATTCGTCTGATAGTGATAAATGTTTGGTGAATTGTTGTGTACACTCCAGGGAAGGTTTCTGGCTAAGTAAATCCATTTTACAATACGAAGCGCACGTTTATGTTCAACAAATGAGTGACTACCCGCGAAGCGTTTCGACAACGTCCCGTATACGATCGCATACCATTCATCCGATTGCGATGAAACTTGGGTGAGATGTTGTGTACACGTCATGGAAAATTTCTGGCTTAGTAAATCCCCTATACAATATGCAGCGCACAAGTTGATTCAACAAATGAGGGACGACGTGCGAAGCGTTTCAACAAAGTCCCGTATAAGATCATATACCATTCTGCCGTTAGCGGTGAAACTTGGGTGAAATATGGTGGACACTCCAAGGAAGGTTTCTGGCTTAGTAAATACATTTCACAGTAGGTAGCACACGAGTAGATTCGACAAATGAACGACGACACGCGGAGCGTTTCAATACAGTCCCCTATGTCTTCATATCCCATTAGTCCGATAGCGATGAAACTTGGGTGAGATGTTGTGGACACTTACGTGACGGTTTCTAACTTAGTAAATACATTTTACAGTAGGTAGCGCACGAGTAGATTCAACAAATGAGTGACGGAGCGCGAATCGTTTAAGCAAAATCAGGTATGCGTTCATATACTATTCATCCGATTGCGATGAAACATTGATCAGTTATTGTGTACCCGCCAGGGAAGGGGACTTAGTAAATCCATTTCACAATAAGTAGCGCAAGAGTAGATGCAATAAATGGGTGACGACGCGCGGAGCGTTTCAACAAAATCCCCTATTGCGTTCCTATAACATTCTTCGATTGCGATGAAACCTTGATGAGTTATTGTGTACACGCCAGGGAAGGGCTTCGACTTAGTAATACATTTCTCAATAGGTAGCGCACGAGTAGATTCAACAAATGAGTGACAGCGCACGAATCGTTAAAACAAAACCCCGTATACGTGCATACACCATTCATCCGATTGAGATGAATCATTGATGAGTTATTGTGTACACGCCAGGGAAGGGTTTCGACTTAGTAAATCCATTTCACAATAGGTAGCGCACGAGTATATGCAACAAATGGGTGACGACGCGCGAAGCGTTTTAACAAAATCCCCTATGCGTTCAAATAACCTTCTTCGATTGTGATGAAACCTTGATGAGTTATTGTGTACACGCCAGGGTAGGATTTCGACTTAGTAAATCCATTTCTCAATAGGTAGCGTACGAGTAGATTCAACAAATGAGTGACAGCGCACGAATCGTTCAAACAAAATCCCGTATACGTTCATATGCCATTCATCCGATTGCGATGAAACTTTTGAAAGTTGTTATGCACGCTCCCACGAATGGTTCTAAATTAGAAAATCCATTTTACGATAGCTTAGAGGCAGTTAACGGAAATTGAAAAACATGTTGTGTATCCAAAAGCACTTCAAGAAACAGAATTTCAACGCCAACACTTTCTTTGATTAGCATTGCAACGCATGCCGGGTACAGCTTGTTATAAATACAAATCGCGCTTGTGCTGTAAATCGCGCCAGAAAATTGGTAAACGTGTCGCTAAGTTTTTCATTAAAATGGGAAGTAAATACAAATGAATTATATTATTTTCTTTAGTAAATACATTTTTTTTGGTTACCATTTAAATATTCTTCTTTACGTGTTTGTGATGTTATTTGTGATGAACAAGTTTCTTCATTGAATGTTGCTACTGCGTTCTTATGAAAATACAGAGAGTCCGGGAATATTCTCCGCAGCGCCTACATGCGTCTGCGAGAGCTAGATACAGCAGTTACGTTGGAAGCACGGCTGCCGCTTGCATCATCTCTACTTATAAGGTTTTGAATATTCCCGAAGAGAATATGATGTAGTTTCCATTTGAGCGGATGAATTGTCAATAAATGATAAAAATGGTCCGGTTAGCTCAAACAATGCCAGCGTTTCGCCCCAGTGTGCCGTTGGGTACCAACTGACGAGCCCAACGGCACACTGGGGCGAAACGCTGGCATTGTTTGAGCTAACCGGACCATTTTTATCATTTATTGATAAATCATCTCTACTTGGTATAAAACAAAGTCCCCGTTTCTTGGATGTTACTGGTAAACTCAAGAACCACTGGATAGATTTTGATGCGGTTTTCACCGTTCTGTAAAGGATATATCGAGTATGATTTCTGTAGAAAATAATTTATTTATGATCAAAGGAAGCCGAGCAGTAACGATTTTAGTGGAATAGTCGATAAAAAAAACCTGGCGTCCGAGCGCTTTATATGCTTACGCTGGACAAACCTTTAAAAATATCTAAATACTGTGAGTGTAAGAATTGTTCAGCATGAAAAGTTCTACAAAAAAGTCCGCGAGGGCATATGTCTATCTTCCATACATCGCCTACTATAAGGGAACAACTGAAGTTTGTCTCTTACAGCTTTATGTGCTGTCGACTTGGAGATTCCTGTTTGTTGAGCTAATTTTCGTGTTGATTTACTTGGGTTTCGCAGCATTATATCGGAGATTTCATCAATTTTTTCGTCTGTTAAAAGCGTAGGCCTGCGTGTTCCCGGTACATCGTGAACTGAGCCAGTCACACGAAATTTACTTACCAAATCGCGAATGGTATCACGGTTTGGACACTTTGAATTAGGAAACCGCACCTGAAATCTTAATTTTACATTTTCTGTAAACCGATCGCTTTCTCGAAAAACGTATTCCACCAAAAAAACTCTCTCTTCAGTAGTAAACATTACCGCCTGTATACTGTTGCACTCTTCCAATAATAATCTATCTGAACGGTCGCTGACTGTAATACACGCTGAAGACCTGCAGGCTCGCGCACTTATCGCGATGCACATCGACAGCTCACATGGGGAAGTCCCGCTTTGAAGGACACAGTGCAGTGCAGCCAACTAAAACTCATGACTCTACCACTCACAGCTGCACGAACCCACTGCGGAGAACATTCTCGGGCGCCCTGTATTATGCATTATTAAGTAGGGGCCGCGACGCCTGTTAGTCCTCTTTGGTTGGCCCTCCTTGTGTTCCAACTTGCACATGTCTGCGTTAGGCAGTAGCACACACCGTCAATAACCAATGTTTGCTGCTGACCAATAGCTGACGATTCTTGACCAATAGCATGCTTGCTCTATCTCTCCATGTAGAGTCCAGAGTCTTGTCCTGGCGGCCAGCTCGCGTGTCAGGTCTCCGGTGTTGCACAGTTGTAAGCAGTTCAGACCAGTCTCGCTGCTTGTTTCAGTGGCTACGATGGAGCGTTGGCAACAAGATGGGAAAGCTTTGGCTCCCAATAGACATGGATTGTAAACATATCTACCCAGATAGGTTTCAACGGCGAGCCGCAAGTTAACGAGAAAATGAAGAGAACTATATCAATGAATATTCTGATTTCCTCTGTATTACCCTAACCTTTTTTTTTTCGCTATCGTTTTACCCTCCAGGGTTGGCTTTTCCCACGAACTAAGCGAGGGATCCCACCTCTACCGGCACTGAGGGCAATGTCCTGGAGCTTGAGACTCTGAGTCAGGGATACAACTGGGGTATGTGACCAGCAAAGCGAACAGGGGGCCTGATTAATGGGTGGGAAGAGTGGGACGATTAGGCAAGGAAGTGGGAAGGAGGTGGCCGTGGACTTACAGTAGGGACCATCCCGGCATTTGCCCGAAGACGAAGTGGGAAACCACGGGAAACCACTTCGAGGATGGCTGAGGAGGGAATCGAACCCCCTCTACTCATTTGGGCCACCCGAGGCTGAGAAGACCCCGTTCCTGTCCTCATACCACTTTTCAAATTTCGTGGCAGAGCCGGGAATCGAACCCAGGACCCCCGGGACGGCAGCTAAGCATACTGACAGCTACGCTACGGAGGCGACCATTACCCTAACCTAATTAATGTAACCTTTGAGTGCATACGCCGCATATGAAATTCCCAATATTCCTCTCACTCTTAAGGAGAAAAGCAGTAATGAACCAATCAACTATTGCTTATTGTTGAGTAACAATGTAGCTTTACCACACATTAACATGTGGCAGGCCTTTCCGTCTCATGTCTTAAGATCATTCAGTTACTTATTCATTTTATGATACGTGGTGTGTGGATGTTGACAGAAAACTTGGCAAAACCATAGTTTGTTAATTTAGAGATGACTTCATGTGAGGACGTCATGGTTTCTTGCTGTGTGATGATGTTTTAAAGTAACACTTTCGTTTATATACCGTATTTTCACATTTGATTCAATCATTTCCTCATTTCGATGTTAAATTTCCATTTTAGAACCTAAATGAACGTATTGAAATACCGGTATTCACATTTCATTCGTATTATTAATATTGACCTCACACCAGTATTTGCTCTATAGTCCATACCCGGGCCTCGCAGGTCTGGCTTATGTAAATCTCTACAAAAAAGCTTTATGCACACAAGAGTTAAAATAAATACTCAATTTACTTCATTTTAGCCTACTTTCGATTTTTGCAAAAAATGAAAGTAGACTTATGAGATCAACACAGGGCGAAAAAAGTGTGTCTGTCTGTGTGTGTGTATGTGTGTGTGTGAGTCTGTGTGTGTGTGTGTATGTGTGTGTGTGAGTCTGTGTGTGTCTGTGTCTGTGTGTGTGTGAGTGTGTGTACTCTGAATGTCTGTCCCCCCCCCTATCAATTCGAACACGGTGAATGCGAATTGAACGAAATTTGGTACAAAGGTAGCACTAGCAAAGGACACCTCAGTGTCATGTCTTATATCGCCGCCATCTTTACTGAAACTGAATGGCGGCCACTCAAACGTTCAAAACGTAAAATCAAATAACGGCTAACCAAATCATCCGATCTCTACCAAATTTGGTAACAACATACCTTCGTATAGGATGCGTCTTGTGACCAAATTACAAGGTCGTCCGCCATACCATTTCAGGATGGCGGCCGTGCGAATTATGCAAACTTTATAATCCATATCATGGGACCCACCAGTTCCGATTATCGAGCCGAGAATCGTTTTAACTGTTCTAAAGGAACAGGCACGTTCGAAATTAAAAGTTTATTTTGTAATACTATAGTGCAGACGTGATTTTAAAAAGCTGAGCTGATTCAGTAATAAGACAAGATGGCAGCGGATATCTTGTGCCTGACTTATATTTCACTAATTTGAGTATTGCATGCAATATAGCGTACTGATACAAAATAAATAAACTTTGTATGAAATGCTTTATATATAAATAATATACTCCAGTGATGAAATCGTTTAGTATAAATCATTATTTGCTAACAAGTTCTATGTAAGTCATTTTATATAGAACGATGTTCGTTGACACAATTAGCTCAGTGGTAGAGCATTAGCCTATCGCTCAAATGCCTATGGTTCAAACCCGATCAGAGCTAGGTTTTTTGCTTGAAATGTTATATGTTTATTGTTTTGTAATGACTCAGATGTTTTAAAATTAAGCGTTATATTGTGCATATTATGGTGTAAAATATATATTTAATTAAAACATAAATCGCCAGCAGATTTACTCGAGACATCTAGCTGCCAAAAAGGTAACTGCACACCGACCTACCTATTAACTTCCAGATTTTATTGAAAAGTTTCTTCTTCTGGCCGCTAGAATGCACTCGCTCTGTTAGGATTATATTGTTCGATATTTCACCACTAGATGTCACGACTAGTCTACGTGGGGCTCCATTGATTACTATACGATTGGCATTCTATGCGCATCGAATTTGAAGAATGACAAGATGATACTACGATACATTTTTACTTTTTATTTTAAAGGGTTTGTAACAGCCTATTGTGCGTTATTTGAAAATGTTAATTGAAGTAAAGAACAAAACGATTTCACATAGTATCTGAACTCTACCGTTGGTGCTAGTTCAGGATATTAATTAATACTTTTATTTCAGCCAAATAGCAATCGAAAATATCCACATAGTTGGTATACACACGTCTCTGTAGGGTCATGGAAAGATTTCTTAATTCAATTAGGGTTGTGAAAGTCATACGCAGCCAGACGTGTAAAGACATGCCTCAACTCAAAGTTGGATGTTGCCCGCGTCAGGCCGATTATGTAATAATAGTAATAATAATAATAATAATAATGTTATTGGTTTTACGTCCCTTTTAACTACTGTTGCTTTTAGAGACGCCGGGGTGCCAGAATTTTGTCCCGAAGGGGATCTTTAACGTGCCAGTAAATCTACTAACACGGCTCCCTCGCATTTGTGCACCCTCAAATGCCAGCTGACTGCGCCAGGATACGAATCTGAAACATACGGTCCAGCAAGCGAGAACGTTACCGCTGAGCCACGCCGCCAGTCCGGTCGATTATGTCTCCAGATCCATAACATTCTTTAGATACTTCTTATCTTTCTTTCTTCAATGATGGTAGCAGTTTTTATCTAGGTTGTGGCGTTTGGTAGAGGTAAATCGTTTCTAAGGTCTTCAACAAAGAATAGTTCTATTATACTCTTTGATAATAACAACGAGTTATAACTATACTCATACATTTAGGAGAAAGTAGGCTATATGTTCTTTACTGAACATCTTGTTTTATCTCATTATTAATGTTTGATAAATCTAATTTTCATTTCACATTAATGTAATTTCAATAGACATTACTCGTTTTTCAGAATGAACACAAATTATATGTTTCTCATCGGCTTCGGTTGCGTAGTTGGTAGCATGCTGAACTGCTGTGCCCAAGATAGCGGGTTCAAATCCGGCTGAAGTCGTCGGATTTTTAAATGAGCTTTAAAATTCCTTCAGTATGCCTTCCTTCGGAGGGGAAGTAAAGCCGGCGGTATCATGTCATAGATTTATGGCATGTAAATGATCCCTTCACAGACTAAACTTGTGTAAAGCTAAATTGTTAGGTTAGATTTCGTCAGAACGCTCTATCAAAGTTCCAACGTTCACCACTAGCTTCATTGATATCTGGTAACGAAAGTTGGAACTACTTGAAATTGAACGGAACTTGTAGCTCACCCAAATAAGGGTGTCCGCTGGAAGCAGCAACAGACTTAGGCGAGCCGAACATGTCCTCAGACAATCCCGGCACTAAAAGCCATACGATAAATAAAATAAATAAATAAATAAATAAATAAATAAATAAATATCTTTCTCTCTAAATTGCTATAAAATTCTAAATTACAATAATGCATAATCGCTAGAAGATACTAAAATCTAAATATGTGATTTCAAAATGCTAAAAATCATCACCCTTACCTTTCAACTTCAACATTACATTTCAAATATATAACATTATGGAGTTTGAAGCCATTTTTAGCCTATTTTCAATTTTGAAAAAATAGGCTAATGAGATCACCTTTAATCCGTGTGGGTGTGCATGTGTGTGTGTGTGTCCCCCCTAATAACTTCTAAACGGCTGGAGCGATTCCAATGAAACTCGGTAAGTCCATAGCACTATTCCGGGCGACCCCGACCGTGCCCTTCAAATTTTGTTACGTCTCACCAATCCAACATGGCGGCTGTGCGAATTATTTCACCAACATTCAATATCTCCAAAACTATTCCCGTTATCACCCTGGAATTTATTACTGTGATAAAAGGAACTACTAGAAGTTCACCTACGTGACTTTTGAAAAACTGGTAACTACGAAACCAACATGGCGGCCACGCGAATTTGCGACTTTTAAATAGACATTTCTCGCTTTTTAACCAACCAAACGCAATAAAACTTGGTACAGTATATGTTTATACACATTGTAATGCACCGACATCTAACTTCGTTCAATTGTTTACATAACCACAAGATGGCGCATGTGCGAAATATTTCACCGGGATTCGATATCTCTGAAACTGTTAGCGGTATCACCCTGAAATTTTGTACGGAGATAACGGGCACTACTGGAATTTCATCTATAAGACTTCCAAAACAGGTTAACTACGAAACGAACATGGCGGCTAAGCGAATTTGAATATTTTAAATAGACCTTTCTCGCGATTTAATGTTCCAAACGCAATTAAATCTGGTACAGGAAATGTTTATACACATTGTACTGCACTGGTATCTACAGTAATTTAGTTCAATTGTTTACATAACCTCAAGATGGCGGCTTTGCGAATTTTAAAATTAAGTTTTTATTTCTTGTGTAGTAATCATGCGATCGAAGTGAAAGTTTGAATAATGAACCTACGCAATAATGTTCCTTTAATGGTACATAACTCTATGGCCTATACATATAAAAAACCAACATGGCGACCATCCGAAATATTTAGACGGCTCTGAATATCTACAAATCTATTATAGCAATCAAACTGATTTTTTTATGTTCATAGGGGCTATGAATTTAAGTTCAGCTATAGAACTTTAAATACTCTGGTGATTACAAATCCAACATGGCGGCGAAACGAAATATCAATATTCACATGGACGTTTCTCGCAATTTAACCATCCGAGTGAAGTGAAACTTGGTACAGTAAATCTTTATACTAATGTTAATCCACTGGCATCTAAATTATTTCAATTGTTTCCATAACCACAAGATGGCAGCTGTGCGAAATTTTAAAATCTCCTTGTTACTTCTTGTGTCCTAATCATGCGATTGAAGTTTGAATGCTACACGTACACAATAATCTTCATGTAACAGTACATTATTCTAGGACCTACATATATAAAATCCGACAAGGCGACCATCCGAAATATTTAGTCGGTTCTCAATATCTACGAATCTATTACAGCAATCAAACTGAAATGTTGTATGTTGATAGTGGCAGTTAACATAAGTAGGATATATGAAAATAGGCTGTATAGTTCTTCACGGACTACTTGTTCAGTGTTGCTTTAGGAAACAAAAGTTTGGTGCTTTTCAGTCTGTTAACACGATCGTACCCAAATGAGCTGTGTTATTCCCTAATCCTAAAAAAAATCATGAGATTAATAAATACACTTGGAAGACCAGTTTCGATCGTCAAGCGATCTTCATCAGATCCATTACACTTAGCCTATAAACTAACTAACAAATACTGACGAGTTGTATTACTAATACTGCAACTAAATAAGCGTACATTTGTAAATATTTCCACCCTTATTTTCAGACATAGATTTTAGAGCCTAAGTGTAATGAATCTGTTGATGATCGCTTGCTAATCGAAACTGGTCATCCAATTGTATTTAGGCTATTAATCTCATGTTTTTTTCAGGATTACGTAATAACCCATCTCATTTGGGTACGATCGTGTTGACCGACTGAAAAGCACCAAACTTTTTTTTTATATATAACATTGTTTCCCAACTCACCGAATGACCAGAGACGTATTACAGTCGATTTCTCACTACTCTAACAGTAGAATATAACTTACATCATCGAGTACATACATTAAAGGCCTTCAAATCTTGTACAATCACCTGCCTCTGTATAAATGAGAATAACCATAGTTTCTTCTGTCCAAGATAGCGGGTTCAAACCCGGCCGGATTTTTAAGAGCGTTAAAAATCCCTCAGTATGCCTTCCTTCGGAGGGGAAGTAAAGCCGGCGGTCCCATGCCATAGATTTATGGCATGTTAAAGAACCTTCCACTAATTACACCTGTGTGAATCTAAATTGGATAGGTTAAGAATGTAAATAACGCTCTTAGGTTTCTACGTTCGTTGCCATGAGCCGACTGTGGAGGCGTCTAGTAGCTAAGTTCTGAACTTGGCTTAGTAGTCGTTGACGGTGGCGCTTGACGGCGAAAGTAGGAACTATTTGAAAAATTCTAAGTTGCAGTCTGTACTTAAATTAAAAAACAGATAACACACTAATACAGTCATCACAATTAACACCGGTTATCAGACAGATTCTACACACAACCAAAGTACACGGGGCTACATGACCGCGTTGTCGCAGCCCCTAAACTTAAGAACCAACCAACCTTAGTTTCTTACGTGTGAAAAACACGATAAATCATTTGATTGATATCTTTTCAAGTTATGTGAGTAATTTATCAGGGATGGATAACCTGCAGGGCGGTGGATATGCCTAGTGACCGTTACAAATTGGAGTGACGTGAATACCAATATTAGGAGCGTGATTGCTCGCTATAAATCTAGGAGGCAGACGAATGGTCGAAGCACACGCGAAGAGCTCCTCTGGCCCACCTGGGTGGAATTAATGAGAGGCACCTGTGAGGCCCGTACAGCTCATATGTCTTAGTATTGTTCTCCCGTCCTGCAGTCATTTCATAGTTTATCACATACCATCGTTAACAATCCTAAATTAAAGTCCTTCGTTAAAAGACCCCGCAACATAGCCATGAGCGTTGGGTCATGCGTCACAACTGCACGGGGGAGCTGCAAGTCGGGAGATCAAACACTCTTGCTAATGTACCTAGTAACGTTTACGTATATTTCGGTGACAAATAACTATAAAATTAGAAGTTTATTGTTTGAATAGGGACTGAGCGACTTTGTGAATTCCCTTTTGAGAAAAGAAGAAACGGAGGAGAAGGAAAGGAACAAAGATAAAAGGAAGGTAAGGATAAAGAAATAGGAACGCAGGAAGACAGAATGAAATCAGGAACGAAGTATAGCAGGAAAGCTTAATGGAAGGAAAAATGAAACAAGGAAAGGAAGAAAGGAAAAGGAAAGAAGATATGAAGGAGGAAATGATGATAGATAGGAAGGAAGGAAAGAAGAAAGGAAGGAAGGAAACAAGGAGGGAAGGAAAGAAGGAAGAAAGGAAGGAAAGAAGAAAGAAAGGAAGGAAGGGAGAAAGGAAGGAAGAGAGGAAGAAAGGACGGGAGGAAGAAAGGAAGGAAGAAAGGAATGAAGAATGAAAGGAATAAAGGAAGGAAGAAAGGAAGGAAGAAAGGTAGGAAGAAAGGAAAGAAGAAAGGAAGGAAGAAAGGAAGAATAAAGAAAGGAAAGAAGAAAGAAAGGAAGAAAGGGAGGAATTAAGAAAGGAAGAAATGAAGAAAAAAAGGAAGAACGGAAGAAAGGAAGGAAGAAAGGAAGGAAGAAAAGAAAGAAGAAAGAAAGGAAGAAAGGGAGGAATTAAGAAAGAAAGGAAGAAAGGAAGGAATTAAGAAAGAAAGGAAGAAAGGAAGGAAGAAAGGAAAGAGGAAAGATAGGAAGAAAGGAAGGAATGAAGAAAGAAAGAAAGAAAGAAAGAAAGAAAGAAAGGAAGAAAGAAAGAAAGAAAGAAAGAAAGAAAGAAAGGAATGAAGAAAGAAAGGAAGAAAGGAAGGGAGGAAGAAAGGAAAGAAGACAGAAAGAAAGAGAAAGAAAGGAATGAAGAAAGAAAGGAAGAAAGGACGAATGGAAGAAATGAAGGAAGAAAGGAAAAAAGGAAGGAAGAAAGGAAGGAAGAAAGGAAAGAAGAAATGAAGGAAGAAAGGAAGAATGAAGAAAGGAAAGAAGAAAGGAAGGAAGAAAGGAAGGAAAGAAGAAAGAAAGGAAGAAAGAAAGGAATGAAGAAAGAAAGGAATAAAGGAAGGAATGAAGAAAGAAATGAAGAAAGGAAGAAAGGAAGAAAAAAAGGAATGAAGAAAGAAGGGAAGAAAGGAAGGAATGAAGAAAGAAAGGAAGAAAGGAAGAAAGGAAAGAATAAAGAAAGGAAGAAAGAAAGGAAGATAGAAAGAAAGGAAGGAAGAAAGGAAGAAAGGAAGGAAGAAAGGAAGGAAGAAAGGAAAGAAGAAAGGAAGGAAGAAAGGATGGAATGAAGAAAGAAAGGATGAAAGGAAGAAAGGCAGGAAGAAAGGAAGAAAGGAAAGGAAGGAAGAAAGGAAGGAATGAAGAAAGAAAGGATGAAAGGAAGGAATGAAGAAAGGAAGGAAGAAAGGAAGGAAGGAAGAAAGGAAGGAAGGAAGGAAGGAAGAAAGGAAGGAAGGAAGGATCCTGGATCATAGATAGACGCCCAGCTCTAAAACGACTCCATGAAAGTAATAATAATATACTATTTATCCGATTGCGATCAAATTCTGGCGAGTTGTTGTGCATACTCTCGGGATGGTTATAGGCATAGTAAATCCAATTTACAATAGATACCGTGCGAGAAATTTCAACAAATGAGTGTTGGCGATGCGTTCATATAGACTACCCTTCTTCCGATTACGATCATATTTTGGTGAGTTGTTGTGCACACTCCCGGGATGTTTATAGGCATAGTAAATCCAATTTACAATAGATAGCACGTAAGTAGCTTCAACAAAATGGAGCACGATTCGTTTCAACAAAGTCCCACATGCATTCAAATGCCGTTCAAGCGATTGCGATGAAATTTTGGTGCGTTGTTTTGTACATTCCTGCGAAAGTTTCTGACTAAGTAAATGCATTTTACAATCGGTAGCGCACGAGTAGATTCAATAAATGAGTGACAGCGCACGAATCGTTTCAACTAAATACCGTATGCGTTCATAAACCATTAATACGATTGTGATGAAACTTTGGTGAGTTGTTGCGTACACTCCTGCGAATGTTTAGGACTTAGTAAATCCATTTTACAATTGGTAGTGCAAGAGTAGATTCAACAAATAAGTTGTGGCGCGTGAAACGTCTAGTTGATTCAGTTGGTCTCCATGTCAGATTTGTATAACCTATATATAGGCCATAGAGTAATGCACTATTGTTGTTGTTGTTGTTGTTGTTTGGGTCATCAGTCTTTTGACTGGTTTGATGCAGCTCTCCACCCCCTCCCTGTCCTGAGCTAATCGTTTCATCTCTACATAGCTATCACACCATACATCCGAGGCAATCTGTTTAACATATTCTAACCTTGGTCTACCCCTACAGTTCTTGTCCTCGACCCTTCCTTCCATAACTAAGCTTCCTATTCCTGGATGTCTTAGTATGTGTCCTACCAACCTATCTCTTCTCTTCATTAGCATTCGCCAGAAACATCTCTCCTCTCCCACTCGTCTTAATACCTCTTCGTTTGTAACCCTATCTACCCATCTGATCTTCATCATTCTCCTGTAACACCACATTTCAAACGCTTCAATTCTCCTCTTTTCTGCTGCGCCAATAGTCCAAATTTCACTTCCATGGAGTGCGACGCTCCAGACAAAGGTTTTCAAAAATGTCTTCCGAATACCTAAATCTATATTCGATGTCAACAGGTTCCTTTTCTGTAGAAATGCTTTCCTTACCTGAGCCAACCTTTTTTATATGACGATTATTGCGTAGGTTCATCGTTCAAACGTTGATTTTGATCGCATGATTAGGACACAAGAAATTAAAACTTAATTTTAAAATTTCGCACAACCACCATCTTGAGGTTATGTAAACAATTGAATTAAATTATATGTCAGTGAATTGCAATGTGTAACCTATAAACATTTGCTGTTTCACTGCGCTATGATGGTTACATCGCGAGGAAGGTCTATTTAAATGTTTCAAATTCGCTTGGCCGCCATGTTCGTTTTGTACTTAACAGTTTTTCAAAAGTTACATATGTAAACTTCTAGTAGCGCCCTTTATCACCGTACAGAATTTCAGGGTGGTATCAGTAGGCCTAATAGTTTCGGAGATATATAATTCTGGTGAAATATTTCCCACAGCCGCCATGTTGGATTAGCGTGGCTTGCTAAAATTTGAAGGGCACGGCTGGGGTGGGACAATATAGTATAGTACTATGCCCTTACCGAGTTTCATTGAAATCGCACTTGCCGTTTAGATTTTATTACAGGGACACACACACACACACACACGGACAAAAGGTGATCTCATAAGCCTATTTTATCATAAAAGAAAATAGGCTAAAAATGGCGAATATTGGACTGGTTGGAAGTGTGAGACAGGACAAGATTCAGAACTAAATTTGCAAGTGTGAAGGATCCCCCCAAAAGAAGACTCACACTTTCAGTGGTTTTGCGGCTTCGGTGGCGTAGTTGGTAGCATGCTGAGCTTCTATGCCCAAGATCGCAGGTTCAAACCCGGCCGAAGTCGTTGGATTTTTTAAGAACATTAAAACTCCCTCAGTATGCCTTCCTTCGGAGGGGAAGTAATGTCGGCGGGCCCATGTCATAGATTTATGGCATGAAAAGGAACCTTCCGAAGCAAAATTTGTAGGTTAGATTTGATTAATGCTCTTCAGTTACAACGTTCGTCACCAGGTGCTGGTTGCGATGGCGTCTAGTAGTAGCCATGTTCACAGCTAGGAGTCGTGGACGATAGCATTTGGTAGCGAAAGTAGGAACTACTTGAAATTGATCATCTGCAGTCCTCACCTGAATTACAGACAACACACACTAATACAGCCATCAAAATTGACACCGGTTATCAGACAGAATCTACACACACCCAAAGTACACGGGGCTACATGACCGTGTTGTCGCAGCCCCTGAACTGAGGAACCAACCAACCAACACTTTCAGTGGAAGAAAGATTGAGAAGGAAAGAAAAAAATCTTGAAGAGCATGACCTGAATAATTGTTGTGTATTTGTAGTCCCTAGATGGCTGTATCGAAATAATAATAATAATGATAACAATAATAATAATAATAATAATAATAATAATAATAATAATAATAATAATAATAAATAATAATAATAATTATAGTAATAATAATAATAGACTCACCAAACAGATATTTGATTACTGCTGGCGAAAGAAGGCCACAACAGCATGGATTAAGAAAACACAGGCGGATATGGAAAGATTGAACATCTCAGAAGACCAACTGTTAGACAGAAATAGATTTAGGAACATACTGAATAATTTGGAAGGGATTTAAGCCGCAAGAAGGCTTACAAAGACCGGAAGAGCCTGGACGGAAGAACAGCGTAAACAGGCCAGCGAACGCATGGAGTATTGGGTGCAGAGAAAACTTCGCACCAAGAAAAAGGAATGAAGTTGTAGCGTGATCGTAAGTGGTCCATTCGCAGTCAGTAACAACCGGCCAGATATCATTGTCGTCAATAAAGAACACAGAGAGACATTACTGATAGATATCGCATGTCCCAACACTCAAAACGGTCGAACATCAATTCCGCCCGATTTTCCTCAATTCCACCCGGTCCTCCAAGGGACCCAAAAATAAGTTCCTCAACTCCGCTCAGGCTTTGACAAGGGGTCGGCAAAGGGGTTATCCCCAATGACGTAAACAAATGTCATAACCCTCCTGCTCGCATACCAAGGGTCGGGTCAACGTCAAAGACCTTCTGCAGCACATGAGCGAATTCTTGCATTCCACACAACACAAGCTCTGGTTTCATCTAATGTTTTTTTGTATAGTTTGAAATGAAGTAAAGATTTATGTGATTTTAAGATGCTGATTTTTCTTATTTTATTAAATTTCCTGTCCAAATTTTTATTTAGGCTAACAACAGTGATTAATATCTAGCTCTTTGTATTATGTTTATATCTGATTTAACGATTGAGCGGACTTGGTGGTGGTGATTTAAAATTAATCATAATATTCTTTTACATAAGTCTGCCAAGTTTTCAACTTTTTTCTACTCATGCGCTGCATAAGGTGTTTGACACGGCCCTTGGTATGCGAGCAGGAGGGTTATTACATTTGTTTACGTCATTGGGGAAATGCCTGGGCGGAGTTGAGGAACTCATTTCTGGGTCCCTTGGAGGGCCGGGTGGAATTGAGGTAACCCTGGCTACCTGACTGGAATTCCCGGGTGGAATTGATGCCCGCCCCTCAAAACATCCAAACAACAGCTGCTACTAAAATATCTAAGTACACAGAGATAAAGCAGTTGTGGAAACTTGATTCGGTTACTACCATCCCAATAATTGTATCGTGTACTGGTGTTATCCCCAAAACTCTCCACTATAATCTATCAATATTGAATCTGCACCCGCAGATATATATTGAACTACAGAAGGCAGTTCTGTTAAACACATGCCATATTGTTAGGAAGTTCTTTGGTGACAATACCCTGGCCGAATACTCAGCAAGGCTCGATGATCCAGATGGAAATTTAGCTCATCCTACAGATGAAGGAGACTCGTGCAGAATGCGGGCACGACATGGAAGTCTCTGAACAGTGTATAAGAAATTATATCAGTACAAATGGTTCCTTGCTAAGGCCGAACCAGGCTGTAACATAAAATATAGCCGGTATTTGCCGTGATAATGTTGTCAAACAATAATAATAATAATAATAATAATAATAATAATAATAATAATAATAATAATAATAATAATAATAATATCTTGGCGAAATTATACAGCCCTCAGGACTTAATCGAATCGCCAATGAAGACAGAATCACTAAGCTCCAGAAGGCCTACAGGCTCACGTGGGCCCGTTACAACATGAAATGCATTTCGACAAACGCCATATTACGACATTATAAAACAGTTATTCTTCCAGAAGCAACATATGGGGTTGAAACAATAAAAATCGATGGTCATTCCAAGATTAGGGAACTGGAAAAGCAGGAACGAAAAATTCTCCGGAAGATCCGCGGAACAATCAATAGAAACGGCATTTAGATGAAGAGACCAAGTATCGCACTCTATCAAAACACCATAACAATAACAGACGAAATTAGAAAACGCAGAGCCAAATTTTACACTCACATCCACAGGATGGCCACCTCCAGATTGCACAAGAAACTACTCGGTATCATAATACAGAGCAAATGTGGCACAGAATGGCTTAAAGAGGTACAGAGAGACTTACAAGTTATCAGTATACAAAATTTCGAAGACCGAACTGAGTGCCAGACGAAAATCGCGAATGTTAAGTTCGAACCAAGATCATTACGACAACCTGGAAAAAAGTGGACGGATGAGAGGAAGAGTGAACATTCCGCGAGAATGAAGAGGTTTTGGGAGGAGCGGAGGAGACACGCCTCCAAATGACATCATGTGATCCAAGTTTAATCGCTCTCCTGTAGGGGAATTTACGCTTAAATAAATAAATAAATAAATAATAAAGAGATCCGTTTTGGAATGTTCAGCGCAATTTCTTTCGGGCTCGTTAGACATACTACTGTGTTCGACAGTGGAAGTACCGTAAGTTCTGCTGTTTGCTATGATACAAGGTCAGGAAGTGGGAGCGGTGGACTACATCTCTTTCTCAAACACTATTGATGGCAAATGACGGTCCATTACAACCATAAAACTACATAAGTTATCCCGTGAACGACGGGCAGGATTGCTAGTCTGTAATAAGATGGCCCTGTACACAAATACCTCCTGCTCGGAACTTCCTGTATTACAGCAATAGAGGGGTGTAATCAGGTGAGTTGCCCGTGTCAAGGTATTGTTGTGTGGGAACCACAGGCTAATGGGCCCTAAACGCAACAAAAATCTCAATTAGGAGGTTCGAGACCCACCTACATCCTGTCAGCCAGCCCGGGGCGAGCTTAGGCCCGCGTGTGAGCAGAACGTGACTCCTCTCTGGGGCACTCCACGTTTGGTCATCAGCCCCTGCACTTAGGTCCGACAACCTGCCTCACTATAGAGACTGTAGATGCCGGGTTTCACATAGGTGCAACAAGTCAGGGCAGCTGGAGCAAGTTTTGAAATCGCCAGGTTCGAATCCTGATACTGAAAGTGGATTTCCTGAGTGTGAATTGTTATCGAGTTTTTATACACTCCCTCCAGGAAAATGCCGTGATAGTACCTTACTTCAAGTCCCGGGGCACCTATCCATCCCTGTCCCGTATACAGTTACACACACTACTACAGTCATCACATAAATAAGCTACAGGTTATTAGACAAGTTCAACACACACTCAAATACACGAGACTGATGACCAAGATGTCCCAAGCCGTTAAAATTAACCCTTATAGTGCCAGGGGGCGATATAATCACCACTATCAGTATCTCAACAAAAAATCACATAGACTACAGTATCTTGACTACTAGTTGTGCAAGTTAAATTACTAAGCAAGTAAATAGGTGTATAAACCTAGGTACCTACTGTAAATATAATGACCCAAACTGCTTATTTGTGTGTATTCCTCCCGAAGGCAGGTTGATGCCTCCAAAGAGGCTATCCTGAGCCGGAGTTTACGTGCGGTAGGATGGCCAGGGCCTTTCCGCTCCTCTTTACCCTCTCCCCACCAACAGAACGTGGCAAGGCTTCATAACGTAACAGAATTGTCAGAAATAACGAATTAATTTTTGTTACGTTACTGCTTCCGTACCCAAAACAAATGGTATATGGATAACGTTTTTAGTGCGGCAACGAAATAAGGGGTTATAATTTTCCCTGGTTCGTGCTATTAACGTTATAACCAGCAGAGGAAAAGATTCCGTTATTTTAAAATGCGCTCCCGTTATTAACGTTATAAGTCTAGTAACGGTATGACAGCGATTTTGACCCGCTGCGCGCCATCAATAACGTTATTCAGGCAGAGTGGTCGATTCGGTTATTTCAAAATGCAAACCTACTAATAACGTTATAAGCCCAGTAACGGTATACGAGAGATTTTAACCTGTTATACGCTATCAATAACGTTATTCAGGGCAGAAAAATTAATTCCGTTATTTAGAAATGTGAACCCACCAATAACGTTATAAGCTTTGTAACGGTATACGAGCGATATTTACGAGCTTTGCGCTGTCAATAACGTTATTCATGGCAGAAAAATAATTCCGTGATTTAGAAATGCGAACCCACCAATAACGTTATAAGTCTAGTAACGGTATACGAGCGAATTTTACCAGCCATACGCTATCAATAACGTTATTCATGGCAGAAAAATAATTCCGTGATTTAGAAATGCGAACCCACCAATAACGTTATAAGTCTAGTAACGGTATACGAGTGAATTTTACCAGCCATACGCTATCAATAACGTTATTCAGGGCAGAAAAATTAATTCAGTTATTTTGAAATGCGAACCCACCAACAACGTTATAAGTCTAATAACGGTATCCATGCGATTTTTACCAGCTATGCGCTATTAGTAATATTATTCTAAGCGGAGAAATTGATTCCGTTATTTCAGAAAAGAATCTCGTCAATAACGTTATGGAAGTGTCTATTTGCCCGCTTCCCGGACAAGCATGGAAGGTGACCGTGAACTGACGATGCTGGGCCATATGTAATTCCAGGCCAATTATTTATTCAAACATAAGTTAATATAATTACTTCTTAAAATATCAATAATAATCAACATAATGATTTCAATCTGAGCGCGTGCCCCATCAGACAGGGCAAGGCACCTGGCTCGTTTCGATCGCGGTCATATTGTAGCCTACGTTAGAAACAAGTTTCCTAAAATCAATATGTTTTTTTTTTTAAGCGTATGGCTTTTGTTGCCGGGAGTGTCCGAGGACATGTTCGGCTCGCCAGTTTTGTAGCTGCTTCGAGACGGACACCCAATGGGTGAGCTACAAGTACCGTTGGGGAGGGAAGGAGGGAAGTTGGAATGTAAGGACGAGGAGTTGGAAGGTAGCGGCTGTGGCCTATAGTTAGGGACCAACCCCGGCATTTGCCTGGAAGGAAGATGGGAAACCACAGAAGACCATCTTCAAGGTTGCCGGCGGGGGGATTCGAACCTCCTCGCCTCCCGGATGTGAGCGACTGCCATCAGTCATGACGTAACCACCACGGCTAACTCACCCGGTATCAATATGATTTTTTTTTTTTTTTTTTTTTTTTTGCGTATGGCTTTTAGTGCTGGGAGTGTCCGAGGACATGTTCGGCTCGCCAGTTTTGTAGCTGCTTCGAGACGGACACCCAATGGGTGAGCTACAAGTACCGTTGGGGAGGGAAGGAGGGAAGTTGGAATGTAAGGACGAGGAGTTGGAAGGTAGCGGCTGTGGCCTATAGTTAGGGACCAACCCCGGCATTTGCCTGGAAGGAAGATGGGAAACCACAGAAGACCATCTTCAAGGTTGCCGGCGGGGGGATTCGAACCTCCTCGCCTCCCGGATGTGAGCGACTGCCATCAGTCATGACGTAACCACCACGGCTAACTCACCCGGTATCAATATGATGGATCCCATTGATTCGAAATATTTCTTGTTGCTTCATATAGGGGTTTGGAACATAGCCTATTGTTCATCAGTCCCATGTAGTTGAAGTCTGATAAACTTTGTTATTTTTGGAGTTGGCAATGGCCTTGACTTAGGAACTATCCACGCATTTTCCTGGAGTGGAAGTGGGAAACCCCAGAAAAACACTCTAAGATAGCTAAGATGGGAATCGAACTCACCTTCTCGCAGTGTTGCCATATAAGGCAAAGTGTAACCTACACACCAAACTTTCACTCCTTTGTGACCAATAAGAGTATTTCTTTCCTAAATGAAACCTCCCGTTCTTGCTTTTCGTTTACTTGGTATCCTATTTTCATTTAGTAGTGATAGAAGCCATTTTTCAGTGATGGTTATTTCTAATGAAGAAAGCTATTCAGTCGGTCAACACGAAATTCGTGTCGACCGAATG
The DNA here is from genome assembly GCA_946902985.2 of Meconema thalassinum. Lineage (NCBI taxonomy): Eukaryota > Metazoa > Arthropoda > Insecta > Orthoptera > Tettigoniidae > Meconema > Meconema thalassinum. The sequence goes on along the minus strand of OX336388.2, from coordinate 1,002,612,504 downwards.
AAATGCTTTCTTTATTATTTTAATTTATGAAAAAATAGGCTTACGACATCACATTTAGTCCGTGTGTGTGCGTATGTGTGTGTGTCCCCTAATAAAATATAAACGACTGGAGCGATTTCAATGAAACTCGGTAAAGTCATAGTACTATTTTGTCCGACCCAGACCGCGATCTTCAAATTTTATTACAGCTCACCAATCCAACATGGCGACTGTGCGAAATATTTCACTGGCATTCCATATCTCCGAAACTATTACAGATATCACCCTGACATTTTGTACGGTGATAAAATGAACTACTAGATGGGACTCTCAAAATTCCTGTTAAGTAACAAACGAACATGGGGGCCAAGCGAAGTTGATACATTAAAATAGATCTTTTTTTTCGCGATTAAACCATTCGAGCGCCGTCAAATGGTATAGCAAATGTTATACACCTTGTAATGCACTGATATCTTATTCAACTCAATTGTTTACATAATCGCAAGATGGTGCCTGTGTGAAATTTAAAAATTACTTTTTAATTTCTTGTGTCCTAATCATGCGATCGTAGCCAACGTTTGAAAAATGAACCTACCGTACGCAATAATCGTCATCTAATAGTACATAGCTCAATGGTCTACACATATTTAGAAATATTTAGACGATTCTCAATGTCAACTAATCAATGACAGCAATCAAACTGAATTGTTTTCATAACCACAAGATGGCGCCTGTGTGAAATTTTAAAATCTCGTATTTAGCCTATTTCCATTTATGAAAAAATAGGCTTATGAGATCACCTTTTGTCCGTGTGTGTGCACCAGGGCCGTGCAATGGGCAAGGTGAAGCAGTGTTAGCAGGTGAAGCGCAGCCCTATCCTGCCTATTTCTGAGCAGTGCAGCACATCACACTAGCACTGCAGCGCTTAGTCGCACAAGCACTGTCCATTTGACGGGGTGCTGCAGTACGTTTAGTACTGCGCGCAGAGCCTGGACACTAGGCGCACTGGAGCCAACATTTTGTCATATGCTTGTGGTCTGCCGTGCTCATAACGTCTTTTGTGCCTGGGGAGCACAAACATACCATAGTGGGAAAGTCACTCCTTAAAGAAACACACCGAAGACGTATGAAACATGTTATTTGGACGTACATGAACCAGATCTGCAACAAGGATACAAGAAGTTGCATACTTTTTAGCCTATTTTCATTTATGAAAAAATAAGCTTATGAGATCACCTGTTGTCAGTGTGTCTGTCTGTGTGTGCGTGTGTGTGTGTGATATGGTGTGTGCCCCCCCCCCCCCTAATAACTTCTAAACCGCTGGAGCGATTGTAATGAAACTCGGTAAGTTCATAGGACAATTCCATACCACCCCGACCGTGCCCTTCAAATTTTGTTACATCCCACCAATCCAACATGGAGGCTGTGCGAAATATTTCACCAGCATTCGATATCTACGAAACTATTACCGATATCACCCTGGAATATTTCACGGTGATAAAGGGAACTACTAGAAGTTCACCAATGTGATTTTTGAAAACCTGATAACTACAGAACCAACATGGCGGCCAAGCAAAGTTGCGACTTTTAAATAGACGTTTCTCACGGTTTAACCAACCAAACGCAATGCAACTAGGTACAGTATATGTTTATATACATTGTAATGTACCGACATCTAACTTCATTCAATTGCTTACATAACCTCAAGAAGGTGGCTGTGCGAAATATTTCACCGGCATTCTATATCTCTGAAACTATTAGCGATATCACCCTGAAATTTTGTACGGAGATAAAGGGCACTACTGGAATTTCATCTATAAGACTTTCAAAATCCTGTTAACTAAAAAAACGAATATGCCAGCCAAGCGAATTTGAAAATTTTAAAAAGACCTTTCTCGCGATTTAATTATCCAAACGCAATGAAACTTGGTACAGGAAATGTTTATACACATTGTAATGCACTGGTATCTATATTAGTTCAATTGTTTACATAACCTCAAGATGGCGAATGTGCGAATTTTAAAATTAAGTTTTTATTTCTTGTGTCGTAATCATGCGATCGAAGTGAGAGTTTGAGTAATGAACCCTTGAAATAATTTTCCTTTAATGGTACGTGACTCTACGGCCTGTCATATAACAATCCAACATGGCGACCATCCGAAATATTTAGATGGATCTCAATATCTACGAATCTATTACAGCAATCAAACTAAATTTTTTAATCTTCATTGGGGCTGTGAGCATACGTTCACCTATAGGACTTTCAATAACCTGGTGATCACAAATCCAACATGGCGGCGACACGAAGTATACATATTCACATGGTCGTTTCTCGCAATTTGACCATCCGAGTGCAGTGACACTTGGTACAGTAAATCCTTCTACAAATGTTGATCCACTGGCATCTAATTTTTTCATTTGTTTCCATAACCACAAGATGGCAGCTGTGCGAAATTTTAAAATCTCGTTTTTACTTCTTGTGTCCTAATCATGCGATTGAAGTTTGAATACTACACGTACACAATACACTTCACGTAACAGTACATAACTCTTAAGACCTACAGATAAAAAGTCCAACATGGCGACCATGCGCAATATTTAGCCGGTTCTCAATATCTGCGAATCTATTACAGCAATCAAACTGAACTTTTGTATGTTGATAGAGGCAATTAACATAAGTAGGATATATGAAAATAGGCTGTATAATTCTTCGCGGAATTACTTGTTGGGTTAGTTATTGTTGTTTTATGGAGCGGAACTACGAGGTCATCTGCCCCTACTTTTTGGGTGATGTAGCAGGTGCAGCGAGATATAATAATCCTAAAATAGAATCAAGCATATTGGTAATCATGCATGTGACAGTAACAGGGCCGGTATGGAATCAGGAGTGTTAAAATATATTTTTTAAATTTGTTGACATACTGTCACAAACCAGCCGACGTAGCTACACACGCTAACGTGCATGGTCAGACTACACCGAACTCGAAATACCACACACAACCATTTCATACCTTGCCTCATTAATTTCATTTGTCATTAAATCCTCTCATTAGATTGACGTCATGAAGGGCATCTATCCGTAATATCATTCCCACAAGGAAACTGTCTCACCATATCCCCTTCCTCATAGCAACCTAAATAATTACGGGTAGAACAAAAAAACTACATTAGGACTATAAAGCTATAGTCTACAGTATTTCAATAACAAAATTCTGAATTCACCAACTGATTAGATTGGTGCTGTTCAGGGATATGTGAATTCGAGAAACGTGCGTTAGTAAATTCATCAGGTTTTTAAACTGAACAATATTCCGTCGCAATCTGAGGTAATTTATGTCTTTTATTCGTATTTTCAACATCGCCTGAAACAATAACTCATGGAATTTACCTACACATAAGATATACGGCAAAATAAGCAAGTTGACATGAAATCCTTCTAACTTTTGAAGTTTTAAGACAATTTTCATTATTTCAACAGTATGGAGACCAAGAGTGCTCTTCATCGTAAAACAACTTTGCTCTGAAAATTACAAAATCTGTTGTCTGTCTTTCTACCAGCTTGTCGGTATTTCTTTCGGTTGTTTGTTGGTTTTTGGAACTATTCAGCTCTTTGGTTATGGTATGCGAACCATCTCTCTAACTTACCAGGGGCACTGTAATGCCAAAAATACGAAGAAAGGTGTACTATTATAGTTCGTGCTGAAATTACATGGCATCGTGCAATAGATTGCGCTGACAATGAAAGAGATCACCTTGTGGTGTAGCGGCTAACAAAGTCAGGGTTTGATTCCCTGGCCTGCCAAGAAATTTAATTTCGGTTTGAGGTACTGAAATGGTATCGATGATACCTAAGTCATCAAAGGGGTGTTCATTTTGAGGACTTGCACCAGGTCAGTGAGCACAAGTTTTCCTTTTTTTTCTACATTCTTATTCTGCATTTCGATCATTCATATGGGAACACGGAGAGAAACTCACCTCGTAGAGTTGTTACAATAGCTTCCGTAAAATATTCTCAAAGGCCAATGCTACAAGTAGCTGTCGTGAGTTAATCCAATTGCATATTTATATGTAATCCACACATCGTATTTAAGAACATTTGATTTTCAGAGCATTCTATGTTCTGGGCATAGGAAAACCTCGAAGCTAATTTCGCAATTTTCAGTGAATGAACATCCAAAGTATAGTAATCATCATGTAGGGACACCGTGCCACATATATACAGAGAGTGCAAGGATTGCTTGAAGGCAATGTGACTTGGTGCGTAATTTGTGTTTGTACAACGAATGAGGTTTTCATTACGGTGATGATGATGAAGATGGTGGTAACGATGAAGACGGTGATTTACTAGTTAGGAACCAAAGGAATACTTGAGAATTGAGCCTGAAGCGGATGTATGGAAAAAACAAAATGAACTTGCTGGTTGATTGCGAAAGTGTCTAATCACCATATTTTATGAACAACTTATCCAGAAGTACACATGAAAGGGAGTAGTCAAGCACAAATAGGTGGAGTCAAAGGTTGCTCTTGTGTGAGACTGTATGCTGCAACCACTCTAGAGTGTCTGATAACCTAGCTCCGTTCAAACACCAAAATTAAGAAGGGAATCACCGACATAGATCTAAGATGCATCTGTAACATTTCAGAAATGTTACGCGATCCATGTTTTCGTGTCTTCATCGTGTTAGAAGCTAAAGTACAATAGAATAATAATTGTTATTGGCCGTAAGAAGGATACGAGATTTATGCTGGACCCCACCATCAGATGTGAAGTAACCATCGGCATAACAAGACAGGTCGTTTAGAGCTAACGATAGGCTTCAAAGAGAATTGAAAGCTTGTGGTACGTTTCGAATAAGGGAAAGAAACAACATCAACATTTTTTAATAACTTATCGTGTTTGGGTATGCCTAACTTAAGTGTAAATGGCATAATTTTGCTATCAAATGAATCCATTCAATAATAGAGAATTGATCTACAATGTACTCGGGAACAGTATGAGACGTAGTCTATTGGTATCCAATAACATTTTATTGCCAATAATAATAGTCTAATAATAATAATAATAATAATAATAATAATAATAATAATAATAATATGAAGAGAAGAGAAGAACGACTTCGAGAAATCCAGCCGCGACAGGCCGGCCACGCGCCCCTGAACTGAGAGTTCCAGCGTAGACAGTGTGCGCCTGGGTCATATGGCCCTAAAAGCACTTGCCTGGCTTGCAGGGTACCACGACATACTATACACAGCTCACTCGCACACGTAGCTAGCGGCAGGCGGGGAGAGTCAAGGACACAGATTACCTACTGACATGACATGACATGACGTCACGCACCTACGCCGGGGTGTGCATCCCCCCCCCCCCCTCTTCCCCCACACCCCACCTAATAAAATCTAAGCGGCTGGAGCGATTTCAATGAAATTCGGTAAGGTCATAGTAGGCCTACTATTTTGGCTGACCCCGATCGTTCCCTTCAAAGCTTATTATGTTTCACCAATTCAACATGGTGGCTGTGCGAAATATCTCACTGGCATTCTATATCTCCGAAACCGTCACCGATATCACCCTGAAATTTTGTACGGTGATAAAAGTCACTTAAGTGACTGTTAACTACAAAACGAACATGGCGGCCAAGTGAATTTGAACATTTAAATAGACTTTTCTGGCGATTTAACCATCCGAACGCAGTGAAATTTGGTACAGCAATTGTTTATATACAGTGTAATGAACTGATATATAATTTTGTTAAATTGTTTTTCATACACTCAAGATGGCAGCTGTGCAAAATTTTTAAATTATTTTTTTATTTCTTGTGTCCCAATCATGCGATAGAAGTCAACGTTTGAATAATGAACCTACGCAATAATAGTCATCTAATAGTACATAACTCTATGGTCTACATATAGGGTCTTTCATATTAAGTAAGAACGACGAGCGGCGGTTTTGTTATTCGCTACTGCAGCGGGCTTGGCCGAGTTTCTGGCGCCTCACGGCCCCCTGCTGTAGTATTGAAAGCGCGCGCATAGTACAAACTTGACCTTGCAATAAGCGTGCAGGTGTTGTCAGTCGCCAGTCTGAACCTCAGATGGTAACATGTTCAGAAAGTTATCATTGCAACATCGTATTTTTGCATGTAAAACTTATTTTAAGTACGAGTCGGCCCGGTGGGTAAGTTCAGCAATTTCCTGATGAAGTGTCACCTTCACTAGCACAGATTCACGTAATTGTAAATAAGTTTTACACTAGGCCTACTGACTCAGTGCTCATTAAAGAACATAAAATACAAAATCAGAAACATTACAGTGGCAGAACTCATTCGCGTGAGCCAAAATGTGGTTACCGGATACAATGCCTGTATAACCCAGGAAGGACGACACTTCCAGCATCTTTTATAAGGTAATATTTCATACAGGATTGTACACACGCTTAAAGCAGGCGGCCACAAGCTCGACCAAGGCCACTGCAGCAGCAGGAAAGGGGAGCGAAAGTCAAGTGAGAGAGTGATGACCTTACCCTTACCTGACGGTATGGGATTCCTGAGCATCTAGTCCGATGTTGCGATTGACTGTGACTGTGATGGCTAGTTCTGAATTATTGTTCAGTTCTGGATATTTCTGAGTGATCCTTTGAAATTTTACCAGTTTGTACTTACGACTTCTAATTTTCCATGTTGTTTTCCCTGTTTTTAGTTCATCGATCCCTTTAATTACTTTTTACTTAGTTTATTTTACCTGAAACACCATTATTTTTAGTGTTCGTTAGGTGTTCTATTTTCGGCAATTTATTTTTGGACAGTATCTCTGGTAGATCATATACATGTACGATGTACATACAGGTACGAGTGATGGAGAGCATTAAGGTCATCAAGTGCAGTTAGTTTTACATTTTAGGTGAAAAATGGAGCCACCACCAAAACCGATTCAAGGCAGGACTGGCATGCAAAACGAAATGTATCATCAATTTAAATTAGCGTCGCGAAATTAAATTGTTCAATGGAATAAAATTTCACTCCTGGCGCAAAATAAAATTGGTAACAGAATTTTAATTTCGCTGCAGAGGCGAAATAAATTCATTAGTCTTTTAATTTCGCTTCCGGCGCGAAATAAAATGCATTACTGACTTTTAATTTCGCTCCCGGTGCGAAATAAAATTCGTACCAGACTTTAAATTTCGCTCCCAGCGTGAAATAAAATCCGTTACTGACTTTTAATTTCGCTCCCGGCTACAAACAGAATTCTTAACAGACTTTTAACATTGCTCCTGACGAGAAATAAAAATCATGAAAGACTTTTCATTTCGCCCTTGGCGTGAAATAAAAACCGTTAGTCTTTTAAATTCGCTTCCGGCGCGAAATAAAAAAAATACAGACTTTCAATTTCACTCCGGGCACGAAATAAAATTCGTTACAGACTTCCAATTTCGCTCCCGGCTCGAAATAAAATTCATTACAGACTTTTAATTTTGCTCAAGGCGCGAAATAATATTTTTAACGACTGTTAATTTTGCTCCTGGTATGACAAAAATTGCTAGCCCCATGGTGTTGGGGATAGCGTGCCTGCTTCTCACCTGGAGGCCCCGGGTTCGATTCCCGGCTCCGTTAGTGATTTTAGAAACGGACGTGTGGGTTGGAACGGGGTGCACTCAGCCTCGAGAGTAGCTCTCTGAAAGTCGCGAAAACCCAGATTAACGGCCGAGGGAACCCGATGCGCTGACCAATATCTGCAGATGCCTGGGCAGCGGTCGCTTGGTAGGCCTAGGCTTTTCATGGGATGTAGTGCCACGGTTTATTTTAATGACACAAAATTCCCAAACAGCATTTAGTTTCGCCCCCGGCGTGAATTTAAAATGCATGGAATATATCATTTCATGTCTGAAATTAAATCTGGTGTGGCATGCGAAACAAAATGGTTGTGGACGCGTTAACATTTTAATTTCGCCATGAGCGTGATATTCGGGGGCGAAATGATATTGATTGTAAGCGCGAAAATTAAAATGGAAGCACAATGTAGTTCTAAGCACAATAACATAGTGAAAGGCGAAGCAAAACTAATTGCAGTGCGAAACTAAATCCTGTACGTGGCACAGGGGTTTGACTTTCGTGCCATGGTCAGTATAAATGAGCTGAGGGTAAGAAGGAAGTAGTAAGGAATGCCAAGCCCCCCCCCCCCCCCGAAATTTCCGGAAGTGTAAGAATAAAGAATGTAGAAATGAGAGGAATGACCCCTCAACCCTGTTGTTCGAGTAACCCGCCTCCGAAACAGAACTCCATATACTATGCGCTACTACCACAGACGATTTTCTGTTATTTGTAAATTTTCAGTCAGTCAACATTAATTTAGCCGATAACTGGGTGGGTACAACGTATATAAGATGTACGTAACTTTCCTGAAAAAAAATAATACATGAATTAGATTTAAGATCACTAAAATTGCTGCATTATAATCGTGACCATAAACTAATACATATAATGTTATTTACATATTACTGTGTATACATTGTACCCCTCCCAGTTATTGGGCAAATTAGTGTTGACTGACTGAAGAGTTACAACTGACAATTTGTATTGTAATTGGAGTTCGTCACTTATCTTGAATGTCTGTCCACACAGCACATTCGTCGTTTTGTTCGCTATAGAACAAGTAAAGGTACTTGTTGCCCCATTGCGTTATGAACGTCAGGGAGGGCCAGCCACGAGTCCGAGGTGCAGTCAACGACGATGGTGATGTTGATGCCATAGCACTGACTTTCTCCTCTACTGGAGTGATGACCATTGAATGACTCACGTTGCTGTTGCAGCCCTGCAGATTGGGCAGGCGGTGAACGGTAATAAGACTGCTACTGCTGCCAACGTCAGGACTTGGAACATCGCTCCAAACATAATTTCACTCTCGAAACGAATACATTTTAATTTCAACAACGAAATGAAATGTTCCATTCATTTTAAATTCACATCGGAGGGCGAAACTAAATACCATTTGGGAATTTTATTTCACGCCGGGTGCGAAATTAAAAGTCTGTAACGAATTTTATTTCGCGCAGGGAGCGAAATTAAAAGTCTGTAACCGAGTTTTATTTCGCGCCGGGAGCGAAATTAAAAGTCTGTAACGAATTTCATTTCGCACAGGAAGCGAAATTAAAAGTCTGTATTGAATTTTATTTTGCGCCGCGAGTAAAATTAAAAGTCTGTAATGAATTGTATTTCGTGCCGGGAGTGAAATTAAAAGACTGCAACGAATTTTATTTCGCACCGGAAGCGAAATTAAAAGTCTGTATCGAATTTTATTTTGCGTCGCGAGTGAAATTAAAAGTCTGTAATGAATTGTATTTCGCGCCGGGAGCGAAATTAAAAGATTGTAACGATTTTTTTTTCGCGCCGTGAGTGAAATTTTATTCAATTGTACAATGTAATATCGCGTTGCTATTAACTTTCGCGTTGATTTCGCTATGTCATTTCGCTTCTAATTAAGTTTCGCTTTGATTTAATTTCCCGCCTTCAATCATTGTCATTTCGCTCCCGAGTATCGCGCTCACGTCGAAATTCAAATATATTCGCCCCCACAGCCATACATTTCGTTTCGCATGCCAGCCCTGATTCAAGGGCATACCACTAAATCCCAGGGGGAATTGCGACTACCATTGACCAAAATATTATGTGTACTCGAGTTTGAAGGTGGTTTGTGAAGTAACCAATAGACCTACATAAAATCCAATAACATCATCATTTTCGTCGTTCTGTTTTACGTTAGTTCATGTTGGTTTGGATTTTTTAAAATATATTTTAATATTTCTTATCGCAGTTGGAACACAAAAAGTGCCCGTTTTTAAGCGTGTTTCAACCATGCGTCACATTTAAGAATTATTATCTCACAAACCCGTCAACAGATCGAATCCAAATTTTAACACAATATACATTGGAATGTTGTATAACAGGTTCATTAATTTTAAAATTTTGTATGGCCAAGAAACAAAGTTGTTATCATTTTGGTAAGGTAACTTTTTCTCGGCTCGGGTTGGTTTGAAAATGTAGTTCTTGGTCGCGTTGTAATCCTAATACATCAAAAAGGTATGCTGTATGATTGTGAAATACGTAAATTAATTCACTTATTAATAAAATATTTATTGCGGCCAATGGCCAAAGATAGGAACAACATTATAACATTTTGAACAATAATGAATCAATCGTATACCTAGGTAACACCAGAGACTTGTGTTCATCGAGTCCGTTCACCCATTCCACTGCACTACACTTTGATCAAGACAACATAATCAGTCCTCGTCTAAACAAAACTGAATGAGTGATACTAGTCTTCTACTGCATTCCATGGCGTGATATATATCGCACTGATTGTTGCATAATCGGCAAACACACTCCTGGCTGGGCTGATGGAAGGACTTCCTAGTGCAGATGCGATGGTGGAAGCCATGGATCGCAAATCTGGTCACTAGGTGCCTCAGCTCATACTCTGGTCGCATCCATTCCTTATATAACATTGCATCTGTTACGAAGACTCTTTCTGGGATGGAGTCTCTCTTCCTGCAAAGTTCGCTTAACAGGTCTACGCATGCGTGTGTGGATGGTAGGTGCATTAGCAGTCGAAGGTCTTCTACCAGAAATGTTTCTCTGGCTAAAGCATACACATATCGTGAAAGAGCGAATTTTGATGCCCCCAATACCCTTTTCAAATACCTTGATTTCAAACTTTCAATGTCTTTTAATTGTCTGATTGATAGATAAGTCCATATGACCTCTAGCCCGTACGTGAGTGATGGGAGTACTTTGACTCTGAAAAGTTCCATAGCTGAATTCACTGACATTCTTTGTAAATGTCTAATGTCGCTTATATTTCTAAGTGCTGCTGCAAGTCTCTCCTTTATATGAACCATAAAGGAAGTCCCTGTGACTTGCATAGTAATTCCAAGGTACTTAAATTGTTTTTTCGGTGTTAGTATGTGTTCCCCGCAAACAATGTAGTCATCCTTCCTCAGCCTTCCTCCATTTCTGAATATCATTAATTCAGTCTTCCGAGCATTCATCCTTAGTTCATTCTCCTCCGCCCATTTCTCAACAAGATCTATTCCCTTCTGTAGTTCCTCTATATTATCGGAGGCCAGGGCCATGTCATCTGCATAAATATACACACATCAAAAAAAGTTTTGCATCACCTCGGTTCCCAGATCTCCGGCATATAGACGTTGACTGTGTATATTGTATCAAAGATACAGTCCCTTTGACTGTTCATAGATGTCACTAAAACTGCTCAAAGATGTAAACAACCATGCATGAGCAGGGCCTATTAGACGGAGGGGGTACGACAGCCGATCAGTTCCAGTCATTCCACCAGGACGAAGGTACGCTGCTCATGTTGTCTGTAGTTCTACCATGCCTAGAAGGTCAATACCGCAGTTCGATCGCGTCCGCATTGTTACTTTGTGTCAAGAAGGGCTCTCAACAAGGGAAGTTTCCAGGCGTCTCAGAGTGAACCAAAGCGATGTTGTTCGGACATGGAGGAGGTACAGAGATACAGGAACTGTCGATGACAGGCCTCGCTCAGGCCGCCCAAGGGCTACTACTGTAGTGGATGACCGCTACTTACGGATTGCCGCTCGGAGGAACCCTGACAGCAATGCCACCATGTTGAATAATGCGTTTCGTTCAGCCACAGGACGTCGTGTTTCAACTCAAACTGTGCGCAATAGGCTGCATGATGCGCAACTTCACTCCCGACGTCCATGGCGAGGTCCAGCTTTGCAACCCCGACACCATGCAGCGCGGTACAGATGGGCCCAACAACATGCTGAATGGACCCCACAGAATTGGCATCACGTTCTCTTCACCGATGAGTGTCGCATATGCCTTCAACCAGACAATCGTCGGAGACGTGTTTGGAGGCACCCTGGTCAGGCTGAACGTCTTAGACACACTGTCCAGCGAGTGCAGCAAGGTGGTGGTTCCCTGATGTTTTGGGGTGGCATTATGTGGGGCCGACGTACGCCACTGGTGGTCATGGAAGGCTCCGAAACGGCTTTACGATACCTGAATGACATCCTCCGACCCATAGTGCACCCATATCGGCAGAATATTGGAGAGGCATTTGTCTTCATGGACGACAATTCTCGACCTCATCGTGCACATCTTGTGAATGCGTTCCTTCAAGATAACGACATCGCTCGACTACAGTGGCCAGCATGTTCGCCAGACATGAACCCTATCGAACATGCCTGGGATATGTTGAAAAGGGCTGTTTATGGACGTCTTGACCCACCAACCACTCTGAGAGATTTACGCCGAATTGTCGTTGAGGAGTGGGACAATTTGGACCAACAGTGTCTTGATGAACTTGTGGATAGTATGCCACGACGAATACAGGCATGCATCAATGCAAGGGGACGTGCTACTGGGTATTAGAGGTAGTGGTGTGTACTGCAATCTGGACCACAAATGCTGAAAGTCTAGCTGTATGATGGTACAACATGCAATGTGTGGGTCTCATGAGCAATAAAACGAGCTGAAATGTTGTTTGTGTTGATCTCTATTCCCTTTGTATTTAAAGGTTCCGGAACTCTTGGAACCGAGGTGATGCAAAACTTTTTTTGATGTGTGTATATATATTTACTTTCTGTGTTACCTCCTTTAATTTGAAGACAACATCGTGGGTCATGATATTGAAGTGTAACGGACTTAGCGGGTCTCCTTGCAGTACTCCGATTGTCTGGTCAATCCAGTCCGAGTGTGCGATACCATCATGGATCTGAACTTGATTGTCCGCCAGAATGTTCGATATCAGTCTTGTCATGTCAGAACGTCCTAGTAAATGAAAATTCACAGCCTGCTTCCAGTCTCCGACCGGGTCAGGAATGGAATGAATGAAGCCCCCATCTAGCGGCGAGGATATGGACTGTGCCGGCTGCCGAGGCCTGACGCACTCCTCTGGGGCATGATTAAATGAATGACAGATGAAATGAAATGATGGTGGAGAGTGTTGCTGGAATGAAATATTGACAGGGAAAACCGGAGTACCCGGAGAAAAACCTATCTGCCTCCGTTTTGTCCAGCACAGATCTCACATGGAGTGGCGGGGATTTGAACCACGGACCCAGCGGTGAGAGGCCGGCGTGCTGCCGCCTAAGCCACGGAGGCTTGTCAGAACGTCCTAGTAAGTTTTCTAATTTTATGACAAGTTTCCTTCTATTGACTGTGTCGAAGGCTTTGGTGTAGTCGATAAAAATTACATATTTCTTCCTGTGAGCTTCAAGCGTGTCCTGTATTGTGCCCGTTTAGACCGGAGTCCGCACGACCACATATGCATTTTACCAATAATCAGTCAGCACGAGAATCAAAATATCCCGGAGCGCCAGATGGGTTAAAGCAAATCGCAAAAACGACATCAAATTTATAAAAATGCTTTGCTGATTTTTGGCTCAATGCAACAATAAGGATAGAAGGAGATTTAATGGGGTAAGACACATCTGGTAAAATTATCTCAGTTTATTTAAAGTTAAAATCTGACTGCAAGAATAATGCTCAAAGCAGCATCATCCACGTGTGGCGATCCACACTCTTATTTACACACAATATACAGAAATCTTCCAAACACATTTGACAATCTTTTTGAAAACACAAGTCCGATTGTTAGTCCTGTGGACTGTGTTCCAAAATTATTAACATTTTATTCCAGTGCAAAATGAATTGTCCATACTGGAAATAACGTAGATCACTGTTTGACTATTTACATGATATTAACACTCGTAGAATAAATGTTTATAGAATTTCTTAGACTTTCATTTGTTTTCCAGTTTTCAAAATATATCGTTGAAACTATTATTATCATCGTAGCAACACAAATTATTAACACATATTAACAACATCTGAAAAGTATTTGACCATTGAGCATAGCATCGAAGAACTGTGCGAAGCACAACAACAATTAATTGTTCTTCTGACATTAAATATTCGAGAAGTGACTCGATTATGAACTTCAAGTTCCAGACAAAACATATGATTTCTGAATCATTAACTTGATCAATAAATGGTTGAACCATTCAACTATTAGATTTTCCACTTGGGAACAATATTATAAAAATATTTATATTTATGGCCATTTCTAGCAACTTTCACAACTTGCAATTCTTCGACAGAATGCGGAAATTAGAATTGTAGTCTTATAATGAATTCATTTAGTTCATGGCACTAGGATTTGAAAATATCCTTCAAATTATTCGTGGTTAAAGAATTATTTTTAATTGGCAGTGGCCCATTCTATTATTTGTGTAAGAACACAATATTACAATAACAACAACGGCAAAAGGTCTTCCTCTGAAGAAGAATTAACTACTATCATGACAAATCCGGGTTCTAGCAAAATCAAATTCTAAATGGAATTCGTAAACAAGGTTGAAATAAGAACTGATGGTTTCAAAGAAATAACCTTCGGGTTATTCATACGACGAAATGTGTGGCTCCAATACTCCAACTATAAACCTGAGCCATCGAACCTGCTATTTGATTGATGCTCGAAAAAACCTTCATTCCTGCGACTTAACATGCGCACCTGGGAATGGCATTACAACTATTCCACACACATAAATTATCTTCCCAAAATTTATACAATAAATCAAGCCTCTGCTTGTTATCAACACTGGAAGATTAATAAACTGACAAGTTTATTTTATTTTACCATTCAGTTCAACCCGTGAATTTACCATACTTATGAAAAGCTTCATTTCACTTTCGAGTGTATTTACGTCATGATTTTATATAAATTCAAAAATATCCTATTTGATACAAATATCATTTGCTTCCCGTTTCATGCCTCTCCGTGTTATATGAAACATATACTTTGCTCATAGCAAATATCAACTGTTCAACCAGAACTGAAATGTAGGTTGAATACGGGCTTGCGCTAACCACTCTCCTTCGTAAAATCTCCTGTTCCAAACTAGAAATGTTTCAACTACTTCATAGGCTCTTTCTCAATACATATGATTATTATAAAATATAATATCCAAGAATTATTTAGAATAATTATGAAAATTATTATTATTATTATTATTAGTGGATTATTATTATTATTATTATTATTTCAAATATGTTTAATTATCATCTCATTACGTGAGAATCCACATGTTCGAACCTTCGAATATGGAAAAAATATCCATTCCTCACCAAAAATAAATTTAACTTTTACAGTTACATCGGCTGATTATCGTGATTTCCCAAAAATATGAAAAATTCAAATAAATGCTCAAAATGCTCGGTCATCGATCCTAAACTGTTCTGAGTGCTGAAAATGCTCAGAATAAATCTAACAAGTCTTGCGTAAATCATTACAAGCTTTAAATATGACAAAAAAATGTGTTGGTCATCTGCAGAAAAATAGTTTGTTCCAATTAGCTAAGCATAAAATAATTCAAATGTGGCTTACATTTCTTGATGTTCTTGAAGTGTAGTAAACCTGGTCTATACCAGATTTATCCGTAGACATGCCCTAGCGGACAAGCACGTATAATCCTTGTATCGGCCGCCATTGTAGACCCACAAATCATCTAGTCAGACATAGTGGTAGTATTCTTCGACGTTTTAAATGACTGTGGTTCCATTTTAATATGGGCTTCTAACAAAGCCATAACAGTTTGTTGAAAAGGGTCAGATCTAAGCGATCTCTTCTTAAATGTGTCAGTTGTAACCTAACTCACTGTAATCTCATCAGTACAAGAAAAACGTTGACAGTCTAAGCAGTTAACGGCTGTTCTGAAGATCGTTCCCTGGGCATGGTTTGTATATCACCATCTGCCATGCGCTAGACAACTTGCAGTTTCCCTTGCGTAGACTAATGAACGCCACCGTTATAGACTATTCTTCAATGTACTGACCGATCGAAGTGGTTAAATAGTTACAAAATATGAAAACTGACTTCAAATGGATCTAAACATCCAAGTATTAATTTACTATTGGACTGTGACAATACTACTTTCTAGACCAAGTCTAGCATATGTCCTTTAAGAAATATAAATATTTCCACCAATGTCTGTAGAAATACAATCACCTCAGTGATTCTCCTCACCAGAAACTTACTAAGTTCCAACTCGTTTGCGCAGCACTTCTCGTGACTATCACGATTTGAAAAGTACTTCTTCGTAGACGTGGCAACCATGTGCCTTGGCTCAGCGTAGACGCAACTAGTTCGCCAAGTGCTTGTGATGAATTGAGCTACCTAAGCCTGCTCCAGCTTGCTTTTATACAAAAACGGTCAGGGTCACGCGTCATCGCCTGATATCTAAAAATCCTCATATCTCTTGAATCCCTGGTCCGATTTACTTGATACTAATTGCATTCTCTTTCATTTGGCCGTGCCAGTAATCTGATCCCAGTCTCAAGTCTCTGCTCCATAGTTAACTATTTAATCAATAAATAGTCTCCACCTCTGCGGTTACTCGCTACGTCATTTACCATCCAACTATCGGTAATTTCCTTCGAATGGCTTCGAGAAGCAATGTAGCGCGATATTCAAATATCCGAACTTTCAAACGCTGCTACAGCCTTTCCCTTGCTATCTAGGTGTCTGAAACTTGGAATACCCATTCCTAGAGTTGGGCACAGTATGTCCTTTAAGAGACATTCTGCAGCCAATAGAGTAGAGCTGCCCTTCCGAAATCCAAATTGTTCTTCTGGAAGCAGGTGGTCTACACATGCATCTATTCTCCGAGTCAGAAGCTTGGTAAGCAATTTGCATGCAACCGATTCCAATGCCACACCCCTATATGATTCAGGTTTACTGACATCGCCTTTACCCTTGTATAGCAGTTTGATTATGGACTTACTCCAAGTACTGGGGATGGTTCCAATCTCTAAGCACTTATTCACTAACTCTGCCCATACGTTTTCCAGGAAGTGTAGCGAAATCTTCAAATGTTCATTACAGAGTCCATCTACACTTATTTTATATCGGTTTGTATTTGTATGGGAAATTAAGACATGGTTCACCAGTTGGCCGCTCCTGTAAAAGCTGTACAGCGTTGCCAAGATGGGCTCCATCACGCGTCTAGGCACTCTTCGCTCGGAAGTAATGGGCTCCATATCAGCAATGCTGTACAGAATATCCCGGAGCGTCTAGCTGGTGAACCAAGTCTTAGCTCCCCATATAAATACAAACCGATATAAAATAAGTGAATTAATTTACGTATTTCACAGTCATACAACATAACTTGTTGATGTATAAGGATTACAACGCAACCAAGAACTACATTTTACAACGACCCCGGGCCTAGAAATAGTTACCTTACGATAATGATAACAAAATTCGTTCTTGAACACACAAAATGTTGAAATTAATAAACCTGTTATACAACATTCCAATGTATATTGTGCTAAAATTTGGATTCGATCTGATGACGGGTTTGTGAGATAATAATTATTAAATGTGACGCATGGTTGAAACACGCTTAAAAACGGTCACCTTTTGTGTTTCAACTGCGATAAAAAATTAAAATATAGGCTAAATAAAAAATTCCAAACCTACATGAACTAACGTAAAATAGAACGACGAAAATGATTATGTTAGTGGATTTTATATAGGTCTATTGGTTACTTCACAAACAACCTTCAAACTCGAGTGCACATAATATTTTGGTCGACAGTAAGTACTGTACCAAGAAAAGGAAGCCAGGCTCTAAGAAAAACCTCTACACATAGGCCTACATAAGATTTTTTCCCTAGTTTATATTTGAAATTACGCTTGCATTAGAGAATGTGAAAAGTACTGAGCAGTTTTGATTTCACTTTAAATTTATTTGTACAAGTTGGATGACTAAACGTCACCCCACAATCTGCAAGCTACATGGCTGAACAGCGGTTGCTTGGTAGAACTAGGCCCTTCAACGGCTGTCGCGCCACGGGTTTAGTCTTTTTTTGAACTTCTAATATATAATTGTAAGAGTACATGACCACGAACTATTCAGTGACAACTTTTTTCAGAGAAGAGAGTTCGTATTCAAACGGAAACAATGCGTTGTGTGGAAAAGTAAGACGTAGCCATTGTGAAAATGGAAAATTGGTCTCCATAGATACTGACGACAGTCAAGCGCATGTTCTCTAGGTGCAAGCGTCCTGCATAAATATCCACTTCCTTTGTACGCTCACAGAAAACGAAGAAAAGTCCCAGCAGAGCTTGTGTATTAGCGTATTGAACGAAATAAAAGGTAAGGAACTGAAACAATGTTTCTTACAGCAGATGTTTATTGCCATTCAGAAATGCCTTCTTATTTTATGATTTTTTTTCCTAGGAAACTGTCATCAGTCCAACATCTCTCATTGACTAGTTCACCTGTCAATCATCCTACCATTGTGGTTGCACCTGAAGTTCAGTTGTGTCTTGTGTTTCGTAGGGTTTTCCACACTCCCTCCAGGTAAATGCCGAGATAGTACCTCACTTGAAGACTCAGGGCACCTGCCCCATCCCTGGCTCTAATACAGTAACACACATAGTCAACTACATGGGACTGATGACCAAGATGTCCCAAGCCCCTACAATGTATTATTATCAACAAGAACAGGAACAAGAATGTTTGAGGAAGTAAGAAAGTATCTGTATAAGCACATTGTGTCAACGTTACATAAGCGTGACATTACTATAATTTTATTGCTCAGATATTGTTCCACGCCTAGGCACTTGTACATGTAACTCGCCGAACTACAATATTCGTCAACTCGGCGTGTTCATCATTTTCCTTGCGCTAGAGATCTTGTATAGCCGCGCCGCTACTCCTACCACCCTTTTCTAAACAATTCCCAAACTAATGCCGACGATTCCATTCACCCGATTTTAGGTAGATTTCATTAGAAAGCTAACTATTGCAATGGGTACCATGTTTTGACTTCCGGAAAATTTCGACATATCTTCGCATTTCACATCCCCCAGACCCCAAAACCACCGTCAGTTAAAAATTAATATATATAATTCATCTATGTATATATATATATATATGTATATATATATATATGTGTATATATATATATATATATATCAGTTTCTTGTGGACACGATAACTGCCGTAATTTTGCACCAATCACTTTGAATTTTTTACATAATATGTATCCCTATAAAATCTCGGTCGAGTTCGTTAATGGGCAAAATCGGTCGAAGGGGGTGAAAATGGGTTTTTTTTTCGACAAAGTGAAATTTCGCTATAACTCTCTTAATACGTGAAATATCGAATCCATTCAAAGTTCATAATATGTGTCGGATAAGTGCCAAAAATTTATGTCAAATAAGTTTTTTGATAGCACCAACCATTGTCCAAAGGGGTGGAAAAAAGTGGGTTTTTCGGGAAACATTAATCATATCTCTCTTAATAGGCACAATATCAAAACCGTACAAAATGGAAAATATTCCCCTAATAATTACCTAAAACTTTTGTCTGAAATAATTTTTGATATGACCCACCATTACGCCAAGGCATGAGAAAAATGATTTCGGAATTTTAAACAAGTAGTTCCGTGAAGAACTATACAGCCTATTTTCATATATCCTACTTATGTTAATTGCCACTATCAACATACACAATTTCAGTTTGATTGCTGTAATAGATTCGTAGATATTGAGAACCGACTAAATATTTCGGATGGTCGCCATGTTGGATTTTATATATGTAGGTCCTAGAGTTGTGTACTGTTACATGCAGATTATTGTGAACGTGTAGTATTCAAACTTCAATGGCATAATTAGGACACAAGAAAAAACAAGGAGATTTAAAAAATTTTCACAGCTGCCATCTTGAGGTTATGGAAACAATTGAAATAAATTAGATGCCAGTGGATTAACATTCGGATAAAGATTTACTGTACCAAGTTTCACTGCACGCGGATGGTTAAATTGCGAGAACCGTCCATGTGAATATTTATAATTCGCGTCACCGCCATGTTGGATTTGTGATCACCAGGTTATTTAAAGTCCTATAGGTGAACTTAAGTTCATAGCCCCTATGAACATTAAAAAATTTAGTTTGATTGCTAAAATAGATTCGTAGATATTCAGTATCGTCTAAATATTTCGGATGGTCGCCATGTTGGATTGTTAAATGTATAGGCCATAGAGTCATGTACCATTAAAGGAAAATTATTGCGTAGGTTCATTATTCAAACTTTCACTTCGATCGCATGACTACATCACAAGAAATAAAAACTTAATTTTAAAATTCGCACAGCCGCCATCTTGGGGTTATGTAAACAATTGAACTAAATTAGATACCAGTGCATTACAATGTGTATAAATATTTCCTGTACCAGATTTCAGTGCGTTTGGAACATTAAATCGCGAGAAAGGTCTATTTAAAATTTTCAAATTCGCATGGCCACCATGTTTGTTTTGTAGTTAACTGGTTATTGAAAGTCTTATAGATGGACTTCCAGTAGTGCCCTTTATCTCCGTACAGAATTTCTGGGAGATACCGCTAATGGTTTCAGAGATATAGAATGCCGCTGAAATATTTCGCACATCCGCCATCTTGTGATTATGTAAACAATTGAACGAAATTAGATGTCGGTGCATTACAATGTATATAAATATATACTGTACCAAGTTTCATTACGTTTGGTTGGTCAAGTCGCGAGAAACGTCTATTTAAAAGTCGCAAATTCGCTTGGCCGCCATGTTGGTTTTGTTGTTACCAGGTTTTCAAAAGTCACATAAGTGAACTTATAGTAGTTCCCTCTATCACCATGGAAAATGTCAGGGTAATATCGGTAATAGTTTCGGAGATATTGAATGCTGGTGAAATATTTCGCAGAGCCGCCATGTTGGATTGGTGATTCGTAACAAAATTTGAAGGACACGGTCGAGGTCGCCGGGAATAGTGCTATGAACTTTCCGAGTTTCATTGAAATCGCTCCTGCCGTTTAGATTTTATTAGGGGGGGGCACACACACGAATCACACACACACACACGCACACACACACGGACAAAAGGTGATCTCATAAGCCTATTTTTTCAAAATTGAAAATAGGCTAAAAATGCTAAGTGCCGTCAGAGGTTACCATGACAACGCTTTTAAATTGATAAGGGATGATCTATCAGAGGTTGCCAAGACAACGCCATTGACGAGATCACATTCATTTTTAGCCTACTTTTCACACTTTTCAAAAATGAGGAAAAAGTAGACTTATAAGATATATCCGGGAAAATGTGTCTGTCCTTCTTTCTGTCTGTCTGTCTGTCCTTCTGTCTGTCTGGCTGTGTGTGTGTGTCCCCCCCCCCCCTATCAACTCCTAAACGGCTGCAGCAATCGAAACCAAATTTAGTATGAGTAAAGATGTATACCGGAATATCTCAGGCCCATATTTGAAAAAGATGCCAGTGCTACCAACTGCTAAAAAAACGCACTAGAAATTTGAGCTCCATGTTGGATATCTTGGAAGGTATACATGGGAGCTATTCTAAAATTGGCACACATGTAGATAATACTATTTCAGTTTAATTTCCAGGTGGCCATACATGACAGCGTTGCCAAAATAATGTTAAGCCTTCTGATAAGTCCAATTTTTAAATGCATATAACTTCTACACTATCAATTGGATTTCAACCAAATTTTGTATGTAATATGTG
Source organism: Meconema thalassinum (assembly GCA_946902985.2). NCBI lineage: Eukaryota > Metazoa > Arthropoda > Insecta > Orthoptera > Tettigoniidae > Meconema > Meconema thalassinum. Next base: position 1,002,590,924 of record OX336388.2, on the reverse strand, counting down.
TACATAAACATATATGACTGAGTGTATTCTTAAGAGCCACCAGGGCTGCCAACTGTTAATAATTGCTCTCTATTTTGTATCCAAATATATCAGAAAGTATGCAAGCCGACAGCTTTAAACTATGCACACGTAAATTACCCGACATTTTACATTAATTTGGAGTAACTTATATACGTCAGTTCTACCAACATGATTCTAAGCCTGCTGATAGGACCAATTTTTAAATACATGTAACTTCTATACCAACAAATGGATTTCATCCAAAATTGGCACAAAAATATATAATATTTCAGATTATTTCTGACCAGCACTCGCATGACATTGTTGCCAACATGCTTTTACGTGTACTAATAGATCCAATGTCTAAATCCATGTAACGTCCTTTGGACTTCAACCACATTTTGTATTCTGTACCTTAGGAGATGGAAGTAAGAATATATTCAGTCACCAGAGCTGCCAACTGTATTGCTCTATTAGGCTACATTATGCCTAGTATACGTTATTTCGAACTAATTAAGACATTTCGATATTACCCACTTAATTTCGTCATTATTCTAGATAGGTTCATATACTGTAGATTAATCTATGGCATGAATCTTAATTTTAAGAAAAGTAGGCTCTTTAGTTCGTCACGGAACTTCTTGTTCCATCTGACTATGAGGGAAGCGGCTAACTGGTAGCATGCTGAACTTCTATGCCCAAGGTGCTGGTTCAATGCCGGACAAAGTCGCCGGATTTTCTAAGAGCGCTAAAAATCCGTCAGCATGCTTTCCTTCGGAGGGGAAGTTACAACGTTCGTTGCAAGTTGCTGGTTGCGGTGGCATCTAGCAGCCAAGTTCACAGCTAGGTGTCGTTGACGTTAGTATTTGGTACAAAATTAGGTACTACTACTTAAAATTGACCGTCTGCAGACCTTACCTGAATTACAGACTAATACAGTCATCACAAATAACACCGTTTATCAGACAGATTCTACACACACCCAATGTACACGGGGTTACATGACCACCTTGTCGCAGCCCCTAAACTGAGGAACCAACCAACATCTCTGCGGGAGATAAAATTTTGCGTGAAGAAGTAACAGACTGTTAGATAGTTACACATTAGTTCCAAACCTTGCATAAGGACAGTGTGATCACAAGTATAAAAATTAACCCTAAATGACAAGAAGGTTACCATCCCCATAAGACAGTAAAATGTTAAAAGTATGCATAGAAAGACGAAAAAATGTTAACTAACCTCCAATTGTAAAATACTTTCTCGCAATAAATGAGGTCTGATCCTCCTACGAAAACCTGCATATTTTGCCTATTATAGCCTATCCCCTAGTTTGCCCGGTGAAATCTACCTCCGCCTTCCGGCGTGCCGAGAGGAATTTTATTTATGAAAAATGCATTGGAATCAGGAAATAAATCTCCGTTTCCGTATCACCAGTTTTTTTCATTTTTAAGCAGAAATATGAAAAACTGCTAGTAACGTCTTTGTTTTTCACATTTTGGAAAATGCATTGAATTGATATCAATTCTATTGCACTCTAGTATACATAGTGGTTTTGACATCGCAAATACGAGCTTCCATTCAAGAGAAATTGCCTCACTTTGGTGCTGCTACGTGGTGTCAGAATTACAAACTAAAAATCTGGACATTTAGTCTTAATAGTATCTGGCTGCTGCACAGACTGCTGTGTTGCCTGCTGGTGTGTCCCTTCCCCGTGCTGTCCGATCGTGACGTCACAGTTCCCTCTTCATTGCTATGTAAAGTAGTCAGGGATGTTTCAGCTACGTTATCTGATGGTTGAGTTACTTCCGCAATGCTATATGTGTTTGTAGAATGGAGCCTGTTATTGTAATGGGGCGTTATGAGATATATGTGGGAAATAAATTAATATAAAATGATGAATGAAATGAAAATGAGACACAATTAAAATATGCACTTTTGTTTTGTACTTACCTTGAATTGTACACTAAAAATGATATGATTTGGTATGGGCGCCAGACTAATTAGATAGTCAAAAGAAGGGGATTGCACAGCTACTCATTGGCAGAAAACACGATATCTTACCCCCGGTCGAAGTGAAACCGAAGTACTCAAACCGATTCAGCATTATGAAGGATAGTTGGGTTAGCCTTATATAATATTACTAACTACTATAAATGAGGGTCCTGACATTGACTTAAATGAATTTAATGAATCTAGGTAACAAATATAAAAAGAAAAACACAATAAGAATAGTTACAAATTTGAATTTAAAGAAAATTTACTGCGGCTCAACAGATAAAGGATAATGAATGGATTGAACTAAAATGAATACAAGCTTGATTTTACATGGTCTGAGAGACGTGAGATAAATCATGATCTTCGCTCACCTCTTGAAGTATTGTCATATATATATAGATAATATGACTGATGTCCTCGTTGATCCGTCCCGTAGTTGACATGTTGTAGTACTTCAGCATGATGCCTCGCTAATATTTTCCTCTGAATGTATAAAGTTGGATGGTCGATGCTCAGGGAACGACGGCTTGATGGCGACTCCCCACTCACGTTAAACTGACTCCCAGTACGTAGGACTACTGGCGTGACTGAATGAATAATAGTAAGTGTTCTTCCTCTGTCTTGGGCTACCATATTTATATCATCTTCAAGTTTTTGTCGATAATATGGTTCTTAAGTCCACCCTTTCAATTAGACACAGTCTATAAGTCACTGCTCCTTCACGAACAATACTCATCAGGAATATTGACATTTCCATTATAGAATATGCCATGTCTTCAGTTATTTCGACACAGCTGCCAGGGTTTCTTACAGTCATTTGGGGGTGCGAATGTTTCTTAAAGTCCTACCCTTTCAATTAGACACAGTCTATAAGTCACTGCTCCTTAACGAACAATACTCATCAGAGCTACTGACATTTCCATTATTGAATAATGCCATTTCTTAAGTTATTTCTCCACAACAGCAAGGGTTTCTTACATTCATTTGGGGTAGAGAATAGATTTACCACTACCGACACTAATAGTGACCGGACACCGCATCGCCTGCCTTTGTCACGCGCTAGGACCTTCTTTAGAACATAACATCAATTGTAGAAATGTAAGCGAACCTGTCACTTCCCACGTCTCTCTGACAACTAACTTTACAACCATTCGTAAATGAAAATCTGTTCAGAATGATTTGAGCTGCTTACAGACAGATAACATCTTGTAGCATGGAATACTACTTAATAAAAAATTAATATATATATATATAAATAAAACGAAAAAGATTAATTATTATAAATATAAAAGCTTGGGGATCGAATCGTTACAAATCGCCCCTTGAAATAAATGATTTTACATGAAATGACAACATTATTTCTTTCAATGCACTCTGCCAAAAAATGTCTAAATACGTTACACTCAAAATGAAAATACACAAATACACTTCAGAATGACAACATAAAGAAAAATCTCCACCATCACAATATACAATTACACTACCACAAAATTATACATATAAACAAAATATACCCTTCATTTTATATTTGCATTCCCCATTTCTCAACTTCTCAAGTGTTCATATAGTCTTTGGTTTTATTTAAATGAATTCCTGAAAGAAAGAGACATTGATGTACCCTTCACTTTCGCATTAGACGTAATTCGTCTTCGTTGCACTTTAATAACTGAGATATCGTATGCATATCATACGTGTTAGCTTTATAGCTAATGAGCGTAGAATTTTTCTGTCAGCCTAGTGTAGGAATACATAGTTGTTGTACTACTGACAATATCACTCGTTACACATCACTGCACACGATTACTTTCACGAATTACATAATTTATCTTTCGTCTCTTTAAAAGAATTACGAAGTTGCAATGAATCAATCTGGTGATGCTTAATATGTAAATGTAGAAACAAGGAACAATTAGCAATACTCATAAAACAACCCAAATGTCAGTACATATGTATTACTCATGAAATTACCCCACATACACATGAAATTTCCGTCAATTGATATTATATTTACCCAAGTATTCTACTTGCTCTTATCCGGACACATAATAACACAGGTTATTAATAACACTCTCTCGTACAATTATACATAGAACCCTCACTTACCGTTACCTGTTTTATCCGTAGTTACCTGCCTTAATACTCTTTAATTATTATCCTTCCGCGAAATCCGCCTGATAACATGAGATTTTAATTTCTCCTCTAAAGAAATGACTTACCTTTAAATCCAGAGTACCGTGATTACCTCACTATCAATAAACGTAGCACCGCGCACCCCTTATCCCTTTAACTGATTTAAAATTATTACTAAATGATTCCTCCGAAATCTCTTCTAACAATAAGTCTCAATGCTTTCTCACCCAATAAACTACCAGTAAAACTGCCCCTTCATTTTAAATTTCACATGAATTAGTCCCACTTTGCATACATTAACTTCTTCTCCGAATACTTCAACCATTCAAGCAATTATCTTTGAATTATAACAAATTCCTTTCAATAACTTCTGAATATTATGTCAACCAAATTATAATTATTATTATTATTATTATTTTTACTTTTAAACTTGCGTCGAACAATAACACAATATACCATTAATTCCTTCTCGCTCATCATCAGCAATTTATGTTAGAAGTGGTTCAACTAGGTATTAAGCTTTGTAATCTATTTGGATGTGTTCATAAATTAAGTACAGTATAACGATCTATATCAAAAACTTGGACCAACTCTCATCTGTATTCCCTTGCATACAACAGCGCTTCTTCCTATTCCAAAAACTCCCAGCATCACCTCCACGTGGTCCTTAGATACCATAAAAAACTCTTGCTCAGAGATACCAATCTACTCTGGCACACTTATTTCTTCAACTCTCACTTCAATAAACTCATTTGGCCAACTACCAAATCTTAAACCCCAAATGCTCAATGGCACTAAACATCGCTAGCCTACTTCCTCCTTACACCATTTATGTGACCTTACACATCCACATATATTCTTCTCCACGTATACGACGTCCTATTAGTCCAATACTCTCTTTTCTCCACCAAATGTTGGTTAATTCACTATGCGTTATCTTCGTTAGCTTTAAACCACTTCTACATTTCTCCACTTATAGTACCTGATTATCTCGATGTCCTCAACTGAAACTACATTACTGTATATCAATATTTACTTAATCCACTTATTAATTTTATTCTCACTGTACCACCTCAACGTAAATCAATTAACCATCTCTACTTTATTATTATTATTATTATTATTATTTTTATACTTCTTCGTATTATTATTATTCTCATTATTATGGTTGGCATAATAGTTATTACTTTCAATATAGTCTAATCATTTCTGTTTTAATACACTTAAATACTTCTTCCAATTACGCACATATTATTAGAAGCTACCTATCGTTAAGCAGTTCACCATGTTTACCTATCCCACTATCAAGAAGCACAGGTATGTGCGCCCCTCGCACTCTAAATTCTACGACTGAGTTGAATTTATTACTAATTGGTTCCTCTGGTACTTCACATAAATCAAATAGTAATTCATCACGAATATTAAGGTCCTACGGATAATTAACACATGGTACTACACACTTAGATAACTACTCTCTCTGTTATTTTAACGTTCTCACCACTTTCTTCTTCGATTCTACCTTTCTTACTAGTTATACATCCTTCTCTCTTTATCACAATAGATTCTATCTCCTCATTACAATACATCGCTGCAGTGAAGCTACCCTTAACCCCTCCTCCTAACTTTTCGCCTAATATCTCTACTTCTAGCCTCCATTCCAAATAGTAATCTTCATTCTTATTTTTAAATATTTTTCTAATCTCATCTAACAATGTGACCTGGATTTTCCGCTTTGACCTACTCCTAGAGACTTTAACTCCTATCATCTGCATTCCTCGTTCACTGTAATCTGCCTCCTGCTGACCTTGTTCGATAACCATGTCTTTATGACTGTTACTTAACGCACGCCTCTCTGCCTCTAATAATTTTATATTAATTTCCTCTATACCAATTTGGAAATCTTCCCTTGTCTGCCTCTTCTCTTCATATATGTTTTTCTGCATTTCTATTTCTTGAGTGCTTAGTACTTTCTTTATTTTACCTACTTCCCTTGCTATATTTTCTTTACACTTCTCCCCTATCTCATTACGTTCTATAATCTCTTCTACATCTATCCTGCTTTCACCTATTACCTCCGCTATCTCCGCTGACTGTTGTTCCTCACCTACGCTACTTTCATTTAAGTCTTCCGTTTCTACCAACTCTACTATGCTTTCTTCTACTATCTCTGCTAACTGGCGTTCCTCTTTTAAGCTACCTTCATCTACGTCTACCGTTTCTACCAACTCTACTATGATTTCTTCTACTATCTCCGCTTCCTCTTTTAAGCTACTTTCATCTACGTCTACCGTTCCTACCATTTCCACCTTTTCTTGGAAATTACTTTCTTTATTCATTAGTTCCCTTCTCAATACCTTCTGTTTCTCTTGAATCTCTTGATAATTCTCGGTATTTTTCAAGTGATTTTCCTCTACCTTCCTATGAAATTCAGACTCGACTCTCTCAATCTTGTCCCCCAGCTCTATTCTCACCTGCCTAGTTTCTGCTTCTACTAATTTGCTAACAATCTCACCTTGAGTTGCTATTTTTTCCTCAATTTGTTTAACTATTTTCTTTTCAATCTTACTTTCTACTGCTTCTAATTGTTTATCCATTTTCTCTATGATATATTTAGCCTTCACTTCTATCATCTCATTAATTTCACCTCTGATTTCCTGTTTCATCCCCTCAATACTCTTCTGCAATATACCATATTTCCTATTTAATTCTTCATTATTAAGTTCAATTTTAGCATTAGTGGCTTCTAACTTATTACTCAGATCCTGATTATTACTCTTTATATTCTGCAACGCCCTCATGATTGCCTCGAATTTATCTTCCAGAATATCTGGAGATTTCTGTTTCTCATTCGCCATCTCGAAGTACACCGTTTTAAAAATTGCCCTTCCAAAATCACTTCACTCCCTCAAAATCACACTTGCACTGACATTTATACCTTCCCTTCATAAATACTGAAAAAGTTTTCGAGCGCCACGTTAAGGTGCCATAATGTGATGGGGCGTTATGAGATATATGTGGGAAATAAATTAATATAAAATGATGAATGAAATGAAAATGAGACACAATTAAAATATGCACTTTTGTTTTGTACTTACCTTGAATTGTACACTAAAAATGCTATGATTTGGTATGGGCGCCAGACTAATTAGATAGTCAAAAGAAGGGGATTGCACAGCTACTCATTGGCAGAAAACACGATATCTTACCCCCGGTCGAAGTGAAACCGAAGTACTCAAACCGATTCAGCATTATGAAGGATAGTTGGGTTAGCCTTATATAATATTACTAACTACTATAAATGAGGGTCCTGACATTGACTTAAATGAATTTAATGAATCTAGGTAACAAATATAAAAAGAAAAACACAATAAGAATAGTTACAAATTTGAATTTAAAGAAAATTTACTGCGGCTCAACAGATAAAGGATAATGAATGGATTGAACTAAAATGAATACAAGCTTGATTTTACATGGTCTGAGAGACGTGAGATAAATCATGATCTTCGCTCACCTCTTGAAGTATTGTCATATATATATAGATAATATGACTGATGTCCTCGTTGATCCGTCCCGTAGTTGACATGTTGTAGTACTTCAGCATGATGCCTCGCTAATATTTTCCTCTGAATGTATAAAGTTGGATGGTCGATGCTCAGGGAACGACGGCTTGATGGCGACTCCCCACTCACGTTAAACTGACTCCCAGTACGTAGGACTACTGGCGTGACTGAATGAATAATAGTAAGTGTTCTTCCTCTGTCTTGGGCTACCATATTTATATCATCTTCAAGTTTTTGTCGATAATATGGTTCTTAAGTCCACCCTTTCAATTAGACACAGTCTATAAGTCACTGCTCCTTCACGAACAATACTCATCAGGAATATTGACATTTCCATTATAGAATATGCCATGTCTTCAGTTATTTCGACACAGCTGCCAGGGTTTCTTACAGTCATTTGGGGGTGCGAATGTTTCTTAAAGTCCTACCCTTTCAATTAGACACAGTCTATAAGTCACTGCTCCTTAACGAACAATACTCATCAGAGCTACTGACATTTCCATTATTGAATAATGCCATTTCTTAAGTTATTTCTCCACAACAGCAAGGGTTTCTTACATTCATTTGGGGTAGAGAATAGATTTACCACTACCGACACTAATAGTGACCGGACACCGCATCGCCTGCCTTTGTCACGCGCTAGGACCTTCTTTAGAACATAACATCAATTGTAGAAATGTAAGCGAACCTGTCACTTCCCACGTCTCTCTGACAACTAACTTTACAACCATTCGTAAATGAAAATCTGTTCAGAATGATTTGAGCTGCTTACAGACAGATAACATCTTGTAGCATGGAATACTACTTAATAAAAAATTAATATATATATATATAAATAAAACGAAAAAGATTAATTATTATAAATATAAAAGCTTGGGGATCGAATCGTTACATTATGAAAGGCCTCTGATATGGCTGGATATTCAGGGGAAGGTACTGCAGTTTCCATGTCGGTAGTGTTGCTTAGCTTACTACTCCCATCTGACTCGCCCAGCACCGTGCTGTAGGTTTGTTGTCTGACATGAATACCGGGTGATTCCTTCTGTTCGGACGGTCTATTTGTAAGTGGGAGGTTTCTTTACAATAAAAGCAATACTTAGCTTGTCCTTCATATGTTAACAGAACTTTACAATCATTGACCGTCAAATATGATGGAATGGGGTATTTAAGTTCAATTGTTACAATACGTATGCCATTACTTACAGCAGTAAATTCGTATACTTCATTCCAGCACTCGTTCCGTATGTCCTTGAGAACTCCATGCGTAGAAAGCACGCGGGAGAGCCTTTCATTGTTGACTTCGGGAGGAGATTAAACAGACACGCACACGTTTTGTTAAAGAGTCTGAAGCAGTGATAGTTATCTTTGTGGTGTTACCGCTAGCTAGCCGGAAGGATTTCACACCTTCATGTCGAGATAATATGTTTTCATAAAGTAAGGTGTACACTAATTTAATGTACACTGAATTTTCCCCGTTGTATAGTTGATTCGCTAGTACTTGATCTCTATTGAACCCTTATTGATCTTGGATAAATAAGTATTCATATTTATTATTATTATTACTACGGCCCAGGCAGCACGTAAGGAAGTCGACTTGGATATTAGGGAGGCCAGCATTTCGTAACGATTGCAACAGAAGTTGAGCCAGTAGCTATTCCTGGGGGACGGCCAGAATTAGTCGAGTTCAAGGCTAAATTGTGCAACTACTGTACCAAAATTGGAGACATAAAGGAAGAATCACGAGGTCTTCTCAACGAACATACGATTGAATCAGCCAATCGCAAGAGACCAAGCCGTGACCACGAGGTGGACGGCGTCAGTAGTAAAAAGCCCGCGGAAGTGTGTATCTAAGGAACCGCCGAACGGATTAATTTCCGCTCGAGTAATTTGAGACGTTGGATTTATTTGGAGAAGAATGACACTAGCTACATCTTTGTGAGACAAAAACTCTGGAAGTTTTTATCCGACTTTGCCCCACTCCACCGCCCTTGTCAGTTTCTCATAAATAGCTTGGCCTGACGCCAATTAAAGTCTTATCTTGTGGAGCCTTCAGAGGCATACTCCACGTCAGTTCGAAGTGTGAATTTTAAAGTCTATTCTTTTGGAGCCTTCAGAGGCAGACTCCACGCCAGTTCGAAGTGTGGATTTTAAAGTCTTACCTTGTGGAGCCTTGAGAGGCATACTCCACGTCAGTTTGGACTGTGATTTTGACGCTCGAATTTATCTAAGTCATTATTTGGTGTAAAATATGATTTTTACGCTCTAAATCAGAGAAGCTAATTCATTTTGTGAGCTTTGAGGAACTGAAGTCGCAGCGATCGCAGTATCAAATTTTAAAAGCTGTAATACATTTTATTATAAAATCAACTTTGTTGTGTGAACTAAACAGTAACTTTCATTTCAAGACGACGAGTTCAACTTTAAGAGGGAAGTATCGTACCACCCTAATTAGCGCTTACCAGGACCGAAGTCCATAGTACAGACGGAAATACCGGACGAGATAGCGACTGCTAGTGCAGCTAGGATTGTGAACTTGTTAACGAGCCAGTGGCGCGGACTCGAGATTGTATATTTTATGTATAAAGTGTGTGTATTTTATGTATGTTTTTATAGTGCGTGTGTCTGATATAAGTAGGGCCAGTCTTCGCTATTAATCGCAATAGGACAATTGTGGGTGAACTGAGTAGCCTGCAAGCGATTATAGATAGGCAAACATTTAATATTGAACTTTTCTGCCGAGGAGTCGAGACCAAGATGAACAGCACGTGGTTTGAAGTTGGGATGAGCTTCAAGAAATCAGCACAGACGACTACTATGGAGAGCTAAATTGTCCATAGGGCAATGGGTTGAGGAGAATGTCCTTGGTCTACATGCAGAAGCGGTGATGTACTAAAATTGGATTTATTTCAATTATGTAGTTAGATTTGGCCGGGGAACTTTGTAAATAGTCATGTTTTTCTTTCTTGTTGTTTTAGAGTTTTTCTTGTACCGATACTGTATGTTTAAATGTCCGTTGGCGCGTGGCCAAAGTGTTTGTTGATATTTTGTTTTCTTTCTTGAGTCAAGTGTAATGTACGCGGCGTGCGTGCGTGATTTTACCCTTGCAATTTGCGGAACCCGTTACATTCGATAAATGGTGCTTTGTTAACGTTAATATTTGAAATAGGAATGGGAGGAAATTAGTGTAAAACATTTGTCTGAACAGGTTATTATTCATGTTAGGGTAGCCGAGTGCACCAACTTAAAAGTAATTGTAGAACACCTTCGTTCTAATTTTGATAGATTTTCTTGAGTCCTTTTCAGGTGACTAGTCACGGCATAGAACGATGGCGCCAGCATGTGGATATTATTTGTGTCTTTTATTTCAGGGTCTGTCAAAACCCATACGTGTGATTCAGTGTGTGTTGATGTGTCTAGTGTGTGTTGATTCTACGTGAGGAGGGGGTAGTTGTCCTACCGCCCTTATATATTTTTGCTGCTATTGTATTTTTTTAGATGGAAAGACAGAGTGCTCTTGGGAGACTGCTGATTCTTGTCCATATGGTTATTCTGACACACACATGTATTATTGTGCTTTGGGGCACATTTCTTCGAGGTTCGACCCATGTTCTGGGAGGTCGAGGCATTTTGACACGTGGGTTGACAGACATGCAGAGTTCCACAAACCGCCCGTTTTGCCTGTGACTTATTTTGATAGGCAGTCCTTGTGTCCGACTGATCCCTGTAAGCTTTCATATAGCAAACCTGTTCATTGTGATGGTTAATTTTTAAGCCATAATTAATTGGGGAGTTCGCCATGTTTGTAACGGATTGTTGTACCTTGTATGGATAAAATATTGTGATTAACGTAAATGTTGGCTGTTTGCCTATTGCTTTGTTGATGACTCAATTCATGTAATTTTGTGTGTCACACCCGTGTGGTGTAGTGGTAGAGTATTTGTAAATTTTGACAGCGGTCATTTGAGTATTTTTTCTATTGGTCACGTGTTAATGTACTTGTGTTGATTTGTGTGAGAAGACCTAAGTTTTTAGGCAGTAAATGTTGCTACGGCAATCTATGTCCAATTTCACTCGGAAATTTTGTGTTTGTTTATAGTAGATTTAGGAAGTGTCGGTTTAATTTAAGTAGTGTAGTTGTGTTCCCCCGTGTCGGTCTAGCTCTAGGAAATGCGGATTCGGTGTTTGAAGGGTCATCCCGGATGATAACGAATCACGCATTCAAAGTACACATCGTGATGCATGTAGAACGGCATACGCATTTATATGGTCACTTATATGGTCACTTTTGTATCTTTCATTTAAGGACACTTGGTCCAAGTAATTAATCTCTCCAGAGATATCGCCTAGTTTTTGGCATTTTTATTAAATGGGAGTCAGTTGGGAGATTTGTTGTTATTTGTTTATGTGTAAATATGGTGATTTGTTATTAAATTCAGTTGTTTTTAACCCTGGCTTCACTCTTTCCTGCATGTTAATTTTGTTATATGTTACCCTGCAAGTTAATGAAGCGCCCTGACAGCAACTTACGAATATGACCTGTTACGCCCCGAATTTGAGTCTCATATGCTTCTTTGCAAGGGTTCATAAAACAAAAATGGCTGCCCAAGTGGGGATTGTTGTTGTTGTTGCTTCGCTGATCTCATATTTATTTCGTTGAGAAATGATGCCAGGTCAAGCGGACATGTAAATTCAGTAAATAGAGGCGATGTTGTACCGCCATGTGCATTAGTAAAATCACTGAGTTCCTAAAGTTAGAAATATTGAACAAGGTTAGAATTTGATTTTGTATTTGTTATAAACTTGTTCTGGCGCCCACATTAAAATTAGAAATTTGCATTATTATTGAACTCAGTTAAAGCAGGAAGATGTTGCCTTATATTTGACATTTAATTGACTTCGGTTAATTGGTGTTTCGTAAATTCTGTTGGTTAGGAATTTAAAAGCAGATCACTAGGGGTTATTTTATTGTTTGGGAATAAGTGTCATTGTATTCAGTAAATTTTGTTACTGAAATTTTCATTAAAGTAGAGCCAGTAATATTTAAATGTGTGACATATATGTGCGTGTAGGGCTGAAACCTTAGCCCATAACCCTGTTTTTCTCTGAATATATTTTTGTGTGTGATATGGCGCTTGTTGATGAGATAAAGGCATTGTTAGAACAGATGTCGATCCAAATGTCCGCGAAAACGGAAGAACAATTAGAACAGATGTCGATCCAAATGTCCGCGAAAACGGAAGAACAATTAGAACAGATGTCGATCCAAATGTCCGTAAAGACGGAAGAACAATTAAAAGAACAATTAGAAGCTCAGCGTGAGCACAGTGAAAAACAATTAGAGCAGATGTCCGCGAAAACGGAAAAACAATTAATAGACTGTGAAAAACAATTACTTGATATGAGCGGTAACATTTCGGTCCAGTTAGAAGTCCAGAAATTAGACACTGACAAACAACTCAATGAACTTAACCACAAATTGTCACAACAGGCGGTAACACAAACCGAACAGTTAGGGAAAATCACAAATGATATCAACCAGAGCGTTCAAAAAGTAGAGAAACTGGCAGGCGAGGTTGCGGAAAACAACATCAGACAGTTAGGAGAAATGAAGAAATTGGAGGCAAAATTTGATAACAAATTAATACAATTTGACGAGATGGTGGCGGATAAACTTAAGCAAATAGAGGCAGCATGTGTCAGTAACACCGCGGGAGTAAAGAAGACCCAAGAGAAACTACAACAGCAAATTAATTCGGTAGATAACAACGTGCTGGAATTAATAAAGGAAATAGATAAAGTCGAAGTTAAGGCTGAAACTGAGCGGATACACTTGCGGGAGAATTTAGAGGAGCAATTAGGCAGAACACAAGAGATCATAAGAAAAGAGATGGAAGGCCAGCTAATAAACACACAAGAGGTCATAAGACAAGAAGTAGGGGAGCAGCTCGTCAAAACTCAGGATAATTTGGAAGAACAACTAGTGAAAACGCAGGAACGGATACGTGAAGAGCTAGAGAAAAATCAGGAGAGGAACGAGGAGAAAATAAACAGCTTAAAAAGTAGGATCCGGCGAGATTGGGACCAGCAGGCTCAGGCGAATAAGGAAGACCGCTTGACAATTTTAAAACGCTTGGGGGAACACAGTTCAAGAATGCAGGCACTGGAGGAAAGTATGAAGTCGAAGTTACAGGAACACTCAGAATTAATCATAAAGAACGAGATTAGATCATTAGAGAATGCGACATTATTTTCAAATGAAAACATACAGGAAAAGCAAACAAGTATTGGAAGTCCGGCAGGTTCGAAGTTGGCTGAGGACACGAGTCGAGGTCAAAGTCCCAGACTAACGACTAATGCATTCCAGCAGTACAGGGGGGAGACTTCAACTCCGCAACCGAACTTGGCACCAGCCCAAGTCATCCAAGTCATTCGGGGTAATGATTTTAAGCCCGATAAGTTCAAAGAAAATTCAGGAACCACTCCCAAAGCATTCTTACGGCAATTAACGGATTACTTTAATGACCAACACATCGGCCCAGAGAAACAATTAAGACTGGTGGAGAAATTTTTGGAAGGACCTAGCCTGACCTGGTTCTTAAGTTTCAAGTACACATTTACAGACATGGATCAATTCCGCGAGGCGTTTTTGAAGAAGTTTTGGAGTCCTTCGTTACAACAGGGGTTAAGAATGGACCTGTACACACGCAAATACCATAGTACCCATCCAACCCGTTTTTCAGAATTCTTTAGTCAGCAATTAGTAAAATTCAGGGATTTTGATGACCCGCCTAGCGAGCCGAATATGGTTCTAACCATCGGAAAACAACTCCCAATGCATATCCAACAATTGTTAGTCGCAGGAAACATTCAGACCGCAGTCCAAGCAGAAGAATTACTTAGACACTTAGATGAGACGAGTATGGTGAGCCCACAGACAGGAAGAAGGAATTTGGAATGTGTAAACACGGCAGAGGTAGTTCAGGGACTCCAAAATAACCACGGCCAGGGAAACCAAAGTAAGACACAGTCCACGGGAACACAGTTCACGCCAAGAAGACAAGATTTTGACGGCCGAAACCAGTTCCATCACAACAATCATAACTATCAGAATAACCGCGGGAGATATCATCAGAATAACCAACATCAAAATAATCAGTGGACGTACCAGCGGGAGTACACGAATTGGAGGGGAAACCAGAGACAAGGTAGACCTTACCAAAGAAATGGAGATGGTAGATGGAGTAACGGCAGGGACTATCGCCAAGAAAACAGAGGAGATTATAGGAATAACTGGGACGAGCGATATATTGAATCCCGTAAATACCTGGATCAATTAAGTAATGAAGAAGCGGAGAAGGAAAAGTGGGGGCGTGCCATGGCGAACAGACAGAGCCCAGACAATCATCAAGGAGAGGGGGCAGAGAGTTTACTGAGGCAACAGGAGCGACAGAATGATAACCGGCGAAACACATCTAATGGGGCCCGGGATAAAAAAAAACCCAAATGAATTGAAAGGAGATAGGCTAGAAACGGAGATCGCCAGGGAGCAAGAAGAGATGATAGTGGCCAACATAGAAGAGTGGGTAGCATTCCCAGACGACTGCCTGGAGGAAGTGGTGAAGAACCGTGAAAACGTTATCAGACAGCTACCAATTATTTACGCGCATATTGGAGGTATGAGGGTGAGATGTTTGATTGATACAGGTAGCCAGGTGAGCTTGGTCACTGAAATTTTGATAAAAGAAATAGCAAGAAAACAGACTGTTCCTATTATGCCGGTACCGCTAATGAAAGTCAGAGGTGTCATTCCTGACAAAACTATGAATTGTAAACAGCAAGCATTTCTAGATCTGGAAATATTGAACCATACTTTTTCACAAACATTCATTGTTATTCCAAAGATGAACTACAATATAATTTTAGGAGCCAACTTCATCTGCGATTTTCATGCTGTAATTGATTTACATAACAACACTGTAAGCTTCAAACAAGTAGAAGGATTGGATCATGTGGGTTTAAATATGGAAGAGAATCCGCTGGAGAGAGAGGCCAATACTTGGGTTGTTGAGGAATGCACTAATGAGGCCGGAGATAAGATCTTGAGGGGAGAGCAAGTCAACCAGACAGCAGTGCTAGAAATGGACAGCCGAGATATTTCACAGGAACTTTGGGTGCATTTGGCGGAAGAAGAAATGGGCGGAACCAAATTCGAAATTTTACTTCAGGAGCGACTTAAGGAAGCCATCGTAGGGGAATCTGATAGAAGAAGACTGGAAGAAATTTTAAGATCGCATAAAGAAGCTTTTGACACCGTACCTGGGAAAGTTTTGAATTTTCAATATGCTATGCAGGTGACAGATTGGACCCCATTTAAAAGTAAATTGTACCCGATCCCAGAGAAGCATTTTTCTCAGGTGAAGGACATTATTACTAACTTGTTAGATTCTGGTATGATAAGGAAAGCTGCAACTCCTTACCTGAACGCAATATTGGCTGTGACCAAGCCAAACGGATCAATTAGGCTATGCCTAGACGCGCGAGTTTTAAATAGTAAACTGCTAGTTGAGCACGACCAAGCACCAAGGATCAAAGATGTTTTGAAAGGCTTCCGTGGGAAGAAGATATACTCAAGTGTTGATTTGACGAATAGTTTCCACCATCTTGAACTTGAAGAAAAATCTCAACTGTTGACGGGATTTTTATTCGACAATCAAAGTTATATCTGGTGTCGAATGCCCTTTGGCGTGAAAACTGCGGGATGTGCACTCATTAGAGCACTCGACAGAAATCTGACTGAGGAGGTCAAGAACTTCACCACGAGATATGTTGATGACATATTAATCGCTTCTGAGACAATGGAAGAACACTTGATAAATTTAAATACATTGTTGGATAACCTGAGAACCATGAACTTCAAGATCAACTTAAAAAAATCACACTTTTGCCAGAGCGAAATTTTATATTTGGGACATATAATTGATGTCGAGGGCGTGCGGCCTAATCCAGCCAAGATTGATGCTATTAAGAAATTTCCCACACCTACCAAAGTCAAACATGTTAGAGCATTTTTGGGAGTGACTGGTTTCTTCAAAGAAAATTGCCCTGGTTACACAGAAACAGTAGCGCCTATGCAGGAGATGTTGAAGAAAGCGAATCGATGGTCGTGGAATGAGGAGTGCGACAGGTCTTTTAAAGCAACGAAGGATTTATTGGAAAACTGTGTGAAACTTGGATATCCGGATTTTGAGAAACAATTTATCATTCAAGCAGATGCTTCGTTAATTGGGATTGGTGCTATGCTGTACCAAGAGGACGCTGAAGAACCCAAGAAGAAATCCTATTTGGCATTCACGAGTCGTAAATTACGGAAACATGAGAGAAACTACACAGTTACGGAACTTGAGCTACTAGCAATTCTATATTCTCTACAACAGTGGCGCAAGATGATCTATGGTTATTCCATCATTGTTAGAACCGACCACCATGCACTGACGTTTTTATTTAAGACAACAATAGCAAGTGAGAGAGTAACGCGCTGGTCCATCTACATACAACAGTTTGACATCACAATAGAGCATTGTCCTGGGAAATTGAACGTCATTCCAGATGCCTTGAGTAGAAACCCTGAGGACGGAAACGAAGTAATAGCGGAAGTTCACAATATTACCTTGACACCTAAGGCTCGTGAGTTTTTGGCAAGATTGAAGGATATTCGGAAGGAGCAAGAAGCTGACCCATGGATGATGATGATGATAAAATTCTATAGGAAGGAGTTACAACCAAATTCACCAGAGTACCGGGAAGCCAGTGCTAAACAAGCGAGATTTCACTACTTGAATAACTTGTTACATAAGTACGTGGATGAGCATCATACTAAACTGCGGATCTTAGTTCCAGCATCACTGCAGAGGGGATTAACTTGGCATGTTCACGAGAGCCTAGCACATATCGGCACGGATAAGACTGAAGCTACGATAGGGGAGACCTTTACTTGGCCCAAGATGAGATTCACCATTGTTGAAGTAATTAGAACGTGTGACGCTTGTCAGCGCACAAAGCCGAACAACTTTATTCTGAAACAACCTCCAATACCACTATTACCGCAGAAACCATGCGAGATGCTCGCAATTGATTGCTTTGGTCCTTTAGTAAAAGGAAAGCGTGGATGCCGACACCTCTTGGTGTGTGTCGATGTATTTTCGAAGATGGTCGTGCTATGTCCTATTCAGAAGACGACATCAAGACAAGTCCTCAGTAGAATTAAGAACAAAGTCATTCCGATGCTTGGGAAGCCGGAATCCATTCTTTCAGATCACGGTACCTATTTCACAAGCAATGTTTTTAGGCAAGGTTTGGAGAGCCTAGGAATAAAACACATATTTTCAAGTATTCGTCATCCTTGTGGAAATCCGAGCGAAAGAACAATTCGCTGTGTCGCTAAATACTACAGAGTAATGATTCCTAACGAACACAATAAATGGGTAGACAAAGTAGGAGAAATTGAGATGTGCATGAACACTACTAAGCACGAGTCGACGGGTCAAGTCCCACTGATTGTACACCACAACAGATTGCCGGAAAGAACTTGGGATAAGATCATTCCTTGCCCAAGGGATCCATTATTAGCGCATGATTTGCGAATCCAGCGAACGAGAGAGCACATGAGGAACCAAGCGGACCGAAGGCTGAGACGGTACCGAGGAAAGAAGTTTCACCGAGAGTTACAAGAGCAAGAATTAGTGCTGGTTCGTAGACCACCGATCTCCGACCCTAAGAACAAAGTCTTCGCCAAGTTCTGTCCAAGGTTCATTGGTCCGTTCCGGGTAATTAAGAATCTGGGTAACAATGCCTACAGATTAGAAGAAGTGAGCACTGGTGCAAAATCTGTTTTTAATAGCGCCAATTTGAAACCGTACTACAGAAGGGAACCATTTGATGAGTAGGAAAGATGATATGTGCAGAATCTGTATTGCAAAATTTATTTTTGAAAACAAACACTCAAATTCACGGGGAGCACCTGAGTACGCACTTTGTTTGTAAACAACGAGCAGCTGAGACGACGGGAGTGGCAACTACTTGAGGAGAAGGGGAGACCTAGTGGAAATATGAGTGACATTCCAGCGAGAAGGGAGCACACTAATTGAGTCAGAGGGGCATACACTCGAGCAGCTGAGTGAGATTTAAAGAGATGTGTTGTTACTACAGTGGATCTTGTTTTTGAAATCCAAACCAATAAATTGTTTCGAATTTCAAAACCTTGCTGAGGACAAATGAACCCTTATTGATCTTGGATAAATAAGTATTCATATTTATTATTATTATTACTACGGCCCAGGCAGCACGTAAGGAAGTCGACTTGGATATTAGGGAGGCCAGCATTTCGTAACGATTGCAACAGAAGTTGAGCCAGTAGCTATTCCTGGGGGACGGCCAGAATTAGTCGAGTTCAAGGCTAAATTGTGCAACTACTGTACCAAAATTGGAGACATAAAGGAAGAATCACGAGGTCTTCTCAACGAACATACGATTGAATCAGCCAATCGCAAGAGACCAAGCCGTGACCACGAGGTGGACGGCGTCAGTAGTAAAAAGCCCGCGGAAGTGTGTATCTAAGGAACCGCCGAACGGATTAATTTCCGCTCGAGTAATTTGAGACGTTGGATTTATTTGGAGAAGAATGACACTAGCTACATCTTTGTGAGACAAAAACTCTGGAAGTTTTTATCCGACTTTGCCCCACTCCACCGCCCTTGTCAGTTTCTCATAAATAGCTTGGCCTGACGCCAATTAAAGTCTTATCTTGTGGAGCCTTCAGAGGCATACTCCACGTCAGTTCGAAGTGTGAATTTTAAAGTCTATTCTTTTGGAGCCTTCAGAGGCAGACTCCACGCCAGTTCGAAGTGTGGATTTTAAAGTCTTACCTTGTGGAGCCTTGAGAGGCATACTCCACGTCAGTTTGGACTGTGATTTTGACGCTCGAATTTATCTAAGTCATTATTTGGTGTAAAATATGATTTTTACGCTCTAAATCAGAGAAGCTAATTCATTTTGTGAGCTTTGAGGAACTGAAGTCGCAGCGATCGCAGTATCAAATTTTAAAAGCTGTAATACATTTTATTATAAAATCAACTTTGTTGTGTGAACTAAACAGTAACTTTCATTTCAAGACGACGAGTTCAACTTTAAGAGGGAAGTATCGTACCACCCTAATTAGCGCTTACCAGGACCGAAGTCCATAGTACAGACGGAAATACCGGACGAGATAGCGACTGCTAGTGCAGCTAGGATTGTGAACTTGTTAACGAGCCAGTGGCGCGGACTCGAGATTGTATATTTTATGTATAAAGTGTGTGTATTTTATGTATGTTTTTATAGTGCGTGTGTCTGATATAAGTAGGGCCAGTCTTCGCTATTAATCGCAATAGGACAATTGTGGGTGAACTGAGTAGCCTGCAAGCGATTATAGATAGGCAAACATTTAATATTGAACTTTTCTGCCGAGGAGTCGAGACCAAGATGAACAGCACGTGGTTTGAAGTTGGGATGAGCTTCAAGAAATCAGCACAGACGACTACTATGGAGAGCTAAATTGTCCATAGGGCAATGGGTTGAGGAGAATGTCCTTGGTCTACATGCAGAAGCGGTGATGTACTAAAATTGGATTTATTTCAATTATGTAGTTAGATTTGGCCGGGGAACTTTGTAAATAGTCATGTTTTTCTTTCTTGTTGTTTTAGAGTTTTTCTTGTACCGATACTGTATGTTTAAATGTCCGTTGGCGCGTGGCCAAAGTGTTTGTTGATATTTTGTTTTCTTTCTTGAGTCAAGTGTAATGTACGCGGCGTGCGTGCGTGATTTTACCCTTGCAATTTGCGGAACCCGTTACATTCGATAAATGGTGCTTTGTTAACGTTAATATTTGAAATAGGAATGGGAGGAAATTAGTGTAAAACATTTGTCTGAACAGGTTATTATTCATGTTAGGGTAGCCGAGTGCACCAACTTAAAAGTAATTGTAGAACACCTTCGTTCTAATTTTGATAGATTTTCTTGAGTCCTTTTCAGGTGACTAGTCACGGCATAGAACGATGGCGCCAGCATGTGGATATTATTTGTGTCTTTTATTTCAGGGTCTGTCAAAACCCATACGTGTGATTCAGTGTGTGTTGATGTGTCTAGTGTGTGTTGATTCTACGTGAGGAGGGGGTAGTTGTCCTACCGCCCTTATATATTTTTGCTGCTATTGTATTTTTTTAGATGGAAAGACAGAGTGCTCTTGGGAGACTGCTGATTCTTGTCCATATGGTTATTCTGACACACACATGTATTATTGTGCTTTGGGGCACATTTCTTCGAGGTTCGACCCATGTTCTGGGAGGTCGAGGCATTTTGACACGTGGGTTGACAGACATGCAGAGTTCCACAAACCGCCCGTTTTGCCTGTGACTTATTTTGATAGGCAGTCCTTGTGTCCGACTGATCCCTGTAAGCTTTCATATAGCAAACCTGTTCATTGTGATGGTTAATTTTTAAGCCATAATTAATTGGGGAGTTCGCCATGTTTGTAACGGATTGTTGTACCTTGTATGGATAAAATATTGTGATTAACGTAAATGTTGGCTGTTTGCCTATTGCTTTGTTGATGACTCAATTCATGTAATTTTGTGTGTCACACCCGTGTGGTGTAGTGGTAGAGTATTTGTAAATTTTGACAGCGGTCATTTGAGTATTTTTTCTATTGGTCACGTGTTAATGTACTTGTGTTGATTTGTGTGAGAAGACCTAAGTTTTTAGGCAGTAAATGTTGCTACGGCAATCTATGTCCAATTTCACTCGGAAATTTTGTGTTTGTTTATAGTAGATTTAGGAAGTGTCGGTTTAATTTAAGTAGTGTAGTTGTGTTCCCCCGTGTCGGTCTAGCTCTAGGAAATGCGGATTCGGTGTTTGAAGGGTCATCCCGGATGATAACGAATCACGCATTCAAAGTACACATCGTGATGCATGTAGAACGGCATACGCATTTATATGGTCACTTATATGGTCACTTTTGTATCTTTCATTTAAGGACACTTGGTCCAAGTAATTAATCTCTCCAGAGATATCGCCTAGTTTTTGGCATTTTTATTAAATGGGAGTCAGTTGGGAGATTTGTTGTTATTTGTTTATGTGTAAATATGGTGATTTGTTATTAAATTCAGTTGTTTTTAACCCTGGCTTCACTCTTTCCTGCATGTTAATTTTGTTATATGTTACCCTGCAAGTTAATGAAGCGCCCTGACAGCAACTTACGAATATGACCTGTTACGCCCCGAATTTGAGTCTCATATGCTTCTTTGCAAGGGTTCACTATTAAGCTTCAGGTCGTTTGCTATCCACCTAGGCCTATGTATTTCAAGTGGTGTCGGTCTGTTGTTCCTTTCTTCAAAAGCGCATTTAAGAGTGTTATCCGGACATTCGACACTTTCGCAAGTTCAACAAGCAGTTCCGTGACAAACTAAGGAGCCTATTTTTCTTAAACTTAAAGATTCAAGCCAATGTTTGATCTATATGGAACTATCTAAGTTAATGACGAAATTAAGTTGGTAATATCAAAATTTCTAATTAATTCGAAATATACCTGCACTACAGTTGGAAGCCCTGGTGACTTAATATATTCTTAGTTCCATCTCTTAAGGTACAGAATACAAAATTTGATTGAAGTTAAATGGATAACGTCGACGTTACATGAAGTTAGATATTGGATCTATCAGTGCGCGTAAAATCATGTTGGCAGCAATGTCATGCATGTCTTGGTCAGAAATAATCTGACATATTATGATCTATTGTTGTGCCAATTTTGGACGAAATCCATTTGTATGTATTAGAAGTTACATGCATTTTAGAATTAAACTTATCATCAGGCTTAGAATCATGTTAGCGGCATTGGCATAATATTAGTTACTCCAAATTAATCTAGAATGTCAGGTACTATACGTGTGCAAAGTTTAGAGTTGTTGGCTTGAATGCATTCTGATATATTAATATAAGGGTAAAAAAGTAGAGACAGCAATTATCAACAGTTGTCAGCAGCTGGTTGCTCTTAGGAATACGCATAGTGATATCTGGTTATGTACACATAGTTGACTACATACGAAATTTGGTTGAAATCCAATTGATAGTGTAGAAGTTCTATTAATTTAAAAATTTGACCTATCAGCATGCTTAGAATCGTTTTGCCAACACTGTCATGTATGGCCTCCTGGAAATTAAACTGAAATATTATTGTCTATATACACTGACCGGCAAAAAAAAAAGTGGAACACTTCAATTTTTTATGTAATTTCTAAATTTATTCCACTAAAATGTATCGGTTTTCCAATATTTGCATTATTCATGTTAATGTTCGATGGTTGGCTACAGAAAATACTGAAACATGTTTTACAACACGCTTTAACTCACAACTTTCGTTACATTTCAAAAATCTAACAGTTTTCTATTTTTTACTAATGTTCCTTTGGGCTGTTTTTTATGCCAAACAAAGCAGTGTTAATTTTTGCACTGCACTGTACCGGAACACTGGTCACTAAAAACGAGTGTTTCCACCCTTAGCGTCCATGACAGCTTGTTAGGCTCATCGAAGATTGGGGGTAATTGGTGGTAATAAACCACCCTAAGAAATGTCAATTTCTATTCACGGATGTTTCAGATGTGTGTCCTAATGCGTGAAAAGCATTTAAAATGTGATTACATCTTTTCATGGCAAATTTTATACTTTTTAAATTACTCTTCCACATTTTTGCAAAATGTGAAAAGTAGGCTAAAAATACAATACCCTATCACGGTAAGCACTTCCGAGTATTTATTAACCTCGCGGCTAAACTCAGAACCTAACACGACGTAGGTCGCAAAGTGACACTTCCACTCTTTCTACTCTATGGAGTTCTCCAACGCAAAATGTATCAAAATGGTGCCATTCTCAATCGATGATGCCGTTTGTAATATATAAACGATATGCGAATAACGTTATTAGTCCGAATAACGGTATTGAGGGAATATTTTTCGATAGATATATTCAAATAACGTTATTTCTAGTGAGCACTACCATTTCGTTCCTGCGATAACCGGTATCCGAATAACGTTATTAGTCCGAATAACGGTATTGGGGGAATAATGTTCGAGAGATGTATTCAAATAACGTTATTTATAGTGAGCACTACCATTTCGTTCCCGCGATAACCGATATCCGAATAACGTTATTAGTCCGAATAACGGTATTGGGGGATTTTTTTGGAGAGATCTATTCAAATAACGTTATTTCTAGTGAGCACTACCATTTCGTTCCTGAGATAACCAATATCCGAATAACGTTATTAATCCTAATAACGGTATTGGAGGAATGTTTTTCGAGATATGTATTCCGATAACGTTATTTCAGGCGGGCACTACCATTTCGTTCCTTAGTTAACTGATATTCGAATAACGTTATCAGTCCAAATAACGATATTAGGAGATTTTTTTCGAGTAATGTATTCCGATAACGTTATTTCAGGTGGGCACTAGTATTTCGTTTCTACGATAACCGATATCCGAAGAACGTTATTAGTCCGAATAACGGTATTAGGGGATATTTTTCGAGAGACTTATTCATATAACGTTATTTCTGTCAGACAATACTATTTCGTTTCTACGATAACCAATATCAGAATAACTTTATATGGCCCAATAACGTTACCATGCGATACAAATGACTTCCGGATATGAAACGTAACGACCACAATGTGACCAAGACCCATTTTGGTACATAATCTACCCAAACAACCATTTTCGTTATGTTAAGTTATGAAGCCTTGGAACGTGGTCCCCCCATAACAAGCATTCCATCCAAGTTCCGACCACGCCCAATGCTGCTTAACTGCGGAGTTCTCATGGGATCCGGTGTTTCAACATGGCCAGGCCGTTGGCAACCCATAGACCTACTTGTACACATATAATTAATAGCCCAAGTGTAATGGATTTGATGATGATCGCTTGATGATGGAAACTGGTCATCCAGGTGTATTTATTAATCTCATGTGGGCTGGCTGCGTGGCTCTGCGGTAACGTTCCCGCTTCCTGTGCCCAAGGTTGCAGGATCGAATCCCGGCGCAGCCAGTTGGCATTTGAGGGTGCACAAAAGCGAGGAAGCCGTGTCAGTCGATTTACTGGCACGTTAAATATCCTCTTCGGGTCTAAATTCGGGCACCCCGGCGTCTCTAAAAGCCGCAGTTAATAAAAGGGACGTAAAACCAATAACATTAATTATTATTATTATTATTATTATTATTATTATTATTATTATTTTACTATCGAATTTGGCCAACTATGGACCGCAAGGATATCAAGACTTACTGGCTTTCTTTCTCTTCTCTTCCCAGAACTTCTTCATCCTGTCACTTCTTTGTTTTCTCTCCTCCTCGGAAATGATCCGTTTGGGCCTCCTACTTGTTGGTTTCTCCTGAAATGATTTTACTCCGTCAACTCGACTGGGGAACTCTCTTCTATCGTAGGCCATCGGAGGAGGAATTCCAACTTCCGCTGTATCCCTCTTCACCTCATCTACCCATTTAGATGTAACCTTTAACCCCATGATGTAGCTGAAGATTCTTTTGGTTAGCCTGCCTTCATCCATTCGTAGTAAATGTCCGTAGAACTTTAGCCTCCGCTTCTTCATTACGTCTGTGATCTTTTCAGTATACTTGTTAAGTTCTTCATTATGTCATATATTTTCTTTTTCAGGATTAGGGCACCGCCCATTACAATTGGGTGCAATCTTGATGACCAACTGAAAAGCATTATATTATTATTATTACATGTCCTAAAAAAGGAAAAACATAATCTGAAGACTGTCAAGCGTGGTCCATATACGGACATGACGAAAATAAATAATGACAATGAAAATCCACAGCCTGCTTCCAGTCGACCGACCGGGTCAGGGAATGAAATGAATGAAGCCCCCATCTAGCGGCGAGGATATGAACTGTGCCGGCTGCAGAAGCCTGTCGTACTCCCCGGGGGCAATGATTAAATGAATGACAGATGAAATGAAATGACTGTGGAGAGTGTTGCTGGAATGAAATGTGTGCAGGGAAAACCGGAGTACCTGGAGAAAAACCTGTAAAATCTTCCAAATCGTCTCAATAGTACAAGAAAAAAATTTCATTTCTTGAAAAGTCAACGGAAATATATTTATTTGTTTGTACAGTGATTTTAAACAAATAAACAAGACGATGACCCCTGGCAGAACTGTGTCGCGTACAGCACGCATAGCAATAGGGCCGAGCGGGTAGTCTGTACACAAGTGGCGCACACAACCCATTATGCGAGAGCTAGCGGGTCCGCTAGTAATAATTAGCCTATCATTATTAGTATCTCATGAAATAATGTTTACTCTTATGATTGACACCGAATGAAACATACCAGAACCAGCGCCTAAACTTCAGAAAATGTGACATTCTCAGATCTCAAAGGAACAAAAAATAATCTATGTAAGAAACTTGAATTGAAGAAGTTTCTTTGCATATTTAATAGTGTTTTGAATATTAATGGATGTTCTTTATGTGAACTGTTAATCTCAGACAGTAGTTATTAAAATTGCATTACTTGCAAGTCATCGATCATAGCTGGCTGGGCAATGCACTTTGCACCTGCCCGACTAGTACTGCAGGTGCACCATGCACAAGGCGTGAACTCTCGGGCAGTTCGCGATAAGATACAAGTCACACGGATTGTACCGAGAATACGCTAGTGTTATGCAAAGCGCAATGTAGTGTCACCAACTAGTCGGACTACCAATAATTTAAGAACACTAACTTATTTTCAACAAAGAATTCCCGGTTTTATAATTTTGTAACAAGTTCTTTTTTTTTTCACATACAGTATATTATTGAAACTACCAACCAGCTCCGGCTTCACTCGGTATCATTAACGGTTTACCCAGCGTAAGCTTAGGCCTAATAGGTGTACTTTTGTCGAAAGAAATATGACCTATATCTGTTTTCCGTCACGGCATGATGGGTTAAAATCACTGACTGTACTATTAGTTATAAGTAGGGCCCGGATGTTGATGACATGTCATCTTTTTACTGAGCTGTCTAAAACAATGCTGAAGTACATTGAAGACAGAGATATGCTGTCACGGACACTTTTGTCTTCAAATATGTCATTTTTATTTTGCATCTTTTTGCATATTTTGTGTGCTATTTTTCCATTTTAAGAGTATATTTTTAGTTTGGTAAAATTTTTGGGTCATATTTTAGAGAAATCGGCCTTTTAATGCATATTTTTTCCCAATTTAGTCATGTCACAGCTTTATCTGAGGGAGTTACGTCTCTCAGAGTTAGCGGCAAACGACCTTCCTCACTTCAAGTACGCTACGATTACATCAGTTGATGTTGAACGCAGCTTTTAGTGATATAAAAACTTGTTGGCTGATAATCGCAGATTATTTACATTTGACAACATCAGAATGACATTGGTAGTGCAGTGCAACTGAGACTAAAGTGAACATAAACCTTTTGTTAAGTGCTAGAAATCTTTTCAGTTTGAGCTTAAATGTCATTTTAGAATTATTGGTGAGTTTATTATTATTATTTAAGATACTATTCTCCACTTTATTGTGCATTTTTCGAATTTTTAGGTCATTTATTACAGTCATTTTAGAAAATTTTAAGTGCGTTTTTAGCCTACTTCGACTTTCGCAAAAAATGAAAGTAGACTTATGAGATCACTACAGGGCGAAAAAAAGTGTGTCTCTCTGTGTGTGTGTATGTGTGTGTGTGAGTCTGTGTGTGTGTGTGTGTGTGTGAGTGTGTGTACTCTGAATGTCTGTCCGCCCCCCCCCCCTATCAATTCGAACACTGTGAGCGCAAATTGAACGAAATTTGGTACAAAGGTAGCACTAGCAAAGGACACCTCAGTGTCATGTTTTATATCGCCACCATCTTGACGGAAACGTAATGGCGGCCACACAAATGTTCAAAGCTTAAATCAAATTACAGTACGACTAACCTAATCATCCGATCTCTACCAAATTTTGCAACAACATACCTTTATGGGGGCAGCATCCTTTGACCAATCTAATAGGTCATCAGCCTAATAGTTTGCGGATGGCAGCCATCTTTGTGTCAAAATCGATTGCCCTTATTAATTCGAACACGGTGAAACAGAATGGAACGAAATTTGGTACAGAGGTAGTACTAGCAAAGGACACCCCAGTGTCATGTTTTATATCGCCGCCATCTTGACGGAAACGTAATGGCGGCCACACAAATGTTCAAAGCTTAAATCAAATTACGACTAACCTAATCATCCGATCTCTACCAAATTTTGCAACAACATACCTTTATGGAGGAAGCATCCTTTGACAAATCTAATAGGTCATTAGCCTAATAGTTTGCGGATGGCGGCCATCCTTGTGTCAAAGTCGATTACCCCTATTAATTCGAACACGGTGAAACCGAATGGAATGAAATTTTTTACAGCATCAACATCCGGGCCCTAGTTATTATCATGTGCAACGAATTCTTGTCAGACGTACAGTAATTTCAGAATGACGAGGTGCATGAAACACAAATCTTCCGTCCAATCTAAACTTGATATTCTGCGGAACGAAGGTTGAAACTGGCGTGATAGTCTCGCTCGCTAGCTCGTAAACTGTCTCGGAAGCAAGTAATTGAATGGAGATTGTTGGAAGAAATAAAAACGTTAAATCACTTATAGTGGACGATGTATTGAAGACAGAGATATGCTGTTACGGACATTTTTGTAGAACTTTTCAAGCTGAACAATTCTTATACTCATAATATATAGATATATTTAACGATTTACCCAGTGTAAGCTTAAAAGGTGCATGGACGGTAGGTTCTTTTTCCGACTCGATTCACTGAACTCGTTACTGCTCGGCTTCCTTTAGTCATAAATAAATAATTTTCTATGGAAAGCTTCCTCGAGAAAGCCTTTACAGAATGGTGAAAACCGCATCAAAATCCATCCAGTGGTTCTCGAGTTTACCAGAAACATCCAAGAAATGGTGACTTCGTTTTATACTAAGTAGAGATAGCCTAACTTGGTCACAGACATCCCATCTGTACAAAAACATTGTAATATGACTGTCAGTTTTTGAGTTTCAATTATTTTAATACAATAGGAGTATCGAGAAAAAAAAACACTAAACAATGGGATTATCTTATTAATAATTTTGTAGGAGGTACTGTCCCCGCGCCAGCTCTGTGGACGCGGGGTATGAGGTAAGGGGAGCTGGAACGATGAGTGATCGAGGGAATTCCTGCCCATGCTTATGCTTATACTACCTCAGTTGAGACATAAGACTTCAACTGTAAGGTTCTCATGGTGTTATGTCGGTGCGAAAGATAAATAAAGTTGTGCATTCTGAGGGTCGTGGTATCATAAGTAACATTATTGTAAAATGTGATGAAGAGGCTGAAAACAAACGTTTTGCTTTCACAGTAAACCAGGCGACACGAAGAGCTGCTCACTATGCTGGAGTGTCCGAATCTTTTATTAAAAAGATACGGAAGGAAACGAGGGAATTGGCTGAAAGTGGCGAGTGTAGTGTGCTGTCCACTCCGGGTAAGAAACGAAATACTAGGCCATCACACACTGTAGTGAACATTGATGATTTTGATAAATGTGTAATTCGTCGTGCTATTCAAGCGTTTTATGTGGAAGAAAAACGTGTTCCTACCATTCCAAAACTACTGCCTGTGATACAAGGCAAAATAAATTTTCCTTGGTCACACACTTCTTTACGAAAAGTAGTAAAACAAATCGGTTTCCGGTGGAAAAAATCTCAAAATCGGAGGAAGATTTTAATTGAAAGGCCTCATATCGTATCGTTGCGTCACGACTATCTAGTGAGAATAAAACAACTCAGGCAAAGTGGGCAACAGATCATTTATCTTGACGAAACTTGGATAGATAGTAATTTAACTTTTGGAAAGTGTTGGCAAAGTGAGGAAGTATTTGGAGTACAAGCTAACGTGAATTCAGGTAATAGGTTAATAGTAGTTCACGCTGGGGGTATAAACGGCTTCATAGAAAATGCTCTCCTCATCTATAAAGCTGGTACGGCAAGTGGGGATTATCACGGGCAGATGAACAGTGTGAATTTCATCAAGTGGGCCACCGAGAAGCTTGCACCCAATCTACCACCTTCATCTGTAGTTGTGTTAGATAACGCACCCTATCACTGCACACAGATAGAAAAACCACCCACAAAGTACTCTGTAAAATCAGACATGATATCGTGGTTACGCAACAAAGGAGTTACTTGCGACGAGTCTATGAGAAAAGAGGCACTATATAAATTAGGAGAAATGTTTAAACCAAAAGAGAAATTGTTTAAAATTGACTCTCATTTGCAATCCTTGGGACATACTGTGGTCCGCCTTCCCCCATACATGTGTGATCTGAATGCCATCGGACTAGCTTGGAATAAGGTGAAACGTGAGTTGCGCGAAGGAAATGTTGCCGGGGATTTATCCCTTCAGAAACTAAGAGATATTACTCTTAAAGCGATAAAATCTGTAACCAATACTGACTGGGAAGGGTACTGTAGGAGTGTTCAGAAAGTAGAGGATGAATATTGGGAGAAGGACGGCATTGTCGCTGATGTCATTGATAGCATAGTGATACACCTGGATGATGACAGTGATGAATAGTGATTCCTCCAGTGGATGTGAAGAGTGGAGTTCCGAAAGTGAGGCAGAAGAAGAAGACCAGGATTCTCCGTTAGCAACACCGCTACTCTAAGGTGAGTACATGTTTTTGCATAGTATAGTGCTACGTCATCACTGGCTTACTCACTCCACTCCACATGCCTACGAGGTCCTCAGAGCTAGCGACGGGACTAGTACAGTATATAAACCTACCGGTCACGCTGACCGAGAGCGCTAACGCGCTACGTTGTATCGGGAGATCATGGGTTTGAATCCCAACTCGCCCGTACTGAAAGTGTTTTTCCATTTTCACCACCAGGCAAATTCCGGGACGGTTCCATTCAACAGGTTCATGGCCGACCTCCTTCCAAAGTCCTTTCCCTAACCCTTTCTTAATTAGACCCAAGTTAACGGCCAGTCATCATCCCCAGTTGTATCTGCTTGGATGTAGACACACTTTCTCAGTTTTGTCTCTATCTTTAACAAGAAAGCTGCCGTGGCCTGTCAGAACCCATGTCTACCGAGGCCTCATGGTCTAGCGCTGCGCGTCAGCGAGCGTAGCTACCGCTGTTGGAAAAAGAAAGTAGGCTAAATACAAAAAATTACATAATTTTACGAAACAAACAAATAAATAAATAAAGTGAATACAATTATTATTATTATTATTATTATTATTAGGCTATTATTATTATTAATATTATTATTATTATATTATTATTATTTATTTAGTATGCTTCGACCCATACAGGATCACATAAAGCAAGTTATGATCTGTTGCTGTTATTTTTCTTGTTCTTCCAGAATTCTTTCATCATGTCGCTATGTTTAGCTCGACGTTCGTCAGTCCATTTTCCCCTAGGTCTGCTGGGCTTATCTTCTGATGCAGCTTCCCAAGTGTAGATCTTATGTCTGAAAGTTTTGCGGTCTTCGATATCTGTGGGTGAGATGTTGGCGTTATTGAGATCAGTTTGGACTTGTTTAATCCAAACCGTTGTCGTCTTTAATTTTTGTGAGTACATCAATATTTTCATTGTTAATCGGTTGTCATCTAGCCTCATAATGTGTCCATAAAATTTCAAGCGTCGTTTACGGAAATCGGTTTCAATATTTGAATATTTTTCTGTGATCTTGTGCGATTGAAAACGATATCATTCATCTGTAAGTCTTGGGCCAAGCATCTATCGGATGATTTTCCTTTCAGCTTTCTTGATGTTTTCAAGATCCCCTTTATAATTGAGGTTTAAGGTCTCACTGGCGTAGAGTGTTTCGGGTTTGATGACCGTCGCGTAATGTCGCATTTTAGTGTTAATGCTCATGCATTTTTTGTTGTAGATGTTTGCGGTTTTCCCATATGCTTTCCGCATTTTGAGTTCACGTGTTCTTTGTGCTATTCTTTCTGTGCCTGTAGGTTCAATAATTTCACCTAAGTATTTGAAATGATTAGCCGGCCCCGTGGTGTTGGGGTAGCACGCCTGCCTCTCACCCGGAGGTCCCGGGTTCGATCCCCGGCTCCGTCAGGGATTTTAAAACTGACGTGTGGGTAGGAACGGGGTGCACTCAGCCTCGTGAGGACAATTGAGTAGCTGTCTGACAGTGAGACAGCGCCCCGATCACGAAAACCAAGATTAACGGCCGAGGGGACCCGACGCGCTGATCACGCGTCACCCCAATATCTGCAGGCCGAATGGCTGGGCAGCGGTCGCTTGGTCGGCCTTAGCCCGTCATGGGCTGGATAGTGCCAGGGGTTGACTTTGATTTGAAATGATTAACCTTGTTGATTGAACTGTATTTTGTTACCAAAGTTTGGGTTTCAATGTGTTTTGTAGCCATGAATTAAGTTTTTGTGAAGGAGATTGACAACCCTACTTTCCCAGCACATTCTTTGAGGACTTCAATCTGGTTAATTGCCGTTCGTTCATCTCCGGAGAGGATTGCCAAATCATCAGCAAAAGCTAAGCATGAAACATTGATATTATCCTTCTGTCTTGCTAACACGACAGGTTTCCATATGTTGAGACTTTTTAATTCTTTTTCCCATTCTTTGATGACCTTATCGAGAACGATGTTGAACAGCAATGGAGAAAGTCCATCACCCTGCCGAACACCAGTTTTAATGGGAAAAGGTTGGGAGATCTCTCCAATGAATTTGACCTTGGAAATTGTGTCGGTTAAGGTTTGTTGGATGAGTCGTCTCGTCTTCGGATCGAGATGGTTTTCTTCAAGTACATTAAAAAGAGATTTTCGATCAATGGAGTCATAAGCCTTCTGAAAGTCGACAAATGTACAGATGGTTGGGAGATTTCGTGTGGCTCGAAGTTTCAAGGTGGATTTCAGATTGAAGATTTGTTCGACGGCTGATCTGTTTGGTCTGAAGCCAGCCTGATATTCACCGATGAGTGGCTCGAGTTGTTCTTGCGTGCGTTGGAAAAGACAGACGGAGAGGATTTTATAAGCGATGGGTAAGAGGGAAATTCCTCTGTAGTTATTTACATCAGATTTAACTCCTGTCTTGTGGAGTGGGTGGATGAGTGCGCATTTCCATTCGTCCGGTAGTTTTTCACTTCGCCAAATGTCCTGAATGATCTGTGTGATTTCCTGTAGTGATCGTGGTCCTAGATTTTTCAATAGTTCTGCGATGATTCCGTCTTCTCCTGATGTCTTTCCGTTCTTGAGTTTTTTGATGTGGTGATGGATTTCTTCTTGCGTTGGTAGTTTGGCTTCGGGTGGTATGTGTTCTGGGACTGTGTGTATAAATCGCTCAGGTGGTTCAGGACAATTGAGGAGGTCAGAAAAATAACGTGCTAGTTCTTCACAGTTTTCTTGGTTAGTGAGTGCGAGACTTCCGTCTTGTTTCTTGAATGTCAAATTTTGCGGTGTGTAACCTTTAATTCTGTTCCCGAAGGTTTTATAAAAATCTCGACTGTTGTGATTCCTGAAGTCATCCTCGATTGACTGAAGTTGCTTAGTTATAAAATTACGTTTAGTTGTCCTGATAATTTTGGTTGCCTGTTTGCGGACGCCGAGAAAGTGTTGTAAGGTTTCTGGAGATTTGTGGCTATTGTATTTTTGTAATGCGATTCGGCGATCAATAATGACTTGATCACAGTTGGAATCCCACCAGGGGTGTTTTGCTTTCTTTTTTTAGTGGAATCAGTTCTTTGGCTTTTCTGATAATTTTGCTGCACATGTCCGTCCAATTGTTCACTGGTTCTTTATCCCATTCTTCTGCGATTTTTGTTTCTTGAATTTTGGATGTGTCAAATTTTGGGATGTAATATATATTTTTTATGAATCCTCTTAGGTGAAAATTTCATTTTGATTCTTGTGAGATAATGGTCTGAATCAATGTTTGCCCCTCGTCGGACTTGAACGTCATGGATGGTTCTATAGTGTGCATGGGAGATGGCAACATGATCAATTTGGTATTCACCGAGATGTTGAATGGGAGATCGCCAAGTTTTCTGTTTGTGTGCAAGTTTCCTGAAATGCGTAGACATAACTTTGAGATTGAATTGATGACAAATGTCTACCAATCGTGTGCCATTGCTGTTTGTATTTTGGTGTGCAGAATTTTTGCCAATGATTTTTCGATAGATTTATTATTATTATTATTATTATTATTATTATCATCATCATTAATATTCAAATTCAAATTATTATTATAATTATTATTTCTATTATTATTATTATTATTATTATTATTATTATTATTATTATTTTTGTTATAGGCCTACAGATTAATAAATTCCTCAATTTACAATGGTACAATGGCTGAAAGTACGGACTACCGTCAAGCACTTTCAGAGTACATTATTCATTTAGGAATCGTCGCACTGTATGGCAAGTGTCCAAGATCACCGACTTTTGGATCTGTCCCAGCGTGTGCGCCATTCCGAAAGCCTGTAGTTGGTCCACCAGTGTTGAAGGTACAATTCCAGTTTCGGACAGAATGAGAGGCCGGATGTACACCTACTTTAGCTTCCACATTTGTTTTACTTCGATGGCCAGTTCAGTGTATTTGTTGACCTTTGGCCATATGATGTTTGTAGGTTGTGGTTGAGTGGTTCGGGTATATCGATTATCACAGATTCTTTCTTCTGTCCCTCAAGGAGAAGAATATCAGATCGGTTGGCTTTGATGGTTTTATCAGTGCGGATTTCTCTGTCCCAGTATAACATATAGGATCCATTGCCCGAAATATATTTTGGCTGGTGCTTATAGGCTAATACGGAAGTGAGTAGTCATCTAGTTCTGTACTTTTAGCCATCCCCATGTGCTCGATTTTAGCAACATTATTGTGGCACTCAGTGTAGTCCATATTTGCCAAAGTTGGACATCCACCGATAATGTGATCCAAGGTTTCATCCTGCTTGCCACATTATTAGTATTATTTTTATTATTATTATTATACGCCAACAGTATGCCTCGGACTCGGACGGAAAAAATGGAAACAGACCTAAGCTTGGTATTTCGGATTTGAGATTAGGTTTATGGAATGTAAGAACTCTGGCAACACCAGGAAAATTGGATTTAGTTACCAAGGAACTAGAAAAGTATAACATAGATCTAGTTGGTCTACAAGAGACAAGATGGCCATTAAATGGCCAAATTAACTCCAATAGCTATACCCTGTACTATAGTGGCTGTGATAATGGAAGTTACCATGCGGGTGTAGGAATTGCCATAGCCAAGAAATTTTTAAACACCTTAATTACGTTTGACCCAGTCAATGAAAGAATGTGCTATATGCGATTAAAAGGAAAGTTTCATAATATTTCTATAGTATGTTTTTATGCACCCACTGAGGAGGCAGAGGACGATGTTAAAGACTCTTTCTATGATAGTTTAGACCAACTGATGACAACCCTACCCAGCTATGACATAAAATTGTTTTTGGGAGATGCAAATGCAAAAGTTGGTAATGAAGAAATATGGAAACAGTACACAGGAGGCAACAGCCTTCATAATATTTCCAATGATAATGGACAAAGGCTAATCAGCTTTGCTAGTGCCATAAACCTTAAAATTATGTCCACTCACTTCCCTCGAAAAGATATTCATAAAGCAACATGGGTATCTCCTAATGGCATAACAAAAAATCAAATTGACCATGTTTTAGTGGAAAGTAGACACAAAAGTAGCATCGTAGATGTAAGAAGCAGGAGAGGTGCAGAATGTGGAACAGATCACTACCTAGTCATTTTCAAACTTAGACAAAAACTATGTATAGTCAAAAGAGTGAAACAAACTACAGCTCCAAAAATTAATATCAAAAGGCTTACTGATCAAACTATAAAAAATGATTTTAAACTGAAGCTAACCAACAGATTCCAAATTTTAGATCAACAAGAATCAGAACAAACGGTAGAGGAAAAATGGCAAAAAATAAAGGATTCTATCACAACAATCGCCGAAGAAGTTGTAGGCTATCGAGAGGGTACAAAAGGGAAAAACCTTGGTTTAATGAGGATTGCCAAAGATTAATAGACGATAGATTAAGAGCAAAAAAGTTGATGCTTACCAAACAAACTCTAACCAACAAACAACATTACAAACAGATAAATAGGGAGACTAACAAAACATTACGAGCAGCTAAACGGAACTTTGTGAAAGATCAGCTAAGAAAAGCAGAAGAAGATAGCAACAAAAATAATACAAGAGAATTTTTTCGCTTTGTCAGATATTTTAAACAAGGGTACAAGGCAAGATCAGTAGGAGTAAAAGATAGGAATGGCAATGTTGTTTGCAACCAAACAGAAGTGCTAGCAACTTGGAAAAAATACTTTGAAGACCTCTTAAATTGTGAAGAAGTGGCAACAAACATTGAAGAGGAATTGTACCTAAATGTCCAGCCAAAGATTAACCCTCCTACCTATGAAGAAGTTGAAAAGGTAGTTAAAAGTTTAAAAAACAATAAAGCCCCTGGAGAGGATAACATAATAGCAGAACTTCTTAAAGCAGGTGGAAGCCCTTTGCTAAAAAGGTTACATAACTTAATTGTAGAAATCTGGGAGAAGGAAGAAATCCCAGTAGAATGGAAGATGGCAGTAGTAGTTCCGATTCACAAAAAGGGAGATAAATTCGAGTGCAATAATTACCGAGGGATATCATTAATAAGCAGCGCATATAAAGTATTCTCAAGAATAATCTACAACAGACTAGCATGTTATACAGAAGAAATTCTTGGAGATCACCAAGCAGGATTTAGAAGCCAAAGATCTACAACAGACCAAATTTTTGTCTTAAAGCAAGTAATCTCCAAATATTGGGAGTTTAACAAAACAGCCCATCTTCTTTTTGTAGATTTCAACAAGGCATACGATAGTGTCAATAGGAAACAAATGTGGAAATACATGCAGCGGAATGGAATACCAGAAAAACTTATCACTATGGCAAAACTGTGCACAGAAGGGTCCAAATGCAAAATTAGAATCAATAATGAATATACCGAAGAATTTAATGTCAACACTGGAGTAAGACAGGGAGATGGACTCTCGCCTTTATTATTCAATTTAGCTTTAGAAGAAACATTGAAACGAGTAAACCAGCTCCACCCAGGCCTTGAAGTGGGAACCAAGATAAACATATTAGCTTATGCTGATGACATAACACTCATGGCAGAAAGCGAATACGATCTAAAAATACTCAACGAAACCCTTATTGAAGAAGCCAAGGAGGTAGGTCTAATGATAAATGAACAAAAAACAAAATATCTAGTTGTAGGAAGGAATGCAGCACAAGTACAAAAACCCTTAACAGTTGCTTCATACGCTTTTCACAGATGTACTGAGTTCAGATATCTGGGAATTATCATAGACCAGAATAATATGGAAGAAACAGAAATAAAATCAAGAATTCTCAGTGGCAACAAAAGCTACTGGTCTCTGCAAAATCTCTTAAAGAGTAAAATTATATCTAGAAAAACTAAAGTGAGAATTTATAAAAGCATTATACTTCCTGTTGTCACGTATGGCTCAGAAACCTGGGTATTGTCCAAGCAAACTGAAAGGAAATTAGTAACTTTTGAAAATAGAATACTACGACGCATTTTCGGACCGAGAGTAGAAAATGGCCAGTGGAGAATTAGAACAAATAAGGAATTGCGGGATCTCTACAAAGAACCGGATATCGTCGCCCGTGCCAAAAGCCAAAGACTACGCTGGGCTGGTCATGTACATAGAAGAAGTAGAGAATTGAATTTAAGGGCAGTTTTGGAAGGTGTACCCAGAGGAAGGCGGCCATTGGGACGACCGAGACTTCGCTGGTGGGACCAAGTTCAAAAAGATATGAGAACAAGAAGTTCCGTGAAGAACTATACAGCCTACTTTTCATGCCAATGATTATTCTACAGAATATGAACCTATCTAGAATAATGACGAAATTAAGTTGCTAATATCGAAATTTCCAATTAGTTCGAAATACTGTATACCTGGCATAATGTATCCTATTAGAGCACTACAGTTGGCAGCCCTGATGACTGAATATATTCTTAGTTCCGTCTCTTAAGGTACAAAATACAAAATTTGGTTGAAGTCCAATGAATAGCATGGACGTTACATGCAGTTAAACATTGGATCTAACAGCGCGCGTAAAATCATGTTGGCAACAATGTCATGCATGTATTGGTCAGACATAATCTGAAATAATATGATCTATTGTTGTACCAATTTTGAATGAAATCCATTAGTTAGTATAGAAGTTACATGCATTTTAAAATTGGACCTATCTGCAGGCTTAGAATCATGTTGGCAGCACTGACGTATATTAGTTACTCCAAATTCGTCTAGAATGCCAGGTACTATACGTGTGCAAAGTTTAGAGCTATTGGCTTGCATACTTTCTGATATATTGATATTAGGGTAACAGAATAGGGACAGCACATATTAACAGTTGGCAGCACTGGTTGCTCCTTAGAATACGCATAGTCATATCTGTTATGGTACACATAGCACATACGAAATTTGGTTGAAATCCAAATGATAGTATGGAAGTTACATGTATTTAAAGCTGGACCTGTCAGCAGGCTTAGAATCATGTTGGTAGCACTGACGTATATAAGTTACTCCAAATTAATATAGAATGTCAGGTACTATACGTGTGCATAGTTTAAAGCTGTAGGCTTGCATACTTTCTGATATATTGGTATTTGGATAAAAAAAAATTAGGAGCATTTATTAACAGTTGTCAGCCCTGGTAGGTCTTAAGAATACGCTCAGTCATATCTGGTTATGTACACATACAACATACGAAATTTGGTTGAATTCCAATTGATAGTATAGATGTTATATGCATTTAAAAATTGGACCTATCAGGAGGCTTATAATCATTTTGGCAACACTGCCATGTTTAGCCTCCTGGAAATTAAACTGAAATATTATGATCTGTACGTGTGCCAATTTTGAAATCGCTCCCATTCATATTTTCCAAGATATCCAACATGGAGCTCAAATTTCAATTGCGATTTTTTAGCAGTTGGTAGCACTGACATCATTTTCAAATATGGCCGCGAGATATTCAGGTATAGATCTTTACTCCTACCAAATTTTGTTTCTATTGCTGCAGCCGTTTAGGAGTTGATAGGGGGGGACACACACACAGCCAGACAGACAGACAGAAGGACAGACAGACAGACAGACAGACAGACAGACAGACAGACAGACACACATTTGCCCGATCTCATAAGTCTACTTTTTCCTCATTTTTGCAAAATGTGAAAAGTAGGCTAAAAATCGGAGTCACGGAGGACATAATGGATGACCGAGAAAGATGGCGCCGTGCTGTTGGCGAGGCCAAAAACCTGCTTAGGTTTGAGTGCCCATCTAGGTAAGGTAAGGTATTATTATTATAATTATGATTTCTATTATTATTATTATTATTATTATTATTATTATTATTATAATTATGATTTCTATTATTATTATTATTATTATTATTATTATTATTATTATTATTATTATTATTGATGTGTAACATCTTTCCACTCGGTATCAGTATACTTTTTGTGGGGGTGATTTTGAAAAATGAAACGGAAATGGATGGGACGGAAACAATGAGCGCGCACGGTGGCAGAGATTGATACCACGATGTACTGTCGGCCATGTGGCTTCGTGGAATGTATATCGCTTTCGGTTTACATCATTGAAGATATTCCTACAATAAATCATCTTCAAGTTGTCGTTCTTTGGTGTGAAAATATTCATTATCGGCTATCATATTTGCTGAAAACAATTATGATTAATTTTATTAAATCTTCATACTTTTGCTGTATTCTTATTTAATGTAAGCACTCGAGGTACTGTCGGCCATGTTGCTATGTGGAATCTATATCGTATACAAAATTACTTCAAGGTTTGGAGGCCCCATTAAAGATATTCTTCCTACAATAAATCATCTTCATGTTGTCGTTGTTTGATGTGAAAATATTCATTATATCATATTTGCTGAAAACCGGTCAGGATTTGGCACTGCAGTTTTACAAGTAGTTATTACAATGACCAATAGAGTTCACTGTTAACAAGGGATAACATATCACATGTTACACATCATATGCGACTACTGTAAGGCTCGTAATTTTTTTTATTATTATATTTGCTCTTTTCTTAGAGGCAGGCAACCAACATAATATAAAGGTCACTTCCAACCCATCCATGGGCCGATCACCTAGATGTTAGGCCCCTTAAAACAACAATTATCATCATTATTATCATCATAACCCATCCATTGTTTACTAGCCTCCTCCCACTCGAATTTAATACACGGTTTAACTGTTCAGGTACCGATTATGGGATGAAAATAACTGTTTGCCGTAGATACAAAATCTCAGGATGCTACTGTGTGAGATGACACCCGCAGGGGACAAAAACATATATTTTTCAAACATCTTAAATGTGCAAATTACGCAGCTGGTGGTCACAATATTTGCCGGTGACCCTGCAATGAAACATGTATGATGGGATAGGCGAGGAACCTGTTACAGCATATTAACATAACAAGGGTCTAAAAATAAAAATATTCTTCCAGTTCGTCATAAAGTACTACCACAGCCGCCGTCTGTGGCCTCGGGGTACGTATCGAGACTCCGGTTTCAAAGGTCCCGGGTTTGATTCACAGCTCTGCCATGAGGGTTGTAACAGAGTAAATTCAGCCCCAAGAGTCAAAACAGAGAAGAATTAGCTTCGACTCACACCTCAGCTGTCTTAGAAGTCACTTTTTCTTAGTTCCCCGCTT
The DNA here is from genome assembly GCA_946902985.2 of Meconema thalassinum. Taxonomy (NCBI): domain Eukaryota; kingdom Metazoa; phylum Arthropoda; class Insecta; order Orthoptera; family Tettigoniidae; genus Meconema; species Meconema thalassinum. The sequence continues at coordinate 1,002,550,318 of OX336388.2, read as the reverse complement.
CTATTACACTAATAATAATAATAATAATAATAGTAATATCGTATGGCCTCGGGTGCCTGGTGCAAGCTTTGTTAATTGACACCCAGAGGGTAGCTTGCATGTCGAATTTCGTCGTTCCATTGAACGCTATGCAAGTCAAGGAGGTTAGATATCTAAACTCCTTGACACTACACAGCTTTCAAGTAGAGAATGGAGGAACTTTGTGTTGGCGAAAAATCCCGAGATTATTTTTGCCATTGAACACGGCCTACAGAATTCAAATGGGTTCTTTAACATGCCAACAACGTATGACATGAGTGTCGTGATTTTTGTCGCCTTAAAAAATAAAATCACTTACCATGGCCAGGAGCGAACCTGCAATCTTGGGGTTGGTAGTCCGACACTATAACCACTCACCCACCGTGGCAAGCTCTATTACACTTAAATGCTGGGATGGTTATTAACTTAATACCACGGCCAACTCCTTCCACCCCCTAGCCTCAATGAAAAATGCACACACTACTACAGCTTTCACAATGTCACAGGTTATCATACAGATGTGCCCATGCAAAGAAGATAGACGTACAGCTGAACGACACAATGAGGATTGTATCAGGAACCATCCAATCTACACTTTTGAAATGGTCAACAGTACTCTCCAACATCCCGCCTCCTTAGCTTCGAAGACAAATGGCACTGAAGAGAGAATGGCTTAAATATTGTGACAACCCTCTCTTGCCAATACACCTAGACTGCTCAGCTAAAGATCTCAGGCTGAAATCCCGGAATCCATCTTGGAGACAAGGAAGGAGGATGGTCCAAGGGCAGTCTCAAGTGAATGTAGCTTGGCACAGCGAGTGGCTGACTTCAAATCCAGACAGATTAGGTCTTATCTCGGATCCAGTTAAGCAACCCCTGGTTTTGACCTTCCCAGGAAAATCTAGACGTCGCTGAATCGTACGAGGGCTATTCCATAACTAAGGTCCGTTTTCTTTATTTAAGCCTGTAGTTAGTGCGCACGCCGCATCAAGCGTGCGCGCTACCTCCCGGCATCCTTTGCGAACAAGCAGGCGTCCTTTGCAGCTGTGTAGCTAACCTGTACGCTGAACTGTGCATCTTTACAATGTTCAAGATTATTGATTCGCCCGCCGCGTGTGAGGTACGATCTGTGATACGTTCTTTGAGTGCAAGAAACAAGTCGGCTGCAGACATTCATCGTCAGCTTTGTGAGGTGTATGGTGATAATGCAATGACGGGAGGTAAAGTGAGAAAATGGGTACGCGAGTTCAAAAGTAACCGTGAAAATGTTCATGACGATGAACGCTCAGGTCTGTGATCACAGACGACTTGGTGACTGCATTTGACACGAAAATTCACTAGGACCGAAGATTCATGATAACCACTCTATCAATGGATTTTCCTCAAGTGTGAATTCTTGGTTGTCAGAGCAGGCGGCAAACTTTTATGCCGAGGGATTTGAGAATTTAGTTTTAAGGTATGGCAAGTGCCTAAATAACGAGGCAACTATGTAGAAAAATAGAGGAAGGTATGTAAAACCTAAAAATAAATGTGGTTTCAAAATAAAATGTTCGGTTAATTTAAAAAAAATAAACGGACCTTAGTTTTGGAATAGCCCTCGTATAAGAACTCAACAAGGTAGATGTCAGTTCTGGAAGCTCAAATGGAAAATTGCCGAGAATCCTTTCTGTAACTGTGCAGATGTGCCGCAGACCATCAGTCACATCACTATGGATTGGCCACTCCGAAGGTACAATGGTACAATGAAGGAGATTCATCAAGCTAGTGATGAAGCTGTAGAATGGTTAGAGAAATGAGACATCCAGCTCTTGCAACATTGAAGCTACTTGCAGATCAAGTGTCAATCTGTATATATTTACTTGTAAATACTGTATATGTAAATAATTGTATAACTTATTGCATCTTCATGCCATACGAATTATATAAATATATCATACAGATTCCACACAGTCCGAAGTACACGATGTCTGTTTGTTATAACTCTTCAGTCGGTTTGCCCAATGACTGGGTGGGGTTACAATGTATACTGTATAGTAAATAAATTAATACATAATTAAATAAATACATTCATTAATTAATGGCATTAGAGGTGTTTCGCGCTACGATTGATAAATAAATTCAAGGGGTTCGAGGAAAAGCAAAGTATTAAAGACAAGAAAAGATGAAGAAGTTCTGCGAAAAGACAACATGACTAACCAGCAAGTCAATAGTTTCCCGCGATCCAAAGTAGGCCAAAATCAAAGAAAAATAATAATTAATTAAATAAATAAATGAACAAATAAATCAATAAATAATTAAATAAATAAACACTCCTCAATAAGATACTTGTATTAGTTGAAATCACTATTAAATAATGGGCAATACATTACCAGCCAAGGTGGCCGAGAGCACCAACGCGCTACCTTGTGCTTCGCTGGCATCGGGAGAGCATGGGTACGAATCTTTTCCTCGACCGGTCCCTTCAAAAGGTTCACGGCCGATTTCCTTCCAAAGAAAAAGAAAAGGCCTTTGGCTGCATTAATAAAATAATTATTTATTTTATAGCATAGACTACTATCTCTGCCCGGCATGCACGGCTATGTCAATCAAAGAAAAAAAGAAAGACATAGACAAAACAGAAAGAAAAAAAAAGAAAGTGTTTGTGTTGTAATTTTGTTTAATGAAATGCTTTTGGATACACAAAAAAATGTTTGTTTTTACGTCTGGTGCATACTTGAATAAATCAGAAGGCTTCCTGACGCATGAGCTGGTCGCATACACCTGTCATTGTGAGAAGCATGGAATTTCTAAATTGAGTCCACAAAATTGTAGGGATTGTCCTTGTGATTTGTTGATGGTCGTGGTAAATTCGAATCGCAACGAAAATTGCACAAGTTTGGAAACACATAAACTGCCACTACACTGTATGAAATACACTCATTTGTTAAAACGACTCGCATGCCAACTATTTAAAATGGATATAGCCTACTAATTCATAAACCTTCGCGGGAGTGTGCGCAACAACTCATCAAAGTTGGATGAATGGTTCATGAACGCATACGGGACTTGGTTCAAACTATTCACGCGTCATCGCTCATTTGTTGAATCTACTCGTGCAACACCTATTGCAAAATTGATTAACTCATTCAGAAACATTCCCGGGAGTGCGATTCGCTCCACCAAATAAACTTTGGTTAGTTTTGGTGTGCTATCCCGCGAAAATTTCCGAATTAGTAAGTCAATTCACAATAGGTGGCACGCGAGTTGTTTCAACAAATGAAGTTTGCAATATTTTATATATTTTTATATACTGTAGAAGGAAGGCTGAAGGAACATCTTGATGTAGACATAAATGTATGGCACTTATTAACGACCTACCGAATGGGATTCGAAGTGACTGCCGATTCTGTAATATACCGAGAAATTCAAACATCACAAGACAACACTCAGTTACAAACTGACCTCAACCTGGTTCATAAATGGGCGGTTGATAACAAAATGAAGTTAAATATGAGTAAATGTATTCTCATGAGAATAGGGAGAGGGCGAAGGCATGATTTTCAATATAATATCGGCTCCGAAATACTTGTGGAAGGAGACTCTTGCAAATACTTGGGCATCCATGTAAGGAATGATATGAAATGGAGTACTCATGTGGGTCGTGTCGTCTCCAAAGCGTACAAATCACTTAATTTTGTAATGAGGGTATTAAAAGGCTGTAGCTCTAACGCAAAAGGATTAGGAATTGGAATACGGCTCATCGGTTTGGGGAAGCCTCCATGGCTTAGGCGGCAGCACGCCGGCCTCTCACCGCTGCGTCCGTGGTTCAAATCCCGGTCACTCAATGTGAGATCTGTGCTGGACAAAACGGAGGCAGACTGGTTTTTCTCCGGGTACTCCCGTTTTCCCTGTCAACATTTCATTCCAGCAACACTCTCCACTACCATTTCAATTCATCTGTCATTCATTTAATCATTGCCCCAGAGGAGTGTGTCAGGCCTCGGCAGCCGGCACAGTTCATATCCTCGCCGCTAGATGGGGGTCGAGACTGGAAGCAGGCTGTGGATTTTCATTTTCTCAGCGGTTTGGGACCCATATCAGGTAGGGCTCATCAATGAGCTGGAGATGGTACAAGGAAGGCTGCTACTGTAGGTTTATTTATTTATTTGTTGATGGTACACAACAGGGCTCAGTGTGCGCCCCAATAGCAGTGCACCTACACAGTAAGATACATTTCCTGTTATGTCTGCATTATATCTTAATGTAATTCTTAAAACTAAGAAGTTTAAACAGATCAAAATGCATAGTAGTAAAAAGATAATATAAAAACTAAATCTAAATTTGATCTAATGACAAATATAAAAATAGGTTTTGAAATTATTACATAATAAACTAAAAGGTAACATTAATAACTAGGGAACAGGCCTATCCACTTATATACATTGTTGATTCTGTTCTGTGTGATAATTTTATTTCAAGTATTGTAACGTCTTTACTTACGTTGGGATGACAAGTGTAACGGTTTTCCTTTGCCCTCACTTTTGCGTGACAAATATAATGCTTCTACTGGCCCTGCCTTGCCCTTTGAAATATTTACTCAGCCTAAGATATGTTGTTTTAATGGGCGCCAAGACCTCAACGCTATGTTGAAATCTAAATTTATATTTAACAACACCTAGCTCTGGTAGAACACCTTCAAGAATCTTTTCACTCAGATCGTGGTATGATTTGATCATTAACCTAACAAACAATTGTATCAGGAGAAGGAATTGGTCTATATCTAATGCTACCTACTGAAAGCAAAGATTGCATGGTTAAAAGAAATGAATTTATTATATAAAACAAGTATTGCAAAATTAATAATAATAATAATAATAATAATAATAATAATAATAAGTTTGAATTTAAATTGGAGCGTTGCGATTTGAATATTACCGCTAGAAAATTACGTGAAAACGGAGTCGGATAAATTACTGATTTTACTCTTATTCCCAAGCAATGAAGTTACTGAAATACTGAATATTAAACAAAGAGACGAGAGATTGCGTAGTTCTGAGTCATTCGCGCTTACCACTGGAAATTGCCGAAGCATTTCCCTCGTACTGGATGTTGAAGAGAGCTTCCCACAGCCTCCTGGTCGTCGTCACCTTCTTCGTTAGTTGATTAGATACTTGTAGATATGATAACTTATGGTCCGAACATCGGAACCAACCACACGTACAACCACACTGGTTAAGTTTTACAAAGATAGTCCTCCACTCCACGGCGCGCAAACGATATATGCACTCGTCGGCTCCCCACTCCGGTGCCGAATTCCACCTTACAAGGTCTCCACTGATTGGCTCAGCCACCCCGCTATACTCCCCTCCTTAGGCTCAATACACACGGCGCGCGGATAATGTCGATTGCCGTTCCAGACTATTTCGCCTTTTCTTGACGCTGCAACCCAGGATTGCGACATGCTTCTTTACAAGAATAAGTCTGTAGCCGAATTCCCCAGTGAGTCATCTCTCTCATAATACCCTAATTGACAAAACTCCGTAAAATTCCGTAATCATATAATTTTCTATGATAATGTTGTTCGTAATAATTTGCTTGATAGTGTTTTCTATGACATAGAAAACCTATCTGTATGCTTATAATTTTATAAAAATGCTCCAAAAATACCTTAATAATAATAATAATAATAAGTTAATAATAATAATAAATTAACATGAAAACTTCTCTTGGCTGAACAATTTGCCGCGTAAATAAATATAGAATAGCTTCCTACTGACTTATGTCAGTGGCATAAAATCCCCTCGTAAAACACGTTACATATTCGCCTCGGATCATCGGATGATTTACCGTGACGACGGTCAATTATCCGATTATCCCAGACACGTTAATAATCCCCATCCAAAATACATATTACATAAATGAAATCACCCTAAATTACATATATATACACTCATAATTTTTCTTTACGCACTTTGCGTCAAAGTTTGTTGTCACTATGGATTGCACTTTGCAACCAGTCCAATGTTTTTCATATAGAATAATGTTCCACGGATATTTCCGCCTCTCAAATTTCTCTATGTTGGAAAAATAGACATAAATAATGTCCTTATGGTGAAATTTAATCGCACTTATCACTGAGCACACGATCACACTATTGTGGCAGCGCATCGAGACCATAATACTTAATCTCTCTTTATATAAGACGGAATTAATATTGGCTTCTGAAAAAAAAAACAGTAAGTGCGCATTACATATAACACCAAATATTTCAGTGCCGTAATCGCCCTGTCTTCTTAAGTTCCCGTAGACCATATTCTACCTAATACTAGTTCTCAACACAGACCAGTTCTCCTCACACAAATAATACCTTTGTACCAATTACCTTAAATTACACACTTACAAATCTTACATGGCGAGGCCGTAAACAGAAATCACGTGTGCTGTTATGTATGAGTTTCATGAAGGACTGTCTCGCCTTCTGATGGCCCATCTTTTGTCTCGTGGACGCCTTAAGCAAAAATACCCTATTCAAGCGCTCACCCATCTCTAGGAGACAAATGGGAATTCACCAGCGCTACCAAATTCTGGCCTTGGTGTATCGAGACATTTTAGTGCTCAAGAGCATCCGACAATCCCGTCATATTTCCCTGTACCTTACAAACTCTCAATTACTTACATACTATCCTCCTGTGTGACTTCTGATACGCCTGCCTGGAAGACCAGATCTTCCCCGCACCAAATACCACACTTACTCATTTGATAGGCTGGCTCGCCAGCTAAACACACTTACTTTATGACACATACTTTCGTAGACTATGTATATTATACGTCCCGTATAATCTGTTTCCCTCACTATACTCCAGCACATATGCTGTTTTGCCAATACGTTTGGAAACTATAAATGGGCCCTCGTAGAGATAAAAGAACTTGGACATGACTTTCTCTAGCTTATTTGACTGTTTCGGCACTCTAAGTAAGACTCTGTCTCCCGGCTCGAATAGGTCAAATTTAGTTTCTTTTTGTTGGCGAATTCTCTTTTGTGCTGACTTAGATAAATTCTGTTTCGCCAACTGGACAATGTAATCCAACCCTGGTTGCTTTCCCTCATTTAAACCCAACACCCTCGCTAGTTCATTTTGTGGTCTCTTTCCGAAGTGAACTTCGTATGGCGTCAATTTCGTGCTCTCATGCTGGACAGAATTCAGCCAAGTCTCGACCTTGGGAAGATGTCCAACCCAGGCCGTATGCTTGTCTTGCACTAGAGTCCGAAAAAGACGAGCCACTTCCCTTAATGGACGTTCTGCAGAATTACCCTGAGGGTACCTTACAGAGGAATGAACGTGTGTAATACCAGCTTCCTGCATACTGGTTCTCCATTTCTTTGCAGTAAACTGTGGTCCACTGTCAGATAGTGTCCTGAGAGGAACGCCAAACTCAGGTACATACTTATTAATGATCAGACGGCTACACGCTAGTCCCGTGGCTTTCCTTAGCTTGACATACTTACTAAAAGCGTCAATAACTATAAAAATGTACTCGTAGCCGTACTGTCCTTTAACGATCGGGCCAAATAAATCCACACACAGTAGTTCGCCGGGACTACTGGTGAAAACTGCAGATCTCTCCCCCACTAAATATTTAACTGGATATTTACTCCTTTGACAGGTGTCACACTTAGCTAAAATCCTCCTAACATCCCTTCCCATTTTACTCCAAATGAAGTCACGACCAATTTCATAGAAGACCTTGGCAGCACCAAAGTGTCCTAATTCCCTATGAATGAACCAAATTAGCTCCTCCCGCATAGTGGCAGGAACACATATTGCCCACCGATTATTCCTACATTTCCTTGCAAGAGGCCATCCTGCATCTTGTACGCGAACCGTCCTACTTTCACATACTCTTCTTCACCTATTTCCAACCTAGCCAGTGGCTCCCTTAACTTAACGTCATCACGTTGCTCCACTAGCATATTTGTCAGTGTCTGTAATGATGCCCTGTTGCTACTGTCCACACATGCACATATTAAAATACCGTCCTCTGCTTTAACCACAGGATAATCCCTACATAAAATAGTGTCCCTTGATAGCATGTCTGCAAGAATGTTATCTTTACCTTTGATATATTTTACTGTGAATTAGTATTCCTTCAGAGCAAGAATCCACCTACTAACTCTGTTAGAACTGAGTTTACAAGTCCTCATATACAGTAATGCATGGTGATCTGTATGGATCTCAAATTTCCCCCCTACTAAATACATTCTAAATTTCCCTAAACTGAAAACAATACCTAAAAGCTCTAACTCAGTAATCGTGTATCTTTTCTCTGCTGCTGTCAGTCCTCACGAGGCTAAAGATACAATGCACAGATTATCCTCATCATCTTTCTGACATAATACTCCAGCAATGCCTATATGTGAAGCATCTGTCATAATCATATATTCCTTATCTTTCAAAGGATATTTCAGCACTACAGCTTTCTCAAAACCTTCCTTCAGCGATCTAAAAGCCTGATCATGCTTGGACTCCCATCTCCACCGAGTCCCACTTTTAAGCAATTCCCTGAATGGTTCTACCAACCCTGAGTATTTAAGAACGAACCTCCTGAAAAAGTTGCAAATTCCCATGTATGTTTTTAACTGTTTAACATTCTGTGGCACCTCTGCATTAAGTATCTTATTAACCCTACTTTCCTCTGGTGTCACACCTCTACTCGACACTCTGACCTAAAAACGTCACTTCTGATTGACAGAATGACGACTTAGACAGCTTCAAAGTGAACCCTGCCTGATCTAACTTCTGAAAAACTATATCTAAATGACGTAGATGCTCCTCAAATCTGCGTGAACTAATTACCATATCATCAATGTAAATGGTTACAAACTCTCCTGTGTCATCCCCTAATGTGATGTTTAAAGCCCTAATTAAAGCTGCTGAACTACTCTTTAATCCATAAGGTGTTCTACAAAATTGATAAAGGTTATATTTATGACTAAAAGCTGTAAATGGTCTATCTTCGTACATAAGTGGCACTTGCCAAAAACTGGAACTCAAATCTACACAAGTGAAATAATTCTTCCCCTCAAATGTTTGCATTAATTCCTCTATTGACATAGATTTTAGCTGATCTGAACTAATTCTACTGTTAACGAAACGAGCGTCTAAACAAATACGAACCGTGCCGTCGGCCTTGGGTACCGTGATCAAAGAATTAACATATGGACTGTTAGAGTGCTCAATAATCCCATCTTTAAGCATCTGGTTAATTTGTGCCTCAACTGCACTCTGATAAGCGAAAGGCACAGGATATCTATGTCCTGTGAATACTGACCTATCAATAACGTTCAATGAATGTGTATAGCAATTGGCCATACCAATGCGATCCTCAAAAACTCTCCTATTACACAATAACACATCATAGAACCGAACACATTGTTCCACCTCTATATTTCCCTGAAATGCAGCATCACGTAACGAGTCCTCTAGACTACCGTTCGTAATCACACTGCCCACAAAACATGGAGAACCCCGCTCTACGCTGGCGATATCTCATTTAAAGTACAAATCACACCTACAACACTAATTCTCTGAATATGGTCATTGAACGCTACTTCTACTTCAGAATCTCCCCATTTAAATTTCAAACTCCCTACATCATAACATAAGTTACCAGACTCTCTACTTAGCCACTCTGAACCCAAGATAACACTGAATACTAAATTTGGAATTACGAGACAAATCTGCTTTTCTATATGATTATTAATTTTAATGCCTACTAAAACTTGCTTAGAAATTACTTTAGACCTCTTTCCAACAGCTGTGATAACAAAAGTGCTTTTAATTGGCATCTCCTCAAAATTTACTCCAGTTCCTTTCATTTCATCATAAAATGCACTACTTATGCAACTCTTCATACAACCACTATCAATTAAAACATCTGTGTACGCCTCGGACACGTTAAATTTAACTATGGGGCTCTTACTGAGCACCTCCTGAATAATACCTTCATCATTTAGTTCACGTAATAATTCATTTCTTCCATTTAGGTCATAGGGTTCCTGTAAAAGTGTATGGACAGGGCAGGTTACAGACTGAGATTCTGACCTTACATCGCAGCCTGGTTCGTGTTTAAAGCATTACTACCGCTTGGTGTAGTACTACTTACTACTGCACTGGTCTGGTTGTTCTGGGTTGTGTTAACGGTATCTCTCTGTCCGTTATTACCATTGGGCTGATTCCCTCCTTGACCCCTGTTCTGGTTATAATTATTATTGTTATTATACCTCCCTTGGTTACCCCTAAAATCATTATTTCGGCCTTGATTTCCCCTGAAATCATTATTTCTACCTTGGTAGTTCGTACCATTCCCATTTCCTCTGTACTGGTTCTGCTGATTATTATTATTTTGTTTCCCCCTAATTTGAATGCTGGCCCCTTCGCCACTGTTCCCTTGAACTTCCTGGTTCCTATTCTCATTAGGCCTGTTATTATTGTTACCCTGGTTCCTACCGAAACTCTCCTCGTAACCACCTCTTCCCAGAGCATCGAATGTACTCAATAAATTCTCCACTTGTGAAATAGATTTAACATTTTGGATACAGGCAGCTTCCTTGATTCTATATGGAAAATGTCTTAGTAACAGCCTGACTACATCACTTTCCTCCTTCAAACCATCCAGATATTTGCACGTTAATACCTGTCCTAAAAAGTACTCGGTCATAGTGTAGTTGCCTCTCGGGTTATATTTCCCACACACAATTCCCTCACGATGCTGAGACTGAATTACCTCATTCCAAAATTTCTCACAAAATTTAACTTTAAAATCTGAAATATTCTCGAAATTGTCTCTGTAGACAGCAAACCAGTTTCTTGTCTCCCCTACAAACGCTTGCTCTAAAATTTCAACTACCTGGCACCACTCAATACTACCATCTTCCAACCTCTCCCCGAATTTATTTTCTATTGTGTTCATGAACTCCATTGGACAACCCTGCCGATTACTAAATTTGCCTAGTTCTATTTCCCTGTTGTGCTATTCACATAAACTGGCCTACTCTGACTATTTTCCTGCCTAATTCTAGCTTTCAACTTCTGTTCTAATTCAGCAATTTTCTCCTCAGCTTTTCTTTCAATATTAGTTACAGTTAACCTAATGCTCCCTTCCGATGCTTCAACTTTACCACTTAATTTAGCTTGTTTCTCACTAATCTCATTAATGCTTTCCTTATTCCTCTCACTTAAATCATTAACTTCAGTGATTATTTCTGCATGAACTTTATCAATTCTTCCCCCCAGCTGTTCTTTAACCTCTTTAGTTGCTACCTGAATTTTGTCAATTTCTCCCCCCAATTGCTTTTTGACCTGCTGTGTTTCAAGTTGCACTAGTTATTTTAAATTTTCAGCCTGTGTACTGATTCTAATTTCTAACTCCTCCTGTACTTTTCCTAATTTTCTGTCTACATCTGCAATAATCTCTTTAGCTTTCTCTTCCATCACCCCTCTGATCTCACCTCTAATCAGCTCAAATTTATCACTAATTTCCCTACTGTTTTGTTCAAGTTTAGCATTTAAACTATCGCTCAATTCCCTATTACTCTCTTTATTTTCCCTACTATTTTGTTCAAGTCTAGCATTATTTTGTTCAAGTTTAGTATTTAAAGTTTCAGTACTCTCTCTATTTTCCCTACTGTTTTGTTCAAGTTTAGCATTTAGAGTTTCAGTACTCTCTTTATTTTCCCTACTATTTTGTTCAAGTTTAGCATTATTTTGTTCGAATTTAGCGTTTAAAGCGTCTGTGCTAATTTTATTTTGTTGCATAAACTGAAGAAACAAACTCTCTAACCCTGCTTGACAGTTTTGATTACCCCCCTCAGTATCGGGATTTACCTCCGACATCTCTGTACTGCTTTCATTTCCAAGATGAGCCATTCTGCTCGTATCTTCACTATCCAACTGGTGACCACTACGCAACTTCATCTCTTCCTCAGCACTACCCATGCTGATACACACCGATAAATGAAAACCCCCCAAAATACAGGCACAGAAATATATACCCTTCTCCTTCCACAAATGTTATTAGGTTTTCGGTCTCACGTTGGTAGCGACAAGTGTAACGTCTTTACTTACGTTGGGATGACAAGTGTAACGGTTTTCCTTTGTCCTCACTTTTGCGTGACAAATGTAATGCTTCTACTGGCCCTGCCTTGCACTTTGAAATATTTACTCAGCCTAAGATATGTTGTTTTAATGGGCGCCAAGATCTCAACGCTATGTTGAAATCTAAATTTATATTTAACAACACCTAGCTCTGGTAGAACACCTTCAAGAATCATTTCACTCAGATCGTGGTATGATTTGATCATTAACCCAACAAACAATTGTATCAGGAGAAGGAATTGGTCTATATCTAATGCTACCTACTGAAAGCAAAGATTGCATGGTTAAAAGAAATGAATTTATTATATAAAACAAGTATTGCAAAATTAATAATAATAATAATAATAATAAGTTTTAATTTAAATTGGAGCGTTGCGATTTGAATATTACCGCTAGAAAATTACGTGAAAACGGAGTCGGATAAATTACTGATTTTACACTTATTCCCAAGCTATGAAGTTACTGAAATACTGAATATTAAACAAAGAGACGAGAGATTGCGTAGTTCTGAGTCATTCGCGCTTACCACTGGAAATTGCCGAAGCATTTCCCTCGTACTGGATGTTGAAGAGAGCTTCCCACAGCCTCCTGGTCGTCGTCATCTTCTTCGTTAGTTGATGAGATACTTGTAGATATGATAACTTATGGTCCGAACATCGGAACCAACCACACGTACAACCACACTGGTTAAGTTTTACAAAGATAGTCCTCCACTCCACGGCGCGCAAACGATATATGCACTCGTCGGCTCCCCACTCCGGTGCCGAATTCCACCTTACGTGGTCTCCACTGATTGGCTCAGCCACCCCGCTATACTCCCCTCCTTAGGCTCAATACACACGGCGCGCGGATGATGTCGATTGCCGTTCCAGACTATTTCGCCTTTTCTTGACGCTGCAACCCAGGATTGCGACATGCTTCTTGACAAGAATAAGTCTGTAGCCGAATTCCCAGTGAGTCATCTCTCTCATAATACCCTAACTGACAAAACTCCGTAAAATTCCGTAATCATATAATTTTCTATGATAATGTTGTTCGTAATAATTTGCTTGATAGTGTTTTCTATGACATAGGAAACCTATCTGTATGCTTATAATTTTATAAAAATGCTCCAAAAAATACCTTAATAATAATAATAAGTTAATAATAATAATAAATTAACATGAAAATTTCTCTTGGCTGAACAATTTGCCGCGTAAATAAATATAGAATAGCTTCCTACTGACTTATGTCAGTAGCATAAAATCCCTTCGAAAAACACGTTACGGTATGAATTAGAGTGACTGGATTATAATTTCCAAGAACGGTCTAATTGAGAGACAGAAATCTAGTTTCCAGTTTACACGAACCGCATCGTTGTAAATACTGCAAAGCCTCCATGCAGGTGAATTGTTATGTGAAGTAGTATTGGTTATATCATTTTTGAATGTTATGGTTGATCTTGTAGTTAAGCGAGGGATGTTGAAATTTAGGAGCGATAGGAAAAATGAGTTATCAATTTGACCGTTAATGACTTTATAAGGGAATGTCATATCATTCACTTGCCTTCGAGACTCCTAACTAGTCATGCCGAAATTCAACAAAAGTTCACCCTAGGGTACCATGTGTGGGTAATTGCGCGTTATTTTGAGGTGTTAATATCTGAGGAATTTCTTTTGAACTTGCTCAATGGACTTAATGCATGTTTTCTGCCAGGGACTCCATACTTGGCTGGCGTACTCGAGCTTGGATCTCACCATGGCAGTATAAAGGTTTATGCAGGTACTGGTCCTAATGAATGGCTTAGTGTTTCTTATTATAAACCCTAACATGCGGTAAGCATCCCCGACCGTCTTTTGCACATGACAAGTGAAAGCAAGCTCTCGGTCAAACAAAATCCCTAGATCTTTCTTCTCGCTTACTGTTTTCAATGACTTAGGTCCAATTCCATAAACAAATGTGATTGGGTTCATCTTACGTGTAAAGGTCATAACAACACACTTCGGTACGTTTAAGTATAATTTGTTTTCTATACTCCATTCTATACTCCATTGTGCTCAACGATTTTTATCCTGGAAGTGGTGTAACTCGGATGATAGAAAAACTGGGGTGGGAATCTCTGGAAGATAGAAGGACGAAATCTAGACTATACGCTATGTTTAACACTTACACTATTCGGCTAGCATGGGGAGAACTAAGAAAACGTCTGGGAAATCCCACTAACCTGAGCTGGACAGATCATCCAGATAAAGTTAAGGGCCGACCGTAGCGTACAAATTATGGGAAATATTCTTTCATTAATCGTGGTATTGATAGTTGGAACTCATTACCTGCCTCAGTCATAGAGCCTTTCCCCAAACATATTGATGTGTTAAAGAGAAGATTGAGTATACTACGATGTAATTACTGTAGTTCCTAAATTGCGAATTGTGTATATTGTGTTTGATGTTAGTGTTGGTAATTTTCTGTATTTGTACACTTTGCCTCCGGGGAATTACTCCCATTTGCAAATATATACACCGCGGACAGGCCAACAAGGACCACGCAAATATCACTTCTTTATAGGTCTAGTTTCCTTCTTTCTCTTCCAGAAGTCTTTCATCCTGGTCGACTGCGCAGCTCTTCTTTCAGCAGTCCATTCTCCTCTGTTGAGATTCTTCTTCTCCCCGACAAGAATTTTGAGGCCAAATTATTTTTTTCTGTACTCGATTCGATTTAGACAATCTTCTTCAGTAATTTTGAAATTTTGAAGTTCTTCTTTCTTTTGTTTTACATAGCCTCCTAGCCTTTTATAGTTCCAGATTTTATCAAAAATTTGTTTGCTTAACCTTGAGCAATCCATGCGGACCATAGGCCTATGTCCGTAGAACTACAGTCGCCATTTCCTGATCATCACTTCAAGGTTGTCGATTTTACTATCAATTTCTGCATTGGATCTCAGTCTATTACCTTCCTGTGTTTTCCTAGGATCATAAATCCTTCTTAAAATTCTTCTTTCTATCTTGAGCAAATTCTCCATTCCGGTTATATTTGTAATTTCCATGCCGTACAAGATGACTGGTCTAACAACTGTATTAAAATGTCGTAATTCTGCATTGATAGACAGGTTCTTTTTATTGTATATAGCCTATTTTTTGTACAAAAATTTAATCTTTCCAATTTCCCTTTTAGGTAGATTTCATTAGAAAGCTAACTATTGCAATGGGTCCCATGTTTCGACTTCCGGAAAATTTCGACATATCTTCGCGTTTCACATCCCCCAGACCCCAAAACCACCGTCAGTTCAAAAGTTTATATATAATTTATGTATATATATATATATATATATATATATATATATATATATATATATATATCAGTTTCTTGTGGACACGATAACTGCCGTAATTTTGCACCAATCACTTTGAATTTTTTACATAATATGTATCCCTATAAAATCTCGGTCGAGTTCGTTAAAGGGCAAAATCGGTCAAAGGGGGTGAAAATGGGGGGCTTTTTTCGAAAAAGTGAAATATCGCTATAACTCTCTTAATACATGAAATATCGAATCCCTGCAAAGTTCATAATATGTGTCGGATAAGTGCCAAAAATTTATGTCAAATAAGTTTTTTGATAGCACCAACCATTGACCAAAGGGGTGGGAAAAAGTGGGTTTTTCGGGAAACATTAATCATGTATCTCTTAATAGGCACAATATCAAAACCGTACAAAATGGACAATATTCCCCTAATAATTACCTAAAACTTTTGTCTGAAAGAATTTTTGATATGACCCACCATTACGCCAAGGGACGAGAAAAATGATTTCGGAATTATAAGAAAATGCCAAGAGCTATCAGTGGTTGCCATGGCAACACTACTAAATTGATGAGGCATGGGCCATCAGACGTTGCCATGACAACGCACTTGCACGAGATCAGATTCAGTATTTCCATCTGACTAAGTGGTTGGTTGGTTGGTTCTTAAGTTTTGGGGCTGCGACAACGCGGTCATGTATCCCCGTGTACTTTGGGTGTGTGTAGAATCTGTCTGATAACCGGTGTTAATTGTGATGACTGTATTAGTGTGTGTTATCTGTTTGTTAATTGAAGTACTGCAACTAACAATTCTTCAGATAGTTCCTACTTTTGCCGCCAAGCGCCACTGTCAACGACTACGAGGCCAAGTTCAGAACTGAGCTACTAGACGCCGCCGCAGTCGGCTCTTGGCAACGAACATAGAAACCTAAGAGCGTTGTATACATTCTTAACCTATCCAATTTAGCTTCACACTGGTGCAATTAGTGGAAGGATCTTTAACATGCCATATATCTATGACATGGGACCGCCGGCTTTACTTCCCCTCCGAAGGAAGGCATACTGAGGAATTTTTAACGCTCTTAAAAAATCCGACGGCTTCGGCCGGGTTTGAACCCGTTATCTAGGGCATAGAAACTCAGCATGCTACCGACTACGCCACCGAAGCCGCCTGACAAAGTGGGAAGCGGCTTCGGTGACGTAACTGGTAGCATGCTGAATGTCTATGCCCAATGTCGCGGTTTCAAAGCCGGCCGAATTCGTAGGATTTTTTAAGAGCGCTAGAATCCCTCAGTATGCTTTCCTTTGGAGGGGAAGTTCCAACGTTCGTTGCGAGTTGCTGGTTGGGGTGGCATCTAGTAGCCAAGTTCACAGCTAGGTGTCGTTGACGGTAGTACCTGGTAGCAACATTAGGAACTACTGCTTGAAATTGACCGTCTGCAGTACTTACATGAATTAAGACTAATACAGTCATTGCAATTCACACCGTGTATCAGACAGATTCTACACTCACCCAGAGTACACTGGGTTAGATGACCGCGTTGTCGCAGCCCCTAAACTGAGGAACCAACTAGAGGTAGATTTCTTTAGAAAGCTAACTATTGCAATGGGTACCATGTTTCGACTTCCGGAAAATTTCGACATATCTTCGCGTTTCACACACCCCAGACCCCAAAACCACCGTCAGTTCAAGAGTTATATATAATTTATGTATGTCTATATATATCAGTTAATTGTGGACACGATAACTGCCGTAATTTTGCACCAATCACTTTGAATTTTTTTACCGAATATGTATACCTATAAAATCACGGTCGAGTTCGTTACTGGGCTAAATCGGTCGAAGGGGGTGAAAATGGGGGGCTTTTTTCGAAAAAGTGAAATATTGCTATAACTCCCTTAATATGTGACATATCGAATCCGTTCAACGTTCATAGTATGTGTCAGATAAAGCCCAAAAATTTATGTTTGAAGAGTTTCTTTATAGCACCAACCATTGACGAAAGGGGTGGAAACAAGTGGGTTTTTCGGGAAACATTAATCATATCTCTCTTAATAGGCACAATATCAAAACCGTACAAAATGGACAATATTCCCCTAATAATTACCTAAAACTTTTGTCTGAAAGAATTTTTGATATAACCCACCATTATGCCAAGGGATGAGAAAAATAATTTCGGAATTATAAGAAAATGCCAAGACCTATCAGTGGTTGCCATGGCAACACTACTAAATTGATGAGGGATGAGCCATCAGACGTTGCCAAGATAACGCACTTGCACGAGATCAGATTCAGATTTCCATCTAAGTGTGAAGCGGCTTCGGTGACGTAACTGGTAGCATGCTGAATGTCTATGCCCAAGGTCGCGAGTTCAAAGCCGGCCGAAGTCGTCGGATTTTCTAAGAGCGCTAAAAATCCCTCAGTATGCTTTCCTTTGGAGGGGAAGTTCCAACGTTCGTTGCGAGTTGCTGGTTGCGGTGGCATCTAGTAGCCAAGTTCACAGCTAGGTGTCGTTGACGGTAGTACCTGGTAGCAACATTAGGAACTACTGCTTGAAATTGACCGTCTGCAGTCCTTACCTGAATTACAGACTAATACAGCCATCCCAAAGTACACGGGGTTACATGACCGCGTTGTCGCAGCCCCTAAACTGAGGAACCAACCAAAATCTCTGCGGGAGATATAATTTTGCGTGAAGAAGTAACAGACCGTTACATAGTTACACATCAGTGTCGAAACCTTGCATAAGGATAGTGTGACCACAAGTATAAAAATGGACCCCAACTGACAAGAAGTTTACCGTTCCCATAAGACAATAAAATGTTTAAAATAAGCATAAAATGACGAAAAACAAAGTTAATTAAGCTCCAATTATAAAATACCTTCTCGCAATAAATGAGGTCTGATCCTTCTACGAAAATCTGCATATTCTGCCTATTTTCGCCTATCCCCAAGTTTGTCAGGTGAAATCTACCTCCGCCTTCCGGCGTGCCGAGAGGACTTATTTTGTTCTCAATTGCCATTTTATCTGTCCCATTGCTACTAATTATTTACCCAAGATATTTAAATCGGTCAGTGATCCTGATGCTCCCAGAATTTGTTTTTATCATTTTCTTAGTGTATTTCTGATCACTTGTCATCATTTCTGTTTTAACAACGAAATCTGTAAGCCCGCAAATATGATGTATAATAACAAGCTGACCCGGCAGACGTTGTCCTGCCAATTAAAGAAAGTGTTGTAACTTTGTTTCTTGAAGTGCTTTTGGATACACTATATATTTCTTCAATTTCTGTTAACCGCCTCTAAACTATCGTGAAATTAATTAACTAATCTAGAAACATTCATGAGAGCATGCACAACAACTCTCCAAAGTTTCATCGCATTCGGATCAATGGCATATAACGCATACGTGATTTTGTTTAAATGATTCGTGCGCTGTCACTCATTTGTTGAATCTACTCGATCTCTACCAACTATTAAATGGATTTACTAAGTTAGAAAGCTTCTCGTAAGTGTACACAACAACTCATCAAAGTTTCATCGCAATCGATGAATAGTATATGAACGCATACCGGATTTTGCTGGAACGCCTCGCACGTCGTCACTCATTTGCTACATCTACTCGTGCGCTACCAATATTGTAAAATGGATTTACCAAGTTGAAGACCTTCCCTGGCGTGTACACAACAACTACAATTAACGTTTCACCGGAATCGGATGAATGATATATGAACGCTTACGGGATTTTCTTTAAACGATTCGCGTGCCGTCACTCATTTGTTGAATCTACTCATGCGCTACCTATTGTAAATTAGATTAACTAAGCCTGAAACCTTCTCTGGAGTGTACTCAATGATTCACCAAGGTTTCATTGCAATCGGATGAATGATATATGACCGCATACGGGACATTGTGGAAACGATTCGCGCGCCGTCGCTCATTTGTTGAATCTACTCGTGCGCTACTTATTACAAACTGGATTTACTAAAAAAAGAAACCTTTCCTGGAGTGTACACAACAATTCACCAAAGTTTCATCACAATCGGATAAATGGTATATGAACGCATACAGGACTTTGTTGGAACGATTCGCGCACCATCGCACATTTGTTGAATCTACTCGTGCGCTACCTATTGTAAAGTGAATTTACTATGCCAGAAACCTTTACTGAAGTATACACAACAATTCACCAAAGTTTCATTGCAATCGGATAAATGGTATATGGATGCATACGGTACTTTGTTGAAATGATTTGCGTGCCGTCTCTCATTTGTTGAATCTACTCGTGCCCTACCTATTGTAAAATGGATTTATTAAGCCAGAAACCTACCGTAGGGTGTACACAACATCTCACCCAAGTTTCATCGTAATCGGACGAATGGTATTTGAACGCATACGGGACCTTATTGAAACGCTTCGCCCGTCGTCGCTCATTTGTTGAATCTACTCGTGCGCTACCTATTGTAAAATGGATTTACTAATCCAGAGGCCTCCCCTGGAGGGTACACAACATCTCACCCAAGTTTCATCGCTATCGGACGAATGGTATTTGAACGCATACGGGACTTTGTTGAAACGCTTCGCACGTCATCGCTCATTTGTTGAATCTACTCGTGCGCAACCTCCTGTGAAATGGATTACTAAGTTAGAAGCCTTCACTTAAGTGTACACAACAACTCATCAAAGTTTCATCTCAATCGAAGAATGGAATATAAACTTATACGGGATTCAGTTGAAACGCTTCTCGCGTCGTCATTCATTTGTTGAATCTAGTCGTGCGTTACCTATTGTGAAATTGATTTACGAAGCCAGAAGCCTTCCTTGGAGTGTACACAACATCTCACCCAGGTTTCATCGCTATCGGACGAATGGTATTTGAACGCATACGGTACCTTCTTGAAACGGTTCGCGCGTCGTCGCTCATTTGTTGAATCTATTCGTGCGCTATCTATTGTAAAATGGCTTTACTAAGCCAACCACCTTCCCTGGGGCTCACTCAACATATCACCCGAGTTTCATCGCAATAGGATGATGAATGGTATATGAACGCATAGGGGACTTTGAAACGCTCTAACGTGCAGAGACAAACAGTAGAAATCGACATCACTGCCACCTTTGGTATAAAACACAACTTTCCGGCACGGAAGTAATGGCGGTAGTTGCACAGGTTGCGACCAGGGGCTCTAACGTGCAGAGACAAACCGTCCAAAGACAACAGCTTTCACCAAGGCCAAAGTTAGTGGTTTCCATGACGACTGTTTTTGACTGTATATTGTGGTTCTAAAATTGTGGTTCTAAAATTGTGTTCCTTCTACCTACCGGGTCAGATTGTGAATCTAAACCATACATGGACCCACCCTAATATATATACCAAATTTCATCAAAATCGGTCCAGTCATTTAGGAGGAGTTCAGTCACATACACACGTGTCGAAGAATTATATATATAAAGATAAAAAAGTTAATGCAGAAAGATGTAGTAGCCTAACGATTACTACATCAACCAAATAACCAGATAAGTTCATAATTTCATTTCCAACTACAATAACACCAACCTGAATATTTACTAAATATTGAAGATTATCTCACTAAGTAAGTAAGCTTGACGGTCAACAATATCATAACACAAATCACATAAAACTAACAAATTCTGACAAGTTGCATAAGTTTACAATAAACTGTAAATTGGTGGCTTCGGTGGCGTAGTTGGTAGCATGCTGAGCTTCTATGCCCAACATCGCGGGTTCAAACCCGGCCGAAGTCACGAATTTTTAAGAGCGTTAAAAATCCCTCAGTATGCCACCTTTCGGAGGGGAAGTAAAGCCGGCGGTCCCATGTCATGTAAAAGAACCTTCCACTAATTACAATTGCGTGAAGCTAAATTAGATTTGACTAACGATCTTAGGTTCAAACGTTCGTCGCCAAGAGCCGACTGCGGTGGCATCAATAACCAAGTTCATAACTAGTTGTCGTTGACGGTAGCGTTTGGTAGCAAAAGTAGGAACTACTTGAAAAGTGAATGTCTGCAGTCCTTACTTGAATTAAAAACAGATAACACACACTAATACACCGGTTATCAGACAGATCCTACACACACCCAAGGTACACGGGGCTACATGACCGCGTTGTCGTAGCCCCTAAAGTGAGGAACCAACCAACCATAGTATAAAACAAAGTCTCCGATTCTTGGATGTAACGGGTAATCTCAAGAACCACTGGATGGATTTTGATGCGGTTTCCACCATTCTGTAAAGGATTTTTCGAGGAAGGTTTCTGTAGAAAAACATTCATTAATGATCAAAGAAAGCCGAGCAGCAACGATGTCAGTAAATCGAGTAGAAGAAAAACCTGCCGCCCGTTCGTCTTTTAAGCTTACTCTGGGTAAACCGTTAAAATTATCTATATACAGTACTATGAGTGTAAAAATTGTTCAGCATGCAAAGTTCTACAAAAACGTCCGCGACAGCATATCTCTATCTTTAATACATCGCCCACTGTATGTGTTTTTACGTTTTCATTTCTTCGAACAATCTCCATTTAGTGGAAATTTAAATTGCTTGCTTCTGAGTGAGTTTACGAGCTAGCGAGCCTATTATTCCAGTTTCGGCCAGCATCTAACTGTCGTGTCGTGTCGAGTTAAGATTTCAGAGAAGAGTAGAATACAGTGAAACCTCCCTAAAAGACCACCCCTATTAAAAGACCACTCCTCTTAAAGACCGATTTTTCTTGGAACCGATTTAAAACCTCATATGTTCAATGAATTTGTTTCCTCTATTTATGGACCACCCCTCTCCCCGACCAAAGACCCGGCATTTTCTCAGTCTGACCTCTTTCAAAAGACCATTCCTTGTCTGCCTTCCCATTGGAGATGGTGATGAGGGTGATGATGTAAACAATGGTTATGTTGGCACAGAACTGCATCAGCATAAAATGTCATTATAAAAAAATGTTATGTAACGTATAAAAAATACAAAAACCAGCTCTCCTAGAAGATTGTTCGAACCCAGAACAAATTAATGGACTTTCGAACTCACTCAGAGATATTCTAGAAAGTGAAATTGTTAAAAAAAAGTGCTAATCTGAAACAGAGATCAATTTGTGACTGTTTTAAATGACAGAGCTCAGAAAATAATTAATTGTAATTAATGTGTACTAAATGTGAACCAATGCAGATAAATTGTAATCAAGTGTGTATTCCAACTGTACTTTATTAATAATAATATTTAATGCCTACCCCTATTAAGGGACCACCCCTCTAAAAGACCAGCTTTCCACGGAACCGTCACTGGTCTCTAGGGGGCACATACAGCATTAGAAGCAAAGTTAAAAATTTTCAAAATTCAAATGATAATTATTTTTATCATTGTTTTCAAAATTGGTTCTTGTTTTGTGCTGACCTTCACCGTTTCCCTGATATCTCCCGTGTTTATAGGGATTTTTGGAGTTTTCTTTTTGTAATGTGGGTATTAAACCTTCTGATACAAAATGAATCTCACTCAAAACCGTTGTGACTTTAATTATACTTTCTATGAAACTTTTTTTTTTAGTTTGCTCAGAATAAATATCTAAATAATGACGCTTAATTAATGAATGAATTAATAATGTGAAAATATGCGAGATTCATTTTGTAGCAGAAGGTTTAACACCCACATTAAAAAAAGAAAACTCCAAAAATCCCTATAAACACGGGAGATATCAGGGAAACGGTGAAGGTCAGCACAAAACAAGAACCAATTTTGAAAAAAATTATAAAAATAATTATCATTTGAATTTTGAAAATGTTTAACTTTGCTTCTAATAGCAAGGTGTTTGTGTTTCCTTGGATATGTATATCATTGTTGTACAAGATTTGTGGCAGGCACAGTTATAATGTTAAAATCGTTATTGTTGTGGCTCCTTGAGCTGTATGTGCCCCCTTAATAGAGGTTTCAATGTATATGTAGGCCTATTTGGAGCTTCGCTGTTCACCTCAGCCTTTCTGAATAGCGTCTGGGACCTGCCGTCCGCGCTCCTTTTAAGCTGAAGCTGAGTAAACAGTTCAAGATACCGGGCGACGCTGGGACGGGTTGCTAGTTCAGGAATATAGTGAACAATTTGGAAGGGGTTTCCAGCCGCAGAAAGGACTACAGTAAGAAGACCGGAAAAGTGTGGAGAGAAGAACAACGGAAGCAGGCCAGCGAACGCCTGAGAAGAGTATTGGACACAGAGAAAACTCCGCACGAAGTTAAAAAAAATGAAGTTATAGCGTTATCCTAAGTGGTCAATTTGCTTGTAAAATAATATTAGACTACTTAATGATAACAATGATAATAATAATAATAATAATAATTTTAGACTAATAATAATTTTTATTTTTTCGTGTGGCCTCCTGAGAAGCCGAGTGCAGGTTTTTCTAATCGACGCTTGTGGGTGACCTACGCGTCGGAATGAGATAAATGGATAAAAGTGGACAAGGATGTGGAAGGAAGTGGCCGTGGCTTCTCAGAAGGTACCGTCCCAGCATTTGCTTCATGTTTAAAATGGGAAACCATGGAAAAACATTTCAAGGCTGGCCAACGGTGGGGCTCAAACCCACGCGTCTACCGAATCAGCAGAGAGCTTGGTCCCATGACCTAACACTGCTCTTTAGCGAGCGCAGCCACCGCTGTCTGTGGTGTCATAGATAGACCTCCCAGCACTAAACTATCTATGTTGAAGGTAGTAGACATGACCCAATGTAACTCAAGAAGATAGCGTGCAAGGCCTTCTATTTCTATATCATTGTAGGAAAATCAAGTTCATTGTGACGTTCGAACATTAAATAAACTCTTTCATAAAGCGATAATCCAATTCATTACAGGCGTGTAAAAATATCGAGCAAAATGCCACGCAATACTCACTCTAGAGACATTGCATCACTCGTATTCCCCATTAAGTGAATTCGTGTTAGAATTTTTATATCACCTATCAGTTTGCGCTGTGTATCTACTGGTAATTTGGAACTACGTGAGTAAGAAAAAAGAAAGACACGAAAATGTGCGGAATAAGCCCTTCGAATTTCCATTTTACTTTTTTACTTGGGGATAGAATTCATATATCTGTTGAGTAATAATAATTTGCGAATAAAACGGCCTGGTAAGGTGTACGCGTTTTCTTAATGCGACCACACCCTTGCCTGACTTACGACAGTTGGACGTGAATGTTTCTCCAACTTGTTTCCTCCACAGCGACTCTGCAGTGAGGCATTTATGTTTCAAGTCATAAATATTTTAATGCTTCCTTGTATTGTCCTTCGTTCCTTGAACTATCGTACTGCAGTCCATGGAGAATGAATGAGACGGAGTATGTGGTGTCATAGCACAGAGGCGGGGTGTGACGTAGAACTAGCAACGCCTAGAACTGAGGATGGCAGGTTTAATGTACCGTTCCGTGGGTACTGCACTCAGCTTTGTGAGGACAATTGACTAGCTGTCTGACAGTGAGGCAGCGCCTCGGTCACAAAACCAAGATTAATGGCCAAGGAGACTCAGTGCGCTGACCACGCGTCAGCCCAATATCTGCAGACCAAATGGCTGGGCAGCGGTCGCTTTAAATGCCTAGGCTGTTCATGGGCTGTAGTGCCAGGGAGGGGGTGGGGGGAGGGGGAGGAAGGGCGGGAGGGGGGGGGGAGGTGAGGGGGGGGGGGGGGAATCAATGCCAGATACTTGAAAAGGACACTTGGAATATCAAGAACAATGCTTTCTAGATTGGTGTACGAAATATCAAGACAACCATTCCTCATATAAGAGTTAAGAATGTAACTCCAGTTATCGACTACTAAGGCAGAACAAGAACATTTCAGGATAAGATTAGATGATGATGATGATAATTGTTGTTTTAAGGGGCCTAACATCTAGGTTATCGATCGCTAATGGTGTTGGTGATAGTGAGAGATGAGATGAGAATGAAAACTATAACTAATGCTAACTACAGACTTACTTACTAGAGGAAGATATGGCAAACAAATAAAGGATAAGGCAAGTAAAGAACAGGAAGAAAAAAATTGCCCTCAACCCTCGAAGAATGAGGATTGAGGGATCTGGAAGAAAGGAGAGCCATGAAAGGCAGATAGGAAAGGGAAAGAAGAGAGGGCCTGCCCCAAAGTCAGAGGAAAAAGAGGACAAAACGGACCCAGCTCAGGATGCCCTCAGAGTCGCCAATCCCAAACTCACCAGCCGTGAGCCCTTGGGGTGCAGCACCATTCAGGGTACACCAGAAGTAGAGGGTCTAAATACACCCTGCCTCCTTGAGGGTCTTTTGCAGAAGGCAGGAGTTGACATGAAAAGAAATAGAAGGCTAACCCTTCGAAGAATGAGGGTATCAGAAAAGATGAGACAAGAGACAATTAAGGCGCGAAAGTGAAAGACTCCCTAGGCCTTGGATACCCTAATACCGCGGGGTCGGAAGAGAACAACAGTTGACCAACAGAGGTCGACAGGAATGATGAAGGGGAGGAGCCCGTCACAAGTAAGTGGGAGCAATGCCAGACTCAGCTGGGGTCCCGTGGTCGCCAACCCACGTCGCACTAGATGTGAGCCCCTGGGAGGGATTGGAAAAGATAAAGCATCGAACATCGAAAGTGATTTCTATGCAACAGATGCTATGTGCGATAGAAATTGGACGGGGCCAAATTGCACGACGAGGAGCTCAGTTGTACGATTAAATGTGCATGGATTCCACCATAAGCTGTGTATGAGGACACAATTTCATGATCCTGATGATCAGTGTGTATGCAAGCTATGCGAAGAAAAGTGTGAACGGATTCACTTAATGAAGTGCAAGAAGAGGACAGAGTCACTGAATATTGTACAGAATAGAATTTCAGTGATTTTTTCAAATTCTCGCATCTATTTTATGACCGTTTGGTTGAAATACACCAGCGGACAGATATATCCCAACACCAAGAAGGTGTTGTGCTAGATTAACGAACGTTGGTAGGCGTATTTATACATCTGAAAGAAGACGTTGATTCAAATTTCCCGCACATTTCACATTAGCGTAACACTAGTAGTGGCCCCATGACGTTGCACATCAGGTTTGCTTTAAATACTGACTGTACTGTGCGAGAGAGTTAGTTACCTGTGAGATTGGATGAAGTGACTGTGAGTGGGTCAAGAATGCCTTTACGACGACGAAGAGGCCAGTGTCAACAGCGCACTGCGTTTCAACGAGCCGTGCAATAGGGCTACGTGAAGGTGGATTTTCCTTCCGCTCTATTGCAGAACAACTTGGCAGGAAGACCGGACTCTGGACGTCCCCGTGGAACCACCAACAGGGAAGACCACCGTGTTAGGCGTATGGCTTTGGCGCATTGGACGGCGTCTGCGGCTGCAATTCAAGCGGCGTTTGGCACGACAGTGACGCAACGAACTATTATCGGTTAGCCTACTGGAAGGACAGCTACGAGCCAGATGCCCTGCGGCGTGCATTCCACCTACCGGCAAACCACCGCCGTCTGCAACCTCGGTGGTGTCAAGTTAGAGCTCATTGGAGAACGGAGTTGAGGTCCGTTATATTTTCCGATGAAAGCTGATTCTGCCTGGGTACCAGTGATGGCCGTGTGTTGGTTAGAAGGAGGCCAGGTGAGTGCCTGCATTCCACCTGTATGCGGCGTCGACACACTGGTCCTACACCGGGCGTTCTGGTCCGGGGAGCAATTTCCTATGACAGTAGGAGCACTCTCGTGGTTATCCCACGCACACTGACTGCAGATGTGTACGTCCGTCTGGTGATTCAACCTGTTGTGCTGCCATTCATGAACAGCATTCCCGGGGGTGTTTTCCAACAGGATAACGCACGCCCCCATGTCGCTGTTGTAATCCAAAGTGCTCTACAGAGTATCGACATGCTGCCTTGGCCTGCTTGATCCCCCGATTTGTCCCCAATCGAGCACGTATGGGACATCATTCGACGACAACTCCAGCGTCATCCACAACCGGCATTAACTGACCCTGTATTGACCGACCAAGTGCAACAGGCATGGAATTCCATCCCACAAGCTGACATCCGGCACCGGTACGACACAATGCATGCACGTTTGCATGCCTGCATTGAACAGTCTGGCGATTATACCGGTTATTAAAGGACCACCATGGCACATTTACGATGGCATTGCGTGGACGTTAACCAGTTGTCTTGTACCTTTAAGCAATTACATATTTTACCTACCCAAATATATTGCCGAAATTTCCGTACTCCACACTCCTTATTTTATGGTGTTGGGATATTTATGCTTGCCTGTGTAGGCCTATGTCTACTTAGAATAAAACAAAGTCCCCGATTCTTGGATGTTACGGGTAAACTCGAGAACCAATGGATGGATTTGATGCGGTTTTCACCATTCTGTAAAGGATATCTCGAGGACGATTTCTGTAGAAAATAATTTATTTATGACCAAAGGAAGTCAAGAACTAACGATTTCAGTGAAAATGTCGAAAAATAACCTGGCGTCCGAGCGCTTTGTAAGCTTACGCTGGGCAAACCGTTAAAAATATCTATATACTATGAGTGTAAGAATTGTTCAGCATGAAAAGTTCTACAAGATAGTAAGCAAGAGCATATGTCTATCTTCAATACATCGCCCACTATAAGTGTTCATACGTTTTAATTTCTTCAACCATATACATTCAACTACTGAGGCAACAGTTTACGAGCTAGCTAAGGGCGAGTCTATCATCCCTGTTACAGCCTAGCTAGCGGGCGAACCTATTGCCCCAGAAACAGCCAAAAGCAAACCGTTGATTCGTGTTGAGTTAAGACTTCTGAGAAGGGTGGTTGTGTTTGGAGATTCCCTGGCTTTTCCCTCGGCTTTTCTTCATTTCGCCTGTGAAACACAGTCAAGTTAAGATTGCACGGAAGAGGGATTTGAGTTTCATTCACCTCGCCATTCCCTCGAAGTGCAACTCTCATTTCACCTGTAAACTTTTCGTTCCGCAAAATTCACAATTTAAGATTGGACGGAAGGGGGATTATATTATATTAAATTATACTGATTGGCGTATAATCTCTACTTAGTATAAAGCAAAGTCCCCGATTCTTAGATGTCACGGGTAATCTCGAGAACCGCAGAATGGATTTTGATGCGTTTTTTATCATTCTGTAAAGGATATTGTACCCGATACCTAGTTTAGGCTATCGGCTACGCCAACAGACATTAAGCCGTAGTTGAGGTTTTGGGAAGAGTTAGGAAAAGATAGCGCACCGATCGAGCCAAGAAGAATGTCAAGATGACGTAGGAGGTCTAGGATCAAGGAGGCACTGACATCTGTAAGAAGATGGAATTATGGATAGAGATGTGAAGTTTTATTAAGATATTTATGGAATATGGTAATTAAACATCTTAGAAGAGGATATATAACATGCATTATATGTGGAAATAATTGTATGGAAGTCAGATAACCCTTAAGTTATTTTATAACGGAACAGCCGAGATGATGAGGGTTCGAGACTATGATCGTGACGCGAGAGCACAGTGGTGGGGGACAACACCACGTGTCTGCGCCAGGCAGATAAGAGTGAAGACAGTGCCAGCACATTCAGTGGAGCTCTGTCAGTCGAGCAAGTAGGGTCGAGCTCTATAGCGCAAGCCAGACGCATGGTGAAGGTCACGTAGCGTCCCGAAACTGTCACGGCAGAGTGTAGGCGACAGTTTCAGCATCGCCGAGCAGCGAACGCCAAGCAGGTCATTGATCCAGGGGGACTTGCCGAGCAAGCAATCACAGACGGCCGGGATATGTTAGAACAGCACTGCAAGTAGTTGGAGACTTTATTACAAGCTACATTTCAACGCAGTTTGAACACAGTTCTTTTGAATAACTTTATGACTATGCTTTTCTTAACGCATTCAAAGTTACTTTAACAATTTCAAGCAAGCGGAATGTTGTTAGCATAGGCACTGATGAACATTAGATCGTGCATTAATGAAATTTATTTCTTAAGCAATTTCATGAATTACCAAATACAGACAACTACAGGGTGTTTAATAAACTTGGACACTCTCATGTAAAATTTTATTTTACGAAAGTGAGACTTAGCAGTTGTTAGAGATTGATCTTTCAATACTCAAACTGAATATTTAATGGAACAGTGGCGTAACTTAGAAGAGGAATAGGGGGTCCGCTGTTTCCATGAACTTTTTCGAGAGGAGTTGGACAATATCCGCTATGGGTAATCCGAAGTTCAACATGTCAGAGTAGACGCAGATAGAGACAAGATGGCACCGCAGAGCGATGGATTCGATTCCTGACGAGAGGAGGTCCACCAGCTGATTCACTTGGGATTTCGAAGGCAATCGTCATTTCATGGATGGAATGATATTCACGCCGATCTTTCGAGAAATTCATTATGTAGGGAAAATCGACGATCTTGGAAATTTAATAACAGCTGATTTTGAAAAGGTACTGTAAGAGTTATAACTACCTGATACGATTATTTTCATGAATACTGGGCACACATGTATATTTTTCTAATAGGAGTGATACGATTATTTAGACATGGTTTGACTTTATATACTTCGAATTTGCTAGAATATGGAGTGACCATATGATATGGCAGGCATCATTATACGAAATTCTCACCATTGGTTGGCTTTATTAAGCAGATGTTTGGTCTTTTAGACATTTTTCCAGCTAGGATATTTTTCATGAATAGTTTTTTTTGTGTAACGAGTATTTCGAACTCGTGATCTGCAATTGATTATCAAAAATTACTTCGTCAGTTCATTGCATACTAGCGAGTGTGTATTATTCATCAGTAGGGATTTTTTCCATTGGATTGTTTGGAGATATTAAGAAGTTATTCACTTTAGTGAATGAACATCGCTTTTATATGACAACTAGAAACTTGTTGATTCCTATCTGGTACATTCACTCATATAGTCTACGAGATGGGGTCTTTCGTATTTATACGATTGTATGGTGGCTACTCATCTTACCCATCGTTCAGGGAACTATCATCCAAGTCGACGGGGCGAGGTCTTTCGTATTTATACGACTGTACGGTGGTTACACATCTTACTTGCCATTGAGGGACTCATTTTTATCATCCGAGTGTACACGAGATTGTAAGTGAATCAAACAAGGAACTACTAGTCACATATCAGTCGAAATTTTGTTAAATAAAGTAACGATAAATGTCAGCAGGATTGCAGTTAGTAATTCTTGTTTGCCAATCCAATATTTTGTTGCTATACTCTTTTGAGAGTAATTTCAGTTTAACAGTTGTTATAGCTGATGCTTTTGATGAGTTTATAATTGTGTTTGATACCTTTGAGAAGGATTTAAAGTAATTGAATCTTGTAAGATGAATCATTAATGGTCAGATTTATTTTAAGGCAGATCAGTATTGCAGATTTTGATATGAGAGATTATAGCACATTAGTGTTTTTCTGTGATGTGAGTTATGAAAATTGTAAGAGAATTTATGCTATTTGAAAGCAGATCTTAAATTACTGAGGTAATATTTTTCCAATTGTTTAAGAAGTTGTCTAGATGTGATCAGAGTAATTACAGTTATTGGAGATTGTGTGCGTTGATAATTTGAAGCCAGTTATATATTTTTGTAGATCATGCAACATGGTTAAGTGGAGTTTGTGATAGGCATTTTGTGGAAGTTGCCAAGTGATAGTAGCAATGTTGCTAATGTATTTTGAGGCAGACATGAGGTCGTCGTACCCAGTCTAGCGTAATTGTTGAGATTCATGCTGTATGTGCTGAATATTTATGGAGTTTTGTGGAGTAATTGTTGTATTCAAATGTGATATTTGAAGTATTGAGGAAATGTAATGTCGTTGTGGATAGTTAGATCCAACGTGATGTCGTGGAGGCAATAATATTTTTTTGGCATGAAAATTAAATACGAGATATAACTTGGAAGTGATAAAACTGTAAGACAACGTTCTATAAACCATATTAAACAATTTGTTAGGAAATTAAACAAATAAAGTTGATAATACAAGATTTTCTGAAAATAATAATTAATGAAATAATAATCTGAAATTTAAGCACATTAACGATCTGACCTAATGAAATAAAAATCAGAATGACTAGATGAAATAATGAAAATCTAAATAACCAGATGAATGAAATTTAAATAATTTGATAAATTAAATTTTGGAATAAATCAATGAATTAAATAAATGGATGAATTAAAGATTGGATAAATTAAACTGATTTAAATAAATTAATAGAAGATTGTAATGATGATGAATAACTGAATTAGAGGGTGATAATTAATTAAAGAAGCTGATGATTAATGAATTTATATGGAATTAAATAAATTTAATTGAGAGATAATTTGAAGGAACTGCAACTTGAGTTGAGAATTTAAATGATGTAATGGTAATGAATTAAGGATTCTGACAGGAATATGTAGAATTTTGAAGTGAGAATTAATGTGAGAAATGTTTAATTTTGATGATGACGATAACGATGACCAATGAGCCATGAATTTTCTGTAATTCACAGATAAGAAATTATGAATGACAATGTAAATAGTGTAAATTAATTATTCGATGTTTAGGAGCATTTGACTAACATGTTCAACATTTAAATTATGCCATGCAAACCATAAATTACGTGATGTTTAATATATGTGATTATAATATGTGTATGTTTAGACAGATTAATAACTTTTTTTAAATCCACATTGATGATGTTAAATTAAAGAGAAATTAGGTCTCAGGTTTCACATATGTCAGTGACGAAAGACATAGTGCTACAGTGATCCTGAGAACCCAAGAGAACTTTAGAGATTTTTCTTGTTATGTGGATGAAATAATTTTGGATTAGAAAAGAGATGGTTCGATTTTTGGACAATGACAATTTAACGTTGGCATTCGACCATACTCTCAGGTAGGAGTTATATTTAAAATGTCTGTCTGACTATCAAAGTGAAATAAATTTGTTTTTATCTTAGTTGTGATCTGATGATGGTGTGATTTTCCTTTTTCTTTCCCTGTTTTGAGTAAGGCTTAACCGGAAAGGAAGTGGTTTGCTAGGAATTCAGTTGATGGCGCCCATTTATATTTGCATTATTTCTATTAAACTTAAGCCCGTAACGACCCTGGAGATACTTTGTCTCGTGATACCCACTGCTTTTTCGATAACTCAGCTGAATTTCCGACACATTCCTTATTTGACTAGAGGTTCATTTAACTCCGCTCTGTCCCGGAACTCCAGGAATGCGATGTTATAGCAGATGGGTCATCGCATCCCCAGGACGAACGGGTACAATATCTCGAGGAAGGTTTCTGTAGAAAATAATTTATTTATGACCAAAGGAAGTCAAGCACTAACGATTTCAGTGAAAAGGTCGAAAAAACTGGCGTCCGTGCGCTTTTTAAGCGTACGCTGGGCAAACCGTTAAAAATATCTATATACTATGAGTGTAAGAATTGTTCAGCATGGTAAGTTCTACAAAAAAGCCCGGGAGAGCATATCTCTATCTTCAATACAACGCCTACTCTAAGTGTTTTTATGTTTTCATTTCTTCCAACAATCTCCATTCAATTACTGAGGCGATAGTTTACAAGCTAGCTGGGGGCGAGTCTATCATCCCAGTTACAGCTTAGCTAGCGGACGAGCTTATTGCCCGAGATACAGCCAGCAGCAAACTGTCGAGTCATGTTGAGTTAAAAACTTGAGAGAAGAGTGGTTTAGAGAAGAGTGGTTGTGTTTGGCGTTTCCCTGGAAGTGCAGCTCGGCATTTCTTCTTTTCGCCTGTGAACTTTTCGTTCCGCAAAATTCACAGTCAAGTTAAGATTGGACGGAAGGGGGATTTGTGTTTCATGCACCTCGCCATTCTTAAATTACGTCTGACAAGAATTTGTTGCACATGCATCTCCATGATAATATAATTAATAGTCCAGTCAGTGATTTAAACCCATCATGCCGAGACGTAAAACGGATATTGGTCGTTGTTCATTGACATTGGAAAAGAAAAGCGCTATCACGTAATGCATTCATAACTGTTCCCGGGCGAAGCCGGGCCGGGTTGCTAGTAAATTAATAAAAAGATGAAGAAAGAAAAATAAACCTCACCATTCACAGCAGTTCCTGTCTGGCTTAGACGGTAGCAAATTCGTTAATCATAACTTCATGGTTGAGACGGCCTTCATTCGTTTCTTCCTGCCTTCCTTCCATCTCTCCTTCCTACCTTCATTCTTTCCTTCCTTTATTTATTTACACTGTTTACGCCCACATTGGAGGACCAAAATCAAACCTTATATACAAAGTCTTCCAATATTTCAAATAATAAGTTCAGTTCTTAATTCTTGATAATTTTTTCCTTTCCCAATATTTCTTCATTCTGGAAGATCTCGCAGCTCGTTCTTCTGCTGATATAACATATTTCTTACGCTGTGAAATATTGAATGTTACTCGAGTGTATTTGTTATTCAGAAGCCGTTTCTCCTCTCTATGTTAAATTTGATGTTGAGTTATTTTCAATTCGTCTAAATCCATTTGTATTTCTTTACACCATGTGATTTTTGTTTTACTGTTCCAAAAGATGTCAAAAAGTTGTTTCAGGAGTATAGTATTTGGCAAGCGGGATAAGTGTCCAAAAAACGCGATCCTTCGTTTTCGCATCGTGTCAATGATAGATTCATTTTCCTTGTAAAGTATTGAATTGGGCAAAAGTCTCCACTGGCCCTCAACCTGGTGTTTTTTATTGAGTACAAGCTGTACCCGGCATGCGTTGCAATGCCAACCAAAGAAGTGTTGACATTGTAATTTTGTTTCTTGAGGTGCTTTTGGATACACAATATTTTCTTCAATTTCCGTTTACTGCCTCTAAGCTATCGTAAAATGGACTTACTAATTTAGACATTTTTGTGAGACCGTACGCAACAACTCACCAAAGTTTCATCGCAATCGGATAAATTGTATATGAACGCAGAAGGAACTTTGTTGAAACGCTTCGCGCGTCGTCACTCATTTGTTGCATGTACTCGTGCGCTACCTATTGTAAAATGAATTTACTAAGTCGAAAACCTTCCTTGGCGTACACACAACAAATCATCAATCTTTCATCGCAATCGGATGAATGGCATATGCACGCATACGGGATTTTGTTTAAACGATTCGCACGCCGTCACTCATTTGTTGAATCAACTCGTGCGCTACCTATTGTACAATGCAATTACTAATTCAGACCCCCTTACCTGTAGTGTGCACAACAACTCACCCTAGTTTCATCACAATCGGAGGAATTGTATATGAACCCAGATAGAACTTTGTTGAAACGATTCGCGCGCCGTCACTCATTTGTTGAAACTACTCGGGTGCTACCTGTTATACAATGGACTTACTAAATTAGAAACGTTCCCTGCAATGTACACAATAATTTACTCAAGTTTCATCGCATTCGGATGAATGGTATATGAACGCATAAGGGATTTTATTTACACGATTTGAGCGCCGTCACACATTTGTTTAATCTACCCGTGCGCTACCTATTGTACAATGGATTCACTAAGTCAAAATCCTTCCCTGCTGTATGCACAAAAAACTCACCCAAGTTTCATCGCAATTGGATGAATTGTATATGAACGCATACGGGACTTGGTTGAAACGCTTCGGGCGTCGTCACTCATTTGTTGAATCTACTCGCACGCTATCAATTGTAAAATGGATTTACTAAGCCAGAAACCTTCCATGGAGTGTACACAACATTTCACCCAAGTTTCATCGCTATCGGACGAATGGTATATGAATGCATACGGGACTTTGTTAACGCTTTGCGTGTCGTCACTCATTTGTTGAATCAACTCGTGCGCCATCTACTGTGAAATGTTTTTACTAAGTTAGAAAGCTTCACATAACTGTACACAACGTCTCACCCAAGTGTTATCGCTATCGGACGAATGGTATATGAACATATACGGGACTTTGTTGAAATGCTTCGCGCGTCGTCGTTCATTTGTTGAATCTACTCCTGCGCTACCTATTGTAAAATGGATTTACTAAGCCAGAAACCATCCTTGGAGTGTACTCAACATTTCACCCAAGTTTCAGCGCAATCGGATGAGTGGTATATGAACGCATAGGAGACATACCCACAGACAGACAAACTATCACGTAACATTGATTTATATATATATAGATAGATTGTCCGAAGAATCCGTCTATCAACCTTCTGTAGTTTGTCAGTTGTTGATCGGGTGTTTAGTTTAAATAAAGTTTCACTTGCATATGTTGCTTCTGGCTTAACGACGGAGAAATAATGTCGAAGTTTAGCATTAATCGAAAGAGACTGTTTCTTATATGTTGGCCAGGTAATCTGTTGTGCTCGTCGCAATTTTAGTGTTCTACTATCTATTGATGCTCTTTCATTGGCATTCCAAGTGATGATCTCACCAAGATATTTAAATTTTTTCACTATCTTTATTTTCTGGGCATTATGCAGTACAATATGTGATGTGTCAACTTGAAAAGAGGGCATCATTTCTGTTTTCTCAAAATAAATTTTCATCCCAACCTTTGCTGCTAATCGTTCCAATTCTTCTACCTGAAATTTAGCTTCTTCGATACCAGTTGCTAATAATGCTAGATCATCTGCAAAGGCGAGACAATTTAGACGAATATTTTTTCCAATCATAACATTCGGTGGACAAACCTTATTCCATTGACGCATAACTTTTTCCAGCACACAATTAAACGACAATGGAGATAATCCAGCTCCCTGCCGAAGACCAGTATGGATTTCAAATGACGCAGAGGTTTCACTTCTAAACCTAACTCTAGATTTAGTATTCTTAAGAGTGACCGCAATAAGGTTAACAAGTTTTTGATGTAAACCAAATTCAGTAAGGACATTTAATAGAGATTCGCGATGGATACTATCATAAGCTTTCTGAAAAACAACGAATGTGATCAATAAATCTTTGCTCCAAATCCTGTGATGTTTTATAATCCATTTGAGACGGATAATTTGATCTGGACAGCTTCGTCCTGGACGGAAACCACCCTGATATTCACCAAGTTCATTATCAAGTTGTTCGTGAATTTTGGAATATAAAATCTTTGAAAAAATCTTATACGTGACATCCAGCAACGATATTCCCCGATAATTGCTAGGATCAGATCTATCGCCCTTTTTGTGTATGGGGTGTATAATTGCAATATTCCACTCTTCAGGCAATTTTTCTGTATTCCAAATGCCAATAAGATGTTTATGTAGGTTATGAATAGTCTGTACATTAGCATTCTTCCAATGTTCTGCTACTACTTTATTCTTTCCTGCCGCTTTAAAATTCTTAAGTGAATCAATCGCTGTACGCACTTAATTGTAAACCGGCGGTATGATCTTTTTCAGGGGTGTTTTATTTCTAGGATAGGGATCGAATTCAAAAGAATCTTTAGGTTCATCACTATTAAGTAATTTTATGAAGTAATCAGCCAAAATTATGCATTGTCATAATCATTATGGGCCACCTGCCCGTTCGTATCCTTCATCAAAAGAGTAGGGGGAGTAAATTTTGATTGGTATTGTTTAAATGTTCTATAATAGTCTCTTGTTCTATGGCGATTGAAAGCTTCATCAATAGATTGTAATGTTTCCTTCTGATATTCTCTTTTAACCCTCCTGATTTATTTGGCGGTTAACCGTATAGCATTGATTAATTCTTCCCTAGAACTTTCAGTTTGTTGTTGTTGGTCCTTCAACCAAGTTGTATGCTGGCGTAGAATTGCTATATCACAATCCTCATTCCACCATGCATGTTTCTTTCGTTTTTTAATGGGAGCAACGTCTTCTGCTACGGCTTTTAATTTGTTAACAGTGGTACCCAAGTTGTCACTTAAAAGCGTAATGGATTGCTCATGAGCAGTAATTTGTTTACGACTCCATATTTATTTGAATTTCCCGGACTTTCTGTGCTGTATTACCTCCTGCTCAACCTAGCGGCGCAAGCGTGAACTGTCGGTAACGCTCTGCATCTTTCTACTGTTTTGACCAGATGTTCACGAAAACATGGCGTACGCTGGTTGATCTTCAGTTTATATTGGATTGATTGTTACGTCTTTGGAAGGAATTGTTATTATGTGTTGAGAAAACGAGCCGTGAAGATGTAGAAAAATCTCCAGAAAAGTGCTAAGGGGTAGAATAGCCCTCTTGGCTATTCTACCCCTTAATTATAATTTCATCACGATGCATCATGTATAACCTCTGAATTCTACCGTCGCGGGAGATTAGATTGTAAATATATTACTGTATATTAAATTTTCCAATTTGCCAACAAGAAAAAGTTACTTGTTTTTCGGCATGTGAACCGAAGTTTTTGTGAGTTTAAGATGTGACGTCTTGGGTTTCGTAAGTTGGGTTTCTAGGGTTACTTCGGAATTGCAACATGTTTTTCTGAAGTTATTTGGGTTCTTTTGAAGTTTAGTTTTATGGTTGTCGTGAGATTTTCATCTTATGGTAACATCATTTTGTTTGTGTGGTTCAAGTTTCTTAACCTATACATATTTTCTTTCGTAATCTCCTTCTCTTGACCACACTGTAGTTTGCTTCATATAAGCCTGTATTATGTCCTTGGACTTTATTTTATCCTTTTCGTTGCCATGTAAACGTGGTGGATTGTTTTTCCATGAATCTTTTATTCTAACAATCCGAGATATGTTTCTTCAGTTTTTTCTGCGAGGAGATTGTTTTGCGATTTTGATATGGATTGACGTATGCTAGTATGCGCTCCGATAAATGATATGATTTAAATTATTAATTGGGAATAATCCATGAGATTATGAATACCGGTACCTTCTATATATGAAATATATTTAACTAAGAAGATAATTATTTTGAATTCAACTAACCTTATATCAGGTTGATCTGGAACTTCTGTTTTTGGAATCGTATCTAACTAAACCCATAAGTATGTTACCTTGTCTTTTAATTTCCTTCAGCGTTTAGTCAATGTCAGGTTCGATATCTAATTTATTATTTATTTATTAATTTCATCTCTTCTTGTTTTGCTTTCTCAGATTCCTTGATTTTTTTTTTGAGGGGACTAATTAATTATAGTCGTAGTTAATTTTTTGTTCTGTGAATACAACCTTCACCTCCTGTTGATGTAATGTGAAAAATATAATAATACTAGCTGAAGTACCCGTGCTTCGCTACGGGTCGTAAATGAATTAAAATGTGAAGGTGACAGTTAAAACAGGGGATAGGCGAGGTGCTAGGCAGAGGGAGATGAAGGATGGAACATTTTGTCCAACTACACCGCTCTGCCTTGACCGTGTTTTATAACACACATTTAGGTTTTACTCGCTAACGGTTGGAGATACATTTCGGATGGAAAATGCATTTTTTAACCTCGTATATGCCATCAAAGGTTTGCTATTTCTTAGCGTTCTCTTTTTATTTGAAATGGAAATATGAAAGTTTAAAACCAAAGGGTGGAGTGACGTCACTAAAATGGTCGCCATCTTTGAATATTGCAAAGTATTGAAATCAAAAGTAACCTGTATGTTAACCAGGTAAATCTGCTACTTCCATGTAAAATTCATGTAAATCGGACCAGTGGTACTTGCGTGATTGAGTAATACACAGACACACACCATCTCATTTTTAGTCTCGCTTCGCTCGCATCATAGTCGTGTCATATTGTTATTCAATGAAATGCAGGTTTAACCCCGTTAACACCCCTTTAGAACCTGAATATCCAAAAATCCCTCCTTAGTAGATGTTTTCGACACACAACAAACATATCCCCAAAATATCATTCTTCTGACATTAATAGTTTTGGTTGGTCGATGAGAGTGAACATCCAAAAATCCTTCCTTAGTGGACGTTTTTCTTCCAGAATTTCACCCCTCACCATAGGCCCCTTAAATTGGATTTATGAAAAAACGGTCGAACACCTATTTATTTTATTTATATATTTATTTATTTATTTATTTATTTATTTATTTATTTATTTATTTATTTATTTATTTATTTATTTATTTTAAGCTGATTGATTTCCACCGAGTTTCAAACTCCTCGCCTATGTCGTTTAAGAGATACACGCTCCGTTAAGAATCTTTCAACCCCCACTTTTCATCCCTTTCACCTCATAATATACACTACTTCGAAAAACCATTAGACATGTGTCAGCTTATTTTTAATGATTAGTATATATGCCAAGTATCACATCCCCAAATGAAACCACTCGTGAGATATTGTTATTCAATGAAATGCACGTTTACCCCCTTAACACCTATTTAGAACCTGAATATTCAAAACACTTTCCTTAGTGGACGTTTTCGACATAAAACGAACATATCCCCAAAATGTCATGTTTCCAACTTCAATAATTTTGGCTGGGCGATGATGAGTGAGTGAGTCAGTCAGGACATTTTCTTTCATTTATATTTGATAATTTCACCCCTCCCCATGAACCCCTTAAATTTGATTTATGAAACAAACGGTCGAACACCTATTTACTTATTTAAAGCTGTTTTCCCCCTGAGTTTGATGAGTGAGTAAGTGAGTCAATCAGTTAGGACACTTTCTTTCCTGTTTTTTTTTCCCCAGAATTTCACCCCTCTCCAAGGGCCCCTTAAATTGGATTTATGAAAAAGAACGGTCGAACACATATTTACTTGTATTTTAAGCTGTTTTTCCCGCCGAATTTCAAACTTCCCGCCTATGTCGTTTAAGAGATACACGCTCCGTTAAGAATCCCTCAATCCCCAATTTTCACCCCTTTCACCTCATAATATACACGACATCGATAAACCTTTAGATATATGTCTGATTATTTTTAATGATTAGTTTATATACCGAATATCACATCCCCAAAGAAACAACTCATGAGATATCGTTATTCAATGAAATGCACGTTTACCCCCTTAACATCTCTTTAAAACCCGAATAAATAAAAATCATTCTTTAGTTGACGTTTTCGACATACAACGAACATATTCCCAAAATTTCATGTTTCCAACATTAATAGTTTTCGCTGGGCGTGATGAGTGAGTGAGTCAGACAGGACATATTCTTTCAATTATTTTTACCAGAATTTCACCCTTCCCCATGGGCCCCTTAAATTGGATTGATGAAGAAACTCTTGAACACCTATTAACTTATTTTTAAGCTGTCTTTTTCGCCTGAGTTTGATGAGTGAGTGAGTCAGTCAGTCAGTTAGGACACTTTCTCTCCTTTCCCTCCCCCAGATTTTCACTCCGCCCCATTGGCTCCTTAAATTAATTTATGAAAAAACGGTGGAACACCGATTTACTTATTTTTAAGCTGATTTTTTTTCGCTGAGTTTCAAATTTCTCGCCTATGTCGTTTAGGAGATAGGCCCACACGCTTCGTTAGGAATCCTTCAACCCCCAATTTTCACCCCTTTCACCTCATAGTAATACACCACATCGAAAAAACCTTAGACACATGTCTGCTTATTTTTTTTTAATGATTAGTTTATATACCGAATAAAGCCTCCGTGGCTCAGGCGGCAGCACGCCGGCCTCTCACCTCTGGGTCCGTGGTTCAAATCCCGGTCACTCCATGTGAGATCTGTGCTGGACAAAACGGAGGCAGACAGGTTTTTCTCCGGGTACTCCGGTTTTCCCTGTCACAATTTCATTCCAGCAACACTCTCCACTATCATTTCATTTCATCTGTCATTCATTTAATCATTGCCCCAGAGGAGTGCGTCAGGCCTCGGCAGCCGGCACAGTCCATATCCTCGCCGCTAGATGGGGGCTTCATTCATTCCATTCCTGACCCGGTCGGAGACTGGAAGCAGGCTGTGGATTTTCATTTATATACCGAATATCACATCCCCAAAGAAACAAATCGTGTGATATCGTTATTCAATGAAATGCATCTTTACCCCCTTAACACCTCTTTAAATCCCGAATAAACACAAATCATTCCTTAGTTGACGTTTTCGACATACAACGAACATATTCCCAAAATTTCATGTTTCCAACATTAATAGTTTTCGCTGGGCGTGATGAGTGAGTGAGTCAGACAGGACATTTTCTTTCAATTATTTTTACCAGAATTTCACCCTTCCCCATGGGCCCCTTAAATTGGGTTGATGAAGAAACTCTTGAACACCTATTAACTTATTTTTTAAGCTGTCTTTTTCCCCTGAGTTTGATGAGTGAGTGAGTTAGTCAGTCAGTTAGGACACTTTCTCTCCTTTTTTCCCCCAGAATTTCACCCCACCCCATTGGCCCCTTAAATTAATTTATGAAAAAAACCGGTCGAACACCGATTTACTTATTTATTTAGCTGATTTTCTTTCTCTGAGTTTCAAATTTCTCACCTATGTCGTTTAAGAGATAGGCCTTCACGCTCCGTTAGGAATCCTTCAACCCCCACTTTTCACCCCTTGCACCTCATAATAATACACCATATCGAAAAACCCTTGGACACCTGTCTGCTTATTTTTAATGATTAGTTTATATGCCGAGTATCACACCCACAAATGAAACCACTCTTGAGATATTGTTATTCAATGAAATGCAGGTTTAACCCCCTTAAGACCCCTTTAGAGCCTGAATATCCAAAAATCCTCCCTTAGTGTACGGTTTTGACATACAACGAACATATCTCCAAAATGCCATGTTTCCAACTTCAATATTTTTGGCTGGGCGATGATGAGTGAGTGAATGAGTCAGGACATTTTCTTTCATTTGTTTTTCTTCAGAATTTCACCCCTCCCGATGAACCCCTTCAATTTGATTGATCCAAAAAAAATAACTGTCGAACAGCTATTTACTTACTTTAAAGCAGTTTTTCCCCCTGAGTTTGATGAGTGAGTCAGTCAGTCAATCGGTTAGGACACTTTCTTTCCATTCCCCCCCCCCTGAATTTCACCCCTCCCCATGGGCTCCTTAAATTGGATTTATGAAAAAACGGTCAAACAAATATTTACTTATTTTGTATGCTGATTTCTTTCCGCTGAGTTTCAAACTCCTCGCCTATGTCGTTTAAGAGATACACGCTCCGTTAGGAATCTTTCAATCCCTACTTTTCACCCCTTTCACCTCATAATATACACCACATCGAAAAACCATCAGGCACGTGTCTTCTTACTTTTTAATGATGAGTTTATATGCCGTGAATCACATCCCCCAATGAAACCATTCGAGAGATATTGTTATTCAATGAAATGCAGGTTTAACCCCCTTAAGACCCCTTTAGAACCTGAATATCCGAAAATCCTCCCTTAGTAGACTGTTTTGACATACAATGAACATATCCCCAATCTGTCATGTTTCTAACTTCAATAATTTTGGCAGGGCGATGATGATGAGTGAGTGAGTGAGTGAGTGAGTCAGGACATTTTCTTTCAATTTTCTTTTTTCAGAATTTCACCCCTCCCCATGAACCCCTTAAATTTGATTTATGAAAAAAAAAACCTGTCGAACAGCTATTTACTTACTTTAAAGCAGTTTTTCCCCCTGAGTTTGATGAGTGAGTCAGTCAGTCAATCAGTTAGGACACTTTCTTTCCTGTCCCCCCCACCAGAATTTCACCCTTCCCCATGGGCCCCTTAAATTGGATTTATAAAAAAAACGGTCAAACAAATATATATTTTTTTATGCTGATTTTTTTTCGCTGAGTTTCAAACTCCTCGCCTTTGTCGTTTAAGAGATACACGCTCATTTAGGAATATTTCAATCCCCACTTTTCACCCCTTTCACCTCATAATATACACCACATCGAAAAACCCTGAGACTCGGGTCTTCTTATTTTTAATGATGAGTTTATGTGCCGAGTATCACATCCCCCAATGAAACCAATCGGGAGATATTGCTAGTCAATGAAATGCAGGTCTACCCCCTTAACACCCCTTTAGAACCTGAATATTCAAAAATCCTTTCTTAGTGGGCATTTGCGGTCCTTGGGGAAGCTGCATACCAAATTTCATTCCAATCCGTTCGGTGGTTTCTGAGATTTCGTGATGAATGAGTGAGTGAGTGAGTGGTATTTGACAAATATATAGTAGAAGATAGTGTCAAGTCTTTGTTATGCTAAACTCGGTTGACAGTGCTGTGTGAGTAGGTGAGTAACTAACGGGATTTCAAGTAAAGATCCTCTTTTTCTATACCGGTAGTGCAGAGCAGAACTGGCATCCAGTCGGCCGTGTCTCGACTTGAGCTATGTTGCCATGGAAACTATCTGGCTTGCCATTCCTTCATGAGTATATTTTATGATTTGATTAGCCTGTGCTTGAGTGCAAAAGGGCCGAAATCAGAAGAATGAGAAAGACTATCGAAAATTCATGTAGCCAGCGGTTCCTTCTGGATCCTAAACTATATGTATGCAAAATTTGGTTGAGATTGGTGGTACGGTGTAGATTTGTATACGGAACAGACCCACATACATACATACATACCCACATACAGACTTTCACTTTTATATATAAGATATTGTAATGTGATTGAAATTGATATGATTTCTTCTATTAATTTTTAAAAATAGGTTATGTTATTATTTTCCCCTTAGATTATAAAACTTGATTCCCTGGGTAGATTGGGTACGCTTCACACATTTCGTTGTTATAATTAAACACCTTTTCTTGCTACTAAGGTAGTGGGTGTTACAGCTTAAAACATACTGGATTATTGACAACTGAACTAGGATTATATAATCTTTTGCTATTGAAATTTTGTGGTTTATTTTTCCTTTTAGGAGTCAATTTGATTTTAATCTTGGAAATGTAATGATCCGAATCATCATCAACACCACGAAGGACTTTATCATTACAAATTTCTTTGTGAAATTT
The DNA here is from genome assembly GCA_946902985.2 of Meconema thalassinum. NCBI lineage: Eukaryota > Metazoa > Arthropoda > Insecta > Orthoptera > Tettigoniidae > Meconema > Meconema thalassinum. The sequence goes on along the minus strand of OX336388.2, from coordinate 1,002,506,141 downwards.
CCGATCCATGGCCACATGGTCTATCTGAAACTCTCCTAACTTAATATTAGGACATTTCCAAGTCATTAATTAATGTGGACTCCTCTTGAACCTTGTTGTCTCCATAATTAGACCATGGTTAATACAAAATTCAATTAACCGTTCTCCATTCCTGTTTGTCAAGTTATGTGCTGGCCATCGCCCCACCACTAGACGAAATTTCCTCTCACGTCCGATCTTTGCATTTAAATCTCCAAGTAAAATTTTAATATTAGTATCAGGTATATTCGTTACCAATTGGTCAAGTTCATCCCAAAATTGATCCGTTCCCTCAGTATCAGTTCTATTTTTGTCATTTGTTGGTGCATGAACATTTATCAATGTGTATATCTTGTTTTCCACTTTAACTGTCAACAATGCAACTCGTGGGGAATTTGAGGAAAAATCCTTAATGGAATCTAGTATTCTATGGTGTACCAAGAAACCTACTCCAAATTGAGGGACATTTTTCATTACCCTTTCTCCTGGAGGCCCTTTATAGAGACGATACCCACCTGATTCAATTGGGTTCTGATCAGTATTACGTAATTCTTGAAGAGCAGTGATCACAATTTTGTGTTGATCGAAGATATCAGTTAGATGCTTTAACTTACCAACCTTCATCAAAGAATTAACATTTAATGTTGCCAGATATGAGAACTTCCCCGGCATGTTGAATTTAAGTACGTTCTTAGAGTGATTAGACTGCATGTTTGGTCATTGTATCTCGAGGCGCTCCGACTCGCCTTAATCCTCTACCTGACACCCCACCGTATCCGAATGGTGTCTTCGCTTGGTTAATGATGTAATTGTCCAAACAGGTGGATTTCAATAGAAGACTCTCCATATTCATTTGATTATCAGATCAATGATCAAGAATCTGACCGTGGTCAGGGATTGCAATCCCTGTGATCTGGGAAGGTGATGAATGAAATATGATAAGCTGAAACATGATATTGTGGAGTGTGTTTGGTCCGCGAGAGCTATTTTATTACGCTCAAGTCCACCAGTAAACCGGTGAGGAGCCCCCTATCCGCCAGCTGGGACGAGCCACGTCGGAGTATCATCTCTCCGCCTGCTACGACAACGTATCCTTTTCTCTCCCTCATACCTACCTTTCTGCCTTCTATCCTGCATCCCTTTCTACCTTCCTTCTTTCTTTCATTCCTTCCTTGTAGCCTTTTCTCTCCATCATACCTACCTTCCTTCATTTCTATCTCCCTTTCTTTTTTCTTTCTTTCTTTCTTTCTTTCTTTCTTTCCAAAGTCTTCGTACTTTTTAAGAGCGTTATAATCCATCAGTATGCCTTCCTTCGGAGGGGAAGTAATGCCGGTGGTCCCATGTCATAAAATTATGGCATGTAAAAGAACCTTCCACTAATTAAGCTTGTGTGAAGCTAAATTTGCAGGTTAGATTTCGTTGAAATGCTCTATCAAAGTTCCAACGTTCACCACTAGGATTCAGTGACATCTGATAGCGAAAGTTGGAACTACGTGAAATTGAACGGAACTTGTAGCCCACCCCATGGGTGTCCACTTAGAAGCGGAACATGTCCTCGGACACTCCAAGCACTGAAAGCCATACGGTACGCTAAATAAATAAATAAATAAATAAATAAATAATCCTTTCTTTCTTTCTTTCTTGTAGCCCTTTCTCTACATCATACCTTTCTTTCTATCTTTTCTCCATCTTACCATCTTCCTTTCTTCCACCTTTCCTTCGTTACAGCCTTGCCACCATGCAATGTATTCGTACCGTTGAGATAGGGATCGAAGATTGTTCCGCCGATACAGAACACTTCTCACTTTGTTTGCTGTCTGTTAGGAGGGATTGCTGTTGAGATGGTTATCAGCCCAAAGTCAGGGAGTGGTGGCGGGCTGTCGTCATGGATCACGAATTTAATTAAGCGAGCTTAATGTACAGATCTAGATCGTCATCATAAAATAGACTATAACAGGTGCCAGCTCTGGCTGCGGTTCGCACTCATAAATTCATGCCGAAAAAACTGCTCAATTTTGAGTTACGGCAGTGGTGGAAAAACTAGTTTGGATCCTGTTTGCATTAATTCATACGTTTACTTTGACATCGCCTCAGGTTGGAGTTCTGAGCCACGTCATGGTTCGTGATTTAACACGAGTGCTTTTCTTAACGGTTGGCTAGCATTCTTGTCGGTTCAGGTTCATCCCCGGCTCCGTCCAGAAATTTAATTCTGGTCTGAGGGTTGAAATTAGGAACACTCAAAACTAATGGTTGGTTGGTTCCTTAGTTTAGGTGCTGCGACGACACGGTCATGTAGCCCCGTGTACTTTGGGTGTGTGTAGAATCTGTCTGATAACCGGTGTTAATTGTGATGGCTGTATTAGTGTGTGATATCTGTTTTAATTCCAGAAATGACTGCAGCAATAATTTCAACTTGTTCCTACTTTTGCTACCAAGTGCTACCGTCCACGACAGGTAGCTTGCGGACTTGGCCACTACAGAGCGCCAGGAAATGTTCTCCGCAGTGACTGCCGGCTTCTGCCAGCAGTTTAGTTGGCAGCACGGTGTCCTTGACAGGGTGAATCCCACACGTGTGGGCTGTAGGCTGTCGAAATCGTCAGTGTGTATTGCAATAAGAGAGCGTGTGCGTCATCAGCACTTCCAGCATCTGTTATGAATGGCTGTGGTGAGTATAAAGTTTAATGTTTGTTTGTTTGTTGGTTTGTTTGTTTTGATACAAGCGACAGGCGTGTTGCCAACGTAACTACTGATGCTAGCTCTCGCAGACGCTTGTAGGCACTGTGGAGAACATTTCCTGGCGCCCTGTAGATGGCATCGCAGTCAGCACCTGGCGGCGAATGTTGAAACTAATAGAGCGTTATCAATTCTAACCTACAAATGTTGGCTTCACACAAGTGTAGTTAGTGGAAGGTTCTTTTTCATGCCATAAATCTATGACATGGGACTGCAGGCTTTACTTCCCCTCCGAAGGAAGCAATGCTGAGGGATTTTTAACGCTCATAAACATCCAACGACTTTGATCGTGTTAGAACCCGTGACCTTGGGCATTGAATCTCAGCATGCTACCAACTACGCCACCGAAGCTACCACTCAAAACTGAGAAGAATTCGGTTCGATATCCACCTTGTGGTGTATCGACAAGCATTCTTGGCTGTCACCCCGGAAGTCCGGGTATGATTTCCGACTCCACCAAAAAATGAATTCTGGTCTGAGGATTGGAACAGGTTACACTCACTCTCGTGAGCCAAAACTGAGAGGAGGTAGGTTTGATTCCCACCTCAGCCATCCTGGAAGTGGGTTTTCGTTGAATCCCACTTCCACTCCAGACAAATGACGGGATTGTTCTTAATTTAAAGTCATGGTCGTCTCTTTGATAATCCTGACCTGAATTATAAATATACACTCTACAACAGACACCACAATAACCCAGGTTATCAGGGGAAATTTTACACACACCCAGGTACCGTACACGGTGCTAATTGACCACGATGGTCAAGTCCCTCAAATGAAACAACAGTTTTTTCGTAGATTTCGCCACTTCCATTCCAGGCTAATTCGAAGATGGTTCCGAACATAGACTAAGCCACAATAAAATTACCAATGCACACATTCTTACAGATTTCGCTATAGCACAGGTCATCAGACAAATTCTACACACATGTTTACTGGGCTGAATAACCACGATGTCTCAGCCCAAAAATGAAATAACAGCAACAACTGCTGAGCTTTTTCAGGAGAGTGTTTCATTTATAGCCGTGGGGAATTGTGATTATCAGTTCCGTTAACCTATTGAATGTGTTATTTGTGTGGTAAGTTCTGTTACTAAGAGTGCGAGGAAGGAAGGATGTACTGCAAGTTTGTCGTTTTACAAAACCGTTAATATCACGATCATTCTCCAACACTACAGTAAGATTATACTCTTACAGTAGTATGGCACAATTGCGGCAGATATCTCAGTTTTCTTAGCCATCTGAAGATGTATTATCTTAGCAAAACTGTTGTCACTGAAGGTAGTCAGTGTTACAGAGAGTTGTACAGCCACCTACAATAACCAATGTTCCACTGTCTCACCAGGACCCGCACGTTCATCATCCAAATTGCTCTCTTTGAGGATGTGTTTCCGGTAGTTCCATGTAGGGATGACTTTGTCGTGAATGGCCATTATTATTATTTAGCGGCTTGGATGGCGTAGTCGGTAGCATGATGAACTGCTGTGCCTAAGATTGCGGGTTCAAACACGACTGAAGTCGTCGGATTTTTAAGAGCGTTAAAAACCGTCGGTATGCCGTCGTTCGCAGGGGAAGTAAAGCCGGCGGGCATGTAATAGAACCTACCACCGTTGCGTAGTCGTCAGCGTGATTAGCTGCCACCCTGGAGGCCCTGGGTTGATTCCCGGCTCTGCCACGAAATTTGAAAAGTGGTATGAGGACTGGAACGGGGTCTACTCAGCCTCGTGTGGTCCAAATGAGTAGAGGGGGTTCGATTCCCACCTCAGCCATCCTCGAAGTGGTTTTTCGTGATTTCCCACTTCGTCTTCGGGAACATGCCGGGATTGTACCTACTGTAAGGCCACGGCCACCTCCTTCGCTCTTCTTTGCCTATCCCCTCCAATCTTCCCCTCCCTTCCCATCCCGCATGAGGCCCCAGTTCTCTTTGCAGGTGAGGCCGACTGGGCGAGGTGATGATCCCACCTCCCCAGTTGTATCCCCCCCGGACCAGATGTTCCTAGCTCCAGAACACTGCCTGTAGAGGCGGTAATGGTGGAATCTCTCGCTGAGTCCGTGGAAAAAAAAAACAACCTGGAGGGTAAAATCGACTAAAAATAAATAAAAAATATTTAGTTGGTTAGAAACGAGCAGAACGCCGGCCTCTCACCGCTGGGTCCGTGATTCAAATCCCGGTCACTCCATGTGAGATTTGCGCTGGACAAAGTGGAGGCAGACAGGTTTTTCTCCGGGCACTCCGGTTTTCCCTGTCACAATTTCATTCCAGCAACACTCTCCTCTATCATTTCATTTCATCAGTCATTCATTTAATCATTGCCCCAGGGGAGTGCGACAGGCTTCGGCAGCCGGCACAGTTCATATCCTCGCCGCTAGATGGGGGCTTCATTCATTCCATTCTCTGACCCGGTCGGCCGACTGGAAGCAGGCTGTGGATTTCCAGTTGGTTAGAAACGCTCTATCCAGTTCCAACGTTCGCCGCTGAGTGTCGGTGACAGCGACAGTGACGTCTGGTAACCAAAGTTGATACTACTTGAAATTGAACTTGCCCAGTTTCATTCATCTTCATTAACTCATCTCATGAGGTTGGCGTCAGGAAGGGCTTCCGGCATGGAAACCATCTGTCACGTAGAATTTCATCGCATAACATCCCCGACCCCCTTAGAATTAATAAGGGGTAGACATTATTATCTGACGCATCTCAAATGTTAAGTGAGGCTTTTCTCTTTTCAGACTCCCCTTAGTGTATTGCTAATATAGTGTAGGCCTGTTTGCTTCGTTAAATAAATACTTCAAACCCGGCGAAGTTGTCGGATTTTTAAGAGCGTTAAAAAACCTTCAGTATGTCTTCCTTCGGAGCGGAAGTAAAGCCGGCGGTCCCATGTCATAGATTTATGGCACGTAAAAGATCCTTCCACAGACTGAACATGTGTGAATCTAAATTGTAAGGTTAGATTTCGTCGGAACGTTCTATTAAAGTTCCGACGTTCACCACTAGGTATCACTGATACCTGGTAGCGAAAGTTGGAACTACTTGAAATTGAACGGAACTTTTAGCTCATACTAAGGGTGTCCGCTGGAAGCAGCTACAGACTCAGGCGAGCCGAACGTGTCGTCGGACACTCCCGGCACTAAAAGCCATACGATAAATAAATAAATAAATATATACCTTATTATTATAAAAAATAATGATTTTCAGTCGGTCTAAACGATTTTACCCAACTGTAATGGGTGTTACTTCCTAAACCTGAAAAGAAATGACATTACATTAATAAATTCACTTGGATGACTAGTTTCGATCGTCAAGCGATCATCATCAGCTTGCCACGGTGGGTGAGTGGATATCGTGTCGGTCTAATTACCCCAAGAATGCTGGTTCGCTCCTGGCCGTGGTAAGTGATTTTTGAAAGACCGCAAAAATACGACACGCATGTCATACGATGTTGGCATGTCAAAGAACCCATTTTAATTCAGTAGGCTGTGTTCATAATGACAAAATTAATCTCGGGAGTTTCCGCCAACACAAAGTTCCTCATTTCTCTACTAGAAAGCGCTATAGTGTTCAAGGAGCTTAGATATCTAACCTCCTTGACTTTCATAGTGATTCAGGGAACAACGAAATTCGACATGCAAGCTGCCCTCTGGGTGTCAAATTACAAAGCTTGCACCCGGCACCCGAGGCCATACGATATTATTATTATTTATCATTATTATTATTATTATTATTAGACCTATTATTATTATTATATATATATTTTTTTTTTTTGTCGTTTGCGCCACCTATGGACCACGGTGCTTGTGCTTTAGCTGTTCATTTTCTTGCTGAACTTTATCTAACGTTCCCCGGACTATTTCCTGGACGCGATGTGGTGAACGTCTGTAATGGATGTGAGGAAAGACCTGGTTTCAACTGTCAGACGGTAGCGACTCCTGTCAATTTTTTTTTCTTGCTGAATTTTAAGTTCAGAAAGATCATTCAAAATTTGTTTGATCCACAAGGACCCAGTGGTTTACTCTTCTTGGCTACCTTGAAGTTCTTATAAGACAGTCTTGGTGGTCCATTGTGTACTGGTGGCCGCAGAAAGCCAGGCGTCTCCTTCTGATGGCATCGGTGAGGTATTCCTGGTGTTTGTAATTTGGTTTGTAATTATAATTAATTATTGTTATTAATAATATTGTTATATATATTATTTTTTGTTTACGGCTTTTAAAGACCACGTTAGGCAACAATTACACATTATTGGAAGCCTTCTCACCGCCCAAAATCTTCACATTCTTTCTCTGGCATGGCGGTTTCGGTGGCGTAGTCGGTAGGATGCTGAGCTTCTATGCCCAAGATAGCGGGTTCAAACCCTGCCGAAGCCGTCGGATTTTTAAAGAGGGTTTTAAGTAAAGTCGGCGGTCCCATGTCATAGATTTGTGGCATGTTAGAGAACCTTCAACTAATTACATCTGTGTGAAGCTCAATTGGACAGGTTAAGCATGTAAACAACGCTCTTAGGTTTCTACGTTCGTTGCCAAGAGCCGACTGCGGTGGCGTCTAGTAGCTAAGTTCTGAACTTGGCCTAGCAGTCATTGACGGTGGCGCTTGGTGGCAAAAGTAGGAACTATTTGAAAAATTCTAAATTGCAGTCTGTACTTAAATTTAAAAAAACAACAGATAACAGACACTAATACAGTCATCACAATTAACACCGGTTATCAGACAGATTCTACACACACACAAAGTACACGGGGCTACATGACCGCGTTGTCGCAGTCCCTCTAAACTGAGGAACCAACCAACCTTTCTCTGGCAGCCTGTCTTCGTTCTTCCGTTCAACCCCTGTTCATTTATGGTTTGTCGTGGAATCCTTGGAATTTGTCGATAACTGACCTAAACTTAGCGCAGTTTGAAATGTCTTCCGACTTAAGTCCAACACCTCCCTCAACCATTTGTCAGACATCTTAGGTCTACTATCGAGTACGGTATTCTAATAATCCTCTTCGTAAGTCTCCGCTCATCCATTAGAAATAACTGCCCAAAGAATTTGAGTCTCCGTTTTCTCATAGATTGGCTGATAACCTAGATGTTAGGTCCCTTAAAACAACAACAACAATTTCTCATCGATTCCATCAACCTTTCATTGCCTTGGTAGAGTTCTTCCCTTCCTCGCAACCTATACAGGGTCATCGAAAAATAATGCCAACATTTCAAAAAATGATAGCACCGAAACCCTTTATGTTAAACGTGTAATTATTTCACTGAACGCCAGCTGGCTAAAGTAAGTTTTGTTTAGGAGGGCACATGACCTTGCTATGCGCACACTAGGTGCGTAATAGCCAAGGTCGGCCGGGGGCGCGCGCGTCAATGAAGCCCCGACCTCACCCCTTTGGATTTTCGTTTCTGGGGGTACAGTAAAAACATTGTGTATGCAGAAAAATCGGGATTTGGAGCACCTGCAGGAGCGAATTTCTGCCGCAAACTTGACATTTACTCCTGAAATGATTGCACGTACCAATCCAGCCATTTGGGAAAGCGTGCGTTCAATGCTGATGTTGGTGGTCGGCCTGGCCAAGATTTTTTCTCTACAGTCCCTGTTTCCTTAAACTGATTAAACCATCGAATTACTGCTTTGTAATCAGGTGCAGTTTGTCGGGCGGTGCAGTCATTGTTGCACGCGCCCCCGAGCGACCTTGGCTACTGCGCATCTAGTGAGCGCATAGCAAGTTCACGTGCCCTCCTAAACAAAACTTACTTTAACCAGCTGGCGTTCAGTGAAAGAATTACACGTTTAACATAAAAGGTTTCGGTGCTATAATTTTTTGAAATGTTGGTATTATTTATCGATGACCCTGTATTGAACGTCCACAATCGTTGGACCCATTGCCTTGCGAAGGATCTTTCTTTCGAATTTCTCAGCGTCCCTCAAACCCGCCTTCCCTGTCATGTGGAGGCATTCACTAGCATATAGGCATTCCGTTTTTATCACTGCATTATAGTGCCGTAATTTAGCCCGTTTCGTGATGGTATTATTCTTGTATAAAGTGTATGTTCTGCAGAAAGCCGCAGCCTTCCTCTCTCGTCTGGTATTATTGGCCTCTCTTTCATTAGTTTTCAACTGCACGATTTCACCCAGCTGTCAACTCTGTCAATCTTACCATGATCGGTCTGCAGGTGATAAGCCGCTGTTTTGACGTTGGTTATATATAAGGTGCGTTCAGAAAGTAACGAGCCGAAGGCTGTAATGCGCAAACCGGAAACGACATCGGCTAATCGTGGCGTGTGTAACGAGGTGTGGTTCTGACCAGAGCGTGGAAGGTCACAGCCCGTCGCTAGAGGGCACGCGTGCACGTCACGTGACGATACAAAGCGAGCAGCAGCATGCATCAACCGTCCAACGCTGCCAGTCGCATTGCAAACAGTGACATGGAGGCGTCAACCGAAGAGAAAAGAGGTGTTGTTCGGTTTCTGACAGCGAAAGGAGTAGGGGGAACGGACATTCATCGCCTAATGTCACAAGTGTACGGCGAACACTGCATGCCCCTTGCAAGGGTCAAGGCGTGGCACAAGCGCTTCAGGGAAGGACGGGTGTCGTTAGCTGATGATGCCCGGTCTGGGGCACCCCTCTGCATTACCGATGACAACGTCCAGCTGGTTGATGAACTCATTACCCAGGACCGCCGAGTGACAGTAAACGCCATAACCACCGTGGTCGGATTGAGCGTCGGAAGCGTGCACACCATCATGAAGGAACGACTGCACTTGCGGAAAGTGTGTGCCCAATGGGTGCCCCACAGTCTTCAACCACATGTCGAATGGCCTACTGTCTTGGTCTTGGTTGGACGATTGATGAATGCTGCTGCTCACTTTTTATCGTCACGTGACGTGCACGCGTGCCCTTCAGCGACTGGCTGTGACCTTCCACGCTCTGGTCGGAACCACACCTCGTTACACACGCCACGATTAGCCGATGTCGTCACCGGTTTGCGCATTCTAGCCTCTGGCTGGTTACTTTTTGAACGCACCTTATATATTATTTTATTATTATTATTATTATTATCCCTATATTATTCTGCTAAGGTCCGATTCCGGTTTTGTAGCGAAAATAAGGTCCTGTTAACACCAACCTACACATATGGGGTACCTACAGGTTCCGCATAACCCCATGTGTGCCCGAAACGCACTTACTTCCTCTATAAATGTCTCACAAGTAAATAAATACCTTAAAAATGTACATTTACAATGGGAGCACCGTAACCTGGCGAGCCTGCCGCTAGAGCGCAGGGCAGCGCGGCGGCGGCATCCATCTGGCGGGAGCGCAGCGTATTGCTAGGCGAGCCTGCCGCTAGAGCGCAGGACGGTTCTTCTCATGTACGTATGCCGTTTAACAACAATAAATACATTTCTTCAATATGTAACACTTCATTCTCCCACATTCTTCCCTACTACCCCTTAAACCCACATTCACGTTGCGAAAGCTCGCACGGGCCCACTAGTATTATTATTATGTTATTATTATTAAATTCAACTGTACCGTCAATAAATGAATGAATGTAACTCAATACTCGCACTCATTAAGGTCTGGGATACAAAAAGCAGCCGTCGCAATTCAAACATTGTTCTGATAAGAATCAGTCCATGTCTCAAAGAGATACGTAGCAATAAAGTAATTGTAACCGGTTTAAAAAAAGTCTCTCTTGCTTAATTAATTGGAAGCTCCTGTCGGAGTCTGTTTGGTGTAACAATTTTATCTGACACTATCGCTGCACACCGCTCAATAATTCCTCGCATGTGAGAGCTAAATTGAAGAAACTTGTCCCTGCAATATACAGTAATTAGGAGCTAGTTCATAGAATAGAAATTTACTTAGGCAGGAATTAAGAAAGTATATTAACGAATGTGTGCGCACAAAGTATCGAAAGAGGACTTCCAGCTGTCGTGTTTTGCACGCCAAGTACAAGCCATCAAGATGTTATTTAGGGCACAACTTTACCTTACCAGGGAAATCAGCCAGCTCTATACCACCTGCTAAAACATGAACCCTGATACTCCATTATCTCAGCAACTAATAATCACACAAGACTGAACTTTTTACAGATATTATCATGTATCTATTTCTATCCACCCTACTAGAATATTTAAACTACAACAAATTGATGGTTACAAAACTATGATATTTTAAAATTTAGGTTAATTTTCTGGGGAAAATGTTCTGCACTTAAAGGATATTTCAGATTACTAGCGGACCCGTGCGAGAAATCTCGCATGTTCATAAACCACACTTTCCCCAATAGGTTTATAATGAGAGACTTAAGGAGAAATGTTGTTATGTTTGTATTTCAACCAAATGATATAGATCACTATTTACATATCAGTTAGAATCCCAAGTTCTACGTTCCCTAATTTAGGAAGCCAATCACTGAAAATTGGATCATCATAACACTCACTGGTTATTCGATATTTATGAAATTATTCGAATTGAGTATCCATTCCTTCGATTTACTGTTTCTGAAATCCATGCAAAATGATAAAGGAAAGGCCTCAGAATGTTAAAATGATATGAAACAGGCGTCACAGCGGCCAAAATGTGAAGAGGACAGATACAGTATCTGCAAATCGTACACTTCGTACATGTTTTAAAGATTTTTTAAAAGAAATTATAGATATTTATGAAATTAGAGTGCAATTCGTCACTGGTAATATATATTCTCTTTCATTTGAATGCTCATTTATTACGATCAGTCGCATGTGACCGCCCTAGGAGGGATCTATACTACTGAAATAATATATACTAGATGAAACCCGTCAAAACATGACGGACAATGGAAAACAAATTTATTGAAGAAGCTTCTTATATAAGTTACATTCTTTGTACGATTACTTTTTAGCACTATTGCAACTTTAAGGGCGTCAAAAGATAGCACTCTCAGCATTGCAACATATTGCTGGTCATGACTGAAAACGTGATGAGGTCATCATCATCTTGCACAGTTTCCAGCCACTGGCCGGGTCTGTTTGGAACACAAGCCTCTCCAACGTCTTCTGTCTTCCCACCATCTCTCAGCCTCCACCCTTGTCCAGTCTTCTCCTCTCTTCTTCACGCTTTCTTCCACCCCCTTCAGCCACCTGTCTCTCGGTCTCCCTCTTGGTCTCTTTCCTTCCCACTTCGTCTCGTGTATCCTCCTGGGTATCATCTTCTCCTCCATTCGTTTTACATGTCCATACCCTCTAAGTCTAGATTTCTCTATACCATCCTGTAATGGTTCCTCCTTCATTAATTCTCTGGTCATCTCATTTCTTATTCTGTCCCTTTTTGTAGCTCCAATACTGCTTCTCAAGAACCTCATCTCACTGGCCTGTATTTTGCTCTTCTCCCTTCCTTTCATAGCCCAGGTCTCCGAGGCATACGTCAGGATAGGGACATAGTACGATATATGATCTACTTGCTGTTCTGAGGGACATCCCTGCTCCATAACATGCTTCTCACACTCCTCCGGAATGCTTCTGCCTGTCTCCCCCGCTCATTTATTTCTCTACCGTTTCTTCCATTCTCTTGTATCAGGCTTCCCAGATACTTGAAACTCTCCACTTTCTTCAGCTGTTCCCCACCAATTGTTATTCCCGTTGTGGTCCATTCCTTCTCCCTTGTTGTGATCACCATCTCACTCTTATTTATGCTAAATTTCATCCCATATCCTTGTATTATTCCTTCCCACACGTCCAACTGTTCCTGTACCTCCTCCTCCTTGTTTCCACAATCATCAAATCATCCGCAAACACCATTGCTTTCATCTTTCCTTCCCCAATTACTTGTGCCGCTCGGGTCATTATGTCATCCATCACCACAATGAAAAGTAACGGTGACAGTGCACTTCTTTGTTTCAGGCCGTTTCTCTGTTCCACCCAGTCCGATCTCTCTCCTCCCACTTTCACACAGCTCACGCTTCCCTTGTACATCTCTTTTATCCTCCTTATAGTCCATTTTTCTACTCCTCTATCCTCCGGGGACTTCCATACTTTGTTTCTGCATACACTGTCATATGCTTTCTCAATGTCCAGGAAGGCCATCAGTAGATCTGGTCCATACTCACAGTGCTGTTCTTGTAACTGACTTACAGCAAAACTCAAATCCACTGTGGACCTTCCTGCTCTGAAGCCATGTTGTTCTTCCCTCATCCCTCCTTCTATCCTTGTCCTAATTCTCCTTTCTAAAACTTTCTCATCAAACATCTTTGCACAATGACTCATCAATGTTATTCCCCGATAGTTTCTGCATTCTGTTCTACTACCTTTCTTGAAGATCGGGACAATTATTCCCTCTTCCCTGTCCTCTGGGGTCTTCCTTTCCTTCCATGCTGCCTTCATCACTCGGTACAACCATTGTATCCCCACCTCTCCTGCTGCTCTCACCATCTCCACACTCAACTCATCCACACCCGGTGCCTTCCGTCCTTACATCTTCCTCACTGCATCTTCCACTTCTTTCCATGTTAAGTCCTTTTCGGTTTGCAGTTCATCTACTGTACCTCTTCCCCGATTTCTTCTTCCTCGCCGTGGTTTCCATTTGGGTTCAGGAGTTCTTCAAAATATTATTTCCACATTTTCTTCAGTTCTTCCCTATTTTCTATCCCTTGTCCCCTTTTGTTCACCATTCTGACATAATCCGTAGGATCCTTCCGCCTCTTATTCTTTACCATCCCATACAGGACCTTTTTTGTACCTTCACTATCCTGCTGGTCATGACTTAAAACGTGATGAGGTAAATAGCCCAATACGTTCAAGAGTTTCTCCTTGAGCTTGATTGATTGTGATAAAGTAGGCCGAGCGAATAGGACATTGTTGCCTATTAAAAGAAAATGTACTGTACCTGCAAGTGTTTTATCGGATGGTTTTAAATCAAGTCGTAGGATTTGAACTCTCTGCCTAATATTACTGCACCTATTATATCCGAATCCAAGCAATTTCTTACATATTTCTTACAATTAATATATTACCATATATGAGTCCTTGGGAAACGTTCAGATTTCTAAGGAGCATAACTATGGCTCAAACGTTCGGAGTATGTGGAGGCGAATCACTTAATTCCAAGGAATTGAAAAATTCAATAATAGGCAAATGAAGTAGCTGGCTTTCATCTTCAGTATCCAATCTGTTAAAGCTGATGTATGTGTTTGAACTACTGTATATAAGTTCAATGACTTTTAAATTAATATCATTACATTGTTGCAGGTTGGCAAATATTTTATATTCCAGCAGATCAATTTTACCCTCACAACAGTAAAGACCAAAGTAACCACGCATAGATTTTACGCAAGAGAAGTACAATGTAGAACAATGTTTACATTTGATCGTCAAAGACCTTACAGTACACTGTACTGCATAATATCTGGAATTGTTTCTGAAATGGCCCATTTATATTGGATTTTAAATGTGGCTTCCTATTATTCGATAACACTATAGTGTCCTGCAATAACGGAGCCGCTAAATATTACATGGCAAATAATACTTCCATTGCCGAAATCAACTGCGTAGTTAGACTCAGTACTCTAAACAAATAATCATTAAACAATTGTCTTATACAATGAAGTTCAACATGACCGTCCAGAGACTTTCATACTCAAGTTGGTTGGTGAGGAGAATGCGATGAGACTGATCGCTTAAAATAAATTCCTCATAATTGTTCCTGCCAGCGAAATTTTTTGCGATAGCTTGAAAACGCAGCTCAGAATGACGTTCTTCATTTTGTTATAAACAGTACGAAACTGCTCTAAATAAGCAATTTCCATCACCTGTTATAGGTTATGACAGTACATTTGGCAGGGGAACATAGAATCACTTCGCCAACTACTGGAACGACCATAGGCCTATACTCAATACTCACTTCGGCAGTCACCCTAATGGAGGCAGTTTTTGAATTATATGTCCCGTGCATGTCAAAAATCGTATTAACACATGGAGGCCCACCTATTCTTGTCTATCGCCCCGGAGACCCGGGTTACATTTCCTGCTCTGCCAAGAAATTGAATTCTGGTCTGAGGGCAAAAACGGGGCACATTCAGTCTCTTGAGGTATAACTAAGAAGAGGAAGGTTTAATTCCCACCTCGACAATCTTGGATGTGGTTTTCCGTGGTTTCCCACTTCCACTTAAGGCCTTGGCCGTCTCCTTGCCATTTACCACCTTAATTACAAATACACACAGTAATGCAGACATCACAATAACACAGGTTATGAGAGAAAATTTCACACATACACACCCAAGTACACGGGGCTGAGTGACCACAATGTCGGAGCCCTTCAAACGAATTATGTTTGCCAAGTGTCTCTTATGGCGAAAGCAATTGTGGACACGCGCGAGTGCCTGGAAAACTACTTTTTTCTTTAATAATTTAAGAGTATATCGACGATGCATAATTATAACTTTTAGTCTAGGACGCTAATAACTTGACCACCGAAGCATTGGGAAGAAATTGCAATATTAAGGTACATAAACAACATAGCCTACACATTCAACTGTCGGTTAATGTTCCTCAAAATTTCCCTTCTTAAATATTCCCCTCCTTTATAATTCTCCATCACGTGAAAACGGTCCATGTCTTGGGTTTTAAATATATCGATGCAATGGTGCTGCCATCTGCTGTTAGTTACTGGAACTATATGGGCGATGTACTGCCATCTGTTGTCAGTTATAGGAACTGATTGCAGATATTTAAACGGCGTACTGAGGACAACAGTTTGCTCTTTTGATCACATGCTGTAATGCAATGGTAAAACGGAAATAAAACGTATTGAGAGGGAATGTAGAAGTATGTATCTTTTACAGACATAAAACCTTACTAATACTCCTTGATTAAACAATATTTCAATGGTAAAAAAAAAACATATATCCGAGAGGACTGGGATGGAACCGGCGAACCTAGAAACCACAGCCTGTCGCCTTAACCACATACCTACTCGAGCAATCTTATAAAGGAGCAGACGCAGCCATTCATTTACTTCAAAAGCTGCTGTCTGAAGGAAATAATCCATTTCATTATCCAAATAAATCAATGTTGCACATTCGTATACGTTCATACTGTTATTATATTTTATTGCCAGAACTTGGTTAATGTATGTTTTCAATTACATGAAAGCTTATTAAATAACTTACATTTTAATGGAATTCTCACCGCCATTTTGTCATGACCTCAGGCGGATTGTGCGCATGCGTGAGGGGAAAGAATTCTGCTATTTTCTATATTAATTCAAAAATATACCGAGAGGGAATGTAGAAATATGTATCTTTAACAGACATAAAACCTTACTAATACTCCTTGATTAAACAATATTTCAGTGGTAAAAAAAAAATATCGGCGAGGGCCGGGATCGAGCCGGTGAACCTTGGAACCACAATCTGTCGCCTTAACCACATAGCTACTCGCGCACTCTTGGCCAGCAGCAGACGCAGCCGTTCTTTATCATTAAAAGCCGCTGTATGAAGGAAATAATCCATTTCATTATCCAAATAAATCTATGTTGCACATTCGTATACGTTCATACTGTTATTATATTTTATTGTCAGAACTTGGTTAATGTATGTTTTCAATTACATGCAAGCTTATTAAATAACTTACATTTTAATGGACTTCTCACCACCATTTTGTCATGACCCCAGGCGGATTGTGCGCATGCGTGAGGGGCAGGAATTCTGCTGTTTTCTATATTAATTCAAAAATATAGCGTAATATATTTGTTTATTTTAGAGACACTCTGCAAATCTAGAGGCCAAGAGCTTTCGTTAGAGTGCTCTACGAAGTAAATCGGTTCTGTCGTTCTCTCAATCTCGTGGTAACAAAAATCACCTTACTGTTTTAAATATATAGATGATGTTTTACAAAATAACCAACAGACACAGCATGATAAAGATATGGTGAACATTTCAAGTCTCTCTCTCAACTACGTCCTGAGGAAATGGGTCAAAAGGGCAGAAAAATTAAGTTCTTCAATTGGATTTGAAGTTAGACATAGATAAAAACTTGCAATTATTAGCACAACACACACATGTACATCTGTGTACATATGCATCTGAGGGCGCCATTACTGTTATGACATTGATACCAACATATGAAATTGAATTTTCTCTACAACAAAAAATTCCCAGCTTTCCGCACTAAATAGATTTAGAAATATAATTTTTAAAGTAAAAATTTGCAATTCTCCTGTAATAAAGTGAGATAACAAGTATTAATTCAAATATGTTTTTAATGATAAAGACCTAAAAATGGCCCGAATAAGCAAGCAAATATGACCTTAAAAACAAGTAGTTCCATGAAGAACTATACAGCCTATTTTCATATATCCTACTCATATTAATTGCCTCTATCAACATACACAATTTCAGTTTGAAGGTTGTGATAGATTCGTAGATATTGAGAACCGTCTAAATATTTCAGATGGTCGCCAGGTTGGATTTTTATGGTAAAAAATGTTCAAAATATGCATTTGTATGACAAAAACCTCTGTATTGTGACAATAATCACTTGATTTGCATCAGAAACCTATCGAGCATGAAAATAGAGGCAAAGAAGCAAATATGATTTTTCCTAAACATCCGAGCCCTAAGTGATTACAGAATAGCCTACATAATTTAGTCCAGAACACTTCACAGATATTTTAAAGCAAAAAGAAAAGCATATTTTGGCCCCTCCGGGAGCTGACTCCCCTTCAGTGTTACGCTAGAGCTACCTAGCAGTCAGAAGTGAAACCACTCTAACCAGCCAATCACAGGCAGCCTTTCATATCGATAGAGCACAACAAATCGAGTTCCGTTCGGGATGTTGCTATATCGATATGATAGACTGCCTGTGATTGACTGGTTCGGAACTTCTGAACTGCTAGGTAGCTATAGCTTTGCACTTAAACGTTATCGTGGTCATTTAGCCCCGTGTACATGGGTGTATGCAGAATTTGTTTTATAACCTGTGTTATTTTGGCGTGTATAGTAGTGTGTGTAGTTGTATTTCAGGCGAGGATTGGGAAGGAAGTGGTCGTGGCCTTAAGTTAGGAACCAGCCCGGCAATTGCCTGGAGTGGATGTGGGAAAACACGGAAATCCACTTCCAGGATGACTGAGGTGGGAATCGAACCCACCTCTTCTCAGTTTTACCTCACACGGCTCAGTGTACCCCGTTTCACCCCTCACATCAGAATTGAAAATCCACAGCCTGCTTCCAGTCTCCGACGGGTCAGGAATGGAATGAATGAAGCCCCCATCTAGCGGCGAGGATATGAACTGTGCCGGCTGCCGATGCCTGACGCACTCCTCTGGGGCAATGATAAAATGAATGACAGATGAAATGAAATGAGAGTGGAGAGTGTTGCTGGAATGAAATGTTGACAGGGAAAACCGGAGTACCCGGAGAAAAACCTGTCTGCCTCCGTTTTATCCAGCACAGATCTCATATGGAGTGACCGGGATTTGAACCACGGACCCAGCGGTGAGAGGCCGGCGTTTTACGATCCTTATAGCTTATTTAGTTTTGTATCAATCAGAAAGTTTATTTTATTTATAGAGATCTCATTCAAAGCCGATAGCAGTAATAATGTTAACTTTAATTTATGATGATTTTTACTCATTCAGAATTAAATCTCCATTGTATTTAAGTAACAGATAACTACAGGCGGTTCTTTATCATCTCAGTCAAATTCATGTTGAAGATGCTGCAGGCAGTTAGCTCATTTAAATTTGAAGTTGTAATAATAAATAACCCATTACCTTTAAAGTACCGTTAAAGATAACATGAAGTATCTCCCAATAATTATGGACCCACAATGTTGAACAATGTAGGCGATGGAAGCTGAGAAGGACGGATTGTATCATCATTACAGGGAATTGATGACTCTTGTGCGCCTAATATAATCTTATTTAATTACCACCTGTGGTGCCCGTCATTCAAGGGTAACTTATTCGTAGCTTGCTATTGAATAAAATAGACAAGTTGTAGTTCTCTCATCAGGCCTCAATGCTTTCGAAACTCGAGCCGTAGCTGAAGTCGGTCCACCGAAAGTTCGAGTATGACGTCATTTATGTGTTTATTTACTATTTATTTTTCACTTATTTATTTACTTTCTTACTTAATTATTTACTTATTAATTAATTTTTTTAATTTTTTAGTCGTTTACCCTCCAGGTTGGTGGAACCCACGGACTCAGCGAGGGAACTCACCACTACCGCCTCTACGGACAGTGTCCTAGAGCTGGGAACATCGAATCGGAAGGGATACAACTGGAGAGGTGGGATTGGCACTTCGCCCAGGCGGCCTCACCTGCAAAGCGAACAGGGGCCTCATGAGGGAAGGTAAGGGATGGGTAGGTTGGATAGGCAAGGAAGAGGGAAGGAGGCGGCCGTGGCCTTGAATAAGGTACCATCCCAGTATTTGCCCGAAGACGAAGTGGGAAACCACGGAAAACCACTTCGAGGATGGCTGAGGGGGAATCGAACCCCCTCTACTCATTTGGGCCACCCGAGGCTGAGTAGACCCCGTTCCAGTCCTCGTATCACTTTTCAAATTTCGTGGCAGAGCCGGGAATCGAACCCAGGACCTCCGGGGCGGCAGCTAACCATGCTGACCGCTACGCTACGGAGGCGACATTAATTAATTAATTTATTAATTAATTTATTTATTTATTTGTTTACCTTAATTATTTATTTACTTATTTATTTATTTACTTATTTATTTATTTCCTTATTAATTTATTTATTCACTTATTTATTTATTTATTTACTTATTAATTAATCAATTAAATTAATTAATTTATATTTATAATTTGGCGTTGTTATACACAAGTCCAAGTTATACACAACACAATTTTATACTTACGCCTTAAATAATGCGCTTGACTGTGGAATTAATTTGGTAATTGGTTTATCAATTAGTTAATAATAATAATAATAATAATAATAATAATAATAATAATAATAATAATAATAATAATAATAATAAGGTAGAACCCTTAGGTCAAGTTTTCAATTAAGATTGCAGACATAGCTATTAATTAATACTAATAACAATAAAGACGTTATGTATTATTAATCTAAGTTCAGTTGTAGGGGAAGGGGTGGCAAGATGGGGACGCTAAGAGAAAAACAGCTCAGGTGCATATTTGTAGTTGTTATTCTCCTTCTTCTTTCGTCTAGAGGCTTTGATATCAGGCTAAAGGAAGGATTAGAGTTAGTAAGGGAGGAAGGATCGAAGTAAGTAACGAAGGATGGAAGGAAGGAACGAAGGATGAAAGGGTGGAAATAAGTAAGGAAGGATGAAAAGAAGGTAGGAAGAATGGTAGGAGAAGTTAGGAAGGAAGGAACGAACGAACGAACGAAGGAAGGGTGGAAGTTGGTAAGAAGGATGCAAGAAAGAGGGGAATAATGGAAGGAAGGAATGAAGGAAAGAAGGAAAGAAATAAGTAAGGAAGGGTGAAATAAGTAAGGAAGGTAGGAAGTAAGGAAGGATGAAAGGAAGGGAGGAAGGATAAAAGGAAGGATCGAAGTAATTAAGGAAGGTTGAAAGGAAGGATCGAAGTAGGAAAGGAACGATGAAAGGAAGGGGAAGGATGTTAGGAAGGGATTTGACGTGACCGTCAATCTTCCGCCATGGGATCTCCTTTTTACATGGGATGAGAAAGCACATGCCGTGATATCGTCGACCAAAATATTATGTGTACTCGAGTTTGAAGGTTGTTTGTGAAGTAACCAATAGTTCTACATAAAATCCAATCACATCATCATTTTCGTCGTTCTATTTTACGTTAGTTCATGTAGGTTTGGAATTTTTAAGTTATATTTTAATATTTTTTATCGCAGTTGGAACACAAAAAGTGCCCGTTTTTAAGCGTGTTTCAACCATGCGTCACATTTATGAATTATTATCTCACAAACCCGTCATCAGATCAAATCCAAAGTTTAACACGATATACATTGGAATGTTGTACAACTGGTTAATTAATTTCAGAATTGCATGTGTCCAAGACACAAAGTTGTTATCATTTTTGTAAGGTAACTTTTTCTCGGCTCGGGGTTGTTGGAAAATGTAGTTCTTGGTTGCGTTGTAATCCTTATACATAAAAATTTATGCTGTATGATTGTGAAATACGTAAATTAATTCACTAATTATATATCGGTTTGTATTTGTACGGGGAATTAAGACATGGTTCACCAGTTAGCCGCTCCGGTGAAAGCTGTACAACGTTGCCAAGATGGGCTCCATCACGCGTCATGGCGTGCCTCGCTTGGAAGTGATCGGCTCCATCTCAGCAACGCTGTACAGCATTTCCCGGAGCGGCTATCTGGTGAACCATGTCTTAATTCCCCGTGCAAATACAACCCGATATAAAATACGTGAATTAATTTACGTATTTCACAGTCATACAGCATATCCTTTTGATGTATAAGGATTACAACGCAACCAAGAACTATATTTTCCAACGACCCCGAGCCGAGAAAAAGTTACCTTACAAAAATGATAACAACTATCGTTCTTGAACACATAAAATTTTGAAATTAATAAACCAGTTATACAACATTCCAGTGTATATTGTGTTAAAATTTGGATTCGATCTGATAACGGGTTTGCGAGATAATAACTCTTAATTGGTTGAAACACGCTTAAAAACGGGCACTTTTTGTGTTTCGACGGCGATAAAAAATATTAAAATATAAATTAAAAATTCCAAACCTACATGAACTAACGTAAAATAGAACGATGAAAATGATGATATTATTGGATTGTATGTAGGTCTATTGATTACTTCACAAACAACCTTCAAACTCGAGTGCACATACTATTTTGGTCGACAGTAGTGTTACTTGTATATGGAAGCAGTACCGTGGAACGTCAATACATTTCTCTATTTGACCCTGTAAGGAACAACAAATGTTGCCATAATGGACGGATGTTCCGAGCGATAATCAGGATAATGGGACTGCAATATTGCGACAAAGTGAGAATATAACGGCCATACTTCGAGGGATAAAATGTGGAATATAGACCACACCTTACGAACAGTCGGCACCTCTTGTTTTCTGACAATCCATAATGACCGTCCTGTGGATCATCGTTCGTGCCGGTACCGTATATAAACGGTGGTATGAACACAGACTGTCAGAAATATTCTGCGCCATCACCTCCTCAGGGCTAGACGACCTGGCCAAGGTTCAGAACTTGCTACACATCACCGTCAATTCCGCTATGCATGGACCACCTAGTAGGACATAGCTCTCCAACTCAACTGCTTGTCGGCCGGCTCCGAGCACGTTAACTACATGTGAGCCGTATAGCTGCCCTGAGTGAGTCAGATATGACGGAGTGACTGGAAAACAATGTCAGGCAAGGTGATCATGCCAAGGAGAAGCGAGGGAAAGACTGTCTCACCATGTGGCCCGGTAAGAAAAATCTGTTGAATTGGATAGTGAATCAATAAAACAAACACTAAAGTTAATGGTGTATCGCCATTTAAGTTTCCAAGGAATAACAAGTAGTTCCGTGAAGAACTATACAGCCTATTTTCATTTATCCTGCTCATGTTAATTGCCTCTATCAACATACAAAATTTCAGTTTAATTGCCGTAACAGATTCGTAGATATTGAGAACCGTCTAAATATTTCAGATGGTCGCAAGGTTGGATTTTTATTTTTGTACAAGCTGTACCCGGCATGCGTTGCAATGCCAATCAAAGAAAGTGTTGGTGTTGAAATTCTGTTTTTGAAGTGCTTTTGGATACACAACATGTTTTTCAATTTCCGTTAACTGCCCCTATGCTATCGTAAAATGGATTTTCTAATTTAGAATCAATCGTGGGAGCGTGCACAACAACTTTCAAAAGTTTCATCGCAATCGGATGAATGGTATATGCACGTATACGGGGTTTTGTTTAAACGATTCGTGCGCTGTCACTCATCTGTTGAATCTACTCGTGCGCTACCTATTGAGAAATGTATTACTAATTCGAAGCCCTTCCCTGGCGTGTACACACTAATTCATCAAGGTTTCATCGCAATCGAAGAAGGTTATATGAACCCAATAGGGGATTTTGTTGAAACGCGTCGCGCGTCGGCACCCATTTGTTGCATCTACTCTTGCGCTACTTATTGTGAAATGGATTTACCAAGTCGAAACCCTTCCCTGGCGTGTACACAATAACTGATCAATGTTTCATCGCAATCGGATGAATAGTATATGAACGCTTACCGGATTTTGTTTAAACGATTCGTGCCCCGTCACTCATTTGTTGAATCTATCGTGCGCTACCTACTGTAAAATGTATTTACTAAGTTAGAAACCGTCACGTAAGTGTCCACAACATCTCACCCAAGTTTCATCGCTATCGGACTAATGGGATATGAAGACATAGGGGAGTGTATTGAAACGCTCCGCGTGTCGTCGTTCATTTGTCGAATCTACTCGTGTACTACCTACTGTGAAATGTATTTACTAAGCCAGAAACCTTCCTTGGAGTGTCCACCATATTTCACCCAAGTTTCACCGCTAACGGCAGAATGGTATATGACCTTATACGGGACTTGGTTGAAACGCTTCACGCGTCGTCCCTCATTTGTTGAATCTACTTGTGCGC
Source organism: Meconema thalassinum (assembly GCA_946902985.2). NCBI lineage: Eukaryota > Metazoa > Arthropoda > Insecta > Orthoptera > Tettigoniidae > Meconema > Meconema thalassinum. The sequence continues at coordinate 1,002,482,812 of OX336388.2, read as the reverse complement.
TGCCTGTTGTATAGTGGATTTACTAAGCCAGAAACCTTCCATGAAGTGTACACAACATCTCACCCAAGTTTCATAGCTATCGGACGAATTGTATATGAATGCATACGGGACATGGTTGAAACGCTTCGCGTGTCGTCGCTCATTTGTTGATTCTACTCTTGCGCTACTTATTGTAAAATGGATGTACTCAGCCAGAAACCTTCCCTGGAGTGTACACAGCATATCACCCAAGTTTCATCGCAATCGGATGAATGGTATGTGAACGTATACGGGACGTTGTCGAAACGCTTCGCGCGTAGTCACTCATTTGTTGAATCTAAACGTGCGCTTCGTATTGTAAGATGGATTAACTAAGCCAGAAACCTTTCCTGGAGTGTACACAACAATTCACCAAACATTTATCACTGTCAGACGAATAGTATATGACCTTATATGGGACTTTGTTGAAACGCTTCGCGTGTCATCGCTCATTTGTTGAATCTACTGCTGCGCTACCTATTGTAAAATGGATGTACTAAGCCAGAAACCTTCCCTGGAGTGTACACAACAGCTCACCCAAGTTTCATCGCTATCGGATGAATGGTATATGACCTTATATGGGACTTTGTTGAAAAACTTCGCGCGTCGTCGCTCATTTGTTGATTCTGCTCCTGCTCTTCCTATTTTTAAAGGGATTTACTAAGCCAGAAACCTTCCCTGGAGTGCACACATCTCAGCCTAGTTTCATCGCTATCGGACGAATGGTATATGAACGCATACGTGACTTTGTTGAAATGCTTCGCGCGTCGTAGCTCATTTGTTGAATCTACTCGTGCGCTGCCTATTGTAAAGTGGATTTACTAAGCCAGAAAATTTCCCTGAAGTGTACACAACATTTTACGCAAGTTTCATAGCTATCGGACGAATGGTATATGAATGCATACGGGACTTTTTTGAAACACTTTGCGTGTCGTCGCTCATTTGTTGAATCTACTCGTGCGCTATCTACTGTGAAATGTATTCACTAATTTTGAAACCTTCGCGTAAGTGTATACAACATCTCACCCAAGTTTCATCGCTATCGGACGAATGGTATATGAACACATACAGGACTTGTTTGAAACGCTTCGTGCATCGTCACTCATTTGTTGAATCTACGCGTGCGCTACCTATTGTAAAATGGATTTACTAAGTCAGAAACCTTCCTTGGAGTGTACTCAACAACTCACCCAAGTTTCATCGCAATCGGATGAATGGTATATGAACGCATAGGAGACATACATACCCACAGACAAACTAACACGTTACATTGATTTTTATATATATAGACTACTAGCTGAAGTACCCGTGCTTCGCTACGCGTCATAAATACATTAAAATGTGAAGGTGACAGTTAAAACAGGGGATAGGCGAGGTGCTGCGCAGAGGGAGATTAAGGATGGAACATTTTGTCCAACTACACCGCTCGGCGTTGACCGTGTTTTATAGCACAAATTTAGGTTTTACTCGCTAACCGTTGGAGACTTTCGGATAGAAAATGTAATTTTAAACCTCGTATATGCCATCAAAAGTTTGCTATTTCTTAGCGTTCTCTTTTTATTTGAAATGGAAATATGAAAGTTTGAAACCAAAGGGTGTAGTGACGTCTCTAAAATGGACGCCATATTTAAATAGTGCAAAGTATTGAAATCAAAAGTAACCTATATGTTAACCAGGTAAATCAGCTACTTCCATGTAAAATTCATGTATGTCCGACCAGTGGTACTTGCGTGATTGAGTAATACACAGTCAGACACCATCTCATTTTCAGCCTCGCTTCGCTCGCGTCATAGTCGTGTCATATTGTTATTCAATGAAATGCAGGTTTAACCCCGTTAACACTCCTTTAGAACCTGAATATCCAAAAGTCCCTCCTTAGTAGACGGTTTCGACACACAACAAACATATCCCCAAAATATCATTCTTCTAGTTTTAATAGTTTTGGTTGGTCGATGAGAGTGAACATCCAAAAATCCTTTCTTAGTGGACGTTTTTCTTCCAGAATTTCACGCCTCCCCATAGGCTCCTTAAATTGCATTTATGAAAAAACGGTCGAACACCTATTTATTTTATTTATTTATTTATTTATATATTTTTAAGCTGATTGATTTCCTACGAGTTTCAAACTCCTCGCCTATGTCGTTTAAGAGATACACGCTCCGTTAGGAATCTTTCAACCCCCACTTTTCATCCCTTTCACCTCATAATATCAACTACATCAAAAAAACATTAGACATATGTCAGCTTATTTTTAATGATTAGTATATATGCCAAGTATCACATCCCCAAATGAAACCACTCGTGAGATATTGTTATTCAATGAAATGCACGTATACCCCCTTAACACCTCTTTAGAACCTGAATATCCAAAACTCTTTCCTTAGTGGACGTTTTCGACTTACAACGAATATATCCCCAAAATTTCATGTTTCTAACTTCAATAATTTTGGCTGGGCGATGATGAGTGAGTCAGTCACGACATTGTCTTTCATTTATTTTTAATAATTTCACCCCTTCCTATGAACTCCTTAAATTGGATTTATGAAACAAACGGTCGAGCACCTATTTACTTATTTAAAGCTGTTTTCCCCCTGAGTTTGATGAGCGAGTAAGTGAATCAATCAGTTAGGACACTTTCTTTCCTGTTTTTTCCCCCCAGAATTTCACCCCTCTCCAAGGGCCCCTTAAATTGGATTTATGAAAAAAAAACGGTCGAACACCTATTTACTTATATTTTAAGCTGTTTTTTTCCCACCGAATGTTAAACTTCTCGCCTATGTCGTTTAAGAAATACACGTTCCGTTAAGAATCTCTCAACCCCCAATTTTCACCTCTTTCACCTCATAATATACACCACATCGATAAACCCTTAGATATATGTCTGATTATTTTAATGATTAGTTTATATACCGAATATCACATCCCCAAAGAAACAACTCATGAGATATCGTTATTCAATGAAATGCACGTTTACCCCTTAAAACCTCTTTAAAACTCGAATAAACAAAAATCATTCCTTAGTTGACGTTTTCGACATACAGCAAACATATTCACAAAATTTCATGTTTCTAACTTTAATAGTTTTCGCTGGCCGTGATGAGTGAGTGAGTCAGACAGGACATATTCTTTCAATTATTTTTACCAGAATTTCACCCCTCCCCAGGGGCCCCTTAAATTGGATTGATGAAAAAACGCTTGAACACATATTAACTTATTTTTAAGCTGTCTTTTTCCCCTGAGCTTGGTGTGTGAGTGAGTTAGTCAGTTAGGACACTTTCTCTCCTTTTTCCTCCCAGAATTTCACCCACCCCATTGGCTCCTTAAATTAATTTATGAATAAAAAACGGTGGAACACCGATTTACTTATTTTTTAAGCTGATTTTTTTTCGCTGAGTTTCAAATTTCTCGCCTATGTCGTTTAAGAGATAGGCCCACACGCTTCGTTAGGAATCCTTCAACCCCCACTTTTCACCCCTTTCACCTCATAATAATACACCACATCGAAAAACCCTTAGACATATGTCTGCTATTTTTAAAGATTAGTTTATATGCCGAGTATCACATCCACAAATGAAACCACTCGTGAGATATTGTTATTCAATGAAATGCAGGTTTAACCCCCTCAAGACCCCTTTAGAACCTGAATATTCAAAAATCCTCCCTTAGTGTACGGTTTTGACATACAACGAACATATCCCGAAAATGCCATGTTTCCAACTTCAATATTTTTTTCTGGGCGATGATGAGTGAGCGATTAAGTCAGGACATTTTCTTTCATATTTTTTTCTTCAGAATTTCACCCCTCGCGATGAACCCCTTAAATTTGATTTATAAAAAAAAGTCGAACCCATATTTACTTATTTTTAAGCAGTTTTCCCCCTGAGTTTTAAGAGAGAGTGAATCTATCGTTTAGGACACTTTCTTTCCTGTTTTTTCCCCCCAGAATTTCACCGATCCCCATGGGCCCCTTAAATTATATTTATGGAAAAAAAACCGGTCAAACACCTATTTACTTATTTTTTATGCTGATTTTTTCCCCGCTGAGTTTCAAACTCCTTGCCTATGTCGTTTAAGAGATACAGGCTCCGTTAGGAATCTTTCAACCCCCACTTTTCACCCCTTTCACCTCATAATATAGACAACATCGAAAAACCCTCAGACACGTATCTTCTTATTTTTAATGATGAGTTTATATGCCGAGTATCACATCCCCCAATGAAACCAATCGGGAGATATTGCTATTCAATGAAATGCAGGTCTACCCCCTTAACACCCCTTTAGAACCTGAATATCCAAAAATCCTTTCTTAGTGGGCGTTTGCAGCCCTTGAGGAAGCTGCATACCAATTTTCATTCCAATCCGTTGTGTGTTTTCTGAGATTTCGTGATTAATGTGTGAGTGAGTGAGTGAATGGTATTTGACAAATATCTAGTAGATGGTGTCAAGTCTTTGTTATGCTAAACTCGGTTGACAGTGCTGTGTGAGCAGTTGAGTAACGAACGGGATTTCAAGTAAAGCTCCTCCTTTTCTATAGCGGTAGTGAAGAGCGCAACTGGCATCCAGTCGGCCGTGTCTCGACTTGAGCTATGTTGCCATGGAAACTATCTGCCTTGCCATTCCTTCATGAGTATATTTTATGAATTTATTAGCCTTTGCTCGAGTGCAAAAGGGCCGAAATCAGAAGAATGAGAAAGACTATCGAAAATGCATGTAGGCAGCGGTTCCTTCTGGGTCCTAAACTATGTGTATGCAAAATTAGGTTGAGATTGGTGGAACGGTGTAGATTTGTATACGGAACCAACCCACCCACTTACATACATACAGACTTTCACTTTTATATATAAGATTACATTAAGATTATTGTGTACGTGTGGTATTCAAACTTCAATCGCATGATTAGAACACAAGAAGTAAAAACGAGATTTAAAAATTACGCACAGCAGCCATCTTGTGATTATGCAAACAATTGAAATAAACTAGATACCAGTGGATCAACATTTGTATAAGCATTTAACCTGCAACGTTTCACGGCACTCGGATAGTTAATTCGCGAGAAACGTCCATTTAAATATTTATACTTCGCGTCGCCACCATGTTGGATTTGTGCTCACCAGGTTACTGAAAGTCCTATAGGTGAAAATATGTTCATAGTCTCTATGAACATAAACATTTTCAGTTTGGTTGCTGTAAAAGATTCATAGATATTGAGAACCGTCTAAATATTTCGGAAGCTCGCCATTTAGGATTGTTATATGTATAGGCCATAGAGTTATGTACCATTCAAGGACAATTATTGCCTAGGTTCATTATTCAAACTTTCACTTCGATCGCATGATTACGACACAAGAAATAAAAACTTAATTTTAAAATTTCGCACAGCCGCCATTTTGAGGTTATGCAAACAATTGAATTAAATTAGATGGCAGTGCATTACAATCTGCAAAATCATTTACTGTACCACATTTCACTGCGCTCAGAGAGTTAAACCACGAGAATAGTCTATTAAATTATTTAAAATTCGCTTGGTCGCCATGTTCGTTTTGTACTTTACAGGCTTATGACATATACATAGGTAAACTTGTATTTGTACCCTTTATCACCGTACAAAATTGTAGGGTGATATCTGTAATATTTTCGGAGATATAGAATGTCAGTGAAATATTTCACACAGCCGCCATTTTGAGGTGATGTAAAAAAATGAACTAAATTAGACTCCAGTGCATTGCAATGTGTATAAACAATTGCTGTACCTAGTTTCATTATGTTTGGATAGTTAAATCGCGAGAAAAGTCTTTTTAAAAGTCTCAAATTCGCTTGGCCGCCATGTTGGTTTTGTAGTCACCAGGTTTTTGAAATTCTCATAGGAGAACTTCTAGTAGTGCCCTTTATCACTGTAAACAATTTCAGGGCGATATCGGCAATAGTTTCGGAGATATTGAATGCTAGTGAAATATTTCGCACAGCTGCCATGTTGGATTGGTGAGACGTAACAAAATTTGAAGGGCACGGTCGAAGTCGCCGGGAATAGCGCTATGAACTTACAGAGTTTCATTGAAATCGCTCCAGCTGTTTAGATTTTATTAGGGGGGACACACACACACCTCGCACACACCTCACACACACACACACACACACACACACACGCACACACACACGGACAAAAGGTGATCTCATAAGCCTATTTTTTCAAAATTGAAAATAGGCTAAAAATAGAATGAATGAAAGAAAGAAAGAAAGAAAGAAAGAAAGAAAGAAAGAATGAAAGAAAGAAAGCAACACCCAATCAAACAAATAATTAGTACAATACAAGTCTCTTTTAAAAAAGATGCCATATTGGCTTTCACTGTCATTAATTATACTCCAGCAAACCCGTTAGGTTTTTGCCATGTCTTTAGCGGGATTTCGCCTAATTATAGTTATTGTTGTTTTAAGGGGCGGAACAGTGAGATCATCTGCCCCATGGGGTTTCGCCAAGGTGCACCGAGTAATTTCTAATAGGCCTACAGTTCTTCGAATACATTTGATTTGAAGCTATCACACTCACAACCAACTGAACGGGGTTAAATGACCACGTAGCCAAGCCCATCAAATAAAAAAACTCATGTAGCTCCGTGTACATGGGTGTGTGTGTGTGTAAAATGTTGCCTGATAACCCGCGTTATTGTGATGACTATTAGTGTGTGTATTTGTAATTCTGGTGAGGATTGGTGGCCTTAAGTTAGAAACCATCGTGGTATTCGCTTGGAGTAGAAGTGGAGAAACCAAGGAAAACCACTTCCAGGACGGTTGAGATGGGAATCAAACCCACCTCTTCTCAGTTTTGCCTCATGAGTGTACCCCGTTCCAACCCTCAGACGAAAATTAAATTTCTGGACAGAGCCGGGAATCGAACCCGGACCTCTGGGGCTAAAACCAAGAATACTAACCGCTACACCATGAGGTGGTCCAATAGGAAAAGAATGCTGTATTAACACCAATGGTGGGGGTGTGGTGGCGCAGCGATCAAGCTGTTTGTCTCTCACCAAGTTAAACCGGGTTCGATTTCCGGCTAATACATATGAGATTTTCGATGTGAAATGCTTTGCCCTGTGGGTTGGATTCCACGTAAAAATTAGGTCCCGTTACACACGATCGCGAGATTATTAGTCACGTAAATCTACAAGCGTCCTTCCTTAACACCAATGGCATCTATACCTGCCAAGATATATACCTGACTAAGCTCCCTGTTCATGTCCAAATTTGGAGTCGTTTCATTAGTAGATATATATATATATATTGCCATTAGGGTTTAACTTTCGTCTTCCTCACTTTTCTTTTAATTTTCTTGTATTCCGGTTAATAGTCTAGGTTGGCAATTATTATCATCAGACTGGTTTATTGCTCTTAGCGTTTACTAAATGTCAGTCATATTACAAGTTCATGAGTGTATTGACCACCATAATTATGTATACATTATAGGCAAGTGAGAGGATGCCATTTCAGCTACCGAACATTATTGCAATTCACCAGCAAGCTGCAATAGCCATGAAGGAGGTTCGAACAGGTGCCAGCATGATGTAGCACCTGGCCAGCCGTCGGGAAGATGGGATTAATTTTTCAATGCAGCGATATAATAATGCACACTGAGTCCATTTCCTTTTAGCGGATATTCACCTTCGGGTCAGACGATCTGACATAGATATAATAATAATGTATAATGTAATTGGTATTCTGCCTGAAGGCAGGTCCGAGCCTCCGAAGAAGCTATCCTCAGCCAGAGTTTACGTGCGGTAGGGTGGCCAGGGCCATTCCGCTTCTCCTTATGTTGGCCAACAACGCGCTGATCTAGAACCGGTACACCATCCAAGTTCCGACCACGCCCAATGTTGCTTAAAAGTGGAGTTCTCATGGAATCCGGTGATTCAACATGGCCAGGTCGTTGGCCATAATAATAATAATAATAATAATAGTAATAATAATAATAATAATAATAATAATCGGGAAAATATTGGGCCCTAAACTCACAGATGATGGGTATCGTCTGCAATCACACACAGCCACAGAGAGATACTCCAACATTGAGTCTGATTTCCGCAAGCGACGACTGAGATTCTACGGCCACATTATGAGACTGAATGACGACCGACTAACAAAAAATAAAATATAAAATGACTTACTTACGGAAACTTAAAGTGACAACAGTTTGGGTTACCCAAATTGATCTCTAAAATGCCAACATCACACCAATAGACATAGACGATCGAATGACATTCCAACATAAGATCCACAGTTGGGAAGTCACACATGAAGATCGACCAAGGAGACCAGGTAAAGGATGGACGGAGGAACGTAGAGTTCGACACAGTGAGATAATGAAGGAGTTCTGGAAGACCAAGTAGAACAGTAATAGATCATAATTTGCTTAAGGCTAAATGTCCCGACACTTTGGTAAGAATATATTTCAACAGATGGCAGCACAAGCGAAGCTGAATTTATTTATTTATTTATTTATTTATTTATTTATTTTTGTATCGAAGGAGAGCTCCGATCTGCGATCTGAAAACTGCTATGCATTCTGTCTAGTAGCAGAATGGATATTAATTCATTGCTTACTTTTTAATTTCAAAAACAGAACAGCTGCTGTTTTTTTTTCAAATATCTGATTAAAATTCGGAAGAAAACGGGTAATACGAAAGTTGAGTTTTACTCACTGATTCCAAAGCCGCATCGGAAACCTAAATCGGTTGAATAGAACCGTCGGGATCACTTTGGGAAGTTTGTGAATATAAGTGTTACTGTATTTGCAACAAGGCGCGGCAGTAGAACAAGGTCATGGAGAGCGGGTTGTGTTGGGTTGGGGGAGGTGAGGGGAGCGGAGCTCGAGTAATTTGAGAGAGCGACAACCTTGCCAGACGGTATGAAATTCCCGAGCATCTTGTCCAATGTTGCGATTGACTGTGCTGGTTAGTTCTGAATTATTGTCAAGGTCTGGATATTTCTGAGTCTTTTGATATTTTACCAGTTCCTAGTTACGACTTCTTGTTTTTAGTTCATCTATCTCATTAATTACTTTTTATTTAATTTATTTTACCTGCAACAGTATTATTTTTTAATGCCCGTTAGGTGTTCTATTTTCGCCACTCTTTTGGGGGGCAGTATTTCTGGTAGAAGAGATTTTTTCTTTTAGTCAATTTTACCCTCCAGGTTCGTGGTTCCCACGGACTCAGCGAGGGAACTCACCACTACCGCCTTTCCAGGCAGTGTCCTAGAGCTGGGAACCCTTGGTCGAATTGGATACAACTGGGGAGATGTGATCAGCACTTCACCCGGGCGGTCTCACCTGCAAAGCGAACAGGGGCCTCATGAGGGATGGGATGGGAAAGGAAGATTGGGATGGATATCCAAGGAAGAGGGAAGGAGGCAGCCGTGGCCTTACGGTAGGTACCATCCCAGCATTTGCCCGAAGACGAAGTGGGAAACCACGGAAAACCACTTCGAGGATGGCTGAGGTGGGCATCAACCCCCTCTACTCATTTGGACTACCCAAGGCTGAGTAGACCCCGTTCCAGTCCTCGTACCACTTTTCAAATTTCGTGGCAGAGCCGGGAATCAAACCCAGGATCTCCGGGGCGGCAGCGAACCATGCTGACCGCTACGCTACGGAAGTTGAATAGTTACATGTACATCTAGGTAGGCTACGATTGGTGGAGAGCATTACGGTCATCACGTGGAGTATTTTTTCGTTTTTGTTGAAAAATGGAGCCACCACCAAAACCGATTCAAGGGCGTTCCACTAAATCCCAGAGGAGATTGCGACTAAGTACCAAGAAAAGGAAGCCAGGCCCTAAATCCCAGAGGAGATTGCGACTAAGTACCAAGAAAAGGAAGCCAGGCCCTAAATCCCAGAGGAGATTGCTATTAAGTACCCAGAAAGGAAGCCAGGCCCTAAATCCCAGAGGAGATTGCGACTAAGTACCAAGAAAGGGAAGCCAGGCCACAAAAAAAAACCCTCTTCACACTCGTAAGTTTTTATCCTAGTTTATATTTGAAATTATATAATTCTTTACGTTTGCATTAGAGAATCTGTAATGCTCTGAGCAGTTATGATTTCACTTATATTTTACCTGTAGCCTACAAGTTGTATGACTAAACGTCACCCCGAAATCTGCAGGCTACATGGCTGAACAGCGCAGCGGTTGCTTGGTAGGCCTAGGCCCATCATGGGCTGTCACGCCACGGGTGTAGTTTGTTTTTTACTTCTAATACAAAAGTGTAGGAGTACAAAATCGCGAACTATTCAGTGTCAACTTTTTTCAGAGAAGCAAGTTCGACTTCAAATGAAAGAAATGCGTTGTGTGGAAAAATAAAGGCGTAGCGAATGTGAAAATGGAAAATTGGTTTCCGGAAATACTGGATTGGATTGGAATCCATAAAGACTGCAAACAGTACTTTTGAACTACCAGTGGGCAAGGTGAAGACAAACAGCTAACTGCAACCAAACGTATTCGTTATTGCTTGCAGCCCCTAATAGCAAAAAGTTCCCAGCTAGTATCAAACACCACCAGCAATGCTTCCGAAAATTATATGTCCCTTGTTGCAAAATTCACGGGAGGTAAGCAGATCAATCGAGGGAAACGGGGTTCCTTCGCTCATAGAACCAAAGCTGCCGGACTGGTCTTTCAGTTTGGGCCATCCTGGCACTATAAAACAATAATAATAATAATAATAATAATAATAATATCGTATGGCCTCGGGTGCCTGGTGCAAGCTTTGTTAATTGACACCCAGAGGGTAGCTTGCATGTCGAATTTCGTCGTTCCTTTGAACGCTATGAAAGTCAAGGAGGTTAGATACCGTATCAAACTCCTTGACACTACAGCGCTTTCAAGTAGAGAATGGAGGAACTTTGTGTTGGCGGAAAATCCCGAGATTAATTTTGCCATTGAACACGGCCTACTGAATTCAAATGGGTTCTTTAACATGCCAACAACGTATGACATGAGTATCGTGATTTTTGTCGCCTTCAAAAATCACTTACCATGGCCAGGGGCGAACCTGCAATCTTGGGGTTGGTAGTCCGACACTATAACCACTCACCCACCGTGGCAAGCCAAATAAAACAATGAAAGCCGTTTAGAAAAAAAAACTGCCACAATAGTGAAGGACACTGAACTCAGCATAAAGAGAAGAAGAGCAGCTTTCTGAAAAAGTTTATTTGCGTCGCGAGAAGGGAAAAGAATGTCCCGACAACAGTCTAATGAAATGAAACGTACCGTACTGTCTCACGTGATTATGGAAACCGACCAATGCAGTTGGATTACCATGAGGTACTATTGAGAGAGTTTAGTGATGAGAAGATCAAGCAACTAACGCTTAGTGAAGACCATATAAAAAACTGGAAAAGGAAACAAGTGGCCGAAGGGAAAATGAAAAGTGGCACACAACTAGAAAGAACAGTCTTACGGCATCCAATTTTGGTTATGTATGCAAGAGGAAACCTACTTCGAAATGGGCTCCATTAGCAAAAAACAAACTGTACGGCGAATTTCATTCAAGAGCAATGCAGTATGACTGTGATAATGAGCGAATTGCAAAACGAATTTTTGGGGAGAAATCGGTAGAAAAGTCGAACAGTTACCTAGAAGGGAATCCAACGCTGTCAGCATCTATCTTGAGTGTGTGTTCACCGGTTTTTCCACAATCCCTCCTGGTAAATGTCGAGATAGTACCGTACGTGAAGTTTCAGGGCACCTGTCCCTTCCCTGATTCTAATACAGTTACACACAAAATCAACTACACGGGACTGATGATGATAATAATAATGATAATAATAATAATAATAACGTTATTGGTTTTACGTCCCTTTTAACTACGGAGGTTTTTTTATACGCCGGGGTGTCGGAATTTTACCCCGAAGGGGATCTTTAACGTGCCAGTAAATCTAATGACACACCTCCCTCGCATTCGCGCACCCTCAAATGCCAACTGGCTGCGCCAGGATTCGATCCTGCAATATTGGGCACAGCAAGTGAGAACGTTACCGCTGAGCCACGCAGCCAGCCAAAGGTACTGATGACCGAGATGTTCCAAGCCCCTACAATGTATTATTATCAACACGAATGTTAGAGGAAGTAAGAAAGGCATCTGTACGAACACATTGTGTCAACGTTACAAATTGTGACACTACTACAGTATAATTTTATTGCTCAGATATTTTCCACGCCTAGGCACATGTACACGTAACTCGTCGAACTATAATATTTGTGACAAGAGGAAGACAACTCCTCGTCAAATTGTTCCCTTCTCCCTCCGCCCTGTCAGCGTGTTCATCATTATCCTTGCGCAATAAAAAACTGTTAGAAACTTTTTTGTTTTTCACATTTTGGAAAATGCATTGAATTAATATCAATTCAATTGCAGTCTAGTATACATAGTGGTTTTCAGATCGCAAATACGAGCTTTCGTTCAAGAGAAAACTGAAAAAAGAAATTGTCTCACTTTGGTGCTGCTACGTGGTGTCAGAATTACAAACTAAAAAACGGGACATTTAGCCTTAATGTGATCCTTTGGGTCTAAACAATGTAAATAAATAAATAAATAAATAAATAAATAATAATACATCCTGGTCTACATATCACCATGCAGAAGGCCGTCATCTTGGAGACCTGTTCCATTGTTCGCTTGTTTCTCAATGTGTCACCCTAAAGGAAGTTATCATAGCGTCTTGCAAACAAGCCGACGATATGTTGATTTGTCCCTCTTATGCCTGACCCACCTCTGGTCTCTGGTCTCTGTCGGCCGGCTACTTGCGCAGCGGGAACAAATACATGGTCCGGAATGCTCCCGGCGTACCTGGTGATGTAACTCTCGGGAGGAGCCGTGAACTCTCCTACTCTGGAAACGTCCATTGAGTCACCACGTTCCCTATATAAAGCGGCCTCACCAGCGAGGGAGGGACTGTGTTTTTGAGCTAGTGCGTGTTTTTACCTGTGTGACAGTAGTGTGGCGACGTGACGTGCGTAGTTACGAAACCCAAGTGAGGCTGATTCTCCAGACAGCGAGGCAGTGTGAATCATACGGAGGGACTGAGTTTTGAGGAGTGTGTACTTACCCAGTGCGACAGAGATATTGTGGTGAATTGCGAAACGCAGTGGGCTGTTCCCTAGCCAGCGGACAGTGAAGCAGTGTGTAATGGTGAGTGACTGGATATCGTAATTAACTGTAGTTTGTGTACAAGGCAGAGTTGCTGGTATTAATAGCGAGGACTGTAGTGTGAAAGTAGGCTAAGTGTGGAAGCTATAGTGACTAGTAGTGTCTTATGAAGTGAGATTCAGTGCTTATTATGTGGTGTATTTTCCTGGCCTGCAATAAAGCTAATATTCCATTAAAGGAACAACTGTGTTGTGCTTTCACCCACCGTAATCCAGTTAACGAACTTGCCACTAGGGGCAACACGTATCAATATGGATGCAAAAGCACTAATTATTGGTCAAATATGCATCATGTTTCATAAAATATGGACTATGAAATAACTACGTCAATGACGAACACTCCGTATTCTTTAGCGTTTCTTCTTTGAATATAAAGAAAATATGAATAGCCGGACATATAACTACACCTTTTGTAAAATATCTCAACGAAGAAACAGTTCTAAATAGTAGTTTATGTTAGACCATGGCGAAATGTAAATATTATATGTCAGAAAACTGTACTATAATGAGGGTCATTATAGTACAAGTATTCATTATGATACAGTTTCTCCCATCAATCAGAGCTCAAGAAACAGTTGTGTGACCAATTAAGTAAGGATAGCATCTCACCTGCGCCGACTTCCATGGCCTTCCATTTTAAATGTCACTGCGTGGCCTAGTGTCATAATCGCATAGTGGAGTAATCGAGGAGGCCATGGTATTCACTGCGTCCCATGCACTCTGTTTAGTACATTAAACTGGCGAAATCTCGACAGATACAGTATTTAACAAAAGTTCAAGGCCACTAGACTATTTCATATAATTATTTCCTAATCTTATAATTTTATCGGAAACCTGTTCATAATTAATTTCTTAATAATGCAGTCTAAGAGGCGTCTGTAGAGATAGTGAACATACGGATATGTCTTTCAGTTTAATAGTTATGGACTTTTATTTACAGTGCAGATATTGAAAAATTTCCATGTCTTTAAATATGGAATAATTTGTGTACCATAAACGGGCTCGTGTATTTTAGTATCGATTTTTTTCTCGTATAGTGAGAGGTTTAGGATCATAACGACATCAAAAAATTAATTCCCAAAAATGTTCTTATCGTTTTATAATTTTTTCTTTATTTTTTATAAAACCGAAATAAACGAGTAACTTGTACTACGCGTTTAGACGTGCAAAGCGAGAAAGCTGTTTGAGCAATCTACACGTCACTAACACAGGATGATAGTTAATCTTTTCCTCAACAGACGACATACACCTAGCCCGGCAGATGGGGTAATTTATGTGAATGTGAAGCCTTTATCTCGAGACAGTTGCCAAGAACTAGAGGTTAGTGTTACATGAACTGTGAAAATGAGGAAAAAAGTTGTGTCAGAAGGATTGAAATGGCAAATAATTGGTATGGGAAAATGCGGAAAGTCGCATAGAGTAATCTGTGATGATTTGAGGGTGCATATCCGCTGCAGGAACTGGGATTTTAATATATCTTCACAAGATGGATTCACAACGTTACATTGAAACTATGCAAGAAAACGTGCTGCCATCCGCCCACAAGCTTCACAATGGATATTTAGCTTACCAGCAGGATAACGCTCGTTGCCATAAATCTGCTTCAACAATGGAGTGGTTTGACAGGAACAATATCTCATTGTTGGATTGGCCCCCTAGAAGTCCGGATATGAATCCGATCGAAAATTTGTGGAACATCATAGGCCAGCGCGTAGCTGCTCGCAAACCCCAAAATGTCCACGAGAAGGTTTCGGAAGTGTGGAATGACATTACGACCCGGGAATGTCAAAAATTTAATCAAGAGCAGGCGTAAAAATGTAAAAATATGCCTGAAACATAAAGACGTCCTATTGACTACTAAGACACATTCAGTGTGTGATAATAGTGAAATTTTATTTGGATTACCATGACTTCAAAATGCTCTTTTCTTTTTCTTTCCTTTTTTAATTTGTTATTTTTTGTTTGTTTGTTAAGTACCCAGAAAACGTAAAGATGTGTAATAAATGGTCATAAGTATTACCTTATACCGTAATATGTACAATAAATGTACTTTAGCAAGTGCAATGGAGTGAAAATTCGATTTTGTGAGCAACGTGATTTCGAAATTTTTAGCTCCTCTACATCGTTTCGGAAAAAGTTAATAATGAGCCCTTAAGTTTAATAATTTTACAAAAGCAGCACGGTATTATGTAGAAGGGTAAAACATAATGTGATGAAAGTGTTTTTATAAACAAAACACCCATTAATTTTGTTCTGAATAAAACGAAATATATCAACAACAGGGTGGTCTTAAACTTTTGTTTTTATGAATATTTATGTTCGAACATAAAATAGTTTATGTTAAAACATATAATAAAGTTATAATTATCGTCGAACATAAACAATCGTATGCAACGAGCCTATAATGGCAATAATTAAGACACGAGTATGTTTATAAAACGAGCGTAGCTAAAATGGTATTTTATGGAACTTCAAGCACCTTTGACCCTCAATAATTATGTTATTATGTTAATTTTTAAGGATAACTGATTTACAATTTTAATAGCCGTTTAATTTTTTAAAATTAAAATAATTTACAATATTTACATAGTGAATGCTGATTATAAATAATTGATATTAATTAGCAAAAAAAAAAAGGTACCAGGTATTAAAATAATTTCAGTATTAATCTTTGATAGACTCTCGGAGTCCGAATCGAAATATATGACTTTAAGAACATGAAGTAACAAAAAGCGCTACAAAACAGTAGGAAATTATAACATACGCCCTTCTCAAGCAGAGATATGCACTTAAACAGTCAAAGATGCAAAGAAGATTGTGCCAAGATAACCAGAATATGCATAAATAAGTTATGCAAAAATATGATTTTGCATGAACTTCTGGGTCTTAGTGACAACGATAATAATAATAATAATAATAATAATAATAATAATAATTTATGGACCAAAATTCCTTGAAACAGAGATTGGACGAATTGAGAGAGTACGGCGAGACCATGCAAGAGAACGGACTAGAGAAAGTTGCTGTGGGGTGATCGAATCTCAAAAATAGAGAGAGCTTACGGGCGAACTACAAACATCTACAACATCTCTTGGAACGCCAAGATAAAGCACTATACCACTGTGGTTAAATAGTACATTATGCAACGAGCCTATAATGGCAATAATTAAGACACTAGTATGTTTATAAAACGAGCGTAGCAAGTTTCATAATTTCCAAACGAGTGCCTTAATTACCATTATAGGCGAGTTGCATACGACTGTTTATGTTCGACGATAATTATAACTTTATTATATGGTTTAACATAAATAATCATAAATATCCGTGCGATTGAGTTACTTCAGTTAGTGAACAGGGCGCGCAGGCTTTGCTGACTGAACAGAGCGCATACGTGGGTCAAAGCACTTCGAAAGCAGAGACCATTTACTTTGCTTGTCAATGCTATTGTTTACAGCCTGCATAATGATTAGTGCCGTCCACCTCTAGCATTCACTAATATTATCACCGAAGTCGTTTGAAAGCAATACGCTGTGCAGAAATTGGAGTTGGGGATATTCAGGTACAGTGCTATTTCTTGTCTCATATTCGCCAGTTTATTTACGCGAACATATGGACGGTGTACTTTCCATGTCTGTAATTTATCTAGAAGGATGCTGTGTTGCTAACTTCTAGACGTAGATTCATAAATTTCTTGCATATGTCATAGTATTTTCTTGTTACTGTAAAGGTTCGTGCTGATTTTGTCTTTGTGTTTGGGATTGTAACTACAATGGTTGATCCGATATCCAATTTAAACCTTCAAATCATGTAATTCATGTCCGACATGTTGGATTTTGAGAGCATGCGGGAAGATATCCTTACCTAATTGGTCAATGAATGAGCTCTGATTGGCTGGAGAAACTGTCTCATAATGAAAAACAGTACTATAATGACCATCATTATGATACAGTTTTCTGACGTATAATATTTACATTTCGACATCGTCGAACATAAACAGAGTGTTTATATGCCAGCGAATGCCTCTCAATGACCTACAAGTTGAAGACGCAGGAGATCCAAGAAAGAATACTTCTACCAGTTACTACAACTAATTATTGAAGGGAAAATTCATGGGAATTGAAAGACGCAGAAACTCGTGGCTGAATGATATCCGAAGATGGCATTGTTGCACATCAGAAGAGGTCTTCCAATATCAAGATCACAGCTAGCTATGTGGATCGTCAATCTCCGTTCGAAGACGATGTCTTAAGGAGGTGAAGAAGAAGAAGAAGATATCATTCTGAAAATAAGCCTTACTCAACTTAAGGGGGGACGTAAGAAAAATTGCACTCCAGTAAAAGAAGTACTGTAACTCCCAGAGTTTTAAAATTATAAAATTTTAATCACATGATTATCAGTGTGCTAGGCATGTCTGTGTTGATTTTCGTGGTGTAATTCAAATGGTTCTTCAGCTAGGAATATTTGAATTTTCAGAAGCATGTACCCTTAATACGTACCTTTTCTACGAAACCATCACATTTTTAGTGACAAAATTTAAAATGTAATATCTACATACCAGTTTAAAGATATCTGTGGAACAAATTAGCCTACTTTCGATTTTTGCAAAAAATGAAAGTAGACTTATGAGATAAACACAGGGCGAAAAAAGTGTGTCTGTCTGTGTGTGTGTGTGTATGTGTGTGTGTGTGAGCCTGTGTGTTTGTTTGTGTGTGTGAGTGTGTGTACTCTGAATGTCTGTCCCCCCCCTATCAATTCGAACATGGTGAACGCGAATTGAACGAAATTTGGTACAAAGTTAGCACTAGCAAAGGACCCCTCAGTGTCATGTTTTATATCGCCGCCATCTTGACGGAAACGTAATGGCGGCCACACAAATAATCAAAGCTTAAATCAAATTACGACTAACCTAATCATCCGATATCTACCAAATTTTGCAACAACATACCTTTATGGGGGAGCATCCTTTGGCCAAACTAATAGGTCATCAGCCTAATAGTTTGCGGATGGCGGCCATCTTTGTGTGAAAATCGATTCCCCCTATTAATTCGAACACGGTGAAACCAAATGGAACGAAATTTGGTACAGAGGTAGTACTAGCAAAGGGCATCTGAGTGTCGTGTTTTATATCGCCGCCATCTTGACGGAAACGTAATGGCGGCCACACAAATGTTCAAAGCTTAAATCAAATTACGATTAACCTAATCATCCGATCTCTACCAAATTTTGCAACAACATACCTTTATGGAGGGAGCAACTTTGACCAAACTAATAGGTCATTAGCCTAATACTTTGCGGATGGCGGTCATCTTTGTGAGAAAATCGATTCCCCCTATCAATTCGAACACGGTGAAACCGAATGGAACGAAATTTGGTACAGAGATAGCATTAGCAAAGGGCACTTCAGTGCCGTGTTTTATATCACCGCCATCTTGACGGAAACGTAATCGCGGCCACCCAAATGTTAAAAGCTAAAATGTAATTACGACCAACCTAATAATCTAGTCTCTACCAAATTTTGCAACAACATATCTTTATGTGGGAAGCATATTCTGACCAAACTGCAAGATCATCAGCCCAATAGTTTTCAGATGGTGGCCAAGTATGTGTGCAAATCGATTCCCCCTATCAATTCAAACACGGTGAAATCGAATTGAACGAAATTTGGTACAGAGATAGCACTAGCAAAGGGCACCTCAGTGTCATGTTTTATATCGCCGCCATCTTGACGGAAACGGAATGACGGCCACCCAAATGTTAAAAGCTTAAATCAAATTACGACCATCCTAATAATTTGATCTCTACCAGATTTTGCAACAACATGCCTTTTTGTGGAAAGCATCTTATGACTGACTACAAGGTCATCAGCCCAATAGTTTGCAAATAGCGGCCATGTATGTGTGCAAATCGATTCCCCCTATCAATTCAAACACGGTGAAACCGAATTGAGCGAAATTTGGTACAGAGGTAGCACTAGCAAAGGGCACCTCATATTCATGTTTAATATCCGCATAACACGTTGTATTTCAACAAGCTACTACAACCAACATTCAATTATACTCCTTGAAAAGGACAAAGAGTTATAACAATACCCATGCATTTAGGAGAAAGTAGGCTATATGTTCTTTACAGAACATCTTGTTTTTGATATGTTATTTACTTTATTTTTAACAGCACTTCAAAATTTAATGGACTTAATTTGAAAAATAAAATGATGACATGTTACCCCTTAAAATGCAAAATATGCTCATAAAAATGTTCCAGGAAGTTATTTAGAATAATGTTTTACAGCAGCATACCAAATTTCATCACTTTATCTCTAATGATGTAGGATAAAAGGTACAATATACTTACAAAAAGTAAGTTATGGAAAACTTGAACCACAATCAACTATGGGATATCGCGCCAGGAGATGGCAGTTCAACACGCTGCGACGGGGTGCGGGATCTTGCAGAAC
The DNA here is from genome assembly GCA_946902985.2 of Meconema thalassinum. Classification (NCBI taxonomy): domain Eukaryota; kingdom Metazoa; phylum Arthropoda; class Insecta; order Orthoptera; family Tettigoniidae; genus Meconema; species Meconema thalassinum. The sequence goes on along the minus strand of OX336388.2, from coordinate 1,002,463,150 downwards.
GCATACGCGACCCACCTATTCCAAACCTAAATATATCGGTATTCGCGCATGCCAATGGTTGTCATTACAGCAGACGTCACTCAGCCAGTGAAAGAAGGAATGTGCTGAGTGAGTGAAGCAAGTAGATGGTATTGGTTTTACGTTCCTTTTTACTACTCTGGCTTTTAGAGACGCCGGGGTGCCAGAATGTTGCACCGAAGGGGATCTCTAACGTGCCAGTAAATCTACTGACACGGCTCCCTCGCATTTCCGCACCCTCAAATGCCAGCTGACTGCGCCAGGATACGAACCTGCAACATTGGGTGAAGCAAGTAGTAACCAACTTAACCCTTACAGTGTCACCGAAATATGTTCTACTATTCTTTGAGTGATCATTTTTACAAGGAACATTTTTAAGATATGATTATTGTTTTTACATTTCTATACTGTTTAGAAATATATTTAAAAAGAGGAAACATGTGAATCGGTTCTGTGAACCATGGAGTTTACATCGTGGAAAGCAGGCAACCTTGAAATGCCACACTTGTATCTGAATTTAAACTGCTCTCAGTTTCATTGTCACTCTTGATAAACCTTGAATATCTTCAACACTGTCTTCAAATCCACTGTAGGCCTACTCACTGTCCAATTCGTTCAATTATCGTAATAGTCCTCCCCCCATTTCACTGTTTACATCGTACATCAGCTGATACTGTGAAACTCAAGTACTCGTTCAATTATCGTAATAGTCCTCCTCCCATTTCACTGTTTACATCGTACATCAGCTGATATTGTCAAACCCAAGTACTCGTTCAATTATCGTAATAGTCCTCCTCCCATTTCACTGTTTACATCGTACATCAGCTGATACTGTCAAACCCAAGTTCTCGTTCAATTATCGTAATAGTCCTCCTCCCATTTCACTGTTTACATCGTACATCAGCTGATACTGTCAAACCCAAGTACTGGTTCAATTATCGTAATAGTCCTCTCCCATTTCACTGTTTACATCGTACATCAGCTGATACTGTCAAACCCAAGTACTCGTTCAATTATCGTAATAGTCCTCCCCCCATTTCACTGTTTACAGCGTACATCAGCTAATACTGTCAAACTCAAGTACTCGTTCAATTATCGTATTAGTCCTCCCCCATTTCACTGTTTACATCGTACATCAGCCGATACTGTCAAACTCAAGTAGGCTACTTATCTAACCAATCCTGAAATAAGTAGATGATATTATTCACGTAGTCTTTTCCGGTGCGAGGTGAGTTCGTCAGGGTTGTCTAATACCTTCCTATTGCAATGAAATGCAAACTTATAATAGCCTGCGGAATATTCCGTATGTGCCACGCACAACTGGAATTGCGTCGCGGAATATTCCGGAATAGACACAGTAAAGGTTAATGTTCTTGGAATGCGCGATACGCAGTGAGCGGGAAGACATCTGCAGTTCAAACCCAACTGGCATCTCCTGGCGCGATATCAAGAGCAAATGCAATCTTGTAGAAAACCACACGAGTGGTGCATATTTTGCATGAAGTGCGTTAACGATTCAACAAGTTGAACCATTAACCTTGATTCTAAAATACAGCGACTAGGACATAAAAGTAAAGTACCTCCAAAGTACTCCACAAGCATTACCAACATAAATTAAATTTAATAACAGATCTTGTTTTGGTTTAAAAAGTAGCAATTGTGACTGGTATAAAGTTAATTGATGTAAGTAGGAATGCGGGAACACATTTGTGTGCTAATGGAAGATAACAGTGTATTAGACCTCACGTGGAACTATTTATGGTGTATAAATTGCTGTTGCAGTAAACAGAACTGGTTTTGCAGATGTAAAGCAAGAAGGAAAATTACTCTGGAAGTGGTCGCCTTCTGTGGTCTCCAGGTAGGTCTACGTATTGACACTCCGGATCCAAAGATCCTGGGATCGATTATCGGCTCTGCCAATAAATTTAATTCTTGGTTGTTTGTTTGGTTCCATAGTTTACGGGCTGCGACAACGCGGTCATGTAGCCCCGTGAACTTTGGGAGTGTGTAGAATCTGTCTGATAACCGGTGTTAATTGTGATGACTGTATTAGTGTGTGTTATCTGTTTTAATTCAAGTAAGGACTGCAGACAATAATTTCAAGTAGTTCCTACTTTTGCTACCAAATGCTACCGTCCACGACACCTAGTTTGCGGACTTGGCTACTAGATGGCATCGCAGTCAGCACTTTGTGGCGAACGTTGGAACTAATAGAGCGTTATCAATTCTAACCAACAGATTTTGGCTTCACACAAGTATAGTTAGTGGAAGGTTCTTTTTCATGTCAAAAATCTATGTCATGGGAGCGCCGGCTTTACTTCCCCTCCTAAGGAAGGCATACGATCTGAGACTTGGAACGGGGTACACTCAGCCTTCTGAGGGAAAACTGAGAAGATATCGGGTCGATTCCCAGCTTAGTTGTTTTCAAAGTGGTTTTCCCTGTTCTCAGAACGATCCAACTAGTAGGAGTCCACTGGTTTATTTCAAGGTTAGACTACATCAATGTGATACAGACTGCCGTATCCGTTAGGGTTGATTTATAGTCATATTACGTCCGATAATATTAAACCACATTGAAGTTGGTCGTGATATAACTGGAATATACATCATATAGCAGCAACGTCCGATTCACTGTAATCGAACCATTCATATGTTTTTTAATTCTTTATGTTCGACCCTGACTATTATATGTCAGAAAACTGTATCATAATGAAGGTCATTATACCACTATTTTAGCCTACTTTTCACATTTTGCAAAAATGAGGAAAAAGTAGACTTATGAGATCGGGCAAATGTGTGTCTGTCTGTCTGTCTGTCCTTCTGTCTGTCTGTCTGTCTGTCTGGCTGTGATTGTGTCCCCCCCTATCAACTCCTAAACGGCTGTAGCAATCGAAACAAAATTTGGTAGGATTAAAGATCTATACCTGAATATCTCACGGCCATATTTGAAAATGATGTCAGTGCTACCAACTGCTAAAAAATCGCAATTGAAATTTGAGCTCCATGTTGGATATCTTGGAAAGTATGAATGGGAGCTATTTCAAAATTGGCACACGTACAGATCATAATATTTCAGTTTAATTTCCAGGAGGCCAAACATGGCAGTGTTGCCAAAATGATTATAAGCCTCCTGATAGGTCCAATTTTTAAATGCATATAACTTCTACACTATCAAGCGGAATTCAACCAAATTTCGTATGTTGTATGTGTACATAACCAGATATGACTGAGCGTATTCTTAAGACCTACCAGGGCTGCCAACTGTTAATAAATGCTCCTAAATTATTTTATCCAAATACCAATATATCAGAAAGTATGCAAGCCGACAGCTTTAAACTATGCACACGTATAGTACCTGACATTCTATATTAATTTGGAGTAACTTATATACGTCAGTGCTACCAACATGATTCTAAGCCTGCTGACAGGTCCAACTTTAAATACATGTAACTTCTATACTATCATTTGGATTTCAACCAAATTTCGTATGTGCTATGTGTACCATAACAGATATGACTATGCGTATTCTAAGGAGCAACCAGGGCTGCCAACTGTTAATATGTGCTGTCCCTATTTTTGTTGCCCTAATATCAATATATCAGAATGTATGCAAGCCAATAGCTCTAAACTTTGCACACGTATAGTACCTGGCATTCTAGACGAATTTGGAGTAACTAATATACGTCAGTGCTGCCAACATGATTCTAAGCCTGCTGATAGGTCCAATTTTAAAATGCATGTAACTTCTATACTAACTAATGGATTTCATTCAAAATTGGCACAACAATAGATCATATTATTTCAGATTATTTCTGACCAATACATGCATGACATTGTTGCCAACATGATTTTACGCGCGCTGTTAGATCCAATGTTTAACTGCATGTAACGTCCATGCTATCCAGTGGACTTCAACCAAATTTTGTATTTAGTACCGTAAGAGACGAACTCAGAATATATTCAGTCATCAGGGCTGCCAACTGTAGTGCTCTATTAGGATACATTATGCCAGGTATACAGTATTTCGAACTAATTGGAAATTTCGATATTAGCAACTTAATTTCGTCATTATTCTAGATAGGTTCATATTCTGTAGAATAATCATTGGCATGAAAAGTAGGCTGTATAGTTCTTAACGGAACTTCTTGTTTCATTATGAAAAAGTTTCTCCCACCAATCACAGCTCAAGAAACAGTTGTTTGACTAATTAGATAAGGATAACATCGCCCCTGCACTGAGTTCCAAGGCCTTCTAATTTAAATTTTACTGCGTTGCCTAGTGTCATATTGGGGTAATCGAAGAGGCCATGATCAAATACATAGCGTCCCATGCGCTCTGTTCAGTACATAAAACTGGCGAAATCTCGACAGATATTTATGAATATTTATGTTCGAACATAAAATAGATATAATAATTATCGTCGAACATAAACAGTCGTATGCAACTCGCCTATAATGGTAATTAAGACACTCGTATGGAAATTATAAAACTCGCAATACGCTCGTTTTATAAACATACTCGTGTCTTAATTATTGCCATTATAGGCGAGTTGCATAATGCACTAATTTTTGAGCTTTCTTTTTATTTAAATTTCTAATAGTGTTTTTAACGATATCCATTTTCTTTTTTTTTAAATCTTTGTAAACTGAATTTTATGATTATTTTATTAAATATACGCTGACGAGGATATCATTGAACACCGAAACATGTACGTTTAAGCAGTGATTAAACCACATTCTTTAGTGTTTGACAAGGCAGTTTTGAATAAGATAATACTGCTCTCCCACTTCTATTCCAAACAAATGCCAGGATGCTACTAACTTAAATCCATGGTCGCCCCTTTCCAAATAATATCCCTCAATTACAAACCCACACACTGATACAGCCACCATATTAACACAGGTTATCAGATAGTTTCCACACACATACAAGTACATGGGATTGCACGACCACAATGTCGCAAAACCGCTAAATGTCTCAATAATAACAAACTTTATAAGTGACGTTGGACTAGAATGTTGCCTTTTATATCGATGTCTACTCCATCGATGCCTTAGCCAGAGGAGGTTCCAAATCCAAGGTAGTTTTTAAGGACAAGGGTAGATGTTTTTTTCTTGTACTAACCGCAATTCTGGCCGACAGAAAAAAAATCATGATCTAATTGTAGGTATTGTGTGAATTTTATAGATGATTGCAACGTTGTTTACGAATACTGGTAGCAAGCTCTGAACTTGCCCATCCCACTCCTTCTGCATACTACTGCAGCGTAAAACATTAATTTTGCCACACTGAGTTGCACTGACGAAGTAATATCCCATTGAACACCCTAGTCCGAGCACGGTACAGTGTTATCGGGAACAGTACTACAAAGCTAAGAACACTACTAGCTTCAGGAAAGAGAGCTGATTTCAATGGGATATATTTTGGAATAACTTTAAATAATATTTTTAAATATAAAAATAAGAAAAAGTAAATTTAAAAACCAGACAAATCTTGTTGATACTATCAATAGGCGAGATTTTCTTGTTTGTTTTATGGTCAGGAAGAGTTTGTGTTGGGGGAAAATGTAAAAATGGTCTGAATTAGTTTTTTTTTTACATTCGAATTGAGCCACTATGGACTACGGAGTAACAATCAAAATCAATGTTTCGTTCTAGATCGTCTACCAGTTTTGATGTCCTGCCAGTATCTCTTGAGCCCATCACTCAGCGCCTTCTTCCGATCTTCTGAAAAAGGTCCCCTCCGTCTTTTGGGTTCAGCCCCTACCTTAAATCCCTGGTAATTTTTGATTAGGTGTCTGAATTCCACCTGTTCATAATTTTGCAGTCCGGAATACCAATATCTAGAAGGTCTTTGTTACATTCTTCAAACCATGCCAATTTTTTCCTCTTTGGTTTCACAAAATTCCAAATTTTCTTTGTTAGACGATCGTTGGACATTCTGAAAATGTGTCCATAGAACAACAACCTTTTTCTTTTTATTTTTGACGTGACTGGCTCTATCTTTCTACTCGTATATAACTCTTCGTTTGACTTCAAACGTATGTGCCCGTCAACCCATCTGTTGCCTAAAATGATTCTCAATACCCTGCGTTCTCTTTTGACTAACTGGTCGACTAGTCCCCGTCTGTTCATAGACAAAGTCTCCGAAGCATATAATGCTTCAGGTTTGACAACCGTGCTGTAGTGTCTTAATTTGGCTCCAATGCTCAGCGACTTCTTATTATAGAGATTTTTCGTCAGGTGATAGGCTCGGTCTAATTTCCAGATTCTAATATTAATTGCTTCCTATTCTATGCCATTTTGTTCGATTATCTCACCCAGGTATTTAAATTTCTTTACACGTTTAATCTTTCCTTGGTTTGTTTTCATCCATTCTGGTCCATCACTGATGTTTGTCATGTACTTTGTCTTCTCAAAGGAAATCTGTAAACCTACTTTCTCAGCCATCTCTGACAACCGATTAATCTTTACAATGGCTGATTTAATATTGTTGGCAAAAATAGCTAGGCCATCTGCAAAAGCCAAACAATCAACGTGCACCCCTTTCAGTTTGGGCCCTAGCTTGAATCGTTCTTCATTCCCTTCTTCCCGACTCAGTGTCTTCCTCCATTCACGAATGACCTTTTCTATTACACAGTTGAAAACGATTGGAGATAATCCATCACCTTGTCTGACACCAGTTTTGATTACAAAGGGATCTGAGATCTCGCCAGTGAATTTTACTTTTGACACTGTGTCGGTCAAAGTCTGTTTAATCAGATTTCGAGACGTGTCTTCCACTCCAAATTCTTCCAGAATATTCAGTAGCGACTCGCAGTCAATTGAGTCATACGCTTTCTTAAAATCAATGAATACGACCACATAGTCATACCTGCCTATCGTCTTATACCTAATGATGTTTTTCAGGTTAAAAATCTGTTCCGGACAAGAACGTCCCTTCCTGAAACCGGCCTGGTACTCACCAATCTGATTATCAAGATGTTCTTTAATTCTGTTCAGGAGTGCTTTGGATAGGATCTTGTAGGGAAGAGATACAATTGATATACCCCTGTAATTATTAACGTCCTTCTTATCCCCCTTTTTGTGGAGAGGGTGGATTAATGCAGACTGCCACTCTGTGGGTATCCTACCAGTTCTCCATATCTCCGCAAAGGGCTCAGCTAATATATTCAGAGTATCTTCATTTGCCAGTTTTAGAAGCACTGCCACAATGGAATCCTCTCCCGCTGCTTTATTATTCTTTAGACCATCGATAATCATTTTAATTTCTGTATTTGAAGGTGGATGCGAGTTGGCCATTACTTGAGTAGGACGGCCTATGAGTAGCCTATGTTTTGGTTCATCACAATTGAGTAATTTCTTAAAGTACTCAGCCAAGATACGACAGTTCTCCTTGTTGTTCAGACCTACTTTCCATTTTCATCTCTGAAGCACAAACTCGGTGCTTGATACCCTTTCAGATTAGACTTGAAAGTTTGATAGAAGTCCCTGACATTATTATTCGTTTAATATATTTTCATGAGGGTTATAGTTTACCCAGAAAATACCATCTAAATGTCACTAACTACTTAAAATCGTCTTCACAGTCTTTCGTTTTTCATCATTAATCTGTAGACTATCAGTTGTATTAAAATATTGAATAACAAAACTGTGCCCGAGTCAGTGTTCTCAGACAGAGAAGTGTTCGGCACGATCCCCGCACAGTCCCACGCGCTTCTCCTATAGCTGAACTCTGAAGGTGAAGTGCAGAGCTAGCCGCCGGTAACTGTACGTAAATTATTATAGCAAACTAACATTTGTATCGTGGAATACTGACCAGCTGCATGGGGAAGCTCTAGGCCCCTCTTGGTCCACATCTCACTTGGATACAGGCTGAAATACGGGCTGGTATGGTGGTATGAAGAGTACTTTTGGTATGCTGCGGTATATTTGTTCATATTTGCTCCAACTGGTTGTCGAGATCTTGTGCACTCCTCGGCTCCCGCAGTTGGCGTCCCGGATGGTTTCAGACATCTTTTATTGGTAATAAATTTAGGGATCGGGTAGGCCACATTAGTGTGCCAACGTTGGGGAGGCAGTCCTGTGCCACCTTGCTGTGTGCGGCCGAACGTTATCATGCTGGAAGAGATGGTCTGTTCGCCCTTCTATAGATGGAAATGCATGTGGACGAAAAATATCCTGCACTTATCAACGGGTCGTTATTGATACTCGAAGCATTACTAAGGGTGACTGGCCATCGTATGTAATCGCCCTCCCTCACCCACACAAACACGCCAGCCTTATGGGCAGTATGACGTGCCAGAGAAAACGCTGGATCGAGTCGCGCATCCCATGGTCCCCAGATACAAACATGGCCGTCGTCCAAGCATAAAGAGGAACTGAATTCCTCACTGGAGACAAGCTGGTTCCAGTGTGCATCAGTTCACGTTTCTCGGCCCGACACCACTAGAAAGGAAGACAACGGAAGGCGGTGTCTACGACAGGGCACTATTGGGTGCCGTGAGACCCAATTCCCTTTAGCTAAGCGCCTAGAAATAGCGTAAGCTAACATAGGGACCTGTAACGAAGGTGCCTCCCATCTCTGAATGGTGTGTGCCGAAGCAATTGGATCTGCATGTACTTCTTTAAGTAACCTTGTCTCGGATGTTCCCAAGCTCATCTCTGCTGGTGGTCCATTGAGGGCATCTTGAACCCTGACGTCGTGTGTGCGTGCCCTCGCCCATCAGCTCTTTACTGTTTTCCGCAGATATTGCGAACCTTGTTGCATGAAATTGTCGCTAAACACCTGCAGAAAAACATGACATCCCACCTACAAAACGCAGCTCTTAGGAGTTCAGCTGGGAGCTATTTGATAACCCACCGTACAGTCCTGATCTTGCTCCCAGCAATTTCCACCTTTTTTTGAAACTCAAGAAATTCCTGTCCTCTGGTCAGCATATTCACACTGATGATCATCTGAAGATGAATGCCACACGCTGGTTCCATTCCCAGGCGCAGACTTCTATGACACAGGATTACAAAAGTTGATCCCATGATATGACAGGTGTCTCAATTCTGGTGATGATTATGTCGAAAAATAGCTCAAACATTGGTGTGTCTGGTCCGAATAATAGTACATTATGCAACGAGCCTATAATGGCAATAATAAAGACACAAGTGTGTTTATAAAACGAGCGTAGTGAGTTTTATAATTTCCATACGAGTGTCTTAATTACCATTATAGGCGAGTTGCATACGACTGTTTATGTTCGACGATAATTATAACTTTATTATATGTTTAAACATAAATATTCATAAATATCTGTTCAGTCACTAGAATTTTGTGATCGAGTGCTGCGCTGGGTAGTATAACTCTGTTTTCCAAGCTCTCTGGCCGACCGACGCATGCGCTCTGTGTGCTTCAATGCCATATGTTCAGATTGTGCACCAGTATTCAGTAAAACTGTCACGGAAATCGTTTGAAAACAACGCGCTGTGTAGAAATTGGATTTCGGGATATTAAGGTACAGTGCAATTTCTTGTCTCATATTCACCAGTTTATTTACGCGAACATATGGACGGTGCACTTTCGGTAATTTATATAGACATGTTGGATTTTGAGCGCATGCGCGAAGGTATCCTTATCTAATTGGTCACACAACTGTTTCTTGAGCTCTGATTGGTGGGAGAAACTGTTTCATAATGAAAAACAAGATGTTCAGCAAAGAACATATAGCCTACTTTCTCCTAAATGTATGGGTATATTTATAACTCTTTGTCCTCATCCCTAAAACCACCTCTACCACCATGTAGTGTTTGTTTTCTTTTATATTGATAATTAGCCAGTAAGTGTCAAAATCAATATTATATACTTTATGATGATTGAATAACAAAACTACTAACTTATTGTAATGCATTCACGTCCGTTAATCTCTATATTAAGCCAGCCTGCAAACTTAAGGATCTATCGTTTTGGGTACCTTCCCCTTAAAAAATCCGCGCCAATCACAGTAGGTTGGTGCTGCGACCTAGCAGTGAATTCATATTTATCTAGTACGCCTCTGGGTGTTCAACGAGTAGGCAGTTTAAAGTAGCCAGGAGGGAGGCGATCCAACTGGCAGTGTTTAATGATAGAGCGTACAGTCACTCGTCCTGCGAGAAGGACCTTCCGGAAGTACTTTTGTACACAGCGGTGCGTCCTTCCAGCAGGACTTTGGACCCTTATGGCAAATGTTTGAACTGGCCTTCCAGCAGGACGCGTCCTTCCGGCAGTACTTTGGGTTATCAGAGCGTAATAATATTGCAGTTCTGGTACTGGGCAAACAATAAAAGTCTGTAAATATTCTAAAATATTCAATATGACTCATATTGACTAATACAATAACTGTCTCTTAACAACATATTGACTCTAAAATATATAAACGTATAAAGTATAAACGTGTTTTCTTATAGTACAGAGACTAAATAAATGTATGAGCGACGGCGCGTCCATCACTCGAGAATAAATAAATTAAAAAAGCCTAGTTGTGTTTTTGTCAATATCCCACTGCACAGTTGCACAACTACACGTAATTTAAACTACAGTACCATGACATTTACTGATATCATAATTACTAGCAAATAACGAGCGACTCCATGCATCTCCGCTGTTTGGAGCATCGAAATAGGTAGCAAAAACATCAACACAGTCACCATTACGTATAATCGCCGCCATTACTGAACGGTCAGAGCTACCAACTTCAGACTTGCATGCGCTGATTCGTTACATTTCCCTCTATATAATGAAAAAAAGAACGGTCCTGCCAGCAGGACGCTTCGTCCTCATATAAGCAATTGAATTACGTACTCAAATGAGGACCTAACTTCCTGCCGGCAGTGCCTTGTACGTTCTATCATTAAAGGTAATCGGAGCGCGATCGTGGCTAATAGTCGAACTACCAGTATTACAAAATTGCCATACTTTAGGAGGCCAGGTATTGACACAGCGGTATATTTGGAACAATACTAACCACATAACCCACAAGAGGACAGCACCGTACAGAGACATTAAGAAGACTGTGGTTGATAACAACGTGTATCTAATTCTTCTATTCTCCTTTTCGTAATGTCTTCTGTTTATGTGCAATGCTGGGACTGTGATTTTATTAATAAACGAGTGTATACATTAGCCTCCCCTTTGAGCTAAATGACATTTTATTCAGTATCTGTGAAAAGAGCTTGTGCACATCATTTGTAAAAGAATTCAAGAAAAAAAAGTCAACTGTAGCAGTATTCGATCCCCAGTCAACTGCGTGACAGGCTAACACGCTAGCCCAGAGCTAAACATATCCGTAACATCATGGCGATCTTAACTGATATATTAGATTCAACCTGTTGGCAAATAATGACTTGAAATAAACTATTTCTTCACTGCAGTACATCTTCATTATAGATCATTTCATACAAAGTTTATATTATTGTATCAGTAGGGTATATCGCATACAACATACTAAAACTACTGAAATATAAGACAGGCTCATGAGAACAGCTGCCATCTTGTCGTGTGGCAGATACAGCTCAGCTCTTTTAAGCCAGTCATACAGAATAATATTATAATATTAAATTATAATAAATAACGGATCACGACCTTCAGGATAGCTTAAACCACCCTAGGCTTGATAATCTGAATTGGTGGGTCTTAAGCTATTGATTATAATGGTTGCATAATTCACACGGCCACCATCCTGAAATGGCAAGGCCGATGACCTTGAAGTTTGGGTGAAAGACGCGTCCTATATAAAGATATGTTGTCACCAAATTTGGTAGAGATCGGATGATTAGTTTAGCCGTAATTTGAGTTTACGTTTTGAACGTTTGAGTGGCCGCCATTCAGTTTTGGTAAAGATGGCGGCGATATAAAGTATGGCACTGAGGTGCCCTATGCTAGAGCTACCTCTGTACCAAATTTCGTTCAATTCGGTTTCACCGTGTTCGAATTGATAGGGGGGGACAGACATTCAGAGTACACTCACTCACTCACACACACACACAGACTCACACACACACATACACACAGACAGACACACAATTTTTCGCCCTGTGTTGATCTCATAAGTCTACTTTCATTTTTTTCAAAAATCGAAAGTAGGCTAATAGTGTTATAATGAGCCTCATTATGATACAGTTTTCTGACACATAACAGCCAGGGTCGAACGTAATAGTACATTATGCAACGAGCCTATAATGGCTATAATTAAGACACGAGTATTTTTTATAAAACGAGCGTATGCGAGTTTTATAATTTCCATACGAGTGTCTTAATTACCATTATAGGCGAGTTGCATACGACTGTTTATGTTCGACGATAATTATAATTGTATTATATGTTTTAACATAAATATTCATAAATATCTGTTGAGAGTCAGCCACAAGAATTTTGTTATCGGAGAGCGAGCGCGAGACATCTCTCTGTCTTTCAAGATCATTGAACGACCGACGCATGCGCTCTGTGTGCTTGCAATGCCATATGCAAACCATATGTTTACATCTGCCGTTCCTCAGTAATATTGTCACCGGAGTCGTTTGAATGCGCTGTGTAGAATTTAGTGTTGGTGATTTTAAGGTACAGTGCTATTTCTTGTTTCATATTCGCCAGTTTATTTACGCGAACATATGGACGGTGCGTATTCCATGTCGGTAATTTATTATAGTTCGATGTTGTGTTTATGTCCGACATGTTGGATTTTGAGCGCATGCGCGAAGGTATCGTTACCTAATTGGTCAATGAACGAGCTCTGATTGGCTGGAGAAACTGTATCATAATGAAAATAGGTGTTATAATGACCATCATTATGACACTGTTTTCTGACACATAATAGTGGGGGTCGAACATAAAATGTTTTACGTAATTATGTTTTCTTCTTCTTTTAAACTTAGGGAAACTTAAAATCTATATGGCCTCGTATTTGAAAATAGCGTTTTCGTAAGTCACATGTGAGTTAGCCTACTATAAACTTGTCAATCACCATAGAAACCCCCCAGGGGCTCACAACGTTTGGAATGTGAGTTGGCGAACCCCAGCTGAGTCCAACATTGCTTCCACTTACTTGAGCCGGGCTCCTTTCATTTATCCTTTCTGTCGGCCTCCCTTGGTCATCACCTGTTCTCTTCTGACCCCGACGGTATTATGGTATCCGAGACCTAGGGTGGCTTACTCTTTCCCGCCTTAATTGGCCCCTATCTCATCTTTCCTAATAACCTTCTGTTTCTTTTCGTGATATCTCCTGCCTTTTACTCAAGGCCTTAAAGGTGGCAGAGTGTGTGCGTGCAGCCCCACCACTAATGGTGCATCCTCAAGGGCTCAAGGCTGGTGAGTTTAGGAGTTGGTGACCCCGAGGGGCTCCTGAGCTGAGTCTGTTATCTCCACTTTTTCCACTGGCTTTGGGGTGGACCCTCTCCACTTTCCCCCTTTCCTATCTGTCTTTCATGGCTCGTCTTCCTTTCAAGTCCCTTAATCCTCATTCTTCGTGGATTTAGAGCATTTCTTTTTCTCCTGTCTTATATTTATCTTTTTCTTTTTAGCCTATTTTCAATTTTGAAAAAATAGGCTTATGAGATCACCTTTTGTCCGTGTGTGTGTGCGTGTGCGTGTGTGTGTGTGTGTGTGTGTGTATGTGTGTGAGGTGTGTGTGTGTGTGTCCCTAATAAAATCTAAACGGCTGGAGCGATTTCAATGAAACTCAGTAAGTTCATAGCACTATTCCCGGCGACCTCGACCGTGCCCTTCAAATTTTGTTAAGTCTCACCAATCCAACATGGTGGCTGTGCGAAATATTTCACTAGCATTCAATATCTCCGAAACTATTACCGATATCGCCCTGAAGTTGTGTACGGTGATAAAGGGCTCTACTAAAAGTTCACCTATGAGACTTTTAAAAACCTGGTGACTACAAAACCAACATGGCGGTCATGCGAAGTTGAGACTTTTAAATAGACTTTTCTCGCGATTTAACTATCCAAATGTAATGAAACTTGGTACAGCAAATGTTTATACACATTGTAATGCACTGGAGTATGATTAATTCAATATTTTACATAACTTAAAAATGGCGGCTGTGCGAAATATTTCACTGACATTCTATATCTCCGAAACTATTACAGATATCACCCTGTAATATTGCACGGTGATAAAGGGTACTGATACAAATTTACCTATGTATATTTCATAACCCTGTGAAGTACAAAACGAACATGGCGACCAAGCGAATTTGAAATATTTTAATAGACTTTTCTAGTGATTTAACTCTCTGAGCGCAGTGAAATGTGGTACAGTAAATGATTTTGCAGATTGTAATGCACTGCCATCTAATTTAATTCAATTGTTTACATAACCTCAAGATGGCGGCTGTGCGAAATTTTAAAATTAAGTTTTTATTTCTTGTATCGTAATCATGCGATCGAAGTGAAAGTTTGAATAATGAACCTAGGCAATAATTGTCCTTGAATGGTACATAACTCTATGGCCTATACATATAACAATCCTAAATGGCGAGCTTCCGAAATATTTAGACGGTTCTCAATATCTATGAATCTTTTACAGCAACCAAACTGATTTTTTTTATGATCATAGAGACTATGAACATATGTTCACCTATAGGACTTTCAGTAACCTGGGGAGCACAAATCCAACATGGCGGCGACGCGAAGTATAAATATTTAAATTGACGTTTCTCGCGAATTAACTATCCGAGTGCCGTGAAATGTTGCACGTTGAATGCTTATACAAATGTTGATCCACTGGCATCTAATTTATTTCAATTGTTTGCATAATCACAAGATGGCTGCTGTGAGTAATTTTAAAATCTCGTTTTTACGTCTTGTGTTCTAATCATGCGATTTAAGTTTGAATACCTCACGTACACAATAATCTTAATGTAATAGTACAAAAATAAAAATCCAACCTGGCGACCATCTGAAATATTTAGACGGTTCTCAATTTCTACGAATCTGTTACAACAATTAAACTGAAATTTTGTATGTTGATAGAGGCAATTGACATGAGCAGGATATATGAAAATAGGCTGTATAGTTTTTCACGGAACTACTTGTTATATTTATTCATTTCTTCTTCTAGTAGTCTACTTAAGTTAGTTGTAAGTTTGTAGTTAGCTTTAGATTCATTTTTTAATTTCATCATCTTTCATTTTCATCTGAACCATTAGGGGCCGCTAACCTAGATTTTAGGCCCCTTCAAACAACAATTATCATCAACACCATAGAAAATTTCGGCCCGTATGCTAAAATAGTTTCGGAGATATTGAGTACTGGTGAAAGAATTCTTGCAGCCGCAGGTTTTAAGGGGCGGAACTACAAGGCCATCTGCCCCTCTTAACACAGATTAAAGTGTACAAATTTAGAATAAAATTACGAACTTAGAGGTGGGCACCTAAATATGAAAAGATCGAAAATTAATGGAAGAAAAAATTAAATAAAACTAATGATTATAATAATAAACAAAAATTACGGAAGAAATATTCAAATTTCAAACAAGATGTTCAGTAAAGAATATATAGCCTACTTTCTCCTAAATGAATGGGTATTGTTATAACTCTTTGTCCTTTTCAAGGAGTATAATTGAATGTTGGTTGTAGTAGCTTGTTGAAATACAACGTGCCGTACGGATATTAAACATGAATATGAGCTGTCCTTTGCTAGTGCTCCATCTGTAAAAAAAATCATTCAAATCAGTTTCACCGTGTTTGAATTGATATGGGGAATTGATTTGCTCACATACATGGCTGCTATCTGCACACAATTGGGCTGATGACCTTGTAGCTAGGTCAAAGGACGCTTCTCACATAAAGGTATGTTGTTGCAAAATTTGGTAGAGATCAGATGATTAGGTTGGTCGTAATTTGATTTAAGCTCTTTACATTTGGGTGGCACCATTACGTTTCTGTCAAGATGGCGGCGATATAAAACATGACAGTGAGGTGCCCTTTGCTAGTGCTACCTCTGTATCAATTTTTTTTCAATTCGGTTTCACCGTGTTTGAATAGATAGTGGGGGACAGACATTCAGAGTACACACACTCACACGCACAATCACACACACACACACACACACACACACACAGACACACACAATTTTTAGCCCTGTGTAGATCTCATAAGTCTACTTTCATTTTTTGCAAAAATCGAAAGTTGGCTAAAATGATCAAGTCTTTGAGTCAATTGCTGACCCTGACTCTCACTTATAAGGCGGATGCCGAAATCAACAGCCATCGCGTCATCGGCTAATATAAGTTTGAGTGTCATCTGCAAACCGAGGTTTCTTCGTTAGTCAGCAAGATCCACACACTCGGTTATAATGTGGGCCCCGGTGAATAAGGCTCCACAGGTACAAAGTGGGGGGTCTTCCCTTCTCATAAGGTACGGGTGGGTGGAACTTGTATGACCTATCCTTAGCCTACGCAAAATGAGGGACTCCCTCCGTGACCGGAAAGAGCTCCATCACACGCGAGTACTTCCCTTGATCGCTCTTAGTTTACTGGACATTCGGAATAGGATTAACTTACTACCAAATTTCATTAACCCAAGTGAAGTTGAACAATAGTAATTTGGGGGAAGGGGACGCAGGCCCCGTGGTGTTGGGGTAGCGCACCTGCCTTGCTCCCGGAAGCACCGCGTTCGATTCCCAGCTCTGTCATGGATTTTAGAAACTGACGTGAGGGCTAGAGACTGGCTGCTTGGCTCAGCGGTAACATTATCAGCTGCTGTTTCCAAGGTTGCAGGATCGAATCCTGGCACAGTCAGCTGGCATTAAAGGGTGCGTAGATCCGAAGGAGCCGTGTCAGTAGATTTACTGGGAGGTTAAAGATTCCCTTCGGGGCAAACTTCTGGCACCCCGGCGTCCCCAAAAGCCGCAGCAATTAAAAGGGACGTAAAACCAATAACATTATTATTATTATTATTATTAGGGCTGGAACGTGGTGCATTCAGCCTCGTGAGGACAATTGAGTAGCTGTCTGACAGTGAGGCAGCGCCCCGGTTACGGAGACCAAGATTAACGGCCGAGGTGACCAAACGCGCTGACCACGCTTCACTCCTCAATATGCAATCCAAATGGCTGGGCAGCAGTCCCTTGGTGGACCTAGGCCCTTTATGGGCTGTAGTACCACGTTTTTTTTTTTTTTTTTTTTTGGACGACGACGACAGACACACCACATGGACACACACGGGCTAAGATCAGTTTTATAAGCCTATATTTCGTATGAGGAAAATAGGCAAAAGAAACAGGGAAATCCCTAATTTAGTCTCATTTTATCCAATAACGAGATGGTTGCAGATCACGACACCCGTTTCTTGGGTTTCTTTGCTTCAGAAATTCAAATTATTTTGTCATTCAAATGTTGTCTTTTAAATTTGTAACAATATTTTTCTATGCTATAAATAACTAATTAACTGGTTTCTCATCTTTCAATATTTCCCTCCTTTCTAAATTTAAAACACTGATCTTTTTTCTAATGTAGTATAATTACGGTACAGTATGTGTTTTTTGCAGGGAAACTACATTATGCTGTATCACCAGCATCCTTCACGTCTCTCTTGACAGAATATTTCCACCATAATTAAATGGGACAAAGGTAGAATTTTATTTATCTTGTCAGGTTTTTTTTTCTGAATATCACCCCCAATGTACTGTACTCAGTGAATCCAACTTTGTAATTATGTAATTCAGGATTGTTTCACATTCTTTATAATTTATATCTTTTGCTAATATTTTCAGTGGAAGAATCGGACAGGCTACAAATTATAAAAACTCCGCATATGGAGTCTGATGATAAAAACAGTGACTTGACCGGCCTCGAACCAGCTGCCTACAGATTCCGGGGCCGTCGTGCTAGCAATTACGCCCCGCAGGCACCCATCTGCCGCGTCTAGCTTCTATTGCACATTATGCATGTGTACCAACTTCTTCTGCACATTCAGGCTTCCTAGTCGTTATTCATGAAATTTATCGGCCTCCATTACAAAGTTAGTGCGAACCACTGTAGCAATGTTTATTCCTTTGTTTATTGATTTATTTATGCATTTATTTATTTAAATATTAAATATTTAAATATTCAAATATATAGGATCGGTCTTCTCGAAACGGAATGAGATAGCAATGGAAGTATAGCAGAGGATAACTAATGCGAATCGTGTGTTCTATAGCTTAACCAATCATTTTAAGTCACGATTGATTTCACAGTGAAATTAAGTACATCTTTACTGTACATGTCCATGGGGAGACCTATGATTCTGTATGGTTGTGAGACATGGGCCACCCCACATACGCTTGAAGAACGCATCTGCATTTTTAAAGGAAAGTCTTACGGAAAATATATAGGCTAGTCCAATATACGAATATAATACAGAAACCGATAGATGAGAAAATATACCTCAGACAGTCCTGTATCAACGCTTTAGGAAGACGAACATCAACTGAATTCTAGAGGAGAGGAGGTTGCAGTGGTTGGGACATGTAATTATATCGGAGGATTCCAATTCCAATTGAGGACTCGACGGGAAAAACAGAGTAAGTCACATTCTGTAAATTTTTCAGGAGAGCGAATGTAAACTTTCAACGTTTCAACACTATAAGGAAATACTTAAACCACCCCAATTGAGGGTAAGCAACATAGGTTTTTTTTGTCAACATTTTTCTTATAAAGGAAGTAGGCTACATGTAAAGCAAATAACAACTAAAGTTAAATTATGATAAAAGTGAGAAGATATGGGACGTTCTTTCCGTTTCCACTAAAAATAAAAACCTCTGTATCTCGGTGACATTCCGCTTTATTTGAAATTAATTTCAACTGATCTGTAGAGACGATGGTTGGCCACCAGAATGCACCATAAACTCTTTTTTGAAAGAAAAAAAAAGAAAAGACATTCCGTGGGGTCTTCAATTGTGTTTTCAACTCAATACCAACTTGGAGACGCCCGAGAGGCCACCCTAGAACAAGATGGAAGGATCGGACAATAATCGCTCTAAGAAAGGGGGCACCATCAGCAACAGTGGAAGATGCAAGGGACTGGGGAAGGTGGAAGAACATCTGTGACCAATACTTGTGCACACGTCTCAGTCCCTCTTGTTGTAATTAATACCTGTGATAATATGTATTTTAGTTTGAGTTTATATTCTCTTGTTTCCTGCCCTGGGCCTTAATGACCTGTTAAATGCAATAGATGATGATAATGATTATGTATTTATTTATATTATTATTATTAAACCTTTCATCCGTTGACTGTGTGCCTTCTTCTCTTCAGATGTCCATTTACGCCTATTTCCATTTGGGTTGTGATCTAAATTCAAATTTATGGTTTCTGATTTTCTCTCTAGAAATGCTGTGGTTGTGAATGTCTTCAATGGTGATATGTAATTGTTGTAGGTCTTCCATAGATTCTTTGTTCCAAGAAGTACCCAATTTTTGACGTAGAAATTATGTTGAATAATATATTAGTCAGTCTGGTGTCGTTTATTCTGGCGATATGTGTAAAGAACTTAACTCTGCGTTTTGTGAAGAGTGTCGTGATAGATTCAGTATTTCTGTATAATTCTTCTGTGGGTCTTTTTTTGCCAGAAATTATCTCTGAAAACGGCGCCGTAAATTTGTCTGAGTATTTTCCTTCCTCGTTTTTCAATGTATTTATTTATTTAATTATTTATTTATTTATTTAAACGTTTGTAATAGTGTCACTATAAATTATAAATAGACATAGGATCTTTAGGTTCTTGCCTATTGTTTTGCGTATTATGTGCCTATAATCACAGTAATGAAATTTAATTACATATTTCCACATTACGATCATTTTTTTTATTTTTACATAAATATATGAAATACTGTACATAAAATAAACATTATTTAGTTGTTTTTGTAGTTAATTCATTTTAGGGACTTGGGACATATTAATTATTAGCCCCGTGCAGTTGGGTGTGTGTTGAATTTGTCAGATAATCAGTATTTTATGTGATGACTATACTAGTGTGTGTAACTGTATTTGGGACAGGAATGAGGTAGATGCCTCGAGACCTAAAATACCCGGGAACCACACTCAGGATAGCCGCTCTCAGCACCAGGATTCGAACGTACGATCTCCAGTCTTGCTGCAGCTGCCCACGTGGCCGTGGTAAATGAGATAACGAACGTGGCTACGCCGCGGGGTTTGTATTATTTATATTATATCTATAATCTATAGGCTATATAATTTAATGATTTGGGAGTGTGATGGTGCAGTGGCTCCGCAGCTCGTCTTTCATCTGGACGGTCGGGGCTTGAATTCTGGTGCCAGCGGGGTTGAATTTTCACCTGAGAAACAACGTAGCGTCAGGAAGGGCATCCGGCCTTAAATCCCCGGCGAACACCTAAATAAGCCAGGTTGGCTCCGGTGACGCCAAGGCAGTTATCGTTTATAGTGTATTATTTGAGGATTTAGTCCGGTTAGGTTTTCATTGTTCAAGTATGCCTACATCTCGGTCATTTCAGCAGATATTGAATGAGCCTTCTCTACATTCAAACTTATCCTGTCCGGCAATAAGCATTAACTTACAACGAGACTCCTTCTGTGGTCTCAAATTACTTATTAAAACTCCAGTTCCAGAGGCCCTGGGTTCGACTCCTGCCTCTGCCAAAAGATTTATTTGTGTGTGAGGGCTGGAACGGAGTTCACTTAGCCTCGAGAGGCAAAACTGCGTAGATGAGAAGGGTTGTATTCGTCTTCAACTGTCCTGGAAGTGGTTTTCAGTGCTTATTCACTTCTACTCCAGGCGCTGCGATAGAAAAGACTCGGAACAGGGAGTCAGTGCGTGGAAGCGGAAGGCTGCCGTCCGCATGTTGCCTTGTCGAAGTGACTAGGCAACCACCAGCCTTCTATTTCCACGCGCTGACACCCTGTTGTGCGCATTTTCTATCGATGTAAATAGAGGCTTGATATTAATTTTAGCCGATTTCTTACCAACATAGTAGAGAGCAGGCTTTCTCAACCTATTTGAGACTGTGAGCACTACCTTCATGCCATGACAACTACCCGAGCATCATTAAAATGGAATATAATTGACTAATAATAACAAAAAAAAAAGTTATTCCAAAGCCATTACCAACGTCTTTGGAACAACTCCCGTGGAAGAATGATTAGGTTAGGTTATCCATTGAATCCAAGGAACTTAAGAATACTCCGTTGGATCACTAAGGCATTAAGGCCCTCAATAGCGGTCTGCTACTCGTGATACTCTCCATAGTTCCCATTTAAATATGGAAGCAACCAGTGGCGTACGCAGGATTTCCTTCTGGATGGGGGGGTTATTAATAAAATAGGGTAATTGTGCACATTATTAAAGGAACAGATGTTCTTGCTGTTCCGCCCCTTAAAACAACAGTTAACATCATAATTAACATGACATTTCGATTAATATTCATAAAAAACAAGAATTAAATAACCGTTCTCTATGCATGAGAACTATTGTAGGCCTCATTATTTTTTCGACACAATAAAAAAAAGAAAAAAAATGGAAAACAGTAACTAAATATTAAAAGTGAAAAACGCAGTGGTATCATCATGACCATAGGTACGTGGTTGCTTAAGATATTGATATTATGTGAGAGAAAAATAATGTTTTGCTCTCCGTGTTCACACTGTCATTACTATTGACTCTCAAAATCTGCCATCTTGATGACTTTATCCGTATCATTAATTAACATAAATTGCAGAAACTCCTCATGTACTGAATTATCTTCAACGAAACGGACACACAATTAAAGCAACCCGAAGCGACGTGAAAAAGGTTACCGATCGCACACTTCAACAGTAAAACTGATCCATGGCTAGCTTCAACGCTGAAGGAGGAGTCTCGCTGGGAGTAGAGTGCAGGACATTTACCAAGTGAGGAAAGTGATCACATTTAAAATATATACAGGGGTAAGAAGCCTCAATAGCGGTAGCGTAAAACAGGTGATAGTTGGGACAATATAAAGATTTAACCGGTACGCCACTGGAAGCAACAATCCCTAGTTGAAACATAATTATGGGCTCATTTCAGAGTGGCCTTCCAAGAGAATCCTCTGCCATTTACAATCCGCGAGCTCCAGGATGATAACGCCTGGTATAGAGTGAGCTTCCAAGAGCATCCTCCGATCGAGGGATAGACGCTACCAGTGTTCCCTTGTGGGAACTGCTGCAGACTACTAAGCTGGGCCTGGCACGGGCGGCTTCTCTTCAGAGCAGAGAACCCAATTACGTGAGAGAACTGATGCTGCGATAATAAACGTTTAGCTAACTCGTGAGCCGAGCTGTCAGGTCGTGACTCTGGCTACTGTGCGATGAGAACATTAGCCCCCTTATTACCGACCTGTGGAATGAGTTCCTTCATTTTTAACCCAATGCTACTGTAAGTGTATTTCGGTGCCTCTGCCGTGTAATTTTAATTGATTAACCGACGTTTCGTCTATTCTGTGAAGGGCATTTTCAAGGTGGTTCTTGATGTTATTGTTTCAGTTACTGGCTTCTTATTGTGGTATCTATACTGCATGTGTATTATTAGTAATTCAGTTGTTGATAATGAACCATAGTCATTTCAGCCCCATGTACTTGAATGTTTGTAGACTTTTCTGATAACCTGTGTTATTGTGTTGTCTATGAAATTTATGTTTTTCGGTCGGTCAACATGATTGTAACCAATTGTAATCGGTGTTATGCCTTATCCTCTTCAGACCTAAGACAAAATTTAGTGTTGAGATGTTCTTTTCCTGTACTTCTTATTAAATAATGGAACAAATAATATATTTGAAGACAAAAGGGTACAGTCATAATAAAATAATACTTTTACCGTTCACAATTATTACCAATAGTGGTTATTTTATTTAGCGTATGGCCTTTAGTGCCGGGAGTGTCCGAGGACATGTTCGGCTCGCCAGAGGCTGTAACTGCTTCAATGCGGACACCCATGGGGTGAGCTACAAGTTCCATTCAATTTCAAGTAGTTCCAACTTTCGATACCAGATGTCACTGTCACCTAGTGGTGAACGTTGCAACATTGATAGAGCGTTTTAACGAAATCTAACCTGAAAATTTAGCTTCACGCAAGTTTAATTAGTGGAAGGTTCTTTTACATGCCATACATCTATGACGTGGGACCGAGGACTGCAAACACGAGAAGGTTTGTTGTTGAGATGGTCTTACATGGTTTATTGTATTCAACTCCAGACGAAACTGTAACGGTAGTTTATAATAGGCCACGTTTTCTTCCTTCCGATTTCATGCCCAGTTTCATTCGGCACCATCCATTTCACCTTTAATTAACAACTCTGAAGAACTAGGCATTGGGAAGGCCGTCCAGTCGTAAAAACCACCCGCCACATGGAAGCCACATCTAATGCCCGACCCCGTAGAAATTGGTAGGGTAAAATTCACGTAATACTAACTACTACTCTTAAAAATATGTTAATGAGGTTAAACTTGAAAGAAAGTTAAAGGAGATGAATGTAATTTTTTTCATGTATCCAAACTTCCTTTCAGGTTTAGGGCGTAACACCCTTTACAAGCCAGTGGTTCTAGACTTTAATCGAGATAGCAAGGTTGAGAATCCTCTTGGCGAGCCTGTTACTACAGTACAGCTGCACAGAAGAAACCCCTTTTGTTCCAAAAATCGTGCTATGGTTGGCTTTTTGTAAATCGCTACAAAATCACAAGAAAAGCTTAACTCTAAATTTCAGAATAATTTGCACGATCATTTTGTCGGAAAACTAAAAAAAAATGAAAAGCGTTTTCCTCTGAAGTGACGTATTTTAAAGAAAAGTTGTTTAAACAAAAAATGTAGAGAACATTGTCACCTACAATTTGTTTCATTGAGGTCATGTCATACGTTTTGAAATGTAGAAGCTAGGTGGCGCCAAAGTTTCCAAAAAAGTGTTTTTTTCACATTTTGTCCTAGAAAAATGTTTAGTTCACCAAAGAGCGAATCAGAAATTTGTTCCTCTCAAAATTGTCTACAACATTTGTTGAAATATTTTTTCCTCCCACCTACTGTTCCAAAGTTATAGTCTGCCGAAGTGTGAAAATTGTCCGACACCGGTTCCGGTCTAAACTATGCCCACCGCTCTCTCCGCAATAACAATAGTAGCCTTGACTACGCAGCGTTGCATTTGCTGCGCTATAACTTTGGAACGGTAAGCCGGAGGAAACAAACGTTTAATTAAATGTTGCAGAAATTTTTAGAGGAACAAATTTCTGATTCACTCTTTTGTGAGGAAAAAAAACAAAACACTTTTTCTAGGACAAAAAGAGAAAAAACACTTTTTTGGAAATTTTGGCGCCACCTAGCTTCTGAATTTCAAAACTTATGACATGTCCTCAATGAGACAAATTGTTGGTGACAATGTCCTCTACATATTTTGTTTAAAAAACTTTCTTTAAAATAAGTTGATTCAGAGCAAAACGCTTTTCATTTTTTTTTGAGTTTTCCGACAACATGATACTACAAATTATTCCGAAATTTAGAGTTAAGCTTTTTTTTTGTGATTTTCTAACGATTTACAAAAAGCCCACCATAGCACGGTTTCTGGAACAAAATCATTCCAGCTGTACTGTACTATGTCATTGTTCATTTTGAGAATGTAACCATAGAACTTCAAGCACCTTTTCCTGAAGGTGCCAGTGATCTTTTCAGCAAGCTGATAAAGCTCTTGAGACTTCCGTTTCATACAGATTCCTTCTGATCAGACTGGACCAAGGACTTTCCTCAATATTTTCCTGTTTTGTTTCTCTGCGTCTTTAATGAGATATTATAGTTATTATCTTTAATTTCTCATAAATATGGTACAATTTATTCGACAAGATACGGATTTGACAATCAAGTATCCTCTAAACCAGTGTTTCCCAAACTTTTTTGTGTGTGTACCACTTTAAGGTATGAGAATCTCTCACGTACCACCTAATGGTTGGGAGTTATAGTAACTATAATCCCCACCACCACCACCACCCCCACTACGTAGCAGACCAAAAGACGGATTGTAAATTGTATTTGCTATAGTTAGACTGTTAGAGTTAAAGTTCAAATAATAAAAAGTGTGCCCAGTTGTTTTATTATTTATTACAATAAGTATTCAATTCAAACATTCAAAAATTACACTGTAAAAATAATATTAATAAAAGCACATGTAATAATTAAACATAAAAACCAAAGTTCAGCTAACAACTTCGATGTGAAGGTGAGCTTGAAGATTAGAAGCCAACTTAGGAATGTCTGGTTTAACATGGCTGAGTCAGAAACGATGATCGTTTTCCACTGTAAGGAGCCTATTCCGGTTTTTATTCTTGAAATAAACAAGTGAAGAAAATGCAGTCTCACACAAGTACGAAGTAGTGAAAGGCAGTAAAATCTAACTGCTTTGTCAGCTATGTCTGCATAGTCTGAACGCCTCTCTGCCCAAAAGTTCACAAGAGCCATTTTTGAAAAAGTTTGTCTTAGTTCTGAATCACAATTCAATTCATAAAACTGCTCCTTGTCTTTGGCCTTAAAGTCCTCCGGCAACATATCAATGTTTTTATATTATTATATTTTACATTTTTATATTTTTCTTATCGTAGTCTATCTAATATTTGTTATATATTTCATAACATCACCGCGTATTACTACAGAAGTACGAGCGTACCACCAGTGGTACGCGTACCACAGTTTTGGAAACGCTGCTCTAAACCTTACTGAGATAAAAATAACCTAACAATATCACACGTATCCAGCAGTACTGCCTTCTGTATTCTGGCAATCAGGTGTTTCATTTGCAGTTCCTCCAAAACCATTACCAACGTCTTTGGAACAACTCTTGTGGAATAATTATTATGATTATTCATTCATTCATTCAATTTCGCTAATCGGCCAACTAGGGACCACGATAAGCCTCATTTTACATTCTGGCATTTGCTCATTTTTTTCTTGATCCACATTGCCTTCATGAGACTGTGTTTAGCACGACGTTCCTCTGTCCATTTCGCACCAGTTGTCCGTTTTTCGTCCCGGAAAGTCCCAAACGTCTTGATGGCTGCTCTATAAAGATTTCGGTCTTGTGCATCTTCTGCTCGTATCCCCATTTCTTTCAGATCTTTCTGGACGTTAACATACCATGGCATTGTCGTTTTTGGTTTTGAGTCGAATATACTGAAGATACGTTTCGTCCATCGTGAATCGATCATCCGTCGCATATGACCGTAGAAGCAAACTCTGCGTTTTCCCATTGTGTCTGTGATCTTCTCTATCCTCGAGTAAATTTCTTGCCTGGATTTTCTGATGTAGATGCCATTTTTGTAGTCTGGGCCAAGTATGATGTGTAGGATCTTTCTTTCTTTTCTCTCTAACTTCGCGAGCAAACATTTCTCGGATAGGATAATTAAGGCATTCAGATGCATATAGCGGTACTGGTTTGATGACAGTGTTGTAGTGACGATTTTTTATTATTATTATTATTATTTATTTATTTATTCGTTAATTCCCCATAAGGAGAGCGTTATTATTATTATTATTATTATTATTATTCTAATGCTACAATCCTGCACCTCTCTCTCCTTTTCCAATCTCTCTCTCCCTCACACTTGCTGAAATCGTTACGGATTCACCAATCACCAGGCCTGCTGCAACGTCTCGCATGACTCATGCACGTAATATATATTTACGTGTGGACAGTCGAGTGGAATCAGCATCTTTCATGTTATTTATAAAGTAGCGATGTCCAATTATGTACATTTCTCAAAATACCGACTGCGGTAGCTACGCTCGCTAACGCGCAGCACTAAGCTATGGGGCCAAGCTATCTGCCGACTCGGTAGACGTGGGTTCTAGCCTCACCGTCGGCCATCCTTGAAATGTTTTTCCATGGTTTCCCATTTGTAACTCCAGGCAAATGCTGGGTGTTACCTTCTGATAGGCCACGGTCACTTCCTTCCACATCCTTGCCATGTTTCATTCATTTCATCTCTCTCATTACTTCCTCTCATGACGTTCGCTTTTTTGGGCAGATGACCTCGCTGTTCCGCCCCTTAAAACGACAATAACTAATAACTAACGTCGGCTTCAGGAATGGCATCCGACCGTAAAAACCACTCGCCACATCGACTTTCATGGCATCTCATAACCGACCCCGTTGAAAACGGGAATAATTAGGGGTGGATGATCGTGTGGCCTCCGGAGAGGCCGAGTGCAGGTCTTTCTAGTTGACGCCCGTGGGCGACCTGCGCATCGTAATGAGGATTGAGTGATGATGAAGACGACACACACACCCAGTCCCCGAGCCACGGGCATTAACCCCAGGAGATTAAAATCCCTGATGGCTCGGCCGGGAATCGAACCCGGGGCACTTAGGGCCAAAGCCTAGCACGCTAACCATTTAGTCACAGAGCCTGACTGTAATGAATAGAAAACACTATTATTCCGGTTCATACAACCAAATTGGAAATTAAGAATAAATCTCAGTTAAGCTTGTGCTCGCGTGCACCAGGTTGAGAACGCCTGGTCTAAAGAGTAAGATAAGTTTTCACCAAAGTAAAGGATGAAGACCAATGATCTCTATAAATGGCAACATCGTCTACAACAGTGAAAGTTTACTGTTTTTTCTTTTCTACCAAGTAAGTCACTTCCCTCACGTGCTGATCGGAGCAGGGGCGACTGTTCCGTTACATCCTGCGGAGAAATTTATGATCTCATCAGTCTCGGCGATAATCAAAGTGATTTCGCTTTCACGTGCACCTCCATGATAATTAGGAGACATTAACCTGCGACGTAAAGGAAGTTCAGGTCGTGGGATAGAGTACGTGATGTGTGGTAGTAGCACAAGCCTCGTATCCCTGCTGGCCTCAACTATGAACCACTGAGCAGTAAATGTCAGTTCATTCCTAGACAGGAGGCTTCAACACGTGACCAGTGCAGCGTGTGCCAGATGAACTGTTATGTGCAGTCCGCGACGGAAGTTTTGAATTACAATATTAGTGACGTTACTACGAGGAGGAGGGGAGGAATGATTAGAGGGATAAATCCCCCCCAGAGCCAAATAATAATAATAATAATAATAATAATAATAATAATAATATAATAATAACCCCTGGCACTACAGCCCATGAAGGCCTAGGCCTACCAAGAGATCGCTGCTCAGCCAGTTTGCCTGCAGATATTGGGGTGACGTGTGTTCAGCTCATCGGGTCTCGTCGGTCGTTAATCTTGGTTTTCGTGACCGTGGTGCAGCCTCACTGTCAGACAGCGACTCAATTGTCCTCACGAGGCTGAATGCACCCCGTTCCAGCCCTCACGTCAGTTTCTAAAATCCCTGACGGAGCCGGGAATCGAACCCGAGGCCTCCGGGCGAGAGGCAGGCACGCTACCCCAACACCACGAGGCCGGCAAAGCCAAATAATACAAATCTGAAATTTGTTGATATTTTTAATTTTGATGAAAAGCTATCTTGGGATTAGTGAATGCGCTGGAAGAACAGGACTTTTGGTCAGGAGACTATAGGGTCATTAGCACTAAATCAAACAATGGCCAAGCAGGGGTTGGCCTCATATTGAGTAGGAAACTTGGACAGCGGGTGGAATATTATGAACAATATAGTGAACGGATTATTGTAGCAAAAATCAATACTAAACCTACCTGCACCACAGTGGTACAAGTCTATATGCCTACCAGTCAAGCTGATGATGAGGATGTTGAAAAGGTCTACGAAGAAATAGACGAAATTCTGAAGTATATCAAGGGTGATGAAAATGTTATAGTAATGGGAGATTGGAATGCTGTGGTAGGAAAAGGGAGAGAAGGGAAAATAGTAGGAGATTTCGGATTAGGTGAAAGGAATGATCGAGGAAGCAGGCTGGTAGAATTCTGCACCGAGCATGAGTTGGTCATAGCTAACACCTTATTCAATAACCACAATAGAAGAATATACACATGGATGAGACCAGGAGATACAGGGCGTTACCAAATCGACTTCATTATGGTCAAGCAGAGGTTTCGAAACCAGATTTTGGATTGTAAAGCATATCCTGGTGCTGACATAAACTCTGACCACAATCTAGTCGTAATGAAATGCAGATTAAAGTTGAAGAAACTGAAGAAAAGTCAAAAGCCAAAAAGGTGGGCAATAGACAGACTGAAAGAGAAGGATGTAAACGAAAGATTCAAGAAGAGTATAAAGGAAGGACTAATGAAAAACCCTAAACAAACTTCAATTGCAGACGAATGGGCACTTTTGAAGAATGAAATAACAAAATCCCCAGAAGAAAACATTGGTAGGAAAGAAAGAATAGGTAGAAAACCGTGGATCACTCAGGATATACTAGAATTGATGGATGAAAGGCGGAAACACAAGAATGTAAGAGATGAGAAGGGGAAAGCAGAATACAGACGTCTGAGAAATGAGGTTAACAAGAAGTGCAAGGAAGCGAAAGAAGAATGGTTGAAAGAGAAATGTGCAGGTATAGAAAATTGTCTGAAATTAGGTAAAGTAGACACAGCTTATCGAAGGATTAAGAATACTTTTGGGGAAAAGAAGACCAAGTGCTGTAATATTAAGGACACAAATGGAAAGCCTCTAACAGACAGGGAAGAAAAGGTTGAGAGATGGAAAGCTTACATAGAGAGTTTGTATAAGGGAAAGGAGATTGAGAATCATGTAATGGAAAGGGAGGAGGAAATTGATGAGGATGCAAAGGGAGATTTAATATTGAGATCAGAATTTGATAGAGCTTTGGAAGACTTAAGCCGGAACAAAGCACCAGGCATAGATGATATACCGATTGAGTTGCTACGCTGCATAGGAGATGAAGGTCTGATCAGGTTATTTCACTTGGTGTGTAGGATTTATGAGACAGGTGAGGTACCCCCTGATTTCAAGAAGAATGTAATCATCCCTATACCAAAGAAAGTGGGAGCTGACAGATGTGAAGATTACCGTACAATCAGCTTGATTACTCATGCTTCAAAGATCCTGTCTAGGATAATTTACAAGAGGATTGAAAGCCAGATAGAAACGGAGTTGGGTGAAGACCAGTTTGGTTTCAGGAGAAATGTAGGAACAAGGGAAGCTGTACTAAGTCTTAGGCTGATTTTGGAAGGTAGAATAAGGAAAGATAAGAGAACATTCATGGCTTTTGTAGACTTAGAAAAGGCTTTTGATAACGTTGATTGGACTAAATTGTTTGACATTTTGAAATCGATTGGAATAAAGTACAGGGATAGGAGGGTGATATACAATCTATACAGAAACCAGACAGCAGTCATTCGAGTTGAAGGACATGAGAGAGAAGCTGGTATTCAGAAAGGTGTAAGGCAAGGCTGCAACTTATCACCCATACTTTTCAATCTTTACATTGAACAAGCAATGAAGGAAATTACAGAAAAATTTAAAGTGGGAGTGAAGATTCAAGGAGAAATAATTTCAACTCTGAGATTTGCTGATGACATCGTCATCTTGGCCGACAAGCCTGAGGATTTGAATGAGTTTTTGAATGGTATGGACTCCGTCTTACAGAAAGAATTCATGATGAAAATTAATAAATGTAAAACAAAAATACTGGAATGCAGCCGAAATAAATCAGAAACCTCTATGGAGATCAAATTGACAGGTGAAAAGCTGAAGGAAGTAGACGACTTCTGTTACTTAGGAAGTAGAATAACCAGTGATGGACGAAGCAAAGAGGATATAAAATGTAGGTTGGCTCAGGCAAAGAAAGCTTTTCTACAAAAAAGGAATCTGCTGACATCGAATATAGATTTAGGTATTAAGAAGTCATTTTTGAAAGCCTTTGTCTGGAGCGTGGCGCTCTATGGAAGTGAAACTTGGACTATTGGTGCAGCAGAAAAGAGGAGAATAGAGGCATTTGAAATGTGGTGTTACAGGAGAATGATGAAGATCAGATGGGTAGATAGGGTTACAAACATAGATGTATTAAGACGAGTGGGAGAGGAGAGATGTTTCTGGCGACTGCTAATGAAGAGAAGAGATAGGTTGGTAGGACACATACTAAGACACCCAGGAATAGCAAGCTTAGTTATGGAAGGAAGGGTCGAGGACAAGAACTGTAGGGGTAGACCAAGGTTAGAATATGTTAAACAGATTGCCTCAGATGTAGGGTGTGGTAGTTATGTAGAGATGAAACGATTAGCTCAGGACAGGGAGGCATGGAGAGCTGCATCAAACCAGTCAAAAGACTGAAGACTCAAACAACAACTATCTTAGAAGTTATCAAGATACAGGAACACCTAAGAGAAGTGGACGAATTTGGACAGAAGATCAAGGGAAACACGCAAGTGATCACATGAAGGAATGTTGGAGACAGAGGAATCTCCAGGCAAAGGAAACGAAAAAAAAAAAAAGTTCCGTGAAGAACTATACAGCCTATTTTCATTGTATCGTACTTATTTTATTTGCCTCTATCAACATACAAAATTTCAGTTTGATTGCTATAATAATAATAATAATAATATCGTATGGCCTCGGGTGCCTGGTGCAAGCTTTGTTAATTGACACACAGAGGGCAGCTTGCATGTCGAATTTCGTCGTTCCTTTAAACGCTATGAAAGTCAAGGAGGTTAGATATCTAAACTCGTTGACACTACAGCGCTTTCAAGTAGAGAATGGAGGAACTTTGTGTTGGCGGAAAATCCCGAGATTAATTTTGCCATTGAATACGGCCTACTGAATTCAAATGGGTTCTTTAACATGCCAACAACGTATGACATGAGTGTCGTGATTTTTGTCGCCTTTCAAAAATCACTTACCGTGGCCAGGAGCGAACCTGCAATATTGGGGTTGGTAGTCCGACACTATAACCACTCACCCTCCGTGGCAAGCATTTCATTGATTATGTCTCATTATGGCCGAGCCCGCATTGGGGGGAGGTTGACTCAGCTCTTCCCCCTCCAGAAACAAACGCTAGTTACGCCACTTTACTATATTCTAAGCAATTTTCAGGTAGAAACAGTTGACTATCACTAAATGGATACGGAACTTAAAAAAAAAAGACAAACAAGATGTTCAGTAAAGAAGATGTAGCCTACTTTCGTTAAATGTTTGAGTACAGTTGTAACGATTTACTCTTATCGAGATGTATAATTGAATGTTCTTGTGATGTATCCTATATAAGACTCCTCGTTTAGTAGATTTCGTTATAACTCTGCTATTCCATCCATAGGAATTGTTTCTAATATAATAAAAGCACGTTTATCTTCCATCTTGATTGTATGGATTCGTTAATCTTGTGCCTTCTGCAGAGAAAACCTCTTATGTGACACTACATACTGATATCGCGTCAGGAGATGGCAGTCGGGTTTGAACTGCAGTTGTCTTCCTGCTCACTGCGTATCGCGCATTCCAAAAACATTAAGTTGGTCACTGTTTCCATTACTGTACCTGATACTGCCACACTGTTAAATGTAAACACAAAGGCTTGTAAGAATATCGACAGTAGGAAGGAAGGTAACAATACACACACACGTGAAGCCCAATTTATTTATTTATCTATTTATCGTATGGCTTTTAGTGCCGGGAGTGTCCGAGGACATGTTCGGCTCGCCAGAGGCTGTAGCTACTTCAAGCGGACACCACTAGGGTGAGCTACAAGTTCCGTTCAATTTCAAGTGCCGGTAGTTCCAACTTTCACTACCAGATCTCAATGATACCTAGTGTTGAACGTTGGAACTTTGACAGAGCGTTGCAAAGAAATCTAACCTAGAAATTTAGCTCCACACAAGTTTAGTCTGTGGAAGGATCTTTTACATGCCATAAATCTATGACATGGGACCGCCAGCTTTACTTCCCCTTCGAAGGAAGGCATACTGAAGGATTTTAACGCTCTTAAAAAATCCGACGACTTCGGCCGGGTTTGAACCCGCTATCTTGGGCACAGCAGTTCAGCATGCTACCAACTACGCCACCGAAGCCCGATAACAAATTATCATGCAGGAAGTAGCAGCAACTGACTGCCAGCCGATATTTTTAGGTTTGGAATAGGTGGGCCACGCATGTGTACTGCAAGACCCCCCCTTGCCCCGTCACAGCGTGTTGAACTGCCATCTCCTGGCGTGATGACATTACTTGATGCGTTTCATTCTTGTAACTGAAATTAATAGTGGATTATCGATATTAATATGGACCTATTGTCTCGCCTCTTCCATTACATTTCACAAATGCACAGCTCGCCCCAGAAACTAAGAATTCTGGGATCTCTTCTGTAGCAGCTGTAGATTGAGAGAGCTTTCTGTTTACTGGAATGTGCGCCATCTCCGGGGCATACATAGTTGCTAAGGACACTCACCTTAAACGTTTTATAGTTCCCTCATCGGACATTAAGTTAATTAGAACATAACTTCATTTGACTAAAATTCCTATAAAATTATCTCTAGAGAAAATTAGAGGCTCATTATATCGCAAACATATGGCGTACATTTCCTGGGTAAACATCCTCCACTGCACAACTTAATGTTGTTGTTTTAGAGGCTACGAGTATCTTGGGCATCAGCCCCGTTTAATTGGGTGTATATTTCTCTGATAACCTGTATCTCTGTAATGACTCTAGTAGTGTTGAACTGCAGACCTGTCAAAAGGGGTTTCCAGCCATAAGATACGAGTAAGTGGTTCACTTTAGTACTAAATAGGGTTATCAAATTCTTAGCATACCGGTATTTTAACAAATTAATAATACCGAAAACAGAATTATTAAAGGAGTTCCATAAATTAAAAGGGGAAGTTACTAATAATAGTAATAATAAGAAATTTGGGGAAATAAAATAATTTTCAGCCAAAACCCACAATGAAACCGGGCAATGTGGATCGAAGAACGGAAGGAAGCTGATCGAAGAAGAATGCGGGAATACTGGGCAAATGTGACGGATCGAAGGAGAAACCAGTTGAAATAGCGTGGTTCATAGATGACAAATACGAAAGATAATAATAATAATTATAATAATTAACGATCAGTGTCCTTGAAGGCCAAACTCAGGCACTGCTGTACCGTTATTCGACCGGAGGCGCTATATGCATAAGAATGCCTTGCGATGAATTTGGAAGACCTGGCAGAACAACTGGAAGCCAAAGACAGGAAGATCTTGAGAAACTTCTAGCCTGGTCAAAGGACAAGGAGAAAACCATATGGCACGACAATTAACTATATCTTCACGTGGACAAAATAACGTACACCATAAGCGAAAGGAGAATCTCTTTCTGTGACCACTTGGCACGGAAGAGCTCTGGAAGATTGTCCAATCGAGTGTATTACGATCAGGAATAAAAATGACAGTAAACAAGGAACGTCGTTTATATTGTGGGGTTTGAAGCCATTTTTCAGTGTTGCCTACGTAAACGAAAGTTTAGTGCTATTCAATCGGTCAACACGAATGTATCCAAAAAGAGCTGGGTTATGCCCAAATCCTGAAATAAATTACATGAGATTAATAAATACACTAGGATGACCAGTTTCGATCGTCAAGCGATCATCATCAGATCCATTAATTTAATTTTAATTTATCGTATGGCTTTTAGTGCCGGGAGTGTCCGAGGACATGTTCGGCTCGCCTGAGTCTGTAGCTGCTTCCAGCGGACACCCTAAAGGGCGAGCTACAAGTTCCGTTCAATTTCAAGTAGTTCCAACTTTCGCCACCAGATATCAATGATACCTAGTGGTGAACGTTGGAACTTTGATAGAGCGTTCTGACGAAATCTAACCTAACAAATTTTGCTTTACACAAGTTTAGTCTGTGAAAGGATCTTTAACATGCCATAAATCTATGACATGGGACCGCCGGCTTTACTTCCCCTCCGAAGGAAGGCATACTGAAGGATTTTTAACGCTCTTAAAAAATCCGACGACTTCGGCCGGGTTTGAACCCGCTATCTTGGGCATAGCAGTTCAGCATGCTACCGACTACGCCACCGAAGCCGATATCCATTACACTTAGGCTATAACATCTATGTTTGAGAATACAGGTGAAAATATTTACAATATGTACAACTGGTGCTAGAGTGAACACGAAACTGGTCGAAGTTCCAGCCAGGAAGACAACCGGGTAAGTATCAGCCTGTATTATTACAGTATAACCATAGTTGATTTTTTACAACCATATAATCACCCCAAACAGACAACTCCGGATTTCTATCACCATTTTAGCATTTCACCTAACATTACATATACTACATTTAGCATACACCGACAGTTGCATTACCAACACTGCAACTAAATAATTGTACATATTGTAAATATTTTCACCTGTATTCTCAAACAGATGTTATAGCCTAACGTATGTGTAATGGATCTGATGATGATCAGTTGCCGATTGCTTGTGTGTGTGTGCATGGTTGAGCGGTTTCCCGAATGCTTGATTTGTTTATTTATTGATTGATATAATGGTTGATTGATTGTAAGCGTACTTGTTTGTGTGTGTACTTGTGCGTTTTCTTGCTTGCTGGTTTGATTGATTGATTGATTATTTATAGGTATGTGTTTGAGTCTTCAGTATTTTGACTGGTTTGAAGCTGCTCTCAATACCTCCCTGTCCTGAGCTATTCGCTTTATCAGTACGTAGCATTCACTTTAAGCCTGCGTGGATAAACTAAACGTTATCCGCATCCTCACGACTGTTATCAGCATCCTCACCGCATCCTCACGACTGTTATCAGCATCCTCCCCGCATCCTCACGACTGTTATCAGCATCCTTCCCGCATCCTCACGACTGTTATCAGCATCCTCCCCACATCCTCACGACTGTTATCAGCATCCTCCCCGCATCCTCACGACTGTTATCAGCATCCTCCCCGCATCCTCACGACTGTTATCGGCATCCTCCCCGCATCCTCACGACTGTTATCGGCATCCTCCCCACATCCTAACGACTGTTATCAGCATCCTCCCCGCATCCTCACGACTGTTATCAGCATCCTCCCCGCATCCTCACGACTGTTATCAGCATCCTCCCCGCATCCTCACGACTGTTATCGGCATCCTCCCCACATCCTCACGACTGTTATCGGCATCTGCCCCGCATCATCACGACTGTTATCAGCATCCTCCCCGCATCCTCACGACTGTTATCAGCATCCTCCCCGCATCCTCACGACTGTTATCGGCATCTGCCCCGCATCCTCACGACTGTTATCAGCATCCTCCCCGCATCCTCACGACTGTTATCAGCATCCTCCCCGCATCCTCACGACTGTTATCGGCATCCTCCCCACATCCTCACGACTGTTATCGGCATCTGTCCCGCATCCTCACGACTGTTATCAGCATCCTCCCCGCTTCCTCACGACTGTTATCAGCATCCTACCCGCATCCTCACGACTGTTATCGGCACCCTCCCCACATCCTCACGACTGTTATCAGCATCCTCCCCGCATCCTCACGTCTGTTATCAGCATCCTCCCCGCATCCTCACGACTGTTATCGGCATCCTCCCCACATCCTCACGACTGTTATCGGCATCTGCCCCGCATCCTCACGACTGTTATCAGCATCCTCCCCGCATCCTCACGACTGTTATCAGCATCCTCCCCGCATTCTCACGACTGTTATCGGCATCCTCCCCACATCCTCACGATTGTTATCGGCATCTGCCCCGCATCCTCACGACTGTTATCAGCATCCTCCCCGCATCCTCACGACTGTTATCGGCATCCTCCCCACATCCTCACGACTGTTATCGGCATCTGCCCCTCATCCTCACGACTGTAATCAGCATCCTCCCCGCATCCTCACGACTGTTATCAGCATCCTCCCCGCATCCTCACGACTGTTATCGGCATCCTCCCCACATCCTCACGACTGTTATAAGCATCCTCCCCGCATCCTCACGACTGTTATCGGCATCCTCCCCACATCCTCACGACTGTTATAAGCATCCTCCCCACATCCTCACAACTGTTATCAGCATCCTCCCCGCATCCTCACGACTGTTATCAGCATCCTCCCCGCATCCTCACGACTGTTATCGGCATCCTCCCCACATCCTCACGACTGTTATAAGCATCCTCCCCGCATCCTCACGACTGTTATCGGCATCCTCCCCACATCCTCACGACTGTTATAAGCATCCTCCCCGCATCCTCACGACTGTTATCGGCATCCTCCCCGCATCCTCACGACTGTTATCGGCATCTGCCCCGCATCCTCACGACTGTTATCAGCATCCTCCCCGCATCCTCACGACTGTTATCAGCATCCTCCCCGCATCCTCACGACTGTTATTGGCATCTGCCCCGCATCCTCACGACTGTTATCGACATCTGCCCCGCATCCTCACGACTGTTATCAGCATCCTCCCCGCATCCTCACGACTGTTATCGACATCTGCCCCGCATCCTCACGACTGTTATCGGCATCTGCCGCGCATCCTCACGACTGTTATCAGCATCCTCCCCACATCCTCACGACTGTTATCGACATCTGCCCCGCATCCTCACGACTGTTATCGGCATCTGCCCCGCATCCTCACGACTGTTATCGGCATCTGCCCCGCATCCTCACGACTGTTATCGGCATCTGCCACGCATCCTCACGACTGTTATCGGCATCTGCCCCGCATCCTCACGACTGTTATCGGCATCTGCCCCGCATCCTCACGACTGTTATCAGCATCCTCCCCGCATCCTCACGACTGTTATCAGCATCCTCCCCGCATCCTCACGACTGTTATCGACATCTGCCCCGCAACCACAAGACTGTTATCAGCATCCGCCCCGCATCCTCACGACTGTTATCAGCATCCTCCCCGCATCCTCACGACTGTTATCGGCATCCACCCCGCATCCTCACGACTGTTATCGGCATCCACCCCGCATCCTCACGACTGTTATCGGCATCTGCCCCACATCCTCACGACTGTTATCGGCATCCTCCCCACATCCTAACGACTGTTATCAGCATCCTCCCCGCATCCTCACGACTGTTATCAGCATCCTCCCCGCATCCTCACGACTGTTATCAGCATCCTCCCCGCATCCTCACGACTGTTATCGGCATCCTCCCCACATCCTCACGACTGTTATCGGCATCTGCCCCGCATCCTCACGACTGTTATCAGCATCCTCCCCGCATCCTCACGACTGTTATCAGCATCCTCCCCGCATCCTCACGACTGTTATCGGCATCTGCCCCGCATCCTCACGACTGTTATCAGCATCCTCCCCGCATCCTCACAACTGTTATCAGCATCCTCCTCGCATCCTCACGACTGTTATCGGCATCCTCCCCACATCCTCACGACTGTTATCGGCATCTGTCCCGCATCCTCACGACTGTTATCAGCATCCTCCCCGCTTCCTCACGACTGTTATCAGCACCCTCCCCGCATCCTCACGACAGTTATCGGCACCCTCCCCACATCCTCACGACTGTTATCAGCATCCTCCCCGCATCCTCACGTCTGTTATCAGCATCCTCCCCGCATCCTCACGACTGTTATCGGCATCCTCCCCACATCCTCACGACTGTTATCGGCATCTGCCCCGCATCCTCACGACTGTTATCAGCATCCTCCCCGCATCCTCACGACTGTTATCAGCATCCTCCCCGCATTCTCACGACTGTTATCGGCATCCTCCCCACATCCTCACGATTGTTATCGGCATCTGCCCCGCATCCTCACGACTGTTATCAGCATCCTCCCCGCATCCTCACGACTGTTATCGGCATCCTCCCCACATCCTCACGACTGTTATCGGCATCTGCCCCTCATCCTCACGACTGTAATCAGCATCCTCCCCGCATCCTCACGACTGTTATCAGCATCCTCCCCGCATCCTCACGACTGTTATCGGCATCCTCCCCACATCCTCACGACTGTTATAAGCATCCTCCCCGCATCCTCACGACTGTTATCGGCATCCTCCCCACATCCTCACGACTGTTATAAGCATCCTCCCCACATCCTCACAACTGTTATCAGCATCCTCCCCGCATCCTCACGACTGTTATCAGCATCCTCCCCGCATCCTCACGACTGTTATCGGCATCCTCCCCACATCCTCACGACTGTTATAAGCATCCTCCCCGCATCCTCACGACTGTTATCGGCATCCTCCCCACATCCTCACGACTGTTATAAGCATCCTCCCCGCATCCTCACGACTGTTATCGGCATCCTCCCCGCATCCTCACGACTGTTATCGGCATCTGCCCCGCATCCTCACGACTGTTATCAGCATCCTCCCCGCATCCTCACGACTGTTATCAGCATCCTCCCCGCATCCTCACGACTGTTATTGGCATCTGCCCCGCATCCTCACGACTGTTATCGACATCTGCCCCGCATCCTCACGACTGTTATCAGCATCCTCCCCGCATCCTCACGACTGTTATCGACATCTGCCCCGCATCCTCACGACTGTTATCGGCATCTGCCGCGCATCCTCACGACTGTTATCAGCATCCTCCCCACATCCTCACGACTGTTATCGACATCTGCCCCGCATCCTCACGACTGTTATCGGCATCTGCCCCGCATCCTCACGACTGTTATCGGCATCTGCCCCGCATCCTCACGACTGTTATCGGCATCTGCCACGCATCCTCACGACTGTTATCGGCATCTGCCCCGCATCCTCACGACTGTTATCGGCATCTGCCCCGCATCCTCACGACTGTTATCAGCATCCTCCCCGCATCCTCACGACTGTTATCGACATCTGCCCCGCATCATCACGACTGTTATCGGCATCTGCCTCGCATCCTCACGACTGTTATCGGCATCTGCCCCGCATCCTCACGACTGTTATCGGCATCTGCCCCGCATCCTCACGACTGTTATCGGCATCTGCCCCGCATCCTCACGACTGTTATCGGCATCTGCCCCGCATCCTCACGACTGTTATCGGCATCTGCCACGCATCCTCACGACTGTTATCAGCATCCTCCCCGCATCCTCACGACTGTTATCAGCATCCTCCCCGCATCCTCACGACTGTTATCGGCATCCTCCCCACATCCACACGACTGTTATAAGCATCCTCCCCGCATCCTCACGACTGTTATCGGCATCCTCCCCACATCCTCACGACTGTTATAAGCATCC
The DNA here is from genome assembly GCA_946902985.2 of Meconema thalassinum. Classification (NCBI taxonomy): domain Eukaryota; kingdom Metazoa; phylum Arthropoda; class Insecta; order Orthoptera; family Tettigoniidae; genus Meconema; species Meconema thalassinum. The sequence continues at coordinate 1,002,423,094 of OX336388.2, read as the reverse complement.
TCCCCACATCCTCACAACTGTTATCGGCATCCTCCCCGCATCCTCACGACTGTTATCAGCATCCTCCCCGCATCCTCACGACTGTTATCAGCATCCTCCCCACATCCTCACGACTGTTATCAGCATCCTCCCCGCATCCTCACGACTGTTATCAGCATCCTCCCCGCATCCTCACGACTGTTATCGGCATCCTCCCCGCATCCTCACGACTGTTATCGGCATCCTCCCCACATCCTAACGACTGTTATCAGCATCCTCCCCGCATCCTCACGACTGTTATCGGCATCCTCCCCACATCCTCACGATTGTTATAAGCATCCTCCCCGCATCCTCACGACTGTTATCGGCATCTGCCCCGCATCCTCAGGACTGTTATCGGCATCTGCCGCGCATCCTCACGACTGTTATCAGCATCCTCCCCACATCCTCACGACTGTTATCGACATCTGCCCCGCATCCTCACGACTGTTATCGGCATCTGCCACGCATCCTCACGACTGTTATCGGCATCTGCCCCGCATCCTCACGACTGTTATCGGCATCTGCCCCGCATCCTCACGACTGTTATCAGCATCCTCCCCGCATCCTCACGACTGTTATCGACATCTGCCCCGCATCCTCACGACTGTTATCGGCATCTGCCTCGCATCCTCACGACTGTTATCGGCATCTGCCCCGCATCCTCACGACTGTTATCGGCATCTGCCCCGCATCCTCACGACTGTTATCGGCATCTGCCCTGCATCCTCACGACTGTTATCGGCATCTGCCCCGCATCCTCACGACTGTTATCGGCATCTTCCCCACATCCTAACGACTGTTATCAGCATCCTCCCCGCATCCTCACGACTGTTATCAGCATCCTCCCCGCATCCTCACGACTGTTATCGGCACCCTCCCCACATCCTCACGACTGTTATCAGCATCCTCCCCGCATCCTCACGTCTGTTATCAGCATCCTCCCCGCATCCTCACGACTGTTATCGGCATCCTCCCCACATCCTCACGACTGTTATCGGCATCTGCCCCGCATCCTCACGACTGTTATCAGCATCCTCCCCGCATCCTCACGACTGTTATCAGCATCCTCCCCGCATCCTCACGACTGTTATCGGCATCCTCCCCACATCCTCACGACTGTTATAAGCATCCTCCCCACATCCTCACAACTGTTATCAGCATCCTCCCCGCATCCTCACGACTGTTATCGGCATCTGCCCCGCATCCTCACGACTGTTATCAGCATCCTCCCCGCATCCTCACGACTGTTATCAGCATCCTCCCCGCATCCTCACGACTGTTATTGGCATCCTCCCCACATCCTCACGACTGTTATAAGCATCCTCCCCACATCCTCACAACTGTTATCAGCATCCTCCCCGCATCCTCACGACTGTTATCGGCATCTGCCCCGCATCCTCACGACTGTTATCAGCATCCTCCCCGCATCCTCACGACTGTTATCAGCATCCTCCCCGCATCCTCACGACTGTTATTGGCATCTGCCCCGCATCCTCACGACTGTTATCGACATCTGCCCCGCATCCTCACGACTGTTATCAGCATCCTCCCCGCATCCTCACGACTGTTATCGACATCTGCCCCGCATCCTCACGACTGTTATCGGCATCTGCCGCGCATCCTCACGACTGTTATCAGCATCCTCCCCACATCCTCACGACTGTTATCGACATCTGCCCCGCATCCTCACGACTGTTATCGGCATCTGCCCCGCATCCTCATGACTGTTATCGGCATCTGCCCCGCATCCTCACGACTGTTATCGGCATCTGCCACGAATCCTCACGACTGTTATCGGCATCTGCCCCGCATCCTCACGACTGTTATCGGCATCTGCCCCGCATCCTCACGACTGTTATCGGCATCTGCCCCGCATCCTCACGACTGTTATCGGCATCTGCCCCGCATCCTCACGACTGTTATCAGCATCCTCCCCGCATCCTCACGACTGTTATCGACATCTGCCCCGCATCCTCACGACTGTTATCGGCATCTGCCTCGCATCCTCACGACTGTTATCGGCATCTGCCCCGCATCCTCACGACTGTTATCGGCATCTGCCCCGCATCCTCACGACTGTTATCGGCATCTGCCCCGCATCCTCACGACTGTTATCGGCATCTGCCCCGCATCCTCACGACTGTTATCGGCATCTTCCCCACATCCTAACGACTGTTATCAGCATCCTCCCCGCATCCTCACGACTGTTATCAGCATCCTCCCCGCATCCTCACGACTGTTATCGGCACCCTCCCCACATCCTCACGACTGTTATCAGCATCCTCCCCGCATCCTCACGTCTGTTATCAGCATCCTCCCCGCATCCTCACGACTGTTATCGGCATCCTCCCCACATCCTCACGACTGTTATCGGCATCTGCCCCGCATCCTCACGACTGTTATCAGCATCCTCCCCGCATCCTCACGACTGTTATCAGCATCCTCCCCGCATCCTCACGACTGTTATCGGCATCCTCCCCACATCCTCACGACTGTTATAAGCATCCTCCCCGCATCCTCACGACTGTTATCGGCATCCTCCCCACATCCTCACGACTGTTATAAGCATCCTCCCCACATCCTCACAACTGTTATCGGCATCCTCACCGCATCCTCACGACTGTTATCAGCATCCTCCCCGCATCCTCACGACTGTTATCAGCATCCTCCCCACATCCTCACGACTGTTATCAGCATCCTCCCCGCATCCTCACGACTGTTATCGGCATCCTCCCCGCATCCTCACGACTGTTATCGGCATCCTCCCCACATCCTAACGACTGTTATCAGCATCCTCCCCGCATCCTCACGACTGTTATCGGCATCCTCACGACTGTTATAAGCATCCTCCCCGCATCCTCACGACTGTTATCGGCATCTGCCCCGCATCCTCACGACTGTTATCGGCATCTGCCCCGCATCCTCACGACTGTTATCGGCATCTGCCGCGCATCCTCACGACTATTATCAGCATCCTCCCCACATCCTCACGACTGTTATCGACATCTGCCCCGCATCCTCACGACTGTTATCGGCATCTGCCACGCATCCTCACGACTGTTATCGGCATCTGCCCCGCATCCTCACGACTGTTATCGGCATCTGCCCCGCATCCTCACGACTGTTATCAGCATCCTCCCCGCATCCTCACGACTGTTATCGACATCTGCCCCGCATCCTCACGACTGTTATCGGCATCTGCCTCGCATCCTCACGACTGTTATCGGCATCTGCCCCGCATCCTCACGACTGTTATCGGCATCTGCCCCGCATCCTCACGACTGTTATCGGCATCTGCCCCGCATCCTCACGACTGTTATCGGCATCTGCCCCGCATCCTCACGACTGTTATCGGCATCTGCCACGCATCCTCACGACTGTTATCAGCATCCTCCCCGCATCCTCACGACTGTTATCAGCATCCTCCCCGCATCCTCACGACTGTTATCGGCATCCTCCCCACATCCTCACGACTGTTATAAGCATCCTCCCCGCATCCTCACGACTGTTATCGGCATCCTCCCCACATCCTCACGACTGTTATAAGCATCCTCCCCACATCCTCACAACTGTTATCAGCATCCTCCCCGCATCCTCACGACTGTTATCAGCATCCTCCCCGCATCCTCACGACTGTTATCGGCATCCTCCCCACATCCTCACGACTGTTATAAGCATCCTCCCCGCATCCTCACGACTGTTATCGGCATCCTCCCCACATCCTCACGACTGTTATAAGCATCCTCCCCGCATCCTCACGACTGTTATCGGCATCCTCCCCGCATCCTCACGACTGTTATCGGCATCTGCCCCGCATCCTCACGACTGTTATCAGCATCCTCCCCGCATCCTCACGACTGTTATCAGCATCCTCCCCGCATCCTCACGACTGTTATTGGCATCTGCCCCGCATCCTCACGACTGTTATCGACACCTGCCCCGCATCCTCACGACTGTTATCAGCATCCTCCCCGCATCCTCACGACTGTTATCGATATCTGCCCCGCATCCTCGCGACTGTTATCGGCATCTGCCCCGCATCCTCACGACTGTTATCAGCATCCTCCCCACATCCTCACGACTGTTATCGACATCTGCCCCGCATCCTCACGACTGTTATCGGCATCTGCCCCGCATCCTCACGACTGTTATCGGCATCTGCCCCGCATCCTCACGACTGTTATCGGCATCTGCCACGCATCCTCACGACTGTTATCGGCATCTGCCCCGCATCCTCACGACTGTTATCGGCATCTGCCCCGCATCCTCACGACTGTTATCAGCATCCTCCCCGCATCCTCACGACTGTTATCGACATCTGCCCCGCATCCTCACGACTGTTATCGGCATCTGCCTCGCATCCTCACGACTGTTATCGGCATCTGCCCCGCATCCTCACGACTGTTATCGGCATCTGCCCCGCATCCTCACGACTGTTATCGGCATCTGCCCCGCATCCTCACGACTGTTATCGGCATCTGCCCCGCATCCTCACGACTGTTATCGGCATCTGCCACGCATCCTCACGACTGTTATCAGCATCTGCCCCGCATCCTCACGACTGTTATCGGCATCTGCCCCGCATCCTCACGACTGTTATCGGCATCTGCCCCGCATCCTCACGACTGTTATCGGCATCTGCCACGCATCCTCACGACTGTTATCGGCATCTGCCCCGCATCCTCACGACTGTTATCGGCATCTGCCCCGCATCCTCACGACTGTTATCAGCATCCTCCCCGCATCCTCACGACTGTTATCGACATCTGCCCCGCATCCTCACGACTGTTATCGGCATCTGCCTCGCATCCTCACGACTGTTATCGGCATCTGCCCCGCATCCTCACGACTGTTATCGGCATCTGCCCCGCATCCTCACGACTGTTATCGGCATCCTCCCCGCATCCTCACGACTGTTATCGGCATCTGCCCCGCATCCTCACGACTGTTATCGGCATCTGCCACGCATCCTCACGACTGTTATCAGCATCCTCCCCGCATCCTCACAACTGTTATCGGCATCTACCCCGCATCCTCACGACTGTTATCGGCATCCACCCCGCATCCACAAGACTGTTATCAGCATCCGCCCCGCATCCTCACGACTGTTATCAGCATCCTCCCCGCATCCTCACGACTGTTATCGGCATCCACCCCGCATCCTCACGACTGTTATCGGCATCCACCCCGCATCCACAAGACTGTTATCAGCATCCGCCCCGCATCCTCACGACTGTTATCAGCATCCACCCCGCATCTTCACGACTGTTATCGGCATCCGCCTCACATCCGCACGTTTATTATCATTTTTAGATGAAGCATAAAGCATTAAAGCAACACATTTAGACATTTGAGGAGAAAGTCGCTCCCCTAGGCTGTGTGTGCCATGTGCTGTGTTTAAAATGAATGTTGCACATCCAGAATTGCAACCCTCTTCAGTTCGGAGTGTTAACTGTTAATTATGCTTAATGACATAATTTGAATGAGATTAGCTAAAATCATCATCTTACATTTGGCACGAAAAGAACATAACGAACAAGCTGTTCAGTAAAGAACATATAGCCTACTTTCTCCTAAATGCATGGGTATTGTTATAACTCTTTGTCCTTTTCAAGGAGTATAATTGAATGTTGGTTGTTGTAGCTTGTTGAAATACAACTTGATATAGGGATATTAAACATGAATATGAGGTGCCCTTTGCTAGTGCTACCTCTGTAAAAAATGTCATTCAATTCGGTTTCACCGTGTTTGAATTGATATGGGGAATGGATTTGCGCACATACATGGCCACTATTTGCAATCTATTGGGCTGATGATCTTGCAGTTTGGTCAGAATATGCTTCCCACATAAAGATATGTTGTTGCAAAATTTGGTAGAGACTAGATTATTAGGTTGGTCGTAATTACATTTTAGCTTTTAACATTTGGGTGGCCGCGATTACGTTTCCGTCAAGATGGCGGTGATATAAAACATGTCACTGAGGTGCCCTTTGCTAGTGCTACCTCTGTACCAAATTTCGTTCCATTCGGTTTCACCGTGTTCGAATTGATAGGGGGAATCGATTTTCACACAAAGATGGCCGCCATCCGCAAAATATATAGGTAATGACCTATTAGTTTGGTCAAACGATGCTCCCTCCATAAAGGTATGTTGTTGCAAAATTTGGTAGAGATCGGATGATTAGGTTAATCGTAATTTGATTTAAGCTTTGAACATTTGTGTGGCCGCAATTACGTTTCCGTCAAGATGGTGGCGATATAAAACATGACACTGAGGTGCCCTTTGCTAGTGCTACCTCAGTACCAAATTTCGTTCCATTCGGTTTCATCGTGTTTGAATTAATTGGGGGGAATCGATTTTGACACAAAGATGGCCGCCATCCGCAAACTATTAGGCTGGTGAGCTATTAGTTCGGTCAAAGGATGCTTCCTCCATAAAGGTATGTTGTTGCAAAATTTGGTAGAGATCGGATGATTAGGTTAGTCGTAATTTTAATTAAGCTTTGGACATTTGTGTGGCCGCCATTACGTTTCTGTCAAGATGGCGGCGATATAAAACATGACACTGAGGTGCCCTTTGCTAGTACTAGCTCTGTACCAAATTTCGTTCCATTCGGTTTCACCGTGTTCGAATTAATAGGGGGAATCGATTTTCACACGAAGATGGCCGCCAAACGCAAACTATTAGGTTGATGACCTATTAATTTGGTCAAAGGATGCTCCCCCCATAAAGGTATGTTGTTGCAAAATTTGGTAGAGATCGGATGATTAGGTTAGTCGTAATTTGATTTAAGCTTTGAACATTTGTGTGGCCGCCATTACGTTTCCGTCAAGATGGCGGCGATATAAAACATGACACTGAGGTGTCCTTAGCTAGTGCTACCTTTTTACCAAATTTCTTTTAATTCGCGTTCACCGTGTTCGAATTGATAGGGGGGGGAGACAGACATTCAGAGTACACACACTCACACACACCCACACAGACTCACACACACACACATACACACACACAGACAGACACACTTTTTTTTGCCCTGTGTTGATCTCATAAGTCTACTTTCATTTTTTGCAAAAATAGAAAGTAGGCTAAAAATATGATATGTCATAAACATCCGGGTCCTAGTAATGATATTGAACAAGTTCAGATTGTATTCACAAATTTACTCCAAACATTATCCGCAGCTTATCCGCTATCCGTACAGTCATGCATAGCGAAATATTTTGCGGATATCCGCATCCGCGCAGGGCTTTACTTGTAGCCTATCACGCCCTACATTCGAGGCAATCTGTTTAACATATTCTAACCTTGATCTACCCCTACAGTTCTTATCCTCGATCCATCCTTCCATAACTAAGTTTGCTATTGCTGGGTGTCTTAGTATGATTGTGTCCTACCCCCCTACTGTATCTCTCCTCTTCATTAGCAGTCGCCAAAAACATCTCTCCCCTCCCACTTGTCTTAATACCTCTTCATTTGTTATTCTATCTACCCATCTGATCTTCATCATTCTCCTGTAACACCACATTTCAAACGCTTCTATTCTCCTCTTTTCTGCCCAGGGGCTTGTAAGAAACCATTTTGATTCCAGCATGCAATGGATTAGTGAATGGACACTAAAAGCTTGTCCTGAGTCGAGCTCCTTCCTGGACCCTACAAGAACATCCACTCCAGGTTCCGATCTGCCTAGGAGGGCTTGGGCAACTCTCAATAGGAATCGGACAAACCACGGAGTATGCAATGAAACTTTGTTCAAATGGGGAAAAATTTCGTCTCCTCAGTGTGATTGTGGTGCTCCTAATCAAACCAACCAACACATTACAACTAACTGTCCTCTGAGGGCATATGGAGGGGACTGGATCGACTTCCTGTTGGCGACACCTGACGTGGTCCAATGGATAGACTCATTAGACCTGAGACTGTAAATAGTGTGAATATTAAAAATAATGTACAGTAGATTTTAAAGTGATTTTCTTTGTACTCTGAAATTTTGTATTGATTATATTGCCAAACGATAAATAAATAAATAAATAAATAATGCTGCACCAACAGACCAAGTTACACTTCCATTGAGCGCCACGCTCGAGTCAAAGGCTTTCAAACATGAATTTATTATACCTCTAAATCTACATTCTATGTCAACAGATTCCTTTTCTGCAGAAATGCTATACTGGCTTGTTCCTGTAAGTCTTGTTTGCTAGGTTTTGTGTGGTTGTTATTTTGCTGTCATACTTGTATGTTTTCTTTCTGGTTTGAGTGTTAAGTTGTCTGTTCGTTGACTTTCTAGTGTGTTTGTTTGCATAGTTCCTTACTAGCCAGATTGAATACATAATTGATAGATTGATTTTTCTTTCTTATTGCTGGCTCGCTTGATTCTTCCGATTACTGAGGTATGTGTATTCTCATAAGCATGCATCACACACATTATACAGTATATTCAATACGAGTATCAAATAAACGATGTATTGTTTTTGGCCGTGCAACGGTGAAATATCTACAATGTGACTTGCTTGAATCTACAGTATTATGCAGAGCTTAAATGACTTCTGTTGGTGTGAACTCAATGCAAATATATGACGGGATCTACTCTTTGAGGATGCAGATTTTGAATTTTGAAATATTGTTTCTGGGATATTATTTTAACTGCTGTGCTTGGCAGAATTCCGAAAAAATATAGCCTATTAGAACGTTAGAACACTCATTTGTTGAAACGACATGTGCCCCACCTATTGTAAAATAGATTTACTAATCCAGAAACATTCGCGGACGTGTGCACGACTGTTCACTAGAGTTAATTTGTTGAAGCGACTAGTGCGCCAGAAACCTTCGCGGGCATGCGCGCAACAATTCAAGAATGTTTCATCGCAATCGGTTGAATGGTACATGAACGCATACGGAACAATCATACAACGGAAACACAAAAACTGCCGGTAATCTGAGTGAAACGTAGGGGCGTATGATCCTTAAAATAACAATAACTAGCTAACTAACTAACTAACTAACCAACTGTGTGAAATATAGCCTACTTATTGAAAATTAATTTACTGATTTAGAAACCCTTGCGGGAGTGTAGACAACAACACACAAAAGTTTTATCGCAATCGGATGAATGGTAGACTATGTATATGAACACATACGTGACAAAGGAATATTACTTTTCAATCTTTACATTGAACAAGTAATGAAGGAAATGGAGAAAAATTTAAATTGGGAGTGGAGATTCAAGGAGAAATTATTTCAAATCTGAGATTTGCTGATGACATCGTCATTTAGGCCGACACGCCTGAGGATTTGAATGAGTTTTAGAATGTTTATTGCATATATTGTGTGTAAAAATTGTTATTTTAATGTAAGTGTATAGAGAACTTGGTTTATAAGCTTGAATCAATGTTTGTTTTTAGGTTAGTTAAATAGTTGTTTTTAAGTTAATTTAATGTTTAATATGCTTTATTATATCATCTGTAATTGGGAGCCTGTCCTGTTGATGGTAAATAAATATATCTATCAATCTATCTAATGGTATGGGCTCCGTCTTGAGGAAAGAATTCATGATGAAAATTAATAAATGTTAAACAAAAATATTGGAATACAGCCGAAATAAATCAGAAACCTCTATTTACATCAAATTGGCAGGTGAAAAGCTATAAGAAGTAGGAGACTTCTGTTACTTAGGAAGCAAAACAACCAGTGATGGACGAAGCAAAGAGGATATAAAAAGTATGTTGGCTCAGTTAAGGAAAGCAGTTTTACAAAAAAGGAATCAGTTGACATCGAATATAGATTTAGGTATTAGGATGTCATTTTTGAAAGCCTTTGTCTGGAGCGTGGCACTCTATGGAAGTGAAACTTGGACTATTGGTGCAGCATAAAAGAGGAGAATTGAAGCGTTTGAAATGTGGTGTTACAGTAAAATGATGAAGATCAGATGGGTAGATAGGGTTACAAACGATGAGGTATTAAGATGAGTGGGAGAGGAGATATATTTCTGGCGACTGCTAATGAAGAGGAGAGATAGGTTGGTATGACAATTACTAAGACACCCAGGAATAGCAAGCGTAGTTATGGAAGGAAGAGTCGAGGACAAGAACTTTAGGGGTAGACCAAAGTTAGAATATGTTAAACAGATTGTCTCGGTTGTAGGGTGTGGTAGCTATGTAGAGATGAAACGATTAGCTCAGGACAGGGAGACATGGAGTGCTGCATCAAACCATTCAAAAGACTGAAGACTCAAACAACAACGGGACAAAAAACAATCTACAAAATAAATATTCATTTTTATATAATAGAGATTGCGTAGATTCCAGAAGACCAACAAATGTTTATTATTAGACCTACTAGACCACCATTACACGATAAAATGGTATCTATGTAACGTGACTAGATCGCATGTATAAGCTTCAGGTACATTACCTAATGTCGTCAAGCATTTGCCATTGAAAATTTCGTACGAAATCTCTCTGTAATAGCGGTGCTGCTATGAAGATTACAAGCTACATCCTTAGATTTATGCGTGTTATAATTGGCTGGAATCAGAAGATAATTAGTCATTCCTACGATCTACCATCACTGGGGAATTGGGCACCACCTGGCGGTCGATAGTGGAACTTCGCGAACTTTCATTACTCAGCTTGCACAGAAGAATGACTTTGGTGAAATGAACAATAGTAATTATTTTAATGCAAAGATGATAGAATCAAACAAGTTAGGGCTCAAAAGATAATGCTTAAAGTGCATCGCTTCTCAAGTCAACAACCGTCATCGTAGCACAATATTACTTGTAAAGATATTTCAGATTCAGTAAAAGGGAAGAAAAAAAAGATATTTTAGATTTTCAACAGTGCTACTTACCCTAATAATAATAATAATAATATAATAATAATATTAATAATAATAATAATAATAACAATAATAATAATAATAATAATAGTCGCCTCCGTAGCGTAGCGGTCAGCATGGTTAGCTGCCACCCCGGAGGTCCTGGGTTCGATTCCCGGCTCTGCCACGAAATTTGAAAAGTGGTACGAGGACTGGAACGGGGTCTACTCAGCCTCGGGTGGCCCAAATGAGTAGAGGGGGTTCGATTCCCCCTCAGCCATCCTCGAAGTGGTTTTCCGTGGTTTCCCACTTCGTCTTCGGGCAAATGCCGGGATGGTACCTTCTTCAAGGCCACGGCCGCCTCCTTCCCTCTTCCTTGCCTATCCATCTGACCATCCCTTACCTTCCCTCATGAGGCCCCTGTTCGCTTTGCAGGTGAGGCCGCCTGGGCGAGGTGCCAATCCCACCTCACCAGTTGTATCCCTTCCGATTCGATGTTCCCAGCTCTAGGACACTGTCCGTAGAGGCGGTAGTGGTGAGTTCCCTCGCTGAGTCCGTGGGTTCCACCAACCTGGAGGGTAAACGACTATAATAATAATAATAATAATAATAATAATAATAATAATAATAATAATAATAATAATAATAATAATAATAATAATAATAATATATTGGGGGGCGTGGTGGCTCAGCGGTCTAGCTGTATGCCTCTCACCAAGGCGGTCCGGGTTCTATTCCCGGTCAATGCATGTGAGATTTTCGAAGTGAAATGCCATGTCCTGTGGTTCGGATTCCACGTAAAAAGGAGGTCCCGTGGCTCATGATCTCTAGATTAACGGTCACGTTAAACTACAAGCATCAACGAATAATAATATATTCATTTATTTATTTATTTATTTATTTATTTATTTTACGTTTCATGGAAAAATTACAGAATAAAGGGAAGAATACAAACAAACTTGCAAACTATAATTACAAATGAAATGAAATCAAATGGAATGCAAAGACCAGAATTTGTCAGTCTTGATGGCCCTGTCACTTGCTCTCCAAAGATCGTCGGTGGTGCAAGTCCCAGCTAGGTTTCTGCATACCAGAAGATGTTGTGAGTCCTGCAGTTCCCCACATTCAGTAAGTCCGTCTTCATTGAAGCCCCATGTCTTGATACTAGCTCAGCATCGAGATACTCTGGTTCTCAGTCTGTTGATTGCCTTCCAGATGACATACGGCTGAAAACAACCCGCAGCTGATTCTTCCTTGACATTGTTCCAATGAGCTTCGGGTAGTGAATCCCGCCATAACTGTAATCGGCGATTTCCAGGTGCTGATGGGATCGCTACAGTTGACTGTAGGAAGCTCTTTCTTGACCTAAGCCTTGTGGGGTGATGTATAGACTAGGTCCAAATAATGGATGTCTAGGATCAGTTTGCTGTTTCTTCTCTACTTCTGCAGCTGTTCTTCTGCGAATATTTGGTGGTGCTATAGCCATGATTTGGTACATTTTGTTGGCAAGAGTTGGTCGCAGGCAACCTGTCACGATACGATAATAATAATAATAATAATAATTATAATAATAATAATTCAGCGTCCCTTTCAATTATGTGACTTTAGAGACGCTGGGCTGTTGGAATTTTCCCTGTTGAGGGGATTTTTTAAATGTCGGTAATTCTATTTGCACGAGGCTATCGTATTTTCACACCCTGATGCCAACGAATTGGCCCAAATCGAGCCATTTACAGTATGCCTATTTAGCGTTTCAGGATGTAACACTTAACTAACTGTGGCATTTAGCACTTGTTATCGAGGCTGTACAGCTGATTGACTATCTGAAGTGAGTGCTGTCTTCTGTATCAAGGTTGAATGGTAAAATTTGTGTAGGCCTATAAGTAATTAGCAATTAGCACTTAGTAATGACATTGAGTTTTTTAATTCACCTACTAATAAATACATGTTTGGAGATATCTTCCCACCAGACTCGCCACTTCGTTAGGCTGACGGTACGGTAAATTACATTGAATTCATTGGATCAAGCATTGCAAAACCTTGACACGCGAGTACCGGCTGGCACGCGAACACGATTTCGGTGTAACACCCGTCTAAAAAAGAAAATAGAAATAAATTTTAAGTTCCAACATGGTATAATTTATGAAAAACATCGAAAGGCTCTTCTATCACTCTTTTATTCCTCAGTACAACCACACGCAATGATTCTCCGGTTTGGATCGTCGTCAAAACACTTTCTCACTATGTTTAGGGGTCGTAACTTGTTTTAAGCATCACGCAAGATGCAAGACTGAGTAATTTTAAAGTTCATTGTGGAAAATGTTAGGCGTCTCTCAGGGTAGTGTGTTTGGGCCCTTGTTATTTCTGGCACTTATTAACGACTTACTGTGCCCATTCAACAATGAAATATGCAAATCACAGTTTGCCAGCAATGCGCAATCGGGAGTATCGGGGTTCATGGTCTGTTCTCCCACTCTGTGATTTACACACTTTGGATTAATCAGAGGATACACTTCCAAAAATTAACAAAAATCAACTCCTATTATTAAAACATTTAATTATCCAAAAATATGGCGCTACAAAAATTAAACAAATAAAATACTGACACTCCACTTCAAACTTATCCAAAGTTGAACAAGGAATTCATATTAAACAATTACAAAATCATAATGCCTGATTTTCCAAAAACCAACAAAACTTCAACTAAGTTTCACTTCCATATGGTGTCAATTCAAATTCTTTAAAATAAAGAGCTCCAAACGGCTCGGTAACGTTTACATACACTGTGTTATTAATTTAATACACATCAATTACTATTTACATGAGTATATCTTTTTAATCATAATTATCAAAGTATGGCTAATCATCAATTAATTTTGGACTTTCACAATGCTCATATGTTACCATCCCTCTCTCTCAAGCTAACAACTCACTACCGTGATTGGGAAACATTTTCGTACTCCCGAGCTATAGAAGACTACTGAACAAGTCAAACTTAAGATTACTCCCGGAATCTAATGTCCTCAATAGAACTCGTGAATCACTGAATTATTAAACAATAAAGTTAGGGATTTATCATTTTTGTCTTAAAAGACCATTATATTATAAGAAATCAATGATCTGAACTCTGAAAGCGATAATAATGGATATAAAGGGACCTCGGTTCAAAGACCGGGTCGTTAAAACAATCTTTAAACACTCTGTGTATAATATGACTCGAACAGTCCGTCCTAACCTACCGCACTACCAGAGGGTAAGGGTCTAATCTTAACTACTTGGCGTGATTTATTGCAGGGAGAGAAGAGAGTCCACAGTCTCGCTTTACAAGGGACTGGCTACATCAGCTTTCCACACAGCTGTTTCAAATGCAATTCTCTGAATGACAAGGCTTCTAATACAAAATCATAAAACAACATATTTAGGTTCAACAGACCTTTTCTCTTAGCTTCGGTATATAATAATTATGAAGTGTCCTCATTAGCGGGTAAGAAAAATTCAATAATACAACCAATATTAAGGGGCTTCAACATGGACGACTCTGAGTTCGATCCTTTCAAATGCCTCGGGAGCAGTATCCCTATTTGGAGGACTTATAACATTAGCGACTTAGGGCAGGCCTCGCCTTTTACCAGCGCTCATAATAAACATAAATAGCACCCTTTTAACATACAACACACAATGCCTCGTGATCACTATCACAACTTTGAGGACTTATACAGTTCATTCACCACGACTAACTGTCCCTCATAATTACTTTTACCGAGCATTTCAACGCATTCCTAGCGTGATAAATTACTTCAATGCGCTAAATGGCGCTCATACATTAATTAGCCAAGTTGCCTTCAAAGAACTAAATAAATTCAAAATGAACGTTTGATCTACATCTCACAATATATATTACTCATCTTCCCTTTACAATAATCCTTTTTACCATAAAGAACATGTATTAATAACATGTATTAATTCAACTAAAGGATCTCGGAAGCTACTACTTTCAATATAAAATTCATCACAATATTCATTCATTTATATAATAATAATTATTATTATTATTACGCTTGCTTTCTCATATTTATATCATTTATCATTTACACTGATATTTTACTGAATACATTCCACAAGGGATTCATTTATATTTCACATATTTATTATATTTCTCTCAAATTAATCGTTCAGATCGCGCAATTATTCCTTTTACCTGTTATTAAACATCCCTACTCTCTCTCTCTCCCATGAGGATTATACGCAAATCTTCCCAAACACATAATAATGAAAATAGTTACTCACATGACTGTACAGTCATCGACCGAATTCTCCAGCGATGGAACATTTTCGCCCACCAACTTTTCCTTAAGCCATTTTCATGGTTATATTTACACTCAATGACACTTCTTCAACAACACATAACATATATACCTTAAGCACTGGGAATATAATGAATACCATTTTGTATTCGTTTTTACTTAACACAACACAATTCACTAAAATATTACACTAAAATATTTCACTATATTTACATTACATAAAATTTTTATCACTCTGGCGTTAATTCTTCGCCTTACACACGTGATTTCTTTTCCTTTCCCGTTTTCAAGGGTTGCACTATAGCACGTCGGCTTCCTACTCTGACGAGATGATGGAAAGTCTCGATCGAACTAAACCTCACTGGAACGGCTGATCTTCTAATCCTGGGTTTGACTATCGGCTTCTATATCTTTACTGCATGATGTCGTATCTTGCTAGACGCTACTTGTTCGTCTAAATAAAAGTTTGTCCTTGATGTATTACTATCTCGATCGCTCGAACTGTCTATCGGTGACCTAGTAATTTCTTTGTATTACTTTACTTTGATTCGTAGCTTATTGGAGTCCTCTCCAATGTTTACTGTTCATTTGTCCACCTAGACAAAATTAGTTATCGTCCTGCGCTCTAGTCCCTAAATTTCCTGAACACTAGGCGTTACTATTTCGTTCTACCCTGATCGGGTTCCTTAACATACATAGACTGTCTATTTCACTTTCCTTGGGTACTTCGAAACCTTATGATGCGTCGGTTCTTTAATTGAACTATTATATTCGAGTACCTATCGCCTGTTATTTCTCAAGTCCACAGCCTAAACTTTGACTATACTTGTGAACTTTAACGATAATTGTCCTGCGTGTAGCGTCTACGCGCTCACTAAAATAACTTGTTATATTTTACGACACAGTATCACGCTCTCTGGCGTCTTTTATAACTGAATGTACTTTGATGCAGCACTCCTACACTAGGAGTTTACTTGTAGCTTGTCTTGTAGTTGATGATCCATCGTGCAGCGCCTCTGCGCTCACGGAACTGAATTGTTGTGACACAGTGACGCCCACTCGGGCTGTCTGAAACTGCATTAGCTGTGATGCAACACCTCCGTACGAGGTCTGTTGTAAACTGCATGTACTTGAAACAGTACCACGCTCTCCGGCGTCTCTGGTAAACTGACTTGTTGCTGCGAAACAGTACCATGCGCTCCCGCGCCCTTGGTAAACTGAATGACACTTGATACAGCCGGACGCCCCCTCTCGGGCTCTCGGAATAACTGCATGCTCCTCCTGGCACCTCCAGGGTTTATATCGTAATCGGCGGCAAAAATATAAAATCCGCGTCTTCTCCAGCACTAACTTCTGAAGTAATTGTCGTATAATTTTGAAAAATATATCTCTGGAAAGCTCTTGTTCTAAACGTAAACTGGTTTCTTTGATCATGAAAATCGGTCACACAATTCCAAGATATTAAATAATTTGTCTCCTCAGATATGTGGGCGTTGAGGTTTATTCCCTACCAACTCTGGTCTCGGGGAATTACTAACGACGTCATGCTACGTCTGCAGTTCTTTCCTGTGTAAATATTATAATTTTTTCCCCACACAAAAATCTCTATTCCAGAATGATCAACAATGATGTGTTTCTTTCATTAATTAAATGCTCGGAAATGGCTTAATTCTAATTATTTCTCTTCTTGCATCATTGCGAGGTTGTCATTTTCTAGCTGAGTAAGGTCTATTTCCGAAACCTCTTCTCTCTTACTCGTCGTGGAAAGTTTTTATCGTTCTATTAATAATCATAAGCCAACTCCTATCGATGCGTCAAGCATGATCTCACGTCCGCATGACTCGTGGTCACCCATTCTTGCGCCACATTATAACAACCCACTTCTTAAAATCTTTCTAAGTCGTTCTAAGGACTGTATTATTTCCTCTCTTCTTTTGCAAATAAATTATGGATTCGACACTTGAACCAATTACATATGGGTTCATTACCGAATGCGTTTAGAAGTGACTGCCGATTGTTTCCGGACAATTGTGTAATGTACCAAAAAAATCATAGCTCACAAGACAACGCTGAGTTACAAACTGACCTCAACCTGGTCCATAAATGGATGCTTGACAACAAAATGAAAATAAATACGAGTAAATGTAGTCACATGTGAGTAGGGAGAGGGTGAAAGCATGCTTTAAAATATACTATCAGTTCGGAAATACTTGTAGAAGAAAACTCGTGCAAATACTTGGGCATCCATGTATGGAATGATATGAAATGGAGTATGTATTACACATTATAAAAGCAAACAACAAAACTTAAGAAATATATTTGCATATAAAAATTGTTCCATAAATGAAATATTTGATAGTGATGTAGCTTGCTAATCTTGCCAGTTCAAAGACGAATGATTGAACATGCAACTCGTAGATCGACTTCAACCTTAGACAAATTCTGAAACTTGATTTTATGTTGTTCAGTGATCATTATACATCTTGTTCAGAAATGAAAGTAGACTTATGAGATCTTTACAGGGCCAAAAATTGTCTGCCCCCCATCAATTCAAACACGGTGACACCTAATTGAACGAAATTTGGTACAGAGGTAGCACTAGCAAAGGACACCTCAGTGTCATGAAAAATCTAAGCGTACACAGGCAGTAATTTTTATTTCTATAGAGTTCGCCTAATGTTATTTTAGTTAAGTTCTTAAGGTTCCAAGAATACATTTAGAATAACGGTACGTTCAGAAACGCTGAAAAAGGAACAACACCCTAGTGAGACGATCATTTATTATCAATTGACCTGCTATGCACTCCAGTGTCTATTCTAGCTGTATCCTCCTTAATTCCCATGGTACCCGTTACTTAAAACGAACAATAAAGTTCTTCAAGTCCAATGATAATAGTTATAAAGAATACGCTTTTCGACCTTCAAGCAGTCATCGTCAGATCCTGGTTTCAGGTCCTGGCTGAAGGTCGAAACTCGTAATCCTAAAATTACCCCATTATAAACAGTGCTCATGAACTAATACATTTTTTCAGGAGTGTTATTTACATATTATATAGGGGAAGGTTGCCTATATTTGACACTTTTTTGCACGTATTAATTTGTTGAATGTTCTTTATGAACTCAAAAATAATTATTTTATGATACCCTTCTTAACTAAAATGTTTTCTTGATAATTCAATATCAAAATGTTTAGTAAACCTCACATGCACTTCAGCAGAGTCACTTATTGAATAGTCTGAAAATGGTACAAGTTAGGAAACTAGGTTTCCAAGTTGTACCAGTAGGTTCCTATGTTGTACGAGACGCTATCTCCTTATTTTCTCTTTGTTATGGACATCATCCTTGTCTAAATGTCTAAGTAATTGATAGCGTAATACATGTAAGACCTAGTACATAAACTGACCTGCTTACAAGTGGTGCAATATAACATTTTCACTGCCTTACTTACGCCAGCACATTTGACAAGATTCCAACTTTTACATTTTATTCATTTTATCATTTTTCAATACCACTTTCATCACATAATTCACACAACACATCATCTTCGTATTGATTACTCGTTCACCACTTGTAATAAACCCTGTGGCGTCTATACTGTATTTGTCGAAAAATGCATGTACTCATGTACTCTTTCCTTATTGAATCTTTTGGTTCGTGCAATGGACGTAGCATCTCTGTACTCCTCTGTCAAGCAATTGTGGAGCAGTTGGATGACGTCGAACTGACAGAAGGTTATTTTCAAAATAAGATGGAGCAACGTGTAATACGTCTAATGATTCCCTGCAACTTGCAACCAGTTTCTTTGGTGACCGAATAAACTCCAAATAATAATTGTGCCTCCCCGATCACCTGACCTAACCTCGCCTAACTTTTTCTTATGGGGGTATCTTAAAGGCAGAGTGTACAAATATAGACCTTGGGCAACTGCTCAACTCCGTGAGGTCATTAGATACGAAATAAACAACAATGGTGAAGATACACTTCACAGAACGTCATGGAATATGGTAAAACGCATACAGTTGTGTATGGATGCTGGTGGAGGGCGCTTCCAATATTTACTGTGAGGAATCTCCCAACATGTAATTGTAACCAGTTTCTTTGGTGACTGAATAATCTAAAAAAAATAAGTGGCCTCCCCGATCACCTGATCTAACCTCGCCGGACTTTTTCTTAAGTATGTATGTATGTATGTATGTGATCTCCGAATTGTGTATTATCATCTCCCAAATGGGACATGTGTCCCATTATTTGTTCAGATGTTATGACTCATTAAAATGGTTCAGGTTTAAATAGATCGCCCTGTAGTTGCCTGTAAGCAAGATTAGAATGCCTGCGCATAAATATAGTACCATTATTTTCAGCCATGTCTTTCTAGCGATTAAAGTTGTTCCTTTCTGCAACTTGAAATAGGCTAGCTTTCGAACATCAGTGGCTGTTAAGCCAAACATCATCACTTCGAATTTTAAAATATATGTCTCTCATGTTCAAGTTTGATTTCTGATGAATGTACCTTGCTTCGCCCGAACAGTTTAATGCCTCCAATTGCGTTAGTTAATTGGTTCCTCAGTTTAGGGGCTGCGACAACGCGGTCAAGTAGCCCCGTGAACTTTGGGTGTGTATAGAATCTATCTGATAACCAATTTTAATTGTGATGAATGTACCAGTGTGTGTTATCTGTAATTCAGGTAAGGACAGCAGACGATCAATTTCAAGTAGTTCCTACCTTTGCAACCAAATACTACCGTCAACGACACCTAGCTGTGAACTTGGCTATTAGATGCAACCACCTCCAGCACCTGGCAGCGAACGTTGAAACTAATAGAGCGTTAATCAAATCAAACCTACAAATTTAGCTTCACACATTTAGTGGAAGGTCCCTTTACATGCCATAAATCTATGACTTGGGACCGCCAGCTTTACTTCCCCTCCGAAGGCAGGCATACGACTTCAACCGGGTTTGAACCCGCGGTCTTGGGCAAATACAATGAGAACGCTATACAATGTGCGGACAACAGGCTCAAAACACAATTGATCGCTGCCCGTTGCGTCCTGGATGAGATCGTTATCGCTGACCGGTGTCATTGCATAGCGTTCTTTCTTGAAATAGACACGGAAAACCTCATTGAAGAGGTGAGAAACTACCCATTTTGGTATGATCGGGGAATTACTTTATAGTCGGTTTCAGTAGATTATACAGTTTATCGAAACACTCATGGGACATTCCAAAGTAAATGAAAATGCTGACAACAAGGTGAGGGATAGCTCTTGCTTTCATAATAATCCACCAAATCTCACACTCTATCACAAACTTATATTTTACGCGGGTGGTACGGATTAGACGTCGGTTCAATATAAGCAACCTTCCCCCATTGTAGGCATACCTCGTCCAGTCATTGGTCAAATATTCATGTTGACTGACTGAAGAGCTACAAATTACAACATGATAAATCTCAGCATTTTTTTTAAGTTTATGCCGTGTCTTGTGTGGGGTTTCGCCTAGGAACACCAAGCTGGCCCATCAGCGGGCTCTTGGTGTCCGTGCCTCGACCACCACAGGTTTAGCAAACTGCGTGCTTCCTCCCTTTATATGAAGCGCACCTGCGGCTCTTAACTGCGAGAACTAAAAGCTCAAGCAGCCCTAACCTTCCTATAAAGGCTTCCAAAAAGAGTGTATATTGGCTTTTACAGCCAGTGAATTAAAACTCAGCAATATTTCTAGGTTTGTGTCGTGTCTTGTGTGGGGTTTCGCCTAGGAACAGCCAGGAGGAGATACTCACCCTGTGAACCGTCCAGATGCTTTATACCCCTCAGTTCTGGTGAGAATGAGGTGAGGCGATAGTACTGTGAGTCTGTATCTCTTTCTTGTACGGTCTCTTGGTGTCAGATCAAGCCTTCTACTCGTGGTCGTCTTTGCTGTGGTAGATTAATTTAGTTTATTTAACCGAACTCCTTGATGACCAGCCTAGGTAGGATTTTTATAGATAGCACTCAACTTATTGTTATTATTTTCAGTGTGAGTTAGTCACCGTTTGGAGCAATCTGTTGACTGTCAGTAGAACGTGATGTTCTTACTGCTTGCTAGACACGACCATGGTTTTTGAGCTATTTTTGGTCAACCCTTAGCATGGGTTATTTGCAGGAAGGATGGACAGCCATTCCTTATTTTATTTTTGGCCCTGGCCCCTCTGAGTAACTTTCTAGTCACGCCACTGCTTTTTAATATGGTCGTATCGTTGGTTGATCGACAGATATCACTTTTATGTATTTTTGTTACAACAGTTTATGTGAAGCTATGAAGCAACATTTGTTCTGTGGATAGAACGTACAGGGAGGTGAAAGGCTGCTTGAGCTTTTATCTCTGGCCGAAGGGAGGTGGCGGGCAATTCGCTACTACTTTGGGGATCCGGGCACAGACACCGAGGCTGATGAGCCAGCTTGGTATTCCTTGGCGAAACCCCACACAAGACATGGCATAGACCTAGCAAAATTGCTGTGTTTTAATTCACTGGCCGTGAAAGTCAATATACCAACAACATAATACATTATGTCTTGTAAAAGAACTTCTGTTACACAGTTAACTAACACAACAAGGCGCAGTCAGCTGGCAAATGCGAGGGAGCCGTGTCAGTAGATTTACTGGCACGTTAAAGGTCCCCTTCGGGGCAAAATTCCGGCACCCCGGCGTCTCTAAAAGCCAGTGTAGTTAAAAGGGACGTAAAACCAATAACATTATTATTACAACACAACAAGGAACGGCAGACAGTTCAGGCATATCTCAGACGTCTGTGTGCCAGATTTAATTCAGAAAATAATGTAAAGTGCCATGCCATTTCTATTAATCTAGCCGGCCCATGCGCGAAAGTGTATAAATCACCCGCCCAGCTTTAATGTTATGTGGGTTGGACGTGATACAGTTCTAGCAGGGGCTATCGTCTCATTTATTTGTTTAAACGTTCTTCTTTAATAAATTGTAGATATTTATGAAATCAGAGTGCCATTCTTCACTCCTCCGAGCAATGCTTTTTCTTTTGACTGGTCATTTGTTACAGTCGGTTACTTGTAAAAGCCCCTTGTGTATAGACCATCCGCCTGGCCTTGCTGTTATACGGGAACGAAGCGACACAGTTCTAGCAGGGGCTATTGTCTTATTTATTTGTTGAAACGCTCATCATTAATAAATTGCAGATATTTATGTATTCAGAGTGCCATTCGTCACTTCTGAGGGTACTTTTTAGCCTATTTTCAATTTTGAAAAAATAGGCTTATGAGATCACCTTTTGTCCGTGTGTGCGTGTGTGTGTGTGTGTATGAGGTGTGTGTGTGTGTCCCTAATAACTTTTAAACGGCTGGAGCGATTTCAATGAAACTCGGTAAGTTCATGGTACTATTCCGGGTGACCTCGACCGTGCCCTTCAAATTTTGTTATGTCTCACCAATCCAACATGGCAGCTGTGCGAAATATTTCACCAGCATTCAATATCTCCAAAACTATTACCGATATCACCCTGGAATTTATTACAGTGATAAAGGGAAGTACTAGAAGTTCACCTATCTGACATTTGAAAAACTGGTAACTACAAAACCAACATGGCGGCCACGCGAATTTGAGACTTTTAAATAGACGTTTCTCGCGATTTAACCAACCAAACGCAATAAAACTTGGTAAAGAATATGTTTATACACATTGTAATGCACCGACATCTAACTTGGTTCAATTGTTTATATAACCACAAGATGGCGGATGAGCGAAATATTTCACCGGCATTCTATATCTCTGAAACTATTAGCTATATTACCCTGAAATTTTATACGGAGATAAAGGGCACTACTGGAAGTTCACCTATAAGACTTTGAAAAAGCGGTTAACTACAAAACGAACATGGCGGCCAAGCGAATTTGAAAATTTTAAGTAGACCTTTGTCGCGATTTAATGTTCCAAACGCAATGAAATCTGGTACAGGAAATGTTTATACACATTGTAATACACTGGTATCTAATTTAGTTCAATTGTTTAGATAACCTCAAGATGGCGGCTGTGCGAATTTTAAAATTAAGTTTTTATTCTTGTGTCGTAATCAAGTGATCGAAGTGAAAGTTTGAATAACGAACCTACGCAATAATTTTCCTTCAATGGTACATGACTCTATGGCCTATACATTTAACAATCCAACATGGCGACCATCCGAAATATTCAGACGACTCTGAATATCTACGAATTTGTTATAGTAATCAAACTGATTTTTTCTTATCTTCATAGGGGCTATGAACTTAGGTTCACCTATAGGACTTTAAATAACCTGGTGATCACAAATTCAACATGGCGGCGACGCGAATTGTAAATATTCACATGGACTTTTCTCGCAATTTAACCATCCGAGTGCAGGGAAACACTGTACAGTAAATCCTTTTACGAATGTTAATCCACTGGCATCTAATTTATTTCAATTGTTTACATAACCACAAGATGGCAGCTGTGCGAAATTTTAATATCTCCTTATTACTTCTTGTGTCCTAATCTTGCGATTGAAGTTTGAATGCTAAAATCCAACATGGCGACCATCCGAAATATTTAGTTGGTACTCAATATCTACGAATCTATTACATTAATCAAACTGAAATTTTGTATGTTTGTATGTTGATAGTGGCAGTTGATATAAGTAGGATATCTGAAAATAGGCTGTATTGTTCTTCACGGAACTACTTGTTTTCTTTTGACTGGTCATTTGTTACGGTCGGTTACATGTGTGCGCCCCTTATATATAGACAATTCGCACAGCTGTACTGTTATTCAGGATCGATGCGACACAGCTCTAGGAGGAGCTATTGTCTTGTTTATTTGTAAGGCACTTTATAAACAAACACATATGTATCCATTCACTTCTTAAAGGGATGTAAGATTTTTCCTGTGCTATTGAGATGAATTGGAAGATTTTCGTATTAACCGCACCTTTTTCCTCCCTCTGGTTCAATAGTTTGCGTTTTGTGAAACATGCTCATTAGCGTTTTTTTAAATCAGGCAAACGCTGGGACGGTACCTTCTGACAGGCCACGGCCGCTTCCTTCCACATCCTTGCCCAGTTACATTCATCTTCATCCATTCCATCTCCCATCCTGACACGCAGGTCGCCAACGGACGTCGACTAGAAAGTCCTGCACTCGGCCTATTGGGAAGCCACACGACAAAAAAGAGTATTTTTTATTATAATTAGCCGGGTACTGTAGCCTAGACAAGTAAGAGAAGGTACGCTACTTGGGAACGTTACGCCAACCTCATTAGACAAAGGCAATTCGAAGTAGATTAATCGGAATGTAACGGGAAATACAGTAGGTATAACTAGCACTCTGTTCGGCACGTGATGTGGGTTCATTAATACAAAGAAACTGACGAAAGGAAGAAATTGGAATTGGTTGCGGCATCAATTACAAGAGGACTAGGTGTGTTGGATGTACCACACGTGACGTCCGGGCTCTAGAAGAAGTTGTAAATTATAAGGTTCTTCTGTCAGGTGTCTAATCTGATCGAGGACGGAGGAATGTGAGGTTATAGAACAGGAGAACAGCACAGTCGCAGTAATAAGACTAATAAATAAAATAATCACTCCAGAGGTCAAGACTCTGCCAACAGGAGGCTCGGTGGCGTAGTCGGTAGCATGCTGAGCTCCTATGCCCAAGATCACGTGTTCAAACCAGGCCAAAATCGCCGGATTTTTTAAGAGCTTTAAAAATCCCTCAGTATGCCTTCCTTCGGAGGGGAAGTAAAGCCGGCGGTCCCATGTCATAGATTTATGGCATGTTAAAGAACTTTCCACTAATTACACCTGTGTGAAGCTAAATTATATAGGTTAATTTTAAACAACGCTCTAGAGGTTCCTACGTTCGTCGCCAAGAGCCGACTGTGGTGGCGGTTAGTAGCCAAGTTCTGAACTAGCAGTCGTTTGGCGGTGGCGGTTGGCGGAAAAAGTAGGAACTACTTGAAAAATTCAATGTCTGCAGTCCTTACTTGAATTAAAAACAGACACACACTAATACAGTCATCACAATTTTTTTTAGCGTATGGCTTTTAGTGCCGGGAGTGTCCGAGGACATGTTCGGCTCGCCAGTTTTGTAGCTGCTTCGAGACGGACACCCATGGGTGAGCTACAAGTACCGTTGGGGAGGAAAGTTGGAATGGAAGGTCGAGGAGTTGGAAGGTAGCGGCTGTGGCCTATAGTTAGGGACCAACCCCGGCATTTGCCTGGAAGGAAGATGGGAAACCACAGAAGACCATCTTCAAGGTTGCCGGCGGGGGAATTCGAACCTCCTCGCCTCCCGGATGTGAGCTACTGCCAGCAGTCATGCCGTAACGACCACGGCTAACTCACTCGGTGTCATCACAATTAACGCCGGTTATCTGACATAATCTACACACACCCAAAGTACACGGGCCTACATGATCGTGTTGTCGCAGTCACTAAACAGTGGAACAAACCAACCACTCTGCCAACATATTTTAATCTGGTTTGAGGGTTGGAACAGAATGAAACGAACTAACAAAATAACGTAGACACATTTTCATTTGAAACTGATTTGCCTTTCAGCATCCAGTCTAGTCTGCAAGCCTCTGTTTGCGAACAAGTCACCTCCATGATCCCCTATTAGCAGTAAGCACTACGGTCCCCTCTGCTTCTATACCTCTCATTTTGAAATCGTTCAACACTGAATCTAATCCTAGCCTCAT
Source organism: Meconema thalassinum (assembly GCA_946902985.2). Lineage (NCBI taxonomy): Eukaryota > Metazoa > Arthropoda > Insecta > Orthoptera > Tettigoniidae > Meconema > Meconema thalassinum. The sequence goes on along the minus strand of OX336388.2, from coordinate 1,002,397,240 downwards.
ATGTCTACCTCTCCTTTTCTTACCCTCTACAGCAGAGCTTATTAACCTCTTAGGTAATCTCGAGGATATATAAATTAGGTTAGCACAGGCAAGGAAAGCATTTCTACAGAAAAGGAATCTGTTGACATCTAATATATATTTAGGTATTAGGAAGTCTTATTATGAAAGCCTTAGTCTGAAGAGTGGCACTCTATGAAAGTGAAACTTGGACCGTTGAAGCAGCAGAAAATAGGAGAATTTAAGCGTTTTTGACGTGGTGTTACAGGAGAATGATGAAGATCAGGTGGATAGATACGGTTACAAATGAAGAGGTATTACGATGATTGGGAGAGGAGAGATGTTTCTGGCGACTGCTAATGAACAGAAGAGATAGGTTGGTAGGACACTTAGCCTACTAAGACTTCCAGGAATAGCAATCTTAGTTATAGAAGGAAGGGTCGAGGATAAGCATTGTAGGAGTAGACCAAGATTAGAATATGTTAAACAGATTGTTACGAATGTTGGGTGTAGTAGCTATGTAGAGATGAAACGATAAGCTCAGGACAGGGAAGCATAGAGAGCTGCATGAAACCAGTCAAAAGACTGAATACTAAAACAACAACAACAACAACAGGTAATTTCTCCTCCCTCATTTTCATCACAAATGACCCAGCCATCTGAGTCGACTTATCTGAACAGACTTATCTACTGTGTTCATTTCTAACTTAGTATTTATCTCTTTATTACGAGTATCCGTCGCCTCCGTAGCGTAGCGGTCAGCATGGTTAGCTGCCGCCCCGGAGGTCCTGGGTTCGATTCCAGGCTCTGCCACGAAATCTGAAAAGTGACACGAGGACTGGAACGGGGTCTACTCAGCCTCGGGTGTCCCAAATGTGTAGAGGGGGTTCGATTCCCCCTCAGCCATCCTCGAAGTGGTTTTCCGTGGTTTCCCACTTCGTCTTCGGGCAAATGCCGGGATGGTACCTTCTTCAAGGCCACGGCCGCCTCCTTCCCTCTTCCTTGTCAATCCATCCTAACCATCCCTTACCTTCCCTCATGAGGCCCCTGTTCGCTTTGCAGGTGAGGTCGCCTGGGCGAGGTGCCAATCCCACATCACCAGTTGTATCCCTTCCGATTTGATGTTCCCAGCTCTAGGACACTGCCCGTAGAGGCGGTAGTGGTGAGTTCCCTCGGTGAGTCCGTGGGTTCCACCAACCTGGAGGGCAAACGACAAAAAAAAAAAAAAAAAAAAAAAAAAAAGAATACGAGTATCCTCCTGAAATTGATCCCATCTGTTTAACCCAGCAATCAATCGAGCTACCCTCATATCACTTGCCTGTAGCTTATGTATCAGATATCTTGATTCTGCCCAGCTCTCGCAGCAAGGCCAGTCTCTATAATTAGAGTCCTGCGCGGATAAACAAAACGTTATCCGCATCCGCTCCGTTTCCACACGTTTGTTATCCGAATCTTCTGGCAGTACAATGAAAATGAAAATCCCCAGCCTCCGAACGGCTCAGGAATGGAATGAATGTAGCCCCCATCAAGCGGCGAGGATATGAACTGTGCCGGCTGCCGAGGCCTGACGCACTTCTCTGGGGCAATGATTAAATGAATGACAGATGAAATGAAATGATAGTGGAGAGTGTTGCTAGAATGAAATTTTGACAGGGAAAACTGGAGTACCCGGAGAAAAACCAATCTGCCTCCGTTTTGTCCAGCACAGATCTCACATGGAGTGACCGGGATTTGAACCACGGACCCAGTGGTGAGAGGCCGGCGTGCTGCCGCCTAAGCCACGGAGGTTCCACTGGCAGTACAATAATATTTTTAATTACATAAAATATTAAAGCAACGCATTTAGACATTTGAGGAGAAAGTCGTTCCCCTAGGCTATGTGTGTCATATGCTATGATTAAAATGAATGTTACACAGCCAGAATAGCATCCCTGTACAGTTCGGAGTGTTAATTGTTCTTAATGGCATAATTTGAATGTGATTAGCGTTAATCATCATCTTACATTTGTCATGAAAAAAATCATAACGGAAATATATGATATGTCAGAAACATTCGAGTCTTAGTAATGAATAGGGCAAGGCATTTAATGACCAAAAAATAGCAAGAAAATGCAAAATAAAAATGCATTTATGACCTAAAAATGGTTAAAACAAGATGTTCAGTAAAGAATATATAGCCTACTTTCTCCTTAATGCATGGGTATTGTTATAACTCTTTGTCCTTTTCAAGGAGTATGATTGAATGTTGGTTGTAGTAGCTTGTTGAAATACAACGTGCTATAGGGATATTAAACATGAATATGAGGTGCATTTTGCTTGTGCTACCTCTGTACCAAATTTCGTTCAATTCGGTTCCACCGTGTTTGAATTGATAGGGGGAATCGATTTGCACACATACTTGGCCACCATCTGCAAACTATTGGGCTGATGTTCTTGCAGTTTGGTCAGAATATGTTTCCCACATAAAGATATGGTGTTGCAAAATTTGGTAGAGACTAGATTATTAGGTTGGTCGTAATTACATTTTAGCTTTTAACATTTGGGTGGCCACGATTACGTTTCCGTCAAGATAGCGGTGATATAAAACATGACACTGAGGTGCCCTTTGCTAGTGCTACCTCTGTACCAAATTTCGTTCATTCGGTTCCACTGTGTTCGAATTCATAGGGGGAATCAATTTTGACATAAAGATGGCCGCCATCCGCGAACTATTAGGCTAATGACCTATTAGATTGGTCAAAGGATGCTCCCTCCATAAAGGTATGTTGTTGCAAAGTTTGGTAGAGATCGGATGGTTATGTTAGTCATAATTTGATTTAAGCTTTAAACATTTGTGTGGCCGCCATTACGTTTCTGTCAATATGGCGGCGATATTAATCATGACACTGAGATGCCCTTTGCTAGTGCTATCTCTGTACCAAATTTCGTTCCATTCGGTTTCACCGTGTTTGAATTAATAGGGGGAATCGATTCTGACACAAAGATGGCCGCCATCCGCAAACTATTAGGCGAATGACCTATTAGATTGGTCAAAGGATGCTCCCTCTATAAAGGTATGTAGTTGCAAAATTTGGTTGAGATCGGATGATTAGGTTAATCGTAATTTGATTTAAGCTTTGAACATTCGTGTGGCCGCCATTACGTTTCAGTCAAGATGGCGGCGATATAAAACATGACACTGAGGTGCCCTTTGCTAGTGCTACCTCTGTACCAAATTTCGTTCCATTCGGTTCCACCGTGTTCGAATTAATAGGGGGAATCAATTTTGACATAAAGATGGCCGCCATCCGCAAACCATTAGGCAAATGACCTATTAGATTGGTCAAAGGATGCTCCCTCCATAAAGGTATGTACTTGCAAAATTTGGTAGAGATCGGATGATTAGGTTAATCGTAATTTGTTTTAAGCTTTGAACATTCGTGTGTCCGCCATTACGTTTCAGTCAAGATGGCAGCGATATAAAACATGACACTGAGGTGTCCTTTGCTAGTGCTACCTCTGTACCAAATGCTCCCTCCATAAAGGTATGTTGTTGCAAAGTTTGGTAGAGATCGGATGGTTATGTTAGTCGTAATTTAACTTAAGCTTTGAACATTTGTGTGGCCGCCATTACGTTTCTGTCAAAATGGCGGCGATATAAAACATGACACAGATGCCCCCTGCTAGTGCTACCTCTGTACCGAATTTCGTTCCATTCGTTTTCACCGTGTTTGAATTAATAGGGGGAATTGATTTTCACACAAAGATGGCCGCCATCCGCAAACTATTAGGCTAATGACCTATTCATTTGGTCAAAGGATGCTTCCTCCATAAGGGTATGTTGTTGCAAAATTTGGTAGAGATCGGATGATTAGGTTAATCGTAATTTGATTTAAGCTTTGAACATTTGTGTGGCCGCCATTACGTTTCCGTCAAGATGGCGGCGATATAAAACATGACACTGAGGTGCCTTTTGTTAGTACTACCTCTGTACCAAATTTCGTTCCATTCGGTTGCACCGTGTTCGAATTAATAGGGGGAATCGGTTTTCACACAAAGATGGCCGCCATCCGCAAACTATTACGCTGATGACCTATTGGTTTGGTCAAAGGATGCTCCCCCCATAAAGGTATGTTGTTGCAAAATTTGGTAGAGATCGGATGATTAGGTTAGTCGTAATTTGATTTAAGCTTTGAACATTTGTGTGGCCGCCATTACGTTTCCGTCAAGATGGCGGCGATATAAAACATGACACTGAGGTGTCCTTTGCTAGTGCTACCTTTGTACCAAGTTTCGTTCAATTCGCATTCACCGTGTTCGAATTGATAGGGGGGGGGCAGACATTCAGAGTACACACACTCACACACACACACTCAGACACACCCACACACACACACACACACAGACTCACACACACACATACACACATACACACACACAGACAGACACACTTTTTTCGCCCTGTGTTGATCTCATAAGTCTACTTTCATTTTTTGCAAAAATCGAAAGTAGGCTAAAAATGACACAAAATTTGAAAAATTACCAATAAATTATTCGTAAATCACTTATTTATTAATCCTAGGAGTAGTAGTGCAAATGCAAGGGAACGTATTCACGCGACATGTCAGGGATAGAACAACATCCGCCATAAAAGCAATGCAAGACATAATGCAACTGGGAAATCTATCTTTACAAACCGCAATGAATTTATTCAGAACGAAAATAACTCCAATAGTGACATACGGCATTCAAATAACTTGGGATCATTTGACACAAAGTAACCTTCGAGAGATAGAAAGAGTTAAGTCTAATTTTCTAAAGAAAATTCTGCACTTATCAAAATACACGCCTTCTCGTCTAACGTATGTACTAGCAAGGGAGACTTTCTTCATAGAAGACCTGCGTTTGGAGAACTCCCTACCATCAACAGTTCAATACCAGAGACTGATCGAAGAACTAAACCTCAAGCGTAATGACATATGGCCTGATTTCTATTCCACAGAAGCTCTTATGCCGACGGACTGGATGAATGCCAACTTTGAACTACGGCATACGATCACCCGTTCTGCCGTCCACGGTTTTTCATTTTAAGATATGCTCAAGGAGAGGATTTCATGACCCAGGCCCCCAATGCACCTGCTCTCTGTGACAGATATCACGGCATTTCATGCGCCCAGAGGAATGTATCGCCAACACGCTTCTGCTGCGAATAACTATATATATATATATGAGTAAGATTTAAGTTATCAGTATTAGTTTTGTATCTCGGCTTGGCTATTAGCTGCAATAAATGAGTAATATTATTAATAATAAATGCAAACTTTCTACTTTCTTTCTTGAGCAAGTTATTTGTCTAAGTTAAACATAATAGACAAGTATTGTAAACATAAATAATATTAATTTAATATCCAAATATAACAAAATATAACACTTACCAGAAAACAATTAAAAATGCCAAAAATGACCTAAAATTGCTCCAAAAGGGACCTATCTCTTGTAAACGGCAAAAAATGAAAAAAATGCCCTAAAAATTGCCCTTATTTCATCAGTCAATTCATGAAACACATGTATATATACTCGAGTTATCATTCGGCCTTCATACAAAAAAATGCAAAATCATCAAATGCCTTGTCCTAGTAATGAATAATGATATTCATCAAGTTCGGATTGTATTCTAAAACTATCCGCAAATTTACTCCACACATTATCAGCAGCTTATCCGCTATCCGTTCAGCCATGCAAGCTATATCCGCATGGCGAAACATTTTGCAGATATACGTGGGTTTATCCGCAAATAAGAGATTGAATGTATAGTTATGTTACAGATAAGTTCATCTGCACAGATTATTCATAATGGCAGAACATTAAATAATGATACAAAGCGCTAAGCCTTTCAACCACTTGTAAGTATTATTTCTGACGTTCTGGCCGACTGATTCTCGTGATAGTTGAATGCTTATGTTGCCTACGTTTCCAAATAGTTCTTAAATTTGGTATTAGTCTTTATTTTCACTACAAAGTTGAGCATTATTATCTCAAGGACAGTGTGCTCTCGAATGACGCACGCCATACAGCTCTACGCACTGTACATGCCCAAGCAAGCGCTTTCAATTGAACATCGAACTAGTTTAATTTAATCCACTATTAGCCATTTACAGGGCAAGACTAACTTTTTTTTTGCCTACTTTCAATTTCTGCTAAAGATGAGAGTAGAATTATGAGATCCAAACAGGGCCAAATGAATTGTGTGTCTGTCTGTGTGTTGAAACATGATGAAACCGAATTGAACGAAATTTGGCACAGAGGAAGCACTAGCAAAGGGCACCTCAGTGTCATGTTTTATATTCCCGCCATCTTTACCAAACCTTAATGGCGGCCCCTCAAATGGTCAAAACTTAGCATTAAATAATGACCAAACTAATATCGGATCTTTAGGAAATATGGTAAAAACATAACTACATATGGGACACGTACTCTGATCAAACTACAAGGTCATCAGCCTTACCATTTAAAGATGGTGGCCACGTGAATTATGCAAACATTATAATCAATAGCTGAGGACCCACCAATTCCGATTATCGAGCCTAGGGTGGTTTCAGCTATCCTAAAGAACGTGTCCCGTTATTTATTATGATTTTATATTCTAATATTACTCTTTATCATTGACTTAAATGAGCTGAGCCGTCTCTGTCACATTACAAGATGGCAGCTGACCTCTTGTGCCTGTCCTATATTTCAGTAGTTTGAGTATGTTTCATGCGATAGAGTCTACTGATATAAATAATTTAAAATTTTTATGAAATGGCTTATAATGAAGATGTACGGTACTACAGTGAAGAAATCGTTTATTTTAAGACATTATTTACTAACTCGTTGTATATAAGTTGGTTAATAACACTGAGATATTATGGACGTGTTTGGCTCTGTGCTAGCGCATTAGTCTTTCACGCGGGCGGCTGGGGTTCGGAACAGACTAAAGTTAACTTTTATTTGTATTACTTGAATTCTTTTACAAATGATGTGGACGAGCATTTTCCACAGATACTAAATAAAATGCTATTAAAGTCAAAGGAGAGGCCAATGTATACACTCGTTTATTAATAATCACAGCCCCCTCATCACACATAAAGAGAAGACATTATAAAAAGGAGAATAAAAGAACAAGATACATGTTGTCATCATCCACAGACTTCTCAATGCCTCTGTACGGTACTGTCCTCTTGCGGGTTACGTGGGTAATTGTTCCAAACATTCCGCTTTGTAAATCCCTGGCCTCCTGATGTATTTCAGTTTTGTAACAGTTCAACTTCTAGCCATGACCGTGCTCCGATTACCTTTAAGCACTGCCAGCTGGATCGCCTCCATCCTGGTTGCTTTAAAATGTCTGCCCATTCAACACTCAGAGGCATACAAGATAGGTATTAATTCACTGCTAGGTTGCAGCACCAACCTACTGTGATCGCGGCGGATTTTGAAAGGAGAAGATACCTGAAACGAATGTCTGCCCATTCAACACTCAGAGGCATACAAGATAGGTATTAATTCACTGCTAGGTTGCAGCACCAACCTACTGTGATCGCGGCGGATTTTGAAAGGAGAAGATACCTGAAACGAAGGATTCTAAAGTTTGGAGGAATCATCATAAAGTATATATTATAGATTTAGACACATACTTAGGCCTACTGACTAATTATCAATATAAAAGAAAACAAGAAGTTCCGTGACGAACTAAAGAGCCTAACTTTCATAAAATTTAAGATTCATGAAAATGATTAATCTATATGGATCTATCTAGAATAATGACGAAATTAAGTTGGTAATATCGAAATTTCTAATTAGTTCGATATACTGTATACCTGGCATAATGTAGCCTAATAGAGCACTACAGTTGGCAGCCCTTGTGACTGAATATATTCCTAGTTCCATCTTTCACCGTACAGAATATGAAATTTGGTTTAAGTCCAATAGATAGCATGGACGTTACATGCAGTTAAACATTGGATCTAACAGCGCGCGTAAAATCATGTTGGCAACAATGGCATGCATGTATTGGTCAGAAATAATCTGAAATAATGTGATCTATTGTTGTGCCAATTTTGAATGAAGTCCATTAGTTAGTATAGAAGTTACATGCATTTTAAAATAGGACCTATCAGCAGGCTTAGAATCATGTTCGCAGCACTGACGTATATTAGTTACTCCAAATTCATCTAATTAATTAATATGTGTGCAAAGTTTAGAGCTATTGGCTTGCATAGTTTCTGATATATTGATATAAGGGTAAAATAATAGAGACAGCATTTATTAACAGTTGGCAGCCCCGGTTGCTCTTAAGAATACGCATCGTCATATCTGTTATGGTAAACATAGCACATACGAAATTTGGTTGAAATTCAAATGATAGTATTGAAGTTACATGTACTTAAGGTTGGACGTCTCAGCAGGCTTAGAATCATGTTGGTAGCACTGACGTATATATGTTACTCCAAATTAATATAGAATGCCAGGTCCTATACGTGTGCATAGTTTAAAGCTGTCGGCTTGCATACTTTCTGATATATTGGTATTTGGATAAAAGAAATTGAGAGCATTTATTAACAGTTGGCAGCCCTGGTGGCTCTTAAGAATACGCTCAGTTATATCTGTTTATGTACGCATAGCACATACGAAATTTTCTTGAATTCCAATTGATAATGTAGAAGTTATATGCATTTAAAAATTGGACCTATCAGCAGGCTTATAATCAATTTGGCAACACTGCCATGTATGGCCTCCTGGAAATTAACATGAAATGTTATTATCTATACGTGTGCCAATTCTGAAATAGCTCCCATTCATACCTTCCAAGATATCCAACATGGAGCTCAAATTTCAATTGCGATTTTTCAGCAGTTTGTAGCACTCACATCATTTTCAAATACGGCATTGAGATATTCTTTACTCATACCAAATTTTGTTTTGATTGCTGCAGCCGTTTAGGAGTCGATAGGGGGGAACACACACACAGCCAGCCAGACAGACAGACAGACAGAAGGACAGACAGACATACAGACACACATTTGCCCGGATCGATCTCTTAAGTCTACTTTTTCCTCATTTTTGCAAAATGTGAAAAGTAGGCTAAAAATACATGGTGGTGGAGGTGATTGTTTTAGGGGTGAGGACAAAGAGTTATAAATGTAGCCATACATTTAGTAGAAGGTAGGCTATATGTTCTTCGCTGAACATCTTGTTGTTGTTTTTTTTTACATAGGACGTTTATTTCATTTTATGTATGGCCCTTAAGGGCCCCTTCAGATGTCGCCACTCAACAGTGCTTCCTTTCATGAATACTGTAGATACCTAGGTAAAGGAGAGCTTTCACACACAGCTACCACCATGGAATAGTAGCGGTCCTAGTTCCTTGATTTCTTTCTCAGCTTCAATCAGCCTAGTGGTACGAACCTTCTTGTTTCGCCAGAAGGTGAACAGTCGGTTGGTCAGTCTGTTCGAAGGCAATCTTGTCACGTGACCATAAAAGGTACCCTTCTTTTCCTGGTACAGTCAGAAAACCTATCTATTTGTACGTAGAGCTCTGAGTTTTGTCTCCGGTATTCCCCATCTTCTAGTACCTCGTACTGGTCCTAAGATCTTTCTATTCTCTCTCTGACCTCAATTTATCCATCAAGCCTCCTTTATTCCTTGACTGACACTCCATAGCATAGAGGGAGGGCTTCCGGTCGGACGACTGTAGTGTAGTGCTTCAATTTAAGATTTCGTGATAGACACCGTATTTTATTTATTTTATTGTAGATTTAGACAAAGTATCGTACCACCAGTGTAAAGAAAAACTAAAATGTTAACAAATTCATTTGTTCTTAAGTGTTATCAATTGATTTAGACAACACACGCCAGACATGAATTTGTCACAAACAGGCTGTGTAGTAATTTAATATCTATGTCGATTGTTTGGAAACCTTTCCCGTTATTTATCTTGTTTACCATCAACCCCTTAATATTGCAAATTTAGTTGAGTCTCCCTTACATTAACCTACTGTCAGTTAGATGGCTCCTCAAATTTTTAAAAATCAATTTACTGGGCCAAGCTCAAAATAGGTTGGGGGCCGATAACCTAGATGTTAGGCCCCTTAAAACAACAATTATCATCATCATCATCATCATCATCAAAATAGGTTGGTCACCCCTGAACTACACTCACCGGCATAAAAAGCAAAACACTACGAATTTCAGACAAAACTCAAATGTTTGACCGTTTCATACCTGGTATAAATTGAACGTAGTGATTTTGCAGCGGTACGGGAATGTGTCGTGATTAATTCATGATTAAATTAGCTCATTTGAAAAGTTTCAGCGCTATAATTGAAAAAAGTATTGATCGTGACCATCACAACACCATCATAACCGTTTCCCGCCTTTGGACAAGATTAGCCACAAACGGCTGTCTTCTGGTTTATTGTTGTGAATTCTCGTGCCGTGTTTTTTTTTTTTTTTTTTTTTTTGTGGACATTACGATTTGTATACAACATTCATAATCAAACCGTGCAACAGGTCGGAGGACAGTATGATAGATTTCAGGTTTCGACATTTCCAATTTCGTGTTTGTGCACTGCTGTTAAATGTTAAATTGTTACCAAAAGCATTTTATTTTTCTAAAGTGTTATCGATGGATTTAGACAACACACGCCGGATGAGATGAGACAGACTGAGATGGTTTTTACATGTCAAACGGATGAATGAAGTAAGGCTACCAAGACGAGCACTGGAACGACGGATGACAGGGACTAGAGGACGAGGAAGACCAAGAATGCGTTGGATGGACTCGGTGAAGCATAGCATTAGAAAACGGAACCTGGATTGGAACACCGTGTCGGAAGAGGAATGGTGGAACGACAGAACAAAGTGGAGAGGAACCATTTTTGCCCCCCACCCCGTGTCAGCTGCAAAAAGGGAAATGAAGATGAATGAATGTTAAATTCGATTGTCATGATCAATAATTTTTATCAATTATTGTGTTATTAGATAATTAACTCATGATACATTGTTGTAAGGTCAAAGTATATTTGATTAATACGGTACAAGGTTTGGCACGGTTCAACACTGAGTTTAGTCTGAAATTCGTAGTGTTTCGCTTCTTTCGCCGGTGAGTGTATGTTTAAGTTAGTAGTTATGAAGTAACAGCTATAGGATTGTGGAACGGGTCGTATACACCGCACCTCACTTCCTCATCATCAGTGCCGTGCAGTGCACTCGTTACCGTAAAACATCGTTAAAAGCAGGCCAAGGTCCAGCCAGCCAGCATCGGAACGTGTTAACGAAGCCGACAAAACCCAGTCCGGGGCGTGATATTTACCTATAATTTTGGAAGCCAAATAAAGACAAAAACTAGTGGCGTGTTTCTGACATAATTATTTTAAGTATAGGCCATGAATAAATTGGTGTCTCACTCTAATAATACCATTACGAACGTTGGTCTTCATTTAAACTTACAGCTTTCTTTTTTTCTTCTCATTATTCCCAGTAGTAACACAGATGACAACTGAGTATCGCTCGGAGAAAGTCACTTTCGTGAAGGTAAAGGCGGGAAATCAAGTGTTTTACGTTATCTCTGCACAGGACCAAAGTTGGACTTTCGTGGAGGATTGTGTCGCCTCAATTTAACAGCTTAAAGGTAGCCTAAGTTGTTTATGCTTGGAAGATAATTTCCGTTGTTCGAGCTTTCAGTCTTACCACTTGTTTGATGCAGCTGAGTGAATCGTTTCATCTCTATATAGCTACCACACCTTACTTCCGAGACAATCTGTTAAAAGTATTCTAACCTTGGTCTAACCCGACAGTTCTTGTCCTCAACCCTTCTTTCCATAACTCGCTATTTCTGGGTGTCTCATAGTATGTCCCCTACCAACCTATCTCTTCTCTTCATTAGCAGTCACCAGAAACATCTCTCCTCTCCCACTAGTCTTAATACCTCTTCATATGTTACTCTATCTACTGTAACGGCTACCTTTGTCGTTGGATATCGCTCTACAAGTTGGGCGATCATTTATAACGTTTCTACAGATATTACACTCAAGACTCCTTAAAACCACCTCATCGTTCTTATTTAGCATTGGCCTGTCTAGACAGACGACATACACTTTATTAATTTAGATTTACTGGGCGCCAGTTATCGTAAAGATAGCACATTAAAATTTTATTTAGCCACGGCCGCTCCCTTACTTGAGCCAAGATCTATCATCGGAGCGTAGGGCAATAAACTTGCTCTATGAGATACTCTTTGCATTCCAACTATCCTATATATTCAACTCCCAATGAACAAGACATTTTAACTAATACTGGTTTATTTACAACAAAATTATTAACATTTGATCTGAGGTTTCGAGCTGTGTACAATATGTGCATTAATATTCCCTAATTGCTGGGCAATATTGACTGTCTTCTCGCTAGCGCTGATCTTCTGTGTTGATAATAACTCGGTCCACATTCCTGGTGCCTTGTGGTTCAAAGTCCATCTCGTTGGTCTGCTTGTAGGCTAATTTGAGATCTTACGCCAACACGCGTTAATTGACCTTTGAAAACATATGTTTTCTTCTTGTTGTTGTTGTTGTTGTTGTTGCTGCTGCTGCTTGTTTCTGAGTTTGATCACCATGGTAAGCAAATTTGAACAAACCAGGCTAATTGAATTCACTAAGTCCCATCTTACTGAGGGACTGACAGAGTCTACGACTCACAAAGTCAATGAGTGAGTGCGTGATCGAATAAGTGAATGACAGAATAGAATCTATAGAATTGAATAGCCAGTGCTGAAGTCGCGCTGGGCTTTTATACACTCTGAATGGTCCCGATGTTTCGCGGCATAAATTTGCCCGCGACCCATCAGACCAATTATAGCAAAGCATTTCTCAGTCCTCAAGCGACGCAGAAACTTCTCCGAGCGGGAATACAGGCCCGCGTACTTCAAATATTCCACTCAGAACCCGCTATTCCTCTCGTTGCGCATATATATTCCGCCCAAATCTTTCTCCAAGCCCTTGTCTCCAGTCAGCGTGGCTTCGTTCCAGAAATACATTTTCTTGCAATATGTTGCTTCACCGTCCGTAACTTCTTCCAACCATGCCCGTCCTGTCTTTACAATTTAACTAATAAAACAGCCCTAGACCTCTATAAAAACCCTGTTTCTAAATCTAAACACTTGACAATATTATATATGATTATGGTAATGACGTGAATATGGTATGGCCCCTCCCTTGATATTAATGGGTGAATAAAACGATATAACTTTGATATTTCAATAATAATAATAATAATAATAATAATTACACAATGACTTTAAAAATAATAATAATAATAATAATAATAATTTGTACCGTAATCAAGATTACGTTACAAAACGTCCCCATGGTTTCATAAAGAATGTAATGAATGATGAAATCACAAATCTTCCCTTTAAAACTTAACAGGAAATACACTGAATATACATATATGACCCTTCAAATTACATACATAATGATTATACCCTTTTCATTTTCCTTGATTGATCTGCACTCTTCTTGCAATGTTACATAAACATTCTGATTGTCCTGTGCAGTCATACAGGATTTACATGCTACATTTGTTCTTGTAGTCCCTTACAATAACAGAACGCAATATATTGCTTCTTGTTTCACGCAACACAAGTGATTTATCTCACTTCCACCAATTCCTTAGAGCCACGACACGACTCTAATTATAAACACACGGCAGTCTGCCCTTCTTGCTGCACTTGCTCTTTTCTATGATATTTCCTCAGATTGTAAATGTTATATGTACCTATGACACAATTTTCCTGATCTTTCAATAAGTAGGCATTCTTTCCTATCCTCTTCGAAACGACATAAGGTCCAGTAAACAATAAAAAACAGCTTTGACATTTTCCCTTCCAATGCACAAGATGGCAACGGCTTACGTAACAATCGTTGCTACAAACTTCCATGTACTTCCTACCTCTCAACAAAACACTGACTAGTCTCGATAACATCACATGAGTCAACAATACATACCTGAAATAACTACCTAGTGTCCTACCTAATTTCCTCACTAACGTTGAGCAACTACTACTAAAATCTACTGTTGAGAACCACTTCCGCCCCTGAAAACGTTGAACTAAATCCTCCACTGCTTCAGTTACATAAACATTCTGATTGTCCTGTGCAGTCATACAGGATTTACATGCTACATTTGTTCTTGTAGTCCCTTACAATAACAGAACGCAATATATTGCTTCTTGTTTCACGCAACACAAGTGATTTATCTCACTTCCACCAATTCCTTAGAGCCACGACACGACTCTAATTATACGTTCGACCCTAGTATTTAACATTCTGCCGTCTATGCATAGTCTCACTGAATTGTCTTTCTTGGCTACTACAACTAATGGATTTAAACAATGGCTAGCTGAAGGCTCAATTATGTCGTTTTCCAACATTAATTATATCTGTTGTGCAACGGCTTTCATATATTTAGTTGCAACAGGATACCTAGGCCCTACGAAACTGCCTGTGTCTTTAACGACAAAACTATGCTCATATAAGTGTGTTGCTCCGGGTTTTGTGCTGAAAATTTCCTTATATTTTATTAATACCTCATGTAACTGATGACCTTGCTCATCATCCAGCTTACACTGTGACAATGCATCATGGATCTTACTCTCAAGTTCAGACTCCATTGCAACCTGACACACCTTAAAAACTTTGCTCTCACTAGCATCTCCGCGGTCTACCTCATTTACTTCAGGAATCTCATCACTCACAACCACGTTGCTTTCTACCTCAAACATACACACTTTCATTTGTTTGTCAGTCTTAGACACCTTATACGTAACCTGAACTTCTTTATCCTGCCAAAATAAACATATCCTGCCAAAATGAAAATCTAATTTAACTTGATGTAATGATAACCATTCTGCCAAACAGGGCTGAAATTTAACTAACTCACTAATGTTAATTGGAACTGCGACTTGCTTAGATATTTTCTGAGACCTACTACCTACAGCTGTGACAATGAAAGTGGACTTAACTGGAATTATATCAACATGAATACCTTCTCTCATTACATCTTCCAAAAATCTTAAATTTATACAAGAGTTTTCGCTTCCACTGTCCAATAAAACATCAACTTCTTTACCCCACACATTAAGTTTAATTACTGGTGACATAATCTCATTCTCAACATTATCTAAATTTCCACCATTTATGTCATAAAGCAGTTCTTCTCTAACATCTATATTAAAATCTCCTAAATACTCAATATTCCTAGGACATTGAACTGCAATCACTTCGGGCTGTCTGTTGACCTCACTGCAACCCGTTATTCGTTTAAATTAGGCCTATTTGCCCCTGGTGTAGATTGTTGTTGTTGTTGTTGACCTGTACGTCTGTCTGGCCTAGTACCTTCCCCTCTGTTCAAATTCTCGTTCCTCGTATTTGCTGTGCGTCCCCCATTGTCAAGTCGTCTTTCGTAATTCGCATTCCTGCCTTGTTCTCTTCCCCTCTCTCTCTCACTTTGCACGAAATTATCTCCTCTACTTATTGGCTTGCGTTCGGTCCTACTATTTTCAAGAGAGTCAAAGTTTTCCAATAGCTTCTCGAATCCGTCAATAGTAGTAATATTCTGCATGAAGAATGCTTCTTTAATTATATCGGGAAAATGCCTTAACAATGTTTTAATTACCTGTGATTCAGTCTCTAAACCTTCTAAATTCTGGCATATAAGTACATGCGCTAAGAAATACTCTGTGTACGAAACACCATCTCTCCTTTGGTACTTTCCAAAAATAAAGTTACATCTTTCTCTTTCTTGCACATTTTCATTCCAGTACTTGGCTATGAACTTCTCTTTAAATTTTCTAAAACTAGTCATCTGGTATTTATACACACTGAACCATGACCTTGAATCCCTAACAAAAGATTTAACTAGCATCTCAAGTACTTGTTCCCATTGAACGATCCCCTCTTCTAAATCTTTAGCGAACTTCTTTTCTACTGTTTTTAAGAATTCCATTGGGTTATATGCCTTGCCTGTGAATACTGGCAAATCTGCCTCTTTAGTTAGAAATCTACTTAAATTTCCTAATTGTACATTACCGCTATTTGTTGCTATTTGCTTCTGACATCTCTGAAATTTCTCCTCCATTTTATCTGTTTTACTCGCTACTTGTTCACTGATACTGTTAAATTTACTGTTAACCTCTACCCTAATTTCTTGATTATCGCTCTCTAGTTTATTTTCTAAATTACCTATTTTAGCAATATTATTATCACACTTGGCCTTCATACTGTTGACTTCTCCTTCTAAGTCAACCCTAACCTTACTACATTTAATTTTCACTTCCTCGTCAATTCTGTCAACTCGCTCCGACACTTGTTGCATTCTGGCGTCAACCTTAAGTGACCATGATTCCTCCACCTCACTAATCCTGTTTTCTAACTTATTGTGAAATTCTCGGCCTACTTCTTTAATTTGTCTATTGAAGTTCTCTGTGGCTTCATCAAACCTCTTACCATGTTCATCTAGCTTCATACTCTGCTCAGTGAACTTAAGATCTATTGCTTTTTCTAATTGATCGCTACGCACGTCAAATTTCTTACTCTGTTCCTCTAACTTCTTACTGTGTTCAGTTATCAGCATCGTCAGGTTTCGAAGCCAGGAAGGATTCTCCCCCTCATTAATCTGGATGTTTGTAGCCCCATCTTGTTTATTTTCCTCAGTTTCCTGATTTTCGCTTACTTTTGACATCTCATCATTGGTACCCTGCACATCTAATTTCGACATTTTAACTGATCTTATAATACTACGGTTTCTCAAATTTATGTTCCCCAAATTATCCCTGTTACTCATTACCCAAAAAACAACTCATCAAAAGAACACTACTAATTTATAACCGTAGTTCCCTAACTAGATATATGCCTCTTTATTGAAAAACTCGGAATGAATGCAAAGAGTACTCGTTTATATCGTACATGAAAACATCTTTAAACTTTAACATACTTGAAATAAACTGGATTTATACATAATATCCATTCACTAAAGCCTCCGTGGCTTAGGCGACAGCACGCCGGCCTCTCACCGCTGGGTCCGTGGTTCAAATCCCGGTCACTCCATGTGAGATCTGTGCTGGACAAAACGGAGGCAGACAGGTTTTTCTCCGGGTACTCCGGTTTTCCCTGTCAAAATTTCATTCCAGCAACACTCTCCACTATCATTTCATTTCATCTGTCATTCATTTAATCATTGCCCCAGAGGAGTGCGTCAGGCCTCGGCAGCCGGCACAGCTCATATCCTCGCCGCTAGTTGGGGGCTTTATTCATTCCATTCCTGACCCGGTCGGAGACCGGAAGCAGGCTGTGGATTTTCATTTTTCATCCATTCACTACAGTACGATATTTCGTTGCCCCACATTGGTTGTGCCATTTGTAACGGCTACCTTTGTCGTTGGATATCACTCTACAAGTTGGGCGATCATTTATAACGTTTCTACAGATATTACACTCAAGACTCCTTAAAACCACCTCATCGTTCTTATTTAGCATTGGCCTGTCTAGACAGACGACATACACTTTATTAATTTAGATTTACTGGGCGCCAGTTATCGTAAAGATAGCACATTAAAATTTTATTTAGCCACGGCCGCTCCCTTCCTTGAGCCAAGATCTATCATCGGAGCGTAGGGCAATAAACTTGCTCTATGAGATACTCTTTGCATTCCAACTATCCTATATATTCAACTCCCAATGAACAAGACATTTTAACTAATACTGGTTTATTTACAACAAAATTATTAACATTTGATCTGAGGTTTCGAGCTGTGTACAATATGTGCATTAATATTCCCTAATTGCTGGGCAATATTGACTGTCTTCTCGCTAGCGCTGATCTTCTGTGTTGATAATAACTCGGTCCACATTCCTGGTGCCTTGTGGTTCAAAGTCCATCTCGTTGGTCTGCTTGTAGGCTAATTTGAGAT
This sequence comes from Meconema thalassinum, assembly GCA_946902985.2. NCBI lineage: Eukaryota > Metazoa > Arthropoda > Insecta > Orthoptera > Tettigoniidae > Meconema > Meconema thalassinum. Next base: position 1,002,379,266 of record OX336388.2, on the reverse strand, counting down.
CTTACGCCAACACGCGTTTATTGACCTTTGAAAACATATGTTTTCTTCTTGTTGTTGTTGTTGTTGTTGTTGCTGCTGCTGCTTGTTTCTGAGTTTGATCACCATGGTAAGCAAATTTGAACAAACCAGGCTAATTGAATTCACTAAGTCCCATCTTACTGAGGGACTGACAGAGTCTACGACTCACAAAGTCAATGAGTGAGTGCGTGATCGAATAAGTGAATGACAGAATAGAATCTATAGAATTGAATAGCCAGTGCTGAAGTCGCGCTGGGCTTTTATACACCCTGAATGGTCCCGATGTTTCGCGGCATAAATTTGCCCGCGACCCATCAGACCAATTATAGCAAAGCATTTCTCAGTCCTCAAGCGACGCAGAAACTTCTCCGAGCGGGAATACAGGCCCGCGTACTTCAAATATTCCACTCAAATCTCGCTATTCCTCTCGTTGCGCATATATATTCCGCCCAAATCTTTCTCCAAGCCCTTGTCTCCAGTCAGCGTGGCTTCGTTCCAGAAATACATTTTCTTGCAATATGTTGCTTCACCGTCCGTAACTTCTTCCAACCATGCCCGTCCTGTCTTTACAATTTAACTAATAAAACAGCCCTAGACCTCTATAAAAACCCTGTTTCTAAATCTAAACACTTGACAATATTATATATGATTATGGTAATGACGTGAATATGGTATGGCCCCTCCCTTGATATTAATGGGTGAATAAAACGATATAACTTTGATATTTCAATAATAATAATAATAATAATAATAATAATAATTACACAATGACTTTAAAAATAATAATAATAATAATAATAATTTGTACCGTAATCAAGATTACGTTACACTACCCATCTGTTCTTCATCATTCTCCTGTAACACCACATTACAAATTGTTCTATTCTCCTCTTTTCTGCTGCACCAACAGTCCAAGTTTCTCTTCCATAGAGTGCCTCGACCAAGTAAAGGCCTTCAAAAATGGCTTTCTAATACCTAAATCTATATTTGATACTAACAGATTCCTTTTCTGTAGGAATGCTTTCCTTGCCTGAGCCAACATACTTTTTATATCTTCTGTGCATCGTCCATCACTGGTTACTTGGCGTCCTAAGTAACTGAAGTCTCCTACTTCCTTTAGCTTTTTACCTACCGATTTGACGTCGATACGGGTTTCTGATTTCCTGTGACTGCATTCCATTAATTTTGTGTTACGATAATTTCTTGTCGAAGATAAAGGTGTCAACATACAGTACATATATTTACTTTCGTAGCCGTTGTAAAATTCTGTAGTGCGGGGGGAAAATTGTCACTAGTCGAAAACCTAAATTTTACAGCTGAATGAAAAAATCCATCCTTATGAATAAATTATTGATATTTTTATTTTTTCTTTCACCATTTTTTAAAAGTGTTTCTTTTTCCAATATGATACAGAATCATTATATAAACAAAGGGAATAATAAAACATGAACAAGGAATATAGACTTATCCCACATATCCCCAGCAATACATAATTATGATACAATAACATAACAGTAGATCAATTGAGTCGCCTATTTTCAAAACCAGCTAACTGCACTTTTTTACATCTTGGAAAATCAGCAAAATTCGTTTTAAAGCGGTTAAAAATGTACAAATATGATTCTTAAGAAAAAACAGAGAATAAATTGTTTTGGAAAAGAATGGATATTGGATATATGGTGCACGTGTACATACAGGAAGAAAAGAAGGAAGGAAGGAAGCGTGTAGTTTTATGTAACCATTAAACTAGCATCATTAGCCACGGCCTCCTTTTTACTTGAAATCCGAAGCACAGGACGTGACATTTCACTTCGAAAACTCACATACGTTTAGAGGGAATCGAACCCGATAGAGGCAAGCAGCTTGTACACTGCACCATGAAGCCTTTCTGAAACTACACGGCGTAGCCGTTTGCGTTAAATCGTGCACCAGCTGCAGTAATTTTTTATTTATTTATTGTCATTTCCTTTTTGTTTTCATTTGTAATACGTCTTTTCTATTCGTTTTCTTTTTCTTATTACTCTATTTCCGGTATTTACAGTATATAGTTAAGACGGTACAAACGTCCAGTCCCTGAGAAGATTAAAACCCCCAAGGCCTGGCCGGGAATCGAACCAGGGATACTTCGGACCAAAGCCTAGCCACTGGGCCGGATTCAGGTTCAGATATGAGAAGCTCGAATCCCGCCACTGAGAGCGGCTATCCTGTGGGTGATTATTCCCCAGGATTTCTTCACTCTCCCTCCAGGCAAATGCTGGGAAAGTACAGTAGGCTACATTACTTTAAGTCCCGGGGCACCTATTTCAGCCCTGTCCCTAATAGTTTCACACACTACTGATTATGATTATGATAGGCTATTACTCGCTAAGGAGTATGCTGTCTTCATTGGAACTATAAGACCTCAATGTTTGAGGGTCCTTTGATGACTGTGTGGACCAATCCTGGAGCCGCAAACTCTTCCACAATGTTCACAAAACATAAGTTATATTTCATCCACAACTCGCTGAGGATTGTTCCTTTGAGCGGTCATTCGTACTTTCCTTGCCTGTCGCATATCCACTGAATATCCTCGACGTTCGTGTTCGAAGTGTTGTGGACCTCCGTGAACAAGCCGACGCCATGCTTGTCGGTTTAGAAGCTGCTACAGTCATCACAGAAACACATGACAAGAACACGAGGCTGATGACCAAAGTGTTTCAAAACTCTGAAATGGATTAACAACGAAAACAAAGTAATTATGCTAATTTGGAAATACGATGATATAAAAGTAGGTTAATCTTACAAACTTACTTGAGCAAAACAATTTGTAACAATTATGAAAAGTATAAGCTAAATGGCACTGATATAATCTACATTAGTTGTTGTTGTTTGAGTCTTCAGTCTTTTGACCGGTTTGATGCAGCTTTCCATGCCTCCCTGTCCTGAGCTAATCGTTTCATCTCTACATAGCTACCACACCCTACATCCGAGGCAATCTGTTTAACCTATTCTAACCTTGGTCTACCCCTACAGTTCTTGTCCTCGACCCTTCCTTCCATAACTAAGCTTGCTATTACGGGGTGTCTTAGTATGTGTCCTACCAACCTATCTCTTCTCTTCATTAGCAGTCGCCAGAAACATCTCTTCTCTCCCACTCGTCTTAATACCTCTTCGTTTGTCACTCTATCTACCCATCTGATCTTCATCATTCTCCTGTAACACCATATTTCAAACGCCTCAATTTTCTTCTTTTCTGCTGCACCAATAGTCCAAGTTTCACTTCCTTAGAGCGCCACGCTCCAGACAAAGGCTTTCAAAATGACTTCCTAATACCTAAATCTATATTCGATGTCAACAGATTCCTTTTTTGTAGAAAGGCTTTCCTTGCCTGAGCCAACCTACTTTTTTATATCCTCCTTGCTTCGTGCATCACTGGTTATTTTGCTTCCTAAGTAAAAGAAGTCTCCTACTTCCTTCAGCTTTTCACCTGCCAATTTGATGTCCATAGAGGTTTCTGATTTATTTCCGCTGCATTCCAATATTTTTGTTTTACATTTATTAATTTTTATCATGAATTCATTCCTCAAGACGGAGTCCATACCATTCAAAAACTCATTCAAATCCTCAGGCGTGTTGGCCAAGATGACGATGCCATCAGCAAATCTCAGAGTTGAAATTATTTCTCCTTGAATCTTCACTCCCACTTTATTTTTATTTTTTTCAATTTCCTGCATTGCTTGTTCAATGTAAAGATTGAAAAGTATGGGTGATAAGTTGCAGCCTTGCCTTACACCTTTCTGAATACCAGCTTCTCTCTCATGTCCTTCAGCTCGAATGACTGCTGTCTGGTTTCTGTACAGATTGTAGATCACCCTCTTATCCCTGTACTTTATTCCAATCGTTTTCAAAATGTCAAACAATTTAGTCCAATCAACGTTATCAAAAGCCTTTTCTAAGTCTACAAATAGTTTTAACAAACTAGTTTAAATAATAGAAGTCTACAAATGCCATGAACGTTCTCTTGTCTTTCTTATTCTACCTTCCAAAATCAGCCTAAGACTTAGTACAACTTCCCTCAATCCTACATTTCTCCTGAAACCAAACTGGTCTTCACCCAACTCCCCAGATCTCATTCAACTCAGGAATACTGAAAAATTCCCCACGTGTTTGGAGGATGTACTGTATGCTGCCAAAAACATTGCCCCATGGATGAAACATTATGCCTCCCGCTAATTGCCATTTGCAAGATTTAACTGATCTCTGCATGGCACGTATTGTCGCTCCTTCAGGGTTACCGTTTATAATTTTGTCCAGGAAAAATCTCATTCTCATACATAAATACAACATATTGACCAACGGAATGAACCACATCCTGGAAAGAACAAAGATCCCGACGATTCCTTATTCCTGTTGCCAGTGCACCTACATCACTATCAAATTGTTTTTCTGAGTTTGTCAATACGAGTATTTTGTCATTGCGTGTTTAATAAATTTTGTATGAGGAATGTGTTGAGTTTGTTTGCGTGTTTGTTCAGTATGCCTTCCTTCGGAGGGAAAGTAAGGCCGGCGGTCCCATGTCATAGATTTTTGACATGATAAAGAACCTTCCACTAATTACACTTTGTTTGAAGCAAAATTATAGGTTAGATTTGACTAACGCTCTTAGGTTGCAACGTTCGTCACCAGGAGCTGACTGCGGTGGCATCTAGTAACCAAGTTCAGAACTAGTTGGTCGTTGACGGTGGCGTTTGGTAGCGAAAGTTGTAACTACTTGAAAATTAAATGACTCCAGTCCTTACTTGAATTTAAAAACGATACACACACTAATACAGCCATCACAATTAACACCGGTTATCAGACAGATTCTACATACACTCAAAGCATACGGGGCTACATGACCGCGTTGTCGCAGCCCCAAAAGTAAGGAATCAACCAACCGTGCTTGTTCAGTGTGGAAACTCAGTGGAGAACTTCTCGTGAGTTTCTATATGTTTCTAAATATATTTATTTTTGGAGGGGGGATAGGTTATAGTGCAGAACTGACATTCTGCACCAGCCGCCACAGGTTTCAGCCTTGTAGGCAACGAAAATCCTATTTTATCCAAGGCTTAAAGTTTAACATATTTAGGTAGACTACACTTGGTAGACAAAATGGCCACTAGAATATCTTCCAAAAAAATAATGGGTGTGGGATATTATATGTTGAACAATACCATGCAGATTTAATATATTAGAACTGATGAGATCTCAGATATAAATTAAATAACAATGCGATTCATTTCTTTAAAATAACAAGAAGTTCCGTGACGAACTAAAGAGCCTACTTTTCTTAAAATTTAACATTCATGCCAATCTATATAGACCTATTTAGAAAAATAGCGAAATTAAGTTGATAATATCGAAATTTCTAATTATTTCGAAATATGCCTGTAGGTTGTAGCCTAATAGAGCACTACAGATGGCAGCCCTAATGACTAAATATATTGTTAGTTCCATCTCTTAAGGTACAGAATACAATATTTGGTTGAAGTCCAATGGATAGCATGGACGTTACAAGCAGTTAGACATTGGATCTATCAGCGCGCCTAAAATCATGTTGGGAACAATGTCATGCATGCGTTGGTCAGAAATAATCTGAAATATTATAATCTCTTGTTGTGCCAATTTTGGATGAAATCCATTTGTTAGTATAGAAGTTACATGTATTTTAAAATTGGACCTATCAGCAGGCTTAGAGTCATGTTGGCAGCACTGACGTTTATTAGTTTCTCCTAATTCATCTAGAATGTTAGGTACTATACGTGTGCAAATTTTAGAGCAGTTGGCTTACATATTTTCTGATATATTAATATTTGGGTAATAAAATAGAGACAGCCATTATTAACTATTGGCAGCCCTGGTTGTTCTTAGAATTAAAACATAGTCATATCTGTTATGGTACACATAGCACATACGAAATTTGGTTGTAATCCAATCGATAGTATAGAAGTTACTTGTATTTAAATTTGGTCCTATCAGCTGGCTTAGAATCATATTGGTAGCACTGACGTACATAAGTTACTCCAAATTAATGTAGAATGTCAGGTACTATACGTGTGCATAGTTTAAAGCTGTCGGCTTGCATACTTTCAGATATATTGGTATTTGGATAAAAGAATATAGAGAAAATTTATTGACAGTTTGCAACCCTGATGGCTCTTAAGAATACGCTCAGTCATATCTGTTTATGTACGCATATCACATACAAAATTAGGTTGAAATCCAATTGATAGTTTAGAAGTTATATGCATTTAAAAACAGGACCTATCAGTAGGCTTAGAATCATTTTGGCAACACTGCCATGTATGGCCTCCTGAAAATTAAACTGAAGTATTATTATCTATATGTGTGCCAATTTTGGAATCGTTCTCATGGATACATTCCATGATATCCAACATGGACCTCAAATTACAATTGCGATTTTTCACCAGTTGGTAGCCCTGAGATTATTTTCATGTGTGACATTGAGATATCCCGGTATAGATCTTTACTCATACCAAATTTGGTTTCGATTGCTGCTGCTATTTAGGAGTTGATAGGGGGGGGGGGACACACAGACAGACAGACAGACAGACAGACATTTTCCCGGATCGATCTCATAAGTCTACTTTTTCCTCATTTTTGCAAAATGTGAAAAGTAGGCTAATAATGTTAATATTATCCATATTTTTGGGATTATGCCGTGTGAAATAATAACAAGAAGTTCCGTGACGAACTAAAGAGCCTACTTTTCTTAAAATTTAAGATTCATGCCAATGATTAATCTATATGGATCTATCTAGAATAATGACGAAATTAAGTTGGTAATATAGAAATTTCTAATTAGTTCGAAATACTGTAGGATACCTGGCATAATGTAGCCTAATAGGGGACTACAGTTGGCAGCCCTGGTGACTGAATATATTCTTAGTTCCATCTCTTAAGGTACAGAATACAAAATTTGGTTGAAGTCCAATGGATATCATGGACGTTACATGCAGTTAAACATTGGATCTAACAGCGCGCGTTAATTCATGTTGGCAACAATGACACACATGTATTGGTCAGAAATAATCTGAAATAATATGATCTATTGTTGTGTCAATTTTGAATGAAATCCATTAGTTAGCATAGAAGTTGCATGCATTTTAAAATTGGACCTATCAGCAGGCTTAGAATCATGTTAGCAGCACTGACGTATATTAGTTACTCCAAATTAATTTAGAATGTCAGGTACTATACGTATGCAACATTTAGAGCTATTGGCTTGCATACTTTCTGATATATTGATATTAGGGTAACAAAAATAGAGAAAGCCTTTATTAACAGTTGGCAGCCCTGGTTACTCTTGAGAGTCGGCATAGTCATATCTGTTATGGTGCACATAGCACACACGAAATTTGGTTGAAATCCAAATGGTAGTATAGAAGTTGCATGTATTTAAAGTTGGACCTCTCAGCAGGCTTAGAATCATGTTGTTAGTACTGACGTATATAAGTAACTCCAAATTAATATAGAATGTCGGCTTGCATACTTTCTGATATATGGGTATTTGGATAAAAATATTGAGAGCATTTATTAACAGTTGGCAGCCCTGGTGGCTCTTAAGAATACGCTCAGTCATATATGTGTATGTACACATAGCACATACGAAATTTGGTTGCAATCCAATTGATAGTGTAGAAGTTATATGCATTTAAAATTTGGACCTATCAGCAGGCTTATAATCATTTTGGCAACACTGGCATGTATGACCTCCTGGAAATTAAACTGCAATATTATTATCCATTCGTGAGCCAATTCTGAAATAGCTCCCATTCATACCTTCCAATATCCAACATGGAGCTCAAATTTCAATTGCGACTTTTCAGCAGTTGGTAGCACTGACATCATTTTCAAATATGGCCGTGAGATATTCAGGTATAGGTCTTTACTCTTACCAAATTTTGTTTCGATTGCTGCAGCCGTTTAGGAGTTGATAGGGGGGACACACACACAGCCAGACAGACAGGCAGACAGATCTCATAAGTCTACTTTTTCCTCATTTTTGCAAAATATGAAAAGTAGGCTAAAAATTGTAGTGATAGAAGCCAGTTTTCAGTATTGCCTAATTCTAATAAATAAAGGATCTGAGGATGAACGTGTGACGTTCGAAATATGTCATCCAATTAAGTAGGTATTTGTGCATAAAGAGTGAGTTAGTTTGTAGGGTACGGTATGTAAACACTTGTATCCCGCCTAATGTAATTGGACACGATTCGTGTTGACCGGCCGTGTTATTACGATAAAAGCCAAATTTTCAATGTTTGTTACTCCTCTAAGCAACAGATCTGCCCTACTGGCATTAATTGTGCATGAAGAGTAAGCTGTGTAAGTTTCATACTTATTACCGTCTTACTTTCCAAGAAACTTGCACCGGTACCTAAAGCTAAAGACAGTCACATTAAGATAACTTCAATTCAAAAGTTAAGAAACTATAATTTTATTCTTCGTTACCGTCACAACTAGAGGTGACGACCTGTCACGCGATCACTGGAAGTAAGTATTTTGTATTTTAAAAAAATAACAAACTGGTTTTTATAAAACGAACGTAGCCTACATTTATTCAGTAATGTGTGCGTAATCAGGTTAAACAATTAAAAAAAACACAGATTTGACACTTCTAGGCTACTTGGTCACCTTAAGACAATAATAAATTACCACACAATGTACTAATAAATAAGTCCAAGGAGTCCATCAAATATCTTCAGAGATTGAAGAATTCTCGTTTGCATGCCTGCAGCTACTGGAAGTTCCAATAACCTCTTTCGTTTCGGTATTTTAGAAATGCACAGATGTTTTGAGTGGGTCCAACCCTATCAGAGGTCGGGAATTCAAAGATTCTTCCTCCTCATTATAATGTGGTCAGTGTGATGATACTGATCTGATCTACTTCGTGGTCACGGTCGGCACCACACACGAATTAATGATTGTAATTTCAATATTATTACACTTGCTGACATTAAAGTCAGCCATAAACACTGAGAAGAATTTTCGTTCGCGTGTTTATTGCAACTATCCTCAACCTGGACAACCATCCCAATGTTAATCACATCTCCAGAACAACTTTTACAGATCTATACGGGCAGTTCAAACTGATCGGGGTAGCCAAGGTCATGGGGTCAGGCTGCCCCAGACTCGGTAGGTAGGCTAATTGGGTTCAACCCCCATCGTCGTCCGTCCTTGAAGTGTTATTCCGTAATTTCCCATTTTCAACTGTGGACAAATACCTGGATAGTACCTTCTAATAGGCCACCACCCCAGGGGCTCATGACTAGTATAATAATAAAGCCATTGGTTTTACATCCCTTTTAATAACCGGGGCTTTTAGAAACGCCGGGGTACCGAAATTTTGCTCCGAAGGGGATCTTTAACGTGCCAGTAAATCTACTGACTCGGCTCCGTCGTATTTGCACACCCTCAAATGCCAACTGGATGTGTCAGGATTCAATCCTGCAACCTTGGACACAGCACGCAAGAACGTTACTGAGCCACGCAGCCAGCCTAATCACTAGTGTGACGTAGGTTGGCGACCACGGGACCCCAGTTGATTCCGACATTGCTTCCACTAACTTGTTCCGGACTCTTCTCTGTTTTCTTTCCTGTTGACCTTCCTTGATCAACACTTGTTCTCTTCCAAACCCGACGGTATTAGGGTATTGAGGCCTAGGAAGTCTTTTAATTTCCTGCCTTCATTGGCCCGTGTCTCATATTTCCTAATCCCTTATTATTCGAGGGGTCAGATCTCTTGTTTCTCTCTTCATGATGTCTCCTGCCTTCTGCTCAAGACCCTAAAGGAGGCGGGGTGTATGTATCCCCACCACTTATAGTGCACTCTGTACAGTATAGTACTACACCCTGAAGGGCTCACGGCTTGTGAGTTCGGGAGTTAGCGACCCCGAGGTATTCGCTAGCTGGGTCCGGTTTTCCCCTTTCTTTCCCTTGCCTTTGGGGTGAACTCTCTCCTCTTTCTCTTTCTCTTTCATATCTGCCTTCATTGGCTCTCCTCCCTTCCAAGTCCCTCAATTCTCATTCTTCGAGGGTTGAGGGCATTTTTTTTCATCCTGTCTTGTATTTACCTTTCTTCTTTTACATTTATTCTTCTAGTACTGTGTATAAATCTGTAGTAGATTTTAGTTATAATATCCATTACATTTTTTCATCGGCACTGTCACCCATACCATTTGGGGCCGATAACCTAGATGCTAGGGCCCTTAAATCATCATCATTATCATCATCTAATAGGCCACGGCCAGATTTTGTTTAATTCAAATTCATTGATCTCTACATACAGTAGTATAAAACAAAGACCCCGATTCTTGGATGTAACGGGTAATCTCTAAAACTACTGGATGGATTTTGATGCAGTTTTCACCATTTTGTAAAGGATTTCTCGAGGAAGGTTTCTGTAGAAAAACATTTATTTATAACCAGAAGAAGCCGATCAGTAACGATTTCATAGAATACAATCGAAGAAAATCCTGCTGCCTTTTAAGCTTACGATGGGCAAACCGTTAAAAATATCTGTAAAACTTACTATGAGTGTAAGAATTGTTCAGCAAGAAAAGTTGTACAAAAAGGTTCGCGACATCTTATCTCTATCTTTAATACTTCACCGAATATAAGTGTTTTTACGTTTTCATTTCTTGCAACAATCTCCATTCAGTGGAAATTTAAACTATTAGCTTCGGAGCGAGCCTATCACCCCAGCTTCGGCCAGCATCAAACTGTCGAGTCGTGTCGAGTTAAGACTTCAGAGAAGAGTATATGTGTTTGTAGTTTCGCTGTTCACCTCGGCTTTTCTGAATTGCGTCTGGGACCTGCCGTCCGTGCGCCTTTTAAGCTTACGCTAGGTAAACCGTTAAAGATACCGGGTGAAGCCAGGATGGGTTGCTAGTTATGACTATAAGTTATTATTATTATTATTGTTACCATCGTCCTTGAAATATTCGTGCAAACCTTCCACCAACACCTTCTTAGACCACTGTCAAAGAGCGGCTTCGGTGGCGTAGTTGGTAGCATGCTGACCTTCTATGCCCAAAATCGCGGGTTCAAACCCGGCCGAAGTCATCGGATTTTTAATAGCGTTAAAAATCCCTCAGTATGCCTTCCTTCGGAGGGGAAGTAAAGCCGGCGGCCCCATGTCACAGATTTATGGCATGATAAGGAATCTTTCCCTAATTACACTTGTGTGAATCTAAATTATAGGTTATATTTGACAACGCTCTTAGGTCCCAACGTTCGTCGCCAGGAGCTGACTGCAATGGCATCTAGTAACAAAGTTCAGAACTAGTTGGTCGTTGACGATGGCGTTTGGTAGCAAAAGTTGGAACTACTTGAAAATCGAATGTATGCAGTCCTTACTTGAATTGAAAACAGATCACACACACTATTACAGTCATCACAATTACCACCGGTTATCAGACAGATTCTACACACACCCAAAGTACACGGGGCTACATGACCGCGTTGTCACAGCCCCTAAACTGAGGAACCAACCAACCAACTACTGTCTAAGCCTACAGATTCAATCTGGTAGGCCTTGTGCTGGTGTAGGAGCAGATGACCTCGATATTTACTTTTTCATGATTTGAAGAAAACCGTCATCTTCTTTTGCTCCAATTTCTGTGCATGAGCTTCTGCCACAAAGTTTCCAAGTTTCCGCATTCAGTAATGTATGTAACAAATTGCACGGTAAAAGCGCGTGAATGTTCGAGATGAAGAACAAGTTTAAGTGCCAGCGATATAACTTTAGCTTCGAGATAGTGAAACATTCGAGTTATAGAAATTCGAATTAAGGAGAAATATATTTATAAATTATAGGATGTTTAAAACTCAGCAATTCTTCTAGGTTTGTGGCGTGTCTTGTGTGGGGTTTCGCCTAGAACACCAAGCTGGCTCATCGGCGGGCTCTTGGTGTACCCGCCCGGACCCCCACAGGAGTAACGAACTGCGCGCCACCTCCCTTTATATTAGGTGCAACTGAACCACTTGACTGCGAGAACTAAAAGCTCAAGCAGCCTTGACCTCCCTATGAAGGCTTCCAAAAAGATGGTATATTGGCTTCCACGGCCAGTTAATTAAAACTCAGCAATTCTTCTAGGTTTGTGCCGTGTCTTGTGAGGGGTTTCGCCTAGGACACCAAGTTGGCTCATCGGTGGGCTCTTGGTGTCCCCGCCAGGACCCCCTCAGGAGTAACGAACTGCGCGCCACCTCCCTTTATATTAGGTGCAACTGCACCACTTGACTGCGAGAACTAAAAGCTCAAGCAGCCTTACCTCCCTATGAAGGCTTCCAAAAAGATGGTATATAGGCTTTCACGGCCAGTGAATTAAAACTCAGCAATTCTTCTAGGTTTGTGCCGTGTCTTGTGTGGGGTTTCGCCTAGGACACCAAGCTGGCTCATCGGCGGGCTCTTGGTGTCCCAGCCCGGGCCCCCACAGGAGTAACGAACTGCGCGCCATCTCCCTTTATATTGTTGTACCCCTAGGGTACGCCTCCATCATCCCCTAACACTAATACCCCCGAAAAAACAAATGCCACACACCTACTTCAAAAACCTACAAATACATTTACAAAATTATACATCCAATAACTTATCACCTCCATGAACTCAAGTAGCCTCGTGTCCCAGCCAACGACCCCAGAGAGAGCTATGACATGGGAGAAATGTGCGAATTCCACAAACGCAGCGCGACGCTTCTATAAAAACACCGGGAGGCCATGCCTCCGGATCAGTCTGTCTCAGTGTTACCTACGTGCCGAATCGCTGCTGGAAGCCGAAGGGTAAGTGTCTCAAGCGATCACTACACACACATTCAACTACACTCCCATCCCCCTGTGCTTGGATTGTAATAATTATTTATTTTTATTAACTGCACTGCTAATTATCAGAGTACTTCAAATTCGAAGTACTCATTAAATTCAAACATAATAGAAGTCACTGGTCTTTTCCTTTATTTAATTAGCTGGCAAGATCCTACCTACTTAGCTTCCCCGATAGGTAGGATCTAGTATTAGCATTAACATTTAATTGTTTCGTGACGTCAGCAGAGCGTCACAGCATAGCGCTGACAGTAGCAGGCTCACTCCTAGCTCGCCTGCTTACGACTTACCTCAGACCGCGCATAGAGTACTAATTAAACTACCCTTCCTTCCACACTCACACCCTGAACTACCCCGCCAAGCAATACATTGGGGAGTTCTCCTTGCAGGTCGTACTGACGATCTCAAGCCACTAACTAATCACCACCTCTTACACGTAATTGCCAAGCGTCTCCCCTAAACGCACTTATTTCATCCCTTAGGTTAATTCTTTGTAGAGGCTACCCTCTCAGGTACCTTAGAATATTAGGTGCAACTACACCACTTGACTGCGAGAACTAAAAGCTCAAGCAGCCTTAACCTCCCTATGAAGGCTTCCAAAAATATGGTATATTGGCTTTCACCGCCTGTGAATTAAAACTCAGCAATTCTTCTAGGTTTGTGCCGTGTCTTGTGTGGGGTTTCGCCTAGGACACCAAACTGGCTCATAGGCGGGCTCTTGGTGTCCCCGCCGGACCCCCACAGGAGTAACGAACTGCGCGCCACCTCCCTTTATATTAGGTGCAACTGCACCACTTGACTGCGAGAACTAAAAGCTCAAGCAGCCTTAACCTCCCTATGAAGGCTTCCAAAAAGATGGTATATTGGCTTTCACGGCCAGTGAATTAAAACTCAGCAATTCCTCTAGGTTTGTGCCGTGTCTTGTTTGTTTGGAAAAAAATAATTACAAACAATTATCGAAAATTCGAGTATTAGAGCTTCGAGATATCGAAAAATTCGAATGATTAAAATTCGAATTAAACAGAAAAATACACGTAATTATAGGACGTTTGTTCGGGAAATAATAATTTACTACAAATAATCGAAAATTTCAGTAATTGACCTTCGATATATCGAGTTTCGACTCCAGTGTATATGGTTGTATGAAGACATTATTCCCAGACTATATTTGGACTATCAACACACCTGAAATCCCCTTAAGCCAATATCACAATTGTCAAATAATAATTTGAACACATCTGTATTTGTCAGATGTGTGCGGACGACACTAACCTTTGGCAATGCAGTGAGTATCAACTGTGAATACTAATTTTATGTACTGATATCCTGGCGCCCTTGTCAGATACAATCAGAAGAGTCTCGGCTTTATCGGATGAGAGTTCAAATATGGCCATGATCTAACATTCATAAAGGATACCCTCAATCCCACGCCCGGCGTGCTTTACATAATGTAAGAAGTAGCGGCAATTTGTATGCCTTTCAATAGTAGCTTCGTCCTGCCATTTATATCTGTTTCTGCAGAGCAACTGACATCTAGCGGTGAAATCGTGAAATCTTCACATGAGGGGAATATCATTCTCTTTGGATAATCCTCAGTTCCTTCTTCGGAGACGTACAAAAAGATTTCTGTTCTGTTTTTATATTGAATGGGGATAGTAAAATACAAAGAATAAGCTACCTGCTCCAGCGGACATTCAATTAATTAGAAGACATGCCTGGAATCACTGGAGTAACTACGGGTGTTGATCAGGGGGCCAATTCCCCCAGAGCCAAACAATAAAAATATGAAATTTGTTGAAAAATGCGTGTACGTTAACCATTTTAAATTGGTAACAAATTTATCTATATTGACTGATGGTAGACTAATAAGTAATTGTGTAATCCGCCTTGTCAATACTAAGAAATGATGTTTAATAAAATATTTTAAACGTACACTAGAAGACCCGTGCTGCTCCGCAGCATTCACTTCAATCCTACAGCACTTCTGTCCATATGACATTTGCATGTGTTCATGCTAGTGACGTGAACAGACATTTAACGTACCGTCGCTTTTGGGTAAATGATGAAGTAGACTTATGAGATCAAATATCCTCTGTGTGTGTGTGTGTGTGTGTGTGTGGCACTATTTACCCAGCGTAAGCTTAAAAGGCGCACGGACGTCAGGTTCCAGACGCAATTCTGAAATGCCGAGGTGAACAGCTAACTCCAAACACATAAGCTATACTCTTCTCTGAAGTACGTGGGTTGGCGACCACGGGACCCCAACTGAGTCCGGCATTGCTTCCACTTACTTGTGCCGGGCTCCTCTCCGTCTTCTTTCCTGTCGACATCCCTTGGTCAACTCTTGTTCTTTTCCGACCCCGACGGTATTAGGGTATCCAAGGCCTAGGGAGTCTTTCACTTTCCTGCCTTAATTGGCCCTTGTCTCATCTTTCCTGATCCCTCCTTCTTCGAGGGGTCAGACCTCTTGTTTTCTTTTCATTATATTTCCTTTACTCTTTAAGATCCCGCACTGTTTTTGTTAATTGGCTCCCGTGTATCTAAATTCCATTGAGCGATTTATTTTGCATCCTCACTCCATTTTGTTGGTGCTTTCAGACTACGTTACATTTTTAAGTCTTTTCGATCTACAGTAAATTGCATTTTGCTAGTGTTTTCAACCTCGATTGCATTTTGTAAGGATCGACAATCTAAATTGTCTTTTAGTCAGTCTTTCAATATAGGGGATGGGACTTTTGTGAGTATTTTGAATCTAAATTGCATTTTGTATGGTGGTCATTTTGCAGGTATTTTGATTCTCAAATGCATTTTGTGGGTATTTTGAAACTAAATTACATTTTGTAAGTATTTTAAATCTAAATTGCATTCTGTAAGTATTGTCCATCCAATTGAGTAGTTTGAATCTACCATGCATTTTGTAAGCATTTTCAATTTCAACTGCATTTTGTAAGTATTTTGAATTTCAATTGCTCTGCGTTTTTTTTTTGAATCTGAAATGCGCTTGTTTCAATCTAAATTGCAATGTGTATTTTCAATTTCAATTGCATTTTGTAAGTATTTTGAACCTCAATTGCATTTTGTACGTATTTTCAATCTCATTTGCATTTTGTAAGTATTTTTCAATCTATTCCGTTTGTGAGTATTTTCGTTCTAAATTCCCTTTTGTAAGTATTACTGCTCTCCATTTTGTGAGTAGTTTCAATCTGAGTTCCTTTTTGTAACTATTTTCTTCTCACTTAATTTTCGTTCTGGTTTCCACTTCATTGTCATTTTCGCTATCACCCAGACCATTAGGGGCCGATAACCTAAATGTTAGGCCCCTTAAATCAACAATTATCATCATCATCTCTGAAGTATTAAGTCGACACGACGCGACAGTTTGATGCTGGCTGAAGGTAGGGTGATAGGTAACTGGCAAGCTCGTAATCTCACTCTGAAGTTAGTAATTTAAATTTCCATTGAATGGAGATTGCTTGAAGAAATGAAAACGGAAAAACACTTACAGTGGTCGATGTGGGAGCTGTCGCGATCTTTCCTGCAGAACTTTTCGTGCTGAACAATTCTCAGAGTATATCTACATTTTTAACGGTTTACCCATAAAATGTCATAAATATTTTTTCTACCTAATCCTTCATCTTAATCGAGAACTCCTTCACATCGCATAAATCGCATAAAAATCCACCAAGTTGCTCTCGAGATTACCCGTTACATCCAAGAATTGGGAACTTTTGCTTTATACTAAGTAGATAGAGATATCCACACAATTTAATGCTACAGCGGTACAATTTGGTGATCTGTCTACTTATGATACCAATGGTATACATTTAAAATAAAAGATGGGTCTCTTATTTTTGAATTTTGAGATGCACTGTAACTATTGGGTAACATAATTATAAAAGTATGCAAAATAATAGAATTAAATAAAATAATTTTAATAAGTCATAATTTCTTTTATTCAAAGTCATTTTATTGACCAACTTCTTTTGTTATCCTACTTAGTAGTGTTTCCTCTCCCGTGGAATTACACCTTTTGCCATAAGGAATTGCGTCTGGAAACTTTCAGATTATTGGATTCCGAGGGATATGTGAGCTGGGTCCGCTTTCAATTTTTCATTGACTTTAGAATTTAAGTGAGGTGATTTCAATGAATAGTTCATGAATCTTTGAATAGTTCAATAGCGTTCATCAGTTAAAAGACCCCAAATCCCTCTGCTCTAAATTCACACGTAAAGTAGAGTGAAGTGATAAAAACGAAACGTGTGGCATCTTGCATTTGCAAGGCTCCTCTGTCAGTTGAAATTCTAAAAAATCATTTTAATTTGAGTTTCTTAAATTAAAATATAATTAGGAGTCTTGGTTAAACATTTGAAGTAATTTCATCGCCTTGTAAACATAGACCTACTTAGTGCATTAAACCGTGAAAAGTAAAAATGCAATTTTGGAAAACTGACATCGAATCTAATAATTTGCACACCTCTGTAAAGACAGCTATCGCCTCCACCACTACGGATAGAATAGTGAGTCAAGGAGATTGATGAGAAATGAAAAGATAACTCACACAGAAGGAATTAATATTTATTAAGCTGTAAATTTGATAGAATATATCTTAGTTATAGAACTGAGGGAATGAAAGAACAGGATGTAGGATAGTAATCACCGATTTAGGACAATAGCACTTTTTTTTACCATTACCACAGGACAGTTATCGTATTAGGGATTCGGACGTCCTTGTATAATTGTTATTTAATCTGTGCCCCGTCTGCTGAGGTCTGTGCTCCTCCGCAACATTCGTTTCAACATTCTAATAGTACTTCCTTCCATACGACATTTGCTGTTCGCTTGCCTTTTGGTTCTATTTGAACTTTGACGTCACGAAAGGATTTTGCTCGCGATAGTGCGACATACAGTTGTCCGAGGCTAAACACCGGTTGAGGTAGATAAATGCCTACTTGATCTAGTGTTTGACCTTGAGCTTTATTGATAGTTATACAAAAAGCCAAACGTACTGGAAACTGCCCCCTTTTGAAGGAAAATGGCATAGAAGTATCTGATGGCGTGAGGTCAAGACGAGGAAGTAGAACATTGTTTCCAACATTTACGCCAGTAATAATTTCCAGGTGTAAGCAATTGTCATGCATCTTCCGAACCAACAGTCAAGTACCGTTCAACAGACCTTGGGTAACATTAATATTTCTCAACAAAATCACAATAGAGCCTTCTTTTAGTCGAAGGATATGAGGTGGCAATCTACTTATGTCTAAGCTGTCTAAAAATTCTGTTGGGAATTGTAGAAGTTCACTCTCATCTTCAGTAATTAAATTATTCACACTGATGTAAGTTCTCGATGATCCTGGGATTAGCTCTAAAACTTTGTCATTGATTTCTTTACAGTGTTCATTTTTAGATGCTAAAATCGCAATTTTTGAAAAGCGTGAAATATCTTTCAGTGTGGAAACTTCGTTTCCATCTATTTCAGTGATGATATCAGTTTTAGCAATGATGGAGGGTGGTTAGTCGACTAATTCTGAAATTTCTCCATCGACGTGAGGGTATTCACCGTTACCAATTTGTATCAAGAAGTTTGCAAAGTCACGTTGATCTATATCCGCTCGCATATGTTTGTTGAGTTTAAAAATTTTGAATAATGGCCACAAAGAAGAGAACCTTACTGACATTTGGACTGAAGCTGCTCTAGATGCGTGAGGCACAACAGGCAATACCTGCCTGAAATCTCCACCTAAGATGATAACTTTTCCTCCGAAAGGCACGTCGTTATTCATGATGTCCTTGAGCAGCCGATTTACACACATCAATGCGTGCTTATTAGCCATAGGGGCTTCATCCCAAATGATAAGTTTTGCTGAACGAATATAAAAAGCTTCCTTGCTGTTAACTTTTATTCCTGACACTGAACTTTCACGTAAATGTAGAGGTAACTTGAACTGGCTGTGTACAGTGCGCCCCTGAGGTAGTAACATTGCTGCAATACCAGTCCATGCAACAGAAACTACATTTATCCCCAAATTTGTGCAACTGTGAATCAAGCATTGGTAAAGAAATGTTTTCCCGGTGCCCCCTGGACCGTCAATGAAATATGCATTACTCATCCTTTCATTGCCGTTTTGTACTAACCCCAAAATTTCTGTAATTATAGCCGTTTGGTTTTCATTTGCTTGGTTTATCATCCGACTTAATTGATCTTCATTAAATTTTGGATAATTCATTGGTAAATTTGTCCGAGGGAAATTATCAATAATAGCTGGCAATTCGAGAGAAGTAATGGGAAGACCATGGAGCTTTAATGTATTAGAAATATGTATAAGAGTGAACTGATATGCAATGTTAGGTTCGTGAAACTGCAGATAATCTTCTGATAATGAATTCTTGAAAATGTCTCATAACTATCTTACATTTGAAGGGGTCTGAAAGATACATATGTAAGAAAACAGTTGTCGTAACTGAGAAGGCATCTGAAATTGTGACGCTTCTGCCAAACAACGCTGCCATTCATAATCATCATACAGCAAACCTCGCTCCTTAGCTGTTTCTTTAAAAGTAGAATAGACAACGGTTTTGTATGTTCGTAGATCCTGGAAGCTGGTAGCACCAATGACGTGAAGCAATAACAGGCGTAAATAATACCTTTCAGTTTCTGTAGGCGAAACATTATACATTCTGCCTATAGTTTTTGAAACATTTTTTCTTTTTTGCCACTGGCAGTTGCTCTTATTCCAGACGTAATGTACTGGTATTTCAGGATATATATACGGACTTATGGCTTTCGAATCTTGATTTAACTTGAACCACGCTTGTAATTCCGTGTTGCGCAACTGTGCTTGAAATAAAATATCAGGAGCGTTATAATTTTTTAAATAGATATTTTGCAAATTTGGCAAGTGAACTGGTAATCACACGATATAATGTGACTGTGCATGCATGTGAAAAGAAAATATCCTGTATGCGGCTTCTGTTGGACCAACATATCTAGCATTTAGAAAAGAAGTAATTTCATCGTAGTTCACCGTTTCGCCTTCAGGACATATTTTAACATTGCAGCAGTCATAACCTTTATACACATACTTGTGGATGTATTTAACACTCCGAACACTCGAGCATATTTCAACATTAATATGAGCTTGAAAGTAAAGTAAATGAAATGGATTGTAGGGAACAATGAATCGACTATCGATTTCAATGTCAATACCTCGAATTGTTTTTACAATAATCCGTCCATTATTTCTTCTCCTATACGAAGGATAACCATTGGCGTTATCTTTGGTCTCTTCCTGAAACTGTTTAGGGAAATTTTTCTTGCATACGCCATATTTCATACAGACTGAAGAAGGATTCAAAGATCCGCAAGGAACATGTACCACATGACGCCTTACCAACTCGTATAGCGCTTCATCCTTGATATCTGGTATTTCGGCTGACACCACACTGTCAATGTCAGAAATTTCTCGAAACTTACTATCTTCCGTTAACGTTAATAGTAAATGGATGTGCGGGAGACCTCGTTTTTGAAATTCCACTGTATATAGTGTGCCCTTTTAGCATGAAATATGCAAATCACAGTATGCCAGCAATGCTCAAATCGGGATTTTCGGGGTTATGGTATGTTCTCCCACTCTGTAACTTACACATTTTGGATTAAATAGAGGATACACTTCCAAAATAAATAAACAAAACAACTCCCACTATAAAACATTTAATTAACCAAATATATGGCGCTACAACAAATTAAACAAATAAAATACTGACCCAATTCTAACTTGTTCAGAGTGAACAAGGAATAGATAATAAAACAAAGGTTAAATCATAATAAATGGTTTTCATAAACCAACAAACTTATATTTCTTTTCACTTCCATATAGTGTCCTTTTAAAATTCAATACCATCAAGAGCTCCAATAGGCTCGATACTTTCCAATATAAACTGTGTTATCATTATACTACACATCACTTCCTATTATATGAGTATTTTATAATTAAACAATATATAATTCTTATTAAAGTACTATTACTCAATTACTTAAACTTTGGGCTTTCACAAAAATTCTCATGTTACCATCTCTCTCAAGTCAACAATTCACTACAGTGATCGGGAAAACATTTGCGTACTCCCGAGTTATAGAAGACTAGTTGAACAAGTCAAAATTTAAGATCACTCCCGGAATCTAATTGTCTTCCCTCAACTCGTGAATCACTACATCATAATTATAACATTACATTAGGGATTTATTATTATCTGTCTTAGAAGACCATTAACTCACAAGAAAGCAACGATCTGAACTTGCAAGCGGTAATCTTCATCTACAAGAACCTCGGTTCGAAGCCCGGGTCGTTAAACAAACTCTAAACACTCTGGTGTACTATAACTTCAAAACAGACGGCTCACAGACCTACCGCACTTCCGTTTATGGTGAGGTCTGGCCTATGCCACTTAGCGTGATTTATTGTTGGGGAGCAGGAACATTACGGTCAGACTCGCAAGAGGCGAGCTACCCTCCGCTTTCATACAGCTTTTTCTTAAATGCAGTTCTATGAACAAACAAGGCTTTTCATTCACTTATTTTAACAACTTATTTAGGTTCATTAGACCATTCTCGTAACCTTGGCAGTTATTAATTATGAAGTATCCTCATTGGTGGGTAAGAGTAATTCAATACAACATCAAATATTTAGGGGCTTCAACGATAGACGAATCTAGGTTCGACTCTTTCAACTGCCTCGGGAACCATACCCCATACTGGAGGACTTATACAATTGCGACTTAGGGTGGCCTTTTTGCCTTGAACCTGCGCTCATAATACAATTATTTCGCTCCCTTTTATAATACAACACACTCAACGGCCTCGTGATCACATCACTATTTGGAGGACTTACTATAGCTCAATTACCACGACCAACTGCCCTCATAATTAATTTACCAAGTATATTTAACGCATTCCTAGCGTGACAAAATTCTTTAATGCGCTTCACAGCGTTTACATATTATTGAGCCAAATTGCCTTCAATGAACTGATAAATTCAAAAATCACCATTTGATTATACATCTCAATTTCATATTAATCCTCTCCCGTGCAATAATCGCTTTATCTTAAGAACATGTGTTCACAACATGTATTTATTCTTTTAAAGGAGCTCAAAAGCTACTACTTTCCTAAATTCATCATAATCTTTACTCATTTATATCATTGTTATTATTATTATTATTACGCTTGCTTTCACATAATTAAATCATTAATCAAATACTCTGATATTTTATTTCATACATTTCCCCTAAGGGATTTATTCATTTCACAGAATTATTTTATACTTTCTCAATTTTTATTGTTCAGATCGCGCTATTATTCTGTTATTTGTTATTCAAAAACATCCCTATTTTCTCATCCTCAGGTGGATTGTACACAAATATTCCCCAACACATAACATAATGAAACGGTTACTCACATGAGGTCACGGTCACCGACCGTATTTTCCAGCGATGTTACATTTTCGCCCACTTAATGTGTTTAAGCCATCTTGATTAATCCCATTTCACACAATGACATTTCTTGATACACATACACAATATTTACCTTATACACTGGTAACATTTTGAACACAATTCTGTATTCTTTTATCATACGCAAATAAATTCACTAAAAATTATTACACTAACACAAATTTTCTATATTTACAATACACTGCTTTTAATCACTGAGGCTTTGATTTTGCCTTACACACGTGATTTCTTCTTCCCGTTTCCAAGGGTGAAATTCTTAGATGTCGGCTCCCTATCTGGCCAGATGTTGAAAGTCTCGATCAATCTACCCCTCCCTGGAACGGCTATTCTTCAAATCTGGTTTCCTGACTATTCGGCTTCTATTTTTACTAGCTCGAAGTCGTTTCTTTCTAGACACTATTTAATTTGTCTAGATAAAGTCTATCTTGTTTACGGCACCTTGAATACTTTATCGGTGACCTATGATTCTCTAGCATTTACTGCTATTCCTTAGTTTCGTAGCTTAATGCGTTTACTGTTTGTTTGTCTCCTGTTAGACAACGTCTTGGATTAACTTTTCCCTTCTTATTTTCTTCGCTCTAGTCCCTATCTTATCGATACTCTAGGCGTTATTTATTTCGTCCGACCCTGATCGGGTTCCTTAACTTTGCTGGAAATGTATGTTTCACGATCTTTGGTACTTCAAAACGTTACGATACTTTCAGTCGTTTAACTGAACTGTTATTTGAAGACCTATCGCCTGTTCTTTAAGTTCGCAGCCTAACTTGACTGATACTGAACTTTTCACTATAAAGACTGACGCTTGCTGAACTAAATCCTGTACTAGGATTTTCCTAAGTCTTCACATGGCGATACTATGATGATACTTGATGCTTCCTCGTGCAGCGTCTCGGCGCTCACGGAACTGAATATCTTTGATGCATCACCTCCGCTCAGGGAGTGCTCGTAGACTGCATTTGTGACACAGTGACGCCCCTCGGGCCGTCTGAAAACTGCATATACGATGTGATGCAGCACCTCTGCACGAGGTCTGTTCTAAACTGCATTTGGTGATGCTCCAACGTCACGCCCCCCTGGGCTGACTAATCTGCATGATTGGTCTGGCTCTGCCAGGACTTTTATACTTTTTGGCTAAAAAAAGATAAAATCCTCGTCTTTTTCATAACTAACTTTTGAAGCAATAGTCGCACACTATTGAAAATTATATCTCTGGAAAGCTCGTTTTCTAAACGTAAACTGACTTCTTTGCACATGAAAATCGATCGTACAATTCTGAGATATTAAATAATTTTTGTTCTTCAGATACGTGGGCGTTGAGTTGATTTTTAATCCCCACCTCCTCGGGTCTCGGGGAACTTTTAATTACGTAATGCCGCATTTGCACTTCTTTCCTGGGCAATTATTAAAACCTTTTTCTCCACACAAAAATCTCTATTCCGAAATGATTCTCAATGATGTATTTCTTTTCTTACCTTTATGCTCGCAAATGGCTTAAATCTAATTATTCTTCCTCTTGCACAACTGCGAGGATGCCATTTTACTGCAACGTAAGCTCAATTTCCGAAACCTTCTCTCGCTCACTCCGAACGGAAAGTTCCTCTCGTTCTAATTATAGCCATGATCGCTCCTTATCGGTGCGTCACGCGTGATATCATTTCCTGGAGCCACCTGGGCTCTTACTCTTGCACAAGATTAAACCAGTCTTCTTGTATAAAATCTTGCTATGTTCCACTGAAGACTGTATCTTTCCGCTTTTCTTTCACCAATAAATGATGGATTCGACCCCTTGAACCAATGGTACATGGGTTCGATAGATATGCTTTTACTTTACCGAAAATTTCCTTAACATTAATCAATCGTAGCAATTCCTTTACTTTGCAATGGAAAACTCTCACTACAATATCAGGCCTATTATTAGCCGTTTCCCAAGGATGAATGCTGTTAAGTATTTCTGGCCAGCCCGCATTACAGGTGAATGTAATGAATAAATCTGGCTTTCCAAACTTCCTCACTATCGCCATCGCATCCTGATAATTTTGCATCATATTCCTTGGGCTACCTGTAAAAGAAGATGGCAAAACTACAATACGACCGACTCTGAGATTTTCATTTTCTGCTCGTACATGCAAGGCGTCTGCTAAACCGGCATATATATCAACTCGCAACTTAGTTTGTTGATGACGTATATATTTTAACCGGTCACCTTCCATAAGACAGTAGTAATCCACGAATAGCTGTTGAGTCAATTTACCAGCGTTAATAAGGGGATTGAAATCGAACTCAGCTCCTAGACCTCGAATGGCAATTCTGTACAGAATATACTCACGCATTGTGACAGTATGACGTATTTTAGTTTGTCTCACTCCAGCAGTTGGCATTGAAATGTGTCAACCAGACTCTCCGCAAGGCCAAATCAAGGTATAACACATAGGATCACAGTGCATACTATCATAATCAACATTCCTCAAGCCACCTTCTCTCTCATATACTGCAATGTGTCGATGAGATGGTGGAGCTCCATCAACAGTTCCAAATACAGCAGCAATTTCTGAACATGTGGGGTCATTATAACGTCTTGGATCTGAGGAAGGTTCGTGATAGAAACGCATTACCAATTCCATTTGACGACGATTTTCTTTTAGAGCTGATTTTTTCTCTTCACTTACTTTCTCGTGCATTGTTTTATAAGAGCGCACGTAAGGATTGTGCTGATCTAGTAAACGATTTAAAAGACTGAGGGTATCTTCTCTCAGTTCGTGATTAGCATCATTCAGTAGCCTTAAATCATTTGCCTCTGAAAATTCGAATATGTATAATTGGCCATATGAACTGTTTTCCAGTTTTCTGGCATATAAAGGGGAAATTCTATGATGAATGACACCACTGATTTTGAAACAGTAAGGCCCATGGCTCGGTAGTACCTCAGCAGTAGCACCAAAGGATACAAACGACATAGCATTATTATACTGCCGACCATCTTTCCTAAAATGTTTACTGATTTCGTCACAATTCGTAAACAACTGCTTAATTTCTGGAAGTATTGTGTATGGTGGAAGTTTCACTTTGCCATCGCTACAACAAAAAGAAAAGTGACCACTTGTATTTTTCTCTTTTGAAAAGTATACAGCTGAGCAGTAGTGACAAATGTTACACAGACTTCCAATTGAGAATGGTTCTATGTAGGGAATAGTATCAAAAATAGCACATCGATAAGTGGCTGAGAACGGTTTTGTGACAATCTGTTTCTGATATCGATTTGAGTCGCGTAGTGCTCGTTTCTGTTTCTTGGTATTGACATTTCGACCATAATTGACTCTGAGTTAGCACTGATATCTAGGACGTCATAGTGACCGTTCCGGCCATCTCCAGAATACAGTAAGGAAATTATTCTATTTGGTGGCGTATTTTCGGCGTTTACAGTATGCGTTTTATTATTAGTAACTATGTTAATATTCATTTTGTAAACTTGAGCAGCGGCAACAAACTCAACATGACCTCCATGAATACCATTCATAGACATATGCATTTTGTAATCATCGCTCGTATTGATAGCAGTTTCGTACATATCGCTGTTGTCAACAATAAAGGAAGAATACTTATTCCAATTGTCTGTAACATGTTGAAGAATTCGTTTTCTAACCTTTGTAAATAAACTCTGACTGTTGTACACACAATATGCCAATGCCCTGAACAGACAATTTCCGTCACCTTTAATTCTTATCACATTTTTTCTCTGGCTAACTGGTTCTGAGGTTCGCTTCCGACACGATCCTGGGGTTTTACTGCACGCAAACCCACTCTCAGTTTGAAACTGTAAATCAGCCTCTGAATCGAGTGAGTTGGCATCCACGTTCTCAACTGAGTTAGCACTGATACCGGTATTTAATACGTCATAATGACCGTTCCACCCATCCCCAGAGTATAGCAAAGATATTATTCTATTTGATGGCGTATTTTCTGCTTTTACACTATGAGTTTTATTATTAGTGATTATGTCAACATCTATTTTGTAAACTTGAGCAGCGGCAACTAACTCAACATGACCTTCATGAATACCATTCATAGACATATACATTTTGTAATCATCGCTCGTATTGATAACAGTTTCGTACACATCGCTGTTGCCAACAATAAAGGAAGAATAATTATTCCAATTGTCAGTAACGTGTTTTACAATTCGCTTTCTAACCTGTGTAAATAAACTCTGATTGTTGAAGCCTACTCACAATATGCCAATGACCTGAACAGACAATTACCGTCACCTTTAATCTTTATAACATTTGTAATTGAGTGTTGCCTCACATTCATCATAATATGATTCATTGTTTTGATTGAGCACACAACCTATAAGGACGAATGATGAAACGAAAAGAAGACAGTTTGTAGCTGGTGAGACCAAAGACTATATAATTGAAAGATCGGATACACAATACAAAATGGCAGTTCCAACATTCGACTGTAGTGGCATCTTCGTGAAATTAGTTGTCTTTCGTATACAGTAAATGTTGTCATTCAAAGAGATGTTGACATGCCAGTGTCATTAGCAAAATGACTGCTGATTGTGCATGAGCATTTCAGTCTCAAAGTAATCCATTCTTTGAGAAGTTTTAATTAAATTATGTGCACAGAATCCCCTTCTGCTTATTGTATGGACACATGCGACATTAGCGCCCGAGTGGAACAGGTAGAAGTTAACGATATCATGTATGGTTACATGCGACATTAGACATTAGCGCCCGAGTGGAGCAGCTAGAAGTTAACGATCTCATGACGTAATTAGGGAACTCTCGGTTAATATCAAGTTCGATTTATTATTGGGGCGGCGTTGAATATCATGATACGGTGTTAATCGTTGTCGCCTAGCGACAATATGTCCGTCGAGTCGTTCGAATATTCCATTTTCGTGAGACCTTGAAGGAAGTAATATTCGCTATTATTTTAATACTCGAATGATATAATCAAGTAAGGTGGGCATCAATCGAGAGTGCGTGACAGGCATTACATTTTAAGACAACAAATGTCGTCGTAGCGCAAATACTTCCCGAGATATTTCAGTTTTAGTAAAGGGTGAATTTTTTTGAAAACTATTTTAAATATATAAGATGTTTCAGTATGACAATGATATCTCTTACAGCGTTGATAGCTTAATAGTTTAACATGATAAAGTGAAATGGATGTCTTTACAAAAATGTTATTTAAAATAAAATTTGTATGTGAACTTTTCATTTTATTTTAAATCAAAATTTTGTAAGGATATCCATTTCATGAAGATATCATTGTCATATCGAAACTTGCACGTTTTTTAAATATTCTATTTATTTATCTCAAATGCCACCATTATTACCATAGCCGTAACAGCCCTTAAAGGATCCATTAGTATTTTGAGAAATAACCTATATTCGTAAATTATGTGTATTTTAAGGCAGAATAGCCATTTTAATTATTTATCTTTAGTTGCGGTTTGCCCACTCTTCAGTTCTTTTGTTCTAATTTATATGTGTGTCATACATTTCAAAGTTCATTAGTCGTATTTTGTAAACCTTCTAATTTTTCTTCTTTCACCTCATTATGATTGTTAAGCTTTGTGTATTAGCAGCCTTGTAAGTCGAGGAAGCATAAGAAATAAGAAAATAACATCATACGCTAAATAAATAAATAATAATAGTATGTTGCCTGTGATCTATTGAATTATTATTGAGGATAACTTCAGTAATGATGTTGTGTACTGTCGACCAAAATATTATGTGCACTCGAGTTTGAAGGTTGTTTGTGAAGTAACCAATAGACCTACATAAAATACAATAACATCATAAGTTTTGTCATTCTATTTTACGTTAGTTAATGTAGGTTTGGAATTTTTAATTTATGTTTTAATATTTTTTATCGCAGTTGAAACACAAAAAGTGCCCGTTTTTAAGCGTGTTTCGACCATGCGTCACATTTAAGAATTACTATCTCACAAACCCGTCATCAGATTGAATCCAAATTTTTACACAATATACATTGGAATGTTGTATAACTGGTTTATTAATTTCAAAATTTTGTGTGTTCAAAAACGAAAGTTGTTATCATTTGTGTAAGGTAACTTTTTCTCAGCTCGGGGTCGTTGGAAAATGCAGTTCTTGGTTGCATTGAAATCCTTATACATCAAAAAGTTATGCTGTATGACTGTGAAATACGTAAATTAATTCACTTATTTTATGTCGGTTTGTATGTGTACGTGGAATTAAGCCATGGTTCACCAGCTAGCCGCTCCGGGAAGTGCTATACAGCGTTGCTGATATGGACCCATCAATTCCGAGCGAGGGGTGCCATGAAGCGTGATGGAGCCAACCTTGGCAACGCTGTACAGCTTTCACCGGAGCGGCTAACTGGTGAACCATGTCTTAATTCCCCGTACAAATACAAACCGATATAAAATAAGTGAATTAATTTACGTATTTCACAGTCATACAACATAACTTTTTGATATATAAGGATTACAACGCAGCCAAGAACTACATTTTCCAACGACCCCGAGCCGAGAAAAAGTTACCTTACAAAAATGATAACAACTTTCGTTCTTGAACACACAAAATTTTGAAATTATTAAACCAGTTATATAACATTCCAATGCATATAGTGTTAAAATTTGGATTTGATCTGATGACGGGTTTGTGAGATAATAATTCTTAAATGTGACGCACGGTTGAAACACGCTTAAAAACGGGCACTTCTTGTGTTCCAACTGCGATAAAAAATATTAAAATATAAATTTAAAATTCCACCCTACATGAACTTACGTAAAATAGAACGACGAAAATGATGATGTTATTGGATTTTATGTAGGTCTATTGGTTACTTCACAAACAACCTTCAAACTCGAGTACACATAATATTTTGGTCGACAGTAGTCTATTGTGTTATTTATGTTCTAAATCCACCGTTCCTATTTGAACTAGTGGCCTAATTGTATTGCAATATCTCGTGTGGCGAATACATAAATGATACACTTCACTAAATGGAATTAATATAATAAAATGTATATAACCATTAAAACCGTACAGGTTTCAGTCACATTGTGACTTTCCTCAGTGTAATTTAGGACATGTAAATGTGCAAGAACATACGCTTAATATAAATTTTGCCATAACAGAGAATTCTAAAAATATTCTTTTTTCCAATAGCAAACAAATTTAAAAAAACAGGTCTGCTATAAATTAAAATTTAATTAAATTTAAATTTAAATTTAAATTAAAAAGAAACAGATCTGTTATGAATTTGTGAGCTTTTGGAACAAGAATATTTCTAGAATCCTCTGTTATGGCAAAATTTATATTAAGAGTATGTTCTTGCACATTTACATGTCCTAAATTACACGGAGGAAAGTCACAATGTGACTGAAACCTGTACGGTTTTAATGTACAACATATATTGACTTATGGTTATATACATTTTATTATAATTACGTCAATAAGGGATCGGGCTATCATGGCCATTTTTATGTCATTTTAAATGGAAAAACGTTATTCCAACTTAACTGGTTTTAGAAACTGATCCTTATAGCGTCCGTCCTCGATTCAGGCTCTCCTCGGAGGGGGTGTCATCCAATTAAATACCCCATTTGTACATAATAGTACATTATGCAACGAGCCTATAATGGCGATAATTAAGACACGAGTATGTTTATAAAACGAGCGTATGCGAGTTTTATAATTTTCATACGAGTGTCTTAGTTACCATTAGGCCTATAGACGAGTTGCATACGACTGTTTATGTTCGACGATAATTATTATAACTATTTTATGTTCGAACATAAATATTCATAAATATCTGTCGAGATTTCGCCAGTTTTATGTACGGAACAGAGCGCATGAGACGCAGAGAATGCCTTGTATTTGACCATGGCCTCCTCCATTACCCTACTATAATACTATAACACTAGGCCAGACAGTGAAATGTAAACTAGAAGGCTGTGGAACTCGTTATATAATTCGTCAAACAACTGTTCCTTGAGCTCTAGTTAGTTAGTTATTGTTGTTTTAAGGGGCGGAACTACAAGGTCATCTGCCCCTAGCTCTGATTGGTAGGAGAAACTGTTTCATAATGAAAAATAGTGTTATAATGACCATCTTTATGATACAGTTTTCTGACATATAATAGTCGAACATAAAAGCGTGTTATTTTGTAATATCCACGTTTCTTTTAGATTAGGGAATGTAAATACTTGTTTCCCATCTAATGTAATTGGACACGATTTGTGTATTCCTGTTTTAAGTTAGTTGTGAACTAAAGTTTTTTGATCGGGGAAAAGAAAGGATCATATGATTTCGCGAAGAAAAATGGACTTTGTAATTTTATATAAACAAAATTGGTAATATTGTCGAGCATTTGCACATTGATAAGTGAAAATACAACGTATCAAATGCTAATGGATACTAACTCGAAAGAAATAGGCTATGGGAGGTTTTGAAACTTCCTGATCGGATATTTGCTTTCATTGATCATATCTTATATAGGCCTATCCGAGCCAGCAGCAACCCCCCATGCATGTAAATTTTGACTCAGTTCATCCACCTCCAAAAGCAAATTTTAGTTACGCCACTGACTGAAATTGAAGGAATTATTTCTAAAGTGATATTCATGAAATGAAATGTTATTTCAAAAGAAACAGCATTTGTATTGTTGGAGCACTAATTAAGATACAAAATCTTTTCACTATTTGGCTACAGTAAATTAAAAGTTGTTGTTGATTCTTAAGGGGCTTTGCGACATCGTGATCATGTAGCCCCGTGTACTTGGATGTGTGAGGTGCTTGTCTAGTAATTTTTTTTTACTGTAATGTATGTATAGAGTGTGTATTTGTAATCGAGATAGGGTTTGGGTAGTAAGCGGCCATGGCCTTAAGTTAGGTACCATCCCGGCATTTGCCTGGAGTAGAAGTGAGAAACTACGGAAATCCACTTCTACGACAGCTGAGGTGGGAATCGAACTCGCCTCTTTTCATTTTTGCCTCACGAGGCTGAGTTTACCCCGTTCCAGTCCAGTCTTCAGACCAGAATTAGATTTCTTAACAGAGCCAATATCAAACCCGGACCTCCGCGGTGACAGCTAAAAATGCTAAACTCAACGTAAAGAGGTGGATCAAATTAATAGAAGATTATTGTATTTTCCAATTCTGTACTACGAGCGCTTCAAACGATCATTCGCACGATGTCTCATTAAATAGCTTATATACAGTAGCAGCACTTGGTTCCTTATCCTCCATCGAGCAACTAATTATCTGATAAATAAAACAAAAAGTGCACTGGATACGTAAATAACTGACAAAATTTTTTGAACAAAAGCAAATAAATATTTCTCCTGCATAGCAGCAGCCTTTCCCTTTAAAATATTATGAATATTAATATTATTAATAATAATAATATTTGCTAGCCTCTTACCGCTCGGTCCGTGGTTCAAATCCCGGTCACCCGATGTGAGATTTGTGCTGGACAAAACTCAGGCAAACAGGTTTTTCTACGGGTACTCTGGTTTTCACTGTCAAAATTTCATTACAGCAACACTCTCTACTATAATTTCATTTCATCTGTCATTCAATTGATCATTGCCTCAGAGGAGTGCGACAGGCTTCGGCAGCCGGCACAGTTCATATCCTCGCCGCTAGATGGGGGCTTCATTCATTCCATTTCATGACCCGGTCGGTCGACTAGAAGCAGGCTCTACGCGATGTCCGCGTAGTAATTAACATTTACCAGTTTTATAAGATCGGTACAGCCTCTTGGCAACATTTATTCAATTTTCATACTGCACTTACGACATTTAGTGTAGCCTACTTCACACAATTTCAGCTTATAATATACACCATTTTGGTGGATAATTTTGCAATTCTGGTTATTATTATTATTTTTTATTTATTTGCGTTGTTTAGACCCGAAGGATCACATTAATCAAATTATGATCTGTTACTGTTCTTCTTGTACTTCCAGAACTCCATCGTCTCACTGTGTCGAACTCGACGTTCCTCCGTTCATCCATTCCCTGGTCTCCTTGGTCGATCTTCATGTGTGACTTGGAGGGGAATAATGCTGTTATCTATTCCTAGCAAAGTGTTGTCACGAATCATCTTCAACAGAATGAAGGACTACCTTGAAATCCACATAAGAAGAGAACAAGCAGGGTTTCGCAGAAACCGATCGTGTGTCGATCAGATTAATACACTCCGCATTATCCTTGAACAGAGCATGGAATTTATGGCCAGTCTATATCTAGTGTTTATAGACTTTGAAAAGGCTTTCGATTCAGTATACAGAAGAAGCATGTGGAAAATAATTGCAAATTATGGTATTCCGGGAAAGGTTATCAGAGTTATGCAAGAAATGTATAACGGATACTCGTGCAAAGTAATGCACCAAGGGAAATTGACACCATCCATTGAAGTAAGAACAGGTGTAAAACAGGTGTGTGTTCTCTCTCCATCAATCTTCCTAATTGTGATAGATGAAGTGATGAGGAAAACAAATGAAGGTAAAAGAAGAGCAGTAAGTTGGAATTTAACAGATCAACTAGAAGATATAGATTTTGCTGATGATGTGTGTCTCCTCTCACAAAGCATTCGGCACATTGTAACGTAATCTTGATTACGGTACAAATTATTATTATTATTATTATTATTATTATTGAAATATCAAAGTTATATCGTTTTATTCACCCATTAATATCAAGGGAGGGGCCATACCATATTCACGTCATTACCATAGTCATATATAATATTGTCAAGTGCTTAGATTAAGAAACAGGGTTTTTATAGAGGTCTAGGGCTGTTTTATTAGTTAAATTGTAAAGACAGGACGGGCATGGTTGGAAGAAGTTACGGACGGTGAAGCAACATATTGCAAGAAAATGTATTTCTGGAGCGAAGCCACGCTGACTGGAGACAAGGGCTTGGAGAAAGATTTCGGCGGAATATATAGATGCGCAACGAGAGGAATAGCGGGTTCTGAGTGGAATATTTGAAGTACGCGGGCCTGTATTCCCGCTCGGAGAAGTTTTAGCGTCGCTTGAGGACTGAGAAATGCTTTGCTATAATTGGTCTGATGGGTCGCGGGCAAATTTATGCCGCGAAACATCGGGACCATTCAGAGTGTATAAAAGCCCAGCGCGACTTCAGCACTGGCTATTCTATAGATTCTATTCTGTCATTCACATATTCGATCACGCACTCACTCATTGACTTTGTGAGTCGTAGACTCCGTCAGCCGCTCAGTAAGATGGGACTTAGTGAATTCAATTAGCCTGGTTTGTTCAAATTTGCTTACCATGGTGATCAAACTCAGAACAAGCAGCAACAACAACAACAACAAGAAGAAGAAAACATATGTTTTCAAAGGTCAATAAACGTGTGTTGGCGTAAGATCTCAAATTAGACTGCAAGCAGACCAACGAGATGGACTTTGAACCACAAGGCACCAGGTATGTGGACCGAGTTATTATCAACACAGAAGATCAGCGCTAGCGAGAAGACAGTCAATATTGCCCCGCAATTAGGGAATATTAATGCACATATTGTACACAGCTCGAAACCTCAGATCAAATGTTAATAATTTTGTTGTAAATAAACCAGTATTAGTTAAAATGTCTTGTTCATTGGGAGTTGAATATATAGGATAGTTGGAATGCAAAGAGTATCTCATAGAGCAAGTTTATTGCCCTACGCTCCGATGATAGATCTTGGCTCAAGGAAGGGAGCGGCCGTGGCTAAATAAAATTTTAATGTGTTATCTTTACGATAACTGGCGCCCAGTAAATCTAAATTAATAAAGTGTATGTCGTCTGTCTAGACAGGCCAATGCTAAATAAGAACGATGAGGTGGTTTTAAGGATTCTTGAGTGTAATATCTGTAGAAACGTTATAAATGATCGCCCAACTTGTAGAGTGATATCCAACGACAAAGGTAGCCGTTACAACATGAATGCCAAACTGAAAGATCTACAGGAACAGGCAAGAAGGCTAGGGTTAACTGTAAATTCAGGGAAGACCAAATCGCTAAGATTAAACGTAACAAGCGATTGGAAGTTTCAAATAAACGGAAGAAACGTAGAGGATGTTAAAGAATTTACGTATCTTGGTAGCATCGTTTCTAAAACTGGAGGAGCAGAAGAGGATGTGAGCAGCAGGATCAAGAAAGCAAATGCAGCCTTTATCCAGTTGCATCCTATCTGAAAAAGCAATGAGATTTCCACACGTACTAAACTCCGAATATTCAATAGCAATGTAAAATCAGTATTGCTATACGGATGTGAGACTTGGAAAGTAACAAAATCTGTCATAAAGAAAATCCAGACCTTTATAAACAGATGCTTACGAAGAATCTTGAGGGTGTTTTGGCCAAATGTAATATCCAATGAAGAACTATGGAATCGTACAAACGAGAAGCCCGTGGACTTACAGTTGAAGGCAAGAAAGTGAAGTGGGTTGGACATACACTGCGCAAAAACCAGATGGCAATAGAGAGGCAAGCCCTGAGTTGGAATCATCAGGGACATCGCAGAAGAGGAAGACCGAGGGAAACTTGGAGGAGGACAGTGGAGAGGGAAGCTGCAGAAGCGGGGAGAACGTGGGGAGAAGTGAAGGCAATGGCACGCAACCGAGTCCGATGGCGATGCATCGTTGAAGCCCTATGTTCCAGCGATGCGAACAACAGGACTTAAGTCAAGTAAGTCACTGTTCTTCTTGTACTTCCAGAACTCCATCGTCTCACTGTGTCGAACTCGACGTTCCTCCGTCCATCCATTCCCTGGTCTCCTTGGTCGATCTTCATGTGTGACTTCCCAACTGTGGATCTTATGTCGGAATGTCATTCGATAGTCTATGTGTATTGGTGTGATGTTGGCACTTTCGAGATCAATTTGGACTTGGGTAACCCAGATTGTTGTCACTTGAAGCTTCCGTAAATAAGTCCTTTTTTTTTTTTTTGTTAGTCAGTCGTCATTCAGTCTCATAATGTGGCCGTAGAATCTCAGTCGTTGCTTGCGGAAATCTGACTTAATGTTGGAGTATCTCTCTATGATTGTGTGTGATTGCAGACGGTACCCATCATCTGAGAGTTTAGGGCACAATCTTTTCCGGATTATTTTTCTCTCAGCCTTCTTGATGTTCTCGAGATATCCTTTGTTGTTGAGGTTTAGTGTCTCGCTTGCGTAGAGTGTCTCAGGTTTGATGACAGTCGTGAGTGTTGAATTTTGGAGTTGCTGCTCATGCATTTCTTGTTGTAAATATTTGCGAATTTTCCGTATGCTTTCCACAATTTATGTTCACGAGATTTTTGCGCTTCTCTTTCCATTCCCGTAGGTCCAATAATTTCACCCAAATACTTGAATTGATTAACCCTGTTTATCGTAGGCTACCGTACTCCATGATTACATTTTGTGCTTGAATCTGTTTTGTCGATATAAACTCGGTCTTTGTGAAGGAAATTTGCAGTCCGACCTATTCAGCACATTCTTTTAAGACCTCAATCTGAAATTATTATTATTATTATGTTTATTGCTGGCCCCGTGGTGTTGGGGTAGCGTGCCTGCCTCTCACCCGGAGACCCCGGGTTCGATCCCCGGCTCCGTCAGGGATTCAGGGATTTTAGAAACTGACGCGAGGGCTGGAATGGGGTGCACTCAGCCTCGTGAGGACAATTGACTAGCAGTCTATCAGTGAGGCTGCGTCCCGGTCACGAAAACCAAGATTAACGGCCGAGGGGACCCGACA
Organism: Meconema thalassinum; assembly: GCA_946902985.2. Classification (NCBI taxonomy): domain Eukaryota; kingdom Metazoa; phylum Arthropoda; class Insecta; order Orthoptera; family Tettigoniidae; genus Meconema; species Meconema thalassinum. The sequence continues at coordinate 1,002,343,139 of OX336388.2, read as the reverse complement.
CGCTGACCACGCGTCACCCCAATATCTGCAGGCCAATTGGCTGGGCACCGGTCGCTTGGTAGGCCTAGGCCCTTCATGGGCTGTAGTGCCACGGGGGGTTATTATGTTTATTATTAGACTATTATTAACATGTTATAATAATAATAATAATAATTATTATTATTATTATTATTATTATTATTACCGTATTATTATTATTGTTATTATTATTATTATAATAATAATTATTATTATTAAATTAGAGTCCGACTGATAAAATTGTATTTCCGAAGAGAATAACTTCAATTTCGTTGCAAGTTACTCTGGAATGAGAGTCTTAAAGTTATACTTCTTCGAACAGCTGCTTCTATTATAATTGTGCCATTAGATGCTCGAGAAAAACTTGGTTGAAATGGAGTAATTTGTATCTAGCCTTGAATATAATTCCATCTCTTATTATATTCTTTAATGTTTTATTCCAAATGGAATCATTGTAGTATCCTTTTGTTGTGCAAACTGCGTGCTGTGACACAACCTGCAGTATTTCCGCGTGATTAATATTCCTTTGTGCGCTTTCAACAGTTAGCTTTGAGCCTAATTGAAGCAAGAAGTTAAAAAGAGAGAGAGAAGAACAGAAAAAAATCTGGCTCGTAAGAAGGACATGGAGTAAAGAGTAACATGTCCAGTTGACCCATTATACTAAGACCTGGGGCAACTAACGCACACGTGTTGTCATGTTAATTGCCAAAGCTTGTTAGACTCAATGCAACAATGTTACAGGTGGCCTTACTTCTCCTCGCCAGATGTCAGCACTAGCGTGGGAACGTGGCTGCGACACGCGTATCCTATAATCACGAACACAATTCTCCACTTTTTGTACATTTCACGAAACGTGCTCTTAAAAAAAAGAGCATCGCAAGTTGAGCGTAAATATATAATGGTGTATAACAGAGGGCCGTGCTTTTGTTGTTTGTCTCTAGCAAGTGAGTAAAGGCTTAGAAAATTTCGTCTCATGAATGTTTGTTTGTTGGTGATCGTCTTCTCTTATTTGTGCACACGCGAAGCATGACGGGAAAACAATGGCTGGCTAGAGATTGCTTTTTGTTCGCGGACAATCGCCTGACTGTCTGCCTGCCTGTCGACTTGACTTCATGTTCTTGGCAAGAGCAGACAAAAACCATGCGGGCACTAATGTTGGATGTCTACGGTAAAAACCAAAGTGGAAGCATCTCTATTTTGCTATGTACGTAAACGTGTGTGTATTAAACTTATAGTACGCCTCGTTTCGTAGTGGCTGTCGCCGAGGAGGCCCGAGTTTGATTCCCGAATCTGTAAAGAAATTTAATTCTGGTCTGAACATAATCCTTCCAAATCAATACAGTTAAATTTGGGGAAACACGCGAGAGTTTTCACTACGGTACGTGGTGTAACGGCTAGCATTCTTGGCTGTCGCCCCAGAGGTTCGGCTTCCATTCACGGCTTTGTCAAGAAATTTAATTCTGATCTGAGTGCTTGAACGGGGTAACACAGGTAAAAGTCAGGCAACTCAGTGTGAGTGTGAGTCCCCCCCCCCCCCCCCAAAATAAAATCTACACGGCTGGAGCGATTTCAATGAAGCTCGCTAAGTTCATAGAACTATTCCGGACGACTCCGACCATGCCCTTCAAATTTTGTTACGTCTCACCAATCCAACATGGCGGCTGTGAGAAATATTTCACCAGCATTCAATATCTTCGAAACTGTTACCGACATCGCCCTGGAAGTTTGTACGGTAATAAAGGGAACTGCTAAAAGTTCACCTATGTGACTTTTGAAAACCTGGTAACTACAAAACCAACATGGCGGCTAGCGAAGTTGCGACATTTAAATAGACGTTTCTCGCGATTTAACCAACCAAACGCAATGAAACTCGGTACAGTATATCTTTATACATAATGTAACGCACAGAGATCTAACTTCGTTCAATTGTTTACATAACCTGAAGATGGGGGCTGTGCCAAATATTTCACTGGCATTCTATATCTCTGAAACTATTACCGGTATCACCCTGAAATCTTGACGGAGATAAGGGGCACTACTGGAAGTTAATCTATGAGACTTTCAAAAACCGGTTAACTACAAAACGAACATGGCGTCCAAGCGAAGTTGAAAGTTTTAAATAGACCTTTCTCGCGATTTAATGATCCAAACGCAATGAAACTTGGTACAGAAGATGTTTATGCACTGGTATCTAATTTAGTTCAATTGTTTACATAACCTCAAGATGACGGCTGTGCGAATTTTAAAATTAAGTTTTTATTTCTTGTGTCGTAACCATGCGATCGAAGTGAAAGTTTGAATAATGAACATACGTAAGAATTTTCCTTTAATGGTACATGACTCTATGGCCTATAGGCCCTACATATAACAATCCATCATGGCGACCATCCGAAATATTTAGACGGTTCTCAATATCTACGAATCTATTAAAGCAATCAAACTGAATATTTTTATATTTATAGGGGCTATGAACATAAGTTCACCTATAGGACTTTCAATAACATGGTGATCACAAATCCAACATGGCAACGACACGAAGTATAAGTATTCACATGGACGTTTCTCGCAATTTAACCATCCGAGTGCAGTGAAACATCGTACAGTAAATCCTTATACAAATATTAATCCACTGGCATCTAATCTATTTCAATTGTTACCATAACCACAAGATGGTAGCTGTGCGAAATTTTAAATCTCGTTTTTACTTCTTGTGTCCTAATCATGCGATTGAAGTTTGAATGCTACACGTACACAATAATCTTCATGTAACAGTACATAACTCTAGGACCTACATATATAAAAATCCAACATGGCGATCATCCGCAATATTTAGTCGGTTCTCATTATCTACGAATCTATTACAGCAATCAAACTGAAATTTTGTATGTTGATAGTGGCAATTAACATAAGTAGGATATATGAAAATAGGCTTTAGTTCTTCACGGAACTACTTGTTTTAAAATTATTTAATTTTCTATATGAATTTTTGAATTTTTAATATAAAGCCCAATATTTTATTTACACATACTATTACAAAATTACTTGTTTCTCTATCTGTATTTAAAAAAAAGAAGCCCAATATTATGTTTTATTTTATTTACAATTAATATTAGGGCCTACATCTAAGGATATCCATTTTTATTATTTTATTTAATTCTTTTAATTACAATTTATCACATACATTTTTTTTTCCATATCAAACAAGCATCAGACTTAAGTTGTGTACATCTCTAGTATTTTATTTTATACTTAATTGATTGTATTCTTAATTGGGCTGAAGATGTCCTCAAAGTCAGGTCGAAACATGTACAATATATTTGTGTAAGTATTGATTGGCGTATAATTTAAACTTTGAATTCATCTATCAATACCGATATCTATAAACATTGTACTATCAATGGCAATTGTATTTGCATTCTTCAGATATATTGCACACTACTGAGCCTTGCTCCATACTACCATGGTGCAGCATGGCTCAGTAATAGGTGTTTAGCTGACAATGGAGGGAAAACCCGAGCTAAGGCGAGGTTTGCCGATAGCAGGCGAGGGCTCCGATGCCCCGCTGACATCTCGGTAGCTAGACGCATGTAATACCGGGATGGTACGTAACTTAAGGCCACGGCCGCTTCCTGCCAATCCTCATATAAATTACAAATACACACACTACTTCAGTAACATAGGTTATCTGACATATTCTACACATAGACAAGTAGGGGAGAGTCGGTCAAAACAAGGTACTTAATAAACAAAGTGGTCTACCTCATGAACTTATGTACTAATGTGTTAAATGTTTAATGACTAGTTGTATAATATATCTCCTTACAAAATGTCAATGAAGAAAATATTTAAAAAAAAAACGTAACCGTAAATTGATTATTTATATAAATGTTTGTCCATTACCCCGTTTTATCAGACGAGTTAGATAAAACAGGATACTAGATTATAGTGAACATTAAAAATAGAAATACGTTTTAAAAACATTGAAAATCACTTCATTTTAAAAAATCACATTTATACGGTTCATCATCTCCATCATCAATGCCGGCATACTGTTCATGAGCCCATTCACCACACTTATAACACTTTACCCAGTCTTCTTCAGATTTCGAATTAGAGAATAGTTCATTACAATAAACGCAAGCTGTGTTATTATTTTCTTCTTCCTCTTCTGACGAGGTGTTATATACCTGCACTTTTCTAACTTTCTTCGATTTCTGCTTTACAACGGTTGTGACGTCAGAAGGGAGATTGTGACTCCATTTGAAGTTTCCTTTTGGGAGTCTTCCCCTTTTTCATAGATGAAGTTAATTCCTCCTTGTATGGGGAAATTGTCAGAATGGTGTCTTTCCTCTTCGTCTATTGGCTATTCCTTCCTTTCTTTCAGCTCTCGGCACTGTCTTTATGTTTTTCGGAGAGACTTTAAAAGCTGAAGTCAAGGCTTAGGCCTAACTGACTGAGAAGACCCTGATGTGGATGGAACAGGTCTATCTGACTGGTAATACCGTGATGTGGTTAGAGCAGATGATTTTCCGTTTGATGGCTCAGTTAGAGATCCCGAAGACAGTATATCACCATTCTCCAATGGTGGGTCTGATAAAACGGGGTACTACCCTGTTCTATCCAACTTAGTGGTACCCTGTTTTATCCAACAGCACTTGAACCGGTCATTCATTTTGAAACACCCACAATTATGTATTGCAAACAATGTTTAATTTATATCATCCTTATCTTACAGTCTTCAGAATAGGGTCTTGGATACATAAGTACACAATTTATAAGTGGATATTACAACACAACACTGTAAACATAGATTTTACCCCTGTGAGAACGCATGCTTGCACCCTACAGTTAGCAACTGTTTGAGGAACGAAGGTCATCAAGTGAGAAAGAGGTTACTATGTTTACCGGAAGATGTCACTACATACCAGACGAGAAAACTATGGTACCCCGTTTCATCAGACTACCCTGCTTTATCAGACTCTCCCCTACACGGGGCTAAACAACCGTGATGTCCAAGTACCTCACACGAAACAAGTAGCAAGCCTTCTTCTCTATCATCAGTAATTTAAATTACTCTTCGAGAGAGAGAGACGGTTTCATTACGGTACTGGCAAGCCACAATATGTTTTCGAGAGGGATGTATTGAGACTCCTGACCCAGACTTCTCGGGTTCGGTTCTCAGCTATATTAACAAATGGGAAGGAATGGGGTGCATTCAGACTCTTGAGGATATCTGAAGAGAGGTGGATTCGTTCCCACCCCACTCACCTCAGCCATCCTAGAAATGGTATTCTGTGGCTTTTCAATACCTACGGCAGGCAAATGCCGGGAATCTACATTGAGCACAGGAACGCCCCTTGGAAAATTTTATGGTAAGTAAATGTTACTTTTCCAGGTTATCTCAACATAATTGCATACAATATTATATAGTTCAAAATATAGAAATTCTACTCTCCTCAAAGACTAAAATAATAATAATAATACATTATGCAACGAGTCTATAATGGCAATACTAATAATAATAATAATAATAATAATATCGTATGGCCTCGGGTGCCTGGTGCAAGCTGTGTTAATTGACACCCAGAGGGTAGCTTGCATGTCGAATTTCGTCGTTTCTTCGAACGCTATGAAACTCAAGGAGGTTAGATATCTAAACTCCTTGACACTACAGCGCTTTCAAGTAGAGAATGGAGGAACTTTGTGTTGGCGGAAAATCCCAAGATTAATTTTGCCATTGAACACGGCCTACTGAATTCAAATGGGTTCTTTAACATGCCAACAACGTATGGCAATAATTAATGTTTATAAAACGAGCGTATGCGAGTTTTATAATTTGCATACGAGTGTCTTACTTACCATTATAGGTGAGTTGCATACGACTGTTTATGTTCGACGATAATTATTATAACTATTTTATGTTCGAACATAAATATTCATAATTAACTGTCGAGATTACGCCAGTTTTATTTACTGAACAGAGCGCATGAGACGCAGAGAATGCCTTGTATTTGACCATGGCCTCCTCGATTACCCTACTATGACACTAGGCCAGGCAGTGAAATTTAAATGAGAAGGCCATGGAACTCAGCGCATCTTATTATCTAATTGGTCAAACAACTGTTTCTTGAGCTCTGATTGGTGGCATAAACTGTTTCATAATGAAAAATAGTATTATAATGAGCCTCATTATAGTACAGGTTTCTGACATATAATAGTCAGGGTCGAACATAAAATGTATGTAAACACCGGTTACCATCTTAGGGATACAAATTGTTAATACTAAAGGCAACAAAAGAAGCGTGCACGGGTACAAGAATGAATATAATCCTATTTGCTGATGATGTCCTGATTTGAGAAGAGAATGAGAATGTGGTCCCAGAACAGCTGGATGCACTGAAGAAAAATATTGAGATATAGGAAATGAAAATCAGTGTCGGAAAAAGTAATACAATCGTAATGACAATGGGAAAGAAGGAAGGAAAAAGGGTTGTTAAAAAGTATAATAATAGTAATAATATCGTATGGCCTCGGGTGTCGGGTGCAAGCTTTGTTATTTGACACCCAAAGAGTAGCTTGCATGTCGAATTTCGTTGCTCCTTGAAGCACTATGAAAGTCAAGGAGGTTAGATATCTAAGATCCTTGAACACTATAGCGCTTTCTAGTAGAGAAATGAGGAACTTTGTGTTGGCTGAAACTCCTTAGATTAATTTTGCCATTATGAACACGGCCTACTGAATTCAAATGGGTTCTTTGACATGCCGTCATCGTGTGACATGGTGTCGTAATTTTGCCGCCTTTCAAAAATCACTAACCACGGCCATGAGCGTACCTGCAAGCTTGGGGTTAGTAGACCGACACGTTGACCACTCACCCACCGTGGCAAGCCGTTTAAATGAATGAATGATCGTGTGGCCTCCGGACAGGCCGAGTGCAGGTCTTTCTATAGTTGACGCGTCGTAATGAGGACGAAGTGATGAGGACGTCAGATAAACTCAGCCCCCAAGCCACGGTAATTAACACCAGGAGATTAAAATCCCTGATGGCTCGGCCGGGATTCGAACTCGGGGAACTTCGGGCCAAAGCCTACTGCGCTAAACATTTAGTCACGGAGCCGTACCTTGTTAAAATTGGAGATGTAGATATGGAAGTACAGTAGTAGAGCACTTTAAATATTTAGGAAGTGAATTGATGTAAAATGCAAGATTGGATATGGAGATCAACAATAGGATTCAATGTGGGAGTGTTTTCTGTCAGCAGGTTCGGTGTTTAATTTGGCACAAAGACAGTCTACCACTGAAATCTAAAGAGGTGATGTACAACACGTATTACTTACCAGTAATGACGTATGGAGCAGAAACTTGGCCGTTGACGGTGAGAGTTGAAAGTGGAATAAAGAGAGCCGAAATGAAATTTCTTAGGAACATCAAATTGGCAGGTGAAAAACTGAAGGAAGTAGGAGACTTCTGTTACTTAGGAAGCAAAATAACCAGTGATGGACGAAGCAAAGAGGATATAAAAAGTAGGTTAGCTCAGGCAAGGAAAGCATTTCTACAGAAAAGGAATCTGTTGACATCGAATATAGATTTAGGTATTAGGAAGTCACTTTTGAAAGCCTTTGTCTGGAGCGTGGCGCTCTATGGAAGTGAAACTTGGACTATTGGTGCAGCAGAAAAGAGGAGAATTGAAGCGTTTGAACTGTCGTGTTACAGGAAAATGATGAAGATCAGATGGGTAGATAGGGTTACAAACGAAGAGGTATTAAGACGAGTGGGAGAGGAGAGATGTTTCTGGCGACTGCTAATGAAGAGGAGAGATAGGCTGGTAGGACACATACTAAGACATCCAGGAATAGCAAGCTTAGTTATAGAGGAAGGGTCGAGGACAAGAACTGTAGGGGTAGACCAAGGTTAGAATATGTTAAACAGATTGCCTCGGATGTAGGGTGTGGTAGCTATGTAGAGATGAAATGATTAGCTCAGGACAGGGAAGCATGGAAAGCTGCATCAAACCAGTCAAAAGACTGAAGACTCAAACAACAACAGGAGTATGGTACAGAAGACTAGGAGATATAGAGTGAGGAATGAAATGCATGTACTGAAGGTGAATGATAAGCTGGAGCAGAACAGATTGAGAAGGTATGGACATGTGAAAAGGATGAATGATGGATGAATGCCGGAACAAGTGATGGAGAGACGCATGACTGGAAATAGAGGACGAGGAAGACCTAGACATAGAGTATGGTTGGTTGGTGGTTGGTTCCTCAGTTTAGGGGCTGCGACAACGCGGTCATGTAGCCTCGTGTACGTTGGGTGTGTAGAGAATCTGTCTGATAACCGGTGTTAATTGTGATAACTGTATTAGTGTGTGTTATCTATTTCTTATTCAAGTACGGACTGCAGACTTTGAATCTTTCAAGTAGTTCCTGCCGCCAAACGCCACCGTCAACGACTACTAGTTCAGAACTTGGCTACTATACGCCACCGCAGTCGGCTCTTGGTGACGAACGTAGGTACCTGAGCGTTGTTCACATTTTTAACCTAATTTAGCTTCACACAGGTGTAATTAGTGGAAGGTTCTTTAACATACCATAAATCTTTGACATGGGACCGCCGGCTCGATGGATTTGGTGAAGGACAGTGTGAGAGAACAGAACCTGGAGTGGAATTCAGTGGTGGACAGACAGAGTAAAGTAGAGGGGTTTCATATTTGCTCCGACCCAGCCCAGGCTGGGAAACGGAAATTGATGATGACAAATTATTAATGAGCTGGGAAATAATTGCAATAATTTGATCATGTCTGTAAGTAGCAGAAGTCCTCTAGCTGCCAATTTGACGTCAATAGGTGTTTCTGAATTCTCTCAGCTGCATTCCATTATTATCCAACTTTCATTTTTGAAAAAGAAAAAAAAAAAGTAAAGTAAACTTATGAGATCTACACGGTCCAAAAGTGTCTGTGCATGTGTGTATGTTTGTCCCCCCACCCCCTATCAATTCAAATATGACGAGACTGAATTGAAGCAAATGTTATACAGTGGCAGCACTAGTAGAGGACACCCCGTTGCCATGTTTTATATCGCCGCATCTTGACCAAAACAAAATGTTGAGCGCTTAAATCAAATTACAACTAAACTATTTATCAGATTTGTACCAATTTTTGAAAAAGTGACCGGCATCCTATCCGCAAGGTCATCAGTCAAATTCAATATGGCGGCACTGTGAATCATGCAAACATGTAATCCATAACCTATGATCCAATGATTCAATATTCACAGTAATTGGAATTCGAATACTCTTATCCAAGGACCTAATATTGTCAACGTAATAACTAGGCTACACGAAACTGTATGTTACGCGCAGACGCCGTCTTGCAATTATACAACATAATAATAAATAACTGTCAGCACTTGAGAGCAAATCTGACGAAAATGTGTGACAAGGTAGGACGGTATATGGGGCCTTGTATGGCCAAGGTACAAAGACAGACTCTTCATACATTCAAGATGGTGACTGTGGGAACTAATAGAATATTAAAATCGACAACTCCGAATAAAATTGGAAAATTGAGACCAATCTCGCCAACAGATGGTCATTATATCAGAGCTCTCACATTTGATAGTCAGAAGACTATCACATTGAATATAGCGCAATGCGGCCATTCAAAATAAATGTGTAGCTTGTGTCCTAGGACTATAATAACGGAATTTAGTAATGAAATAAACCTTATAAGTCACTTCTTATGTCCAGGCAAAAGACCATTAACTCCATAGGTTCATGATGGCGGCTAGGCAAACTATTAATGCAAGTAACTGAGGATGTTACTGCAAAATTTAGACGAAACTTAATAGAAGAGGAGCATTATATATTGAACCCTTCAGAAAAGCAGTGTTTAATGTAAGAAATCTTAATCAAGGGGTCGCGCTCAGTTCCTATGTGATGTTTACGTTCGCCAAACAACATGCTCTACTGAGGTAAGGGTCATAGGATATAAACTATAAATTAAGAAAGAAAGGTGACAAGATGTAAAATAATAACATGATTTAATGACTAATAGTGCTTAAAAAGAAATAAACAACAATAAAATATAAAACAATCCTCCTTGAATTTCCCATGACAAGAATATCTATCAAATCTGAGGAGTCAGACGGATCTCCCCTCTATTTAAAATGTGGATCCTGGTTCCACTACCTTGCAATTTGGGTTTTTATGTGCGCGTAATGACTAACTACGAGGAATGAGTACTTTGGATGACTGTTCGTTTACAACGGGTTAACAGCCACGATGCTTACGAACAATCATCTCGAAAATCAACGTTTATGGATATGGAACATGACATTAATAAAAACCCTTAAAAAATAATGCTTACACACGCACTAAATCTACTATTTACAGGAATCTCTCTCGGGACCCTCATTAGCGCGAAGACGCACTTGACTATGAGCTGCCAACACTGGCCAAATTGCTCAACACAAACAAGGAAATACAGCATAGCACGTGACTCACGGGTCACTGAATGGAATAAAAACATGGAATAAACCAACAACAACAAAAGCCTGACTGGCTGACATTACTTTATATGAACAAAACTGCATGTTAAGCTAACGCTTCGGAGATTATCGTGATTCGTAGGCAACTCCCATTTATTTAAACAATTTTTATCATTGATCAGTTCTTAATTCTGTATTTCAAGTTATTACTGAGCCACACAGGCACTCTCCCTAATGACCTGGCTGGCAACCTTCAGTCCGTCTTGTGAAACATCTCCCCTCTTCCTCAATTACCTGTCATCGTCCCACTCCAGTGTGTATAAATACCTGACCAGCTGTGCCGTTATCTCAAGGAATCAACAGCAACAAACTCAACCACTATGGTCAGGCATTAATCAAAATATCCAGAATTGCCCTCGCGAGGTCACAATATGGATTTGTCATCAAGCTGCCAGAAATCAGTCTACGCTGAAATTCCCGCTTGTAATGACACAAATACACACACTCACATACACACATTTGGGAATGACAATACTTTTTTTTTCACACAGATCGGCTGAATGGATGCTCGCCAACAATTTAAAAAAATATTAAAACCTACGATAGAGCTGACTGCTCTTCGTCAAAAAACACATTGCTCCAAAGGCAATAATCTCACTGAATCTGATCAATAATAAAACAAAGGAAATTAATTACCCTCCAATCTACTGTATAATTATTTTACTTCAGTCCTACTTCTGAAACACACCATATCTCCGAGAGACGTTTTTAACCGCATTGCGTAACATATGCAAACACGGTCGTCCACATAGCTACGTTAGTTAAAACAACAAACAAGAAAAGAACCTTCTACTAATAATATATGCGAGCTGTTTCCATGCAAAAGGTGTGTCAGACCAAAACTAAATAGACTACGTTAATCACACAAGCAAATTATTTACAAAACAAAATATGTCCCATAAACCATAAGTTAATTTATCAGATAATAATAAATATTATTCAGTACTCATCCTCAGTCAGCCACCCGTCAAAGAACATCCGCAGCCATCTCCCAACTGGATCCTTCTTATCTCATCTCAACCATCTTGACGTAGTCTTGATATTTCCAGGCTTCCTCCATGGTCAACGATGTCATCTCTCGTGCTGATTCAAAAATTAAATTATTATACACTTGATGTCTGACTAGTAAATTCGCCGTTCGGGTACTACTTTCCCCAAAACAGTCTGTTGGCGAATTATCGAAGATACTGTCCCTACAAATATAGTACTGTGACTATCTAACACTGAATTTAACACTTTTAATAATAGTTTCTGTGTCCTTCATGACACGCAAAGTATAAATGTCAACGTCCTTAGACGCGCAAAGTATAAAAGCCTGTGTCCACTGACACACAAAATAACAGCCTCCGTCCTCAGACGAACCAAAGTAATAAGCCGTGTCCTCGACACACCAAAGTATAAGCCTCCCGTCCTCAGACGAAAACAAGTAATAAGCAGCCATGTCTTGGCTCTTCACACCACTTATAAATGAACCAGCCCTAGGTGTAGATAGGGGGGGGGGGGGGGAATTAGATAAAAATTTCACAAAATAATAGTGATACAGGAATGAAATAAATATCACTGAACTCGAAAAATAGCGCAGGTCAAGAATATGCCCATTTATCCTAGAATCGATCGTAGAGATGTTGTCTAGGCGATCTCCCGCGTGAATGCTAGCCGTAGCGTGCCCACGCTAGACCTGCCGCGCTAAATAGGCATTCTTCTCTCATTGGTTCCCACATTTTCTGTAACTTGGCGGTTTTTATCAGACCTTGGCTTAGTAGGAGTGTCTAGCATATACATCAGCCACTCACGTTACTGCATCATATTTTTTCTAGGCGCGAATATTACAATGAACATACCAGAGCCGTGTCTCACTGCGCGTCGCTTCTATTTTGAGGCGGCCACCACCTGTCCTTCTGAATCTTAGCTATGGTCATTCTTTTCACAATCCTAAGTATTTAGCCTTTTGTCAAACAGCTTCAGGTATGTCCCCACTGTCTCCAGCAACTGCTTGAAATTTCCTCATCTCCGTCTGGCTATTTTCATGATGCATGTAGAAATATTTATTGAAAATCCACAGCCTGCTTCCAGTCTCCGACCGGGTCAGGAATGGAATGAATGAAGCCCCTATCTAGCGGCGAGGATATGAACTGTGCCGGCTGCCGAGGCCTGACGCACCCCTCCGGGGCAATGATTAAATGAATGACAGATGAAATGAAATGATAGTGGAGAGTGTTGCTGGAATGAAATTTTGACAGGGAAAACCGGAGTACCCGGAGAAAAACCTGTCTGCCTCCGTTCTGTCCAGCACAGATCTCACATGGTGTGACCGGGATTTGAACCACGGACTCAGCGGTGAGAGGCCGGCGTGCTGCCGCCTAAGCCACGGAGGCTCAGAAATATTTATTAATTGAAGAAATAAAACATCGAATCATTTAACCATCAGAGGTTAAAAGAGTTCACAACTCCTCCACTCACAAAATTTCGAACTTCGGAGAAAGTCGATAATTTAAAAAAAAACTTCAGTAGGCCAAATTGTTTTATTTCGGAATCACCCCTTTTCTATTACTTGGTCTAGTCGCTCCTGTCTTGAATGGCATTTACTCGTTTCACATCCTGCTCATAATGACTCTCTCAACTGCTTGCGTGACGCGCTGGTGCCTCGGGCAACACTCTGCTCGCCTCGTTAATGTTTGTCAACACCAATCTCACTTCCTTCTTCACGTGCCGTACTCAACTGCTCCCCGTTTACTTTGTTGATAGTAGGACGTCCATATATTCAAACTGCATAATTATTTCGGCGCTCCCATGGTTCACCTCTACGATACTTTTTTAAGTTGGCTGCGTTGTAAACCGACATTGTTCCAGTGCTTAACTCTTTCACCCTGTAAGCATTATTTCCAAGGTTCCTGACAATAGAATAGGGTCCTATGAACTTTTCGCAGAATTTGCTGAAGATTTTCTTCTCTGGATCCGATGTAGCGGGTCGTTTCACCAAAACAAGCTGGTTGATTTCAAGATCACTGTGAAACCTCTTATTTCTTACTCGCCGTAATCTGCGGTCAGCTTGTTTCCTCATGTAGGCTCTCGTTCTCTCAATTCGCAGGTCAGGTGCTATCATTGGATCTTGTGGGCAGTTAATGATGCTTTTCCACGTTCTCACTGGATACTCGTTTTTGTGTAGGACCATGGGGATCTGTCCTGTTGACTCGTGCCTGGTAGAATTCATGCATGTCTCTACATCCTTGATTTTATCCACCCATCTGTGATGTTCATTTGGAATGAAGATTCTCAAATATGATGTTACACATTTAATTGCTCTCTCACTTGGATTTGCTTGAGCATGTCGGATACTGCTTAAAATGTGTTTTATACCCATGTCCTCCATACCTTTCTTGAATTCGGCGCTTGTGAAATAACTGCCATGATCTGATAATATAAATTCTGGTTTTCCAAGGATTGGAATAACTCTATTTCGAATACGACTGAGTACCTGTTTTGAATTAGTTTTCTGAATGGGGCATAGTACGACAAACTTAGAAAACACATCAATGCACACTAGTAAGTGTCGGCAACCTCGCCTTCCCTTCGGGATTGGACCGAAACAGTCGAGTGCCAGTAGCTCGCATGGTTTCTGAGGTAGCAATGGTCTAGGATACTGCCTCATTAAATAATTATTTGGCTTTGTCCTCTGACAAGGATCACAAGCCGTAATGACGTCACATATAGTTGTTCTCATGAGTGGCCATGTAAATGTCTCTCCAATTGTCACTTCGCACATATCTACGCCCACGTGACCGTAACTTTCGTGCGTATGCCATGTCAATCCTCGCTGTAACGAAGCAGGTACCAATATGCGTAACTTGGTGTGGTCATTATCTACCCATTTGTGCAGCAAATTGTTGACATAAACATATCTTCCTTCTTTGGCCTTCGCTTCTCGAAATGCAGGTGTTCCTGTAGGTAGTTGCTTTCTGAAGTATTGAATTAATAGCATCATCCATGGTTCCGCTTCTTGTTCTCGCTGTATCTCCCGTAACTCCTCCAAGAATTCCCGGTCCTTCGGTGTTAACTCCAAGTGATGTACCATCGCTGTTTCTTCATTACCAGGCTCTGGGTTCCTGCTGAGTGCATCCGGAATCACGTTCATCTTCCCTGGGCAATGTTCAATCTCAATGCTAAACTGCTGAATATATATAGACCAAGGTGTCACACGTTCGCTTGCCATCGACGTCTTAAACAAGAATGTTAGTGCCTTGTGATCAGTCCTGACAACAAAAGGGTAGCCATAAATTATTCGTTTCCATTGTTGTAGCGCATAAAGTATGGCCCAACAGCTCTAGTTCCGTTACAGTATAATTGCGCTCGTGCTTACGCAATTTACGGCTGACAAATGCCAAATATGTTTTATGCTGCAGGTTAGCTGGATCCTCTTGGTAGAGCATAGCACCTATGCCAATTAGTGAAGCATCCGCTTGGATTATAAATTTGTGCTTGAAATCTGGATATCCTAATTTAATGCAGTTTTCCAATAGCTGTTTTGTTGCTTGGAATGCCATTTATTATTCTTCTTTAGCATTTCCTGCATAGGGGCGACAGTCTCCGTATAACCTGGACAGTTTTCCTTGAAGAATCCCGTTACGCCTAAGAAAGCCCGAATGTGCTTGACTCTCGTTGGTGTAGGGAAATTCTTTATCGCTTCGGTCTTAGCTGGATTTGGCTTCACTCCCTCCTTGTCAATGATGTGACCCAAATATAAGATCTCGCTCTTGAAGAAATGCGATTTCTTCAGGTTTACTTTGAAATTAGATGCATTAAGGTTGCCTAATACTTTATCTAAATTTTCCATGTGAGTTTCAATGTTGTCGGATGCCAGCAAAATGTCATCAATGTAGCGTACCGTCATCTCCTTAACTTCCTCGGTTAGATTCCGGTCCAGGGCTCGGATTAAAGCACAGCCCGCTGTTTTGACTCCTAAGGGCATTCGAACGAAGCAAAATGTTTGGTTATCGAATAAGAAGCCAGTTAAAAGCTGTGACTTCTCATCCAATTCAATATGGTGGAACGAATTCGTCAGGTCAACTGATGAATAAATGCTTTTGTTTTTAAAGCCTTTTAATACGTCTCTGATAATTGGCGCTCTGTCATACTCAGGAAAAATGAGTCTCGTGTTGAGATTTCTGGCATCTAAACAAAGTCTAATAGATCCATTTGGTTTTGTGACTGCCAAAATCGCATTTAGATAAGGTGTAGGTGTCTTCCTTATCACTCCAGCTTGTAACATCTCATCTATAATGACCTTGACTTGACAACGATATTTTTCGGGAATTGGGTACAACCTACTTTTGAAAGGTGACCAATTCTCGACTTGCATTGAATATTTGAAATTTAATATTTTCCCAGGTACCGTATCAAATACTGTTTTGTGCTTCCTTAAAATCTCTTCCAATTGCTTTCTGTGTTCACCCCCAAGTTGAATGTCATTGAGCCGCTCCTGTAGTAACTCTTCAAATTGTGCCTCACTGTCGTCTCCTTCCGTTAATAAAGACCATATCTCCTGGGATTCACGCTCCTCGTCTAGTTCCACAACAGCTCCTTCAATGATGTTATCTTCTGCCTTTCGTACCTCCTCTTCCGTCTCTTCCGATATTGCTTCCAATGCCCAAGAATTTACATCTCTTCCGGTGGTGATTTCATCCATATGCAATCCCACGTTCTTCAGCTGATCATACTCTCTAAAACTGACAGTATTCTTGTGCAAATCTATCACTGCTTGATAGTCACAAATAAAATTTGCACCAAGAATTATATTGAAATTCATCTTTGCCATGATAATGAATGTTTGCCCAAAAGTGTGTTCCAATATGTTCAGCTCTAAGTATGCCTGACGTTTACAAGTGACGGTGCGTTCAGGTATAACACCCCTCACTTTGAGCTGTGGTACGGGAATTACAGGAATATTTTGACTCCGTCCCAACTCTCGTACCAAGGCCTCCGATACCAGACTGAACTGTGACCCCATATCCAATAAACATCTTATATTAATTCCACCAATCCTCGCGTAAATAATGGGTAACTGCCTAATTTCATCGTTCCGTGGTTTCACCGTCTCCTCCAGGCAGTCTTCTGGCAAAGCAATCCATTCTTGTATGTTCGCTACTATCCATCCATCTTCAACTTCCGACTGTTGCGTTTGTAGGCTGTCTTCTTTATCCAAATTTAACATTTTTTTTTAGCTCCATTGCGAATCCCATCATCCGTTTGTCGCCGATGCCCTTGATATTCCTCTTGTCTCAGTAGACTTCCAGCTTCCTCAGTATGTGTATCAGGATTCTTCATGTTCCCAATGGCTTTTTCCCATCTTCCTAGCTCTCCACCTTGACTAGCGTGTAATTCCTCTAGTTAATTTTGTGATTGAGCGTGCCTATCATCCCAGTCATTTCGATAATTTCGTGGCTCTCCTTGATTTTGATCTCTTCTTCCTTTCCATCTTTGATTAGCATTGTAATCACCGTATCTTCCATAAGGCCTGCCATTTCTTCGATTTTCACGCCAATGTTGATATCCTCTCTGTTGATACCTATTGTTGCCTTGATATGATCTATTATTGTAGTTATTTTCGTTACGCTGGTATGGTCTGTTTTCTCCTTCTTCCTGGTTTCGCCTAGGTGTGGAAGTGCTTGTATTAGTGCCCTGCGTTTTAGTGTTTGCCTGCTTAGGTTTTATGACCTCTGTCGTATTGACTAACTCCAGCTGTCTTCCTCCTCTATAATGATTATGAGACGTAGTCTCATCTATCTGGCGTAATATCTGCTCTGCATGTATGGCCGTACTAACGTTCGCTGCGACTAGTACTTGTTGCACGTTGACTGGCAATTGCCGCGCTATTGTCATCACCAGATCCGCTTCATTTAAAGGGTAATCAAGGTCGCGAAATTTTAACATTTGCATGTTAAAGAAATCTGAGTATTTTGTTTGCTGGGTGGTCTGGTACTTTCGAGAATAAAGCTCCATCCTTAGACTCTGTTGTATCGCGGGCGACCAATATTTGCGCAGAAATGCTAATTTGAAGTCTGACATGGTTCCAAATGTATATTTGAAGCTTAAAAACCATGTAAGAACATTTCCTGATAAAAATCTCTCCATCATCCTCAATCTACGTGCTTCAGGTACCCCAGTGTCATTGTAATGGTCTTCAATTTCTTTAATAAAAGCTTTAGGTGTTACCCCTGAATTTTCCGTGTATTTCTGTGGTTTATAATCACTTGAGCGAATTACTTGGATAAGTTGTGTAGGTTGATGACCGTCTTGTGGTGTTGAGCTCCTATCGATATTCTTGCGAAACCCTTCCGTGTTTGTTGTTAATGGGCTCTCTGCCTGAGTCTGACTTCCTGCTGTGCTTGCCTCCGGGCTATTTGAGTCATCCTGCTTGTCTTTCAATGTTCCCGTTCTAAATATCGATGATTGCTCTAATGACCTGAGTTCGGCTTTAATGATCCTGTCCGTCTGTTCTTTAAGCTTGCTCTTCATTTCTTGATATGTGATTTTCGCCTACTGTTTTAAGAATGGTGGATCTTTCCTCTTTAGAATCGATATTCATTTTTTTCCAATCTTTTCTTATCTGCTCTTTAATCGTGCTTACTTTCTCTTCAATCTGGCTTTTAGTGTCATCCTGATTGCTTTCTATCTGACTCAGCCTATCTTCGATGGTACTCCTTAATTGACTCTGATCCGCTTCTAGGCTTTTCCACTGCTCTGCTGATTTTATTTCGAGACGATCCATATCTTTAATTATGCCGGATATATTCTCATCTACCGCTGATAATTGTTGTTGAATGACTTTGCCACTCTTTTCCATCTCCATAAATCGTCCTTCTAACTTCTCCTGAGCTATCTTGACCTCGCTTGTATTCATAGTGCACGCTATTTCAATTTGATCTAATTTAGCTAACACCGTTTCATCCAGAATGCTAAGTTTTTGATCAAAAATACTTTCCATTTTCTTAATCTGGTCTAATTGCTTTTCATTATTTTTACTAACATCTAGGTCCAGTAATACCATCTGTTGATTAGTGTGATCTTTCATCTCTGCGGTTAACGAAGCTAATTGGTTCGTGTTTTTAATGTTCTGCGCTTCTAATTGTGAATTGATAGTGTCATTAATTTCACTTTTTAATAATCTAGCTTGTTCCGCCTGATATTCATTTTGTTCAATTCTACTGATATTTAATTGTGTCCGCAATGATTCACTTTGTTCTGATAATTTGTTTATCGACTCACTTTGTTCTAACAAACTATTGTTTATTTGTTCAGATAATTTTGTGTTTAGTGATTCACTTTGTTCGGATAACTTCGCGTTTAATGCTTCACTTTGTTCTGATAGTTTAGTGTTTATTTGTTCAGATAATTTTGTGTTTAGTGCTTCACTTTGTTCTAACATACTAGTATTTAATGATTGACTCTGTTCTGATAATTTAGCGTTTAATGATTCGCTCTGTTTCGCCAATTTAGTGTCCAACAATTCCTGTGTTCTCCTAGCTGCACTCTCAATGATTTCTTGAATCTGTTCAACCGTTGCCATATTACACACTTTATATGAGACATTAGGGAAATGGCATAAAGCAATGCCCTTTGACACACACATGAAATCCAATGCACATTTAATTTCTTTACCCTACTCAGTTCATTTATTTTTACATTTAATCCCACTAGTCGATTGCATCTCTGAGTAGTTCTAATTTTACTCAAATTAATTTAAACCCAAATACATATTCAGTCATTAAATTGTTATCCTGATCTGGTATTAACACTGACCAATTAACAAAGTATTAATTGTCATTTAAGGCTACAGCCTCCTAACATTTTCATGAGTTTGACTTTCTAAACAAATCTAGTTTTAACTTTAATCATTGGGCGCCCGGTATCACATATATTACCTTTTACTTTAATTCAATAGACAAAAATGTGAACCGTATTTTACATTGCAAACTCCTGATTTTACTTTATATTTCACACATTTGGCGGTATCCTCTTCGCCTCACTTACTTTTAATAAAATATCACTTCCCGGTGATTAAAATACTGTCATATCTGCCTGCACTTGCGGCATGCCAGTTTTACTCCAATACGCCACTAAAATGTGTTCCAGCAGCGAACCAGCAATAAAATTACACCCTCATTGTTGCGTCAGTTTGAAAACCCAACTACGCTTACATTGGCATGTGCAAAATCTTTGCCGTTACACCACAGTGAACCGCCCCACGCTTGGCCGCGCCAGTTTACTCCTATGAACCCTTCAGAAAAGCAGTGTTTAATGTAAGAAATCTTAATCAAGTGGTCGCGCTCAGTTCCTATGTGATGTTTACGTTCGCCAAACAACATGCTCTACTGAGGTAAGGGTCATAGGATATAAACTATAAATTAAGAAAGAAAGGTGACAAGATCTAAAATAATAACATGATTTAATGACTAATAGTGCATAAATAGAAATAAACAACAATAAAATATAAAACAATCCTCCCTGAATTTCCCATGACAAGAATATCTATCAAATCTGAGGAGTCAGACGGATCTCCCCTCTATTTAAAATGTGGATCCTGGTTCCACTAGCTTGCAATTTGGGTTTTATGTGCGCGTAATGACTAACTACGAGGAATGAGTACTTTGGATGACTGTTCGTTTACAACGGGTTAACAGCCACGATGCTTACGAACAATCATCTCGAAAATCAACGTTTATGGATATGGAACATGACATTAATAAAAACCCTTAAAAATAATGCTGACACACGCACTAAATCTACTATTTACAGGAATCTCTCTCGGGACCCTCATTAGCGCGAAGACGCACTTGACTATGAGCTGCCAACACTGGCCAAATTGCTCAACACAAACAAGGAAATACAGCATAGCACGTGACTCACGGGTCACTGAATGGAATAAAAACATGGAATAAACCAACAACAACAAAAGCCTGACTGGCTGACATTACTTTATATGAACAAAAATGCATGTTAAGCTAACGCTTCGGAGATTATCGTGATTCGTAGGCAACTCCCATTTATTTAAACAATTTTTATCATTGATCAGTTCTTAATTCTGTATTTCAAGTTATTACTGAGCCACACAGGCACTCTCCCTAATGACCTGGCTAGCAACCTTCAGTCCGTCTTGTGAAACATCTCCCCTCTTCCTCAATTACCTGTAATCGTCCCACTCCAGTGTGTATAAATACCTGACCAGCTGTGCCGTTATCTCAAGGAATCAACAGCAACAAACTCAACCACTATGGTCAGACATTAATCAAAATATCCAGAATTGCCCCCGCGAGATCACAATATGGATTTGTCATCAAGCTGCCAGAAATCAGTCTACGCTGAAATTCCCGCTTGTAATGACACAAATACACACACTCACATACACACATTTGGGAATGGCAATACTTTTTTTTTTCACACAGATCGGCTGAATGGATGCTCGCCAACAATTTAAAAAAAATATTAAAACCTACGATAGAGCTGACTGCTCTTCGTCACAAATCACATTGCTCCAAAGGCAATAATCTCACTGAATCTGATCAATAATAAAACAAAAGAAATTAATTACCCTCCAATCTACTGTATAATTATTTTACTTCAGTCCTACTTCTGAAACACACCATATCTCCGAGAGACGTTTTTAACCGCATTGCGTAACATATGCAAACACGGTCGTCCACATAGCTACGTTAGTTAAAACAACAAACAAGAAAAGAACCTTCTACTAATAATATATGCGAGCTGTTTCCATGCAAAAGGTGTGTCAGACCAAAACTAAATAGACTACGTTAATCACACAAGCAAATTATTTACAAAACAAAATATGTCCCATAAACGATAAGTTAATTTATCAGATAATAATAAATATTATTCAGTACTCATCCTCAGTCAGCCACCCGTCAAAGAACATCCGCAGCCATCTCCCAACTGGATCCTTCTTATCTCATCTCAACCATCTTGACGTAGTCTTGATATTTCCAGGCTTCCTCCATGGTCAACGATGTCATCTCTCGTGCTGATTCAAAAATTAAATTATTATACACTTGATGTCTGACTAGTAAATTCGCCGTTCGGGTACTACTTTCCCCAAAACAGTCTGTTGGCGAATTATCGAAGATACTGTCCCTACAAATATAGTACTGTGACTATCTAACACTGAATTTAACACTTTTAATAATAGTTTCTGTGTCCTTCATGACACGCAAAGTATAAATGTCAACGTCCTTAGACGCGCAAAGTATAAAAGCCTGTGTCCACTGACACACAAAATAACAGCCTCCGTCCTCAGACGAACCAAAGTAATAAGCCGTGTCCTCGACACACCAAAGTATAAGCCTCCCGTCCTCAGACGAAAACAAGTAATAAGCAGCCATGTCTTGGCTCTTCACACCACTTATAAATGAACCAGCCCTAGGTGTAGATAGGGGGGGGGGGGAATAATTAAAAATTTCACAAAATAATAGTGATACCGGAATGAAATAAATATCACTGAACTCGAAAAATAGCACAGGTCAAGAATATGCCCATTAATCCTAGAATCGATCGTAGAGATGTTGTCTAGGCGATCTCCCGCGTGAATGCTAGCCGTAGCGTGCCCACGCTAGACCTGCCGCGCTAAATAGGCATTCTTCTCTCATTGGTTCCCACATTTTCTGTAACTTGGCGGTTTTTATCAGACCTTGGCTTAGTAGGAGTGTCTAGCATATACATCAGCCACTCACGTTACTGCATCATATTTTTTCTAGGCGCGAATATTACAATGAACATACCAGAGCCGTGTCTCACTGCGCGTCGCTTCTATTTTGAGGCGGCCACCACCTGTCCTTCTGAATCTTAGCTATGGTCATTCTTTTCACAATCCTAAGTATTTAGCATTTTGTCAAACAGCTTCAGGTATGTCCCCACTGTCTCCAGCAACTGCTTGAAATTTCCTCATCTCCGTCTGGCTATTTTCATGATGCATGTAGAAATATTTATTAATTGAAGAAATAAAACATCGAATCATTTAACCATCAGAGGTTAAAAGGGTTCAATATTAAGTGCCAGTAGCGTTAGTGATACACATTGATCACGCTGAATACAGGGCGCAGGGGCCATTCTGTTGTTGTTTGAGTCTTCAGTCTCTTGACTGGTTTGATGCAGCTCTCCATGCCTCCCTGTCCTGAGCCAATCATTTCATCTCTACATAGCTACCACATCCTACATCAGAGGCTATCTGTTTAACATATTCCAACCTTGGTCTACCCCTACAGTTCTTGTCCTCGACCCTTCCTTCCATAACTAAGCTTGCTATTCCTGGGTGTCTTAGTATATGTCCTACCAACCTATCTCTTCTCTTCATTAGCAGTCGCCAGAAACATCTCTCCTCTCCCACTCGCCTTAATACCTCTTCGTTTGTAACCCTATCTACCCATCTGATCTTCATCATTCTCCTGTAACACCACATTTCAAATGCTTCAATTCTCCTCTTTTCTGCTGCACCAATAGTCCAAGTTTCACTTCCATAGAGCGCCACGCTCCAGACAAAGGCTTTCAAAAATGATTTCCTAATACCTAAATCTATATTCGATGTCAACAGATTCCTTTTTTGTAGAAAGGCTTTCCTTGCCTGAGCCAACCTACTTTTTATATCCTCTTTGCTTCGTCCATCACTGGTTATTCTGCTACCTAAGTAACAGAAGTCTCCTACTTCCTTCAGATTTTCACCTGCCAATTTGATCTCCATAGAGGTTTCTGATTTATTTCGGCTGCATTCCAGTATTTTTGTTTTACATTTATTAATTTTCATCATGAATTCCTTCCGTAAGACGGAATCCATACCATTCAAAAACTCATTCAAATCCTCAGGCTTGTCGGCCAAGATGACGATGTCATCAGCAAATCTCAGAGTTGAAATTATTTCTCCTTGAATCTTCACTCCCACTTTAAATTTTTCTCCAATTTCCTTCATTGCTTGTTCAATGTAAAGATTGAAAAGTATGGGTGATAAGTTGCAGCCTTGCCTTACACCTTTCTGAATACCAGCTTCTCTCTCATGTCTTTCAGCTCGAATGACTGCTGTCTGGTTTCTGAAGTTTCATAATTTAAAAATCTTTTAGAAGTACAATTAAGAAAATTAGTGGAATGAACTATCGTATGTTCAAACGGAAATTGCACTGACTTTAAATTGTCATGGTGGCGGCCGGGCGTAATATTAAAACGTAATAGTGAATCATTCAGAGTATAAATGCGCAATTGAAATGTAACTTAGTAAGAAAGAAGTACTGTATATATAAGAGAGTTAGTTAGTTATTGTTGCTTAAAGGGTCGGAACTGCGAGGTCATCTGCCCCTACCATATAAGAGACCTCGCTGAAATAAACCATAACACACTGAATACAACGTGAGGCGGCCATCTTGAATATTATGATAATAAATACTGTAGTTCAAAGTATTTTTAAGATAAAACAATGAAACTTTGCAGTAAAGTTGAATATTTAAGTGCATTCGTATGACCAAATCAAAAGACAGCGGCTCCACACGTTCATGATGGCAGCTGGGCGTATTCTTCAAACTAAACAAGTAGTTCCGTGAAGAGCAATATAGTCTATTTCGAAATATCCTACTTATAATAATTCCCCCTATCAACATACAAAATGTCAGTATGATTGCTGCAATAGATTCGTAGATATTGAGAATCGTCTAAATATTTCGGTGGTCGCCATGTTGGATTTATATAAATGTAGGCTTTACGGTCATGTAACTTCCTATTGCGTGAAGATTATTCTGTAGATGAATTATTCAAACTTCAATCGCATGATTAGTACACAAGAAGTAAAAGCAAGATTTTAACATTTCGCACAGCCGCCATCTTGTGGTTATGAATACAATTGAAATAAATCAGATGTCATTGGATTACAATTTGTATAAGCATTTACCGTACCAAGTTTCACTGCGTTCCGATGGGTAGGCTAAATCGCGAGAAACGTCCATTTAAATATTAACATTTCGCGTCGCCACCATGTTGGATTTATGATCACCAGGTTATCGAAAGGCCCATAGGTGAACTTATAACCATAGCTTCTATCATCAAACAATATTTCAGTTAGATGCTGTCATTCATTAATAGATTCGTGGATATTGAGAACCATCTAAATATTTCGCTTGGTTGCCATGTTGGATTTATATATATGTAAGCCATCGAGTTATGCAGTATTAGATGACGATTATTGCGTAGGTTTATTATTCAAACGTTGACTTCGATCGCATGATTAGGACACAAGAAATAAAACGTAATCTTAAAATTTCGCACAGCCGCCATCTTGAGGTCATGTAAACAATTTAACTAAATTATATGTCAGTGCATTACAATGTGTATAAACATTTTCTGTACCAAGTTTCATTGCGTTTGGATGGTAAAATCGCGAACAATTTATTTTTAAATATTTCAACTTTGCTTGGCCGCCATGTTCGTTTTGTAGTTAACACGTTTTTGAAAGTCTCATGGATGATCATCTAGTAGTGCTTTCTATCAACCTACAAAATTTCAGCGTGGCATCTTTAATAGTATCGGAGATCCAGTGAAATATTTCGCACAGCCACCATGTTCGATTGGTGAGATATAATAAAATTTCAAGGGCACGGTCGGGGTCGGCCGAAATGGTACTATGTCCTCACCGAATTTCATTGAAATCGCTCCAGCCTTTTAGATTTTATTACGGACACACACATACGCACACACTCACATACACACACACACGGACAAAAGGTGATGTCATAAGCCTATGTTTTCATAAATGAATACAGGCAAAAAATCAATAACTCTCCATATAATAGCAGAATTAACGCGGAATTTAGTGAGAGAGGAGACAAACAGATGAGCGCGAGTTCCGTCATAAACTATGTGGATTGGGAAGCCTTCAAAGAAACTTGACAGCACTATAAAATGTTTATGAGGTGTCATTTCAAAGAGCTTATGCGCCACCTCAAGATACAACTCGCAAAAATTATGGGCACGAGATCAAACGTCGGTAATTTTCTTCTGCAATAAAAATATTTATGTTCTGATAATATATGTCTGAAGTGTGTATTTAAAGAGTAATTCCCGCATAAAAACGAATTCGTCTGATGCCTGTGGTCTAATGAGTAACCACTAATTACCCTAACAGCCATACTAAGCCCATCATAAACTCAAAGGCATACACTAACGTTACAATCCAATAAAGTGATATAACTAAGGGTCGGATGTTTAGAACCTAAAGAAACTAGAAATATACAGGCAAGTATGCCCTAAAAATACTGACATATGATCCAAAAAAGGTACACTGTGACCTAATATAGGGAGATACTTTTGCTGGAGCGCGGCTAGGGGCCGGCTGCCGGGCGAGCGCGTCTCTCGCCAGGCGGCCGAGCTCGGTCCGCGGATTGCGAGCAGGTGGAATCCGTAACAAAGTACATTAATTAATGGTAAATTCACCAGAAAATCATCATTAAAGAACTTACCTTTCGCAGAGGATGCTGAGGGTGTTCTCTTTCTGCTTAGAGATAGACGTTGTACCGTGTAAATAAATTAGTGTTTACTGAACACCTTGTAATTGCCTTCTGTTGGGAGGGATATCTGCTGCCGTAAATTGTTCTCCAACTCCACTAGAGTACGGGTAATTGATCTGTACACTTTGTATTTTAAACTACCCCACAATTAAACATCAAACGGACATAGGTCCGTGCTTCGATTAATTACAGTAAACACACACGGGGGTATGGGAGTAGCTACATAATGTAACGATGTAACATCGAAAGTTACTATCTGTCAACTGAGGTAGAACATTTTCAATGTCTTCTGTGGAAAGGTAAATTCTAACCTTTAACTGATGACGTGAGGTCATCCAGATTCACAAGAAATAAAGAAAACATCTGTGCTGCTTTAATTAAATCTTGCAGGAAGCTGTTGTTTATGTTACCATCTTATCTGCGCGCTGACACTTCACACCCTCGTTGATGAAAATTTAGTGACTTAATGACTTAAATGAAGCTGGTTAGATCGCCTCCACGCAATCTGCGGCGCGAGTTTGGTTGACTGATGGAGGACGTGCGCGCCTGGTGGCTGGACGCTGGCCACGTTCCAGCAAAAGAATCTCACTGTATATTTTTATGCCTTCTAAACAAGGGTGTTAATAATGTAGCAAAATTTTATTTTTATTATTAATTTTTCATTCAAACCAAAAAAAACTACGCTGATGTCATGAATAGGCCTACGATAAAAATGTTTCCTCAAATTATTATTAAATTTTAAATTATACGCCAATCAATACTCACACAAATATATATTTTATATATCGTACATTTCGATCTGACATTGAGGTCTTCTTCAGCTCAAATTAAATGTAATCAATTAGGAATTAAAATAAAATAATATATATGTACTTAGTCCAAATTTGTTTGAAGTGAAATGTTTATGATAAAAATTGTAATAAAAATGAAATGTAGTATTTTATTTTCTTTCTTAATTGATTTCTTTTAATTTGAGCTGAAGAAGACCTAAATGTCAGGTCGAAACATGTACGATATAATAATAGATACATATTTATGTAAGTATTGATTGACGTATCATTTAAACTTTTAATTCATCTATCAATACGGATATTTAAAACATTTGTGCTATCAATGGCAAATGTATTTGCATTCAAATTATTATCGCAGAATGTTTCAAGAGACTCACGGAAAGGAAAATATTCTTCACCTTTTCTCGCGTTAAAAACTACGACATAAATCACATTTCCTGTAAAAGAGAAAGAAAATGCCTCAAGGTAAAAAATACTACCAAGATTAGTTACAGTTAAATATTTTCCGATAGTCTACAACAATTGGCAAGTTTCAAAAATTTAGTGCCGCTAACGCATAGAAACCTTGCAGTGGCCAGTGGTAGGTTAATACTGAGTGTCAACACTACCCGAGGGAAGATAATGAGGAATAATGAAGTAGGTTTAGGAGTAGGAATAATTTTTGGCAAAGAGGAAGAGAATCCAATAAAAAAAGAGCACGAAAATAGTGATCTAACGACAAGTTATGCTGGGCAGAGCCCGTGAAGTAACTAAAATAAGAGGGAGCTCGGTCACCATCAACGGAGAGAGCGGCGGGAGCTAAGGTTACCTGCAAGATATCACTATGTGTTATCTTTCCCTCCCGAGCTGGGATTTGGATACTATGGGGATAGGTAGTACTCTAGAAAGCAAGGATATATGAAAGGAAGTGGATTTATGTGGTTTCCCTTCAAAAGGGTTAGATTTTACTAAGCATTCTGAAATGCTGGAAGGGTTTGAATTTGCCGTAATATTTTTATTACTGGACACTGTTGGATCTCCGGCAGAACAGCCGAATGCCCCCAGAGTGGGTAGAGATAAAGTAACTCTAGTGCCTTTAGCAATATTTTTACTGTTATTAGTGATAATCTTTTAAGAATACCAATTGTTGCACTTAAAGCAGGCTAAGCTTCTACCCAACAGGGTGCCGACTAAAAGCTTGGAACGGAGGAAGCCTTCAGACCTAACTTAAACAAAACTAAAATTTTGAAGAGTAAAACACAAGTTATAGAAGAAGTCTCTACAAATAGGAAGCTGGTGGAGCGAGCTGTACGTGCCTTAATGATTTACTAGAATTAGCTGTGACAGCTACGAGAAACTTTGCAAATGTTGTTATTTGAAGTTTCGTTTTAAACGCAACAAGTGGTAACGTTTTTATTGATTCAGTGATTGCCTTTTTTATTTCAAAATGGGAAATAATATTGGGAGAAGAATCAGGGAAGAGAAGGTCCTGCCTAACCGTGATTCTAGCAAGAGAGATAGAACCAGAATAATAAATAATTTATTTAACAAGATAGAATTTGAAACATTTAACAATTTGTTAGATTTAGTATCTTATTTTGAGTTAAGAGTAACAATTTAGTTGTTTATAAGATTTCAAGGTCTTAGACCTAATAATAAGAGGTTTACAATTCGCAAACAATATTAAATAATTTACAAGTTTCGAACCTGTTACAAGCACTAAAATCTCACAAGGATTTTAAAAAGGGTGCTTACAATTAAGAAATTTAAAGTTTGTGATGACAATTGTAAAGTAATTATAACTTTGATAAATTAGTTAGATAGGATACAAGCACTATTAGAATGCCCATATGGCAAGCGAAAAGGCTATAAACAAATAAATTAAATTCCTGATTGTAGCAGGAGGAAAAAGGAGAATACAAGCGGAGGTTACCGCTATTATTTAAACAGAGGTTAATACATTTTACATACAAAAGGGTCAGGTCATATTAACGAAGCCTGGAGCAAAAAAAAAAAACAGGTACAAAAGTTTAACAATTAAAAAAAATACCAATTCCTGAGCCAGCAGGATACGAAAAGGAAGATTAATAAGTAATTAATAAGTAGTTTCTATAACTACTAATTTTTTACAGAATGAATAAGTGGTACATGGAGAAAAAATGGGAGGGCGCCAAAATTTGGGCGAGGCCTCGTAGAGTAGTAACTAGATAATTAGATTAACTTAAATTTGTTAGTAAAAGGTAAAATGTATTTGAAGAAAAGGAAATAGGGATTTATAGTTCTGGCCAATTTTTATTGCTCTCAATCGTACGCGGCGCGGTAGATAGTTGAACGGACACTGTTTTGCACTAAATCTTGTTGATAGATTGGAAGATTTCACTATTGCAGCACTGAAAGTTCATGGAACAAGTGAAAAGTTAATGCAGTTTATGGAGAACACATAGTTGAATTTGACTTGAATAAGTTTATTGCGTTGGAAAGGTTGTGTGTTGCAGTTAATAGTTCTAGTTAACTTGAGATTCCAGCAATTTGACAGTATTGAGCATAGTTCTTTGCGGATTGAAGTTTATTTTAAATGGAAAATTCCAGAACTGTATTAACAGTTAAATGGAGCGGTAATAATCCCTCGGCGGAAACAAGTTAAGTTTTAGACAGCGGTTAATTGACATGAATCCCTCGTTGCGGGAAAGTATTCCCTTACTTGGTGTGGAAAATACTAGATTTCATGACTGGAGTTAGCTAAGCTTTGTTAGCTAAGAAAAGCGATTCCCACGACGGACAGAGGTTTCACTATTTTGTGAAATTCCAGCACTGCCTATAACTTTTAGTAAAAGCATTCAACATGTTGATTAAAACCCTTTAAAATGGTTTAAAATTCAATGTATGCGGTTTAGTTAACTTGCCTTGATGATTGAAGTGGAAGGTTCCTTGTGGCCGTTACTTTAAAAAACAGAAATGAAGTATATTTTAAAATTGTCTCATGGAGACAGGAGACTGGCCTCTAAGAGAGAGAGCGCCGAACTGTACACTCGAACTCTGAACTAGAAGTGAGAGCGAGCAGAGAAGCACACGATAGAGCTAGGTAGTCGGGACGGAGGGGGAAGGAAACAAAAGAGTATATAGCAGAGTGGGTAACATTAAAAAGACAAAGATTCGTCATTTTGAGGTCCGATAAGAAATTATCTTCATGAAAGTGTCTTCAAGGAGATGCTAGCTGAAGACAGTGGCGAAGCCTGTCGGAGAGGTATGTAAGTCCTCTTGACCCAATGAATCCGAAGAACTTCGGCGGGTTGCCGCGTGGTGCCGCTAGGTAGATTCCATAGATGATACACATCTAGAACAAACTTATAAACAACTTAAGCGCGTGTACGGAGCAAATAGAATACAGAGGGTCGCTGTTGGTGTCTGCAAGGAGGGAAATTAAATAAATGAAACTAATTAAAAAAAGGAAAGAGAAGCAAGAGCTATCTCTGATTAGTCGTGTATTCCGAAGAATACACCAGTCAGCGAATACCATCCTTTAAGTCCACCACCTACCCTAAAATGTTACCATAATATGACCTTAAACATTAATAATAATATTAATAGTGTTGCAATGTGACAATAACTGTGAAAATGAGCCAAATATGCCCTAAAAATTCACCTAAGAATAATCCGGAACATTGAACTCCACGTTTTAATGAAAATGTAGTCAAGGAACTAAATATAACATTTCCTAAACATCCGAACCTTAGTTTTAACGAATGTAGTAGTTTCAACAATTAATAAATCTTCCAAATTTAGCCGCCTTCTGTGGTCTTGGGTTACGTGTTTAGACTCTGGATCCATAGGTCCTAGGTTCGGTTCCTGGCTCTGCTAAGAAATCTAATTCTTGTCTGAGGATTGGAACAGGATACACTTTGCCTTTTGAGGCCTAACTGAAAAGAAATCGTTTTGATTTCCATCTCAGCTGTCATAGAAATGGGTTTTCATGGTTTTCAACTTCAACGACAGAAGAAAGCAGGGATATTTCCTAACTTAAGGCCTCAGCCATCTCCTAACATAAATACAAATTCACACACTCATACAGACACCACAACAACGCAGGTTATCATAATTTCTTCACACACCCATGTACACGGGGATACATGATTACGATGTTGCAAAGTCCCTGAATTAAATGACAACAATAATTTTAACTTCTACATATCTCAACACAAAATCAAGAGCTGTTGTTGTTGAATCATTTAGGGGCTTTGCACCCCGTGACCGTCTACTTGTGTGTGGCATTTGTCTTATAACCTGTGTTATTATGATGGCTGTATTACTTTCCCTAACAAAAGTTTAAAACCAATAGCGCATTTCGCATACAAATTTCCTGGTCATACACAGTTATCACAAATGTTTCCGTGATTATTTCAAAAATATATTGACCTGATATTCATCAGTTTATTGTGCTCAGACATTTACTTTCTGATCTACGAATTCTTAATTCAAAATTTGATTTTCACAAATGAAGCTATTCTTATGACGGTGGCGTAGTTGGTAGCATGCTGAACTGCTGTGCCTAAGGTCGCTGGTTCAAACCCGGCCGAAGTCATAGGATTTTTAAGAGCGTAAAAATCCTTCAGTATGCCTTCCTTCGGAGGGGAAGTAAAGCCAATAGTCGCATGTCATAGATTTATGGCATGTAAAAGATCCTTCCACTAACTAAACTTTGTGAAGCTAAATTTCTAGGTTAGCTTTCGTTGAAACGCTCTATGAAAATTCCAACGTTTACCACTAGGTGTCAGTGATATCTGGTAGCGAAAGTTGGAACTTCTTGAAATTAAACGGAACTTGTAGCTCACCCCATGGGTGTCCACTTGAAGTAGCTACAGCCTATGGCGAGCTGAACATGTCCTCCTACACTCCTGGCACTAAAAGCCATACGCAAAATAAATAAATAAATAAATAAATAAATAAATAGATAACTTTGTAGACACTAAACCAACTTGTTTATCTTAGTGCTATTTTTCAAAACCATATCATGTCGATGAACGTTTCGGCGTACGAAATAGCATTCCCAAAAAATT
Source organism: Meconema thalassinum (assembly GCA_946902985.2). NCBI lineage: Eukaryota > Metazoa > Arthropoda > Insecta > Orthoptera > Tettigoniidae > Meconema > Meconema thalassinum. The sequence continues at coordinate 1,002,311,205 of OX336388.2, read as the reverse complement.
GTAAAAATCATTTTAAACTTTTTTTTCGTACTTTCTGAATTTTTTAAAAAAATATCCAAATGCCGACTGATGTTTATGCAAGGCTATCTGTTTTACCGACCAAGCTAGCAGAATCAAACTTGCAGCAATCGCTAGTTTAGGTTCACTCAACATAAGAACCTCCGATTTGTTTTGACTAGTTTTGTCGGTAAAAAGCCTTGCGTAAACATCAGTTGGTGATTGGTTATTTTTTAATTCTTTTCAGAAAGTACGGAATAAATGTAAAATGATAAGCACATTTTGGGAATGTTATATCTTATGCCTAAACGTTCATTGACATCATACACTTCTGTAAAATAAATTAGCACTAAGATAATAAAGTTGGTTTAGTGCATACAAATTAATCCGTCGGAAGAAAAGCTCTGCTTCTTTACTACCAAATTTTTAATAAAAACTCTTCATTCAAAAAGTAAATGAAGACCCCACGGAAAGAACGGGATAAGCCCATCTTTTTTCAGATATGAGTTTATGGCGCATTCTGGTGGCCAACCATCATCTCTAAAGATAAGTTGAAATTAATTTCGAATAAAGCAGAATGTCACGGAGATACAGAGGTTTTATTTTCAGTGGAAACGGAAAGAACGTCCCATGTCCTTAATATGTTTTCATAATTCAACTTTAGTTGCTATTTGTTTTACGTGTACTTCCTTTATAAGAAATACACTTGGCAAAAGTGACAGTCAGTCTGAAAGACTAGACTTTGTATCATTTTAAATGCTAAAAATGCTGAAAAATGCTAGAACGGCTCTTGACATGTTAGAAAATTATCTGCATAATACTTATCTTGCTTATGAAAAATCCACAGCCTGCTTCCAGTCTCCGACCGGGTCAGGAATGGAATGAATGAAGCCCCTATCTAGCGGCGAGGATATGAACTGTGCCGGCTGCCGAGGCCTGACGCACTCCTCTGGGGCAATGATTAAATGAATGACGGATGAAATGAAATGATAGTGGAGAGTGTTGCTGGAATGAAATGTTGACAGGGAAAACCGGAGTACCCGGAGAAAAACCTGTCTGCCTCCGTTCTGTCCAGCACAGATCTCACATGGAGTGACCGGGATTTGAACCACGGACTCAGCGGTGAGAGGCCGACGTGCTGCCGCCTGAGCCACGGAGGCTGTTTATCTTGCTTATCTGGTTTCAAATTACTCGCGAACGGCAAGTGCAAACCAAGGGCAAAGCAAGGGCAAGCGCGTGGGATGCCGTCACGCTCACAAGAGCACGCGGGGACGTGCCCCTTCCATCCAGTCTAAAGACACTTATAGTGGGCGATGTATTGAGGATAGAGATATGCTCTCCGGGACTTTATTGTAGAACTTTTCATGCTGACCAATTCTTACGCACATAGTAGCCTATATTGATATTTTTAACGGTTTGCCCAACGTAAGCTTAAGAAGAGCACGGACACCAAGTTTGTTTTCGACTTTTTCACTGAAATCGTTACTGCTTGACTTCCTTTGAACATACATAAATTATTTTCTACAGAATCTTTCCTCGAGAATTCCTTTACAGAATGGTGAAAACCGCATCAAAATCCATCCAGTGGTTCTCGAGATTACCCGTGACATCCAAGAATCGGGAATTTTTCTCTTATACTAACGAAGTAGAGATTGTCGGGGAACACATGCACCAAGCGGTACTATGACGTCACACACCTCAGTGCATCTGGGTACATTTCGTCCCGTCACCGTAACGTAACGCCTGACCTCAGCGTAACGACGAAGTCGACAAGATCATTTAAAATGATAAAAATCTATATTGTTTACGCACAAATGGGGTATTATAAGCAAGGCCCGGAAGTTCATGCGCTATTAAATGAATAAAAAATATGCATGCAAATATACACTACTTTTTGGTCAAATATGCATCACGTTTCTAAAATATGCACTATGAAATTACTTTGGCAATGACGATCACTCCGTATTCTTTAGCGTTTCCATTTTGAATATAAAGAAAATATGAACAGATGGACATATAACTAAACCTTTTATTAAATATCTCAACTAAGAAACAGTTCTAAATAATAGGAAATGTTATTTTATGGAACTTCAAGTGGTGTTGACCATCAATAATTATTTTATTATGTTCACTTTTAAGTATAACTGATATACAATTTTAAGAGCTATTGATTTTTTTATGAAAATAATTTTACAATAGACTACTTACATAGTGAATGTTGAATAAAAATAATTTCAATATGACACTCGGAGTCCGAAGAGAAATATACGACTTGAGGAACAGGATGTAACAAAAAGCGCTTCAAAACAATAGGAAATTAGAATATTCGCCCTTCTCAAGCAGAGATATGCACTTAAACAGGCAAAAGAAGAAAATATGATGGATTGTACCAAAATAACCAAAATATGCAAAAATATGCAAAAAAATATATTTTGCATAAACTTCCGGGCCTTAATTGTGAGTATTTCTATTTAGTGTTGCAAGTTTAAATTCGCTCTCCTGAAAAATTTACACAATGTGGCTTACCCGGTTTTTCCCGTGGCGTCTTCAAATGTCTGAACAAAATGGCTTTTACATAAACAGATGCATATGAGGCCAATATAATTATTTTTGAAATAATCACGGTGGCATTTGTGACAGAAGGGCCTGACCAGGAATATTTTTATTTTTATGTGAAATAAGTTTATGGTCTTAAATTTTGTTAGGGACTACCGGCCTTTCGCACCGCAACGCTATCCATTACGCCAGAGCCACATGGTGAAATGAATCTTGCCAAGAGTTAATGAATTGAGAAAGATAATAGAGGCTTGGGTCGTTTGCCTAACTCACATGGTGGAGGGCCTGAATCAACCCTTATTTTAGGGGTTATGGAGTCCGCTCCGATCCCAAGTTCCCTATCTCAAATTACTTCTATACCCATCCCCAACACGACCTCTCATTCTCCAAAGGTACATAAAAGACACCCTGTATAGCTTTGGGCTATTAGGTCGAGTGTAAACATTAATTAGCGACGTTTCGAGACAATTTCTTGTCCCTTTATCAAGACTTGTAATGAAAGAAGGAATGAGTAAACAATGGCATGTAGCCACCATAGATATAAGGTAATAATAATAATAATTGTTACGTGCAAAAGCCCGTCTCAAACATTATTAATATGCATCTCTTCTACGTATATGTATCTCCTACCATTTGAAGCGCCCGCTAAGATGCCTTGGTTTGGCTAATGAACTCGAGATGGCAGCGCCTATCGGCTCCTCAAGCTGGGGTTGTGTCTTCTGCCGCTAGAGCGAGACATTGGTGTCTTTTGGACCCATCTCATCGAGACATATTTGAAAAAATATATTATGCTACGTCATTAAACAAAAGACTATATATGCATCATGCCGCCAAAACATTTTTATGGTGTCGTGTGAATATTATTTTGTTAAGCACATTGTCGTGGTATGTGGCTAAATTGGATTGGTCTAATTTAAATAAACCTGGTGCATGTTGGGTGGCCTTCTTCGCTATTGTCCTCCATCTTGTGAATTATGACTTGTGACTGATTGCTGGTAGAAGAAGTACGCAAATTGTGGATCTCATCAGGGACGAGGGCTCCGGCCCTCGTCTCCGCTAACTTGGGGATACATCCCATTATTTTGATGATACATGAAGAATTATGTGTGCAACTATCATCTGTGATGTTCGTAAACGTGTTTTCTTGGGCCTTAATATAGAAAGGCGATGTTTGGTGTGCATCTCTTCGACGGCTGGAAGCCATCTCCTCTTTATTTTATTTTTTGGTGATATAAATCCTCTAAGGATTTTTTCATTAGTGTTATAAAAATTAATGTCTCCCCAAAAGGCTTTATTAAGGTATGTTTTGACATTTTATTTATTTTAAATTGTGGAGCTCCATATTTTTCATTGTGTATTTCTGTTTAAGTTTTGTTTTGAAGGTTAACTTGGCCTAGATATGTCACCTCTGAATATGTAAATTTTGTTAAACAATATTAGTCCGGGGAACACTTCTGTTTTTCTTCTAATTTTATTATTTGGCGTCTGGCTAAGGCATTTTCTTATTATTATATTCTAGTACTGACCAGACTAATCTATTGAACTGTAGGCCTAATTTGATCATTAGTCGATCGGTTTTTATTTTGATCCGTTGCCTTTTAAAAACTATTTGATCTCGTAATGTCTAGAGTTTGTTTATATCTTCCTGTTTTCTCACTGGAGAAGATTTTTTTAAAGTAAAATTCGGCGTTTGATGTTAATACGTACTGATATACCTTCAACTGTTCTGGTCGCCATGGTAACTTGTTGACAGTAGTGCATTGTGGGTTTTTTGTTTCTGGCGTGTGTTTGAAGTGCACGTTCATGGGTCTGGTGATGTTGTTTAACTTGTTTTGGTTTTAAATTATCCTTTGGGTTTTCCTTCTTTGGAGTTTTCTATTTTTTATACTCCTGCGTTATTCTTTCGGTACCTTGTTCTGGTAAAGTTTGCACTAATTACTTCTTTTTTGATTCTCCGAGGACCTCATAGTTCAGTTGAGAGTATGTCAGGTACATATTAAGTGTTTAAGGTTTTTTTTTGCTTTTCCTTCTCTGACTTCATGGTAGTATGTTACCTTTAATGTATCAAACTTCCTAACAAAATAATTAATGTTCTTGTAAGTTTTGTTTGGCTCTCTTAACTATATGTTTCGTTAGGGCCTAGTTTCCCCTCAGGTAATATTTAATTGGTATCGACCTTTAGAATTGTTTTTTTTTATCTACAGTGAGAATTCTAGGTGAGTTTTTATTTTTATTTTTTGTAATTTTATGCTGGCTGATGCATTTTCTGTTCTCTGGTGGAGCTGTTCTTTAAAATTTAACATTAAATTTTCTTTTAAAGCAAGCTACTGTTGTTGCATCACTTCGTCGGTGGCAGTTCTGTTAGTTATCGGGGAGGGGGGGGGGGGTTTCTGTGGACGAACCTGTGGGTTTTCTTCTTCTCCACCTTCTTCCACCTTTAGGTGTTCTTCTGTTGGGGCATGTCAACTGGCGGTGAGTTGCAGTTAGCGAGGCGGACCTCTTAAAAAAGGTCATTTTGGTAGCAGAGCGAGCTCGTTTATCGCTTCGGCAGCTATCCCCTGCCCCCTTACCCGCAGGCTCGTTTATGGACCCTTCTGTTGCTGATAGGACGGTTATTGGTGGAATGTGTCATGTCAGTGTGCTTAATGTTATTTTATGTTAATCCTTGTCGTTTGTTTGGTTTCATGTATGCCTCTAAAAATCCATGTGGTGATATATGGAAGTGACCTGTTCCAAGCAAGGTTTCTGTGATGGATTATGTCCTATTTATGATGCAACATTCCCAATGAAGAAGAGGTTTGGTAAGTGATTGGCTTGTATTCTTGGCATGGGAAATGTGTTTTTTTTTATATTCTGATAGCCTACATGCTGCGAGTGAAGGCATCGAGGAGCCCTGTCTGAAGCTGTTCGCCCTGTGATTTGTAGCAATTTGATTGTATTTTAGCTTCCTGTTCTGGAGCCAAGCAGGGGATGACGTCTGCAATCCTGAGCAAAGTTGTGCATGTTTTTATTTGTCAAAATTTCAGGTATCGAGGCAGTGTTGGTGTTGAAGAAGACTGTTGTGTTCCTGTATGTTTTTTTCGCATGAAATTCTGTTATGATAAGCTGTCCTCGTGTTATATTTATTTTGGAACTGTCACGCCTACTGGTGTTATGGCGAAGTGTAGTCCGATTAAAAGGGCTAAACTATGAAATCAGCCCTCCCTATGTCCCTAGTGTGGTGCCAAAAGGCACATTTAACGTGCGTGTCACTATTTATTTGCTAGGAATTCTTCCCAAACTCATTCAAGGTAAGTGTTTGTTTTGAGATGTTTTTATCGCAGTGTGCGATTTGTAAATTTTTGTTCATACACTTACATTATACTGCAATCGTGCTGGGATGAGTGTGTATTTTGTGCAAGTCGTGTCTGTGTGTATGTGGTAACGTTAGATTTTGATTTAGATTTGTAGGGTGGGGTAATTCAGGCGTTGTTGTGTTTGCAAAAGTTAGTCTAGGATCGTATTTTTAGCCTACTTTCGATTTTTGCAAAAAATGAAAGTAGACTTATGAGATCACTACAGGGCGAAAAAAGTGTGTCTGTCTGTGTGTGTGTGTGTGTGTGTATGTGTGTGTGTAAGTCTGTGTGTGTGTGTGAGTGTGTGTACTCTGAATGTCTGCTCCCCTATCAATTCGAACACGGTGAGCGCAAATTGAACGAAATTTGGTACAAAGGTAGCACTAGCTAAGGACACCTCAGTGTCATGTTTTATATCGCCGCCATCTTGACGGAAACGTAATGGCGGCCACACAAATGTTCAAAGCTTAAATCAAATTAAGACTAACCTAATCATCCAATCTCTACCAAATTTTGCAACAACATACCTTTATAGAGGAAGCATCCTTTGACCAAATAACTAGGTCATTAGCCTAATAGTTTGCGGATGGCGGCCATCTTTGTGTGAAAATCAATTCCCCCTATTAATTCAAACACGGTGAAACCAAATGGAACGAAATTTGGTACAAAGGTAGCACTAGCTAAGGACACCTCAGTGTCATTATTTATATCGCCGCCATCTTGACGGAAACGTAATGGCGGCCACACAAATGTTCAAAGCTTAAATCAAATTAAGACTAACCTAATCATCCGATCTCTACCAAATTTTGCAACATCATACCTTTATGGAGGGAGCATCCTTTGACTAATATAATAGGTCATTAGCCTAATAGTTTGCGGATGGCGGCCATCTTTGTGTCAAAATCGATTACCCCTATTAATTCGAACACGGTGAAACCGAATGGTATGAAATTTGGTACAGAGGTAGCACTAGCAAAGGGCACCCCAATGCCATGTTTTATATCGCCGCCATCTTGACGGAAACGTAATGGCGGCCACACAAATGTTTAAAGCTTAAATCAAATTACGACTAACCTAATCATCCGATCTCTACCAAATTTTGCAACAACATACCATCATGAAGGGAGCATCCTTTGACAAATCTAATAGGTCATTAGCCTAATAGTTTGTGGATGGGGGCCATCTTTGTGTCAAAATCCATTACCCCTATTAATTCGAACACGGTGAAACCGAATGGAATGAAATTTGGTACAGAGGTAGCACTAGCAAAGGGCACCTCAGTGTCATGTTTTATATCGCCGCCATCTTGACAGAAACGTAATGGCGGCCACACAAATATTCAAAGCTTAAATCAAATTACGATTAACCTAATCATCCGATTTCTACCAAATTTTGCATCAACATACCATTATGCAGGGATCATCCTTTGACCAAACTAATAGGGCATTAGCCTAATATTTTGCGGATGGCGGCCATTTTTGTGTGAAAATCGATTCCCCCTATTAATTCGAACACGGTGAAACCGAATGGAACGAAATTTGGTACAGAGGTAGCACTAGAAAAGGCCACCTCAGTGTCATGTTTTATACCATCGCCATCTTGACGGAAACGTAATCGCGGCCACCCAAATGTTAAAGGCTAAAATGTAATTACGACCAACCTAATAATCTAGTCTCTACCAAATTTTACAACAACAAATCTTTATGTGGGAAGCATATTCTGACCAAACTGCTAGATCATCAGCCCAATAGTTTGCAGATGGTGGCCAAGTATGTGTGCAAATCGATTCCCCCTATCAATTAAAACATGGTGAAACCGAATTGAACGAAATTTGGTACAGAGGTAGCACTAGCAAAAGGCACCTCAGTCTCATGTTTTATATCGCCGCCATCTTGACGGAAACGGAATGACGGCCACCCAAATGTTAAAAGCTTAAATCAAATTTCGACCATCCTAATAATTTGATCTCTACCGGATTTTGCAACAACATGCCTTTTTGTGGAAAGCATCTTATGACTGACTACAAGGTCATCAGCCCAATAGTTTGCAAATAGCGGCCATGTATGTGTGCAAATCCATTCCCCAGATCAATTCAAACACGGTGAAACCGAATTGAATGAATTTTTTTACAGAGGTAGCACTAGCAAAGGGCACTTCATATTCATGTTTAATATCCCTATAGCACGTTGTATTTCAACAAGCTACTACAACCAACATTCAATTATACTCCTTGAAAAGGACAAAGAGTTATAACAATACCCATGCATTTAGGAGAAAGTAGGCTATATGTTCTTTACTGAACATCTTGTTATTAGTTGTTTTCCTTGTAATTTTGAACTAAACCTAATATGTAGGTGTGTTTTACGTGGAGATATCTACTGTCTGGGGTTAGCTAGGTTAGAAGTATGGGATTCTTTCTTGGTTTGATCCCTGGGCAGGTTGTATATAGGACTTGCACGATCCGAAGAGCTTAGGTATGGGACTGAGCTGGACGGTGACGTGCGAGCATGTGTCATGTAATGTAATTGTCAGGGTATTGTGTTTTTAATTGTATTTGTTTGTGTCATGATATCTCTACGACTACATAACTTGCATATTTGAGTATTAATGGGAATTATTTTTGTGGGTGGTTAAAATTATGTATCGCTGATATTTGAGTGTGTTGTGCGATGAATATTTTGCGGTAAATATGAGGTCTCAGTTCGTGAACAGCCATAATGTAATGTGCTTTCCGGTTAATTAATTAATATAGGGTGTTCAAAATTTACTAGGGTTAAATTTCTGTTGGACATTGTGGTCATCAGCTTCTGTAGTCAGCTTGTTTTGCGTTTAAAGCCAGTAATCTGTTGTTGCTGGAAATCAGGGTCATCAGTCGCCTCATGTTAGCTGTAAATGAAATAGGCCTTCTGTTTTGTTCATGCTATGGCAATCACGGTCATCAGCCTCTGTAACTTAAGTAAAATTTTCTGCTTTTGACTGGTAATTCTAAATATTTTTCTGCTTAAATCATTATGAATGGTGCGTTGGTGTTCTCTGTTAGCCTCGTCTTTCGACATGAGCGGCTTGTTTTCTCATCTAACCGTATTTTCGGGCCATGTTAGGCATCCTTTGGTTGTAAGTGTTCGTGTCTTAAACCTGAACGAGGAAACCTCATTTGTACCTCTTGTACTGTTGAACTTAGTTCTTTTTATGTTGGATTTTTCTCACCCAGGAGGATTTCGGCTGTATAGTCATCGGGTGTCGAACCTCAATTTCGTTCCTTGTGTTAGTGTACTGGTGTTTTGTTTTCTGCGCTGCCATTTCCCCTTCGTTTTTTGTCGTTTCTGTAACGGCGTTCTTATTTCTCATTGTCCCCATGCCAAGCAATGTGTGCGATCACGAACCAACAAATGTAGATGCATACATGTCAGCTTAATTAATTTTCTTTTTCTAAGCCCTAAGGCCAATTAAATATCCAGAGTGCACCTGTCGAACATAAAACGAGGTGGAGAGATTTGTAATGAAGAAATGGTACCATAAATTTGTAAACTGATATTTTGTATAATGTAGAGCATCCCTAACCTTCATTGAAGCCTACAGGCGTCTGTTCCTTCTGGAATTTTGAATTGGATTTACAAACTCTACTGGGATACAACTTGTAACTGTTGGGTAATTCCCATTTAATGGTAAAATGTTAACATCGTGTAATAGCCTAACCTTTGTAAAATTGTAACTAATTTTGATGTTCACGTAGAAGATGATTACATGTAAGTAGGACTCGGTGGGAGACCAAACTCATGGTGATCTTGTATACCTGTTTCCTTGGGAATTTGAGTGGTCATTCCTCTACCGTAGCTCCTTCTGAATGTATGGTCGTTCAACTCGTGTACTCTAGAAAAGTCCTACTAGTCTGTAAAAACTCAACCTTGGTAATGAACTTTACTTCGGTAAATCTTGTTATTTAATGAACTATTGTGAGCACGGATCTAGGGCATGGTCAGAATTTCCTTCATATAAATTCAAACTTGTTCCTCATATGTAAAATGTATTAAGAATTAGTAATCTCTGTAAACTTTTATTTTTGAAATAAGATTAACGACTGTTTTGTAAATCGCTGTCCACTCGTCGCATGGTATCTTGCACATTGCATCCACCTACTTCTTCAAAGCTAACAACATTAGACTTATTGAAAATTTACCTAACGCGTCTCGGACTCTGTAAGCACTGAAGGTGCGGGTGTAATGCGTTTCTGAAGACTTATGGACACAGTGATGATGATGACTAAGTGGTTTGCGAGGTGATCAATTATCCCATCACTGATAATCTGACCCTGCACTCCTCCTATCCAAAACGATGCGGTTTTATCCATCAATTGGAGTTAACTGGTGAGCATTATCTTCTGGAAACAATGTTTGGTGAATCGACTAGTTATGGAGTACTGCCTATGCCTAACCTAGGCATGTTCGTGAACGGTGTTCACTCTTAAGGGAGGGAGACTGTTATGTGCAAAAGCTCGTCTCAAACATTATTAATATGCATCTCTTCTACGTATATGTATCCCCTACCATTTGAAGCGCCCACTAAGATGCCTTGGTTTGGCTAATGAACTCGAGATGGCAGCGCCTATCGGCTCCTCAAGCTGGGGTTGTGTCTTCTGCCGCTAGAGCGAGACATTGGTGTCTTTTGGACCCATCTCATCGAGACATATTTGAAAAAATATATTATGCTACGTCATTAAACAAAAGACTATATATGCATCATGCCGCCAAAACATGTTTATGGTGTCGTGTGAATATCACTTTGTTAAGCACATTGTCGTGGTATGTGGCTAAATTGGATTGGTCTAATTTAAATAAACCTGTTGCATGTTGGGTGGCCTTCTTCGCTATTGTCCTCCATCTTGTGAATTATGACTTGCGACTGATTGCTGGTAGAAGAAGTACGCAAATTGTGGATCTCATCAGGGACGAGGGCTTCGGCCCTCGTCTCCGCTAACTTGGGGACACATCCCATTTTTTTGATGATACATGAAGAATTATGTGTGCAACTATCATCTGTGATATTCGTGAACGTGTTTTCTAGGGCCTTAATATGGAAAGGCGATGTTTGGTGTGCATCTCTTCGACGGCGGCTGGAAGCCATCTCCTCTTTATTTTATTTTTTGGTGATATAAATCCTTTAAGGATTTTTAGCCTATTTTCAATTTTGAAAAAATAGGCTAATGAGATCACCTTTTGTCCGTGTGTGTGTGCGTGTGTGTGTGAGGTGTGTGTGTGTGTGTCCCCTAATAAAATCTAAACAGCTGGAGCGATTTCAATGAAACTCGGTAAGTTCATAGCACTATTCCCGGCAACCTCGACCGTGTCCTTCAAATTTTGTTACGTTTCACCAATCCAACATGGCGGCAGTGCGAAATATTTAACTAGCATTCATTATCTCCGAAACTATTACCGATATCGCCCTGAAATGGTGTACGGTGATAAAGGGCACTACTAGAAGTTCACCTATGAGACTTTCAAAAACCTGGTGACTACAAAACCAACATGGCGGTCAAGCGAAGTTGAGCTTTTTAAATAGACTTTTCTCGCGATTTAACTATCCAAACGTAATGAAACTTGGTACAGCAAATGTTTATACAAATTGCAATGCACTGGAGTCTAATTTAGTTCAATTGTTTACATAACCTCAAAATGGCGGCTGTGCGATTTATTTCACTGCCATTCTATATCTCCGAAACTATTTAAGATATCACCCTGCAATTTTGTACGGTGATAAAGGGTACTGATACAAGTTAACCTATGTATATTTCATAAACCTGTAAAGTACAAAACGAACATGGCAACCAAGCGAATTTGAAATATTTTAATAGACTTTTCTCGTGATTTAACTCTTTGAGCGCAGTGAAATGCGGTACAGTAAATGATTTTGCAGATTGTAATGCACTGCCATCTAATTTAATTCAATTGTTTACATAACCTCAAGATGGCGGCTTTGCGAAATTTTAAAATTAAGTTTTTATTTCTTGTGTCGTAATCATGCGATCGAAGTGAAAGTTTGAATAATGAACCTAGGCAATAATTTTCCTTGAATGGTACACAACTCTATGGCCTATACATATAACAATCCTAGATGGCGAGCTTCCGAAATATTTAGACGGTTCTCAATATCTATAAATCTTTTACAGCAACCAAACTGAATTTTTTTATGTTCTTAGAGACTATGAACATATGTTCACCTATAGGACTTCAGTAATCTGGTGAGCACAAATCCAACATGGCGGCCACGCGAAGTATAAATATTTAAATTGACGTTTCTGCGAATTAACTATCCGAGTGCCGTGAAACGTGGCACGTTAAATGCTTATACAAATGTTGATCCACTGGCATCTAATTTATTTGAATTGTTTGCATAATCACAAGATGGCTGCTGTGCGTAATTTTAAAATCTCGTTTTTACTTCTTGTGTTCTAATCATGCGATTGAAGTTTGAATACCACACGTACACAATAATATTAATGTAATAGTACAAACATAAAAATCCAATCTGGCGACAATCTGAATTATTTAGACGGTTTTCAATATCGACGAATCTGTTACAGCAATTAAACTGAAATTTTGTATGTTGATAGTGGCAATTAACATGAGTAGGATACATGAAAATAGGCTGTATAGTTCTTCACGGAACTACTTGTTTCATTAGTGTTATAAAAATTAATGTCTCCCCAAAAGGCTTTATTAAGGTATGTTTTGACATTTTATTTATTTTAAATTGTGGAGCTCCATATTTTTCATTGTGTATTTCTGTTTAAGTTTTGTTCTTAAGGTTAACTTGGCCTAGATATGTCACCTCTGAATATGTAAAATTTTGTTAAACAATATTAGTCCGGGGAACACTTCTGTTTTTCTTCTAATTTTATTATTTGGCGTCTGGCTAAGGCATTTTCTTATTATTATATTCTAGTACTGACCAGACTAATCTATTGAACTGTAGGCCTAATTTGATCATTAGTCGATCGGTTTTTATTTTGATCCGTTGCCTTTTAAAAACTATTTGATCTCGTAATGTCTAGAGTTTGTTTATATCTTCCTGTTTTCTCACTGGAGAAGATTTTTTTAAAGTAAAATTCGGCGTTTGATGTTAATACGTACTGATATACCTTCAACTGTTCTGGTCGCCATGGTAACTTGTTGACAGTAATGCATTGTGGGTTTTTGTTTCTGGCGTGTGTTTGAAGTGCACGTTCATGGGTCTGGTGATGTTGTTTAACTTGTTTTGGTTTTAAATTATCCTTTGGGTTTTCCTTCTTTGGAGTTTTCTATTTTTAGCCTACTTTCAATTTTGAAAAAATAGGCTTATGAGATCACCTTTTGTCCGTGTGTGTGTGCGTGTGTGTGTGTGTGTGTGTGTGTGTGAGGTGTGTGTGTGTCCCCCCGTAATAAAATCTAAACGGCTGGAGCGATTTCAGTGAAACTCGGTAAGTTCATAGCACTATTCCCGGCGACCTCGACCGTGCCCTTCAAATTTTGTTACGTCTCACCAATCCAACATGGCGGCTGTGCGAAATATTACACTAGCATTCAATATCCGAAACTATTACCGATATCGCCCTGAAATTGTGTACGTTATTAAAGGGCACTACTACAAGTTCACCTATGAGACTTTCAAAAACCTGGTGACTACAAAACCAACATGGCGGCCAAGCGAAGTTGAGACGTTTAGATAGACTTTTCTCGCGATTTAACTATCCAAACGTAATGAAACTTGGTACAGCAAATGTTCATACACATTGCAATGTACTGAAGTCTAATTTAGTTCAATTGTTTACATAACCTCAATATGGCGGCTGTGCGATTTATTTCACTGCCATTCTATATCTCCGAAACTATTACAGATATCACCCTGCAATTTTGTACGGTGATAAAGGGTACTAATACAAGTTTACCTATGTATAATTCATAAACCTGTAAAGTACAAAACGAACATGGCGACCAAGCGAATTTGAAATATTTTAATAGACTTTTCTCGTGAGTTAACTCTCTGAGCGCAGTGAAATGTGGTACAGTAAATGATTTTGCAGATTGTAATGTACTGCCATCTAATTTAATTCAATTAATTTAACCTCAAGATGGCGGCTGTGCGAAATTTTAAAATTAAGTTTTTATTGCTTGTGTCGTAATCATGCGATCGAAGTGAAAGTTTGAATAATGAACCTAGGCAATAAGTGTCCTTGAATGGTACATAACTCTATGGCCTATACATATAACAATCCTAAATGGCGAGCTTGCGAAATATTTAGACGGTTCTCAATATCTATGAATCTTTTACATCAACCAAACTGAATTTTTTATGTTCATAAAGACTATGAACATATGTTCACCTGTAGGACTTTCAGTAACCTGGTGAGCACGAATCCAACATGGCGGCGACGCGAAGTATAAATATTTAAATGGACTTTTCCCGCGAATTAACTATCCGAGTGCCGTGAAACGTTGCACGTTAAATGCTTACACAAATGTTGATCCACTGGCATCTAATTTATTTCAATTGTTTGCATAATCAAAAGATGGCTGCTGTGCGTAATTTTAAAATCTCGTTTTTACTTCTTGTGTTCTAATCATGCGATTGAAGTTTGAATACTACACGTACACAATAATCTTAATATAATAGTACAAAAATAAAAATCCAACCTGGCGACCATCTGAAATATTTAGACGGTTCTCAATATCTACGAATCTGTTACAGCAATTAAACTGAAATTTTGTATGTTGATAGAGGCAATTACCATGAGCAGGATATATGAAAATAGGCTGTATAGTTCTTCACGGAACTACTTGTTTGTACTCCTGCGTTATTCTTTCGGTACCTTGTTCTGGTAAAGTTTGCACTGATTACTTCTTTTTTGATTCTCCGAGGACCTCATAGTTCAGTTGAGAGTATGTCGGGTACATATTAAGTGTTTAAGGTTTTTTTTTTTTTTTTGGCTTTTCCTTCTCTGACTTTATGGTAGTATGTTACCTTTAATGTATCAAACTTCCTAACAAAATAATTATTGTTCTTGTAAGTTTTGTTTGGCTCTCTTAACTATATGTTTCGTTAGGGCCTAGTTTCCTCTCAGGTAATATTTAATTGGTATCGACCTTTAGAATTGTTTTTTTTATCTGCAGTGGGAATTCTAGGTGAGTTTTTTTTTGTTGTAATTTTATGCTGGCTGATGCATTTTCTGTTCTCTGGTGGAGCTGTTCTTTAAAATTTAACATTAAATTTTCTTTTAAAGCAAGCTACTGTTGTTGCATCATTTCGTCGGTGGCAGTTCTGTTAGTTATCGGGGGGGGGGGGGGGTTTCTGTAGACCAGGGGTCTCCAAACTACGGCCCGAGGGCCACATCCGGCCCGCGGACAGATTTTGTCCGGCCCGCGGAGAGCTAGCCTACTTGAAAACTCCTTTTAGAGAACATATTTTTTGATAGCAAATTAAATTTAGTTTACTGAAGTATTCTAATTTTATGTTGAATAATTATTAATATGACATCTACATTGATATGGTCATGGGCTAACTACTCATAACATTGTTTTAGGCTTATTGTTATTGTTTTTGTGATAAGTTGGATAAAGAAACACAGAATTGTAATGAGTAAAGACATGTATAACATGCAGACATATGAAATACTAATGAGATTTATGTAATTGAGATTTTCCACTGACAATAGTTAAAAGTTGTGGACTAATTTTACTTGTACCAATTATTAAAAGAGATTTAAGATGCTCATCAGTTAATTTAGATCTGTAAACATTTTCTGTGAACTTCATTTTGGAGAAGGTCTTCTCACACAAATAAGTAGTACCAAAAACAGAAAACAGCCCACGAGCAAATTTATGCAAATTATCAAATTGTGTCAGTGGAAGACTCTTATAAAATTCCAACAAATATGAGTTTTGATATTTGTTCTTAATTATATCACTGCACTGTAGTTCAATCATTTCCATTTGAAGTTCCGGGGCTAGGGTTTCAATGTCAGTATCAAAAGGATCCTGAAAAATCTTAATTTGATTCGCAAAGGCATCGAAGTCCGAGAAACGAGTATCAAAATTTATTTTCAAAGCACTCAAAGTTTCGATTGCAAAATCGATAGGAAACTCAGTCTCAGTGGTGTGGCTGAATATTTCACATGTTTTAAAATGTGAAAAACATTTACTTCGTAGTTGTGATTGAAACAGTATCAATTTCTTCCGGAATGATTTGATATTAGTGTATAAATCAGGAAGATGCTGGTTTTCTCCTTGCAATCTCAAATTCAGTTCGTTCACATGTTTTGTCAAATCAACATTCAACTTCCACAGCCATGCGTTGTTTTGTAATTCAGTAAGAGGGCGATGCTTTTCATTCAAAAAAATTTCGATCACTGCTCGAAGTTCAAAAAAGTGCTGAAGGACTTTCCCACAACTAAGCCAACGTACGGCAGTATGATAAGGTAAGTCATTTTCTCCAATCTCTTCAATAAATTGTCGGAATTGTCGGTGATTCAGCCCAAAAGATCTCATAAAATTAACAGTTGATATGACTGGTTTCAGAACTTCAGACAAATCCAAACATTTTCCGCACAAAGACTGTTGATGAATGATACAATGTAAGACTAATGGTTTTGAACCACCGTCATTTTCTACAGCCTTTGACACAAGAGCGACCACTCCTTTATCTTTCCCACTCATGTTTTTGCCTCCATCAGTTGTAATACATTTCAAGTTTTTCCATCGAAGGTTCTTTTGATTAATGGCCATTTCAACTCCTTTAAAAATATCTGTACCAGTAGTTGTGCCATGAATACTATACATATCAAGAAGTTCTTCATGCACTTCATAGCTTTTATCTACTCCTCGAATATAAATCAACACCTGAGCTGTATCTGACACATCCGTTGACTCATCCAAGGCCAAAGAAAACCACTCAACATCTCCATTTTTGTCGAACAGTTGAGAGGATATATTTTCAGCGATGTTTTCTACCCTTCGAGCCACAGTGTTTGCTGACATACTGACAGTTTTTAATAAATTTACCTTTTCAGGGCACATTTCTTCGGCTGCAATTCTGCATTCTTTGATCATTTCTCCATCGGTGAATGGTTTTCTACGTTTTGCAATTTCAAGAGCCACACGAAAGCTGGCACGAGTTGCAGCCTCTTGTTCGGTTTTGAGTTTTGTAAATGAAGATTGCTGCGATTTCAATCCGCGCTTCATAGCTTCGAATTTTTCTGTCCGCAAACTTCCTGTATATTTTGAGTAATTTTGAAAATGTTTTGTTTCATAATGACGTTTAATGTTATATTCCTTGAGAACGGCTATGCTTTCAATGCAAATCAAACATAGCGCCTTGTTACTGGACTCAATTACGAAATACTGAATGTTCCACTCATCTTTGAATTTTCTGTATTCACTATCAATTTTTCGCTTCTTTTCCATACTACTAAATCACACACAAAAGCAACAATTCAAATCAAAATACTGTTACAAAGATGTCTTAAACTTAAACACGCACAAACACGTTTTAAGGAGGTACGCACTATTTTATTTCACAACAGTGTCATAGGAACTGACTTGTGGTTGCGCAACTAGCCTTCTTATATATTCCAATTACTGCCATCTAGAAGTGAGTGGAAGACACAAGAACTCTCTCGAACCAACGAGATTACTCTGTACGTGCTATTAGCGCCATCTGTTAGCGATAGAAGGTACTACCTATTTCCGCTTGTGTCCACCAGATGTCGTGTCACGTTATTCCTCATGGCTCGTACTCTACGACTAATCTAGAAATTACAGATAATGACAGGAAAATTAATAATATGCAGTGTTGCCGTTTTGCGGACTTTAGTCCGATTTGCAGCCTTTTTTCAACGTTGCGTACTTTTTCGGACTTTTTTTTCATCAGTGGACTATTTCACTTTTTACCACCGGCAACAATGATAATATGGTTTTGGCCCTCGGAACTGGAGTAATCAGTATGGCCCTAAGGCTGGAAAGTTTGGAGACCCCTGCTGTAGACGAACCTGTGGGTTTTCTTCTTCTCCACCTTCTTCCACCTTTAGGTGTTCTTCTGTTGGGTGAGTTGCAGTTAGCGAGGTGGACCTCTTAAAAAAAGGCAAGTATCGTATGGCCTCGGGTGCCGGGTGCGAGCTTTGTTAATTGACACCCAAAGGGTAGTTTGCATATCCAATTTCGTTGTTCCTTGAGGCACTATGAAAGTCAAGAAGGTCAGATATCTAAGCTCCTTGAACACTATAGCGCTTCCTAGTAGACAATATATATAATACAGGGCCATCGAAAAATAATGCCAACATTTCAAAAACTTATAGCACCGAAACCCTTTATGTTAAACGTGTAATTCTTTCACTGAACGCCAGCTGGTTAAAGTAAGTTTTGTTTTGGAGGGGACGTGACCTTGCTATGCGCACACTAGATGTGCAGTAGTCAAGGTCGGCCGGGGGCGCACGTGCCAATGAAGTCCTGACCTCACCCCTCGGATTTTTTTCTAGGGGTACATTAAAAACATTGTGTATGCAGAAAAAAATGGGATTTGGGGCACCTGCGGGAGCGAATTTCTGCCGCCATCTTGGCAGTTACTCCTGAAATGATTGCACATACCAATCCAGCCATTTGGAAAGCGTTCGTTCAATGCTGATGGTGGTGGTCGGCCTGGCCTAGATTTTTTCTCTACAGTCCCTGTTTCCTTAAACTGATTAAACCATCGAATTACAGCTTTGTAATCTGGTGCAGTTTGTCGGGGAGTGCAGTCATTGGCGCGCGCGCCCCCAAACGACCTTGGCTAATGCGCATCTAGTGTGCGCATAGCAAGGTCACGTCCCCTCCAAAACAAAACTTACTTTAACCAGCTGGCGTTCAGTGAAAGAATTACACGTTTAACATAAAGGGTTTCGGAGCTATAATTTTTTGAAATGGCATTATTTTTCGATGGCCCTATATATATATATATATATATATATATATATATATATATTTAGCGTATGGCTTTTAGTGCCGGGAGTGTCCAAGGACATGTTCGTCTCGCCAGTTTTTGTAGCTGCTTCGAGGCGGACACCCAATGGGTGAGCTACAAGTACCGTCGCGTGTTGAGTGTTGACTGGGGAAGAAAGTTTCAATGTAAGGACGAGGAGTTGGAAGGTAGCGGCTGTGGCCTACAGTTAGGGACCAACCCCGGCATTTGCCTGGAAGGAAGATGGGAAACCACAGAAGACCATCTTCAACGTTGCCGGCGGGGGGATTCGAACCTCCTCGCCTCCCGGATGTGAGCGCCTGCCAGCAGGCATGCCGTAACGACCACGGTTAACTCAGTAGAGAAATGAGGAACTTTGCGTTGGCGGAAACTCCCGAGATTAATTTTGCCATTATGAACACGGGCTACTGAATTCAAATGGGTTCATGGACATGCCAACATCGTATGACATAGTGTCGTCATTTTTGCCGCCTTTCAAAAAAAAAGAACACTTACCACGGCCAGGAGCGAACCTGCAAGCTTGGGGTTGGTAGGCCGACACGTTAACCACTCACCCACCGTGGCAAGCATTGATAAAAGGTGTAAGATAGAAAGCCATGCCGAAACAAATAGTCAGGCCTACTCCATGACCTCCCGAGACCAAGAGGAAGTTGTTAATGAAACTATAGAGGGACAGTCATCACCTCCATTAAAGTTCTTTCGTTGTTTACTAATTTCCTATTGGTCGTACTAATGATGTAAGTTGTGAAATGTTTCTCCATACAGATGACTGAAATTTCATTTCACAACTCGAATCATTCGGAGTCGATAGAAATTAGTAAACAACCAATAACTTTAATAGACGGTATGGGTATCCCTTAAGTACAAGATTTAAAAACGACTTCCTTAACACCTAAATCTATATTCGATGTCAACAGATACCTTTTCTGTAGAAATGCTTTCCTTGCCTGTGCTAACCTACTTTTTATATCCTCTTTGCTTCGTCCATCAATGGTTATTTTGCTTCCTAAGTAACAGACGTCTCCTACTTCCTTTAGCTTTTCGCCTGCCATTTCGACGTCCACAGGGGTTTCTGATTTCTTTCTGCTGCATCCCAATGTTTTTGCTTTACATTTATTAAATTTCCTCAATACAGAATCCATACCATTTTAAAACTCATCCAAGACCTCTGGTGTGTCGGCTAAGATGACGATGTCATCAGCAAATCTCAGAGTTGAAATTATTTCTCCTTACTCGGACTTATCTTCTTCTTTTCTTTATCATTTGTCCCACAAATTAGCAGGGTCTGCCTTTTTGGTTCTCTGTCACCATATTACACGATTGTGTGCCATGTCAGGATGAAGTCGGGCAATTTTTACATCGTCATGTAGAGTGTCAAGCAAACGCTGTCTCGTTCGTCCAATTTGTCTTTTCACATCTATCCGCAATGTCAATCCAGTGGTTGCAACTGTTGTTTCGGCAGCCCGTAAGACATGACCATACCAGCGGAGACGGGTTTCCCTCATCTTTTCACCAATTGGCGCTACTCCATATCGCTTGCGCATGGCATTATTGCTGACATGATCATGGAGTGACATTCCCACCTGAGCATCTCTGTCTCCATCACACCAAGTTGCTGTTCCAACTCCTTAGTTGAAGGCCAGCACTCTGCCCCATATAGAGCAACGGGACGGACCACAGAACGATACACTTTTTAGACTTTACTCCAACTTGTTAGAATAACATTCAGTTTTTTTTAGGTTTTTTTTTAGAATCATTCAAACTTAATTTTTCTCGCTTTTCATGGTGGGCCAATAGAAACCTCACAGCGGGCCGGATCTTGCCCGTGTGCAGCCAATTTAGAAGGTCTGACCTAGCAGGTGAAAGTCTTCTTGCAGAAAAACTTACTCATAAAATTCATGCTGATATTGATTGTTATGACGGGTCCAACGAAAAGGAAAGGAAGGATGCTTGTGACGTGACCGTGAATCTTGTGATTATAAGCCTTTTTACGTGGCATTTCACTTCGAAAATCTCACATGGATTGACTGGGAATCGAACCCAGTCCACCTTGGTGAGAGGCCAACAGCTTGAACGTTGCTCCACCCCCCCCCCCCCCCCCCCCCCACTGCTCCAAGGGAAGCTATTTTTTATTGATTTTACTTTTACTTAGGATCCAATTGACATTGATTTTCTTTCTAGTTTTATTGCAAATAATTTAAAATAATTCTGATAGTTTTAGAAATCTGCTTATGATTGCCCCCTCACTCGTTTTGCATAGAAGTCGAGGGTATAATTGATGAGGGAGACAGCCAAGGATGAAAATTAATCTGCAGGTTTGACTAGCGTACGCACCGTTACACTTTTTTTTTTTTTTTTTGACTGGATGCGTGGCTCAGTGGTTATGTTCTCGCCTGCTGAATCTAAGGTTGCAGGATCGAATCCTGGCGCAGTCAGCTAGCATTTGAGGGTGCGCAAATGCGAGGGAGTCATGTCAGTAGATTTAATGACACGTTAAAGATCCCCTTAGGGCAAAATTCTGGCGTCCCGGCGCCCCTAAAAGCCGCAGTAGTTAAAAGTAGCGTAAAACCAATAATATTATTATCTAGTTGGTTTCTACTATCTACTCTATGTAGGCCTGCACAGCACCACGTAATAGGTGAGAGTCTCCTTGCAGAATAATTTCAACTCTGAGAATTTCTGATGACATCGTCATCTTGGCCAACACGCCAGAGGATTTGAATGAGTTTTTGAATGGTATGGACTCCGTCTTGAGGAAAGAGTTCATGATGAAAATCAACAACTGTAAAACAAAAACAAGATGTTCAGGAAAGAACATATAGCCTACTTTCTCCTAAATGTATGGGTATAGTTTTAACTCTATGTCCTTATCACCTCCTATCTTCTTACTATTCGAATCGCAAATTAGCACACTGGATTTGAGCAGCGGCGTTCAAACCTTAGTTTATAATTTACCCCAGTATTTTGCAATGTCATCAGCAAACACTCCAAAAACGTAGGATCTCAGTATATTAACACCGACTACTAACAATAATTGAAAATTCGTTGGTCTAAACATATGACTGGGAGAAACACATTTAATATACCTACTGCACACCTAATTTTTAACCGCGCCTATACTTAGCAGTGCGCACTATGGGCAAAAATAGGTCAATTTCAATAACACCGCTGGCATGGGTTCACTAACTGGCCGGTATAGAACACAGCTCACAGTAGGCAGTGGATAGCTCCCGCATACCGTAGTTCAACTTGTTGCTGGTAGATGTCACACCTGCAGATCCATTGGAGAACTTTGTTTTAATTAAATATATATTTTCCATTGCAAAATGCACAATATAACGCTCAATTGTATAACGCCTCAGTACTCAAAAAGCAATAAATAAAAAAAATCAAGCAGAAAAATTCAACTCTGTTAGGATTAGAACCCCAGCCAGCCGGGTGAGAGACAAACGCTGTAAACACAGTCCTATTTATATCCTCCCAAGTTCAATGTTATCAATCGATTAAGATACAACGTCTTAGCAAATAATGACTTTGACTAAACGATTTCTTCACTGGAGTATATTTCAAACAAAGTTCATTTCATACAAAGTTCCTATTATTTATATCTGTAGGCAATATTGCATGCAACATACTAAAATTAGAGAAATATAGGTCAGAACGAGAGATCAGCTGCCATCTTGTCTGCAACCGAGACGGCTCAGCATTTAAAAGCCATTTCTGCACTATAATATTACAATATAAACTTTTAATTTCGGACGGGCCACGTCATTTAGAACAGGGAAACGATTCTCGGTTCGATAATCGGAACTGGTGGGTCCCATGTTATGGATTATAAAGTTTGCGTAGTGCACACGGCCGTCATCCTAAAATGGTACGGCGGATGACCTTGTAATTTAGGCACAAGACGCGTTCCATACGAACATATATTGTCACCAAATTTGGTAAAGATCCGATGATTATTTTGGTCTAATTTAATTTTAAGTTTTGACCATTTGAGTGGCCACCATTACGTTTTGGTAAAGGTGGCGGCCATATAAAACAAGACACTGAGGTGCCCTTTGCTAGTGCTACCTCTGTACCAAATTTCGTTCAATTCGGATTCACCGTGTTTGAATTGATAGGGGAGACAGACATTCAGAGTAAACACATATACACATACACACACACACACACACACACACACACACTCACACACGCAGACAGACGCACAATTTTTGACCCTGTGTAGATCTCATAAGTCTACTTTTATTTTTTATTTTTTTTTACAAAAATCGAAAGTAGGCTAATATTGGAATGCAGCCGAAATAAATCAGAAACCTCTATGGACATCAAATTGACAGGTGAAAAGCTATAGGAAGTAGGAGACTTCTGTTACTTAGGAAGCAGAAAACCTGTGATGGACGTAGCAAGGAGGATATACAAAGTAGGTTGGCTCAGGCTAGGAAAGCATTTCTACATAAAGGTAATCTGTTGTCATCGAATATAGATTTAGGTATTAGGAAGTCATTTATGAAAGCCTTTGTCTGGAGCGTGGCACAATATGGAAGTGAAACTTGAACTATTTGAGAGGAGGGATGTTTCTGGTGACTGCTAATGAAGAGAAGAGATAGGTTGGTAGGACACACATTAAGACACCCAGGAATAGCAAGCTTAGTTATGGAAGGAAGGGTCGAGGACAAGAACTGTTGGGATAGACCAAGGTTAGAATATGTTAAACAGATTGCCTCGGATGTAGGGTGTGGTAGCTATGTAGAGATGAAGGGATTAGCTCAGGACAGGGAGGCTTTTTTTAGCGTATGGCTTTTAGTGCCGGGAGTGTCCGAGGACATGTTCGGCTCGCCATAGTTAGTAGCTGCTTCTACGCGGACACCCATGGGGTGAGCTACAAGTACCGTCGCGTGTGGAATGTTGTCTGGGGAGGAAAGTGTGAATGTAAGGGCTAGGAATTGGAAGGTAGCGGCTGAGGCCTATAGTTAGGGACCAACCCCAGCATTTGCTTGGAAGGAAGATGGGAAACCACAGAAAACCATCTTCAAGGTTTCCGGCGGGGGGATTCGAACCTCCTCGCCTCCCGGATGTGAGCGACTCCCTGCAGCCACGACGTAACAACCACGGCTAACTCATCCGGTAGGGAGGCATGAAGTGCTGCAACAAACCAGTCAAAACACTGAAGACTCAAACAACAACAACAACAACAACAACAACAACCATCACACTAATGCTGATGTTGACTGTTATGATGGCTCCAAGGGAAGCTATTCTTTATTGATTTTATTTTTACTTAGGATCCAATTTAGATCAATTTTCTTTCTAGTATTATTGCAAATAATTTAGAGTAATTCTGATGGTTTTAGAAATCTGTTTATGATTGCCCCTTACTCACTCGTTTTGCATAGAAGTCAAGGGTATAATTGACGCGGGAGACGCTCTATAATTTGAATCTCAATATGAAGAGCGGCAAGACAGATTGCGAGATGATAAAATGGTTCTTGTGTCTATAACCGGGCTGGATCATTATATTAATTGCAAGTTTTAAACGGGCTCTATTCAGGGGATATATACGTAGTCCTGTAATTTCCCGTGGCCTCTAATGAAAGAAGATACTTTAATAAAGTTAATAACTTATTGCCTCCATAGCTCATAATAGCCTACATATTGATACTTAGGATATAGGCTAAAGCAATCGCATTTTTTAAGGTGGTTAAATGGATAATTTGTGACGATTTTTAACATGTTTGTTTATTATTGGCCTATATATCTCAGATTATATTATTACTCACTAAATAAAGCTCATTTTTCGTCTTAGCTCTTAGGAATACGTGTATCATTATGGAAGTCAGGGCAACTGTCGGCCTTGGCACGTTTAACAGCCTGGAGGATGTGCTTCTGTTTATCATCATGATACTGATACGTGCCACCCCTAGTGGCGCTTTCGTTAACTGGATTACGGTGGGTAAAAGCACAACACAATTGTTCCTTTCAAGAAATATTAGCTTTATTGCAGGTCAGAAATATACACCGTACAATAAACACTTAGAAACCAATCAGCAGTCTCACTTCAGGTCTCTTCTCCCTTAGGGAGTACTCTCGCCTCTTCCACTCACTCACAATGTTAATCCCTCACTAATTAGGTAGACCCGTGCCCTGGCTAGAAATAACTTGCACCTCTTCCAATTGTAAACAAGCCACAGTCTGTCTCTCACTGTCCTTGAATACACACAGTCTCACCGTCCACAGGCTAGGAAACAGTCCACTGCGTTTTGCAATTCACCATAATAACCTCTGTCGCACTGGAAAACACACTCGCTCAAAACACAATCCTCAAAAACTCACTCCCCTCGCTGGCCAGGTCGCTTATATAGCGGGGCTGGTGACTCAATGGATGTTTCCAGAGTAGGAGAGTTCACGGCTCCTCCCGAGAGTTCCATCACCAGGTGGACTGGGAACATTCCAGACCATGTATTTTGTTCTCGCTGCGCAAGTAACCGGCCGACAGAGCCCAGAGGTAGCCTCGGGCGGCTGTGAGTCACGCGAGAGGGAATGAAGCAACCCCGCTCTCGTAACAATACTCATAAACCACAATGCTGTGTCTTTCCGGTACCTTTCTTGTAGCTGGTCACGACGCCCAGACCTAGACTACATGGATATACAGGGTAGGTTAGATATAGCTCCCTAGTTTTAAATGTTTATAAGTTTTTTGTTAAATAATATTTTCACACGGAACACGTTGTGGTCAGTTCTCAGGACCACGAGAATGTGTGTACCACACTATAATTCCACATTTGATTAGTTAGTTATTGTTGTTGTTGTTTTAAGGGACGGAACTACGAGGTCATCTGCCCTTCTTAACACAGACTAAAGTATGCAAATTTGGAATGGAATTTAAAATTTAGAGGTGGGACACCTTAATTTGAAACGACCGAAAACTAATGAAACAAAATATTAAATAAAACTAATTTTTTAAGTCTATTTACCCTCTAGGTTGGTGTTTCCCACGGACTCAACGAGGGAACTCACCTCTATTGCCGCTAGGGGCAGTGTCCTGGAGATTGGAACATTTGGACAGATGGATACAACTGGGGAGGTGTGATCAGCACTTCGCCCAGGCGACCTCACCTGCAAAGCGAACAGGACCCTCATGAAGGATGGGAAGGGAGGGGCAGATTGGGATGGAGAGGCAAGGAAGAGGGAAAGAAGCGGCCGTGGCCTTACAGGAGGTACCATCTCGGCATTTGCCCGAAGACGAAGTGGGAAACCACGGAAAACCACTTCGAGGATGGCTGAGGTGGTAATCGAACTCCCTCTACTCATTTGGACCACCCGAGGCTGAGTAGACCCCGTTCCAGTCCTCATACCACTTTTCAAATTTAGTGGCAGAGCCGGGAATCGAACCCAGGACCTCCGCGGCGGCAGCTAACCATGCTGACCGCTACGCTACGGAGGCGACTATAAAACTAATAATTATAAAAATAAACAAAAATTACGGGAAAACAAAAACATTCAGAATTCAAAAAAGAACAAGTCTTTCTTTGTCAATGTACACTAGAAAATTTAGATTGCTGGCCCTAACCCACTTTCACTTATAAAGCGGATGACGAGATCAGCAGCCACCACGTCATCGGCCAATATAAGTTTGAGTGTCATCTGCAAACCAAGGTTTCTTCGCATGTCAGCAAGATCCGCACACTCGGTTAAAATGTGGGCCACTGTGGAAACGGCCCCACAGGTACAAAGTGAGGGGGTCTTCCCTTCTCATTAGGTGCGAGTGGGTGGATCTTGTTTGACGTATCCTTAACCTACACAAAATGACCGGAAAGAGTTCCGCCACACGCGAGTAGTTCCCTTTGTTCGTTCTCAGTTTGTTGAGCATTGGGTCAGCTAGCCACTGACTCTCCCAAAATGCCAGTACTTGACGGCGTAACTGAGAGCGAATTCCACATATGTTCCTGTGTTGTCGACCAAACGACGTAAACTTGCAGAAATGTCATCAATTGACTTCTGCAGGAAATTCTGAGGTACATTTCCAAGGACAACTGGGATTCTCTCCTCCAATTCGTCCAGAGTGCATGGCTTTGTTCGGTACACCTCTCCTTTGGCCGAACCCCACGCAAAGAAGTCACGAGGGGTAAGGTAGGGACTCTAGCAGGGCATTCATATGGTCCTCGCCGTCCTAGCCAATCGTTATGCCATGACAGCAGAATTTCCCCATATTTAATTCGCCTGTGACAATCCTCCAACGGTAATTCCTGAACATAAAGGGGCTTCCAAGGTTTCCAGACTAGGTACTTCTTTAACATAACACGCACAGTATGCCTGCTGATTCCACTCTCACGAGCTGCCTGGCGCGGCGTGTTGATTTACCATAATTTCGAGTGTATAACTCCCTCACTGCCGCTACATTTTCTTGAAATCGCGCTACCGAAGGTCATCCCCCTTTTGGATTATCCACAACAGACCCAGTTGTCATTAGCTTGCTGTGACAATTCCTAATGATTTTTGCATCAAGTGTATCAAGAGGTCAATGTACACCTAGCCATCATCGCTGAACAAGGGCTACAGATGGGTTGGTTGGTTCCTCAGTTTAGGAGCAGCGACAACGCGGTCATGTAGCACCGTCTGTCTGATAACCGGTGTTAATTGTCATGGCTGTATTAGTGTGTGTTATCTGTTTCTAATTCAAGTAAGGACTGCAGACATTCAATTTTCAAGTAGTTCGTACGTTTGTGCCCAACGCCACCGTCAAGGACAACTAGTTCTGAACTTGGTTACTAGATGCCACCGCAGTCAGCTCCTGGTGACAAAAGAGCGTTAGTCAAATATAACCTATAATTTAGCTTCACACAAGGGTAAATAGTGGAAGGTTCTTTTACATGCCATAAATCTATGGCATGGGACCGCCGGCTTTACTTCCCCTCCAAAGGAAGGCATACTGAGCATTTTAACTACAGGTCAGGATACTCTCAGGGATACCGTAACAAAACAAAACAATTTTCATTAATAGATACCAACAATTACGAAACTTATGGACATTTAAAACTAGGGAGCTACATCTAACCCTACCCTGTACATTCCCGCGCAACATGAGTTTCCTATGGCCATGTGTAGAGGACATTAAGCCTTAAATACCCTTACTGTAACCGGGTGAGTTAGCCGAGGTCGTTGCGGCATGACTGTTGGCAGTCGCTCACATCCGGGAGGCGAGGAGGTTCGAATCCCCCCGCCGGCAACCTTGAAGATGGTCTTGTGTGGTTTCCCATTTTCCTTCCAGGCAAATGCCGGGGTTGGTCCCTAACTATAGGCCACAGCCGCTACCTTCCAACTCCTCGACCCTCCCTTCCAACTTTCCTCCCCAACGGTACTTGTAGCTCACCCATTGGGTGTCCGTCTCGAAGCAGCTACAAAACTGGCGAGCCGAACATGTCCTCGGACACTCCCGGCACTAAAAGCCATACTAAAAAATAAAAAATAAAAAGAACCCTTACTGTAGTGGCCAAAATACATGGGAAGGTACGGAATATGATGTTAATAACGAGTTGCTCCTCTGCGAGCCCTCAAAACGGCAGCAATACGGCGAGGCATCAACTCGACAAGAAATAGGTTGCTGACTCCCAATATTCCACTGGGCGGTGATCTGAGTCACAGTTAGTCCATCGATCGCCCCGTATGCTTCTGCTAAAATAATAATATCGTATGGCCTCGGGTGCCGGGTGCAGGCTTTGTTATTTGACACCCAGAGGGTAGCTTGCATGTCGAATTTCGATGTTCCTGGCAGCACTGTGAAAGTCAAGGGGGTTAGATATCTAAGCTCCTTGAACACTATAGCGCTTTCTAGTAGGGAAATGAGGAACTTTGTGTTGGCGGAAACTCCCGAGATTAATTTTGCCATTATGAATTGGAATGGGTTCTTTGACATGCCAACATTATGACATACGTGTCGTAATTTTTGCCGCCTTTCAAAAATCACTTACCACGGCCAGGAGCGAACCTGCAAGCTTGGGGTTGGTAGTTCGACACGCTATCCACTCACCCACCGTGGCAAGCTGAGGCCACGTGATGTCCGTTCGTTAAACACCTGTGGTAGTTGACGCGGATGGTAACATTATCTCTGCGATATTGAAGATCCACCATCGGAAACCCGAATTCGCGTGTGATCTCCGAAATGCTATGACCCATGCACCGTGCGCCGATGATCATCCCACGTTCAACGTCAGTTAATTCACTACGTGTTGCCAACTTCACTACACTCGTGTCTGTGACAGACTGTTCTGCTCCACCGCAGCTATCCGCAACGCTCAGGAGTGATGCACGGCACATTTTCTCATAAATAGGACTACCCTTCCCGTGACTTTCGGCCAATCAGTGTATAAAGTTTGACGGGCTGGCGGCTTCGTTGGCGTAGTTGGTAGCATGCTGAGCTTCTATGCCCAAGATTGCGGGTTCAAACCCAGCCGAAGTCGTCAGATTTTTAAGAGCGTTATAATTCCCTCAGTATGCCTTCCTTCGGAGGGGAAGTAGGCTAAAGCCGGCGGGCCCATGTCATAGATTCATGGCATGTAAAAGAACCTTCCCCTAACATCAATTGTGAGAAGCTAAATGTGTTGGTTAGATTTTATGAATGCTCTATTAGTTCCAAAGTTCATCGCCAGGTGCCGGTTGCAGTGGCATCTAGTAGCCGAGTTTGCGGCTAGGTGTCGTTGACGATAACATTTGGTAGCAAAAGTACGAACTACTTGAAATTGATCATCTGTAGTCCTTACCTGAATTACAGATAACACACACTAATACAGCCATCACAATTAACACCGGTTATCAGACCGATTCTACTCACACACAAAGTACACGAGACTACATGATCGCGTTGTTGCAGCTCCTAAATTGAAGAACCAACCAAAGTTCGACGGGACTGTAGGCCTATATCCACTTATGACTACTGTAGGAGTTGTACTATACATAAGGAAGAGAATGGAAATGAGTAGTATGGTGCCTAACGAGGTCCTGCGTTGTTGCAGCCCCTAAACTAAGGAACCAACCCACCAAAGATATTTTAAGTATTACTTAAAACAGCGTCTCCACAAGGCCCTAACAGTGAAACACAGAATCATTTCGAGGTATTTCCTACACCCTGAGGCCCTCCGCTACCTTCTCACACGACAGCGTTGAATTTCATGAAGTATGTTTATGAATATAGCCTACGAAATTAGAGAGTAATTTTCGACTCTCTCGGCATGCAGTTTAAGTGGCTGTCTAAGGGAGAAGTATTTAGTTGACAAAAAGGTGTCGAGTGCCACACAGTGCAAGAACGAGTTTCTAATAACCAATAACAAGCCGTAACGGCACACTTACTGACTGACCTTCACACGTCACTCCCTCTAGTGTCACGCTAACGAGTCGTGTGCCGCCAATGAACATCCAGACACCTTGAGATGTTGAAATAATTACTATTATAATGAATGGCTTATATCAGAAAGAAATCAAAGTTTCTTTTCTCAAAATTGGTTTTAAGTTAATGATTCCTTTTTTACCCTGCAGTGAACATTTAAATGTAGAAATGTAGATCTCAGTCCACACGTGTGTTCTTAAGGTGCCTGTACACTGAAGAGTGATTTTCATAGAGAAAGTCTAGCTAGACCGCTCTAGCTAAACTGAGTGTGAGTACACTGTACAGTAATTTTCCCTACGTAGAGCGTTTATACAGCGGAGATACCTAGAGCACTCTCTGAACCTGTGTACACTGTCAAACGTAAATGCACTAGGTAGAGCAGCGCTAAACATTTCTGAGAGCAGTGTGAGTCTAGGCTTTTTACGTTGTGCCGTGAAGCTAAAATATGTTCAAGAGATTGTTTAGCACCTCTGGTGGTTGTGTGTGCCTTGTTAAAAAAAAAGAAAACTATGAAGAGGAAAAAAAAGGTTGTGGGTGAGGAATTGGATATCAAAACGAAAATACGAGGGAATACACGCTAAATTATTGCAAGAGTTATGTTCAGGAGATTCTAAAGCGTGCAAGAACTATTTAAGAATGAGCAAAAATGACTATTCTTTCAGAGTACAATTCCAAGTTTTTGGATGTTCAATTGAAAATGAAAATCCACAACCTGCTTCCAGTCTCCGACCGGGTCAGGAATGGAATGAATGAAGCCCCCATCTAGCGGCGAGGATATGAACTGTGCCGGCTGCCGAGGCCTGACGCACTCCTCTGGGGCAATGATTAAATGAATGACAGATGAAATGAAATGATAGTGGAGAGTGTTGCTGGAATGAAATGTTGACAGGGAAAACCGGAGTACCCGGAGAAAAACCTGTCTGCCTCCGTTTTGTCCAGCACAGATCTCAAATGGAGTGACCGGGATTTGAACCACGGACTCAGCGGTGAGAGGCCGGCGTGCTGCCGCCTAAGCCACGGAGGCTAGGGGATGTTCAATTAATGTTATTATTTTTACGCGACACAAATTCAGCCACATTCAAACACTATAATAATAAACAAATATCCACCACGGACTCTACGTATAGCACTTTCCAATATTCAACCGGACGAATGGAGCTAGACTGGTCTAGCTAGGGCACCCAAATACGGTTTACAGTACACCTTAGAGTCGGCATTCTTGAGCTAGAGCTTAGAGCTGTCTCCGGTAGGGTTCTCTACCACCTGTGTACACTGGAGATGAGCTTAGAGTGCCCTAGCTAGAGCTTAGAGCGGTCTCCGCTAGGGTTCTCTACCCCCTGTGTACACTGGAGAGTAGCTTAGAGCGCCCTAGCTAGAGCTTAGAGCTGTCTCCGCTAGGGTTCTCTACCACCTGTGTACACTGGAGAGTAGCTTAGAGCGCCCTAGCTAGAGCTACTCTACGCTCTAGCTAGGGCAAAAGCTCTCCAGTGTACAGGCACCTTAATAATAAACAAATACCCACAACAATCCACCACGGACTCTACGTATAGCACTTTCCAATATTCAACCGGACGAATGGAGCTAGACTGGTCTAGCTAGGGCACCTAAATACTGTTTACACCGTAGAGTCGGCATTCTTGAGCTAGAGCTTAGAGCGGTCTCCGGTAGGGTTCTCTACCACCTGTGTACACTGGAGATGAGCTTAGAGTGCCCTAGCTAGAGCTTAGAGCTGTCTCCGGTAGGGTTCTCTACCACCTGTGTACACTGGAGATGAGCTTAGAGTGCCCTAGCTAGAGCTTAGAGCTGTCTCCGGTAGGGTTCTCTACCACCTGTGTACACTGGAGATGAGCTTAGAGTGCCCTAGCTAGAGCTTAGAGCTGTCTCCGCTAGGGTTCTCTACCACCTGTGTACACTGGAGATGAGCTTAGAGTGCCCTAGCTAGAGCTTAGAGCTGTCTCCGCTAGGGTTCTCTACCACCTGTGTACACTGGAGATGAGCTTAGAGTGCCCTAGCTAGAGCTTAGAGCTGTCTCCGGTAGGGTTCTCTACCACCTGTGTACACTGGAGATGAGCTTAGAGTGCCCTAGCTAGAGCTTAGAGCTGTCTCCGGTAGGGTTCTCTACCACCTGTGTACAATGGAGATGAGCTTAGAGTGCCCTAGCTACAGCTTAGAGCTGTCTCCGGTAGGGTTCTCTACCACCTGTGTACACTGGAGATGTGCTTAGAGTGCCCTAGCTAGAGCTTAGAGCTGTCTCCGGAAGGGTTCTCTACCACCTGTGTACACTGGAGATGAGCTTAGAGTGCCCTAGCTAGAGCTTAGAGCTGTCTCCGCTAGTGTTCTCTACCACCTGTGTACACTGGAGATGAGCTTAGAGTGCCCTAGCTAGAGCTTAGAGCTGTCTCCGGTAGGGTTCTCTACCACCTGTGTACACTGGAGATGAGCTTAGAGTGCCCTAGCTAGAGCTTAGAGCGGTCTCCGCTAGGGTTCTCTACCCCCTGTGTACACTGGAGAGTAGCTTAGAGCGCCCTAGCTAGAGCTTAGAGCTGTCTCCGCTAGGGTTCTCTACCACCTGTGTACACTGGAGAGTAGCTTAGAGCGCCCTAGCTAGAGCTACTCTACGCTCTAGCTAGGGCAAAAGCTCTCCAGTGTACAGGCACCTTAATAATAAACAAATACCCACAACAATCCACCACGGACTCTACGTATAGCACTTTCCAATATTCAACCGGACGAATGGAGCTAGACTGGTCTAGCTAGGGCACCTAAATACTGTTTACACCGTAGAGTCGGCATTCTTGAGCTAGAGCTTAGAGCGGTCTCCGGTAGGGTTCTCTACCACCTGTGTACACTGGAGATGAGCTTAGAGTGCCCTAGCTAGAGCTTAGAGCTGTCTCCGGTAGGGTTCTCTACCACCTGTGTACACTGGAGATGAGCTTAGAGTGCCCTAGCTAGAGCTTAGAGCTGTCTCCGGTAGGGTTCTCTACCACCTGTGTACACTGGAGATGAGCTTAGAGTGCCCTAGCTAGAGCTTAGAGCTGTCTCCGCTAGGGTTCTCTACCACCTGTGTACACTGGAGATGAGCTTAGAGTGCCCTAGCTAGAGCTTAGAGCTGTCTCCGCTAGGGTTCTCTACCACCTGTGTACACTGGAGATGAGCTTAGAGTGCCCTAGCTAGAGCTTAGAGCTGTCTCCGCTAGGGTTCTCTACCACCTGTGTACACTGGAGATGAGCTTAGAGTGCCCTAGCTAGAGCTTAGAGCTGTCTCCGGTAGGGTTCTCTACCACCTGTGTACACTGGAGATGAGCTTAGAGTGCCCTAGCTACAGCTTAGAGCTGTCTCCGGTAGGGTTCTCTACCACCTGTGTACACTGGAGATGAGCTTAGAGTGCCCTAGCTAGAGCTTAGAGCTGTCTCCGGTAGGGTTCTCTACCACCTGTGTACACTGGAGATGAGCTTAGAGTGCCCTAGCTAGAGCTTAGAGCTGTCTCCGCTAGGGTTCTCTACCACCTGTGTACACTGGAGATGAGCTTAGAGTGCCCTAGCTAGAGCTTAGAGCTGTCTCCGGTAGGGTTCTCTACCACCTGTGTACACTGGAGATGAGCTTAGAGTGCCCTAGCTAGAGCTTAGAGCTGTCTCCGGTAGGGTTCTCTACCACCTGTGTACACTGGAGATGAGCTTAGAGTGCCCTAGCTAGAGCTTAGAGCTGTCTCCGCTAGGGTTCTCTACCACCTGTGTACACTGGAGATGACCTTAGAGTGCCCTAGCTAGAGCTTAGAGCTGTCTCCGGTAGGGTTCTCTACCACCTGTGTACACTGGAGATGAGCTTAGAGTGCCCTAGCTAGAGCTTAGAGCTGTCTCCGGTAGGGTTCTCTACCACCTGTGTACACTGGAGATGAGCTTAGAGTGCCCTAGCTAGAGCTTAGAGCTGTGTCCGCTAGGGTTCTCTACCACCTGTGTACACTGGAGATGAGCTTAGAGTGCCCTAGCTAGAGCTTAGAGCTGTCTCCGGTAGGGTTCTCTACCACCTGTGTACACTGGAGAGTAGCTTAGAGCGCCCTAGCTAGAGCTACTCTACGCTCTAGCTAGGGCAAAAGCTCTCCAGTGTACAGGCACCTTAATAATAAACAAATACCCACAACAATCCACCACGGACTCTATGTATAGCACTTTCCAATATTCAACCGGACGAATGGAGCTAGACTGGTCTAGCTAGGGTACCCAAATACTGTTTACACCGTAGAGTCGGCATTCTTGAGCTAGAGCTTAGAGCGGTCTCCGGTAGGGTTCTCTACCACCTGTGTACACTGGAGATGAGCTTAGAGTGCCCTAGCTAGAGCTTAGAGCGGTCTCCGGTAGGGTTCTCTACCACCTGTGTACACTGGAGAGGAGCTTAGAGCGCCCTAGCTAGAGCTACTCTATGCTCTAGCTAGGGCAAAAGCTCTCCAGTGTACAGGCACCTTTATCAGTGTACAACCATTAGTGTAGTCCAGGCGTCCTCAACCTGGTGCTCTTTAAGGGGGGAGGTACACCTTACAAGGTTCAAACATTTTTATTATTTTGTTGAATTATTTGAATGACTAATCGTTTAACTTTCATTTGGTGAAAACAAAATAAAAATACTTCCCGAGATATGCCCCTAAATGTTCGTTGCTGTCGCTTAAATTGTCTCCTTAAATTCTACCCTTAGGTAAGTGTGAAGCTCTTTTCCCGAAAACTTTATTCCTGAATATATTTTGGTGTATTTTGTAGCCGTAATTGTTACCAACAGAACCAGAACATTCAGGTAAATATTTTAAATTGTAGGGTACTTAACATGTAAACGCTGTCCAACTGCACAAAAAACAGCTGAAAGTTTGGTGGTATAATAATGCATGACTGCAAGCATATTAAAATATATTTTGTGTTTAGATCATAGGCTTTTGCGGCCAGAGTCTAGTTTATCATCTAGGCTTACATGCTGACGTTACGAGACACGCCATTGAATTTGATAAGGTCGAAACTGTTGCTAAAATTCCTGGATATCAAAGCAGGTTAATTAGAGAGGCAATAGAGGTCGTGAAGCATCCTAATAATTTCAATCACCAAAATCGTTTCAGACTTAGCAACACTTGGAAAGTTCTCCTAGCGTGCGACTAGCAGGGACGCGGACCAATCCGGAGCAGAGTGACGTCGATGCATTGCAAGCAGGCACCTCTGGCTGGCAATAACCGTCAGTTTGAGTACGGACAACAACTCGTACCCACCCATGATTAAGGCTGCTGCAATGACAGCCGAAACGTCGGGAATCACCGATACACGACGCGGCTCCATCCTGTAAGCCAAGACGATAAACATGTTTTGTGGATAATAATGAATACACTGTGTTTAATAATCCTGAAAAAATGTATTTCTTTGCAGCATATACGAGGGTCATTTCATAAGTCATGGCAACTATGTTATATCTTTCGAACATATGATGATGATGATCAGGTGCCATCAAGTCGGCGTCGACTCCCAGCGACTACATGGATGGACTGTCTCCATACGATTCGGTCTTCAGCCATATACTTCAGATCCTTCACTGACATATTCATGTTGGATTTGATGGAGTCGATCCATCTCAATGCTGGCCGCCCTTGTCTCCGAGACCCTTCCACCTTTCCAAGCATAATTGTCTTTTCCAACGAATCAGAACGCCTCATAATGTGTCCAAAATATGACAGCTGTAATCGTGTCACTGATGCTTCAAGCGACAGATGTGGTTTGATTTGTTGAATCACCCATACATTTGTCTTCTTGGCTGTCCAAGGAATACGCAGTATCCTTCTCCTTCTCCAACACCAGAGCTCAAAAGCATCAATATGCTTCCTATCTCGTTTCCTTATGGTCCAGCTTTCGCAACCATATCTAGCTATGGGAAAGACTAGTGCCTTAACCATTCTAATTTACGTAGGCAAAGAAACATCGGAACACATGAAGATCTTATCCAGGCCTTTAAAAGCTGCTCTTCCTAGGGCAAGTCTTCGGCGAATCTCTTGACTGCTTGAGCCACTACTACTAATGGTTGATCCCAACAAACAGAAACTATTCACCTCTGTGATTATCTTATTATCTATCATAATGTTTGATGGTAAACCTGTTGTCATTAGTTTTGTCTTGTTGACATTCAAGTACAAGCCCATGGTTTCACTCTGTTCTTTAACTTTCATAATGATATCCTCGAGCTCTTCCTTGCTTTCAGCAACCAAAGTGGTGTCATCTGCATACCTCAAGTTGTTTATATTCAATCCACCAATCTTAAAACCATGAGGTGACTCATCCAATCTAGATTTCCTCATGTTGTACTCAGCATACAGATTGAATAAGTAAGGCGAAAGTATACAGCCTTGTCGCACACCTTTACTAATAGGGAACCACTCTGTTTCACCATGCTCAGTTTTAACATTGGCTTCTAGTCCCAAATATAGGTTACGCATCAGGACAATGAGATGTTCAGGTATGCCCATCTGTCTAAGTACATTCCACATCTCCGCATGATTCACACTATCAAAGGCCTTCCTGTAATCTATAAAGCACATGAACAGCTCCTTCTGGTATTCCTTTGCTGTTTCCATCATCCAAAGTACATCACTAAAAATGTCCCAGGTTCCTCTACCTTTCCTAAAACCAGCTTGAGTAGCGGACATTTCACGTTCCATGTAAGGTTCTAATCTTCGTTGTATGATTTTCAACATCACCTTGCTGGCATGTGGTATCAGAGCAATTGTGCGATAGTTGGAGCAGTCCAACAGGTCACCCTTTCTGGGTATAGGAATAAAGATGGATCGTTTCCAATCTGTGGGCCAAGTGAATGTTTTCCAAATCTATTGACATATTGCAGTTAAAACTTTAACAGACGTTTCTTCTGTTGTTTGCCATATTTCAGCTGGAATTCCATCAGTTCCTGAGGCCTTGTTTTGTGCCAAAGACTTTAAAGCTACTCTGACTTCATCTTCTAAAACTGGTGGTTCTAGATCAAAATCTGCCTCTTGTAATGAGTCGTCACTTCTTATCTCTAGACCATACAAGTACTCTGTATAATCTTTCCATCTCTGTTTAATCCGTTCAGCATCATTAATCGCATTACCATTAGCATTCTTGACCATTCCAATTCTTGGCTGAAATTTCTTTCTTAAGGTGGAAATATGTTGAAAGACCCTTCTCATGTTACCTTTTTTATTTTCTTCTTCCAAATCAGTACAGATCTTGTCATAGTCCTGCTGCTTATCTTTGCGAACATTTCTCTGAAAATCTCTATTCAAAAGAGTCATGAGTTCCCTATTCTTCTGAATTTTGGCTTCCTTCCTTCTCTTCGCTATATTATAATTTCTGATGTCATCCAATGTGACGTTCTCTTTTTCTCAACCCTCAGCAATTTGTTTTTACATTCATCCTTAACAATTTCTTTAACTTCGCACCAAATTTTCTCAGGTTCTCGGTCAAGGAGATTTAGGATCTCAAAACGATTCTTAACTGATGTTTTAAATAGTGTGGGAATGTTTGCAAAGTCATATCTCGGGTGTTGGACTACCTTAATATTTCTTCTAAGTTTAACTTGTAATTTACATGTCAGTAGTTCATGATCTGATCCACAGTCTGCACCAGGCCAAGTTTTTGCTGCTAAAATGGAACTTCGCCACCTTCTAGACCCAATTATGTAATCGATCTGATTCCTGTATTTCCCATCAGGTGATTTCCAGGTATACAGCCGACGTTTTGGTTGCTTGAAACATGTGTTGGTAATGAAAAGGTTATTAGGTTCACAAAAACTGATAAGCCGCTCTCCAGCCTCGTTTCGATCACCTAAGCCATAAAGATCCACCACATTTCCCTCTTTGCCGTTCCCAACTTTAGCATTCCAATCGCCAATCAGAAGTAACACATCCAGTATAGACATTCGAAATCCCACGGCAATCAGCACAGAATTCACCCGACAGAAGGCGACTGTGATTGCAGGTAGCTAGGTACCAGCACCATACACGTTCATTCTGAGCTTGGCCGTACTACAAGATGGATGTAAACAGATTGGAACAGCAATCATTCGTGAAAACTGCTTTTTTCGGTGGCAGAAATGCTACGCAGTGTCATGCAGCACTATGTGAAGCTGTTGGTGATAACCGAACTGTTGGAAGTTGGGTGGAGGCTTTCCGGCAGGGACGCGGTGTGTAGTCCCTGTGAGGGCAAGTAACTCTTGGTACGGTACTTTGAGACAGGTCGACGACTTCTTGCTTTGTAATAGCAAAGTGTAAGTTCCGTAAGGAGGTGGGGGTAGGCGTGTTTCAAGGCAAAGAAGGCAAGTGTTGTCTGCATTTCATTGAGGGATCCACTTGAATGTTCAACAGCTATTTTCATAAGTAAGATATGGTGCTTTGTGGTGTGAACAATGTCTGGTGTAAAACGAAAAAAGGGCAGTGCTAACAATTGAACAAAAATTAAATATCATTCAGAACTTGAAAAGTAATGGAGTCTCTCTGCAAGCAAATTAACCAACGATTACGTCTCGAGGTAAGGAAGCAGACGAACAACCAAATTGTAGATTGTACGAAAATAAAATGTAAACGTATTCAATTTACAGTAGGCCTACAGTATCAATTATGGAGAATGTTTAGCCTACTTTTCGCATTTTGTAAAAATGAGGAAAAAGTAGACTTATGAGATCGATCCGGGAAAATATGTGTCTGTCTGTCTGTCTGTCTGGCTGGCTGTGTGTGTGTGTGTCCCCTATCAACTCCTAAACGGCTGTAGCAATCGAACCCACATTTGGTATGAGTAAAGATCTCTATCTGAATATCTCAATGCCGTATTTGAAAATGATGTCAGTGCTACCAACTGCTGAGAATTCACAATTGAAATTTCAGCTCCATGCTGTATATCTGGGAAGGTATGCATGGGAGCTATACCAAAATTGGCACACATATAGATAATAATATTTCAGTTTTATTTCCGGGAGGCCATACATGGCAGTGTTGCCGGAATGATTCTAAGCCTGCTGATATGTCCAATTTTTAAATGCATATAATGTCCACACTATCAATTGGATTTCAACCAAATTTCGTATGTACTATGTGTAGATAGACAGATATGACTGAGCGTAATCTTAAGAGGCACCAGGGCTGCCAACTGTTAATAAATGA
This sequence comes from Meconema thalassinum, assembly GCA_946902985.2. Taxonomy (NCBI): domain Eukaryota; kingdom Metazoa; phylum Arthropoda; class Insecta; order Orthoptera; family Tettigoniidae; genus Meconema; species Meconema thalassinum. Next base: position 1,002,271,803 of record OX336388.2, on the reverse strand, counting down.
ACTCCCTATTGTTTTTATCCAAATACCAATATATCAGAAAGTATGCAAGCCGACAGCTTTAAACTATGCACACGTATATTACCTGACATTCTAGAATAATTTGGAGTAATTAATGGACCTCAGTACTACCAACATGATTCTAAGCCTGCTGATAAGACCAATTTTAAATACATGTGACTTCTATACTATCAATTGGATTCCAACCAATTTCGTATGTGGTATGTGTACAATAACAGGTATGACTATGCGTATTCTTAAGAGCAACCTGGGCTGCCAACTGTTAATAAATACTGTCTCTATCTTTTTACCCTAATATCAATATATCATAAAGTATTCAAGCCAACAGCTCTAAACTTTGCACACGTTTAATACCTTACATTCTAGATTAATTTGGAGTAACTAATATACGTCAGTGCTTCCAACATGATTCTAAGCCTGCTGATTGGTCCAATTTTAAAATACAGGCCGGACGTTTGTTTTAGACGATGGTCCTTGATCTTGAAGCCTGCGGGTGAGCCTGCACATAGTCACTCTCTCACCCTATCGCTTCTCACTTGTCACCACCGATCTGATGTAATGGAATTCCAGACTTGAGCACGTGGCGACACCGCCTTGGAGACAGTACAGTGCACTTCAAAGTATTGTGTGAAGCGGAAGTACACTTTACGAAGTTACGAATAAAACGTCATTATATTTGCCAATGACTGTACTTCAGTAGTAGTGTCAGACAACGTTGTCAATCAACGGACCGCTCGGGGCAGCTGATAACTACACAGGTACTGTAGTAACTCGCCTCCAGGCTTCCATTAGGATTTTTCACTCGTCTAAAACAAACGTCCGGCCTGTACATGTAACTTCTATACAAATAAATGGATTTCTTCCAAAACTGGCACAGCCATAGATCATAATAGTTCAGATTATTTCTGACCAACAAATGGATTACATTGTTGCCAACATGATTTTACGCGCGCCGATAGGTCCAATGTCTAACTATATGCAACGTCCATGCTATCCATTGGACTTCAATCAAATTTTGTATTCTATACCTTAAGAGATGGAATTAAGAATATATTCAGTCACTAGGGCTGCCAACTGTAGTGCTCTATTAGGCTACATTATGCCAGTTATATTTCGTACTATTTAGAAATTTCGATATTACCAACTCAATTTCGTCATTATTCTATTTAGGTCCATATAGATTAATCATTGGAATGAATCTTACATTTCGAGAAAAGTAGGCTCTTTATTTCGTCACGGAACTTCTTGTTTGTACTGTATTCTCATTTATGACGGCATTAATTAGGCGAAAACGTGCACGGTTAATCCGCAAACCGGATAATCCGCGCACGGATAATCTAGAGTATACAGTATTGATAGTATATGTAAGAAAAATAAAGTTTTACTCATGATGTTCTTACTGCCATTGGACTACTATTGACTCTCAAAATCTGCCCATCTTGAAGGCTTTATCTGCAAAATTGAGAGGAATAAGTTGCAGAAACTTCTCATGTACCAAATTATCATTAACGAAAACAGACACACAGCGACACAGATATCCACATTTAAAGCAGCCCAAAGCGACGTGAAGAAAGTTACCGATTGCACACTTTATCAGCAAAATTTGATCCAACGTTGAAGGAGGAGTCTTGCTGCGAGTAGACTGCATGGCATTTACCAAGTGGCGAACGTGATCACATTTCGGAGTAAAGAAGCTTCACTGGTGGAAGCGCAAAATATTTACGAGGTGATAGTTGGATTAATATAACAAAACAAATGTCTTTGGTGGAGGTATAGCCCTAAATCCATCCGTTGGTTAGCCACTGCTCACAATGTCAAATAGGTCGAGAACGTCCGCTGTAAATAATTGAGTTTGTCATTAAGCATAGAGTTAATCTCTGATTACGTGCCGAGTGCGACCGTGCCGGATGCGACCCAGTAAAAATCGTGGCTGTAGCGACCCTGCAAGTAGCTTACAGTGACCCATGCGACCCATTGTTCGAGAGAAGAATTGAACGTCTTATTTCAAAAGTGACGTAAACCCATAAAATGCAAAACTTCAGAAATCGAGTTTTTGTTTTTTCGTATAATTCAATTCAGATATGATTATGAATATAATGTAATTTCATTCATTACGTTTATGCACATCCTGACACTGTGTTTTAAGAATCTCCTATCAATGTTAATGGTAGTAATCGTCTCCTGTAAGTTGGAGTTAGGTTGTTTTGGAAATAAACCGTCTATTGATATACGCTTGAGTGGCATTTATGAACATTTAGCCTAAATGGTTTAAGCACAACCAACACAAACTGTTGCTCTACATATGGCCTTGATTTTGACACGTGATATCACGTGATGTCCAGAGAGCCATCAGATTGGTCAACTTGGATATTAGACACATTGGACTTTAAATACCCGTTGGAGTTACATCACATAGCAAATAAACTTAGTTCTTAGATCTCTGTTAATATGGGATATACCACGTGTTGCGACTTAAAACCTTTGCTATACAGAAGCTATAAACTTGCTTATGAAAGAAAAAACTGAAACACCGTCAATTGCGGATTTACGTCATTTTGGAAATAAGCTCTTCAATTTAACTGTGCCTAACCTAACCTAAGCGGAATTTTAGCAGAGACAGATGTGTTAGAAATTCCCAGATTCCACCGATACATCAGTGCTTGGGTCGCTAGTGGCACGATGGCAAATTGGTGGGTCGCTTGCGGCACGGTTCGCATCCGACACGGTCGCATCTGGCACGTCACCACATTTCTGCTAAAGTTTCGTGTACACATTGAAACTAATTCCTTCTTCCGCAATATCACACAATGTTACGTAACGTGCTACAGATGTCTCTAGTGAGGGGATAAGACAGGTGCACATACCTTCGGTACCAGTATGCCATGCTACATGTCTGCGGGCAATGTTTGTTTTGGTGTGCGTGTGACCTAACCTGTGTTTGGTGTGGTCCAATATGAGTGTTTACTAACGGGACCCGGGATCATTATAGCGGCTAAATCGTTACTCGCGCTGCCTGGTTCTTTTTTAAGAGCGTCCATACGAGATGTAAAGGTTGATTCATGTTGTCTTTATACTCGTAGATCCCTCGTAATGATAATAATTATTAAAATTATCAAGATGGAAATAGAGCTTCTGTAAAAAACGTTGTTGTTGTTGTTGATTCATTTAGGGGCTTTGGGACATCGTGGTCATGTAGCTCCGTGTACTTGGGTGTGTGTGGAATTTGTCTAATAATCTGTGTTATTGTGATTGCTGTATTAGTGCGTGTATTTTTAATTCAGATGAATATTTGGAAGGAGGCGGTCGTGACCTTAAATTAGGAACTATCCCGGTATTCGCCTGGAGTAGAAGTGGAAACCCACAGAAAAACACTTCCAGGATTGATGAGGTTAGAATCGAAACTGCCTCTTCCCAGGTTTGCCTCACGAGGTTGAGTGTACTCCTTTTCAGCCCTCAGACCAGAATTAAATGTCTTGGCAAAGCCGGGAATCGAACCCGGGCCTCCGCAGTTACAGCCAAGAGTGCTAGTTGTAAAAACAAAGGCATATAACAGTCTCCGTAAAGTTGTGGCTGTTGTTAGTAATTCATTTCAGGGGCTCGAGAGATCTGTTGGTCGTCAGCCCCGTGTTGTTGGGTGTGTAGAACTTATGTAATAACCTGTGTTAATAATAATTGTAGTAGTGTGTATAGCTGTATCGGAGACAAGGATGGGATAGTGTGCCCCGGGACCTGAGGTGAGGGACTATCCTGGCATTTGCTTGGAGTATAAATGTGGAAACATCGGGGGAAAATACACTTAGGACGGCCGCTATCAGCACCAGGATTCGAACCTCCACTCTGTAAACTTGCTGCAGCCCTCCGTCCCTATCATGGTGCAGGGTTTAGCTAATTAATGTCATTGGTTTTACGTCTCTTTTAACTACTGTGGCTTTTAGAGACGCTTGAGTAACGGAATTTTGCCTTAAAGGGATCTTTAACGTGCCAATAAATCTACTGACACAGCTCCCTCACATTCGCGTACCCTCAAATACCAACTGATTGCACCAGGATTCGATCCTGCAACCTTGGAAACAGCAGGCAAGAACGCTACCGCTGCACCACGCAGCCAGCCACGCAGCATTTAACGCCTACGGCTACGCCGCGGAATCGTAAATCTTTGACAGCTGTATTATGTGGACCAGGGCTTTGCATTGAAGCTCCAGATTCGATTCCCAACATTACCGAGAAATGTAATTCTAGTCTGAGGGTTAGAATGGAGACACTCTCAGTCTAATGAAGAAAAAAAAACTGAGAAAAGATGAGTATGATTCACACCTCAGCTGGTCTAGAAGTGAGTTTTCTATGGTTTCACACGTCTACTTCAGGCAAATGCTGGAATGGTTCCTAACTCAAATTCACGGCCGCCTCTTTCCAAATCCTAGCCTCAGTTACAAGTGCAGTGCAGCTCTCATAATGGCACATGTTATCTTACACATACCCCCAAGTATATGGGGCTACATGGCCAGAATGTAGCAAATCCACTAAATGAATCAACAACAACGCATGCGGTCCAATACATTACCTTATTTATGTATTTATTTATTTATTTATTTATTTATTTATTTATTTAGCGTATGGCTTTTAGTGCCGGGAGTGTCCGAGGACATGTTCGGCTCGCTAGAGTTTGTAGATGCTTCTATGCGGACACCCATGAGTTAAGCTACAAGTACCGTCGCGTGTGGATGAGATGAAATGAAGATGAATGAGCAAGTTCAATCTCAAGTAGTTCCAACTTTGGCTACCAGATGCCACTGACGCCTAGCGACGAATGTTGGAACTTGATAGAGCGTTTCTAACGAAATATAACCTTCAAATTTGGCTACAAACTACCAATTGCAGTGGTAGGTTCTTTTTTATGCCGTAAATCCATGACATGGGCCCGCCGGCTTTACTCACACTCTTGTAATTGGGGTCTACAGTGTTGCCACTCGCGGGTCAAAAATAATCCGTTTTTAGACAGAAATTTATTTACATTTACGAACACATTAAAAAGATGCAATGGAAACGAATTTATGTACACTCTGAGACAAATAGAACCATTCTTGGCTGTCACCAAGAAGGTCCGGGTTCTAATCCCGGCTCTGTCGAGAAATTTAATTCTGGTCTGAGGGCTAGAACGGGGTAAACTTAGCCTCGGGAGGCAAAATTGAGAAGAAGGTTCGATTCCAACCTGAGCAATCCTGGAAGTGGTTTTCTATGCTTACCCGCTTCCACTCCCGGCAAATGCCGCCGTGGTTCCTAACTTAAGGCTATGACTGCCTCCTTCTCAATCTTCATATCAACACAATTACAGCCCTAACAATAACACAGGTTATCAGACAAATTATTTACACATACCCAAGTTCTTGGGGCTACATGACAACGATGTCGGAAAGTCTTTAAATCAATCAACAACAACAACAACAACAAAACAAATTCCTAAACAATTATTTGTTAAAATAATCGTAAGGTTGAAAAGAAGGAGTCTTTGAGCGTAAGCGTGTGTCAGGGGAAGATTTGTACCCAGGGTGACTTAGATTCATTAGGCATACCAGGCAAGTCGCATGTGTATGAGCGCCATCTTTAGAAGTTGTCCATGACAGATACGGTATAACCCTCACAATCCCAAGCAATGTTTTTCATCTGGCAGCAAAATTGTGTGGGTTACTGGATACATGGAAATCCAATATGAAGCTCTTTGATACCCTATTCCATGAAGTTGCGAGATCTGTTTGGATTTCATCTATGGTCAACATGGCTGTCAGCAACCACCGACTACGAGGTAAATCCCTCCCTATATTATTCTGCTAAAGTCCCATTCCAGTTTTGTACCGAAAATAAGGTCCCATTAACACCAACCTACACATATGGGGTTCCTACAGGTTCAGCATAACCCAATGCGTAAGCGAAACGCACTCACTTACTCTTTAAATGCCTCACAATTAAATAAATACCTTAAAACATGTATATATACAATGAAATTATGAAAGAATGCAACACGGTAACCATGGTAACACAATCTCACAGGTCCATCTATTTCTGTAAGGCGCAATGTAATTGCAATTATTACTGTGAAAGTTTCCAGAAGGTTATAAGGTTATCACTGAACCAAATTAAGCTGTAAAATTCATCAATACATACAGTATAATGCGCTTAAGGGTGTCAAGGGGCACTCTAGAATTTTTTTCACGCAATTTTCACGCGTGAGTGTGGTACGAAAGGTCTTTTTCACCCGACTATAAAGGGTCTCCGAAAACCACATTTAAAGGCCCTTAAATTAACAGTGTCTATAATATTCCCAGAAAACTAAATTCGCTCTGATATCCCTATGAAGGAAAGACAAACCCCTAACCACTGCACCAGTAGATGAATTGATAAAGTCTGATTATTCATACCAAGGATAAATCAGTCATAGCATTCATGATTGAGATTTTGCTAAGTGTACTCTTTACAACTAGAATATTCGCGGGCGAAACCGCGACGGGTAATGCTAGTATTAATAATTAGATACGTAATTACTGTTATAGCAAGTTAATAGGATATAGAATAAATACCTTAACATAACATTTTAATAAGGGTGGCTTCGGTGACGTAGTTGGTAGCATACTGAGCGTCTATGCCCAAGATCGCGGGGTCAAACCCAGCCGAAGTCGTCGGATTTTTAGGAGCGTTAAAAATCCCTCAGTATTCCTTCCTTCGGATGGGAAGTAAAGCCGGCGGGCCCATGTCATAGATTCATGTAAAAGAACCTTACATTAACTATAATTGCCTAAAGCTAAATTTGTAGGTTATATTTGATTTACGCTCTATTACGTTCCAACGTTCGTCGCCAGGTGCCGGTTGCGGTATCATCTAGCAACCAAGTTCAGAGCTAGGTGTCGTTGACGGTAGCATTTGATGGCAAATTTAGGATCTACTTGAAATTGATCGTCTGCATTCCTTATCTGAATCACAGAGAGCACACACTAATACAACCATCACAAATAACACCGGTTATCAGACAGATTCTACACACACCCAAAGTGCACGGGGCTACATGATCGCGTTGTCACAGCCTCGAAACTGAGGAACCAACCAACATTTTAATACGTTACGCTAGAACCTCCTTTATCCTGCATCATCAATCCGGAACTCCGGTTTAACCGTATCGAAACTAATAAAAATGTATTTTTACTGTACAGTTTTTATTTGACGCGGTCGACTCTTCTTGAATGTCTTTTCCGCCAAGGATAGTTAAGGACAGGAATTGGAAGTAATTCGGTCACGGTCTATGAAAGGTACCATCCGGGCATTCGCCTAGAAATGAGAACTGATGTTAGTAAAACGTCTTCGTGATCATGCTGCGTATAAACGCTATACAAGTGTAAAACAGAAAAATACTCACACTTTATTTTAGTGCATAAAACAGAGTCGTAAATGTAAGAAAAGTGTTCTTATATTCTTTTGTACAATTGAAAAAAGGTATTATAACTTATGTTAATAGAGTTTATAACATGTATTTGTTTATTAGATTTTTCTGGATTATCCACATTTTCGATAATCCGGATGAACGAGGTTCTTGTGTATTTCATATATATAATGCTCATATGAATCTAATTACTAATATTTACCTCGAGATCAGTGGTTGCTGGCAGCCATTTTGTCCATAGACGAATAATAATAATAATATCCTATGGCCTTGGGTGCCGGGTGCAAGCTTTGTTATTTGACACCCAGAGGGCAGCTGGCATGTCGAATTTCGTTGTTCCTTAAAGCACTGTGAAAGTCAAGGAGGTTAGATATCTAAGTTCCTTGAACACTAGGCTATTGCGCTTTCTAGTAGTGAAATGAGGAACTTTGTGTTGGCGGAAACACCCGAGATTAATTTTGCCATTATGAACACGGCCTACTGAATTCAAATGGGTTCTTTGACATGCCAACATCGTATGACATGCGTGTCGTAATTATGCCGCCTTTCAAAAATCACTTACCACGGCCAGGAGCAAACCTGCAAGGTTGGGGTGAGTAGACCAACCTCAGAATTCATCCACGGTATCCCCTGCTACGTTAACCACTCACCCACTGTGGCAAGCTAGCCATAGACGAAAAGCAAACAGATCTCGCAACGTCATGGAATAGGCTACAAAAGGAGCTTTATTGAATTTCCATGTAACCAGTAAACCACACAATCGATGCAGGCCGGTCTGGAGCCCAAAAGCAATATCGACTAAGCAATAACAAATAAAATACGTACCCATACAATTGTGTGGCCAGGGATTTAAAGGGAGAACCCGACGAGTATAATATTGTCTAATCCCACGGTTGATGCGATAAATCCGGAATGTGATTTTACGGGCACTAAACCAACCCCTGTGGCACTACAGTCCATAAAGGGCCCTAGCCTACCAAGCGACCTCTGCCCAGTCATTGGCCGTCCCCTCGAACTAAATCTTGCTTTCCGCAACCGGGGCGCTGCCTCGCTGTCAGACAGCTACTCCATTGTCCTCACGAGGCTGACAAGGGGACGGATTGCGGTGTAAAATTCTAATCTGGTTGAAATATATTCCTACAAAGGTGTACAAAGACGTAGTGAAAACAGCACGGGACACTTTCAATTTTGAACGCCAATATTGAACGCCGAAAACCTGCTGGGTGACGGCATGAACGAGGTGGTGGAAAGAGGTAAAGCTGACCTTGAATCCTAGCAGCACGCGATGGCTCCCGGCCACTAGGCAGCGAGCTGCCATGCTGCGTTGCATTCCCCACCTTAAACGTTCCCCTCAGCTCACTCTTCTACACTCTCGATTAGAGAATAAATTGAAACATAATGTGATAGTTTGCGCTTGGCCACACTATAAATAAAACAACCTTTCATTTTCTTTTCCTCTTTTACTCTTTGTAATCCTTACTATAGTGGATGCGAACTAATAACTGCCGTCTCCCGGCAGGTTTTCGGCGTTCAATATTGGCGTTCAAAATTGAAAGTGGCCCGTGCGGTTTTCACTACGTCATTGTACAACTTGGTAGGAATATTGTGTACTAAATTTTAACCAGATTAGAATTTTACACCACAATCCGTTCCCTTGTTAGTGTATTCCGCTCAAGCCCTCACGCCAGTTTCTAAAATACCTGCCGAAGCCGTGAATGCAACCGAGGGCCTCCGGGTGATTGGCAAGCGCGGTACGGTACCTCAACACCACGATGCCGGCCTTTTTATGGGTACAGCAATTCTGAAGCCCTAAAAGAAGGCTATGAATGCACCAAGCCAACTCGTATCTTCCTCTTCGGACTTTTATGACTGGAATTGTGTGATCATGTTACGTTTCTTAATTCTAATACTAAAGCATGCACAGCAATTTCCATTCGTAGCAAAGTACAGAGAATGTGTTTGAAAACAACTTATTTTCAATGTCGTCCCCAAATATCAGTCAAAACATCCGCTGGTGTGCCGTTTCGCTCGGTCTTAACTGATCTTTAAAGGAATTATGTGACAAGAATAGCCAGTTAGCTTAATGATTCGTTTCTCAATAAGTTAATGAGAAAGTTGCACTGATGAAATGCAGTTGCAGAATTAACTCTCTCTTGACTAGCTGCGTGGCTCAGCTGTAACGTTCTCTCATGCTGTTCTCAAGGTTGCAGGAACGAATCCTGGCGCAGCCAGCTGCCATTTGAAGGTGCGCAAATGCGAGGGAGCCGTCTCAGTAGATTTACTGACACGTTAAAAACCCCTTCGGGGAAAAATTCCGGCATCGCGGCGTTTCTAAAAGCCGCAGTAGTTAAAAAAGAAGTTAATCAAATAACATTATTGTTATTATTATTATTATTATTATTATTATTATTATTATTGGAATTAACTCTGATTTAACTGATTTTTAAGGAGTTGATTGGCGAATAATGGTCAGGTAGTTGAGTGATGCGTTTGTCAAAAGCATTTACCATGTTAGGAAAATGTATGATAGCGCATTGGTTAATAGATAACTCTTAAAAATTGTACGTCTATCAATACAAATTATGAAACACTAGCAGTAGTGCCCGGTTTCGGCCGGTGGATTTATTTGTTTTATGGATGATAATGAATACTACTACAGAACTGGCACATGATACTTACATTAAACTAACAGAAAAGAAATATTTTAAAAATATAACTTTTTGTGGTGGTGGTTGTGGTGGAGGTTGTAGTGGGGGTGATAAGTAGTACAGTATAATGGACGTAACATTTAGGTAATTTTCCCGTAATGATAATAATGATAATAATGAATAGGGAAACGGCTATTTACTAACTACAGCACTAGCACATGTAATTTACAAACGAATTTTAAAAAATGATTAGAAAGAGGAGTAAGTGAAATAAAAGACACTGCCTAGGGCCTTTATCTCATTGGCTGTTAGAAATGTAGAGACCAATAGTGTAGTCTTTTGTCGCATAGTGCCGAAGGAAAATCAGAACACTTTGGAAAACTTCGGCTGTCCCGAGCTACTGAGGTAGCGATAGTGGCATTTATCGCCACATCGCGCTGAACGATAAGGTTCGGAATAAATGAAGGTAAATTTGAAAGCACCAACGCTTATTACAGCTGATAACCTCCATGTACTGCACCAACACCATTGCACTTATACAGAGGTATGATATTTCATGTTGATAACTGTTTTAAGGGCCCTAAGAAATCTTTTTGCACTAAATACCGTGACTGCAATTTATAAGCAGCGCAAGATTAAACTATTTTCACAATTCTGCACCAGAACACTGGTAGGGGCGGCGTGATGCAGCCCGATTTGCCAGTCAACAATAGACTTATTAGAATACTCTTACAGTTACACTACTACGGACATGAATGGTTCTAGAGCCTTAATACGTGGTATTCAAGTTCATTTTGTTTGTTATTCTACTAAATGTAGTGAATGGATAGCGTCGTCTAAAATATTAAGTGACAGTTTTACCAGCAGGGTTTAAAGTGTATGTAAAATTTGGTGCAATCAGGAGTTCTTCCTGTAGTTCGTGATAAAGGGCCTAAATGCAGGGAATGGAGTGGTCTGTTCGAAATTTCATGTAAACAGTGTTATTCGCTGGGTTCCAAAGGATAGGTATAGAAATTTTGGTTCAGATCGGTGAAACGGTGTAGATTTGTGCCAAAGAGCCTAAATGCAAGGAATGGAGTGGTCTGTCCGAAATTTACAGTAGACAGCGTTACCCGCAGGGTTCCAGAGGTTAATATACAAATCTTGGTTCAGATCAGTGAAACGGTGTAGATTTGTGCCAAAGGGCCTAAATGCAGAGAATGGGGTCGTCTGTCCGAAATTTCATATGGACAGTGTTACTTTCAGGGTCTCAAAGGGTAGGTATACACATTTTGGTTGATATCGGTGAAACGGTGTGGATTTGAGACAAAGGGCCTAAATGCAGGGAATGGAGTGGTCTGTCCGAATTTTCATGTAGACAGTGTTACTCGCGGAGTACCAAAAGGTAAGTCTGTACAATTTGGTTGAGATCGTTGAAACGGTGAAGATTTGTGCCAAAGGGCCTAAATGCATGGAATGGAGTGGTCTGTCTGAAATTTCATGCAGTGTTACTCGCTTGGTTCCAAAGGGTAGGTATACAAATTTTGGTTGATATCGGTGAAACGGTGTAGATTTGAGACAAAGAGCCAGGGAATGGAGTGGTCTGTCCGATATTTAATGTAGACAGTGTTACCCGCAGGGTATACGATAGCATAGAGAATACTACAGTCCAAAAAATCCTTAAACAACACTGAGAAATGGCTTCAAATACCATATCCTATCTCCAATGTACACATGCTAGTGCAACAATCACAATAACGCAGGTTATCACAAAAATTCTACACACACACCCATGTACACGAGGCAACATGACCACGTTGTCTAAGCCCCGCAAATGAAATAACAACTGCCTACACATCTTCTTCTTGCTCACCTCAACCTGGCGGTTGATGGGTAGCATGAATATATTCGTTCAAAGGTCTTCTATCCTGAGCCCACTGTTCGATCAGGTGGTACGGACATCTTCCTCCGATGTTATCAAAGAACTCTGCTCTTGGTCGTCCTCTTCCTGCCTTGCCTTCCATTTTCCCTTCAAGCAGTGTGATGCACCATGGTGAATGCCGGAGTAGGTGGCCTATCCAATTATTTCTTCTCTTTTTTGATTGTTTCTGTCAGATTGATGATTTCCTCTGCTCTTCTTGGAACCTCTTCATTAGTTAGCCTTAGGGTCCAAGGTATCCGTAGCATTCGTCGCCAGCACCACATTTCAAATGCACATAATCGTTTCTTGTCGGCCTTCAATAGTGTCCAGGTTTCGCAACCATAGGTCGCTATGCTCCAAATGTAACTTTTAATGAAGTGTTTTTTGACTTGTAGGGATATGGCTTTGGAGTTAGGAGACTTCTCTTCTTGTTGAAAGCTTCTTTAGCCTGGGCTATTCGAGAGCGGATGTCCTTTTCACTCCTCCCATCAGAAGTAATAATGCTTCCCAAGTACTTGAAAAGATTTACTTGAGCCACTCTTTCTCCTCCCAACCATACATTACTGTTCTGACTACCATCTCGACTACATTTCATTATCTTGGTTTTTGTTTTGCTAATCTTCATGCTACATTTTACCCTTAGATGATCATTTAATTCATGTAATGCAATTTCTAGTTGTTGTTTTTTTTCATCATCTGCTATGAGGGCAATGTCATCTGCGAAACGTATTGTTTGGTACAATTCACCGTTTATTTTTATTCCATGTGTGCATGTTGTTGAAAATTCTTTTATTGCTTCTTCTACATACACATTGAAGAGCAGAGGTGAAAGGCTGCACCCTTGTCTTACTCCTTTTCCTATTATCGCAGTCATGTGTTCCTTTCCAATAATTGCTGTCTGGTTCTTGTACAACTGGTAAATGATTTTCCGACCTCTGTAGTCCACGTTCAAGCTTTTAAGGGCTTTGAACATAATGTTCCAATTTACATTATCAAAAGCTTTCTCTACGTCAATGAAACCAATGAGGATGTTTTTATTAATTCTTATGGCCTTTTCAATAATTGTTCTCAGACTCAGGATTGCCTCCCTCGTTCCTCTATTTCTTCTGAACCCGAATTGATCTTCTAGAGATTTTCTTCAATTCTCTTCTCCATGCAGTGGCAAACAATTCTTGTGAGTATTTGGGAGGCATGAGTTGTCAGGCTTATAGTTCTGTAATCTGCCTACACATGAAAACTGCTAAATGGTGATAGGTGAATGTAGGAATGTCTGCCACTATATTTCTCTGAGAGGATAGCATTACATTACATTTTGCAAATATGCTTATTAACTGTGCATACGATAGCATAGAGAATACTACAGTCCAATACAATCCTTGATTGTCAATCGGTCAGTTTTCCGATGTGTCCTTCAGCAAATTTTACCGGACTATCATGATGCAGAGTAAATCGTTGTTGCCTAGTGACAACCTGTACATCAATGGTGCGGCATTGACTATCATGATACAGTGTTAGTCGTTGTCGCCTAGCGAAAATATTTACGTCAAATTATTAGATCGGTGAAACGGTGTAGATTTGTGGTTGGTTGGTTCCTTAGTTTAGGGGCTGCGACAACGCGGTCATGTAGCCCCGTGTACTTTGGGTGTGTGTAGAATCTGTCTGATAACCAGTGTTAATTGTGATGACTGTATTAGTACGTGTATCCGTTTTTTTAATTCAAGTAAGGGCTGCAATTTTGAATTTTTCAAATAGTTCCTACTTTTGCCGCCAAACGCCACCGTCAACGACTACTAGGCCTAGTTCAGAACATAGCTACTACACGCCACCGCAGTCGGCTCTTGACAACAAACATAGCAACCTAAGAGCGTTGTTTACATTCTTAACCTATACAATTTAGTTTCACACAGGTGTAATTAGTAGAAAGTTCTTTAACATGCCATAAATCTATGACATGGGACCGCCGGCTTTACATCCCCTCCGAAGGAAGGCATACTGAGGGATTTTAACGCTCTTAAAAAATCCGACAGCTTCGGCCAGGTTTGAACCCGCTATCTTGGGCATAGAAGCTCAGCATGCTACCAACTACGCCACCGAAGCTGCTTAGATTTGTGCGAAAGGGTCTAAATGCAGGGAATGGAGTGGTCTGTCCGAAATTAAAAGTGGACAGTGATACCCACTGGGTTCCAAAGGGTAAGTACACAAATTTTGGTTCAGATCGGTGAAACGGTGTAGATTTGTATAAATAACAGACAAACAGACAAACCAACATTGAGTTTTGTATATATAGAAAATGTAAGCACCAATCAGTTGACTAAAATTGAATATGGATTACGTCTTTGGAATATTTAAATCAGTATGAAGAAAGCACGCCATTATGAGTTTCATATTTTAGAATGTTAATGAGAAACACACAGATATCGTCTTTCTTATTTTAAATCAAGTGTGTTTTGTAAGGATATCTATTTGTTTTATTCTATTACATTTTAATATATAGCAACAATTTTCTTACATTCCAAATAACAATTTTAGATTTATATTAATTATATTTTACTTAAAATACCGGTATAACATTAATATTTATGTTTTCCAATGTACTGGTTTCGGTCACATTATGATCTTCTTCAGCAAATGAAATTATTATTTATTAATTAAAAAAAATGAAGTTGCAAGTTTTTATGATAAAGGTAACACAATAATGTTCTAAGTGTTTCTAATGATTCTCAACAAGCAATAAAAAAAAGTGTAATAAGGCGAGGTTCAATAATTTTTTCTAAAATGGTAACTATATAAATGATTAAAAAATAATAAGAACTACTATAACCAGATCTGTTACAGATTTTGATTAATATAAAAAATATTTCTTCAAAAGCAGATGTAGAAAATACCAATGTTGTGGAAACGGTGTGAAAGTACAGAGTAAAATATTGTATTTTGAGGTATATTCATTGCCATACGCCAACGTGAAAATAGTCTAACCCTTTATAATCACTTTGCTGTGAAATTGCTAATCAAAAAAGTATGTTACATAATTCATGTTTTTTGGGCTAATGCCGTGTGTATTTAGATTAGACCCAAACGTTTCGGAGAAACCTTGCCTCCTTTTTCAATGGAAATCAAACAATGTGGCCAAAGAAAGTAAATCAATGAGATTACAAAAATTACAAAAAATATAGATAAATTCCTCGGTTCGTCACCAGAGAGCAGCTGCCAGAAAATACTGTATGGACCATGGTAGAACGGCGAACAGAGTAGTGAGTAAGGAACAGGTAAAGGGGGCGGGGTGAAAATATAGAGACTCCTCGAAGAATGAGGATGTCCAAAAGAAAAAGAGGGGGGGGGGTGGTAGGGTTAGATGGATATAAGGAAACATAAACAAAAGGGAAGTGTATCTGAACGATACCTAATGTCACACAGGCAACGGCGAAAAAGCAGATGGAAACTCCTCCAGTGACGTACAAAGGAGATCTAAATCAGGCTCTGTAGCCATAGAGGAAAAAGTACAAATTGAAATAGGTGAAGAACAGAGAGACTGAGAGGAACTATCTTCCTCTATGGCTACAGAGCCTGATTTTGATCTCCCTTGTTCGTCACTGGAGGAGTTTCCATCTGCTTTTTCGCCGTTGCCTGTATGACGTTAGGTATCGTTCAGATACACTTCCCTTTTGTTTATGTTTCCTTATATCCATCTAACCCTACCCCCCACCCCCTTTTCTTTTGGACATCCTCATTCTTCGAGGAGTCTCTATATTTTCACCCCGCCCCCTTTACTTGTTCCTTACTCACTACTCTGTCCGCCGTTCAAACATGGTCCATACAGTAATTTCTGGCAGCTGCTCTCTGTTGACGAACCGAGGAATTTATCTATATTTTTTGTAATTTTTGTAATCTCATTGATATACTTTCTTTGGCCAAATTGTTTTGTTTCCATTGAAAAAGGAGGCAAGGTTTCTCCGAAACGTTTGGTTCTAATCTAAATACACACGGCATTAGCCCAAAAATCATGAATTATTTATATAATCCGGGCAGTGAAAGCCTTAATATACACAAAAAAGTATGTTGTTAAAGGTAAATACTGTATTTGAGCCTGGAATATTCTTGATCCAGGTTTTGCTGAAAATGGTCTCACCGTAGACCGAAATATGTACACAATTGAATATATGTTTCATAATTTTTAATGATAGGCATAGTATTCTTAAGAGTTAGAAACTTACTGAGAAATTTCCACTGTTGAAATGCACTTGCAGAAGTAACTCTGATTTAACTTCGAATTAAGAGTTCATTTACGTTGGTGAAATTGGCCCTAAAGATTGGCCGCCTTGTTAGTGAGCCACATAGATTGCATCACATGTTCCTTTCAAGGAACACGTGGTGTGAGCAGAAGAACAGCCAGTGAAGTGATGGCCAAATAACGACCGACCCAGTTAGCGTTCTCCAATCAGAAGCCGCGAACAGCCTGAGGCCACCGATCACCTCACAAAAACATGGATGATGATGATAATAATGATAAATCCAGATAGGGAATTAATCACTCATGCACATGCGACTTGTCATGGTAATGAAGCTAAGACGCCCTGGGCATAGACCCTCCCCTGACACACACATACGCTCAAAAACTGCTTTTTACAGCCTTACGCATGTTTTAACATTATACGCAGGAAGCATCATGCCATTCAAATGTAAGTGTCAGACTTCATATTTTTTTCTCTTTTTTAGACAGAAATACAGGGCAGGAAAACCTGTCTTTGGTTACAAAGTGAAGGATTTTTAAGAAACGTTTATCACTTTTTGCTTATTTAATCTTCGTTACTGCGATAAATGACTTAAAACACCGTAGGACTAGAAGCGTTGAGACAGCTGTGTCTTACATTTCAAGAAAGTTACACAATGTTCTGATTTAAATCACGCAAAATTCAAAACTCATTCTTAAAGTTGTTAAGAATTTTGGCTGTCTGGGGCCACTTAACAATTGACTAAAGCTTCCTTAATCATTACTAGAGCTCGGAAGTTGATGACTTAAAAATTATGTTAAAAAAGACGTATAAATGGACGTAAAATATCAAATAAAGGATATAATGACAAGAAAAAGAGACGTAAAAATGTTATCCAATTATTAATTATTTTGCTTTTAATAAGTTACATATTATTCAATGTTTATATTATTGTAATTACACCGCACAAATTGTGCATAGGGTTAATAAATTTGAATATACATTAGGGTTTTCACCTTCCACCTTCACAAAATATCACAATGGAAGGTCTCCGGTTCTTGCATGTGATTATGTGGTACCGACTATATTGTTTACCACATAATTTACAAATACAGGATACGTCTATGTCATGAAAGTAGTCGGTGACTCACAGTTTATGATGGTACCCATGTACCACCATCGAGTTAACGAAATGTCGTAGGTCTTGATTGGTGACAGTCCATACCCGATTCGTCATGGCTTCCGTTATGTAAAATTCGAGCCAGATTTCATCCCTCTTCTTCACTCTCTCATGCATTAGTCTTTTCCAGGCGTCCGTAGATGGTAGTCCTCTCTTCGTCCGTAGGTCCTCAATGAAGAAGTTCTCCTTGGTAAGTTCGTACAATCTAATATATAAAAGTGAAAGTCTGTATGTGGGTATGTATGTGGGTGGGTCTGTTCCGTATACAAATCTACACCGTTCCACCAATCTCAACCAAATTTTGCATACACATAGTTTAGGACCCGGAAGGAACCGCTGGCTACATGAATTTTCGATAGTCTTTCTCATTCTTTTGATTTAGGCCCTTTTGGACTCAAGCACAGGCTAATCAAATCATAAAATATACTCATGAAGGAATGGCAAGGCAGATAGTTTCCATGGCAACATAGCTCAAGTCGAGACACGGCCGTCTGGATGACAGTTGCGCTCTGCACTACTGGTATAGAAAATGAGCATCTTTACTTGAAATCCCGTTAGTTACTCACCTACTCACACAGCACTGTCAACCGAGTTTAGCTTAACAAAGACTTGACACTATCTTCTACTATATATTTGTCAAATACCACTCACTCACTCATTCATTCATCACGAAATCTCAGAAACCACCGAACGGATTGGAATGAAATTTGGTATGCAGCTTCCCCAAGGACCGCAAATGCCCACTAAGAAAGGATTTTTGTATATTCAGGTTCTAAAGGGGTGTTAAGGGGGTAGACCTGCATTTCATTGACTAGCAATATCTCCCGATTGGTTTCATTGGGGGATGTGATACTCGGCACATAAACTCATCATTAAAAAATAAGAAGACCCAAGTCTCAGGGGTTTTCGATGTGGTGTATATTATGATGTGAAAGGGGTGAAAAGTGGGGATTGAAATATTCCTAAATGAGCGTGTATCTCTTAAACGACAAAGGCGAGGAGTTTGAAACTCAGCGAAAAAAAATCAGCATAAAAAATAAATAAATATTTGTTTGACGGTTTTTTATAAATCCAATTTAAGGGGCCCATGGGGAAGGGTGAAATTCTGGTGGGGGGGACAGGAAAGAAAGTGTCCTAACTGATTGACTGACTGACTCACTCATCAAACTCAGGGGGAAAAACTGCTTTAAAGTAAGTAAATAGCTGTTCGACAGGGTTTTTTTTTCATAAATCAAATTTAAGGGGTTCATGGGGAGGGGTGAAATTCTGAAAAAAGGAAATTGAAAGAAAATGTCCTGACTCACTCACTCACTCACTCACTCATCATCATCGCCCTGCCAAAATTATTGAAGTTAGAAACATGACAGTTTGGGGATATGTTCATTGTATGTCAAAACAGTCTACTAAGGGAGGATTTTCGGATATTCAGGTTCTAAAGGGGTCTTAAGGGGGTTAAACCTGCATTTCATTGAATAACAATATCTCTCGAATGGTTTCATTGGGGGATGTGATTCACGGCATATAAACTCATCATTAAAAAGTAAGAAGACACGTGCCTGATGGTTTTTCGATGTGGTGTATATTATGAGGTGAAAGGGGTGAAAAGTAGGGATTGAAAGATTCCTAACGGAGCGTGTATCTCTTAAACGACATAGGCGAGGAGTTTGAAACTCAGCGGAAAGAAATCAGCATACAAAATAAGTAAATATTTGTTTGACCGTTTTTTCATAAATCCAATTTAAGGAGCCCATGGGGAGGGGTGAAATTCAGGGGGGAAAAAAATGGAAAGAAAGTGTCCTAACCGATTGACTGACTGACTCACTCATCAAACTCAGGGGGAAAAACTGCTTTAAAGTAAGTAAATATCTGTTCGACAGTTTTTTTTTGGATCAATCAAATTGAAGGGGTTCGTCGGGAGGGGTGAAATTCTGAAGATAAACAAATGAAAGAAAATGTCCTGACTCATTCACTCACTCATCATCGCCCAGCCAAAAATATTGAAGTTGGAAACATGGCATTTTGGAGATATGTTCGTTGTATGTCAAAACCGTACACTAAGGGAGGATTTTTGGATATTCAGGCTCTAAAGGGGTCTTAAGGGGGTTAAACCTGCATTTCATTGAATAACAATATCTCAAGAGTGGTTTCATTTGTGGATGTGATACTCGGCATATAAACTAATCATTAAAAATAAGCAGACAGGTGTCTAAGGGTTTTTCGATATGGTGTATTATTATGAGGTGCAAGGGGTGAAAAGTGGGGGTTGAAGGATTCCTAACGGAGCGTGAAGGCCTATCTCTTAAACGACATAGGTGAGAAATTTGAAACTCAGAGAAAGAAAATCAGCTAAATAAATAAGTAAATCGGTGTTCGACCGGTTTTTTTTAATAAATTAATTTAAGGGGCCAATGGGGTGGGGTGAAATCCTGGGGGGAAAAAGGAGAGAAATTGTCCTAACTGACTGACTGACTCACTCACTCATCAAACTCAGGGGAAAAAGACAGCTTAAAAAATAAGTTAATAGGTGTTCAAGAGTTTTTTCATCAATCCAATTTAAGGGGCCCATGGGGAAGGGTGAAATTCTGGTAAAAATAATTGAAAGAAAATGTCCTGTCTGACTCACTCACTCATCACGCCCAGCGAAAACTATTAATGTTGGAAACATGAAATTTTGGGAATATGTTCGTTGTATGTCGAAAACGTCAACTAAGGAATGATTTGTGTTTATTCGGGATTTAAAGAGGTGTTAAGGGGGTAAAGATGCATTTCATTGAATAACGATATCACATGATTTGTTTCTTTGGGGATGTGATATTCGGTATAGAAACTAATCATTAAAAATAATCAGACATATGTCTAAGGGTTTGTCGATGTGATGTATATTATGAGGTGAAAGGGGTGAAAATTGGGGGTTGAGGGATTCTTAACGGAGCGTGTATCTCTGAAACGACATAGGCGAAAAAATTTAAATTCGGCGGGAAAAACAGCTTAAAATACAAGTAAATAGGTGATCAACCGTTTTTTTCATAAATCCAATTTCAGGAGCCCTTGGAGAGGGGAGAAATTCTGGGGGGGGGGGAAACAGGAAAGAAAGTGTCCTAAATGATTGACTCACTTAGTCACTCATCAAACTCAGGGGGAAAACAGCTTTAAATAAGTAAATAGGCGTTCGACAGTTTGTTTCATAAATCCAATTTAAGGGGTTCATGGGGAGGGGTGAAATTATCAAAAATAAATGAAAATATGTCCTGACTGACTCACTCACTCATCATCGCCCAGCCAAAATTATAAAATTAGAAACATGAAATGTTGGGGATATGTTCATTGTATGTCGAAAACGTCCACTAAGGAAAGAGTTTTGGATATTCAGGTTCTAAAGAGGAGTTAAGGGGGTAAACGTGCATTTCATTGAATAACAATATCTGACGAGTGGTTTCATTTGGGGATGTGATACTTGGCATATATACTAATCATTACAAATAAGCTGACACATGTCTAATGGTTTTTCCATGTAGTGTATGTTATGAGGTTAAAGGAATGAAAAGTGGGGGTTGAAAGATTCCTAACGGAGCGTGTATCGCTTAAAATACATAGGCGAGGAGTTTGAAACTCCTCGGAAATCAATCAGCTTAAAAATAAATAAATAAATAAATAAAATAAATATGTGTTCGACCGTTTTTTCATAAATGCAATTTAAGGGGCCTATGGGGAGGGGTGAAATTTTGGAAGAAAAACGTCCACTAAGGAATGATTTTTGGATGTTCACTCTCATCGACCAACAAAAACTATTAAAGTTAGAAGAATTACATTTTGGGGATATGTTCGTTGTGTGTCGAAAACGTATACTAAGGAGGGATTTTTGGATATTCAGGTTCTAAAGGGGTGTTAACGGGGTTAAAACTGCATTTCATTATATAACAATATGACACTCATTCGTTCATTCATTCATTTATTTGCAATGGAGGGTGTGGCCCCCGGAGGCAAATTGGATATACATATCAAATAAATAATTACACATAACAATTCAATAACAATTATACAACAATTAAACTGGAGTATTTACACAAATAGTCAGTCTTTTCTTAAACACACCTATATGTTTGGGAAAAGGCTCTAAGACTGCGGCAGGTAGAGAGTTCCAGTTATCAATGGCACGGTTTACAAAAGAATATTTACCATAATTTGTTCGCTGTGGTCGGCCCTTAATTTTGAAAGGATGATCGCTCCTACCCTTGTAAGTAATGTAAGTAATGACGCGAGCGAAGCAAGGCTAAAAATGAGATGGTGTGTGTCTGTGTATTACTCAATCTGGCAAGTACCACTGGTCCGATATACGTGAATTTTACATGGAAGTAGCTGATTTACCTGGTTAACATATAGGTTACTTTTGATTACAATACTTTGCACTATTTAAAGATGGCGACCATTTTAGTGACGTCACTACACCCTTTGGTTTCAAACTCATATTTCCATTTGAAATAAAAAGAGAACGCTAAGAAATAGCAAACTTTTGATGGCATATACGAGGTTTAAAATTACATTTTCTATCCGAAAGGTATCTCCAACGGTTAGCGAGTAAAATCTAAATTTGTGCTATAAAACACGGTCAACGCCGAGCGTTGTAGTTGGACAAAATGTTTCATCCTTAATCTCCCTCTGCGCAGCACCTCGCCTATCCCCTATTTTAACTGTCACCTTCACATTTTAATTTATTTATGACGCGTAGCGAAGCACGGGTACTTCAGCTAGTGTTTATATAATATTCAAAAATACAAAATTCTGGTGATATGCAACATAGGTTTTCATTGCTAAAATATATGAATGAAACACTTCTTCTTTAAAGTCTCATAAGTAGGGACCAGATTTTTCGGTTTTTAAAATTGTTATTTTTAATTTTCAAAAACGTAAAATAGTTTTTCCTTTTTAGGTTTTAATTAGGTAGAATGAGGTTTTTAAGTAGGTTTTTATGTGTGGCAGAAGTTCACACAAACTGCGCAAAGCTTAAAATTAATACTCAGCAATTATTCTATGTTTGTGCCATGTCTTGTGTGAGGTTTCGCCTAGGACACCAAGCTGGCTCATCAGCGGGATCTTGGTGTCTCCGCACGGACTCCACACCCCACACAAGACATGGCACAAACCCAGAAAAATTGCTTAGTTTTAATTCACTTGCCGTGAAAGCCAATATACCATTTCTTTTGGAAGCCTTCATAGGGAGGTACCGGGTGAGTTAGCCGTGGTGGTTACGGCATGACTGATGGCAGTCGCTCACATCCGGGAGGCGAGGAGGTTCGAATCCCCCCGCCGGCAACCTTGAAGATGGTCTTCTGGGGTTTCCCATCTTCCTTCCAGGCAAATGCCGGGGTTGGTCCCTAACTATAGGCCACAGCCGCTACCATCCAACACCTCGTCCTTACATTCCAACTTCCCTCCTTCCCTCCCCAACGGTACTTGTAGCTCACCCATTGGGTGTCCGTCTCGAAGCAGCTACAAAACTGGCGAGCCGAACATGTCCTCGGACACTCCCGGCACTAAAAGCCATACGCTAAAAAAATAGGGAGGTTATGGCTGCTAGAGCTGTTAGTTCTCGCAGGTGCGCTTCATAAAAAGGGAGGTAGCGCGCAGTTCGCTACTCCTGTGGGGGTCCAGGTGGGGACACCAAGAGCCCGCTGATGAGCCAGTTTGGTGTCCAAGGCGAAACCCCACTCAAGACACGGCACAAACATAGAAAAATTCCTGAGTTTTAATTCACTGGCCATGAAAGCCAATACCTAATTTTAGTAGAAAATCTGATTGTAACTGGAGTATAAATACAGTATTTTACATGATACGTCATTTATCAAATTATCACCGAGATCTTCACACTCTTAAGCATTATCCTCTCCTTAAATATGTTAATTATTCAAATTCAATAAAATCAATGATGTCAGAGGTGATTTTCACACTCTAGCCCGTTTAATTAACTTGGTTCATTTAGAATATTGGGAACTTGGAAACAATACGAGATTTATCCCCACTTTCCTGACTAAATAACCAAACAATAAGGATATAAGCTGAAAAGTGCGGAAAGTATTTGAATTTTCCGGCAGGTAGTATTTCTCTTAATGAACTAGAGCTAGGAATAAACACTGCCTTGTGGTTTGCTTTTAAAAGTTATGCACTAAAAATTAAACTATACTACAATAAATGAAAAAAAAAATCTGCAATTAGTTTTTTTAGGTACTCTCATATCACATAGCTTTTTTTAGGTACGGAACTACAAAATTCATTTTGAGAAACTTGACCGACTGAAAAGCATCGAACTTTCGTTTACTAAGGCAACACTGAAAATGGTTTCAAACACAATAGGGGTTTTTTTTTCGGCTTTGGTGGTGTAGTCGGTAGCATGCTGAGCTTATGCCTTCCTTCGGAGGGGAAGTAAAGCTGGTGGTCCCATGTCATAGAGTTATGGCATGTTAAAGAACCTTCCACTAATTACACCTGTGAGAAGCTAAATTGGATAGGTTAAGAATGAAAACAACTCTATTAGGTTGCTACGTTCGTTGCCAAGAGCCGACTTCGGTGGCGTCTGGTAGCTAAGATCTGAACTGGTAGTCGTTGACGGTGGCGTTTGGCGGTAAAAGTAGGAACTATTTGAAAAATTCAAAAGTCTGCAGTCCTTACTTGAATAAAAAAAAAAAAAAACAGATAACACACACTATTACAGTCATCACAACTAACACCGGTTATCAGACAGATTCTACACACACCCAAAGTACACGGGGCTACATAACCTCGTTGTCGCAGCCCCTAAACTTAAGAACCACCAACCAACCTATTTTTCTCTTTAGAAGTAAGGAAAATAAATAGGTAAAAACCTAAGAAACCGGTCACTACTCATAAGTAATGTCTTTATTACGTTTGGTGTTTTATAAGATAGAATTGGTTTTCATTGGTTCGCCAATGCTATTTACAGGAGGCAGTGGCGTAGCTACAATGGGGCAAGCGGGGCACTGCCCCGGGGCCCCCGAAGTTAGGGGGCCCCAAACCCTAAAAGAAATATTATAAATAAATAATAATAAATAAAAGTAGTTCTAGAAAACATATTTGAGAATTCAATTTAGTTCAGGGGCCCCAATTGTACTGACCTACGCGTCTAAACTTGTGTTTAGAAACTAGTCACATTCAGTGCAATCTGTATGTAAGATATATCCATCGATTTGTGAGGTATTCTATGAGTATTTTTGATAGCCGGGCACCCGACCCAGGCACCAGACAGCGCATGACCATGACTCATCGTTCCACCCCTTTCCCCCTCCACTGCGACATCACACCACAGCAATGCACAGTAGCAGATTAGTAGCAGTAGTGCAGTTGGTACGACGCCACAGCGGTTCCCGGTTAAGTGGCTGAACTTAAGTTGGGGCTTGCATTGTGCTATTTTTTTAACGACGCTTTGAAATATACTTATGAAAGTTGAGCGAAAAAAAAAGGAAGGATAAAAGAAAACAAGAGAAGTCGGTTCGTGCTTGTACTAAATCGTTAACTGCATTGTTGCACCCTCAAACTCAATCAGGTTTGAAGTACGTTTCGGTGCAGAAACAAGATCAAAGCGAAGAAAATGAAAATAATGAAGTTAAGAAGAAACCAGAGTTAACTATATTGTAAAAGTGTTATAATTTGTTAAGCAAAGTGAAATTATTGTTATTAAGAGTTCTATTAACAATTTGGTCAGGACGTTATATTTTATAACAAACTAATATCATATTACGTTAATATTATAAAAAGTATAGAATGTGTGATAAAAAACAAACAATGAAGCGGTTTGCGAATTGCGACGGTTGATTCACTTCACTTGGACTGAGCACATTTGTTCGTTTTTCACTTCACATTAAAAATCTCACTGTATCGGGTATATAGTATGCATCGTTTCAAAGGACGACTATCTTTGGTGACACAGTCTTTTTGTCCCGTTAACCAACCAATAATCAGTTAGTCGGCTTAGTTCAACAGTTAGTTGAATCTGTTTCTACAAATAAAACACTGCAATCAACTATAAACCACTACACTAAATTGTATTGCTCAATATTATTCACTATGTATTTTTTTCAGACGTTGACGCTTATCAACAGTCTGAAGTACATAAAATCGATGTTCCGATCACTCATGTCTTGATCAGTCAGTCGATAATAACAAGGACGCAGTAAGCTTGGCTGAAACTGGACACGATGGAAATTATGTTTTGCAAGACAAAATTGAATTTCCCAGTACCGTCAATAATCAGCAATGATAAGGTTAATCATAGCATCAGGACCTTGTCAACCTCTTGGTCCCTTTCCAAAACAGCCTGATGGACGAGGAAGTAAAAGATCATTTTCAACTAATTACTACAGTTTTATATCCGGTTCTGGGATGAAATGTAACAGACTCCGGCTTTGCTATTCGCAAAAGTTAGACCGTGCCTACTGTCAACCATGTTGGCTGTTCCCACAAAATTCAGAGAACACTTTCGGTAGTACGGGACTAAACGACTGGAAACATCTTTCTGATATAATTAAAACTCATGAACAATCGGATGACCACATATTTTCTTGTGTTATATTTCAGAAAAGGGGGAATGATGAAACAATGAGTGATGCTTTAGAAAAACAGCTAAAAGAAGAGCAAAAATACTGGAAGAACGTTCATTAACTTTGGCCACCTGTAACCTTGCTTTTCGCGGAAGAAGTAGTAAAATGGAAGATCCAAATAAAGGAAATTTCTTGTCTATAATAGATGTACTAAAACCCTTTTGCAAAAGCCAGCAGAAAGTGTAAACTATTTAAGCCCTAGCATCCAAAATGAAGTTATTTCTTTGATGGAAAATGAAGTACTGAAAGAAATCAAATATGAGATACAGGCCACTCCTTTTTTCTCTGTTATTATGGATCAACACAGGATATAAGTAAAGTTGATCAGTTAAGTGAAGTTTTCAGGTTCTCAAAGTGGTAAATGATGAAAAATATAAACCCAAAAAAAATTAAGATTTGCGAGACGTTTACTTATTTTACAAAAGTTGAAGATCAAAGTGCATTTGGTTTGGCAAGTAAAATAGTGGAATCAATCAAAGATCAAGGTCTTGAATTGAAAAAATGTCGTGGCCAAGGTTATGACGGTGCAAGCGTAATGAGTGGAGTATACAATGGAATGCAGAAAAAGATTCAAGAAGTTGCGCCACATGCATATTTCGTATAATTCACAATTTTAATCTGGTGTTGAAAGACGCTGTAGAAGCCAATCGTGAAACATCACAGTTTTTGAGGATGTATTAAATGTCTACAACGTTTTTGGGCACAGTATCAAACACTGGCTGGTGCTGCAAGATGCATCTGAAAATGCAAACAAAACGTTAAAAACACTCAACCCAACAAGATGGTCGGGAAGGTACAAAGCAGTTTTTTCTTTAAAGGAGAGGTTTGGCGATGTATTAAGAGAGCTATCCAAACTTATTTCGACAAGTAATAAGGCAAAAGAAAGGAATGATGCAATAGGATTGAAAAAGAAATTGGAAAGTTTTGAATTTGTGCTTCTGTTAGTTGTACAAACAAAGATTTTGCAGTAACTGAACATCGTATCTAAATGCCTCCAGATGACGAACTGTTTAAGAGGCATAAGGTTTCGCCGAGACATTTTCTGATGATGTGTCGCCAACATTTCCTGCACAAATTTCCAGCGTGCGTGCATCTTTTCCCTCTAAAATTAAGAAAATGTCGACTGTTAAGCAACTGATAAATCTCCTCTACATTGAAAATCACATTCTGGTTGCAAGCTATCCTGACGTGTGTACTGCTTGTTTTATTTTCTTGACAGTACCTATCACAGTGGCTGAAGCAGAAAGATCTTTTTCCAAGCTGAAAATTATCAAGTCCTACTAAGAAGCACAATGAGCCAAGAACATAAGTGGGTTGGCCCTTTTAACGATTGAAAATGAAAGAGCTCGAAAACTTAACTTTTCACATGTAATTAACATGTTTGCAGATGCAAAGAGTAGGGGAAAAAGTTTTGTGTAAATTAGGTTGGTTGATAAGTTTATTTGTTTTAAATAGTTTGTTTAATAATAACTCAACAATTTTTTTGTAAACAATGAGTAAAAATTTATATATTTATTTTATTTCTAGTTATTTGTACGAATACATTTATAATTTTGAGCTTTCGACCTGGCGAGTATTTTATTTTTAAAGCCTAGTACCTCATAGACGATCCTATCTGTCCCCTTTTTTTTCTACTCTAGCTTCATTATTTTCAGTAATAAAAGAACAAATATGTGTACTTATATTATATATTTACATGCAGTTCTCTTCTCTTTCTAATTGATATTTGTGTAGACGTATTTTTCTTATTACGATATCACAATTTCACAAATTGAAAAGCTATAGCTATTATTTGGAGCCAACAGCCAAAGTATAAATTATATATTTCTAGAAAAAGGGAAGTGGCAAGGGGGGAGGAATTCGAAAAGTGCATAATGTCACTTAGATAAGTTATTATCTTCAAACACTCTTAATATTAAAGGCCTGCAGTTAGTTCAGGTTTTCAAAAGATAGTGAGGGGACCCCATTTCAACTTCTTGCCCCGGGGCCCCTTCAGGTCTAGCTACGCCATTGACAGGAGGCCATGACTAGAATTGTGTATATTCCGAGAATGTATTGGTCGCCAGTTATTGATACACAATCACAAATGGAACTTACAAAGTTGGAGGTTAGGGTCCTTCTAAAGCACTACAAGAAACATGATTACAAAGCTGCTGTCGCGGCTCGGAGAATATGTGAAATGAAAGGAGAAGGTGTCGTTAGTGAGCGTGTGGCACAAAGATGGTTCCAACGTTTCAACACTGGAGAAAAAATAACAACAAGACTTATCGCGTTTTAAGACCTAAACTATATAGGATATTGTTACGGCTGTGAGTTTGTTTCGTCGCTCGCCGCATGAGTCACAGCTGCCCCCGGGCTGGGCTGTGCTCTGCCTCAGTGTAATACGTGCGCCTTACGCAACAAGGGCTACTAGGACAAAGGGATGGTCCAGAATATTCGTGACCCAGCCAGCGATGGAAACCTCGAGAAGCCGTGAATCCTGGATGGGTCTAGAAGCATTTGTTGAGTCACCGGCCTGCTATATAAGGGCGACCTGGCAAGCGGGGTGGACTGTGCTTTTTCGAGCTAGTGCGAGCGTTTACCTTGAGCGACAGTTGTTGGCGACGTGACTTGCGAAACCTTAGTGAAGCTGATTCTCTTGACAGCGAGGGAGTGTGAAGCCTACAGAGGAACTGTGTCTTGAACGAGTGTGTTTTCCAGTGCGGCAGAGGTCAGTGTGGTGAATTGCGAAAGCACCGGGGGCTGTTTCCCTGGCCAGCTGTCAGCGAAGCAGAGTGTAGTGGTGAGTGACCGGCTATCGTAAATAACTGTAGTGTTGTAGGCCACCGGACTCATTAGGACGGATTAACTTCTGTGGTCTGTTGACAAGTGAAGGGCAAGAGTTCCCTACAAGAGGAAACTGGAGTGAGGTACTGATTGCTTGTATTTGCTATTTGTGTGGTGTATCTTTCAGGCTTCCAATAAAGCTAATTATATTTCTTTAAAGGAACAATTGTGTTTGAGCTTTCACCCACCGTAATCCAGTTAACGTAAGTGCCACTAGGGGGTGGCACGTAACAACTGGTGTCAGAAGCTGGATTACGAAATCTAACACAAGCACAACACCTGACGGTCCTGGTTTCAAAACCCGAGCAGGTCATTTTTTAAAAAATTTCTGTGAGTGCATGCCCTTTACAAGACAAGCATCTAAAATGGAAGCGCAATTGGCAGCATTGCTAGAAAAGTTTAGCGGCATGGAAACCAAATTAGAAGACGGCCAGAAGAATTTAACCAAGGACCTAACTGCCAAATTAGAAGACGGACAGAAGAAGATGGAAGACAGCCAGAAAAGTTTAGCCGAGGACCTACTTCCAAATTAGAAGACGGTCAGAATAAGCTAGCAGAGGACCTAACCGCCAAATTTCTGGATGGCCAGAAAAATCTGGAAGAGTCTCTGCTGACGAAATTACTGGAAAGTCAAAAGAAATTGGAACAGGGTCTGCGTCAGGAAGTCAACACCGTCTGCCAGGGCCTACGTGAGGCAGTCACAGCAGTAGAAAAGAAGTTCGACGCCTTACAAGAGGAAGTGGCCGAACTGCGTCAACGCCCACTGACGGGGGTGGAAGAGAAATTCAACGCTTTACAAAGGGAAATTGCTGAGCTGAACCAACGCCCGCCCACAGGTACACCGGGAATATCAGGAACGGGACAGAGCAGAATGACGCCCCCAACCTTCGACGGAAAGGTCCCGTGGAGCACCTACTTACGTCAGTTCGAGGTAGCCGGTTCCATAAACAACTGGAACAGCACGGAAAAGGCTACAGCTCTCGTTGTAGCTCTGAGAGGGGACGCCCTTAACGTCCTTCAGGCCATCCCGACTGGATCTCAGGACTAGCTTCACTAATCGCCCATATGGAGTCCCGATATGGAGATAGCCATCTTCAGCAGGCCTACCAGATGCAGCTCCGGACTCAGGTAAAAAAGAACGCGGAAACCCTGCAGGAGTTCGAGATGGACATCGCACGCCTCGTAAGGCTCGCCTATCCAACAGCGCCGGCCGACTTTTTGGAGCAGATTGCGACGCAGACATTCACCGACGGGCTACGGGACTCGGAAAATCAACAGGCGCTGCGACTCGAGCGCAATAAGACTTTGGCAGATGCGCTGAGCCACGCACTTGAGTTCGAGACGGCAAAACAGGCATCTAGAATGCACGCGTGGGTGCGTCAAGTGGACGTCGACGAACCAGTAAAAACCAACGAGACCAAGCCCCTGGCCGACGAATTAATGGTGGCGCTAAGCCGTTTCTTCGATAGTCGCAGCACCACCAGCAACGACACAGCCAGAAGACAACCGGAGAGGCGGACCGGAAGAGGGCTACCGACCTGCTGGACCTGCGGTAAGAAAGGCCACCTGAGCAAGGACTGCGGTGATCGCCGCCGCCGAGGGTATCCGACGGGAAATCAGTCGTCCGAAAACCGCGCGGCCCAGGGAAACGAGTATTAGCCAGCCTTGGGGGGCAAAGGTTGGCTTGTGACAGTCGTCAAGCCCCGGTAGTCCAAGTTCGTGTGACGCAGTTACGGAGGGATAGCAGCAGCCTGATGGTCGACGGAGTCGTCAACGGAGTGAGCTGGCCCATGCTGATCGACGCGGGAGCGTCGAGGACCATCGTCAATCCCACCGTAATCCCGAAGTGGAGAGTTCAACCCACGCAAAGGAACCTCCAGCTAATAACCGCGACTGGAGAGACGGCACCGGTACATGGTGAAGCATTTCTAGAGTTCGTCATTGGTCGACGGGCGGTGAAGCATCCAGTGCTCGTGGCTGATGTATCAAACGAAGTGATCATCGGACTGGACTTTCTGGACCGGAACAACATCATCTCGGAACTGAGTACCAACACTCTGCACTTCGGAGGTGGGGAACTTGCTTTGCAACAAGCACACGAGGCCGTCATCGCACGGCGAGTAAGGCTGAGAGAGGACGTCATCGTTCCTGCCAGGACGGAAGTCAGCGCTGCCGTAATTGTCGACGGAACTGCTGAGGGAGTGGCGGTTATCATCGAGCCAAAATATGAGGACATCCAGACAAAAGGATTGCTGATTGCCAAGACTCTCATCAACACGACGTCTCGGCCGTACGTCCGCCTGTCCAACCTGAACGACTACGACATTACGGTTCACCGGGACACCAACCTAGGAGTCTGCGAGCCCGTTACCTGGATTTCCCGCATCACAGACACGACGGACACCTGCAGACGGACATCCGAAGTAGACGCGCCCTGCCAGAAGAACTACAGAAGCTATACCAAGGATCCCAGGACCATTTAGACGAGGAACAATCACTCCAACTTCGGGAACTGCTACGCGAATTCCAGGATGTCTTCTCCGTGGGGAGCAAAGACTTCGGCAGGACAAGCTTGGTCCAGCACAGAATCGACGTTGGGGACAACGCACCGATTAGGGCCCCGTTCCGACGTGTCCCGCTCGCCAGGCAAGCCGAAGTCGACCGGATGGTAGAAGAGGTGAAGGAGCAAGGAGTGATCGAGCCCTCACATAGTCCTTGGAGTTCTCCGGTCGTGCTAGTGAAGAAGAAGGACGGTTCCACCAGGTTCTGCGTGGATTACAGGCGGGTGAATGACGTCACGAAGAAGGACAGCTACCCTCTACCGCGGATCGACGACACCCTGGACACCATATCAGGGTCAAGATGGTTCTCCACCTTGGATTTGAAAAGTGGCTACTGGCAGGTGGAGGTCCACCCTAAGGACCGCGAGAAAACGGCGTTCTCTGTGGGCAGCGGGCTCTGGCAGTTCACCGTCATGCCATTTGGTCTGTGCAACGCCCCTGCGACCTTCGAAAGGCTAATATAGTCCATTCTGAGGGGACTACACTGGAAGACCTGTCTGGTCTACCTAGACGACGTCATCGTTCTGGGGAGACGCTTCGAGGAGCACTACAGCAACCTGAAGGAGATCTTGATGAAGCTACGGGCTGCCCAGCTGAAGTTGAGCCCCAAGAAGTGTCAGCTCTTCCAGAAACAGGTCCAGTACCTTGGGCATATTGTCACCGAGGATGGGGTGCGCACCGACCCAGAAAAGACCGCAGCTGTGAGGGAGTGGCCAGTTCCGAAGGACAAGTCCCAACTACGAAGTTTCCTGGGACTCTGCACTTATTATCGTCGCTTCGTGAGAGGATTCGCCGACATCGCCAAACCACTGCATCGACTGACTGAGAAGGACCAACTCTTCACATGGACAGCAGAATGCCACAGTGCCTTCGAACAACTCAAGCAGGCTCTGTGCACCGCGCCTATTCTGGCCTACCCCAGACCTGGAACAAGGTTCATCGTCGATAACGATGCCAGCGACTTTGGTATAGGGGGAATCCTGTTGCAAATAGTGGACGGCGAGGATAGAGTAGTGGCCTACTTCAGCAAAGCCTTGTCAAAGCCAGAGAGGAACAACTGCGTCACCAGGAAGGAACTGCTCGCCATCGTAAAGACCATCGAACACTTTCACAAGTACCTGTACGGGCAAGAATTTCTCATCAGGACCGACCATGCATAACTGCGGTGGCTCCTGAACTTCAAACAGCCCGAGGGTCAACTCGCGCGATGGATAGAGAGGCTTCAACAGTACAACTTTGAGATCCAGCACAGGAAAGGCCAACTGCATTCTAACGCCGACGCCCTGTCACGAAGACCGTGCCCCGAAGACTGCACCTTCTGTACCAGAAGAGAGGAGAACACCGGGATACAGTGCCGAAGGACTGCCGTGGAACTTCATGGGACCTGGAGCCGCGAATCCTTCACGTGGGCACAAGCAGAAGATGATGACCTAGGACTGATAGCCGAATGGAAGAGGGCCTGTGTTCCCACAACCCGGGTGGAACATTGTGAGCGACTACAGTCCAAAGTTCAAGTCCTACTGGGCGCAGTGGGACTCGCTGATTGTAAGGGATGGCCTCATCTGCCGGACCTGGGAGAGCACCGACGGGAAGACATCTCGGGAACAAGTCGTCTTTCCAAAGGCTGTGACGGAGGAAGCCCTGAAGGAAGTTCATGGAGGATCATCTGGTAGACACCTAGGGATAAAGAAGACCCTGGAGAAGCTGAGAGAGCGGTTCTACTGGATCGGATGCCGAACAGGCGTGGAGAACCACTGTGCGAGGTGCCACGATTGCGCAGCCAGCAAGGGCCCAGGACGAAGACGACGGGGTCCACTGAAGACCTACAACCTGGGCGGCCCCATGGAGAGAGTGGCCATCGATGTTGCTGGGACATTGCCGTTGAGCGAGGCAGGGAACCACTACATATTGGTCGTCAGCGACTACTTCACCAAATGGCCGGAGGCGTATGCGCTCCCTAACCAAGAAGCCGCGACGATCGCAGAGACCCTGGTAAAGGAATTCGTCAGCCGGTACGGAGTACCCCTGGAGCTGCACTCCGACCAAGGGAGGAACTTCGAGTCGCAGGTGTTCCAGAACCTATGCCAGCTGCTGGGAATTCGGAAGACAAGGACGACGCCGCTACACCCTCAGTCCGACGGTATGGTAGAGCGATTCAATCGCACCATCGATAACCATCTCCGAATAGTCGTCAGCGAGCACCAGAAGGATTGAGACAAACATCTTCCACTATTTCTCCTGGCCTACCGCACCGCCGTGCATGAAGCCACCGGGTGCACACCAGCCCGGGCCATGTTTGGGAGGGAGCTCCGTCTACCTGTCGATCTTGCTTTCAGCCGACCTGCGAACCTGTCCCGGCAAGCCAGTATTGTCAAGAACTGGTCGACCAACTGGAGGACGTGCACGCGTTCGCGAGGAGGAAACTGCGGATCGAGACCGACCGAATGAAGACCCGATACGACCAACAGCCGGATGCCGGCGAATTCCACGAGGACGACCTGGTCTGGCTCTTCAACCCATTACGGAAGAAAGGCCTGTCACACAAAGTGCAGAAGTCCTGGGAGGGCCCGTACCGAGTTGTGAAACGGATCAACGATGTCGTCTACAGGATCCAGCGGAGCCCGAGGGCGAAGATGAAGATCGTGCATCGAGATCGCCTGGCAGCCTACGGAGGGACACAGACGGACCAATGATTGATCGGAACGATCAGCCTTTTAGGAAGGGGATGGTGTTACGGCTGTGAGTTTGTTTCGTCGCTCGCCGCATGAGTCACAGCTGCCCCCGGGCTGGGCTGTGCTCTGCCTCAGTGTATTACGTGCGCCTTACGCAACAAGGGCTACTAGGACAAAGGGATGGTCCAGAATATTCGTGACCCAGCCAGTGATGGAAACCTCGAGAAGCCGTGAATCCTGGATGGGTCAAGAAGCATTTATTGAGTCGTCACCGGCCTGCTATATAAGGGCGACCTGGCAAGCGGGGTGGACTGGGTTTTTTCTAGCTAGTGCGAGCGTTTACCTTGAGCGACAGTTGTTGGCGACGTGACTTGCGAAACCTTAGTGAAGCTGATTCTCTTGACAGCGAGGGAGTGTGAAGCCTACAGAGGAACTGTGTCTTGAACGAGTGTGTTTTCCAGTGCAGCAGAGGTTAGTGTGGTGAATTGCGAAAGCACCGGGGACTGTTTCCCTAGCCAGCTGTCAGCGAAGCAGAGTGTAGTGGTGAGTGACCGGCTATCGTAAATAACTGTAGTGTTGTAGGCCACCGGACTCATTAGGACGGATTAACTTCTGTGGTCTGTTGACAAGTGAAGGGCAAGGGTTCCCTACAAGAGGAAACTGGAGTGAGGTACAGATTGCTTGTATTTGCTATTTGTGTGGTGTGTCTTTCAGGCTTCCAATAAAGCTAATTATATTTCTTTAAAGGAACAATTGTGTTTGTGCTTTCACCCACCGTAATCCAGTTAACGTAAATGCCACTAGGGGGTGGCACGTAACAATATTAAGAATGTGGTTGTATGAGCCATCAGTCTTTTGACTGGTTTGCTGCAGATCTACATTCTTTCCTGTCCTGAGCTAATCGATTCATCTCTACAAAGCTACCACACCCTACATCCGAGGCAATCTGTTCAACATATTCTAACCTTGGTCAACCCCTACAGTTCATATCCTCGACTCTTCCTTCCAATACTAACTTTGCTATTCTTGGGTGTCTTATAGGTGACCTACCAACCTATCTCTTCTCTTTATTAACAGTCACCAGACACATCTATCCTCTCCCAATCGTCTTAATATCTCTTCATTTGTTACCCTATCTACCCATCTGATCTTCATCACTCTCCTATATCACCACATTTGAAACTCTTTTATTCTCCACTTTCCTGCTGCTCCAACAGTCCAAATTTCACTTCCATAGAGTAGGCCTTCAAAAATGACTTCCTAATAGCTAAATCTAAATTCGATGTCATCAGATTCCCTTTCTGTAGAAATGCTTTCCTTGCCTGTGCTAACCTACTTTCTATATCCTCTTTGAATGGGTGATAAGTTGCAGCCTTGCCTTATACCTTTCTGAATACCAGCTTCTCTCTTATGTCCTTCCGCTCGAATAACTGCTGTCTGGTTTCTGTATAGATTGTAGAGCACCCTCCTATCCCTGTACTTTATTCCAATCGTTTTCAAAATATCAAACAACTTACTCCAATCAACGTTATCAAAAGTCTTTTCTGAGTCTACAAATGCCATTAACGTTCTCTTTTTTTCCGCCCCTTAAAACAAGAATAACTAACTGACTAACGTTCTCTTATCCTTCCTTATTCTAGTTTCCAAACTCAGCCAAGACTTAGTACAGCTTCCCTTGTTCCTACGATTCTCCTGAAGCTAAACTGGTCTTGACTCAACTCTGTTTCTATCTGTCTTTCCAACCTCTCGTACATCGCCTCATGAATTGACCTCTGAACAGACTCAACGTAGAGTGGATATCTGTCGTCAGCTTATCGATAACCCCATGGATGATTGATTTACCACGAGAATTGTCACATGAGATGAAAAATAGGTCTTTTACCGCAACGCTGATGCCTCGAAGCATTGGTCAGTCCCCGTCAACCTTCCAAAATCATCGTACAAAAGGATCGGTTCTGTCCCAAAGTGATGAGTAGGGCCCGGATGTTGATGACATGTCATCTTTTTACTGAGCTGTCTAAAACAATGCTGAAGTACATAGAAACTCCAAACGGGCCATCCCTTCTTCAAATATGTCATTTTTATTTCGCATCTTTATGTATTTTTGCCTATTTTTCCATTTTAAGAGCATTTGTTTAAGTTTGGGAGATTTTTTTGGTCTTATTTTAGAGAAATCGGCCTTTTGAGGTCTTTTTTTATTTATTTAGGAAGTTACGTGTCTCAGAGTTAAGAAGAAACTAGTAGCTGATACAAGATAATTTAAAATATTGAAATATTGATTTAATTTCCTTAATCAACCGGGTGGAAACTAGTCTTACCAACAATCGTGGCGAAATTGCTGCGGGTATTGCATCAAAACGGAAAAAAAGTGCTGGACTAAAACACCAGGTTTAAAACATTCTGCAAAATCTCAGACATTCTTTCTGGTGAAAACTACTGCATGGATGGGATTGGGGAGGATTTAGCAGCAAATGACCTTCCTCACTTCAAGTACTGTACGCTCCGATAACATCAGTTGATGTTAAACGCAGCTTTTTGAGATATAAAAACTTGTTGACTGATAACCGCATATCATTTAAATTTGACAACATCACAATAACATTCATAGTGCAGTGCAACTCGGAATAAAGTGATCATAAACCTTTTGTTAAGTGCTAGAAATCTATTTTGATTTACTTTTCAGTTTGAGCTTAAGGTTTTTTTTTTGACATATTGGCGAGTTTATTATTATGTGATCATTTTATCAATTTCATAGTGTAGTTGCTTGTAGTCTTAATGGCTTCACCATCCAATTGTTATAATACAGAATTGCTTGCCACAGTGGGTGAGTGGTTATATTGTCGGACTACCAACCCCAAGATTGCAGGTTCGCCCCTGGTCGTGGTAAGTGATTTTTGAAGGCGACAAAAATCACGACACTCATGTCATACGTTGTTGGCATGTTAAAGAACGGATTTGAATTCAGTAGGCCGTGTTCAATGGAAAAATTAATCTCGGGATTTTCCGCCATCACAAAGTTCCTCCATTCTCTACTTGAAAGCGCTGTAGTGTCAAGGAGTTTAGATATCTAACCTCCTTGACTTTCATAGCGTTCAAAGGAACGACGAAATTCGACATGCAAGCTACCCTCTGGGTGTCAATTAACAAAGCTTGCACCAGGCACCCGACGCCATACGATAATATTAAATATTAATATAGTGCAGTTTTCGAATTTTTGAAATATTGGTGAGTTTATTATTATAAGGTCCTTTTCTCCATTTTATAGTGCATTTTTCGATTTTTATGTCATTTATTACAGCCATTTTTGTAATTTTTAAGTGCATTTTTTAAACACTTTTACGGCTTCAACATCCTGGCCCTAGTGATGAGTAGTCTGGTGGAATATTGAACGAGTGATTCACTGGGAGATTGTTCTAAACGGGCTTGCCGTCAATGCTGATCTTTATTCTGAACAACTGGAATGAATTCATGAAATTTTGAGATGGAGATACCCAGCATTAGTTAACCGAAATAGAGGTCTCTTGCAGCAGAACAATGCAAGACCTCATACTGCACGAACAACCATGGCATAAATCAGGAATTGGGAGGAGTCGAACTGCTACCACATCCACAATACAGCCCTGCCTTTTGATTACCATTCTTTTCGATCCATGGCCCATTTCTTGCGTGGGAGAAATTTCGAAAACATTGAAGCTGTGGAAGTGGGTCACTCCGAATTCTCCGCATCAATACCCAGAGACTGATACCGTCGCGGGATAAGAAACTCCGCTGAAATATGGCTCAAGACCATAGAAGGTTTAGAATAGTGTAATTTCTTGTCAGAGGACTTTCCAAATAAAATGTTCTTTATAAAACGACATTAGTAATGAGACATCCCCTGCAATATAGTTTGAACAAGTAGTTCCGTGAAGAACTATACAGCCAATTTTCATATATCCTACGCATGTTAATTGCCTCTATCAACATACAAACTTTCAGTTTGATTGTTGTGATAGATTCGTAGATATTGAGAACCGCCTAAATATTGCAGATGGTCGCCAGGTTGGATTTTTATTTATGTACCATTACATGAAGATTATTGTGTACGTGTGGTGTTCAGACTTCAATCGCATGATTAGGACACAAGAAGTAACAAGGAGATTTTAAAATTTCGCACAGCTGCCAACTTGTGGTTATGGAAACAATTGAAATAAATTAGATGCCAGTGGATTAACATTTGTATAAGCATTCAACGTGCAAAGTTTCACTGCACTCGAATGGTTAAATCACGAGAAACGTCCATTTAAATATGTATACTTCGCATCGCCGCCATGTTGGGTTTGTACTCACCAGGTTACTGAAAGTCATATAGGTGAACTTATGTTCATAGCCTCAATGAACATTAAAAAAAATAAGTTTGATTGCTGTAACAGATTCGTAGATATTGAGAACCGTCAAAATACTTCGGATGCTCGCCATTTTGGATTGTTATATGTATAGACCATAGAGTTATGTACCATTAAAGGAACATTATTGCGTAGCTTCATTATTCAAACTTTCACTTCGATCGCATGATTACGACACAAGAAATAAAAACTTAATTTTAAAATTTGGTACAGCCGCCATCTTGAAGTTATGTAAACAATTGAACTAAATTAGATGCCAGTGCCTTACAATATGTATAATCATTTACTGTACCACATTTAACTGTGCTCAGATGGTTAAATCACGAGGAAAGTCTATTAAAATGTTTCAACTTCGCTTGGTCGCCATGCACGTTTTGTACTCTACAGGTTTTTGAAAGTTACATAGATAAACTTGAAGCAGTGCCCTTTCTCACCGTACAAAATTTCAGGGTGATATCATAAATAGTTTCGGAGATTTTGAATGCCAGTGAAATATTTCGCATAGCCGCCATTTTGAGGTTATGTAAACAATTGAAATAAATTAGACGCCAGTGCATTACAATGTATATAAACATTTGCTGTACCATGTTTCATTACGTTTGGATGGTTAAGTCGCGAGAAAAGTCTATTTAAAAGTCTCAACTTCGCTTGGCCGCCATGTTGGTTTTGTAGTTACCAGGTTCTTGAAAGTCTCATAGGTGAACTTCTAGTAGTTCCCTTTATCACCGTACAGGGTGATATCTGTAATACTTGTGGATATACTGAATGCTGGGGAAATATTTCGCACAGCTGCCATGTTGGATTGGTGAGACACAATAAAATTTGAAGGGCACGGTCGGGGTTGGCCAGAATTTTGCTATGATCTTACTGAGTTTCATTGGAATCGCTCCAGCCGTTTAGAATTTATTAGGGTGACACCCACACACCATCACACACACACGCACACACACAGATACACGGACAAAAGGTGATCTCATAAGCCTATTTTTTCATAAAATGGAAATAGGCTAAAAATGAATTCCGCGTATTATGAAGATGTTGAGGTGAAGAACTGAGAATGTGGAGTAAAAAAGTAGTCGAAATAAGTGAAGTTTCAATTTTAAAAAAGACTAAATAAGGACCAATAAGCCAAAAATCGCCATAAGAGCAAAAAAAAGGACAAATAATACCCATCATTTTCGGTCCTATAATGACCCAAAATGAACCTTTGTTTGGCCACGTTTTGGTCACTTGAGAAAAGAAAAGGTTTTTCCTCAACTTCCAATTTCTACTCATTACCTAGGCTCTAACATCATGGTCCTTTGGAATTCAACCCAAATTGAAGTCTCTTTCGTAACTGACTAAATATTCACAACTCAATAGCCTCGGTGGACTGAATGTTATCAACAAATTTAATTCATGTCTATATCCTGTTCTTCTACCGGCTTTGACATCATCCCAGTATTTCTTAAGTCCATAAATCAGTGCCCTCTTTCGTGCTTCTGGTAGAGGTCATCTCCACTCCTGGCCTCAGATTCCACTTGGGGAAAGAAACTATCGTTTTTAACCGTTTATCGAACTTCAAATCTTTCGAGGAGTATAGTTTCTGGAATATCAATTTGAATCAGGTCTTTTTCACATTCTTGGAACCATCTCCATTTGATTGTCTTTCGCTTTGCAAAGTTAAAGATTTTCTTAGTCAGTCACTCATCAGTATTACGAAGAAAGATGTGCCCGTAGAATAGCTATATTTTCTTTTTGAAGCACGACATTATTGGTTCTATCTTTCATTGGATCTCCATCAAACCTGCCCATTATTATTACTATTATTAATTCATTTTAGGGGCAAGGGCAAATGACCTCGCTGTTCCGCCCCTTAAAACCTCAATAACTTACTAATTAACTACCTTATTGGGGTTTCTCAGTCATTAACCCCGTGAATTTCAGTGTTCATTGAACTTGTCTGATAACCTGTGTCTCTGTGTTGACTACAGTAAGGTTTATAGTTGTATTGGTGTGGAAATGAGGGGTTGATAACCAGGGACTTGAAATAAGGTACTATCCCGGAATTAGCCTGGAAGGAGTGTG
This sequence comes from Meconema thalassinum, assembly GCA_946902985.2. Taxonomy (NCBI): domain Eukaryota; kingdom Metazoa; phylum Arthropoda; class Insecta; order Orthoptera; family Tettigoniidae; genus Meconema; species Meconema thalassinum. The sequence continues at coordinate 1,002,231,303 of OX336388.2, read as the reverse complement.
GAAATAAACGGGAAAAACCACATTCAGGTCCACAACTGTTAGCGCTGGGATTCGAACATTCGATCTCCGGACTTGCTGCAGCTTTCCATAGTGGTCACGGTGCATGATTTAATAAGCACGGTTACACTGTATGCTGCCTTGTTCCACACCATTTTCTCTTATCTCCCTGAACACTTGTGATGTCAGCTGTTAGAATATTTCACGACCTTCAAAAACGTATTAATGTGTATCCACCGATTAGATCTCGCTTCAACACAGCAAAAGCATTGCTAATGATGTTTAAAAGTGCAGGATCATTCCACGTGTATTGTAATTAAAAGAGCTGCCAGTGGCTATAATCAACATTACCGGCCTAATCTAGACGTTATACGGATTGCTATATGTATACATTAAAGGAACACTGGTGATAGAACGCTCCCCTGGGGCAAACCAAACATTTAACTCTTCCTGTGACGTGAATGCTGGGTGATACAGAATGAGCAAGTTCTGACCTTGAGTATAACACAACATCCATTAGCCTATAAGATTTATCGAGGTGAGCTTTATAGCCATCTCGTGTGAAATCTCTATATATATAACAAGATGTTCAGTAAAGAACATATAGCCTACTTTCTCCTAAATGCATGGGTATTGTTATAACTCTTTGTCCTTTTCAAGGAGTATAATTGAATGTTGGTTGTAGTAGCTTGTTGAAATACAACGTGCTATAGGGATATTAAACATGAATAAGAGGAGCCCTTTGCTAGTGCTACCTCTGTAAAAAAAATCATTCAATTCGGTTTCACCGTGTTTGAATTGATATGGGGAATGGATTTACACATACTTGGCCACCATCTGCAAACTATTGGGCAGATGATCTTGCAGTTTGGTCAGGATATGCTTTCCACATAAAGATATGTTGTTGCAAAATTTGGTAGAGACTAGATTATTAGGTTGGTCGTATTTACATTTTAGCTCTTAATATTTGGGTGGCCGCGATTACGTTTCCGTCAAGATGGCGGTGATATAAAACATGTCACTGAGGTGCCCTTTGCTAGTGCTACCTCTGTACCAAATTTCATTCCATTCGGTTTCACCGTGTTCGAATTGATAGGGGGAATCGATTTTCAAACAAAGATGGCCGCCATCCGCAAAATATTAGGCAAATGACCTATTATTTTGGTCAAAGGATGCTCCCTCCATAATGGTATGTTGCTGCAAAATTTGGTAGAAATCGGATGATTAGGTTAATCGTAATTTGATTTAAGGTTTGAACATTTGTGTGGCCGCCATTACGTTTACGTCAAGATGGCGGCGATATAAAACATGACACTGAGGTGCCCTTTGCTACTGCTACCTCTGTACCACATTTCGTTCCATTCTGTTTCACCGTGTTTGAATTAATAGGAGGAATCGATTTTGACTCAAAGATGGCCGCCATCCGCAAACTATTAGTCTAATGACCTATTAGATTGGTCAAATGATGCTCCCTCCATAAAGGTATATTGTTGCAAAATTTGGTAGAGATCGGATGATTAGGTGAGTCGTAATTTGATTTAAGCTTTGAACATTTGTGTGGCCGCCATTACGTTTCTGTCAATATGGCGGCAATATAAAAAATGACACTGAGGTGCCCTTTGCAAGAGCTACCTCTGTACAAAATTTCGTTCTATTCGGTTTCACCGTGTTTGAATTAATAGGGGGAATCGATTTTGACACAAAGATGGCCGCCATCCGCAAACTAATACTCTAATAACCTATTATTATGGTCAAAGGATGCTTCCTCAATAAAGGTATGTTGTTGCAAAATTTGGTAGAGATCGGATGATTAGGTTAGTCGTAATTTGATTCAAGCTTTGAACATTTGTGTGGCCGCCATTACGTTTCCGTCAAGATGGCAGCGATATAAAATATGACACTGAGGAGCCCTCTGCTAGTACTACCTCTGTACCAAATTTCGTTCCATTCGGTTTCACCGTGTTCAAATTAATAGGGGGAATCCTTTTTCACACAAAGATGGCCGCCATCCGCGAACTATTAGGCTGATGACCTATTAGTATAGTCAAAGGATGCTCCCCCCATAAAGGTATATTGTTGCAAAATTTGGTAGAGATCGGATGATTAGGTTAGTCGTAATTTGATTTAAGCTTTGAACATTTGTGTGGCCGCCATTACGTTTCAGTCAAGATGGAGGCGATATAAAACATGACACTGAGGTGTATTCGCGTTTACCATGTTCGAATTGATAGGGGGGGACAGACATTCAGAGTCCACACACACACACACACACAGACAGACATACTTTTTCGCCCTGTGTTGATCTCATAAGTCTACTTTCATTTTTTGCAAAAATCGAAAGTAGGCTAAAAATGAAAGTGTGTCTGTTTTTTTCTGAATTTCCACGAAAGTTTGAGTTATTAACGCGTTTCAGACTGGTTTATGACGGTTGCGCGCAAAAACAAAAACTTTGTTTCTTCGTCTGTTTGTCTGTCTGTGTACAACTTTGCTCGCGCATCACTCGAGAACGGCTGAATGGATCAACGTACAAGTTGGTACAGATGTCCATCAGAGGCGCGAAAGTAATCATTGATGTAACTCTTCTCCATACCTCTCATAAAAGAGGGCATACTCCTTAAGATGCACGCCGAAATGGGCGTAGAAACACGAGACAAAGCTCATTTTCAGCGCCTCAAAGTGAGAAACAAAATTCGGGAGCCCTATGGGCCCCGATAACCACATTTTAAGGTCCTAAAACCAACAGTTTTTGAGATATACCCAGAAAACTAATTTCATTTATTAAGCGACTAGCATGAGCCTCCGTGGCTTAGGCGGCAGCACGCCGGCCTCTCACCGCTGAGTCCGTGGTTCAAATCCCGGTCACTCCATGTGAGATCTGTAATGGACAGAACGGAGGCAGACAGGTTTTTCTCCGGGTACTCCGGTTTTCCCTGTCCACAATTCATTCCAGCAACACTCTCCACTATCATTTCATTTCATCTGTCATTCATTTAATCATTGCCCCAGAGGAGTGCGTCAGGCCTCGGCAGCCGGCACAGTTCATATCCTCGCCGCTAGATAGGGGCTTCATTCATTCCATTCCTGACCCGGTCGGAGACTGGAAGCAGGCTGTGGATTTTCATTTTCAAGCGACTAGCAGAAGTACCCGCTCTTCGAACGGACTTCGGTATTAATAACCAGACGTTATCAATTGAGATACTGTTCCAATGGTTAGGGGCTTCTCATTCCTTTATAAGTTTATCATAACGAAGTTAGTTTTCTGGGTATATCGCAGACACTGTTAATTTAAGGGCCCTAAAATGTGGTTTTCGGAGACCCTTTATAGACTCCCTAGTTTTGTGTCACACATCGAGAAGCGCAACATAAGCTTTGGTCGTCCTTCTAGGATAATTTTTATTTTTCGCCCATTTTAGCATGTATTTTGAAAAGTTGTTCCTTATACCCACCCTGCTATGAGAAGTACGTTGAAAGGTTTTCTAAATGATTGGTGTATTGACTCATGGTTAAAATACTTAATTTGACGTTGCTCCAAGCACCTGAACATGAATTATAGGCGTACATAAACATAAAGATATATCAACCACACAGTATCAAACAAAATCATCTTTACGATGAACCCTTTTGTCGACAAAAATACGATTACTTAAAATGTGCTCTCATATTAAATTCACATAACGTGTACTTCCTGACGTGAAAATAATATTGAAAACCTCGTAGACGAAACGCAATATATGTCAAATTAAAACTGACCTCACCGTTGTGGAAAGTCCCCATCCCCAGGAAGACCCCTTTAATAAATTATAAAGGATCGTGGTGCATGAAAATTCGGGATTTTTAGCCTTCAATGGCCCAAATTCCCAAAAGCTGCAAAAAACACTATTCCAATTCAGGATTTTTTGAAAATAATGATGCTGTTTGGAGATATAATAGACCTTCTGTACAACATATCGCATATCGCACGTGTAAGTCACGTGTAAAAATTCTAGGGTACCCCTTGAACCCCTTAATCGTATTGTTGAATTTTACAGTCTATGTTTGATTCCACGATAACCTTATAGCCATTTGCAAACTTTAACAGAAATGTAATTAATTGAATGGTATTGCTTCTTACAGAAATAGATGCTAAGTTGGATGTCACCTCTTGTGACACTGTTGTCATGGTTACTGGCTTGCATTACTTCATTAGTTTCTTGTTGTTCTTCTTCTTCTTTCGGATGGGCCAGCTAAGGGCCACGACGTTCAACTTTTCAGCTTGGCGAGGGACTTCGCGCATTCTCTGCCTATGTTTCTCTTTCTCTCTTTTGTTCAGATGATGCCGGTTTTCTTAGAGGGTGGTCTGTCCTGAAAACTCTTCTGTTTAAGTATCTTTCTGAGATGGCATCGGCTTCTAATATCACTTTTCATTATCTTCAGTTCTTGGATATCCTTGTTAACTACTGTGCCCGATAATCTGGCTTTGGATTGTGTGGCCCGACACACACGTCAATCCTCACCCAAAATTCGGTACAACTCGAAAATAAAATAAAAATAAAATCTTGAATGTCCGAATCAATTTTGGCATTAAAAAACTTATGTCGGGAACGAGATTCAAGCAATCCCGGGGTCTTTATAATGATGGGTACAACTGGGGTAAAATCTCAAAATTGATCCAGTGGACACACAAGTATGACAACGAACAAGAATGACAAAAAACTCCGCTGTTAAAATAAAACTCATCCACCATTTATTACAGAACCACACCACTAAATACATAATATCAAACACAGAAGCCTACCTTCGCTCGGAGACTTCTCAAAATTACTCTTGATGTGCAAATAAATAAATGACGCAGAAGCAAAATTCAAATTAATGAGGACAAAAATATCCGGGCGTCCTAATCTTTGGATACAAAATAACTTACGGAGATCAGAGCTATATCACCCTAGTATTACAACCATTACTTCAAAATGCTATGTCACCTCTCCGTTGAATAATCCATAAATGAGCAGGTGCATAAATCTGAGAAAATATTCAAAGAAAAGAATTTGTTGCCTCATTCGATCTCCTTCTAACTAAATGTAATCTCCAAAATAGAAAAAAAAAATAATTTATATATGGATGCCACTGGCGTTAAAGAATTTATTTTCAGACCTTTTATTCATGGATTAAATACTTTCATTATTATTTTCACTGGTTTTCGTTCAGCTGTGCCTCACTCAGGAAAATGACCGGTTGTTGGCTTTTACATGTATTACTTTACATTGTAACATCTTTATGATTCCAGATATGTATTTATTTTTTGTTAACCACTGCATGCTCTTTACACATTTATAAATACACCATAAACATTTAAGTAGATGACCTCTGCCTATCTGTATTATTTTTCAACTGACAATTGCCTCAAAATGTCATATACTTGAACCTATCACGTAACATTAATTATAATCATTTATTTTATTCACCTCGCTATAGTGAGAACCTTTAGTTTCATCATAACTTCGTATTAGGCAACCCTACTATTTTATCAATTCAGTTTCATTATTTACACAACCTTGTATCAGTTACCTACCAAACGCATCTCCTCATGTTAGCATGTAAAGAGAAACCTCAGTGACGTGTGAGTGTTTAGTATGAATATCATGATGTGCGCACAAAAAGTGGCCCCTTAAGTGTAAATGTTCCCTCTGTAATTTAAGCCTGTTCAAACCATAAATTGTCATCCAGGTTGCACCAATTCAAAGAACACAGCGACGTAACACGCTGAAAGACCCCTGTACTCAGATTATATTTTAAAGCATCCATATATTTCATTTTAAATCCTAAATATGACTAATAATCTCTCGAACGAAAACTTAAAATTTACTGCCCTAATAATCTTGTCATGATATCGCATTTTATCTTTTTGATTAACTTCTATTTCGATTTAAGCCCATCTGTCCCAATCTTACTAACCACTACCCATTAACCACTACTTAAGAATTAACATGGTTTTCAGTACCTTTCGACCACCTGAGTCTTGGTTCCACTGACACGTTTCCTGGGGGTTTGGGTCCACGTTCTTCCCATTGAACATCCTCCCCTCTCGTCCTGGATCCAGCTCGCGACCCTCTGGATGTTCATGGTCCTGGCTCGCCATCGTTTCCACGTCATCATAACAGCTTCCACATTTCTAGACTTAGCTGGTCATCTCTTCGCTCGTAAAGTTCTTGACACAAAACTCGCACTGGTCTGTACTGATAGCCTTTATGTCCGTCCAATACATCGCTGCAATCTTCATGTCGAATATGCCAAGTAATATCAACTTATGGCCGTGATAATAACTCTATAACGGCACAGGTTATATCGTACGCATCTACACCAGCCTGCACTCATAAGAGATTACGTCCGTCCTTGGCCTTGAATGTCACTCTATATTTGGACTACACTCAGTTTATCTCTCATAGTTCACTGAACCTGGATACTCATTTGTCTGCTCGTCAAACAAAAGCACATCGCTTCGTTCATATGTTCTGGGCGTCAATTATATCGCGCACGGCCCATGCAGTCCCGTACCTAGTAAAAGCTTGAGACACCACGTGTGTCTGCTCGCACTCCGTCGTACTAATGACTAGTGTCCCACAACATAATGCATTATGATCTGCGTTATAATATCACCTCGCCACATTCGGCTTTAGTATTCGTTAATGCAGAGCTGTCCACGCAAGAAATAATACTGAGTCTTTCAGCTATGTTCCAAAAACTGTCGGAATACCGCACTGGTCCCAAGTTGCCACGGTACGACTGCTACTACACACTTGTTTGTAACTTCAGCGTGCGGCGACACAAAAATAAAGATGAACTTCGGCGTACGGCGACACAAAAGAAAGTGAACTTCGTTGTACGGTGATAGAAAAGAAAGTGAACTTCGTTGTACGGCGATGCAAAATAAAGTGACCCGCTTCTCCGGCGTGACCTTCCCACCTTGACTTTTCCTGGAGCTCATCAGCGCCCTCTACGCTTCTGGAACCTTCGCCTAGTCATGCTGTCAACTATGTCCATGACGTAAAAACATCAACCTCAGGTTACTTCCGCTTGCTTTCTTCCTCCTGCTATGCGACGTTGCCAGAGCTCTCAAAACCATGCGATATCGGTTACAAATCCCCCTCAACCAGGAATAATAATAAGCGTGAAACATCTCGTTTATTATTATTCTGCTGGGTTAACAATCTACTTCTTCAATAAGTTCTCCATATCGCATGCGTACTGTCTCTTGTGGTACCTTTTAAGGCTAGCTGCATTGAATTTGCCTATAACTCTCTCAGTTGCATCTTCTTCTGTGGTATTCTCCTCCTGAAACGGTAGCGCTATCCATTCTTCACTCATTCTACTTTCTTCTTCGTCTTGGTCTTCATATCTCCTATCATCAGTAGTGCTGTGAATGGCTTGAATTTGGACTGTCATGACATCTGGGCGTAAATCATTATTAATGGGCATATAATCATTATTACTGCCTGTGAGTCCCTGTCCAAACTCAGCATTTCCTTCCTGTCAGCTTCTCTTTCTTGATTTGACATCACTGGTGCCTGGTTTCGATTCCTCATGCTGTTTTGCCTGAGATTCTTCTTCTTGTTCCTTTTCCCTTAATTGTTCAATGTATCTCTGGCTTTCTTGGTGACGTTCTTCTAATGATGGCCTATAATTTTGCCTTTCTTGATTCCTATATCTTGGATAATTATTGTATGGTCTCCGATCACGTGACCACGATTCTCTCCCACTATATCCTGACCTTCCGTAGTCCCTCTGATTAAATCGTCCACCTCTATCCTGATAATATGGCCTCCGGTCATATGGCTTTCCTTGATTCCTGTATCTGTTTAAGCCATTTCCTTCATCCCTTCCATCTCTATCGTTCCTTCCATAACTTCGCTGAGGTTCCGTCTGCGCCATACGATCCATTACCACCATATTTGCCTCTCTCTGTTCTGTCCTTGGACTACGAGGTTCTGTCATCTTGCTCGTGTGGTCTAGTTTCCTCAAAATCTCGTCACACACCTCGAGTCTATTTGCACCCGATGCAATTAATACACGCTGGACTTCTACCGGATATTGCTGTATTATGGCATGCACCAAATCCTGCTCCGCCAACGGTGGATCCAAAAATTGTAACCTGGCTACCTGATTCGTGAAATACCCAGCGTATTGTGTTGGCCTGGTTGTCGCGTATTTCTTTGAGTATAATTCAGCCCTTATACTTTGTTGATCTTCTGAGGACCAAAATCTCTTCAGGAAAGCGCTCGCAAAGTCATCGTACCCTCTAAACTGAATCCTAAAAGCTCGCATCCAGTTCAGCGGTTGACCTTCAAGAGCTCTTTCTATTACCCTCATTTCTCTCTCTTTAGGAACCCTATCTTTATCCATGTATTCCTTCAGGTCCCGCAGGAATTCTATGGGTGTAATGCCAGTCAAATTTGAATTTTTTGGGGGGGCGGTCCTCCTGATTCCTAATGATGGTAATCGGTTGAGTTGAGCTGTAACTGAATGGTGTGAATGTTGTTCCTGTCGGACTTGGTTCCTTGTTTTCATCTATTGATTTTGCTTCTACCGTCTTTCCTTCTAATTCAACAATTCTCTTTAACTGTTCTCCGTGAGTAATACTCATTTTATCTTGTAGTGTCGAAACCGCTGTAGAAATCTGTGTTTTAATTTCGTCGTTTAACTCTAATTTCATTTCCCCCATCTGACTCCTAAGACTTTCCATCTTGCATTCCTGCTCTATGGTGAATTCAGACATTTTATCGGTCATGCTCCTGGTATCATTCGCTAATCTCTGCTGTACTGCTTTCGCCTCTTCCTTTAACCCTAAGACCTCTGCGTTAATTGCTTTATCCCTTTCTTCCATCTTGGCGGTCAATGCCTTCACGCTTCGATCCATTTTCTCTTGAACGGGTTTCTCCAATGATTTCGGCTGTGTCCCCATATTACTTTCAATTTCGACCTTATCCCTCTTAATTTGTTCTTTTAAATCCGTCATTTCGGATTGAGCCTTCTCCATGTACTGTTTCATATCGAATTGGTGCTCCTTAAATAATTCCAATCCTCCTTCAAAATCCCCTGACTGAATTCCAAGATTTTTTTCAAAAAATTCGAATTTAGTGTCTAAATCTTTGAATTTGGTGTCTAAACCTTTAAATTTAGTGTCTAAACCGTCAAATTTAGTGTCTAAATCTTTCAATTTTGTGTTGAAACCTTTAAATTGAGTGTCTAGACCTTCAAATTTAGTGTTTATTCCTTCCTGCATCTTAATCAACTGTCTATCCAACCCATCTAGATTAGTGTTCATACCACCTTCATAGCCTTTCCATTGAGTCTTCAAACCTTCCTCCATATTCTTTTGACTTTTAGCTAACTCCTTTAGTTTCTCTCCTAGCTGTCCCATCAATCCCTTAATTTCATCAAATTCTCCCATATTTCACAACAAATAAACATGGAAGCTGTTACAACTAGTGACTAACTTAGACTAAGGACTAGTGGTTACTTAAATTTGGCAGTGGAATCGAAATCTAATATCATGTGAAAATAATAAATGTGGATGGTATCGCTTAAACACAGCGATCTAACATTACTGAATCGCTTCGTTCTATGTCATTCAAACACACACAAAAAATCCTACTAAGTGAACTTTAACAGACTGACAGACATATCGCACAATAAAATGGGGTACCAGCACTCAATTGGTTTTCTCTCCATTCCATTTGTGCCACATGGCCGTCCACCATCTTGTCACTCTCCTCTGGTGTTCCTATTTTTTCGAGTTCAAAATGTCGGCTATACCACTGCGTGGTACGATATTCCCAGTTCGAGGCCATTACACGGTGGGCGCGATCTTGTTGTGCCCGATAATCTGGCTTTGGATTGGGTGGCCCGACACACACGTCAATCCTCACACAAAATTCGGTACAACTCGAAAAGAAAAAAAAAATCTTGAATGTCCGAATCAATTTTGGCATTAAAAAAACTTATGTCGGGAACGAGATTCAAGCAATCCTGGGGTCTTTATAATGATGGGTACAACTGGGGTAAAATCTCAAAATTGATCCAGTGGACACACAAATATGACAACGAACAAGATTGACAAAAAACTCCGCTGTTAAAATAAAACTCATCCACCATTTATTACAGAACCACACCACTAAATACATAATATCAAACACAGAAGCCTACCTTCGCTCGGAGACTTCTCAAAATTACTCTTGATGTGCAAATAAATAAATGACGCAGAAGCAAAATTCAAATTAATGAGGACAAAAATCTCCGGGCGTCCTAATCTTTGGATACAAAATAACTTACGGAGATCAGAGCTATATCACCCTAGTATTACAACCATTACTTCAAAATGCTATGTCACCTCTCCGTTGGATAGTTCATAAATGAGCAGGTGCATAAATCTGAGAAAATATTCAAAGAAAATAATTTGTTGCCTCATTCGATCTCCTTCTAACTAAATGTAATCACCAAAATAGAAAAAAAATATTTTTATATATGGATGACACTGGCTTTAAAGAATTTATTTTCAGATATTTTATTCATGGATTAAATACTTTCATTATTATTTTCACTGGTTTTCGTTCAGCTGTGCCTCACTCAGGAAAATGACCGGTTGTTGGCTTTTACATTTATTACTTTACATTGTAACATCTTTATGATTCCAGATATGTATTTATTTTTTTGTTAACCACTGCATGCTCTTTACACATTTATAAATACACCATAAACATTTAAGTAGATGGCCTCTGCCTATCTGTATTATTTTTCAATTGACAATTGCCTCAAAATTTCATATACTTGAACCTATCACGTAACATTAATTATAATCATTTATTTTATTCACCTCGCTATAGCGAGAACCTTTAGTTTCATCATAACTTCGTATTAGGCAACCCTACTATTTTATCAATGCAGTTTCATTATTTACACAACTTTGTATCAGTTACCTACCAAACGCATCTCCTCATGTTAGCATGTAAAGAGAAACCTCAGTGACGTGTGAGTGTTTAGTATGAATATCATGATGTGCGCACAAAAAGTGGCCCCTTAAGTGTAAATGTTCCCTCTGTAATTTAAGCCTGTTCAAACCATAAATTGTCATCCAGGTTGCACCAATTCAAAGAACACAGCGACGTAACACGCTGAAAGACCCTTGTACTCAGATTATATTTTAAAGCATCCATATATTTTATTTTAAATCCTAAATATGACTAATAATCTCTCGAACGAAAACTTAAAATTTACTGCCCTAATAATCTTGTCATGATATCGCATTTTACCTTTTTGATTAACTTCTATTTCGATTTAAGCCCATCTGTCCAAATCTTAGTAACCACTACCCATTAACCACTACTTAAGAATTAACATGGTTTTCAGTACCTTTCGACCACCTCAGTCTTGGTTCCGCTGACACGTTTCCTGGGGGTTTGGGTCCACGTTCTTCCCATTGAACATCCTCCCCCTCTCGTCCTGGATCCATCTCGCGACCCTCTGGATGTCCATGGTCCTGGCTCACCTTCGTTTCCACGTTATCATAACAGCTTCCACATTTCTAGACTTAGCTGGTCATCTCTTCGCTCGTAAAGTTCTTGACACAAAACTCGCACTGGTCTGTACTGATAGCCTTTATGTCCGTCCAATACATCGCTGCAATCTTCATGTCGAATATGCCAAGTAATATCAACTTATGGCAGTGATAATAACTCTATAACGGCACAGGTTATATCGTACGCATCTACACCAGCCTGCACTCATAAGAGATTACGTCCGTACTTGGCCTTGAATGTAACTCTATATTTGGACTACACTCAGTTTATCTCTCATAGTTCACTGAACCTGGATACTCATTTGTCTGCTCGTCAAACAAAAGCACATCGCTTCGTTCATATGTTCTGGGCGTCAATTATATCGCGCACGGTCCATGCAGTCCCGTACCTAGTAAAAGCTTGAGACACCACGTGTGTCTGCTCGCACTCCGTCGTACTAATGACTAGTGTCCCACAACATAATGCATTATGATCTGCGTTATAATATCACCTCGCCACATTCGGCTTTAGTATTCGTTAATGCAGAGCTGTCCACGCAAGAAATAGTACTGAGTCTTTCAGCTATGTTCCAAAAACTGTCGGAATACCGCACTGGTCCCAAGTTGCCACGGTACGACTGCTACTACACACTTGTTTGTAACTTCAGCGTGCGGCGACACAAAAATAAAGATGAACTTCGGCGTACGGCGACACAAAAGAAAGTGAACTTCGTTGTACGGTGATAGAAAAGAAAGTGAACTTCGTTGTACGGCGATGCAAAATAAAGTGACCCGCTTCTCCGGCGTGACCTTCCCACCTTGACTTTTCCTGGAGCTCATCAGCGCCCTCTACGCTTCTGGAACCTTCGCCTAGTCATGCTGTCGACTATGTCCATGACGTAAAAACATCAACCTCAGGTTACTTCCGCTTGCTTTCTTCCTCCTGCTATGCGACGTTGCCAGAGCTCTCAAAACCATGCGATATCGGTTACACTACTGTTATCGACGGTGTCACGCTCTTTCTCTTCCCCCAGTAGTTGAGAAGCCGGTTTGTTAGTCTTGTTGGGTTCATCCATGATACATGTCCATAGAAAGCCAGACGTCTCTTCCTGGCCACATCTGTGATTTTCTCAGTATATCTATATAGCTCTTGAATTGGTCTTCTGTACTCGTCATCTATTTATTAGTTTATAAAATAAAAGAATGCCATATCCCCTCCAGGGACGTAGGCGTCCTGAATAAGAGCCCTTGACTAAGTCAAGGGATCACTAACCGGGCATCCCGAGCCGGAGTTTGCGTGTGGTAGGGTGGCCAGTTCCTTTCCACTCCTCCTCCTACCATAGCATCCAGCAGGTTCCCATTTTGCATCACGAGGCTGGGAGACCCCGTACCAGACCATACCAAGACTTTTAAATTCTTGGCAGAGTCGGGGATCGAACCCGGTACCTTGGAGGAGACAGTCAACAATGCTAGCCACTGCGCCACGAGGTGGTCTTTATTAGTTTGTTAAATGAAATTAGTTTTCTGGGAATATCTCAGAAACGTGGTTATAGAGCCTTAAAACGTAGTAGCCTCCGAGTCGCTGAGGGGCTGAAAATGAGTTTTGCTCGCCCTTGTACGCCATAATATAATAATAATCATAATAATAATTTAATAATATAGAGATAGGGATATAATAGACCTTTAGTACCCCCTTGATCCTCTTAAGCGCATTGTATACGTATTGATGAATTTTACAGCTTAATTTGGTTCCGTGATAACCTTATAGTCGTTTGCGAATGTTCACAGTAATGTAATAAATGGAATGGCATTGCGTCTTACAAAAATAGATGGACTTCTGAGATTCTGTTGCCATGGTTACCGGATTGCATTCGTTCAATAGCTTAATAAATGAAATTAGTTTTCTGGGTATATCTCAAATCTGTTGGTTTTCGAGCCCGAGTTTAGTTTCTCACATTGAGACGCTGAAAATGAGCTTTGTCTCATTTTTCTACGCCCATTTCAGCATGCATTTTAAGGGGGTAGGCCCTCTTTTATGAGAGGTATGGAGAAGAGTTACATCAATGATTACTTTCGTGCCTCTGATGGACTTCTGTACCAAATTTTACGTTGATCCATTCAGCCGTTTTCGAGTGATACGCGTGCAAAGTTGTACACAGACAAACAGACAGACAGACAAAAAAAAATTCTTTGCCCGCAACCGTCATAAACCAGTCTGAAACGCGTTAATAACTCAAACTTCCGTGGAAATTCAGAAAAAACAGACAAACTTTCATTTTTATATAAATAGAGATGATGAAAATACGAAATTTTGAAATCAAAGGGTGTAGTGACGTCACATATGTGGGTTTTACTCGCTAACCGTTGGAGATACACGAAAATTGATAAGGACCTTTCGGATAGAAAATTAAATTTTAAAGCTCGTAGTGCCATCAAAAGTTTGCTTTTTCTTAGCGTTCTCTTTTTATTTGAAATGGAAATATGAAAATAGTCGCCATTTTTAAATAGTGCAAAATATCGAAATTAAAAGTAGCCTATATGTAAGCCTGGTAAATCAGCTACGGCCATGCAAAATTTCATTTAAATCGAACCAGTGGTTCTTGTGTTATTGAGTAACACACAGACAGACAGACAAACACAATCTCATTTTTAGCCTATTTTCAATTTTGAAAAAATAGGCTTATGAGATCACCTTTTGTCCGTGTGTGTGTGCATGGTGTAACTACAATGGTGAGGCGGATCGCTGCCTCTCTCTCGTGCGGCTGACGTCACAACGGGGGCAACAGCGAGTTGTGGCTATCTATAAGCGGGATTCAAGTGCATGTGATCAGCAGTCGATTGTAACATGTTAATGTTGACAAGTGTGTGCGTTGCTAGTGAAAGTATTGTATTTCTTATTCTCTGTCGACGGAAAGTGGGATGCAATGCCGAATTGTGCTATGTATGGTTGCAACAACTACTCCAGGAAAACAAAAGGGTCTAATATAAAATACTTTGTATTTCCACAAGTCAAAGATATAGCGAGCTCATGGGTCAGAGCTTGCAGGAGGGAGGACATGTTTAATTTAAAGCATGGTAAGTTATGATTTCTAAAACTAATCTGTCTGTTGTGAGCAGAACTCTAAATCATTCTTTAAATTATATCTCTCTAAAATTAAAACATTGCAATAGCTCTGGACGCATTTTCAAACTGAGATATTAAAGAATATTATAGAAACGAATAGGCACACCAAATAACAATTACGAGTGGAGATTATTATTATTATTATTATTATTATTATTATTATTATTATTTCAGCTCGAGTATGTTCTCTTCATTTCACTAAAGACAGTTTTGCTATTCCACTTCGACAGCAATTGTTGAACTATACTCCAGTGCACAGTGAAAAAAATGAAAATCCACAGCCTGCTTCCAGTCTCCGACCGGGTCAGGAATGGAATGAATGAAGCCCCCATCTAGCGGCGAGGATATGGACTGTGCCGGCTGCCGAGGCCTGACGCACTCCTCTGGGGCGATGATTAAATGAATGACAGATGAAATGAAATGATAGTGGAGAGTGTTGCTGGAATGAAATTGTGACAGAGAAAACCGGAGTACCCGGAGAAAAACCTGTCTGCCTCCGTTTTGTCCAGCACAGATCTCACATGGAGTGACCGGGATTTGAACCACGGACCCAGCGGTGAGAGGCCGGCGTGCTGCCGCCTAAGCCACGGAGGCTTTCACTCCAGTGCACAGTAAAACTTTAAAATTAGATGCCATTCCGACTGAAAATCTACCAAAATCCCCTCAAATTACACAAAGGAAAAGAAAAAGATCGCTGGAAGAAGCTGAAAGTCGGTCGATGAGGCTGGAAAAGAGGCATCGTAAAAGTGTTATAAGTGAAATTATACATAACAATGAAACACTCACCGAAGGAATACAATCTAAACATACCTGCTTGAATGAGAAGGAGTTAATAAGGTAAGCTTCTTTTTGTTTTTGAACATTGAAGTCTCATTTAATAATAAAAGGTGAATTTGTTTATTTTACACGCACAATACAACTAAGGTTCATTATTATTCTTGGAAGAAAGGTAACTAGCGGAGTAAAGCACTGCTTTCACCAGATCGTTGAGACATTGTTATGAAAATGAAAATCCACAGCCTGCTTCCAGTCTCCGACCGGGTCAGGAATGGAATGAATGAAGCCCCTATCTAGCGGCGAGGATATGAACTGTGCCGGCTGCCGAGGCCTGACGCACTCCTCTGGGGCAATGATTAAATGAATGACAGATGAAATGAAATGATAGTGGAGAGTGTTGCTGGAATGAAATGTTGACAGGGAAAACCGGAGTACCCGGAGAAAAACCTGTCTGCCTCCGTTCTGTCCAGAACAGATCTCACATGGAGTGACCGGGATTTGAACCACGGACTCAGCGGTGAGAAGCCGACGTGCTGCCGCCTGAGCCACGGAGGCTCCAGACATTGTTATCATGAATTTAATTAAAGCCTGGTGTAGCTATAGTATTAATCTAATCTTGACCTTCATGCAGTCGTAGTTTAGCGGTCATATGAAATAAATATTGCTCTTGTGAATAGAAATGTAAGACTACTCTAGTTCCAATATAAGTCTAAAAAAATAAACCTGATAATTCAACGAATGTCTTTCCTTTTAAGCACTCGTTCTCATGAAGATGAGGTCAACACTTGGAAGAAATTAGTTGAGGAGGTACGTGAGGAATCCGAAGCTTGGAAACAAAAGTACGATTATTTATGTGCAGACCATTCGGTGAAGAAAGAAATCGCCGATCTGAAGAACAGTCGTTGCAAAGAAATTCAGACGATACTGGGTAAAGCCTTCACTCCAGGTCAAATAAAACATTTATTAAGTACAGAGAAAGGTAAGAAAATCAATTGGTGTTCTGACGATATAGCAGCGGCTATATCACTAAGAAGTGTAAGCCCTAAAGCCTACCGGTTTTTAAGGGCTATTAACTATCCCTTGCCAGGACTGACGACGTTACGTGATTGGGCTAAATGTTTGAATTTAGAGCAGGGTGTTTTGCATGATGTTGTGAAACTAATGAAATATAAATCAGCTGGACTAACCGAATTGGAACGCTTGACTGTATTGACATTTGACGAAATTTATATTTCAAATCGCATGTGTATCGACAGAAGCAACCAGCAGAAAATTGACGAAAAATGTCTGATTAAACCATTGGAAACCGAAACTGACACCTGTTTCTCACAGACTGCGTTAGTGAATGTTGCCAAACGTATTCCTGATATCGTGGATGCTCCTGACGAAGAAAAACTAGTTTCTAGTTACGAAACTGTGGAATTGAACATGAGTTTGTTTGAAATGACCGATCATCAGAATGAAATGTTCGATGAATTTGATCTCTCAGATTTTAAAGATGAAATGAACCACGAAGATTTAAAATACATTACAGGATATGTAGCCCACAGATTCAGGGATAAGTACTAAAACTTGGGAACATTATCTCAAGAACTTGAACCCAGTAAAGAAGGCCCAGATTGGATCCAATTTATTTCAAGGGGAAATCTTTTGTATTCCTCTAATGAACTTATGGAAGTTGCAAAGACAATGGAGGCTGAGTTTCATACATTTCATGGCAATTCGCCATCAAGTGATAAGTTTATATTCAATTAATTAACCAACAGGACCTTGAGAAAATTGCCTCATATTAATATTGCATATGAGGTTATTCACTGTTTAGCTCGAACCCGAACATATGTTAGGTTGCGTGACTTAAACAGAAAAATAAGTTTCGGCAATTCACAGAGAAAATTGAATCGCAAAATGTGTAAATTCACCAATGTGTAAAAATAGTGGATCTCGTTAAAGGACTATTAATATTGTTTCGAGGTACGCCGTATTCATAATTACCAACATCATTATCAGTGTTTACAATACAAAGTATGTACAGTGTTAAAAAATAAATGCTGTTATTAATGCCTTCAAGTTGTATTATTATGACCAGAGCCGCGTAAAATACAGAGTGCTGTGTCACCGAACGCAATGCTCCCGTTGTGACGTCATCCGCACGAGAGAGAGGGAGCGATCCGCCTCACCATTGTAGTTACACCATGTGTGTGTGTGCGTGTGTGTGTGTGAGAGAGAGAGAGAGAGAGAGAGAGGTGTGTGTGTGTGTGTGTGTGTGTGTCCCTAATAAAATCTAAACGGCTGGAGCGATTTCAGTGAAACTCGGTACGTTCATAGCACTATTCCCGGCGACCTCGACCGTGCCCTTCAAATCTTGTTACGTCTCACCAATCCAACATGGTGGCTGTGCGAAATATTTCACTAGCATTCAATATCTCCGAAACTATTACAGCTATCGCCCTGAAATTGTGTACGGTGATAAAGGGCACTACTAGAAGTTCACCTATGAGACTTTCAAAAACCTGGTGACTACAAAACCAACATGGCGGCAAAGCGAAGTTGAGACTCTTAAATAGACTCCTCTCGCGATTTAAATATCCAAACGTAATGAAACTTGGTACAGCAAATATTTATACACATTGCAATGCACTGGAATCTAATTTAGTTCAATTGTTTACATAACCTCAAAATGGCGGCTGTGCGAAATATTTCACTGACATTCTATATCTCCGAAACTATTACAGATATCACCCTGCAATTTTGTACGGTGATAAAGGGTACTGATACAAGTTTACCTATGTATATTTAATAAACCTGTCAAGTACAGAACGAACATGGCGACCAAGCGAATTTGAAATATTTTAATAGACTTTTCTCGTGAGTTAACTCTCTGAGCGCAGTGAAATGTGGTACAGTAAATGATTTTTCAGATTGTAATGCACTGCCATCTAATTTAATTCAATTGTTTACATAACCTCAAGATGGCGGCTGTGCGAAATTTTAAAATTAAGTTTTTAATTCTTGTGTCGAAATCATGCGATCGAAGTGAAACGTTGAATAATGAACCTAGGCAATAATTGTCCTTGAATGGTACATAACTCTATGGCCTATACGTATAACAATCCTAATTGGCGAGGTTACGAAATATTTAGACGGTTCTCAATATCTATGAATCTTTTACAGCAACCAAACTGAATTTTTAAATGTTCATAGAGACTATGAACATATGTTCACCTATAGGACTTTCAGTAACCTGGTGAGCACAAATCCAACATGGCGGCGACGCGAAGTATATATATTTAAATGGACGTTTCTCGCGAATTAACTATCCGAGTGCCGCGAAACGTTGCACGTTAAATGCTTATACAAATGTTGATCCACTGGCACCTAATTTATTTCTATTGTTTGCATAATCACAAGATGGCAGCTGTGCGTAATTTTAAAATCTCGTTTTGACTTCTTGTGTTCTAATCATGCGATTGAAGTTTGAATACCACACGTACACAATAATCTTAATGTAATAGTACAAAAATAAAAATCCAACCTGGCGACCATCTGAAATATTTAGACGGTTCTCAATATCTACGAATCTGTTACAGCAATTAAACTGAAATGCTGTACGTTGATAGAGGCAATTAACATGAGTAGTGTATTTGTAGGGGTTCTGTGACCACCTCCACCTCCCCACCTCACAAGATGGCGGCGGCGCGATATCTCTCGAACGCATTGTCGGATTTTGACGAATGAGGTGTCATTGAACTCGGGCTGACACCACCTTTCCAATGGATAACATATTTCAAACTCAAAATTAAAATCTACCCTACTAGGGGGTGAAATTGTAATTTTTTTAGAGAATCTCTCTTTCCAATTGCAACATGTGAGAGTTTGAATGCCGATATGGATTTAAACGTTGTTCTACATAAAGTGTATGTGTTCGGTGGATAGCCACTATGAATTAACATGCTTGTTTTTGTTTTTACGCATGCCCACTCATGGCTTTTGTAAGAGGGTGGGAGAGCGGATCCCTATGGATGGGTTATTGTTGACGGGTCATTGTTGGCAGGTCATTGATGACAGTTCCTTGTGGACGAGTCCTTGTGGACGAGTCCTTGTGGACGAGTCCTCGTGGACAGGTCCTTGTGGACGAGTCCTTGTGGACAAGTCCTTGTGGACGAGTCCTTGTCCCTTTGGAATGATCCCTTTGGACCGGTCCCTTTGGCCTGGTCCCTATGGACTGACTCATGAATTTATTTAAATTATGTCAAAGGGTCTAACTACATTTGTGTGTGTTGAACTGACGTTGTTCACCACTAGTATAATGTGATAACGATATGAAAGTAAAGTGACGAAATACATGTGAACATACAAGGGATCTAACTTGGTGGATGGATGTGTTCTAACGAGTCATTTGTAGTTGAAAGAGAATAATACATGTTCTTAAGATGTTAAAACTGAGGAGATGGTACGTGCAGTAAGACGTCTTGCTACTTCCTGTGTCATATTACAGACATGACAGAGAGCGCGCAGATCTGTTGCTATGACTAACACTGCAGTAATTTGAAACCGCAAGTGTTCATTAAGACAATGGATGATGATCATGCAAAGTTAGCAGTTATTGGATATTACACAGGTGTTCCTTCCGGAGTCATGTTGCTGACATACGAGAGAGCGCACACTGCTGTTGCTATGACTGACGCTGCAGTAATTTGAAACCCATATGTTGATTAAGACAATGGGTGATGATCATGCAAAGTCAGCAGTCATTGGATACCACACAGGTGTTTCTAGTGTACTTTGGACTCTCAGCTGTATTGGGAAAGGAATTGCAATGATCTGCAAAAAACTGCTGACACGAGCGATGAGAGTTTATAAAAGAGGGGTGTCATATATCTCCCTACTGTCAGTCTTTATTACTCGCTTTGAGTGAACAGTGCTCTATTACTGCTCAAGATTTGGTAGAAAATCATTAAATTATTTTTCAAGGTAAGTACTTATTATTAATGGATTGTAGTCTTTTATTACTAATTGATGTTGAAGTTATTGATTGGAATGTATTTATTGATTGATTGATTGATTAATTGATTGATTGATTTGTTTACAGATAATTGGGTACCTGTAGGATACCAGATTCCTACAATCTGTTCATTCAGTGACAGCAGTTGATCAATTATAAAAAGGTAAGTGCCCCTCTAATAACTTTTAAACAGCTAGAGTATTATTTTCCAATGTTCACCACTACATGTCAGTGAAAATGGTATATTTAGCAGTAAAAAGTTGGAACTACTTGACCATGATGTGTAAAGCTAAATTTGTAGGTTAGATTTTGATTACCACTCTATTAAGTTCGAATGTTCATTGCTAGGTGTCAGTGACAGAGGGACTATTTAAAGTCTTAACCTCAGTTCACTTAACTTTACCTAACTTAACCTTGTCATGTGACATGTTTTACAAGTTTAAACTTGTTTTAAGACTGACTATGACGTCACACTTAGGTCACTTAACTGGCGATCGCTGGTTTCCAATATGTGACATGTTCTACAAGTTTAGACTTGTTTTAAGACTGGCTATGACGTCACACTTAGCTCACTTAACTGGTGGTCGCTGGTTTCTATCACGTGACATGTTCGACAAGTTTAGACTTGTTTTAAGATTGGTTATGACGTCACACTTAGCTCACTTGACTGACAATCACTGGTTTCTATCACTCTATCATGTTCCAATGTTCACCACTAGGTTTCAGTGACAGTGGTATATAGTAACCCTTAGTTAGAACTACATGAAGTTAGACTTGCTAGGAGTTCACATATGATCGATGGCTTTACCCTGCTATAACCATTGACTGGAATGTAATTAAACTATTTATATTGTACTTTTGTTTATCATTTATTAACATTTATGATTTCTTTCTTTTATAGGTAATTTCGAAAGGGATCATCATGTTCAAGTGTGGTGACTGTAAGAAACAGTTCTCAAGACCTGACAGCCTTCAACGACACGCAAATGTTAAACATGACATTAAAATGTTTGTGTGCAGTCATTGTGCTACCACATTTAACAGACAAGATAATCTTGCACGTCATGTAAATTTAATGCATGTTAGTTCAGCACCATTTTCATGTTCAGTTTGTGAACTTGGTTTTCTGCTGTAAAGCGATATCAATCCCACATGGTTGAAGTGCATGGTGAACAACAAGAATTGAAATCTGTAAAGCCATCAACTAGCACGGAACCTTTAAATGAATGTGATGCTCAAAAGCGTCAACGTTCTCAAGATTGTGAAAATACTTGTGCAACAAAAAGAAAGAAGAATGGTGAACCTTCGATAACACATTGTGATGTATGTAATATTGATATACCTTCTTCAATCATTCATGGACATTTACGCAGTATTCATCATAAAAATAACGCTTGCCATGAAATAAATTCTGGAAATATTCAACAAATTGGTAGTGCGTTTAAAAGTCGAATTGCTAGTTATAGACTTTATAGTAAAGAAAAAACTCAAAGTATTGAATCATTTTAAAAAAATGTTCAACCTACTGTGTTTGGCTTGGTAGGTAATGTTTTATTAGAGCATAAAACAATTAAAATGAATTTTGAACTTTTTGGACTCTATGTAAAAACTGGGAGTGAAGGTGAAATTACGGATATCAAATCCTTTAATACAAAAAACATAATTGTTAGCGAATCAACTAATATTAGTGATATATACCAAAATATTTCAAGTGCTATCATTGTGAAGAGTGAAGAGTTCCAGGAAAGGGAGTCAGGCTGGGCGTTGGTTGAAGTACTTTATTTAGAAACCAACCTGAATAAATACAACCCCCTTCGAGCATCATCATATATTGATTTGCCAGGATGGATCAAACGGAAGAAAGCTGTTGTGAACGTTTGGAATAGTGATCAAGCATGTTTTGCGTGGGCTGTAACCTCAGCTCTCCATTCAGCAGTGGGGCATATGGATAGAACATCATCATATCCTCACTATTTTTCAGTGTTAGATTTAAAAGAAATGGAATTTCCTATGGCGATAAAAGACATTCAACGTTTTGAAGAGCTGAACAATGTAAGTATTAATGTTTATGGAATTGAAAATAAGAGTATAGTTGGTCCTCTATATTATACTCAGGAAAAAAAGGATTCTCATGTAAATTTACTATACATAACCGAAGGTGAAAATGCCCACTATTGTTGGATAAAACATTTATGTAGACTTGTTGGTAGTCAACTATCAAAATACAAAGGTAAGAAGTGGTTGTGTGAAGGCTGTTTGCTCTATTTTACAAAAGAGGATCAACTAACTCAGCATCAAAAATGGGGGTGTAATCATGTTCGTACGGTATTACCGACTCCTAAAAATAACATTCTAAAATTTAAGGATTATGAGAAACAGCTTCGAGTACCATTTGTTATATATGCTGACTTCGAGGCTTTGCTAAAACCATTTAATACATGTTCATCGAATCCAGCCCAAACTTTTACCAACACTACTCACATTCATGAACCTTTTAGCTTTGCATATTATATTAAATGTAGTTATGATGACTCTTTAAATAAGTTTGAGCTCTATAGAGGACCTGATGCACCTAAAGTTTTTATGGAACGGCTTGAGAAAGATGCCATCCGTATATCCTCTATTTTAAATACGATCATTCCAATGGAGCCACTAACTTTATTAGAGCAAATGAATGTTGAAACTGAAACTAATTGTTTTATATGTGGTGAATGTTTATATACAGACAGGGTTCGCGATCATGATCATTTAACAGGAAAATATCGTGGTGCTGCTCACCAAGAATGTAATTTAAATTATAGAGTAAGTAAATTCATTCCGGTCATTCTACACAACGGTAGCAAGTACGATAACCACTTTATCGTTAAAGAATTTGGAGCTTCAGATGTGAAAATTGATGTGATTGCAAATAATAAGGAACAATACATATCGTTCACAAAATACACACATCAAAAAAAGTTTTGCATCACCTCGGTTCCCAGATCTCCGGCATATAGACGTTGACTGTGTATATTGTATCCAAGATACAGTCCCTTTGACTGTTCATAGATGTCACTAAAACTGCTCAAAGATGTAAACAACCATGCATGAGCAGGGCCTATTAGACGGAGGGGGTACGACAGCCGATCAGTTCCAGTCATTCCACCAGGACGAAGGTACGCTGCTCATGTTGTCTGTAGTTCTACCATGCCTAGAAGGTCAATACCGCAGTTCGATCGCGTCCGCATTGTTACTTTGTGTCAAGAAGGGCTCTCAACAAGGGAAGTTTCCAGGCGTCTCAGAGTGAACCAAAGCGATGTTGTTCGGACATGGAGGAGGTACAGAGATACAGGAACTGTCGATGACAGGCCTCGCTCAGGCCGCCCAAGGGCTACTACTGTAGTGGATGACCGCTACTTACGGATTGCCGCTCGGAGGAACCCTGACAGCAATGCCACCATGTTGAATAATGCGTTTCGTTCAGCCACAGGACGTCGTGTTTCAACTCAAACTGTGCGCAATAGGCTGCATGATGCGCAACTTCACTCCCGACGTCCATGGCGAGGTCCAGCTTTGCAACCCCGACACCATGCAGCGCGGTACAGATGGGCCCAACAACATGCTGAATGGACCCCACAGAATTGGCATCACGTTCTCTTCACCGATGAGTGTCGCATATGCCTTCAACCAGACAATCGTCGGAGACGTGTTTGGAGGCACCCTGGTCAGGCTGAACGTCTTAGACACACTGTCCAGCGAGTGCAGCAAGGTGGTGGTTCCCTGATGTTTTGGGGTGGCATTATGTGGGGCCGACGTACGCCACTGGTGGTCGTGGAAGGCTCCGAAACGGCTTTACGATACCTGAATGACATCCTCCGACCCATAGTGCACCCATATCGGCAGAATATTGGAGAGGCATTTGTCTTCATGGACGACAATTCTCGACCTCATCGTGCACATCTTGTGAATGCGTTCCTTCAAGATAACGACATCGCTCGACTACAGTGGCCAGCATGTTCGCCAGACATTAACCCTATCGAACATGCCTGGGATATGTTGAAAAGGGCTGTTTATGGACGTCTTGACCCACCAACCACTCTGAGAGATTTACGCCGAATTGTCGTTGAGGAGTGGGACAATTTGGACCAACAGTGTCTTGATGAACTTGTGGATAGTATGCCACGGCGAATACAGGCATGCATCAATGCAAGAGGACGTGCTACTGGGTATTAGAGGTAGTGGTGTGTACTGCAATCTGGACCACAAATGCTGAAAGTCTAGCTGTATGATGGTACAACATGCAATGTGTGGGTCTCATGAGCAATAAAACGAGCTGAAATGTTGTTTGTGTTGATCTCTATTCCCTTTGTATTTAACGGTTCCGGAACTCTTGGAACCGAGGTGATGCAAAACTTTTTTTGATGTGTGTACATCAAAACTGACAATAAGAAAACGATAAAACTGCGATTTTTAGATTCATTCCGCTTTATGCCGAGTAGTCTTGATAAGCTTGCTAGTAATTTAAAATCAGATCAGTTTCATGAAATTCACCGTGTCTTTCCTAAAGAAGATGATTTTAATTTGATTTGTCAAAAGGGTATATTCCCTTACGAATATATTAACTGTGTGGACCGTCTTGAGGAGTGTTCTTTACCACTGAAAGATGCATTTTACAGTTCCTTAAACACAAGTCATATCAGTGATCAGGAATATTTACATGCACAACGTGTATGGGCACAGTTTGACATTCAAACTTTAGGAGAATTTTCAGACCTATATTTGAAGACAGATGTGTTGTTATTAGCAGATGTTTTTGAAAATTTTCGGAATGTTTGTATGAAAACTTATGACCTTGATCCTTGTCAGTATTTCACTGCTCCTGGGTTAAGTTTCAGTTCAATGTTGAAAAAAACGAAAGTAAATTTAGAATTAATGACTGATACAGACATGATCAATTTTATAAAATCATCAATTCGAGGTGGATTAAGCCAATGTAGTGGACGGTACTCTAAAGCGAATAATAAATACATGCCTAGCTACAACCCTTGTGAAGAGTCAAAGTATATTGTCTACCTCGATGCAAATAACCAATATGGTTGGGCTATGAGTCAATATCTACCACTGAAAGATTTTCGCTGGCTGACACAACCTGAAATTGATGTCTTACATGTTGACACTCTTAATGATAACGATGATAAAGGATATATTTTAGAGGTAAATCTTGAGTACCCTAAAGAGTTACATGATGATCATAATGATTTACCATTTTGTCCTGAGAATATGAAATCTCCGTACATCACATCACGAACAAAAATGTTAATTGCTAATGTGAATGATAAATGTAAATATGTAATACATTATCAAAACTTGAAACAGTGTCTACATCATGGATTGAAATTAACTAAAATTCATCGCGTATTGCAATTTCATCAGTCAGCATGGCTTAAACCGTATATTGATCTGAACAATAATTTAAGAACACTGTCAACAAACGCGTTTGAAAAAGATTTTTATAAACTCATGAATAATAGTGTTTTTGGAAAGACTATGGAGAATGTTGATAAACGAGTTGATGTAAAGCTGATAACAAAGTGGGAGAATGATGGTAAAAGGTATGGTGCGAGCAACTTAATAAGCAAGCCTAACTTTCATAGCTGTTCAATTATTCATGAGGATTTAGTTGTAATACAAATGAATCGTCTTAAAGTAACTTAAAACAAACCCATATATGTGGGTTACACCATTCTGGAATTGTCAAAAACACTTATGTATGAATTTCACTATGATTATATAAAGAAAAATTATCTTGATAATGCTAAATTACTCTACACAGACACAGATTCTTTTATTTATGTTCGACCCTCACTATTATGTGTCAGATAACTGTATCATAATGATGGTCATTATAACACTGTTTTCCATTATGATACAGTTTCTCCAGCCAATCAGAGCTCGTTCATTGACCAATTAGGTAACGATAACTTCGCGCATGTGCTCAAAATCCAACATGTAGGACATAAACACAACATCGAACTATAATAAATTACCGACATGGAATACCCACCGTCCATATGTTCGCGTAAATAAACTGGCGAATATGAGACAAGAAATAGCACTGTACCTTAAAATCACCAACACTAATTTCTACACAGCGCATTGTCTTCAAATGACTGCGGTGACAATATTACTGAGGGACGGCTGATGTAAACATATGGTTTGCATATGGCATTGCAAACCCACAGAGCGCATGCGTCGGTCGTTCAAAGCTCTTGAAATACAAAGATATAACACCCAACGCTCGCTCTGCGATCACAAAATTCCAGTAGCTGACTCTCAACAGATATTTATGAATATTTATGTTAAAACATATAATAAAGTTATAATTATCGTCGAACATAAACAGTCGTATGCAACTCGCCTATAATGGTAATTAAGACACTCGTATGGAAATTATAAAACTCGCATACGCTCGTTTTATAAAAAATACTCGTGTCTTAATTATAGCCATTATAGGCTCGTTGCATAATGTACTATTATGAGTTTAAAACTGATGATTTTTATGAGGATATCAAAACTGAGCTAAATAGGTTTGATACAAGTGACTATCCCGAGGAAAATATTTACCATTTACCTCTAGTAAACAAAAAGGTTCTTGGGAAATTTAAGGATGAATGTGCTGGTGTTATTATAGACACCTTTGTAGGCACAAAATCTAAATCATACAGCTATATGACAATTGATGATGTAGTAGTAAAAAAATTAAAAGGAGTGAAAAAGAATGTTGTTAGTAAAGAGTTAGATATAAGTGATTATAAAAACTGTATAGTTAGTAACCCACCTGTATTATATAAGAAAATGAGTGTATTTAGAAGTAAAAATCATCAGCTACATACCAATTTGCTGAACAAAGTTGCTTTAAGTAATGAAGACAACAAACGATTCATTATACCCAACACATTTGATACTTTTGCTTGGGGAAACAGTCGCATTGACGACTATTACTTTACTTAAGTCTAATGATCACTATATTGTAATATTTGTACATCATTTTATTTCTCAGCTGAATAGTAAGCCCGAAAAGTTGGAAACGGGTTGGCGTCAGGAAGGGCATCCGACCATAAAACTAAATAGCCAAAACCGTACAAATATGACAAGTTCTACAAGCTTAGCCTCGGAAACTGCTAGGGCGTTCCCCGGAAGCGACGCGCAAGGATTCCGCCTGTCCCTTGTGAGAAATGAGCGAAGGCTACCGGGCCATGGGCGGGCCTGGCTAAAGAAGCAAGTCCAAATGAGAATTGGTACCCTGAATGTTGGATCTATGACTGGTAAAGGTAGAGAGGTTGTGGACCTAATGATAAGGAGAGGGATTGGAATCCTGTGTGTTCAAGAAACTAGGTGGAATGGTAATAAAGCAAGAGAGCTTGGCTGTGGCTTTAAGTTGCTATACAGTGGAGCAAACAGTGCAGGTAGAAATGGTGTTGGAATTATCCTTTCAAATGACTTTGCCACCTGCCTGGTCAGTGTAAACAAAATAAATGACAGAATAATGAGTGTGAAGTTGTGCCTTGGGGAGGAGTTCACAATTGTAGCTGCTTATGCTCCACAAGTTGGTTGTGAAGAGCAAGAAAAGGATGACTTCTGGAGAGACCTGGAAGAAGAACTTTCCAGCTTACCAGCAAATGAAAAAGTATTTTTGGGTGGAGATCTGAATGGACACGTTGGAACCAGTATCGAAGAAGAAGGAATGAGAAGAGTACATGGAGGTTGGGGATTTGATGCGAGAAATGAAGAAGGCGAGAGAGTGATAAATGTTGCCTTGGCTTCAGATCTGGCAATTTGTAACACCTTCTTCCAGAAAAGCGAGAGGCATCTATTGACATACAACAGTGGAGGACGGGAAAGCCGAATAGATTTCCTCTTGTGCAGAAGAATACATCTGAAGGAGGTAAAGAACTGCAAAGTCATACTAGGGGAAGACGTGACTCCACAGCACAGAGTGCTGGTGCTGGACTATGAATGCACAGGCATGAAGAAAAGAGCAGTACGGAAAATGACTCCAAGAATCAAATGGTGGAGATTAAAAGATCCAATTTTGGGAAGTGAATTCAAGGACAAGGTGCTCCAAGAAACACATTTAGTGGAGGGAGTTCAGAAATGGTGGACAGTAAATGCTGAGGCTATCAGGAAAGTTGGTGTGGAAGTTCTGGGTAAGACGTCTGGGAAAGGCGCTCCACTTGATAAAGAAACATGGTGGTGGAATGATGAGGTCCAGGATACGATCAAGGCGAAAAAACAAGCCAAGAAGGCCTGGGAAGAATCTGGAATGACCAAAGACAGAGAACACTACAGACAAGCAAACAAAGCTGCGAAAAGAGCAGTTGGAAGAGCAAAGGCAATGGCATGGAATGAAGTCTACGAAAATCTAGAGACCAAAGAAGGCGAGGCAAAGCTCTTCAGAATTGCTAAGGCACGGGACAGAGCATCAGAAAATCTTACCCACATCAAGCAAATAAAGAATGAACAAGGAATGGTAATTCGAGATGAGAACCAAATTAAGAAGAGATGGGAGCAGTACTTTGAAAAGCTGCTTAATGAGGAGAATAAAAGGCTTGTGTTTGAAGATGGTATTCAAAATTATAATTTAACAACTAACATTTGCAGGGTAGAGATTGTAACTGCTATGAAGAAAATGAAAAGTGGAAAAGCAACGGGCCCCGATGAAATACCCGTAGAGGCCTGGAAATGCCTGGGAGAAGAGGGAATAGATATGTTGCTGAGCCTATTCCAACAAATATTTCAAGAGGAAATAATGCCCAACGAATGGCGAAAGAGTACCATAATTCCCATCTATAAAGAAAAGGGGGACATTCAGGATTGTGCAAATTACAGAGGAATAAAACTCATGTCGCACACTATGAAGATCTGGGAAAAAGTCATTGAAGGTAGGCTTAGGCAAGAGACAACAATAGCAAAAGAACAGTTGGGATTTATGCCAGGGAAAGGAACCACAGATGCCATTTTTTTCTCTGAGACAGCTCATGGAAAAACACAGGGAAAAGAAGAAAGAATTGCATATGGTGTTCATAGATCTAGAGAAGGCTTATGATCGTGTCCCCCGTCAAGAAGTATGGAGATGCATGAGATTCAAGGGAGTACCAGAGAAGTATGTGCGCATTATCCAGGACATGTACCATGGGGCAAAGACGCAAGTTAGAAGCAGTGTAGGGCTAACGGGAACCATACCAGTTGAAGTTGGTCTCCATCAAGGATCTGCACTGAGTCCCTATATCTTTGATCTGATAATGGATGTTATCTCTGAAAGCCTTAGAGAACCTGCTCCTTGGTGCATGCTATTTGCAGATGACATTGTACTATGTAGCACTAATCAAGAACAACTCGAACTTAAACTAGAACACTGGAGAAAAGCATTAGAGGACAGGGGTCTTAAAATCAGCCGGAATAAGACTGAATACATGTGCCTCGGTGGAAAGGGAAATGACAGTGTGAAGATGGACGGAAATCAGCTCCAAGCAAGTAATAGTTTCAAGTACCTTGGATCAACGGTATCTGACGATGGCAATCTAGACCTGGAAATTACCCACCGAATTCAGGCTGCCTGGTTAAACTGGAAAAGGTTGTCTGGTGTCCTCTGTGACAGGAGACTAAATGTCCAAGTAAAGGGGAGAGCCTATAAAAGTGTGGTGAGACCTGCCATGCTATATGGAGCAGAAACTTGGCCAATAGTACAGTCGCAAAATAAACGGCTGGATGTAGCCGAAATGAAAATGCTGAGATGGATGTGTGGTGTTACTAGGAAAGACCACATCAAGAACAGCTTCATACGAGGAAGTGTCAAGGTAACCCAAGCATCAAGGAAAGTTCAAGAAAGGCGGTTGCTCTGGTATGGTCACATTAAGCGGGGATGAGACCTATGTGGGAAGAAGAGTGCTGGATCTTGAGCTGGAGGGCAGGAGGGAGAGAGGCAGACCTAGAAGAAGATGGATGGACTGCGTGCGGGAAGACTTCGCAGAAAAGCAGTTAACCGAAAACACCATTTGGGACCGAGGGAAATGGAAAAGACTTGCCAAAAACGTCGACCCCGCATGAGCGGGAAAAGATGAAGTAGAAGAAGAAGAATTGTAATATTTGTAGTGTGTTTTATATTGTAATATTTGTTTGTAAAAAACTGTAAGTAGAATGTATAATGTTAGGCTACTGTAGTTTAGTAAAAATAAGATAAGTAATACATTTTAGTGTAAAATGTTTGCTTTTGTATATTACGAAAAAGATTTTTTTAAAATTTACAGAATGTGTGAACTAAACAAGGGAAATGTAAAAATGTAAAGTGGAAATTGTAAATATCCATGTGTGAAAAAGTGAAATAGTTATCACCATTTTAAAATTAAAAGACATTGTGATCTGGTAAACCTTGTTTTTATTTCACAACAACAAAAATGTACAGAATGTGTAAACTAAACAAGGAGAATGTAAAAAAATGAAAAGTGGAAATTGTAAATATTCATGTGTGAAAAAAATGAAATGGCTATCACCATTTTTAAAAATAAAAGACATTGTGATCTGGTGAACCTTGTTTTCATTTCACAACAAATAGGGCTTTACAAAATAGAATACAAAGAAATGCCAATTCCTCAATCCTTTTCATTGTTCATGTCCACTCATCATTAACTTTCCTTTTATAGCCAACCTCTCCCCCACTGAGACATCACAGGATGTCAAACGTTGTTTAGCTCTTTTCAACAATACTTTATCCACTACACGTCTTAAAGCAGAAGACTATGACGATAAGAAAGGTCGTGTTCTTTACATGCTTGATCCAAAGAATTAATAGATATTCACTTAGCATAGGGTCTTGCGACCATGATTTTGGTACATGTTGCCTGATTTCTTTCACGGTATTGTCTGTCACATAATAAGTGAACAACTTGGAGAATACTAATAATTCTTCTTTGGTAAAACTATCTGCATATCGAGGGCAGATAACCTTGTAGTTCCACCCTGAAAAACAACAACACTACCTCTTGCATAGTATGTGATGTTGATGGCTCCTGAGACGTGGAAGATGGATTAAACATAACTTTTACAACAAGTTGCTCAATAAACAATGCTCAATCTTGAGTCACAGTATTTTTTTTTTCATAAAACGTGATAGCAAATCACTATTGATTATCATTCAGCATTAGAGTTCTATATGAAATAGATAAGAAAAGGGCCATACTATACTTTTATATAGGTAATAAACGGATCATACTATACTCTCAACTACCGTAGTTACAACTACGTTTCACGGTCACTCTCTTGAACATTGTCGGAGACTTTCGATAAACACTTATGTTCACACGGCACACTCTTGCGCCGCGCGCGGGCATGAATAAATCAGGATGATGTTAATGGCTTATGTGGATGGCTTAGGTTGGTGGCTTATGGCGGCGTTTGTGATGGCTTTTGTTGGTGGCTTACGGTGGCTTATGTTGGTGGCTTATGGCGGTGGCTTATGGTAGCCTTTGTTGGTGGATTACGGTGGTGGCTTATGTTGGTGGCTTACGGTGGTGGCTTATGTTGTTGGCTTACGGTGGTGGCTTATGGTGGTGGTTTATGGTGGCTTATAGTGGCTTATGTTGATGACTTTTGTTGGTGGTTTACGATGGTGGCTTATGTTGGTGGCTTACGGTGGTGGCTTATGGGGGACGGGTCCTTGTTGACGGATCCCTGTGGGTGGGTCCTTTGGACTGATCCCTATGGACTGGTCCATGCATTTTATCCAAGTTATGTCAAAGGGACCCACCCACAGGGACCCGTCAACAAGGACCCGCCCCCCATAAGCCACCACCGTAAGCCACCAACATAAGCCACCATAAGCCACCGCCGTAAACCACCAACAAAAGTCATCAACATAAGCCACTATAAGCCACCAACAAAAGCCACCATAAACCACCACCATAAGCCACCACCGTAAGCCAACAACATAAGCCACCACCGTAAGCCACCAACATAAGCCACCACCGTAAGCCACCAACAAAGGCTACCATAAGCCACCGCTACACCAACATAAGCCACCGTAAGCCACCAACAAAAGCCATCACAAACGCCGCCATAAGCCACCAACCTAAGCCATCCACATAAGCCATTAACATCATCCTGAATTATTCATGCCCGCGCGCGCCGCAAGAGTGTGCCGTGTGAACATAAGTGTTTATCGAAAGTCTCCGACAATGTTCAAGAGAGTGACCGTGAAACGTAGTTGTAACTACGGTAGTTGAGAGTATAGTATGATCCGTTTATTACCTATATAAAGGTATAGTATGGCCCTTTTCTTATCTATTTCATATAGAACTCTAATGCTGAATGATAATCAATAGTGTTTTGCTATCACGTTTTATGAAAAAAAAATACTGTGACTCAAGATTGAGCATTGTTTATTGAGCAACTTGTTGTAAAAGTTATGTTTAATCCATCTTCCACGTCTCAGGAGCCATCAACATCACATACTATGCAAGAGGTAGTGTTGTTGTTTTTCAGGGTGGAACTACAAGGTTATCTGCCCTCGATATGCAGATAGTTTTACCAAAGAAGAATTATTAGTATTCTCCAAGTTGTTCATTTATTATGTGACAGACAATACCGTGAAAGAAATCAGGCAACATGTACCAAAATCATGGTCGCAAGACCCTATGCTAAGTGAATATCTATTAATTCTTTGGATCAAGCATGTAAAGAACACGACCTTTCTTATCGTCATAGTCATTCTGCTTTAAGACGTGTAGTGGATAAAGTATTGTTGAAAAGAGCTAAACAACGTTTGACATCCTGTGATGTCTCAGTGGGGGAGAGATTGGCTATAAAAGGAAAGTTAATGATGAGTGGACATGAACAATGAAAAGGATTGAGGAATTGGCATTTCTTTGTATTCTATTTTGTAAAGCCCTATTTGTTGTGAATTGAAAACAAGGTTCACCAGATCACAATGTCTTTTATTTTTAAAAATGGTGATAGCCATTTCATTTTTTTCACACATGAATATTTACAATTTCCACTTTTCATTTTTTTACATTCTCCTTGTTTAGTTTACACATTCTGTACATTTTTGTTGTTGTGAAATAAAAACAAGGTTTACCAGATCACAATGTCTTTTAATTTTAAAATGGTGATAACTATTTCACTTTTTCACACATGGATATTTACAATTTCCACTTTACATTTTTACATTTCCCTTGTTTAGTTCACACATTCTGTACATTTAAAAAAAATCTTTTTCGTAATATACAAAAGCAAACATTTTACACTAAAATGTATTACTTATCTTATTTTTACTAAACTACAGTAGCCTAACATTATACATTCTACTTACAGTTTTTTACAAACAAATATTACAATATAAAACACACTACAAATATTACAATATAGTGATCATTAGACTCAAGTAAAGTAATAGTCGTCAATGCGACTGTTTCCCCAAGCAAAAGTATCAAATGTGTTGGGTATAATGAATCGTTTGTTGTCTTCATTACTTAAAGCAACTTTGTTCAGCAAATTGGTATGCAGCTGATGATTTTTACTTCTAAATACACTCATTTTCTTATATAATACAGGTGGGTTACTAACTATACAGTTTTTATAATCACTTATATCTAACTCTTTACTAACAACATTCTTTTTCACTCCTTTTAAATTTTTTACTACTACATCATCAATTGTCATATAGCTGTATGATTTAGATTTTGTGCCTACAAAGGTGTCTATAATAACACCAGCACATTCATCCTTAAATTTCAAAAGAACCTTTTTGTTTACTAGAGGTAAATGGTAAATATTATCCTCGGGATAGTCACTTGTATCAAAACCTATTTAACTCAGTTTTGATATCCTCATAAAAATCATCAGTTTTAAACTCATAAATAAAAGAATCTGTGTCTGTGTAGAGTAATTTAGCATTATCAAGATAGTTTTTCTTTACATAATCATAGTGAAATTCATACATAAGTGTTTTTGACAATTCCAGAATGGTGTAACCCACATATATGGGTTTGTTGTAAGTTACTTTAAGACGATTCATTTGTATTACAACTAAATCCTCATGAATAATTGAACAGCTATGAAAGTTAGGCTTGCTTATTAAGTTGCTCGCACCATACCTTTTACCATCATTCTCCCACTTTGTTATCAGCTTTACATCAACTCGTTTATCAACATTCTCCATAGTCTTTCCAAAAACACTATTATTCATGAGTTTATAAAAATCTTTTTCAAACGCGTTTGTTGACAGTGTTCTTAAATTATTGTTCAGATCAATATACGGTTTAAGCCATGCTGACTGATGAAATTGCAATACGCGATGAATTTTAGTTAATTTCAATCCATGATGTAGACACTGTTTCAAGTTTTGATAATGTATTACATATTTACATTTATCATTCACATTAGCAATTAACATTTTTGTTCGTGATGTGATGTACGGAGATTTCATATTCTCAGGACAAAATGGTAAATCATTATGATTTACCTCTAAAATATATCCTTTATCATCGTTATCATTAAGAGTGTCAACATGTAAGACATCAATTTCAGGTTGTGTCAGCCAGCGAAAATCTTTCAGTGGTAGATATTGACTCATAGCCCAACCATATTGGTTATTTGCATCGAGGTAGACAATATACTTTGACTCTTCACAAGGGTTGTAGCTAGGCATGTATTTATTATTCGCTTTAGAGTACCGTCCACTACATTGGCTTAATCCACCTCGAATTGATGATTTTATAAAATTGATCATGTCTATATCAGTCATTAATTCTAAATTTACATTCGTTTTTTTTTCAACATTGAACAGAAACTTAACCCAGGAGCAGTGAAATACTGACAAGGATCAAGGTCATAAGTTTTCATACAAACATTCCGAAAATATTCAAAAACATCTGCTAATAACAACACATCTGTCTTCAAATATAGGTCTGAAAATTCTCCTAAAGTTTGAATGTCAAACTGTGCCCATACACGTTGTGCATGTAAATATTCCTGATCACTGATATGACTTGTGTTTAAGGAACTGTAAAATGCATCTTTCAGTGGTAAAGAACACTCCTCAAGACGTTCCACACAGTTAATATATTCGTAAGGGAATATACCCTTTTGACAAATCAAATTAAAATCATCTTCAATAGGAAAGACACGTTGAATTTCATGAAACTGATCTGATTTTAAATTACTAGCAAGCTTATCAAGACTACTCGGCATAAAGCGGAATGAATCTAAAAATCGCAGTTTTATCGTTTTCTTATTGTCAGTTTTGATGTATTTTGTGAACGATATGTATTGTTCCTTATTATTTGCAATCACATCAATTTTCACATCTGAAGCTCCAAATTCTTTAACGATAAAGTGGTTATCGTATTTGCTACCGTTGTGTAGAATGACCGGAATGAATTTACTTACTCTATAATTTAAATTACATTCTTGGTGAGCAGCACCACGATATTTTCCTGTTAAATGATCATGATCGCGAACCCTGTCTGTATATAAATATTCACCACATATAAAACAATTAGTTTCAGTTTCAAAATTCATTTGCTCTAATAAAGTTAGTGGCTCCATTGGAATGATCGTATTTAAAATAGAGGATATACGGATGGCATCTTTCTCAAGCCTTTCCATAAAAACTTTAGGTGCATCAGGTCCTCTATAGAGCTCAAACTTATTTAAAGAGTCATCATAACTACATTTAATATAATATGCAAAGCTAAAAGGTTCATGAATGTGAGTAGTGTTGGTAAAAGTTTGGGCTGGATTCGATGAACATGTATTAAATGGTTTTAGCAAAGCCTCGAAGTCAGCATACATAACAAATGGTACTCGAAGCTGTTTCTCATAATCCTTAAATTTTAGAATGTTATTTTTAGGAGTCGGTAATACCGTACGAACATGATTACACCCCCATTTTTGATGCTGAGTTAGTTGATCCTCTTTTGTAAAATAGAGCAAACAGCCTTCACACAACCACTTCTTACCTTTGTATTTTGATAGTTGACTACCAACAAGTCTACATAAATGTTTTATCCAACAATAGTGGGCATTTTCACCTTCGGTTATGTATAGTAAATTTACATGAGCATCCTTTTTTTCCTGATTATAATATAGAGGACCAACTATACTCTTATTTTCAATTCCATAAACATTAATACTTACATTGTTCAGCTCTTCAAAACTTTGAATGTCTTTTATCGCCATAGGAAATTCCATTTCTTTTAAATCTAACACTGAAGAATAGTGAGGATATGATGATGTTCTATCCATATGCCCCACTGCTGAATGGAGAGCTGAGGTTACAGCTCACGCAAAACATGCTTGATCACTATTCCAAACGTTCACAACAGCTTTCTTCCGTTTGATCCATCCTGGCAAATCAATATATGATGATGCTCGAAGGGGGTTGTATTTATTCAGGTTGGTTTCTAAATAAAGTACTTCAACCAACGCCCAGCCTGACTCCCTTTCCTGGAACTCTTCACTCTTCACAATGATAGCACTTGAAATATTTTGGTATATATCACTAATATTAGTTGATTCGCTAACAATTATGTTTTTTGTATTAAAGGATTTGATATCCGTAATTTCACCTTCACTCCCACTTTTTACATAGAGTCCAAAAAGTTCAAAATTCATTTTAATTGTTTTATGCTCTAATAAAACATTACCTACCAAGCCAAACACAGTAGGTTGACCATTTTTTTTAAATGATTCAATACTTTGAGTTTTTCTTTACTATAAAGTCTATAACTAGCAATTCGACTTTTAAACGCACTACCCATTTGTTGAATATTTCCAGAATTTCTTTCATGGCAAGCGTTATTTTTATGATGAATACTGCGTAAATGTCCATGAATGATTGAAGAAGGTATATCAATATTACATACATCACAATGTGTTATCGAAGGTTCACCATTCTTCTTTCTTTTTGTTGCACAACTATTTTCACAATCTTGAGAACGTTGACGCTTTT
Source organism: Meconema thalassinum (assembly GCA_946902985.2). Classification (NCBI taxonomy): domain Eukaryota; kingdom Metazoa; phylum Arthropoda; class Insecta; order Orthoptera; family Tettigoniidae; genus Meconema; species Meconema thalassinum. The sequence continues at coordinate 1,002,193,889 of OX336388.2, read as the reverse complement.
GAGCATCTCATTCATTTAAAGGTTCCGTGCTAGTTGATGGCTTTACAGATTTCAATTCTTGTTGTTCACCATGCACTTCAACCATGTGGGATTGATATCGCTTTACAGCAGAAAACCAAGTTCACAAACTGAACATGAAAATGGTGCTCAACTAACATGCATTAAATTTACATGACGTGCAAGATTATCTTGTCTGTTAAATGTGGTAGCACAATGACTGCACACAAACATTTTAATGTCATGTTTAACATTTGCGTGTCGTTGAAGACTGTCAGGTCTTGAGAACTGTTTCTTACAGTCACCACACTTGAACATGATGATCCCTTTCGAAATTACCTATAAAAGAAAGAAATCATAAATGTTAATAAATGATAAACAAAAGTACAATATAAATAGTTTAATTACATTCCAGTCAACGGTTATAGCAGGGTAAAGCCATCGATCATATGTGAACTCCTAGCAAGTCTAACTTCATGTAGTTCTAACTAAGGGTTACTATATACCACTGTCACTGACACCTAGCGGTGAACTTTGGAACATGATAGAGTGATAGAAGCCAGTGATCGTCAGTCAAGTGAGCTAAGTGTGACGTCATAACCAATCTTAAAACAAGTCTAAACTTGTCGAACATGTCACGTGATAGAAACCAGCGATCACCAGTTAAGTGAGCTAAGTGTGACGTCATAGCCAGTCTTAAAACAAGTCTAAACTTGTAGAACATGTCACATATTGGAAACCAGCGATCGCCAGTTAAGTGACCTAAGTGTGACGTCATAGTCAGTCTTAAAGCAAGTTTAAACTTGTAAAACATGTCACATGACAAGGTTAAGTTAGGTAAAGTTAAGTGAACTGAGGTTAAGACTTTAGATAGTCCCTCTGTCACTGGCACCTAGCAATGAACATTCGAACTTAATAGAGTGGTAATCAAAATCTAACCTACAAATTTAGCTTTACACATCATGGTCAAGTAGTTCCAACTTTTTACTGCTAAATATACCATTTTCACTGACATGTAGTGGTGAACATTGGAAAATAATACTCTAGCTGTTTAAAAGTTATTAGAGGGGCACTTACCTTTTTATAATTGATCAACTGCTGTCACTGAATGAACAGATTGTAGGAATCTGGTATCCTACAGGTACCCAATTATCTGTAAACAAATCAATCAATCAATCAATTAATCAATCAATCAATCAATAAATACATTCCAATCAATAACTTCAACATCAATTAGTAATAAAAGACTACAATCCATTAATAATAAGTACTTACCTTGAAAAATAATTTAATGATTTTCTACCAAATCTTGAGCAGTAATAGAGCACTGTTCACTCAAAGCGAGTAATAAAGACTGACAGTAGGGAGATATATGACACCCCTCTTTTATAAACTCTCATCGCTCGTGTCAGCAGTTTTTTGCAGATCATTGCAATTCCTTTCCCAATACAGCTGAGAGTCCAAAGTACACTAGGAACACCTGTGTGGTATCCAATGACTGCTGACATTGCATGATCATCACCCATTGTCTTAATCAACATATGGGTTTCAAATTACTGCAGCGTCAGTCATAGCAACAGCAGTGTGCGCTCTCTGGTATGTCAGCAACATGACACCGGAAGGAACACCTGTGTAATATCCAATAACTGCTAACTTTGCATGATCATCATCCATTGTCTTAATGAACACTTGCGGTTTCAAATTACTGCAGTGTTAGTCATAGCAACAGATCTGCGCGCTCTCTGTCATGTCTGTAATATGACACAGGAAGTAGCAAGACGTCTTACTGCACGTACCATCTCCTCAGTTTTAACATCTTAAGAACATGTATTATTCTCTTTCAACTACAAATGACTCGTTAGAACACATCCATCCACCAAGTTAGATCCCTTGTATGTTCACATGTATTTCGTCACTTTACTTTCATATCGTTATCACATTATACTAGTGGTGAACAACGTCAGTTCAACACACACAAATGTAGTTAGACCCTTTGACATAATTTAAATAAATTCATGAGTCAGTCCATAGGGACCAGACCAAAGGGACCGGTCCAAAGGGATCAGTCCAAAGGGACAAGGACTCGTCCACAAGGACTTGTCCACAAGGACTCGTCCACAAGGACCTATCCACAAGGACTCGTCCACAAGGACCTGTTATCAGTGACCTGCCAACAATGACCCGTCAACAATAACCCATCCATAGGGATCCGCTCTTCCACCCTCTTACAAAAGCCATGAGTGGGCATGCGTAAAAACAAAAACAAGCATGTTAATTCATAGTGGCTATCCACCGAACACATGCACTTTATGTAGAACAACGTTTAAATCCATATCGGCATTCAAACTCTCACATGTTGCAATTGGAAAGAGAGATTCTCTAAAAAAAATTACAATTTCACCCCCTAGTAGGGTAGATTTTATTTTTGAGGTTGAAATATGTTATCCATTGGAAAGGTGGTGTCAGCCCGAGTTCAATGACACCTCATTCGTCAAAATCCGACCATGCGTTCGAGAGATATCGCGCCGCCGCCATCTTGTGAGGTGGGGAGGTGGAGGTGGTCACAGAACCCCTAGAAATACACTACTAACATGAGCAGGATATATGAAAATAAGCTGTATAGTTCTTCACGGAACTACTTGTTATATATTAGTATGATAATATGATAGAAAGAATGCATGCCGGTAACCATGGCAACACAATCTCTGAAGTCCATCTATTTCTGTAAGACGCAATGCCATTCCATTTATTACATTACTGTGAACGTTCGCATACGGCTATAAGGTTATCACGGAACCAACTTAAGCTGTAAAATTCATCAATACGTACATAATGCGCTTAAGGGGGTCAAGTTGTTCTCTTGAATTTTTTCACGTGATTTACATGGGCGGGTGTGGTACTAAAGGTCTATTATATCGCTATCCCTATATTATTAAATTATTATTACGATTATTATTATATTATGACGTACAAGGACGAGACAAAACTCATTTTCAGCCCCTCGATGGCTCGGAGGCTACTACGTTTTAAGGCTCTAAAACCACGTTTCTGAGATATTCCCAGAAAACTAATTCCATTTAATAAACTAATAAATAGATGACGAGTACTGAAGAAGCCCAAATCAGGAGCTATATAGATATACTGAGAAAATCACAGATGTGGCCAGGAAGAGACGTCTGGTTTTCTACGAACATGTCTCATGGGTGAACCCAACAAGACTAACCAACCGGCTTCTCAACTACTGGGGGAATAGAAAGAGCTTGACACCGTCGCTAACAGTAGTTAACAAGGATATCCAAGAACTGAAAATAATGAAAAGTGATATTAGAAGGCGATCACATCTCAGAAAGATACTTAAACAGGAGTGTTTTCAGGACAGACCACCCTGTAAGGAAACCGGCATCATCTGGACAAAAGAGATAAAGGAGAAACATAGCCAGAGAATGCGCGAATATTGGGCAAACATCAAGTCCCTCGCCAAGCTGAAAAGTTGAACGTCGTGGTCCTTAGCTGGCCCATCCAAAAGAAGAAGAAGAACAAGAAGAAACGAATGAAGCAATGCAAGCCGGTAACCATGACAACAGTGTCACAAGAGGTGGCACCCAAGATTCCATCTATTTCTGTAAGAAGCAATGCCACTCAATTTATTACATTTTTGTGAAAGTTTGCAAAAGGCTATAAGGTTATCGTGGAATCAAACACAGACTGTAAAATTCAACAATGCGATTAAGGGGGTCAAGAGGTACCCTAAAATTTTTACACGTGAATTACACGTGCGATATGCGATATATTGTACAGAAGGTCTATTATATCTCCAAACAGCAACATTATTTTCAAAAATTCCTGGATTGGAATAGTGTTGGAACAGTGTTTTTGGGAATTTCGGCCATTGGAGGCTAAAAAAAGCCGAATTTTCATGCACCACCAGCCTTTATAATTTATTAAGGGGGTCTTTCCATAACGGTGAGGGTCAGTTTTAATTTGACACATATTGCGTTTCGTCTACGAGGTTTTCAATGTTATTTTCACGTCAGGAAGTACACGTTAGGTGAATTTAGTTTGAGAGCACATTTTAAGTAATCATATTTTTGTCGACAAACGGGTTCATCGTAAAGATGATTTTGTTTGATACTGTGTGGTTGATATATATTTATGTTTATGTACGCCTATAATTCATGTTCGGGGCTTGGAACATCGCAAAATTAGGTATTGTAACCATGAGTCATTACACCAATCATTTAGAATAATCTTTAATGTACTTCTCATAGAAGGGTGGGTATAAAGAACAACTTTTCAAAATATATGCTAAAATAGGCGAAAAATAAAAATTATCTTAGAAGGACGACCAAAGCATATGTTTCGCTTCTCAATGTGTGGCACAAAATTAGGGAGTCTATAAAGGGTCTCCGAAAACCACATTTTGTGGCCCTTAAATTAACAGTGTCTGCGATGTACCCAGAAAATTAACTTCGTTCTGATAAACTTATGAACGAATGACACGCCCCTAACCATTGCAACAGTAGCTCAATTGATATCGTCTGGTTATTAATACCGAAGACCGTTCGAAGAGCGGGTACTTCTGCTGGTAAACTGTATATAGAGGTAATAACCAATAGATTTGTGAACCAATGTAGCAGACATCAAAACGGCAAAAGCAAAATTGAGGCTCCTGAAGGAATATCGGAAACAGGAAGGAAGGATTGAAGGAAGGAAGAAAGCTTGTATTTTACGTGACCATTAATCTCGCAATCATAAGTCACGGAACCTTCCTTTAGCGTGTAATTCATTTACACCCTTCTAAAAAACTTTGATCACTTCTTCTGGTTACATGCGCTGGTTGCTAAAGGGGGCTGTAACCAGTGGCGTAACTACGGGGGCTGATTAGGGGGATCAATTTCCCCCAGAGCCAAATAGTAATACAAAAGAAACGTAATTTGATGAAATTTTTATTTTGGAAAAAGCCAATTTTCGGATTGATGACAAACGATTGGATTATGTTCGTTTAAATTTACTAATTGAGAACATTTCTCTTGACTCTAAAATATTTAGTGTTAGACCCACCAAAACTGTTCATATCTGAGGTGCAAATAAAACGTATCAAATGCTATCGAGATCATACAAGAAAACGTGTAGGTTTGCTTTCATTGATTGTTTCCTACCCCCTCACAAAGCAAAAACAAACACATGACCAAAACAGAAAGCAAATTCCGGAAACAAACACAAAACCGAAAACACAATGCAAAAATGCAAAGTTCAGAAACAAAAGCAAAAGCAGAAAACAAACACAAAACCAAAAACACAATGCAAAAAGCAAAATTCGAAAACAGAAGAAAAGGCAAAAAACAAACACAAAGCAAAATTCAAAAACAAAAGGCAAAGCAGGGAAACAAACTCAAAACCAAAAACACAATGTAAAAAGCAAAATTCAAAAACATAAGCAAAAATAGAAAACAAAGACAAAACCAAACACACGTCAAAAAACAAAATTCAAAAACACAAGCAAAAGCAGAAAACATACCCAAAACAAAAACACAAAGCAAAAAGCAAAATTATAAAACAAACGCAAAATTCAAAAATAAAAGCAAATTTCAAAAACAAAAACAAAATCAGACAATAAACACAAAACCAAAATTGCATTTAGTTCAGAGTTGACTCTGCTCATCCCCCTCCAGAAGCAAATCCTAGTTACGCCACTGGCTGTAACGCAAACCGTCAAGGCAGAACTGGGCGTGAGATAACTCAGTTTGTCCTTGTTTATTATTCTGTTCTACGGTAAATTTATCTGCTGCGATGGCATCTTACTCTATGAGACAGCCGTACGGAAGCTCCTTCTCGTTACCAGGTCTTCTAAATCCACCATCTAGATGTTCCTGGAATAAAGAGAAATATTCAGTATATCTACTGCACCATTTAGAAATCCCGTGTTTGAAACTCCACCTGGATAACATGTTCGTTGTCGAAATGTAAACAAAATGCTCAAAATACAACCAAATTCGACTTTATATCACTAAAATCAGCGAAATACGACGAAAACGATAATATAGCCAATGAAATGCATTTACATATATATACTAATATACTGTAATAAAGCTGAAGAGTTAATGTGTTTGTGTGTTTGTGTGTTTAAACGCGCTAATCTCTGGAACTACCAGGCGGATTCAAAAAATTATTATTGTATATGATAGCCATATTCAAGAGGAATAGTTTAGGCTGTGTTAAATTCGTGGCCTACGTTATACTCAAGGCCTGAAAATAGAGCGGAGACTTGGTACGCCAAACTGGTAGTTCCACTTTACGCCACTAGGATCGCGGCTCGGCGCCCTAGTTGTCAGCTTTTGACTATGCGTTACATGCAACTCAAGTACATTTAATACATGTTTTTTTAGCACTTTTTACCTTTTTCCTCCAGTTTCCCCCAAATGATGAATACAGCTCACACTTGACTGTATTTTACTTCACTTTAAGAATTTTTCTGTCAAGTGGTTTACTTCTTAAATTCAGAAATGTTGCACTACTGCCCGTGTGGTTCACACCAATATTCTTTAAAAGCGGCCTTAAGAACTTTTGCAGAAGAACTACGGAGAGAGAATTGCCAATACACACTTCGCATTTTGTGTGCTCGGAAAACGTGTCAGTTAAAATATTTGTGAAATTTGACACTAAATATTTTCGAGACATGAAATTTACGGCTGTTGTGACAAAGTGAGAAATTGTTTCCAACAGATAAATGAAAGAAGATTTGGGATATCTTAATCCCCCTCTGTCTTGAAAATGTATTAAACTAAATGGCAGGCTTGAATTTGCTGGAGCTGATATTTTCTCTAAGCAACCTTCACAGTCTGTGCTCTCTTCTGCCACTCTTACAAGAAATCCCGCTACCATAGCAATTGAAATGGAAGATAGAGACGTTGGCTTTTCTGAAAACAAAAATAGAGATTGTAATACTAAAATGTCAACCATAATGTTTTATTTCAATGGACTTAATATAGGCCATATGCCCCATATTCTTACCTTGAACAGGGCTTTCAAGAATCTCCAAGACATGTGCCGGAAGCTGGGGTGTTTCTTTAGCATTGGCTGGGTTTTGCACCTTCCGCGATTTTTTAGGCTTCAGAAACTTGGTCAAGGCGCCTGTTACGACTGCATCTTCCCTCAGCTCCACATTCCCACTTCTAGAAGATGCGATAATTCCTGTGCTAAGTGTTGACTCGATGACATGCAGGCATGATCTCACGTCCATCATGTCATTGTTACCTCTCTTATTTCTCAGGTGACTGAAGAGCAGTTCTACATCGTCACTTGAGAGATTCCGCGTAAGCACATAATGGAAGCCGATACGCAGGACACGGTTGATGAAGTTGTTAGCACCAAAGCTTGATAAGTTTCCTTTTTAAGTCTCATCTTATTATCGGGATAACTTTGAATCTGTGACAGGTAGGGCAGAAATTTGTTGGTCAGCCATGAAAGTCTCTCATCATTAACTTCACTGAAAATAAGCTTGTCCGTGTTTCTGGAATGAAGTCCGTGAGTGGTATTGCAGATATCATGTATATCAAACCATTTTCTAAAATTTTCCAAGAATTTTGTTGTTTCGTGTAGGCTGTCCTTATCTTCAACTTTCTCTGGACACACGACTTCCATGCTCTTAAGCCCAGCTATTGTCTCTGGAGTAAACACCAATTTGCTCTTGCCACATTCATTTTTTCTAAATTGCTTGGATATACAACCTTCCTGCTTAATTTTCTAACTGGCTTTACTACTAGCTTTTTCTGTAAGTGGTACAGATTCTTGAGATGATTATTAGTTATTAAATTGTCATCTACATAGAAGTTCCTACTCAGATATTGTGATCGTACATTCTTAATGATGTGACTCGGATCGAAACTAAGAAAAAGTGGCCTCTGCTCGTCTTTCGGGTGACGAATTTTATGAGTGACACATCCGCCACACAGCGCCTCAAACATTGACACATTCACCTGACAATTGTCCGTCACTATTCTGATTACCTTGAAGCCGCATTCCTCAACCGCAGTCAGTGCGTCCAGTGTTATCCTAGATAACTGTTGTCCTCTGAGTCCACATGTAAAGTAGAACGAAACAGGTATCCTGTAGAAGGATGACAGGCCCTTGAACAGCATGCATAATAATTTATTAGCTAATTTATGTTCGATTCCAATTGCATCTTTCTCAATATAACTAATGCCGAGAAACATGTCTAAATTCTTGTCATACAATAGTCTAGACTTTATGGCCATTTCATCAATGATTAATGAACCAACCTTCTCATTATCGTGAGTCAGTGACTTTTATTCAGCTGTCAACCTAGCTTTTGCGAGTGACGTGATACCTGTCTCTCCGTTCTTATACCCAATGTACGTTTTCAGTGTTCGTGGATGAGGAAGTTGTAAAATATTTATATCTCTCAGTAAGCGGTAAGCCGACGGTGATTTATTAGAGAGCAATACACATATTTTTATTGTTGTTTCATTGTATTTACACTTTTGTTTCGTGAAAGCTCGAATTTGTTCAAGTAAGAAATTAGCCTTCAAGTCCCCACGATCCGCTTCACTCTAGAGCTTCGATATTTGAACATCGAGTTTGTCCTGACGTTGCACTGAGTGTAATTTTTGTTTCAATGAAATTATCTTCTGATTCAATGACTTAATTGTAGTTCTGTATACTGTATTTTTTCTTAGTGCCCTCCTTAATTTTAATTTTGTTGACTTGCAATGAGTTTGCTTGATTGTAGAACATTGCGTTCCTACACTAACACATGGTTTTCTTCAATTCGTTCATCACAATAGTCTTCCGTAAAATTTAAATTATCTGAACATTTCCTTTTATTGTTGATATGTATGTCTCTATCGACAGGTGCTCCTTTGCGCGAATTTCTATTTATTTGTGCTTGTTTATGTTCGGGGTAGTCCTCAAAAACCGTCGGAAATGCGTTCGGTAAAAGCGTTTTCTTTGTAGTACTTATACTAAAATCAGAATCCTTGAAATGCTTGCTACAAATTGTAGAAGACCGTTTTGGTTTCCACAAAGACCCTGGCTTTACCCCCTCTCGTGATACAGCTAAAACCCATTGTTTCAGTATGTCATTGTTCAATGGAAATTTATGAAACGAAAGTCCATTGCCTTTAACTTGACGAGATTTACAATACGGCACGCTACAGTACACCATTTTTGACGAACACAATAGTAACACTAATATTAACACATAAGTTACACTATTAAAATCATTCCGTGATTTATATCTAAAGTATTTATCACACATACATGTCACATTTACGCTAGTACACTGGATTAAAACTTGCTTTTCACTACTTCTTGTTCATAAAGACCACTTAGCACCCATCTCAATATCAGTCAAACAGCAGTCTACTGCTCTTAACGAAAGCACAACTATAATACGACACGCTTCGCCAGTCAATTTTAAACTCACCTTAGCTTTCTCACTCAATAGCACACCTTATTTACTGCCAAATACAGACACACTAATCACATTGTACGTAATGCAAACGGTACGATTAAGGGCACCAGACAGCGAACCTAGTGGCAAAATGCGGAACAAGTTCGAACCATCGCTCGCAATTTTGTCTGGCGCCTCATTTCCAGGCCTTGTATATAACGTAGGCCACGGTTAAATTTCGGAAAAACCACTCCATTCCCTGCATTTAGGCCCTTTGGCACAAATCTATACCGTTTCACCGATCTGAACCAAAATTTGTATACTTACCCTTTGGAACCCTCCGAGTAACACTGTCTGCATGAAATTTATGACAGACCAGTCCATTCCTTGCATTTAGGCCCTTTGGCACAAATCTACACCTTTTCACCGATCTGAACCAAAATGTGTATACTTAGCCTTTGGAACCCTGCGAGTAACACTGTTTACTGTACATGACATTTCGGACAGAGCACTCCATTCCCTGCATTTATGCCCTTTGGCACAAATCTACACCGTTTCACCGATCTGAACCAAAATTGTATACTTACCCTTTGGAACCTTGCGAGTAACACTGTCTGCATTAAATTTCGGACAGACCACTCCTTTCCCTGCATTTAGGCCCTTTGGCACAAATCTACACCGTTTCACCGATCTGAAACAAAATTTGTATACTTACCCTTTGGAACCCTGCGAGTAACACTGTCTGCATGAAATTTCGGACAGACCAGTCCATTCCCTGCAATTAGGCCCTTTGGCACAAATCCACACCGTTTCACTGATCTGAACCAAAATTTGTATACTTACCCTTTGGAACCCTGCGAGTAACACTGTCTGCATGAAATTATGGAAAGACCACTCCATTCCCTGCATTTAGGCCCTTTGGCACAAATCTACACCGTTTCACCGATCTGAACCAAATTTCACATACTTACCCTTTGGAACCCGACGAGTAACACTGTCTGCTTGAAATTTCAGACAGACCACTCCATTCCCCGCATTTACGTCCTTTGGCACAAATCTACACCGTTTCACCGATCTGAACCACATTTTGAACACTTACCCTTTGGAACCCTGGGGGTTTCACTGTCCACTTTAAGTTTCGGACAGACCACTCCATTCCCTGCATTGAGGCCCTTGATCACAAATCTACACCGTTCCTCCTAATTGCACCAAATTTTTCATACACTTTGAAACCCTGCTGAGGCGGCTTCGGTGGCGTAGTCGGTAGCATGCTGAGCCTCTATGCCCAAGATAGCGGGTTCAAACCCGGCCGAAGCCGTCAGATTTTTTAAGAGAGTTAAAAATCCCTCCGTATGCCTTCCTGCGGAGGGGAAGTAAAGCCGGCGGTCCATGTCATAGATTTATGGCATGTTAAAGAACCTTCCACTATTTGCACCTGTGTGAAGCTAAATTGGATAGGTTAGGAATGTAAACAACGCTCTTAGGTTGCTACGTTCGTTGCCAAGAGCCGACTGCGGTGGCGTCTAGTAGCTAAGTTCTGCACTTGGTCTGGTAGTCGTTGAAGGTGGTGCTTGGCGGCAAAAGTAGGAACTATTTGAAAAAATCTAAGTTGCAGTACTTAAATTAAAAAACAGATAACACACACTAATACAGTCATCACAATTAACACCGGTTATCAGACAGATTCTACACACACCCAAAGTACACGGGGCTACATGACCGCGTTGTCGTAGCCCCTAAACTTAAGAACCTACCAACCACCAAAGCCTGCTGGTAACACTGTCCCGTTGATATATTGGACAACGCTCTCCATTCCCTACATTTAGAATGACAAACAAACTGAACTTTAAAACCACGTATTAAGGCCCTGGAACCATTCCTGCCCGTAGTAGTGTAACTGTAAGAGTATTTTAATAAGTCTATTGTTGACTGGCAATTCGGGCTGCATCACATCGCCCCTACCTGTGTTCTGGTGCAGAATTGCGAAAATAGTTAAATCTTGCGCTGCTTATAAATTGCAGTCATGGGGAATAATTAGTGCAAAAAGATTTCTTAGGCCCCTTAAAACAGTTATCATCATGAACCTATTATGCCTCTGTATAATTGCAATGGTGTTGGTGCAATACATTGAGGTTACCTGGTAGTTTAAGTATCATGTGCCAGTTCTGTAGTAGTATTCATTATCATCCATGAAATAAATCAGACCACCGGGCGAAGCCGGGCACTACTGCTAGTACTAATATAAAAAAGCTGAAGAGTTTGTGTGTTTATGTGTTTAAACGCGCTAATCTCTGGAACTACCAGTCCGATTCGAAAAATTCTTTTTTTATGAGATAACTAGATTCGAGAGGAATAGTTTATGCAATGTAGCATTAGGATACACCTCTCAGGTAACCTTAAAGGTTGATTTTTGTTCAGTAAGTCGGTTGAACAAGCGCTCCTGAACAGCTCTATCCGCAAGTGCTGGCATTATGGTTTGTGATACGTGCACCGTTACACCGATCTGAACGAAAATGTGTATACTTACCCTTTGGAACCCTGTGAGTAACACTGTCTACGTGAAATTCATCACAGACCAGTCCATTCCCTGCATTTAGGCCCTTTGGCACTAATCTACACCTTTTCACCGATCTGATTCAAAATGTGTATAGGTACCCTTTGTAACACTGCGAGTAACACTGTTTACATGAAATTTTGGACAGACAACTCCATTCCCTGCATTTAGGTCCTTTGGCACAAATCTACACCGTTTCACCTATCTGAAACACATTTTGTATACTTACCCTTTGGAACCCTGCGGGTGACACCGTCCACTTTAAATTTTGGACAGACCACTCCATTCCCTGCATTTAGGCCCTTTATCACAAATCTACACCGTTTCTCCTAATTGCACCAAATTTTACAAACACTTTGAAACCCTGCTGGTAACACTGTCCATTTGATATTTTGGACAACGCTCTCCATTCCCTACATTTAGAATAACAGGCCAAATGAACTTGAACACCACGTATTAAGACCCTAGAACCATCCATGTCCGTAGTAGTGTAACTGTAAGAGTATTTTAATAAGTCTATTGTTGACGGGAAATTCGGGCTGCATCACGTCACCCCTACCAGTGTTCTGGAGCAGAATTGAGAAAATAGCTGTGTCTTGCGCTCTTTATAAATTGCAGTCACGGGGAGTAATTAGTGCAAAAAGATTTCTTAGGCCCCTTAAAACAGTTATCATCATGAAAATATTATGACTCTGTATAAGTGCAATGGTGTTGGTGCAACACATTGAGGTTACCTGCCGCAATAAGCGTTGGTGCTTTCAAATTTACCTTCATTTATTCCGAACCTTATCGTTGAGCGCTATGTGGCGATGAATGATACTATTGCTACCTCAGTAGCTCGGGACAGCCGAAGTTTTTCAATGTGTTCTGATTATTTTTCTACGGCGCTATGCGACAAAAGGCTACACTATTGTTCTGTACATTTCTAACAGCCAATGAAATATAGGCCCTAGGGAGTGTCTTTTATTTGACTTAGTCCTCTTTATAATCATTTTTAGCCTATTTTATTCATAATTGTAATGAATTTTCGATTTTTACCTCCACTATTCAAAACGTAAAGGACACACTAAACGTTTCGTACGAGAGGCTGGTATGATGGCACGCAGTAGACCGTTTGATTGTCCACCAGAAACTCAACCATATCCGGTCGATTAGATTAGCAGTTTGCCTTTTCTACATCTACAAGCACTAGTATGAGTCAATACAGTCTCACTTTTTGAAAACTCCAAAAAAGAACGCCTGAGGGTATTGAACCAAGGAACACATAAAAGAAAGAAATATGTGAATAAGTTAATTTGGCTAGGATTTGAATAATAAAGAAAACTAGTAAAGAAACATGCAATTTTAGGGTGTTTTTCCGGAACTGTATTTAGGGTGTAAGTGATTTTCAAAATTTGGTTCTTTAGTTTGTTAGAGACTCCAAGACTCACACTTTAGAACTTTTCCGGGCCCCTTATCCTTTCAACCTTTGGCACAATTGAGGAAATGGCGTAATTTTACGTTTTTCATAAAAAGGGGCCGCCTACTTTGTTTGCTAAGAAGTGTTTTAAACATTAATAATAATAATATTTATTGCAGCCAAATAGCCATAATGCAGTATACACACACATATACAGGGTGCCCCACCTAACTTTGCGACCTCAAATATTATCGAAATTAAACAAGATTTGAAAAATCTACTCGCGCAGGAACGTAGCCACGTCAGGGGGTCACACAATGGGAGGATATGCACAATCCAGGAAATTATAACAATACCACTTTTAACGCAAAGTTACCTTTTTAAAATGGAATATAGATGTTTTTTCTAGCAAAATTAATAGTAAACATACAATTATTGATAACAGAATTGGTTTCACATCTCTAAACCCCGTAACTTCTGAAATAACTAACGTTGTAGAGGATGGCAATGGAGACACTGTTTGTCAAGTTTAACAAATGTGTAGAACTGTACACATAGTTCAAAATGTACAATTACCGATTTCCTAAACAAACCTGTGGCCTATAGCTTAACGAAACGTCATGTTTTTAAATTACATCCAGCACGGAAGAGACATTCACAAGTAAGCAGTAACATCTTAACTGATGAAACTGTGTCACTTGAGCGGTTGTTCAATGTGACCACCATTTGCATCAATGCACTTCTGTAGACGGTGAACAAGAGAGCGTTGTACTGATCTCAGTGTTTCCACAGATATTTCCGCACACGCCGCAGTAATACGCTGTTGCATATTCGCCACTCTAGTTGGGATTTCCTGATAGACTCTATCTTTCAATGCGCCCCAGAGGTCATAATCTGCTCTTATCCATTCCTTGTTGATCATGGCATCTGTGGCATAAAATTTTTGCCATATGCCCTTTCGTTTGCCTTCCAGCTCTTTTAGTAGATCGGAGTATGCTGCTGTACAGGGTAAAATCATGTCGAGTCGAAGTTCGTCAGTTAGAAAAGGTTCACTTGCCAGGATATATACCAGTCGAGTTGGAGTATATTTTGACAGGCATAATGCTTTTTTAAGAAAAGCTCCTTTGACGTTCTCTAGGTCTTTCAGATTCGATTTGCCAAGGTGTTCCCATATAATCTCTAAACCATACGTCAGTATGGGCAATATTTTTAAGCGGAAGAGAATCAAAGCTGTGGTTAATGATAATCGTCTTAAATTTCTTATGTCGTTAATTGCCTTCGTTGCTGCTGCTGTTCGCTCTTTGGTGTGCATAGTGTATACAAATCCTTTGGTTTGAAGGGTGATTCCTACGTACTTAAAATGTGTTACATTAAAACTGTTTTTGCACGTATCCAGTTTAAAACGCATAATAACCAAAAAGTCCGTTGAATTTCAGAAGAAAAAAGGAAACAGATAAACTTTCAGTTTTATATAGGCCTACAGAGGTTGGCAGGTGTCTGCCGTAGCATCATGATCATTAAAGTGTAGCCCCCTAAAAGGATAGGGTTACACCAATAACCCAGTGTACTAATGAGAAGAACTTGTCTCTAATTGATTGTCCAACACAAAAACATTTTAATGTCTGTAGCCCTAATGAATCTGAATTCCATTCCAGACAACACTTACGAGTACAGCATCGGTCACTATTAAAATATATTACTTTTCTTTGTAGCAAGATACATTTAAATTCGATCCAACATCAGTTAACGTGATCACATTCCAGCGGTTCACTTTTGGAAATACTACAGAAAAATACTTTCAACAAGAGGGCTCACGTACACCACAGCGATGTTGATTGTAGCCCTTCCTTACGATCCTCGTAAGTGCCGGTACGACGTCGCCTAACTTATAACTAGGGCTCGGATTTTTAGTTAAATAAATAATTGTAAACATATTGTCTATAAATACATAAATTCCTGCTTTTCACTTATTAGCACCTAAAAAGACATGATATTTACATTTTTTTTTAAATCAGTATGCTAGATCTTTCAGTCTATTGCATTTTTGTTCTCTGTTTCTTCAACGGGGAAGAACCTATGAGCTATCTAATCTTCATGCGGAGCGTATGTCAGCTTGCAGCTGTGTGTCTTATCTTGTCGCCCCGTCCCACTCTCCGTGGAAGCCGGGGATGCCTAAAGTAAAAGCAACTACAAGTTATCGTCTGCAGCAGTATGTTGCAGAATTTAAGAATAATTTTACATCTGATGGGGGCGTTCTGTTCTGCCAACCATGTGGAAAAGCAATCAAGGCTGAACTGCGATCTCAAGTTACACCAAATTCCGAGGGCAAGAAACATATTGCCGCAGTTTGGCGATAATCGTCGGTCATTTGTGATGGACAACCTGAAGATGTATCTCGTTGTGTATTGTAATTCTTCAGCAGTCAGTGAGGCATAACATAAATTGCATTCGTGAATACTGCATATTGTTTATATTGTCATTAATAAACTAAATTATAATTAAATATTTTTACTTTTTTGTCACATATTTCAGAAATATTTAATACATAAAGTAAATATTTTCCCGATTTTTAGCACCTAAAAATCCGGGCCCTACTTATTACAATATTAGCAACTCACCCCGGCTTCGCCCGGTATCTTTAACGGTTTACCCAGCGTAAGCTTAAAATGCTCACGGACGGCAGTTCCCAGACGCAATTCAAAAAAGCCAAGGTGAACAGTGAAACTCCAAATACACATACTCTTCTGTGAAGTCTTAACTCGACATGACTCGACAGTTTGACGCTGGCCCAAGCTGGGGTGATAGGCTCGCTCGCTAGCTCGTAAACTCCATTACTGGAGTTGGAAGTGGGAAAACAAACAACGAAAAAAAAACCATCTTTTCATAGTTGTTTCATGAGCCCTGGCCAAATAAATAAGTCGACACTAAGAATTGACTCTTGGACCCTCGGGACAGAAGTCTTGGTATATACGGTAGTTTAATAATTTGTGTCACCGTTATATTAATTTCGAAATCGTTCTTTACACTCACTAGTCTGGCCTTGGGCCTGCGCACGTGTGTTCTACCTTAATAGTACGTCATGAAGTATAATATCTGAGATCATATCTACGATCCATAGCCGAGTAACACAAGTAAAAAGAGACCTACCGCCGAGGTAAAAACAAATGGCCCATGCCATGCCCTACAGGCTGGAAACCAATTAAGAAGAAGGGCATAAAATCATATCTTGCTTCTCAGCAAGATGCCTCATTAAGGGTATGGTTCCAATGACGTAGCGAATCGGAGAAGTCCTTCAGCCAGATATTAGTAAGCTAATTATCGTCACCAAGTGAACCGAGAGGGCCCTACGGGCGAGGCAGTGGCTTAATCAGTGTAATTTCACCTCAGCTACAGTATAAAACAAAATCTTAAATTTGTGGATCGTTCTTTTGACACCCTGATCACTAGTGCCCGTATTCATATGTTTTGTTTCTTGCTGTCAACCGTAATAATTATAATTGCATTACTATGGAGGTCACAAAGTTGTATAATACGGTATAATACCGCACCTAAAATATAAATGTTAAGATCCTCAACTACACTGAGAAACAACGAATTATGGATGTGTTATCATGATGATGATGGTTATTATTATAATAATTGTTAGAGCTGTCGATGTAATCGATTAATCGGACGAATAAACGATTAATCTAATAATACGATTAATCGATCAATGTGCTTTAGTCGATTAATCGAACCAATTAAAATACTAGTGTGATGTAGGAAAAGTAATAGTTTTGCGTAGCACAAAACCTGTGTAGTGTATTAGTCTATTACAGGGTCTTACATATGAAGTAAGAACGGTGAGCGGCGGCTTTGTTATCCACTGCTGCAGTAGCCTTGGCCGAGCTTGTGGCGTGCCACGGCCCTCTGCTGTAGTATTGAAAGCACACGCATAGTATATACTGTACTCGATCTTGCAATAAACGTGCAGGTGTTCAGTCTGAACCTCAGATGCTAACATGTGACAGTTATCATAACAACAACCTATATTTGTATGTAAAACTTATTTTAAGTACGAGTCGGCTCGGCAGGTACGTGATGCAGTTGTTCAGCATTTTTCTGAACAAATGCCACCTTCACTAGCACATATTCACGTAATTGTAAATAAGTTTTACACTACTGATTCAGTGCTCAATAAAAAGCATAAAATTAACAAGTAGTTCCGTGAAGAACTATACAGCCTATTTTCATATATCCTACTCATGTTAATTACCTCTATCTACATACAAAATGTCAGTTTAATTGCTGTAACAGATTCGTAGATATTGAGAACCGTCTAAATATTTCAGATGGTCGCCAGGTTGGATTTTTATTTTTGTACTATTACATTAATATTATTGTGTACGTGTGGTATACAAACTTCAATCGCATGATTAGAACACATGAAGTAAATACGAGATTTTAAAATTACGCACAGCTGCCATCTTGTGATTAAGCAAACAATTGAAATAAATTAGATGCCAGTGGATCAACATTCGTATAAGCATTTAACGTGCAACGTTTCACGGCACTCGGATAGTTAATTCGCGAGAAACGTCCATTTAAATATTTATACTTCGCGTCGCCGCAATGTTGGATTTGTGCTCACCAGGTTACTGAAAGTCCTATAGGTGAACATATGTTCATAGTCTCTATGAACATTAAAAAATTCAGTGTGGTTGCTGTAAAAGATTCATAGATATTGAGAACCGTCTAAATATTTCGGAAGCTCGCCATTTAGGATTGTTATATTTATAGGCCATAGAGTTATGTACCATTCAAGGACAATTATTGCCTAGGTTCATTATTCAAACTTTCACTTCGATCGCATGATTACGACACAAGAAATAAAAACTTAATTTTAAAATTTGGCACAACCGCCATCTTGAGGTTATGTAAACAATTGAATTAAATTAGATGGCAGTGCATTACAAACTGCAAAATCATTTACTGTTCCACATTTCACGGCGCTCAGAGAGTAAAATCACGAGAAAAGTCTATTAAAATATTTCAAATTCGCTTGGTCGCCATATTCGTTTTGTACTTTACAGGTTTATGAAATATACACAGGTAAACTTGTATCAGTACCCTTCATCACCGTACAAAATTGCAGGGTGATATCTGTAATAGTTTCGGAGATATCGAATGTCAGTGAAATATTTCGCACAGCCGCCATTTTGAGGTTATGTAAACAATTGAACTGAATTAGACTCCAGTGCATTACAATGTGTATAAACAATTGCTGTACCAAGTTTCATTACGTTTGGATAGTTAAATCGCGAAAAAAGTATATTTAAAAGTCTCAACTTTGCTTGGCCGCCATGTTGGTTTTGTAGTCATCAAGTTTTTGAAAGTCTCATAGGTGAACTTCTAGTAGTGCCCTTTATCACCGTACACAATTTCAGGGCGATATCCGTAATAGTTTCGGAGATATTGAATGCTAGTGAAATATTTCGCACAGCTGCCATGTTGGATTGGTGAGACGTAACAAAATTTGAAGGGCACGGTCGAGGTCGCCGGGAATAGTGTTATAAACTTACCGAGTTTCATTGAAATCGCTCCAGCCGTTTAGATTTTATTTGGGACACACACACACACACCTCACACACACACACACACGCACACACACACGGACAAAAGGTGATCTCATAAGCCTATTTTTTTTTTTTTTTTTCAAAATTGAAAATAGACTAAAAATCAGAAACATTACAGTGGCAGAACTCACTCGCGTCAGCCAGAATGTGGTTACTAGATACAATGCCTGTATAACCTAGGAAGGACGACACTTCCAGCATCTTTTATAACGTTATATTTCATACAGGATTGTACACACGCTTAAAGCAGGGGGCCGTAGAGCGTCACTAGCTCGGCCAAGGCCTCCGCAGCAGCGAATTACAAAACTGCCGCTTGCCGTTCTTACTTTATATGAATGACCCTGTGTTTGTCATTTGGTGTGCTAGCATCAGCTCTTGTAAGGTTATTATTATTATCATTATTATTATTATTATTATTATTATTATTATTATTATTCTCGAGTCAGAAAACATCAAATAAAACACAGATACAAATACTATGACTACAGACATTATATAATACTGGCAGTAGTGCCCGGCTTGTTTGTTTGTTTTATGGATGATAATGAATAGGCTACTACTACAGAACTGGCACATAATAATTAAACTAACAGAAAAAAATATATAACTTCTTGTGGTGGTGGTGGGGGGGGGGGGAGGGGTGATAAGTAGTACAGTATAATGGACGTAACATTCAGGTAATTTTCCCGAAATGAAAATGACAATAATGAATAAGGAAACGGCTATTTACTAACTACAGTACTGACACATGTAATTTACAAACGAATTGAAAAATATGATTAGAAAGAGGAGTATGTGAAATACTGTAAAAGGCACTGCCTAGGGCCTATATCTCATGGACTGTTAGAAAAGTAGAGATCAATAGCGTCGTCTTTTGTCTCATAGTGCCACAGGAAAATAATCAGAGCACTTCGGCTGTCCTGAGCTCCTGAAGTAGCAATAGTGTCATTTATCGCCACATACCGCTCAAGGATAAGGATCTGAATAAATGAAAGTAAATTTGAAAGCACCAACGCTTATTGCCTGATAACCTCAATGTACTGTACCAACACCATCGCACTTATACAGAGGCATAATATTTTCATGATAATAACTGTTTTAAGGGGCCTAAGAAATATTCTTGCAATAATTACTCCCAGTGACTCCAATTTATAAGCAGCGCAAGTTGTAACTATTTCGCAATTCTGGTAGGGGAGACGTGATGCAGCTCGCATTGCCAGCCAACAATTGACTTATTAAAATTTTCTTACAGTTACACTATACGGACATGAATGGTTCTAGGATCTTAAAACGTAGTTTTCAAGTTCATTTTGTCTGTTGTTCTAAATGTAGGGAATGGAGAGAGTTGTCCAACATATCAAGTGGACAGTGTTACCCGCAGGGTTCCAAAGGGTAAGTACATTAAGTTTGGTTAAAATCGGTGAAACGATGTAGACTTGTGCCAAAGGGCCTAAATGCAGGGAATGGAGTGGTCTGTCCGAAATTTCACGTAGACAGTGTTACTCGTCGGGTTCCAAAGGGTAAGTATGTAAAATTTGGTTCAGATCGGTGAAACGGTGTAGATTTGTGCCAAAGGGCCTAAATGTAGGGAACGGAGTGGTCTGTCCGAAATTTCATGTAAACAGTGTTACTCGCAGGGTTCCAAAGGGTAAGTATACAAATTTTGGTTCAGAACGGTGAAACGGTGTAGATTTGTGCCAAAGAGACTAAATGCAGGGAATGGAGTGGTCTGTCCGAAATTTCATGTAAACAGTGTTACTCGCAGGGTTCCAAAGGGTAAGTATACAAATTTTGGTTTAGAACGGTGAAACGGTGTAGATTTGTATAAATAACAGACAGACAAACCAACAATGAATTTTATACATTACTAGCTGTACCCGGCATGCGTTGCAATGCCAATCAAAGAAAGTGTTGGTGTTGTTGTTTCTTGAAGTGCTTTTGGATACACAATACTTTTTTCAATTTCCGTTAAGTGCCTCTAAACTATCGAAAAATGGTTTAACTAATTTAGAAACATTCGTTGGAGCGTACACAACAACTCACCTATGTTTCATCGCAATCCGATGAATAGCATATGAACGCATGCGGAATTTTATTAAAACGATTCGTGCGCTATCACTCATTTATTGAATCTACTCGCGCGCTACCTACTGTGAAATGGATTTACTAAGTTATAAACCTTCACGTAAGTGTACACAACAACTCATCAAAGTTTCGTCGCAATCGGATGAATGGCATATGAACGCATATGGAATTTTGTTTAAACGATTCGTATGCTGTCACTCATTCGTTGAATCTACTCGTGCGCTACCTATTGTAAAATGGATTTACTAACCCAAAACTTTCCCTGACATGTATACAACCACTCATCAAAGTTTCATCGCAATCGGATGAATGGTATATGAACGCATGCGGGACTTTGTTGAAACGAATCGCACGCCATTTTGTTGAAGCTGTGCCAAAGGGTCTAAATGCAGGAAATGGAGTGGTCTGTCTGAAATTTAAAGTGGACAGTGAGTGTTACCCGCGGGGTTCCAGAGGGTAAGTATACAAATGTTGGTTTAGATCGGTGAAACGGTGTAGATTTGTATAAATAACAGACAAGCTATCCAACATTGAGCTTTATATATATAGATAGATTTACACATGCTAATGCAACAATCACAATAATGAAGGTTATCACAAAAATTCTACACACACACCCATGTACACGGGGCAACATGACCACGATGTCTAAACCCCGCAAATGAAATAGTAACTGTGGATACGATAGCATAGAGAATACTACAGTCCAATAAATCCTTGAGCAACACTGAAAAATGGCTTCAAATACCATAATCCAATCTCCAATTTACACATGCTAGTGTAACAATCACAATAACGCAGGTTATCACAAACATTCTACACACACACCTATGTACACGGGGCAACATGACCAACCAACCACGATGTCTAAGCCCCGCAAATGAAATAACAACTGTCCACACATGAAAACTGCAAAACGGTAATAGGAGAATGAAGGAATGTTTTCCACTATGTTTCTCTGAGAGGATAGCATTACATTACATTTGCTAATATGCTGATTAACTGTGCATACGATAGCATAGAGAATACTACAGTCTAATATAATCCTTGATTGTCATTCGGTCAGTTTTCCGATGTGTCCTTTAGGAAATTTTACCGGACTACCATGATACAGAGTAAATCGTTCTTGCCTAGTGACAACCTGTCCATCAATGGTGCGGCGTTGACTATCATGATTCAGTGTCAGTCGTTGTCGCCTAGCGACAATATGTCCGTTAAGTTATTAGATCGGTGAAACGGTGTAGATTTGTGCAAAAGGGCCTAAATGCAGGGAATGGAGTGGTCTGTCCGAAATTTAACAAAGCCTAAACTATTCCTCTTGAATCTGGCTATCATATACACAAATATTTTTTTTCGAATCCGGAGATTAGCGGTTTTAAAGTCACAAGCACTCAGACAAACTCTTCAACCGCGCAGATGACCTCGTAGTTCCTCCCCTTAAAACAACAATAACGAACTACTAAACTCTTCAACTTTATTATATTAGTATAGATTTGATGCTTCATGAAGTTCATCTCCTGTGCAGGAGGTCGGGCACAGTCTACACTGAAGCATATGTTTCACAGTCTGGTCTTCTCCACAGTCACACTGAATGCCATCTTCCTTATTGTAGCCCCACCTTGCAAGATTGATCTTAGATCTGCCCACTCCTGATCTCAATCTATTCAAGGATTTCCAAGTTAACCAATCTTGATCACAATCAGGAGGTAAAGTTTCAGCTATCCTTTTCCTGCCCAGGAGAGGAGATTCCTGAGCTTTCCATAATTCTAGCCTGTTTTTTTTCACATGTAGTCTTCAATTTTTTGGATGTAAGATTAACAGGTCATTTAGGTTAGCCTTTGCTTCAGGAAGATAAAAGCGATAATATCTCCTTAATTACTTTCTTCTAATTAAATGCTTTTGAATTAATTTTTAGCCTACTTTTCACATTTTGCAACAAGTAGTTCCGTGAAGAACTATACAGCCTATTTTCATATATCCTACTTATGTTAATTGCCACTATCAACATACACAATTTCAGTTTGATTGCTGTAATAGATTCGTAGATATTGAGAACCGACTAAATATTTCGGATGGTCGCCATGTTGGATTTTATACTGTATATGTAGGTCCTAGAGTTATGTACTGTTACATGCAGATTATTGTGAACGTGTAGTATTCAAACTTCAATCGCATAATTAGGACACAAGAAATAACAAGGATATTTTAAAATTTTTCACAGCTGCCATCTTGAAGTTATGGAAACAATTGAAATAAATAAGATGCCAGTGAATTAACATTCGTATAAGGATTTACAGTACCAAGTTTCACTGCACGCGGATGGTTAAATTGCGAGAAACGCCCACGTGAATATTTATAATTCGCGTCACCGCCATGTTGGATTTGTGATCACCAGGTTATTTGAAGTCCTATAGGTGAACTTAAGTTCATAGCCCCTATGAACATTAAAAAATGCAGTTTGATTGCTAAAATAGATTCGTAGATATTCAGTATCGTCTAAATATTTCGGATGGTCGCCATGTTGGATTGTTAAATGTATAGGCCATAGAGTCATGTACCATTAAAGGAAAATTATTGCGTGTGTTCATTATTCAAACTTTCACTTCGATCGCATGATTACATCACAAGAAATAAAAACTTAATTTTAAAATTCGCACTGCCGCCATCTTGAGGTTATGTAAACAATTGAACTAAATTAGATACCAGTGGATTACAATGTGTATAAATATTTCCTGTACCAGGTTTCAGTGCGCTTGGAACATTAAATCGCGAGAAAGGTATATTTAAAATTTTCAAATTCGCTTGGCCGCCATGTTCGTTTTGTAGTTAACCAGTTTTTGAAAGTCTTATAGATGGACTTCCAGTAGTGCCCTTTATCCCCGTACAAAATTTTAGGGAGATACCGCTAATAGTTTCAGAGATAAAGAATGCCGGTGAAATATTTCGCACATCCGCCATCTTGTGATTATGTAAACAATTGAACGAAGTTAGATGTCGGTGCATTACAATGTACATAAACATATACTGTACCAAGTTTCATTGCGTTTGGTTGGTTGAATCGCGAGAAACGTCTATTTAAAAGTCGCAAATTCGCTTGGCCGCCATGTTGGTTTTGTAGTTACCAGGTTTTCAAAAGTCACATAAGTGAACTTATAGTAGTTTCCTCTATCACCATTGAAAACGTCAGGGTAATATCGGTAATAGTTTCGGAGATATTGAATGCTGGTGAAATATTTCGCACAGCCGCCATGTTGGATTGGTGAGTCATAACAAAATTTGAAGGGAACGGTCGAGGTCGCCGGGAATAGTGCTATGAAGTTTCCGAGTTTCATTGAAATCGCTCCAGCCGTTTAGATTTTATTAGGGGGGGACACACACGCGAATCACACACACACACACACACGGACAAAAGGTGATCTCACAAGCCTATTTTTTCAAAATTGAAAATAGGCTAAAAATGAAGAAAATGTAGTCTTATGAGATCGATCCGGGCAAATGTGTGTCTGTCTGTCCCTCTGACTGTCTGTCTGTCTGTGTGTGTGTGTCCCCCATCAACTCCTAAACGGCTGCAGCAATCGAAACCAAATTTGGAATGAATATCTCAAGGCTATATTTGAAAATGTTGTCAGTGCTACTAACTGCTGAAAACCCGCAATTGAAATTTTTGCTACATATTGGATATCTTGGAAGGTATGCATGGGAGCTATTCCAAAATTGGCATACACATAGACAATAATAATTTAGTTTTATTTCTAGGAGGCCATACATGACAGTGTTGCCAAAATGATTCTAAACCTGCTTATAGGTCCAATTTTTAAATCCATACAACTTCTACACTATCAATTGGATTTCAACCACATTTCGTATGTACTATGTGTACATAAACAGATATGACTGAGCGTATTCTTAAGAGCCACAAGGCCTGCCAACTGTTAATAATAATTCTCTCTTTATTTCTTATCCAAATACCAATATATCAGAAAGTATGCAAGCCGACAGCTTTAAAATTTGCACACGTATAGTACCTGACATTCTAGATTAGATTGGAGTAACTAATATACGTCAGTGCTGCCAACATGATTCTAAGCCTGCTGATAGGTCCAATTTTAAAATACATGTAACTTCTATACTAACAAATGGATTTCATCCAAAATTGGCGCAACAATAGAACATTATATTTCAAATTATTTCTGATCAACACATGCATGACATTGTTGCCAACATGATTTTACGCACTGATAGATCCGATGTCTAACTGCATTTAACGTCCATGCTATCCATTGGAATTCAAACAAATTTTGTATTCTGTACATTAAGAGATGGAACTAAGAATATATTCATTCACCAGGGCTGCCAACTGTAGTGCTCTATTAGGCTACATTATGCCAGGTATATTTCGAACTAATTAGAAATTTCTATATTACCAATTTAATTTCGTCATTACTCAAGATAGGTTGGTTGGTTCTTAAGTTTAGGGGCTCCGACAACGCGGTCATGTAGCCCCGTGTGCTTTGGGTGTGTGTAGAATCTGTCTGATAACCGGTCTTAATTGTGATGACTGTATTAGTGTGTGTATCTGTTTTTTAATTCAAGTAAGGACTGCAACTTAGAATTTTTCAAATAGTTCTTACTTTTGCCGCCAAGCACCACCGTCAACGACTACTAGTCCTAGTTCAGAACTTAGCTACTAGACGTCACCGCAGTCGGCTCTTGGCAACGAACGTAGAAACCTAAGAGCGTTGTTTACATTCTTAACCTATCCAATTTAGCTTCACACAGGTGCAATTAGTGGAAGGTTCTTTAACATGCCATAAATTTATGACATGGGACCACCGGCTTTATTTCCCCTCCGAAGGAAGGCATACGGAGGGATTTTTAACGCTCTTAAAAATCCGACGGCTTGGATTAATCAATGGCATGAATGTTACATTTTAAGAAAAGTGGGCTCTCTTTTCGTCACAGAACTTCTTGTTTCACTTGCACGGCACCAATACAATTAAAAATAAAAAGCATTGTCATCCTCGTAGCAAATGGAATTGTAAATATTTTAAAATATATTATTCAAAGGCTTATTTTTCTCTAATTGATACTGTATGAAATCGACTAAAATTTGGTTAATCGACCGATTAACCGATTAAAAGCATTCGGTTAACAGATCGATTTTTTTATCGATCGACAGCTCTAATATTTATTATGATTATTATTATTATTATCCTACTGTATTATACGTCTTTCCCTTTATAGGTCCTTGGGATTCCATCTTCCCACCATGTATTTATAGAACGGTGTTAGGGAGAGTATCTTCCCAGCCCTTTCATTTCAAGCAGTTCCACATGCATCCACACGCTAGATGCAGAGAAATATTTAAAACCCATTAATTTGATGTATACAGTCATCAGAAACCAAAGGTGGGAAGCATATATCCCAGTGGTCACCACAGTGCACGTGCTTGCCAGTTCCGTTGTGTTGAGTGAAAGAAATGCATTGTTTTACAGAAGAAGGTGTCTTTATTGAAGCTAAGAGCTTTGTAAACGTTGGTATATAATTGAAATACAATGTTAATAATGGTTTTGGTCACTTGAGTAAATATACTTTAGCTAGAATGGAAATAATTATCCTGCTCAGGGTGTTTGCTTGTTAATAACTATAGAACAGAAGATTTTTAAAATTAATTATCTGTGTTTTAGTAAATATTATTTTGAAATTATTGAATTATATTCGATTATACTAACTTTTAACATTCCAAAATCACTTTTATATTTTTGTGCAGTTTTTCCAGTGTTGCGTGGGAGTTACGTTTTTTCTTTTTTTTTATTATAGAGCGTGATGGGTGATTTTATATATTATATCCTGTTAGATAAACCTCATTATTGAGTGATAAACACAGTACTGTATCATCATAATTTGAAGGTGGGAGATTATTACCCGATTGCTCATTTAAGAAAACATACTGTTGGATGTGGGCAGTGGAATAATAATTTTTCATCCCATATTTCATGAAATAGAATCCACGCCATAAAATTGTTGCATATTCCTACTCATCTATCACCAGTGGCGTACGCAGGATTTCCTTCTGGGGGGGGGGGTCATTAATATAATAGGGTAATTGTGTACATTACCGGTATTACAGGGACAGATGACTTTGCTGTTCCGCCCCTTAAAACGACAGTCATCATCATAATTAAAATGATACTTTGATTAATATTTATAAAAAACAACAATTAAATAACCGCTCTCTTTGCATGAAAAATATTTTAGGTCTCATTTTTTCGACACAATAAAAAAATGAAAAGAAATTCTAAAAAATATGGACAACAGTAACTAAATATTGAGACTGAAACGATGCAGTAGTATAATCATGACCATAGTGACGTGGTTGCTTAAGATATTGATATTATGTGAGAGAAAAATAATGTTTTGCTCTCCGTGTTCCTACTGCAATTGCTATTGGCTCTCAAAATCTGCCTATCTTGATTATTTTATCTGTATCATTAATTGGAATAAATTGCAGAAACTCCTCTTTTACTGAATTATCTATAAGGAAACGGGCACACACAATTAAAGCAACCCGAAGCGACGTGAAAAGACTTACCGATCGCACACTTCAACAGCAAAACTGATCCATGGGTAGCTCCAACACTGCGAGTAGAGTGCAGGGCATTTATTAAGTGAGGAACGTGACCACACCTAAGGTGTACGCGGGAGTTAAGACGCCTAACGAACGATGCCGTAAAACAGGTGATAGATGGGACAATATATAGATTCAAGTAAAGGAATATCTCGGGGCGGTGGGGGGGGGTTCAACCCTGACCCCCCCCCCCCGTCGGTACGCCACTGTCTATCACCCCCAATTACAAATGTGCAAAAAAATATATTTTATACCCCCAGTCTTTTGCCCTATATAAATGTTTTGATCAATGTTTCTCTCTGGAATGAGAGCATCTATGCTAATATCTGAAGTGGTGTAATCGATGTTTGGTCAACAATGTACGCCTCTGATTTTCATACAAAACTCTTCCATATTTATCTATTCCAAATGAATAGGCCTATAGTTAAAGCCTTGTGCGGATGCGGATATCCGAGGATAAATCCGCAACATTTATCGCCATGCGGATATAGTTTGCATGGCTGTGCGGATAGCGGATAAGCTGTGGATAATGTTTGGAGTAAATTTGTGGTTAGTTTTTAGAATACAATCCGAACTTGTTGAATATCATTACTAGGACCCGGATGTTTACCGGTTTTTTTTTTCTTTTTATTATTATTATTATTATTTTTTTTTATTTTTTTTGCATGTCAAATGTAAGGTGATGTTTTAAGCTTATATCATTCAAATTATGTAATTAAGCATAATTAACACTCCGAACTGAAAAGGGTTGCAATTCTGGCTATATAACATTCATTTTAAACATAGCACATGACATGACATATAATCAAAAAGTAACGAGCCGGAGGCATAATTACAGAAACCAGTACCTGTATGTTAGAAGTATTGGCCCTGGCTGTTGAGGCACTTGTCCCACTGTGACACGAGGCGGTGAATGGCTGTCTCATAAAATTCCCTGGGCTGCGATGAGAACCAGTTCCGCACGTACAGCTGGACGTCGGCGTCCGAGGTGAATCGTTGGTCCCGCAGAGCCCTTTTCAGGGGACCAAACATGGCGTAATCACAGGGAGAGAGGTCTGAACTGTATGGAGGATGGCCAAGAACCTCCCATTTGAATTTCTGAAGGAGTGCTGCGACTGTGTTGGCCGTATGAGGTCGTGCATTGTCGTGGAGCGACCACGGTGGCTATGGCGTTCACTGTCACTCTGCGGTCCTGGGTATGACTGCATCATCCAGCTGGAAATTGTCATCGGTAACTCAGGGGGGGGGGGGTGCCCCAGAGCGGGCATCATCGGCTAATGACACCCATCCTTCCCTGAAGCGCTTGTGCCACGCCTTGCCCCTTGCAAGGGACAGCAGTGTTCGCCGTACACTTGTGACATTCGGTGATGAATGTCCATTCCCCCTACTCCTTCCGCTGTCAGAAACCGAAGAACACCTCTTTGCTATTCGGTTGACGCCTCCATGTCACTGTTTGCAATGCGACTGGCAGCGTTGGACGATTGATGCGTGCCGCTGCTCGCTTTTGTATTGTGCCCATTTCAACAATGAAATATGCAAATCACAGTTCGCCAGCAATGCTCAATCGGGAGTATCGGGGTTCATGGTATGTTCTCCCACTCTGTGACTTACACACTCTGGATTAAGCATAGGATACACTTCCAAAAAAAAATCCTACTATCAAACATTTAATTCAGTTTGGGATTTTTCAGTACTTTTTTCAAGGTATTTATTTGGACTTGCAATCCTTCATTAAATACCCCATTTTCCTCTTTGATTTTCTCTGTGATCTCTCCTTTAAGATCATTTAACTTGTTCCCAAACTCAGTGTCAAAATTCTGAAACCGTGAATCCATTGTCTCTTCTATTTTCTTATTTATATTACTTTGCATTTTAGTCTCCGTGGCCTTTAATTCAGTTTCCATGGCTTGACTTTTCAGAGAATTATCAGTTATCATTTTCTCCTGAAACGAATGTAATCTATTTTCAAATTTACCTTCCATGATTCCTAGTTTATCTTCCAAATTCTTGGATTGTGCTGCAAAATTATTCGAATTCTCTGTTTTTATGATTTCTAATTTCTGTTCTATCTCAGCCTTCAGTTCACTGTTCATGTTTATACTGTACTATCGGCTTTGATAGTATCTAATTTACTCCCCATACTTGCGAATTCTTTCGTGTTGTTATCCTTGAAAGATTCAAATTTACCATCC
The DNA here is from genome assembly GCA_946902985.2 of Meconema thalassinum. Classification (NCBI taxonomy): domain Eukaryota; kingdom Metazoa; phylum Arthropoda; class Insecta; order Orthoptera; family Tettigoniidae; genus Meconema; species Meconema thalassinum. The sequence goes on along the minus strand of OX336388.2, from coordinate 1,002,164,007 downwards.
ATATTAACACTATCAATTCTAAGAGATTCTAAATTCTCATTTATGGATTCTAAATCTTTCTTATTTTCATCCTGTTGGAGGTCCAATTTAATGTCTATAGATTTGAATCTATCTTTAGTGACCGCCTTAAGGGCTTTAATACTTTCCGTATTTATCTTTATCATCTCCTCTCTATTCTTATTGAAGTGCTCCTCCAAGCACTCCTTTAGCTCCATCATCGTGCACATCTTTATCAACAATATATGAGAATACAGTGGGCTACTCTGTCCCATCATTGGTTCATGCATGAGAGGTGGTACTCTGAACTCTTGTGTCCCAATTTCCAAAATTCAACCTCAGTACGGGTGTTTACTAAAACGTACCCGTATGGTATAATAACTCATTACAATATCAACCCTATTATGGAAGTGATTCTCTTAAAATTCAAAAATTTTGAAAAACCATATTTAAAAAAATGAAAATTTTGATTTTTCAAGTAAAACTCGGGTTTTCCCTCGGAAAACTCAGCCCCAAAGTTTACGGGCGCCATGAAAGTTGTTTAGGGGGTTATCTAGGGCTACTCGGTGTGAGCTTCCAGGGTCCCAATGCGGTCAGTAAAATTTATACTTTTGTAGCTAATCCTATCACTATTTTACCTTTACGTGACATGACCGTAAAAGCATTAATCCAAGCACATTACTTCTATTCCCCCATGTGCCCATTTCAACAATGAAATATGCAAATTACAGTTCGCCAGCAATGCTCAATCGGGAGTATCGGGGTTCATGGTATTGTGCCCAAATCTAGGAATGGGTATTCCAAGTTTCAGACACCTAGATATCAAGGGAAAGGCTGTAGCAGCGTTTGAAAGTTCGGATATTTGAATATCGCGCTACATTGCTTCTCGAAGCCTTTCGAAGGAAATTACCGATAGTTGGATGGTGAATGACGTAGCGAGTAACAGCAGAGGTGGAGACTATTTATTGATTAAATAGTTAACTATGGAGCAGAGACTTGAGACTGGGATCAGATTACTGGCACGGCCAAATGAAAGAGAATGCAATTAGTATCAAGTAAATCGGACCAGGGATTCAAGAGATATGAGGATTTTTAGATATCAGGCGATGACGCGTGACCCTGACCGTTTTTGTATAAAAGCAAGCTGGAGCAGGCTTAGTTAGCTCAATTCATCACAAGCACTTGGCGAACAAGTTGCGTCTACGCTGAGCCAAGGCACATGGTTGCCGCCTCTACGAAGAAGTACTTTTCAAATCGTGATAGTCACGAGAAGTGCTGCGCAAACGAGTTGGAACTTAGTAAGTTTCTGGTGAGGAGAATCACTGAGGTGATTGTTTTTCTACAGACATTGGTGGAAATATTTATATTTCTTAAAGGACATATGCTAGACTTGGTCTAGAAAATAGTATATTGTCACAGTCCAATAGTAAATTTATACTTGGATGTTTAAATCCATTTAAAGTCAGTTTCATATTTTGTAACTATTTAACCACTTCAATCCGTCAGTACATTGAAGAATAGTCTATAACGGTGGCGTTCATTAGTCTACGCAAGGGAAACTGCAAGTTGTCTAGCGCATGGCAGATGGTGATATACAAACCATGCCCAGGGAACGATCTTCAGAACAGCCGTTAACTGCTTAGACTGTCAACGTTTTTCTTGTACTGATGAGATTACAGTGAGTTAGGTTACAACTGACACATTTAAGAAGAGATCGCTTAGATCTGACCCTTTTCAAACAAACTGTTATGGCTTTGTTAGAAGCCCATATTAAAATGGAACCACAGTCATTTAAAACGTCGAAAGATACTACCACTATGTCTGACTAGACGATTTGTGGGTCTACAATGGCGGCCGATACAAGGATTATACGTGCTTGTCCGATAGGGCATGTCTACGGATAAATCTGGTACAGACCAGGTTTACGACACTTCAAGAACATCAAGAAATGTAAGCCACATTTGAATTATTTTATGCCTAGCTAATTGGAACAAACTATTTTTTCTGCAGATGACCAACACATTTTTTTCGTCGTATTTAAAGCTTGTAAGGATTTACGCAAGACTTGTTAGATTTATTCTGAGCATTTTCAGCACTCAGAACAGTTTAGGATCGATGACCGAGCATTTTGAGCATTTATTTGAATTTTTCATATTTTTGGGAAATCACGGTAATCAGCCGATGTAACTGTAAAAGTTAAATTTATTTTTGTTGAGGAATGGATATTTTTTTTTTCCATATTCGAAGGTTCGAACATGTGGATTCTCACATAATGAGATGATAATTCAACATATTTGAAATAATAATAATAATAATAATAATAATAATAATAATCCACTAATAATAATAATAATAATTTTCATAATTTTTCTAAATAATTCTTGGATATTATATTTTATAATAATCATATGTATTGAGAAAGAGCCTATGAAGTAGTTGAAACATTTCTAGTTTGGAACAGGAGATTTTACGAAGGAGAGTGGTTAGCGCAAGCCCGCATTCAACCTACATTTCAGTTCTGGTTGAACAGTTGATATTTGCTATGAGCAAAATATATGTTTCAGATAACACGGAGAGGCATGAAACGGGAAGCAATTGATATTTGTATCAAATAGGATATTTTTGTATTTATATAAAATCATGACGTAAATACACTCGAAAGTGAAATGAAGCTTTTCATAAGTATGGTAAATTCACGGGTTGAACTGAATGGTAAAATAAAATAAACTTGTAAGTTTATTAATCTTCCAGTGTTGATAACAAGCAGAGGCTTGATTTATTGTATAAATTTTGGGAAGATAATTTATGTGTGTGGAATAGTTGAAATGCCATTCCCAGGTGCGCATGTTAAGTCGCAGGAATGAAGATTTTTTCGAGCATCAATCAAATAGCAGGTTCGATGGCTCAGGTTTATAGTAGGAGTATTGGAGCCACACATTTCGTCGTATGAATAACCCGAAGGTTATTTCTTTGAAACCATCAGTTCTTATTTCAACCTTGTTTACGAATTCCATTTAGAATTTGATTTTGCTAGAACCCGGATTTGTCATGATAGTAGTTTATTCTTCTTCAGAGGAAGACCTTTGCCGTTGTTGATGTTGTTATAATATTGTGTCCTTACACAAATAGTAGAATGGGCCACTGCCAATTTAAAATAATTCTTTAACCACGAATAATTTGAAGGATATTTTCAATCCTAGTGCCATGAACTAAATGAATTCATTATAAGACTACAATTCTAATTTCCGCATTCTGTCGAAGAATTGCAAGTTGTAAAAGTTGCTAGAAATGGCCATAAATATAAATATTTTTTTCATAATAATTCCAAGTGGAAAATCTAATAGTTGAATGGTTCAACCATTTATTGATCAAGTTGATGATTCAGAAATCATATGTTTTGTTTGGAACTTGAAGTTCATAATCGAGTCACTTCTCAAATGTTTAATGTCAGAAGAACAATTAATTGTTGTTGTGCTTCGCACAGTTCTTCGATGCTATGCTCAATGGTCAAATACTTTTCAGATGTTGTTAATATGTGTTAATAATTTGTGTTGCTACGATGATAATAATAGTTTCAACGATATATTTTGGAAAACTGGAAAACAAATGAAAGTCTAAGAAATTCTATAAACATTTATTCTACGAGTGTTAATATCATGTAAATAGTCAAACAGTGATCTACGTTATTTCCAGTATGGACAATTCATTTTGCACTGGAGTTAAAATGTTAATAATTTTGGAACACAGTCCACAGGACTAACAATCGGACTTGTGTTTTCAAAAAGATTGTCAAATGTGTTTGGAAGATTTCTGTATATTGTGTGTAAATAAGAGTGTGGATCGCCACACGTGGATGATGCTGCTTTGAGCATTATTCTTGCAGTCAGATTTTAACTTTAAATAAACTGAGATAATTTTACCAGATGTGTTTCACCCAATTAAATCTCCTTCTATCCTTATTGTTGCATTGAGCCAAAAATCAGCAAAGCATTTTTATAAATTTGATGTCGTTTTTGCGATTTGCTTTAACCCATCTGGCGCTCCGGGATAGTTTGATTCTCGTGCTGACTGATTATTGGTAAAATGCATATGTGGTCGTGCGGACTCCGGTCTAAACGGGCACATAAAATAAGATAGAGAGAGAAATGGCTTCGAACGTGGGTCCCGATTTAGACATGGTCAATCGCATGCCGATTTGAAATTGTGATAACTTTTATAGAAATATTTTGGGAGTTGAGAGATGTCTGGTTTGGATGAATAAATTAGTAGGAAACCCAATTAGTGGGAAAATTAAAAATTTAACTGGTTAATAATTAGAATGGGTTTGATTATTTTTGATAATGGCTTAACCATTAGGGCGTCAAGTAAATTCAGTAGTAAACGTTCGATGACTGGAGATACACATTATTAGAATCCAGGTGGAGGATATTTGAGAACTAGCATATTTTTCTTGTGATATTATGGTAAATGTAATTCGTAAAAGTAAAGAATTTTGTTTTTCCATCACGTCGATATTAGGACAAATCTCATTTTATTATAGTGTTCCAATTAGCTATTCATATTTCTTGTTCTAGTTATAAGCTTGTGTTTGCCACTGTTGTATACCCCTAAGTTTTGAATAATTGAAATTATGGAAGAAATGATGAGAATGATGAGGAGTTTGGAGGAGAGTTCAAAACAGGCTGGACTTCGTGTAGCAGCCATTATGAAAGAGAATACTGAGGCTTTAGAAAAAAAACTTAAAGAAAATTCTGATAATTTGAAAGAAAGTTTAGATGATAAACTTAAAGAAAATTCTAATTCTTTAGAAAATAAACTTAAAGAAAATTCTGATTCTTTAGAGAATAAACTTAGAGAAAATTTGAATGATAAACTTAAAGAAAATTCTGATTCTTTAGAAAATAAACTTAAAGAAAGTTCTGATAAACTCAAAGAAAATTCCGATTTGTTAGAAAGCAGGTTAAAAGATAACTTGAAAGAAAATTTAAACAGTAAATTTAATTCAATGGAAAGTAAATTTAAAGAGAATTCTGAAATTTTGAAAATGACACTTGAAAGTAAAATGAATAAATTATGCGATAAAACACATGAGCTCGAAACTTCATTAGCTACTAACGCTAGTTTAATGGACGATAAATTTCGCGATGCCGATCTTCGATCCCAAAGCTTAGCTGATAGGATAGAACATGGTCTTAGGAAAGTTGGTGAAGACATGGTCAACCTGGAAGTCAGAGTGAAGAAGGAGAGTAACGAGATGGGAATTCTAGTTGTTCAGCGTTTAACGGAACAATTCAAGGAACTTGTCATGGGAGAAATAAGAGAAGGAGTGATTCATGAATTGCAAACTGAGATTAAAACCACAGTTGTCAATGAAATTAAAGACACACTCAAGCTGGAGAATCAAGAGGGAATCAAGGAGATTAGGGAATCTTTGTCATCCCACATTGAAGTAATTGCCAAGGATATTCAAGCAACTCAGAAGGACATATCAGATATGACAGGGTCATTGAAAAGTCATGAGGCTGTTATGAACCAGATATCCATTGATGTTAAAGACAATTTTAAGGAGACTGAAGCAATCAAGAAGATGGCAGAAGAAAACCAGAAGGAACTTGAGGCTATGAAAACTCAAATAAAGGATGAGAAACAGTCTGATCATCTTTTGAAAATGCCGAATGTAAGGGGAAAGGAACAGATACAGATAAATCTAGGAGGAGCTAGAGAGACTGATAGACAGGATGAGGTCAGGACAGTATTTCAATCCAACCCCATAACTGTATTTAAGAATATAGAAGACAAGCCTTCTAAATTTTCAGGGCGAGATTCTGTAACACCCGTGGAATTTCTGAGAGAAGCAGGTGATTACCTGAAAGATTCTAAGATCCCTAAAGAAAGACAGATCAGGGTAATAGGGAAGTTCTTGGAAGGTCCCGCACTTTTGTGGTTTAGAGCATTTAGATCCACTCTAAATACTTTTGAGGAGTTTTCTCGTGGGTTATTGAAGAAGTTTTGGTCCCCTGAAACCCAACAGCAAGTTAGAGCAGAGTTGTATTCGAAGAGATTCTCGACGTCACAACCTACTCGATACTCTACATACTTTTCTGGACAGCTGTCTAAACTCCAACATTTAGATCCGCCAATGCCAGATAACGAGTTGATTACTGCTTTGATACGACAATTTCCAGCAGACGTCCAGAGGACTTTGATCGCTGCTGACATCTACAATATGGAACAGTTTGATGAAGTATTGCAGAAGCTGGATCATACAAACGCTCAATTCTTCCATCAGAAGGGAGTAAAGAGTAATAACGCTGTGTATGCCGTTATGGCTGACAGTTATTCTCAGACACCTCGAGAGATTCGAGAGGAGCGAGAAGAGAAATCGCCGAGGGAAGATTCCAATACGAGAGGATGGAACCAATACCGTAACAGATACAGTTACAAACCATATGCAAGACCGGATGGTGGTAATCGATACAACACTCGATGGAGAAGACCACGTGATACTCAAGGAAGGTACCAGGAAAGAAGATCCTATGGTAGAAACTACAATAACAGAGGGAATGTAGATACTCGTCAGTCCAATGAAGAGTTTAACAAGGAGACGAGGAAAAATTTGGAAGCAAGACACCAAGATACCTTACAATTTGTGGAGCAGAGGCCCAATGATCCAGGTCCATCGGGAACACAACAATCCCGGGGAATGGTAAAATTAAGGATTTTGAATATTGTGGAAGTAAACAATAATGGAAGCTATGAAGTAGCTAATACACGAACTGGTAACATCGTGGGAACTTACAATGCATCCAATTTGAAGATCTATTATTCAAGAACCAGATGATTTAATGTGTAGATAGGAAAAATAAAAATTTTTCAATTTTTATTTTTTGCTAGGTGTGGGCTGGATGTGCCCAAATCTAGGAATGGGTATTCCAAGTTTCAGACACCTAGATATCAAGGGAAAGGCTGTAGCAGCGTTTGAAAGTTCGGATATTTGAATATCGCGCTACATTGCTTCTCGAAGCCTTTCGAAGGAAATTACCGATAGTTGGATGGTGAATGACGTAGCGAGTAACAGCAGAGGTGGAGACTATTTATTGATTAAATAGTTAACTATGGAGCAGAGACTTGAGACTGGGATCAGATTACTGGCACGGCCAAATGAAAGAGAATGCAATTAGTATCAAGTAAATCGGACCAGGGATTCAAGAGATATGAGGATTTTTAGATATCAGGCGATGACGCGTGACCCTGACCGTTTTTGTATAAAAGCAAGCTGGAGCAGGCTTAGTTAGCTCAATTCATCACAAGCACTTGGCGAACAAGTTGCGTCTACGCTGAGCCAAGGCACATGGTTGCCGCCTCTACGAAGAAGTACTTTTCAAATCGTGATAGTCACGAGAAGTGCTGCGCAAACGAGTTGGAACTTAGTAAGTTTCTGGTGAGGAGAATCACTGAGGTGATTGTTTTTCTACAGACATTGGTGGAAATATTTATATTTCTTAAAGGACATATGCTAGACTTGGTCTAGAAAATAGTATATTGTCACAGTCCAATAGCAAATTTATACTTGGATGTTTAAATCCATTTAAAGTCAGTTTCATATTTTGTAACTATTTAACCACTTCAATCCGTCAGTACATTGAAGAATAGTCTATAACGGTGGCGTTCATTAGTCTACGCAAGGGAAACTGCAAGTTGTCTAGCGCATGGCAGATGGTGATATACAAACCATGCCCAGGGAACGATCTTCAGAACAGCCGTTATCTGCTTAGACTGTCAACGTTTTTCTTGTACTGATGAGATTACAGTGAGTTAGGTTACAACTGACACATTTAAGAAGAGATCGCTTAGATCTGACCCTTTTCAAACAAACTGTTATGGCTTTGTTAGAAGCCCATATTAAAATGGAACCACAGTCATTTAAAACGTCGAAAGATACTACCACTATGTCTGACTAGATGATTTGTGGGTCTACAATGGCGGCCGATACAAGGATTATACGTGCTTGTCCGATAGGGCATGTCTACGGATAAATCTGGTACAGACCAGGTTTACGACACTTCAAGAACATCAAGAAATGTAAGCCACATTTGAATTATTTTATGCCTAGCTAATTGGAACAAACTATTTTTTCTGCAGATGACCAACACATTTTTTTCGTCGTATTTAAAGCTTGTAAGGATTTACGCAAGACTTGTTAGATTTATTCTGAGCATTTTCAGCACTCAGAACAGTTTAGGATCGATGACCGAGCATTTTGAGCATTTATTTGAATTTTTCATATTTTTGGGAAATCACGGTAATCAGCCGATGTAACTGTAAAAGTTAAATTTATTTTTGTTGAGGAATGGATATTTTTTTTCCATATTCGAAGGTTCGAACATGTGGATTCTCACATAATGAGATGATAATTCAACATATTTGAAATAATAATAATAATAATAATAATAATCCACTAATAATAATAATAATAATTTTCATAATTTTTCCAAATAATTCTTGGATATTATATTTTATAATAATCATATGTATTGAGAAAGAGCCTATGAAGTAGTTGAAACATTTCTAGTTTGGAACAGGAGATTTTACGAAGGAGAGTGGTTAGCGCAAGCCCGCATTCAACCTACATTTCAGTTCTGGTTGAACAGTTGATATTTGCTATGAGCAAAATATATGTTTCAGATAACACGGAGAGGCATGAAACGGGAAGCAATTGATATTTGTATCAAATAGGATATTTTTGTATTTATATAAAATCATGACGTAAATACACTCGAAAGTGAAATGAAGCTTTTCATAAGTATGGTAAATTGACGGGTTGAACTGAATGGTAAAATAAAATAAACTTGTAAGTTTATTAATCTTCCAGTGTTGATAACAAGCAGAGGCTTGATTTATTGTATAAATTTTGGGAAGATAATTTATGTGTGTGGAATAGTTGAAATGCCATTCCCAGGTGCGCATGTTAAGTCGCAGGAATGAAGGTTTTTTCGAGCATCAATCAAATAGCAGGTTCGATGGCTCAGGTTTATAGTAGGAGTATTGGAGCCACACATTTCGTCGTATGAATAACCCGAAGGTTATTTCTTTGAAACCATCAGTTCTTATTTCAACCTTGTTTACGAATTCCATTTAGAATTTGATTTTGCTAGAACCCGGATTTGTCATGATAGTAGTTTATTCTTCTTCAGAGGAAGACCTTTGCCGTGGTTGATGTTGTTATAATATTGTGTCCTTACACAAATAGTAGAATGGGCCACTGCCAATTTAAAATAATTCTTTAACCACGAATAATTTGAAGGATATTTTCAATCCTAGTGCCATGAACTAAATGAATTCATTATAAGACTACAATTCTAATTTCCGCATTCTGTCGAAGAATTGCAAGTTGTAAAAGTTGCTAGAAATGGCCATAAATATAAATATTTTTTTCATAATAATTCCAAGTGGAAAATCTAATAGTTGAATGGTTCAACCATTTATTGATCAAGTTGATGATTCAGAAATCATATGTTTTGTTTGGAACTTGAAGTTCATAATCGAGTCACTTCTCAAATGTTTAATGTCAGAAGAACAATTAATTGTTGTTGTGCTTCGCACAGTTCTTCGATGCTATGCTCAATGGTCAAATACTTTTCAGATGTTGTTAATATGTGTTAATAATTTGTGTTGCTACGATGATAATAATAGTTTCAACGATATATTTTGGAAAACTGGAAAACAAATGAAAGTCTAAGAAATTCTATAAACATTTATTCTACGAGTGTTAATATCATGTAAATAGTCAAACAGTGATCTACGTTATTTCCAGTATGGACAATTCATTTTGCACTGGAGTTAAAATGTTAATAATTTTGGAACACAGTCCACAGGACTAACAATCGGACTTGTGTTTTCAAAAAGATTGTCAAATGTGTTTGGAAGATTTCTGTATATTGTGTGTAAATAAGAGTGTGGATCGCCACACGTGGATGATGCTGCTTTGAGCATTATTCTTGCAGTCAGATTTTAACTTTAAATAAACTGAGATAATTTTACCAGATGTGTTTCACCCAATTAAATCTCCTTCTATCCTTATTGTTGCATTGAGCCAAAAATCAGCAAAGCATTTTTATAAATTTGATGTCGTTTTTGCGATTTGCTTTAACCCATCTGGCGCTCCGGGATAGTTTGATTCTCGTGCTGACTGATTATTGGTAAAATGCATATGTGGTCGTGCGGACTCCGGTCTAAACGGGCACAGTATGTTCTCCCACTCTGTGACTTACACACTCCGGATTAAGCATAGGATACACTTCCAAAAAAAATCAAATCCTACTATCAAACATTTAATTATTCAAAATATGGCGCTACAAAATAAACATAAAACACGGACACTACACTTCACACTTGTCCAAAGATGAACAAGGAATTCAAATAATGATTCACAAAATAATACTTAATGGTTATCCAAAACCAAACAAAAACTTCATCTGAGATTCACTCCCATATAGCACAAATCCTAATTCCTTAAAAAAGAGCTCCAAATGGCTCAGTAAAGCTTACATGCATCGTGTTAACAATTAAACATACACCACTTAGTTTTTACATGAGTATATCTAGCTTTAATTACAATATTATAGTATGGCTACTTATTAATTATTTTGGGCTCCAAAATGTTCATTTGTTACCATCTCAAAAATCAATACTAAACCTACCTGCACCACAGTGGTACAAGTCTATATGCCTACCAGTCAAGCTGATGATGAGGATGTTGAAAAGGTCTACGAAGAAATAGACGAAATTCTGAGGTATATCAAGGGTGATGAGAATGTTGTAGTAATGGGAGATTGGAATGCTGTGGTAGGAAAAGGGAGAGAAGGGAAGATAGTAGGAGGTTTCGGATTAGGTGAAAGGAATGATCGAGGAAGCAGGCTGGTAGAATTCTGCACCGAGCATGAGTTGGTCATAGCTAACACCTTATTCAATAACCACAATAGAAGAATATACACATGGATGAGACCAGGAGATACAGGGCGTTACCAAATCGACTTCATTATGGTCATGCAGAGGTTTCGAAACCAGATTTTGGATTGTAAAACATATCCTGGTGCTGACATAAACTCTGACCACAATCTGGTTGTAATGAAATGCAGATTAAAGTTGAAGAAACTGAAGAAAAGTCAAAAGCCAAAAAGGTGGGCTATAGACAGACTGAAAGAGAAGGATGTAAACGAAAGATTCAAGAAGAGTATAAAGGAAGGACTAATGAAAAACCCTAAACAAACTTCAATTGCAGACGAATGGGCACTTTTGAAGAATGAAATAACAAAATCCGCAGAAGAAAACATTGGTAGGAAAGAAAGAATAGGTAGAAAACCGTGGATCACTCAGGATATACTAGAATTGATGGATGAAAGGCGGAAACACAAGAATGTAAGAGATGAAAAGGGGAAAGCAGAATACAGACGTCTGAGAAATGAGGTTAACAAGAAGTGCAAGGAAGCAAAAGAAGAATGGTTGAAAGAGAAATGTGCAGGTATAGAAAATTGTCTGAAATTAGGAAAAGTAGACACAGCTTATCGAAGGATTAAGAATACTTTTGGGGAAAAGAAGACTAAGTGCTGTAATATTAAGGACAAAAATGGAAAGCCTCTAACAGATAGGGAAGAAAAGGTTGAGAGATGGAAAGCTTACATAGAGAGTTTGTATAAGGGAAAGGAGATTGAGAATCATGTAATGGAAAGGGAGGAGGAAATTGATGAGGATGCGAAAGGAGATTTAATATTGAGATCAGAATTTGATAGAGCTTTGGAAGACTTAAGCAGGAACAAAGCACCAGGCATAGATGATATACCGATTGAGTTGCTACGCTGCATAGGAGATGAAGGTCTGATCAGGTTATTTCACTTGGTGTGTAGGATTTATGAGACAGGTGAGGTACCCCCTGATTTCAAGAAGAATGTAATCATCCCTATACCAAAGAAAGTGGGAGCTGACAGATGTGAAGATTACCGTACAATCAGCTTGATTACTCATGCTTCAAAGATCCTGTCTAGAATAATTTACAAGAGGATTGAAAGCCAGATAGAAACGGAGTTGGGTGAAGACCAATTTGGTTTCAGGAGAAATGTAGGAACAAGGGAAGCTGTACTAAGTCTTAGGCTGATTTTGGAAGGTAGAATAAGGAAAGATAAGAGAACGTTCATGGCTTTTGTAGACTTAGAAAAGGCTTTTGATAACGTTGATTGGACTAAATTGTTTGACATTTTGAAATCGATTGGAATAAAGTACAGGGATAGGAGGGTGATATACAATCTATACAGAAACCAGACAGCAGTCATTCGAGTTGAAGGACATGAGAGAGAAGCTGGTATTCAGAAAGGTGTAAGGCAAGGCTGCAACTTATCACCCATACTTTTCAATCTTTACATTGAACAAGCAATGAAGGAAATTAGAGAAAAATGTAAAGTGGGAGTGAAGATTCAAGGAGAAATAATTTCAACTCTGAGATTTGCTGATGACATCGTCATCTTGGCCGACAAGCCTGAGGATTTGAATGAGTTTTTGAATGGTATGGACTCAGTCTTACGGAAAGAATTCATGATGAAAATTAATAAATGTAAAACAAAAATACTGGAATGCAGCCGAAATAAATCAGAAACCTCTATGGAGATCAAATTGGCAGGTGAAAAGCTGAAGGAAGTAGGAGACTTCTGTTACTTAGGAAGCAGAATAACCAGTGATGGACGAAGCAAAGAGGATATAAAAAGTAGGTTGGCTCAGGCAAAGAAAGCATTTCTACAAAAAAGGAATCTGCTGACATCGAATATAGATTTAGGTATTAGGAAGTCATTTTTGAAAGCCTTTGTCTGGAGTGTGGCGCTCTATGGAAGTGAAACTTGGACTATTGGTGCAGCAGAAAAGAGGAGAATTGAAGCATTTGAAATGTGGTGTTACAGGAGAATGATGAAGATCAGATGGGTAGATAGGGTTACAAACGAAGAAGTATTAAGACGAGTGGGAGAGGAGAGATGTTTCTGGCGACTGCTAATGAAGAGAAGAGATAGGTTGGTAGGACACATACTAAGACATCCAGGAATAGCAAGCTTAGTTATGGAAGGAAGGGTCGAGGACAAGAACTGTAGGGGTAGACCAAGGTTAGAATATGTTAAACAGATTGCCTTGGATGTAGGGTGTGGTAGCTATGTAGAGATGAAACGTTTAGCTCAGGACAGGGAGGCATGGAGAGCTGCATCAAACCAGTCAAAAGGCTGAAGACTCAAACAACATACCATCTCTTTTCTCAAGCTATCAACTCTCTACCGTGAATGGAAAAACTTGCGCATCCCCGAGTTATAGAAAACTACTGACCAAGTCAACTTAAGATTACTCCCAAAATCTCAACATTTTCATCATAACTCGTGAATCAACTGAATCATTTAATAATAAAATTAGGGATTTTATTATATTGTCTTCAAAGACAATTATATCTTAAAGAAGCAACGATCTGAACTCTGCAAGCGATAATAATGAACGTAAAAGGACCTCAGTTCAATTACTGGGTCGTTAAAACAATCTTAAACACATCCGTGTAACGTGAACCAGACAGCTCGTTCTTGACCTTTCTCTATAAGAGAGTCGGTAAGGGTCTGTCTCAATACTTGGCTGATTTATGGCTTTGGAAGGAGGGGGACCCAACGTCTCGCTTCCTCGAGAGACGGGCTATACAGTGTTTACTACCAGCTGCTTTAATGCATTTCTTTTGAAAGACAAGGCTTATAGTACAAATTAACAACAAGGCATTATTAGGTTCTACAAACCTATTCCTTTATCTTCGGTAATGTATAATTATGAAGTGTCTTCATTAGTGGATAAGAGAATCCATAAAACAACAAATATATAAGGGGCTTCGACGTGGGAGACTCTGAGTTCAATCCCTTAAAACTGCCTCGGGAACCGTATCCCAACTTTGAGTACTTACAACAATTAGAAACTTAGGGAAGGCATAGTACGCAACCAGCGCTCATAATTCAACATAAATTGCACCCTTTTCCAGTATTGCATAGTACCACAATTCAACATAACTCATTACCGCTACTAACTGTCCCTCACAGTTATAATTACTGAGCATTTCAACGCGTTCCTAGCGTGACAAATTATTTCAATTGCGCGACATGGCGCTCATTACATAAAATAGCCAAATTGCCTTTCAAAGAATGAAAAAAGAAAGAAAGAATGAAAGAAAGAAATTCAAATCAAAATTTGATCTTCGTCTCGAAAATAATATATTCAGCCTTAGCCTCCATCAACAATAATTATTTATAACATTTATAACATTAAGAACATTATTGGTTCCACAACATATTAACAATTCATTTAAAGAGCTCTTGCAGCTACCACTTATTCAACATAAAATTCATCACATAATTAATTAATTTAATTATTATTATTATTATTATCGCGCTTGCTTTACCATAATTATATTATTTACCATATTACTGATATTCCACTAAATATTTTCCACAAGGGATTCATTAATACTTCAAATTACGTATATTTCAATCAAATTAATCGTTCAGATCGCGCAACCTATATTTCACATGTTTTCAAATATCCCTCTGAGGATTTTACGCAAATCCTCCAAAAACACATAATACTGAAATTAGTACTCACATGATTTTCCGGTCAGAGACCGAGTTCTCCATCGATGTAACATTTCACCCACTTACTGCTTCTTAAGCCATATATTGGTGCAGCAGAAAAGAGGAGAATTGAAGCATTTGAAATGTGGTGTTACAGGAGAATGATGAAGATCAGATGGGTAGATAGGGTTACAAACAAAGAGGTATTAAGACGAGTGGGAGAGGAGAGATGTTTCTGGCGACTGTTAATGAAGAGAAGAGATAGGTTGGTAGGACACATACTAAGACACCCAGGAATAGCAAGCTTAGTTATGGAAGGAATGGTCGAGGACAAAAACTGTAGGGGTAGACCAAGGTTAGAATATGTTAAACAGATTGCCTCGGATGTAGGGTGTCGGAGCTATGTAGAGATGAAACGATTAACTCAGGACAGGGAGGCGTGGAGAGCTGCATCAAACCAGTCAAAAGACTGAAGACTCAAACAACAAGCCATATTCATGATCATATTTACACTTGGTAACACTCTTTTAACATCACATAAAACATATACACTGATCACATTTAATCTAAAGAATACCATTTTGGGATTCATTTTCACTTAAAAACAAATACAATTTCACTAAAAAAAATACACTCAAAATATTCACCAAACTTGAATTACATGAAATTTTATCACTTTGGCATTAATTATTTGCCTTAACACACGTGATTTCCTTATTCTTTCCCGTTTCCAAGGGGTTGCACTTTATTTACGTCGGCTTCCTAATCCGATGGGATGATTGAAAGTCTCAATCGAACTACCCTCACTGGAACGGTTGATTCTCTTATTCCGGGTTTGACTATCGGCTTAATGATTTTAATTCACGATATCGTATCATGCTTGACGCTAAATTGTTCGTTTAATATAAGTCTATCACTGACGTTTTACTTCTAGAATCGCTCGAACTAGTGTAACGGCGACCTAGTAATTTCCTTCTCTGGTAATCCAAACGTGGGTTTTACTTTCTGATGCTGCGGTTCTTTAACTATTGGACTAATTCCAATGTCTGACTGTTCATTTGTCTACACATAGACAAAGCCTGGAATATCGATTCCTAAATTCTATCGCACTCTGCTCTAGTCTCCTCAGTTCAGGAACACTAGGCGTTACTATCACGTTTTATTCTGATCTGGTTATTTAACGTAGAGATAGAATTGTATAGTTCACTGTTCTTGGGTACTTTGAAATCCTATGATGCTGCGGTTCTTTAACTGAAACTATTTAGATTCGAGTACCTATCGCCGGTAATTGCTTAAGTCCACAGTCTAAAACTTTGACTGTACTTGTGAAATTTATAAAGTCCGAAGCTTGATGCTATGTTTCCTATAACAAGGATTCAGATGCTTCTTCTCACGGCGATACTATTAACGATACTTAAACGGCGACTCCCATACGGGGTGCTCGTCTGCGATACAGAGTAACACGACCTATCTCTGTCTGGGGATTACTGCATACTCTTCCTGGCGCGTCCAGGGTTTATATTCAAATCTGCCACAAAAAGATCAGATTTGTTTCTTCTCCAACACTAACTTCTAAAATAATTGTCGTATAATTTTGAAAAATATATCTCCTAAAAGCTCTCGTTTTAAATGTAAAAAGGGTTCCTCTAATCACGAAAATCGATCACACAATTCCAAGATATTAAATAAATGGGCTCCTCAGATGCGTGGGTATTGTGGTTTTATTTTCCCTGCTAGCTTTGGGCTCGGGGAATAACTATCGACGTCATGCCGCGTGTGCAGTTCTTTCCTGTGCAATTATTATAAACTTTTTCCACACACAAAATCTCTTTCCCAGGATGATCAACAGTGACGGATTCATTTTATTAATTAAATGCTTGCAAATGGCTTAATTTTAATTATTTCTCTTCTTGCGTCATGGCGACGTTGGTGTTTTATCGCTGAGTAAGGTCTTTTTCCGAAACTTCTTCTCTGTCACTCACAGCGGAAAAATACCAGCTCTATTAATAATCATGCGCTATCCTCTTATCGCCGCGTCAGCCGTGATCTCATGCTCGCGTGACTAGTGGTCACTCGCGCTTGCGTCACCTTGTAACAGCCCAACTTCTTATTAACCCTTTAAAATTCTTTAAAAATCCCTTCTAAAGACTGCATTATTTCTTCTCTTTTTTTACATATAATGGTATGGATTCGACACTTGAACCAATCCACATGGGTTCAGTATTGGCACGTGACGTGCACGCGTGCCCTCAAGCGACTGGCTGTGACCTTCCACGCTCTGGTCGGAACCACACCTCGTTACACACGTCACGATTAGCCGATGTCGTCACCAGTTAGCGCATTCCAGTCTCCGGCTCGTTACTTTTTGAACGCACCTTATACATAGACTAAAAGGAAACGACTTTCTCCTCAAATGTCTAAATGTGTTGCTTTAATGTATGTCTACCCCTTATTATTTCCGTTCTCCAACGGGGTCGGGGATGAGATGCGATGTAAGGTGGTGGGTGGTTTCTACGGCTGGATGAAATGTGTTGCTTTAATACCTTATATAATTAAAAATATTACTTTAATGCCAGTAAATGCGGATAACAGTCATGCGGATGTGGGGCGGATGCGGATAACAGTTTCTTTATCCACGCAGGGCTCTACCTATAGCCTATTATTATTATTCTTTAATCGTATTAGAATAACCCTGCATTACTGTACAGTAGAACCTGCCTTCAATGAATCCTTTAGTAAACGGAATCTTGTCTTAAACGGAAATAGTTCACGGTCCCGTGAACTTAAGGGTGGAAAACGTGATAAATTCCCTGTGTTAGGTGAACAGCGGGAAACCAAATATGCATTTTAATGGAGAATTTTGGCGGCTTCCGTTGAGTAGTTGGTAGCATGCTGAGCTTCTATGCCCAAGATCTCGGGTTCAAACCCGGACGAAGTCGTCGGATATTTCAAGAGCGTTAAAAATACCTTAGTATGCCTTCCTTCGGAGGGGAAGCAAAGCCGGCGGGCCCATGTCATAGATTTATGGCATGTAAAAGAACTTTCAACTGTGTGAAGCTAAATTTGTAGATTAGATTTGATTAACGCTTTATTACGTTCCAACGTTCGCCACCAGGTGCCGGTTGCGGTGGCATCTAGAAGGCCAAGTACACAGCTAGGTGTCGTTGATGGTAGCGTTAGGTAGCAACAGTAGGAATGCCTTAACCATTGATCGTATGCAGTCCTTACCTGAACTACAGATAACACCCAATAATACAGCCATCACAATTAACACCGATTATCACTCAGATTCTACACACACCCAAAGTACATGGGGCTACATGACCGCGTTGTCGCAGCCGCTAAACTAAGGAACCAACCAACGGAAAATTTCAATGTTCCAGAAATTTAAATTACGAGTTTCGGAGCGAGTTTACGAGCTAGCGAGCGAGCCTATCACCCCAGCTTCAGCCAGCACCAAACTGTTGAGCCGTGTCGAGTTAAGACTTCAGAGAAGAGGAGGATATGTGTTTGGAGTTTCTCTTTTCACCACGGCTTTTCTGAATTCCGTGTAGGACCTGCCTTTTAAGCTTACGCTGGGTAATCCGTTAAAGATACCGGGCGAAGCCGGGGTGAGTTGCTAGGAATCTTATGTAGGTTGATTTATGGTATTTATGTTCGACGATGTCGAAATGTAAACATTAGGTGTCAGAAAACTGTATCATAATGTGGCTCATTATAACACTATTTTTCATTATGAAACAGTTTCCCCCACCAATCAGAGCTCAAGAAACAGTTGTGTGACCAATCAGGTAAGGATACCTTCGCGCATGTGCTCAAAATCCGCTGTAAACAATGGTTGCTTTCACGGTAGCAAACAGTTGATGAACTGTTGAAGAAAGTATGCTGTGAACGCGGTGTGATGGAGCGCTCCCTAAACATGTTCCATGGAGCAGACGCCATTTTATGGAGCGTAGACAAACTTCGCTCCATCCACGGAGCATGTTTAAAACCAACATGGCGTATAGCATGAAGTAGACTTGAAAACAAATGTAAACATTGTGGAAATCGCTCAAAATAGCTCCTAAACTGATGAATACTGAAATAATAATGAAGAACACAACATCACGGTCCCTCTATAGCCTATAAAATGACCTGCATTGTGTTAAATTCGTGATATATTTTTATTCCGATTTACGGACCGCAGTTGCGACAATTTTTTACCTATGTGTGAAACAACATAACCTGATATATCGGATGTTACATCCTTTCTTTTGTTCCAAGTATTAAAAATTATATGAATTCAGGTGTGTGGTTTCCTTTTTAGTGGCAATGTGCATTTTTAAAGTTTTTAAATCAATGTTTCAGCGTTTTTTCATCACTTGTCTGGGGTAATTTGGTCTGGAAATACGATTTTAACCTCTGCTTTTGGCTAAATACTGTACCTCGACGAATATATTGTTGTGTAGGCAGTATAGAGAGAATCAAACTTCTAGGCTACCGATACTGTATAAAAAATACCTTTCATTTGGAGCAAGCTTAGGCTACCGGTACTGTATAAAAATACCTGCATTGTACTGGGCCTACCCCAAATTCTGAATTATTTCAATACCGTAGGATGCCGGTACTTGTTGAGTTAAGGATTAGTATGCAATAGGATATAAGAATTACCATAGGTCTGTCTGTGCCTACATTATTAGGTGATTCTTCCAATAGAAAACTGAGTGTTTGGCTGATCAGAATGTAATGATTGGGAAATACTAGTAGCCTATCAGTATTTTTCTTTTCATGGTATTATCAGACTTATCTTAACAGTTCTCTTGCTTATTGGATGCTGTTTAGGTCTAGATTAGCCTACACATCCACATTCCTTTCAAGAATGCTGAAAAACCTATTCACTAGGCCAATATTTTTTCTTGAAACAATCGTAAATGTTTCACTTAATTGTACGGTATTTTAAATTCACACAGCTCATTATCAGACCGCAAGACCCCCCCCCCCCCCCACGGCTTTCAGCTTGGACTGAGTGAAGTTAATTTGGTCTTGTATAGGCCCTAGCCTATAAATATGTTTCTATATTTGAAAGAAACCAGCTTCCCTTGGTAAGCATTTCAAGTACCGGTAACCATTACTTTTCTTTTCATGGCATTAGCAGTCTTATCTTAAGAGTTATCTTGCTTCTCGGTTGCTGTTCAGGTCTAGATTAAACATCCACATTCCTTTCAATGTAATGAATATTACCTACAGTACTGGTACCATTGGCTATAATTGGGCACGCTGAATAGCCAATGTTCACTGCAGTAGGCTACCAGTGCCGTACATCAAGAAGCTGGGAATGATTATGCACTGAAACTCAAGATATAATATATATATACTGTATATAAATTTCTTTTCTTACACAAGGAGAGAAAATTAAGCACTCTTCAACATACGGTAGCACTTACCCAGTTTGTCCTTATTTCCTTCACTTACGGTATCTCAACATGCCTGAGTATTAACATTTTGTGACAATTATTGTATGCACATACTGTATTTTGTCCATGCTTCAACTAATCCAACACCAAAATTTCCATCCTTGACTTCCTTTTGTCAAACGAGCGATGATTTTCTCTCAGGGGACAGGTTAGGTCTCTGTACTCAAATAGGAACTGACTATTAAGTAAAATGCATTATGAGAATGGATTTAGAAATTGTGACATAAGGCTAATTTATTTTACTCACTCTCTTGTGTGTATGCTACATATTGATCTATATTTTAACAGTAGCCTAGGCTACAGGATACATTTCAAAATGATGTGGTGTCAATAGTTGTGCATGTATTTTTAACTGAGGCTAGAATTGGGAAGGAGGCTTTAAGTTACGAGCTAAGTAAATTGTTAGTAAAATGATAACTTAAAGGGAGTGAGGAGTCATGAATATTGCCTACTAGTACTGTACAGTATAGGCTACAATTAGGCAAGCTCACTAGCCTAGGTTCACTGCAGTAGGCTACCAAGAAGCTGGTAATGGTTAGGCCCATGTACTGCAACTCAAGAAATATAATATATTTCTCTTCTTACACAAGCAGAGAAGATTGAGCACTGTTCAACACAGCACTTACCCAGTTTGTACAATATTTTCTTACCTTATCGCAGCTTGCCTGAGTTTTAACACCTAGCATTACAGTGATGCTTCACTTTATAATCTGCATATTCTATCACACAGCAGTATTTGCTGCTGACCACAGAAGACCTGATGTTCCTGTACAGTGACTGAATGAACTATGTTTGTTACAAAACTACACCTACGGTATAGTTCTGTTGTACTGTAGTTTCATTTGTATTCAATCTGGTAATGAGCCTAGCTGGAAGATATTACTTCTTTTAACTTTTAGTTTGCTGATTCGTACCAACCATCTCTCTACCAGGCACATATTGAGCAACAAAGGGAATTGTTAGTAACCAAGTATCGATGTCTTCAAGAGAGTGATGAGTCATGAATGTTACCTTCGGTAATGGCATGTAATTGTGCGAGCCCACTAGCCAAGCCCCATTGAAGTAACAGTATCGTACATCAAGCAGCTGGTAATGATTATGTACTGAAATTCAAGATAAAATGTAGTCATTGCTGCTTTTCGGGTACAAAATTATAAATATATAGACACACTCCTGGAAAAAATTACATGTATTAGTTATCACACTTAAATGAGCAATGGGTAACTAATACATGTAACTGTTTCCAGGAGTGGGTTTACATATTTATAATTGTGTACCCCATGTTGACCAACTGAGAAGCAGCAAAGACAATCTGTATAGGCAACACTGAAAAAAAAAAAGAAAAAGAATGGCTTCAAATTATCACAGAAAAGATGTATTCTTTAGCACTGCTTCATTTATCTTTGTTCCTAGGAGTCATTCATCCTGGTACCTCCCTCATTTTTATATCTTTTTTTTTCAGTTTATATTTTTGCAGTGTAGTTTCCTCTACCTCATTCTGTACTGTCCAGACTTAGGTAGCAATAATTTTAAAATACCGTACCCTATTTTTTAATTCTTTCTAGGTTAGTGGACCATATGATGACATGATCTATTAAAAATAAATGGTGAAACCATCTATTAGACAACTGGTTTCAACCAAAAATCTGTAGCCTAACATTTTTCATTTCCATTAGATGAACAGTAGCATATAGGGAATATGGTATGGAAACCAGTTGTGTATTGATAGGAGGAGAATGGACTGCCAAGTAAGAGACAAAGTTAATCCATCAACAGTTCATGTTGTGCCTTTCTCTTTAAGTACTAATATTGGGGTGTAAATAAGTAAGGCATAACAAGGATAATACAGGCTCATACCATGATTTCCTTTGCTTTAAATGAGGGACCCAGAAATTTTATTTTTAGATGCTGTTTATAATTTTAAAGGGTGGAACCTTGAGGTCATCTGACCTTATTAGATAGGGGAAGGGTAATGATCCAGATAAATACCTCTTGTTGACAGGTAGGGACAATGTGGTTTATATTCTTGTAATGTTTCAAATTAAGTTTGCAATCTAACCTGATTTTTTTGTAAATGCAATTAATTTTTATAGTACAGTAACTAAAATCTGTATAGCACAGTTAAGCTGATGAATAAATCCAAAAGCTTCAAATCCTTGAGAAGAAAACTAGAGTGAAAATGTAAAGATATAAGAAGGAGATGAAGCAATGCTAACAAATAATGAAGTCATCATGTGTGGATGACTGGTAAGAGGTTTACTGCTAGACTTACAGATTCTTGACCCATCTCATAGGATATAACCCTACATTAATAAAATCAAAGCTATATTGATATTCTGGAATAAATATTCAGTCTATTGAGACATAGGCCTAACCTACCTTGTTCAATTTGAAGGGATTAAAATTACTTCAATTATCATAAGTCTTGGGATATACCACCTTAATATACCGTACCATACGTTAAACTGTTAAGTTTTCTTTACCGTAGCCGAACTAGCATAACACAATAAATGCCGTATCAGAAAGGCAAGAAATTTACGTACGTAGGCCTAATATTATCGGGAGCAATGTATGGTTTGATAGGCTACATGTTCACAGCCTTCGGTACATAGTTTCAGACCAATCTCGTTCCGAGTTGCAAAACTAAAGGTAAATTAGGTACTGATCTAAATCAGCATTCACTCTCACAAGATTATCTGATCGTTTCAACATCGCAGGCTCGAGGATAGTACATCGCCCTTGTCCACTTTCGAACAACGCGCGCTGCTACAGATCAGATGGAGCAAACCGTTCACAAGTACACGTAAAACCTGATCCCGCTCCCGATGCATCAGCTTTGGAGCAGTTGATCAACTGTTTGCTACCGTGAACGCAACCAATAGGTGTTCTGTGTTGGCAAGCAAAGTGAATGGTCTCTGCGTTCGGAGTGCCTTGACCCACGCATGCCCTGTGTTCAGTCAGCAAAGCCAGCGCGCCCTCTTCACTAACTGAATCCCACATATATTTATGAATATTTATGTTAAAAAATACAATAAAGTTATAATTATCGTCGAAGATAAACAGTCGTATGCAACTCGCCTATAATGGTAATTAAGACACTCGTATGGAATAAACATACTCGTGTCTTAATTATTGCCATTATAGGCTCGTTGCTTAATGTACTATTATGGTATTTATTTATCTCTTGCAGGATCCTAAAGATTTTAGAAACACAGTATGCCCTCATTTCTTGCTCCTGGTTCTTAAGGGCGGCCTGTAAAGTGTTTTTTTTATTTCATCCGCTTTGTTGCGCAATACAGTACATTGAACAAGGGGGAGGAGGGGCGGTTAAGTTTCATGTAATTTTTGTGAACTTATTTAATGGATGGCCCATAAGATCGCAGGAACGTACGCAGTTTGCCGTACCTACGAAAGTAATTAAGTTGTTGTTGTTGCTTCATTTGAGGGGTCATTTAGCCCCGTGTAGGCTACTTGGTTGAGTGTGAAATTTTGTTTGTTTGATAACCTGTATTGCAATCTGCATTGTCAAAGTTACGTTTGAACATTAATGCTAAGAAGACCAAGGTGTTAGTTGTGAGTAGTCATCCTTAGAGTATTTACACAAACATTAAGCTTACTGACAAGATAGTGGAACAAGTCACCAGTTTCTCTTATTTGGGAAGTCTAATCACCAATAACAACAGGTGTAGTAAAGATATTAGAAGGCGGATAGCGCTCGCGAAGCAGGCAGTCAATAATAAGAAACACCTTTTGATTAATGCAAATTTGGATATTGCAATTAAAACTAAATTTGTCATGTCCTTTGTGTGGAGTGTGCTTCTGTATGGATTATGGGTTAAATGGTTTGAAAAGAGGACTAACATTCACAAGCCTCATCTTGCGACATAACGCTTTTCTAACTAATCTCCTAGAAGGGAAGATCACAGGGAAGAAAGGCCGACGTCGACCGAGAAAATGTTTCCTGCAAAACATGACTCTAACTCTTCAATATGGTTCCTACTGTGAGATGAAACTAGGTGCTGAAGACAGAGAGCGATGGTTGCGGAGACATGGCATTGCCTTTAGAAGTTGATTGATTGATTGATTGATTGATTGATTGATAACCTGTGTTGTTATTATTGCTGTAGATCCCTATTAGTTAAATAGTGATAAAAATGTCCAGCATAACTCAACAAATTGCTAGCGTTTCGCCCCAGTGTATCAATTAGGCTCTTCAGTTGGCAAAGGTACACCTACCAAGACGCGTAGCTGGAACACGGACAATACTCATTTTGATTTTATTTCGAGAACATTTTGATTATATTCAATACCAAAGCAAGGTTTATTATTTTAGAGTGGAGTTTTTGACTCCCGTGGTGTACTGGCATGCTCGTGACGTGGTTACACATGTAACGAGGCGTCTTGCATGGCCTTCTCAGTGTGTGCCAGCTACGCGTCTTGGTTGGTGTACCTTTACCAACTGAAGAGCCCAATTGGCACGCAGAGGGGGAATTGCTACCAATGTGTTGAGTTATGCTGGACATTAATATCACTATTTAATTATAATGGCTCAACGGACAATACTCATTTTGATTTTCTCGAGAGCATTTTGACTAGACCCCTATTAGTGTGGGTATTTTTAATTGAGGTGGGGATTGAAAAGAAAGCGGCCGTGGCCTTAAGTTAGGAACCATCCCAGCATTCGCCTGAAGTAGAAGTGGGGAAAACTACTTCTAGGATGGCAGAGGTGGGTATCAAACCCACCTCTTCTCAGTTTTGTCTCACGAGGCTGAGTCTAGAAATTACTGGAGTTATTGTTGTTGCTGATCCATTAGGGGCTTTGCAACGTCGTGGTCATGTAACCCCGTACACTTGGATGCTTGTGTGTGTGGAATTTGTCTGATAACCTGTGTTATTGTGATGGCTAGATTGGTTGATGATTATGATAATTATTCTGAGGCAAGCGCCAATCAGGCGGGAAAGTGAAATACTCCTCTGGTCTCGGTTACCCTAATACCATCGGGGTCGGAAGAGGAAAAGAGATGACCAAGGGAGGCCGAAAGTAAAGGTGTCAGTGAGGAGCCCGGCACAAGTAAGTGGAAACAATGCCGAACTCAGCTGGGGTCCCGTGGTCACCAACCCACGTCCCACTAGTCGTGAGCCCCTGGCGGGGGGTTAGATTGGTGTGTGTATTTGTAATTCAGATGAGGATTGGGCAGGAGTCCGCCGCACCGTGGCCTTAAGTTAGGAACCATTCCAGCATTCGCCTGGAGCAGAAGTGGGGGAAACCATGGAAAACCACTTCCAGGATGGATGAGGTGGGAATCGAAATCACTTCTTTTCAGTTTTGTCTCACGAGGCTGAATGTACCGTAATTCGTTCCAGCTCTCAGACCAGAAATAAATTTTATGGCAGAGCCGGGAATGGGACCCAGACCTCCGCGGTGACAGCCAAGAATACTACTGTCGACCAAAGTATTATGTGCACTCGAGTTTGAAGGTTGTTTGTGAAGTAACCAATAGACCTACATAAAATCCAATAACATCATCATTTTCACCGTTCTATTGCACGTTAGCTCATGTAGGTTTGGAATTTTTAATTTATATTTTAATATTTTTTGTCGCAGTTGGAGCACAAAAAGTGCACGTTTTTAAGCGTGTTTCAACCATGCGTCACATTTAAGAATTATTATCTCAAAAACCCGTCATCAGATCGAATCCAAATTTTAACACAATATACATTGGAATGTTGTATAACTGGTTTATTAATTTCAAAATGTTGCGTGTCCAAGAAAAAAAGTTGTTATCATTTTTGTAAGGTAACTTTTTCTCGGCTCGGGGTGGTTGAAAAATGTAGTTCTTAGTTGCGATGTAATCCTTATACATCAAAATGTTATGCTGTATGACTGTGAAATACGTAAATTAACTCAATTATTTTATATCGGTTTGTATTTGTAGGCGGAAATAACACATCGTTCACCACCTACCCGCTCCCGGAAAAGCTGTACAGCGTTGCCGAAATAGAGCCCATCACGCATCATGGCGTGCCTCGCTCGGAAGTGATGGGCTCCATCACAGCAACGCTGTACAGCTTTCCCGGAGCGGGTAGGTGGTAAACGATGTCTTATTTCCGCCTACAAATACAAACCGATATAAAACAATTGAGTTAATTTACGTATTTCACAGTCATACAGCATAACTTTTTGATGTATAAGGATTACATCGCAACTAAGAACTACATTTTCCAACCACCCCGAGCCGAGAAAAGGTTACCTTCCAAAAATGATAACAACTTTTTTTCTTGGACACGCAACATTTTGAAATTAATAAACCAGGTATACAACGTTCCAATGTATATTGTGTTAAAATTTGGATTCGATCTGATGACGGGTCTTTGAGATAATAATTCTTAAATGTGACGCATGGTTGAAACACGCTTAAAACGTGCACTTTTTGTGTTCCAACTGCGACAACAAATATTAAAATATAAATTAAAAATTCCAAACCTACATGAGCTAACGTAAAATAGAACGACGAAAATGATGATGTTATTGGATGTTATGTAGGTCTATTGGTTACTTCACAAACAACCTTCAAACTCGAGTAAACATAATACTTTGGTCGACAGTAGTCACTGACGCGGTCTGGCTTACAATAAAGAGACGTGGGAATGCTATGCTTTGTTGAGCTTTCAGTCTTATTACACATCTGCGCCAGCGATTCTCCAGTGAGTCTTCACGTCAGCAAGGTCAGGAGAGGGCGACCCTGTTTTAATTCCAAGAACAATACTCACACGTTTCCAGTTAAGTCACCAGTGCCACACGACTATTAATAACTCTCTAGGATGAACTCTGTGAGGTCATGACAACTCTACATGCAGCGAGATGTGTGAGAGACAAGACGCAGTTAAGTTTCTTGTTGCTTTATTTAGGGACTTGAAATAAAATTATCATACAAAACAGAATCAACAATGTATATATGTGGATAGGCATGTTCAATAGTTATAAATGTTACCTTTTAGTTTACTATGTAATAATTTCAAAACCTGTTTTTTTATATTTGACATTAGGTCAAATTTAGATTTAGTTTTTATATTGTCTTTAAATTGAGCTTTTTACTACTATGCATTTTGATCTGTGTGAACTTCCTAGTTTTAAGAATTACATTTAGATATTAATACGTAATGTAGAAATATCAGGAAATGTATTTTATGTTCGACCGTGGCGAAATGTAAATATTATATGTCAGAAAACTGTACTATAATGAGGCTCATTATAGTACAAGTATTCATTATGATACAGTTTCTCACACCAATCAGAGCTCAAGAAACAGTTGTGTGACCAATTAGGTGAGGATAGCATCGCATCTGTGCTCACTTCCATGGCCCCCTATTTTAAATTTCACTGCGTGGCGAGTGTCAAAGTGAGGTATTCCAGGAGGCCATGGTCAAATACAAGGTATTCTCTGCGTCTCATGCGCTCTGTTCAGTACATAAAACTGGTGAAAACTCGACAGATATTTATGAATATTTACGTTCGAACATAAAAAAGTTATAATTATTATCGTCGAACATAAACAGTCGTATGCAACTCGCCTATAATGGTAATTAAGACACTTGTATGGAAATTATAAAACACGCTACGCTCATTTTTTAAACATACTCGTGTCTTAATTATTGCCATTATGGGCTCGTTGCAAGCCTCCGTGGCTTAGGCGGCAGCACGCTGGCCTCTCCCCGCTGGGTCCGTGGTTCAAATCCCGGTCACTCCATGTGAGATCTGTGCTGGACAAAACGGAGGCAGACAGGACGGAGGCAGACAGGTACTCCGGTTTTCCCTGTCAAAATTTCATTCCAGCAACACTCTCCACTATCATTTCATTTCATCTGTCATTCATTTAATCATTGCCCCAGAGGAGTACGTCAGGCCTCGGCAGCCGGCACAGTTCATATCCTCGCCGCTAGATGGTGGCTTCATTCATTCCATTCCTGACCCGGTCGGAGACTGGAAGTAGGCTCGTTGCATAGGCCTAATGTACTAATACTGTTATTGCACACTGCTATTGGGGCGCACACTGAGCCCTGTTGTGTATCATCAACAAATAAATAAATAAATAAATAAATAAATAAATAAAACATGGATACATATTTGGCCGGATGCCTTTCCTAACACCATCAAGGTACAGTTTTACTAATTAAATATGCTTATTGTTGTTGTTGTTGTTGTTGTTTCATTTGAGAGGTTTAAACATCGTAGTCATTTAGCAACGTAAAGGCCTACTTGGGTTAGTGTGCGTGTGTGTAGAATATAACTTGTGACATTGTGATGTGTGTAGTAGTGTGTGTGTATTTGTAATTTAAGTAATGATTTTGAAGGAGGCAGCCGTGGCCTTAATTAGGAGTCAACCCGGCATTTGCCTGATGTAGAAGTGGGGAAACCACGGAAAATTACTTCCAGAGTGGCTGAACACTTATTTTTCGGGTGTTTAAAGGTTTAGGCCTATCAGTAACTTGCAACCCGCCCCAGCTGTTTTTTTTTTTTTTTCAATGAACAACGACCAATATCCGTTTTACGTCTCGGCATGATGGGTTAAAATCACTGACTGGACTAATAATTATATTATCATGGAGATGCATGTGCAACGGATTCTCGTCAGACGTAAAAACATTTATAGTGGGCGATGTATTGAAGTTAAAGTTATGCTCTCCTGGACTTTTTTGTAGAACTTTTCATGCTGAACAATTCTTACACTCATAGTATATTGATATGTTTAACGGTTAGCCCAGCGTAAGCTTAAAAAGCGCACGGACGCCAGGTTTTTTTCGACTTTTTCACTGAAATCGTTACTGATTGGCTTCCTTTGATTATAAATAAATTATTTTCTACAGAAACCTTCCACGAGATATCCTTTACTGAATGGTGAAAACCGCATCAAAATCCATCCAGTGGTTCTCGAGATTACCCGTGACATCCAAGAATAGGGGACTTTGTTTTATTCTAAGTAGAGATAGTTGCCAGACTTTCTATTTTTTTGCCGCGCATTTTGATTTTGGAGGACAGCATCCGTTTGTTGGTGACATTGTGGGTTTAATGAAATAGGAAAAGATAGAAGTCCTTAAACGTAATATTTGAGTACACTGTACCGGTACCGTTATCGGTTATATTATAACCTTCTTCTTCAGATAGTAGGTCTATATGATACGAATTAAAAAGCAAGATTACATATAATTTTATAAAAGTATGAGTTCAAAAATATATTTCCAAAACGTTAACTACCGGTATCTAAAACGATTACAAATAGGCTACTCTAAAAAAAAGATACAGTCAGTCTGAGAGACTTGACTTTATATAATTTCAAATGACGCATGCTACAAATACTACACATGTTAGAAAGGCTCAGGAGGGCTTCTCGCTTCGCTCGAAGCTATTTGCACTCTGCTGCATGACGTCACGCAATCGCCGTCTCCGTATCGCATAACGCCAGACCCCAGGAGTAAACTCAGACTCAACAGACTCCATTGCCCTTTAACTTAGGCTTCCTGCGCGGGCTGCATGATGTCACGCACTCGTCGTCTCCGTTCTCATAACGCCAGATCCCAGGAGTAAACTCAGACTCAACAGACTCCATTACCCTTTAACCTAGGCTTCCCGCGCTGGGGCTGCATGACGTCACGCACTCGCCGTCTCCGTTCGCATAACGCCAGACCCGAGGAGTAAACTCAGACTCGGTGCATATGCACTGAACAACATGATGACGTCATACACGCCGTAACCGTAACGCTTAACGGTAGACCTAAGCATAACGATGAAGTCGACAAGATTTTTTTTTTGTCGTGTAGCCTCCTGAGAGGCCGAGTGCAGGTCTTTCTAGTCGACGCCCGTGGGCGACCTGCGCTTCGGGATGAGAGATGGAATGGATGAAGATGAATGAAACTGGACAAGGATGTGGAAGGGAGCGGCTGTGGCCTGTCAGAAGGTACTGTCCCAGCATTTGCCTGGTGTTGAAAATGGGAAACCACGGAAAACCATTTCAAGGACAGCCGACGGTGGGGCTCGAACCCACGCGTCTACCGAGTCAACAGAGAGCTTGGCCCCATGACCTAACGCAGCGCTTTAGCCAGCGTAGCCACCACTGTCGGTTAGTCGACAAAATCATTTGAAATGATAAAAACATTGTGTATGTGAACGTTGCGTCAAATGTTGTGAAAGATATCATGCGATGTATTGTACATATAGACTTGAACGTCCTTCTGTTGTAACGACTAGTTTATTAGTGCACATAAGGTCTCCTATGTATGTTTTATTTTGTCTGTATTATTCCTTTGGCTATTAGCTGCAATAACAAATATTTTATTTTATAACTCTAAGACCTACAAATATAAAATTCCAACATGCTGACCATACTTAATATTTAGACGGTTCTCAATATCTACGAATCTATTATACAGCAATCAAACTTAAATTTTGTACGTTGATAGATGCAATTAACATGATGTATAAGCTGGGTTTATCTCACGGACAGCACACTTGCTAGAATGTATTTTTGCCAGACAGACGTGAGAAGCAGATGCTTGCTGCATATGCAAGTGTCAGGTAGACAAGCAAAAACACGTCTGTTCCCAGCAATCACTGGCTAAGTGGATAAACTTAATTACACTCCTGACAAATGAATGCGCATGCTTTTTGGTTTGAGGCAGCAAATAAAACACACAAGAATCCAGCGGGGATTGAACCAGACACCGGGGCACAGATGTGATATGTACAACAGTACACAGCATCAAACGAGGATTTCAGCAGCACTCTTCTATAACATTTGATCTGGGTGTTGCTATAGGCCTAGTCTATCTTCCAAGACCCTGTTCCATAAAGCCTTACTTTGATATTGACTGAGTACACTCAGCCTCATAAGGCAAGAGCAGGGTTCAAATCCCCTCTCGGCCACCCTGAACGTGGTTTCCCGTGAGTTTCCATTCCTACTCCAGGGAAATTCCTGGATGAATCATAACATCATAACTTAAGGTCACGGACGTCTGCATCCAAATCCTCACCTCAATTACAAATACAGAAATCACAATAACACCGGTTATTAGGCAAATTCTATGCACACCGAAGTAACTAACTCCGTGGCACTACAGCCCATGAAGGGCCTAGGCCAACCATGCGACCGCTGCCCAGCTATTTGGCCTGCAGATATTGGGGTGACACGTGGTCAGCGCATCGGATCCCCTCAGCCGTTAATCTTGGTTTTCGTGACCGGGGCACTGCCTCACTGTCAGACAGCTACTCAATTGTCCTCACGAGGCTGAATGCACCCCGTGCCAGCCCTCACGTCAGTTTCTAAAATCCCTGATGGAGCCGGGAATCGAACCCGGGGCCTCCGGGTGAGAGGCAGGTGCGCTACCCCAACACCACGGGGCCGGCCATACACACCGAAGAGCATGGGGCTAAAATAACCACGATGTCTACGTCTCTAAATGAAAGATCAACTACTCTGATATTATCAGCAAAACAGTAGGTCTAACAATACTAAACTAACAGACATTTATTATAGTGGGGCGTGGTGGCCCGGTTATTAGGCAAATTCTATACACACCGAAGTGCATGGGGCTAAAATGATCACGATGTCTACGCCTCTAAATGAAAGAACAACTAACTTACTCTGATATTATCAGCAAAACAGTAGGTCTGACAATACTAACTGACATTTATTATAGTGGGGCGTGGTAGCGCACTGGTCAAGCTGTTGGCCTCTCACCAAGATGAACCGGGCTCAATTCCCGGTCAATGCATGTGAGATTTTCGAAGTGAAATGCCATGGCCTGTGGTGCGGATTCTACGTAAAAAGGAGGTCCCGTGACTCATGATCGCATGATTAACGGTCACGTAAAACTAAAAGCTTCCTTCCTTCATTTATTATTGTGCACGGCTCAACAAAAGTTTGGAATATATGCAGCCAATACTGCAGTCTTTATACTGTATTTGCTTGGCTAGGACATTCTCGCTCACGCACTCCGTCAGTGACGGTTCAATTGCCGGCTGCCGCGCGTATTTTCGGTGATTAAAATCAGTAGCCTATCATGCATTTTTACTCACCATGTTTACAGTAGATGCCGATTATGTTTGGCAGCGGATGGGAAACATTTTCAGCATCTACTGTAAGCATGGTGAGTAAAAATGCATGATACTGATTTTAAGCACCGTATTCTGCCGTAAATACGCGTTCGCGGCAGTCTGTTACCTTAACCCTTTAATTGGCAAGGGAGATTTGTAATCGTATTTTTTTGCCAAAGATATTCTTTTTGATGCTTTGTGCTCTCTGATATATAATAAATTGTTAAAAAAATATTTATTGGTTTGTAGACTCACAATCTAAGAAAAAATATTTACGTATCCGTTTGGATACAGTGCCAAACATTCCGAGAGTGACAGTGAATGTCGTTATGTATCCAAATGGATACTTTACCAAGAATTGCGAAAACGTATGAACTATTATTATGCATCCAAATGGATACTTTACCAAGAATTAAGCAAACATATGGACTATTAAATATCACTGATAGTGAGCATTAACTGTTATGGAAAAATATTGATATATTACACATATACTTTATATACAGTACATGATCTACATATGTTATGATTTCAGTGACCATCAATATGTGGACAAATGACATAAGACATCAAAATACAGTTTGGAAATGTTAGAACAATAGGCCTACAATGTGTTCCATGGAATCATTTTCTCTGATGAAAGTCGTAGAAACAGTTCTTGCTTTTGGTAATGCACAATCTTGCCCGACACTTAATGCATTCCATGCGTGTTTGTCCAGTCTTGCAGTATCGACAGCGCCATTTCTCGCAGGATTGTCCAAAGTGGTCGATACGATCATAACGACAATCTTCATCGACCTGATACCTAGGACGATTTATTCCCGGTACTTTTGGTGAATGGTTCGCGGAATACTGCCTTCCTTTAGCCATCAATTTCTGTGCAATATCCCATCGAAATTGTTTCAGTGAGACATTCTTGATGTTTGCATTCTTGCAGTCACATCTATACATAAGCCAAGCATTGCACACACACATATCTATTATTTGCGAGAATATAGCAAGGTACCATCTATGAGTGCGTAATGCAGTTCGATACAAGGCTATCAACATATCCGCAAGATCTACTCCACCCATGAATGCATTATATTTCAGGACTATGAAGGGGCAAGTTACATTGATCTTCGCATGGGGACCATTGGTCTGTTGCTGTGTGTTATTGACCTGTGCAGAGACTTTCTTCTTTGGCACTAATTTCTTCCTTTCATTGCGTTTGATTGTTCCCAAAGGTTCAACTTCACAGAAGGTACTTGCAAGACATACACTTTTGTTGTCTTGCCACTTGACAACGCACACCTTCATGTCGTAACTGCCTCTGCCCTGCTTTGCGAGCTTCTGGTCATCAGTCAGTGGACATCCCCTCAAACGATGCCTCTTATTGTGCCCTTCGCTAGAATACCATATTTCTCACGAAGTAGAACCAGGAGCTCAAGCGAGGTAAAAAAATTGTCAAAGAAGACAAAAGAGCAGGGTTTCTTCTGTATCGAGCTACATAAAGCTCTAACTACTTTCCCGCCAAGTCCAAGGAGTTCCTCAGCATCGCTGAACTTATGTTGACGAAATGTGTCCTCACCCCCATACAGTAAGAAGTCATAAATTATACCAGTAATTCCTGCTCGCACAAAAATCTTGAACCCCCATTTAGTAGGCTTGTTCTTGATGTATTGGCGTCTGCTCCCTGCTCGAGTTCCCTTGTAAGGAACCATCATTTCGTCAATGCTATACTGACCCTCTTCTTTCACAGCTAAAAAGTTCTTTCTCACAGTATCCACTATTGGGCGAATTTTGAAGTACCTGTCGTTATCTTGAGTTTGAAGAGTGTTATCAACAAAGTGCATAAACCTACGGATCAACTGATATTTCTTCAAGGGCATAACTGAAGCAATTTTTTCATAACGGCACGATTCAGACCAATAATCAGTGTATGCAGGCATCTTTATAATTCCCATTGCAATAGTTATTCCAATGAAATTTTGAATATCCTTCTTGGTATTCTGAATGGGATTATTTCTCTGACTAGCGCTATATAACATGCTTTGTTCTACCATCAGATCCCAAATATCGTCAGAGAAAAAGTCTGAAAAATACTGAAGGGGCTTGCGAATGTTAATATTTTTAGGTGAAGTTGTGTCCTTGAAACTACTGTCAATATCTGTTACTACGTAACGAAAAGGTTCCTTTTTCCATTGAAATTCAGAAGAGTGGGTTTTATTTCTTGTAACTTTCACTCTCCTAGCATTACCAGAGGGGAGTGCTGCTTTACGGGAGAGGGAAAGAACCACTTGTTTTCTAGGTTTACCATTAGATGCTGAAGGAATGTTAGAGTTGAAAACTGACGCAGTTGTTTGATCAACAGAATTTGATGTTATGCTTGAATGGCTAGTGGCAGATAAAGAAGGCGAAGAAAGATTACATGATGACTCTAAAGGTGACTCAACAAATGTAGGTGATTCTATGCTAGAGCTTGGTAGAACTGGTGATTGAAGGCAGGTTGGTGCGAGAAAAGTAGATTCGTCATTTTCTGTTACATCAGAAACAATATTCTGTTCATTTCCTAGTAGAGCATTTACATGATCAGAATTGAGACCCGCTAATGTGCTCACTTCTTCATGAAGTCCTACATGTACTTCGTTTTCGAAAACATCTAATCCTGGATCATTTAGTGTCACTAAATCATCTGGCAGAGCTGATACAATGTTCATTTCTTGAGCAAAGAGTTCATCATGAATATCAGAGAGATTAGTTTTCAAATCATCTCTTGGAATGGGATGTAGCTTACTAGACCTTGGCCTACTGAATGTTTCATCACAGCCTTTCAGCATCCGTAATTCCTCATCATCTGAACTGCTTGAACCTGAGTCATACGGTGGCACTAGAGCCATAATACGGCTAGTCCGATTGCTATGCACCGATACCACATTTCTTCTGGCTCTTAGGCCACACTTAAACCTCGGTGTGGTAGATTTGGCCTTCGGGAGGTTTGCCATCATTCTATCCAAACGTGTGGGAAATTTCTGAAGCAGAGAAAGACACACTGTATAAGTACCGTACACTATGTAATGAAAAATTATCAATCTATCAATCCTTTGTTATATCAGAATCTGTAAGAAGCAGGTAACTATCTCATTCAGGAAATAATATACAGTATCTACAAGTAAAATAGAGCAAGTATGTCTCATTAAGTTACAGTAATTATATAATGCTTGATAAGCTGGCAATGTGAACATATGGATACATAACTATCAAACAGAATATATCTGTTGACTTGGCAGTGTATCCAATTGGATACGTTTGAATTTATGTCCACATCACACATAGTAATTGACACAATTAACTTTAACAATTAACTTACCTTTACAACATTATTTTCCATGTTATCCAGAAAATAAACTCCAATTATCTTCAATAATGCTGTCAATACAGTGTTGGAAACAACAATAACACTCGGCTGTGTAGACTAGGCAACATCATAATGGAAACTGATCTGTATTGTTTTCCCGCTTTTTCCAATGAGTTTCAAATATGTTTCTAAGAGATTTGTAATGGTCATAGAATACTGCAAGATAGTCAAAGATATTACAATACCGGTTCCACAACACATAATAAATGAAATAATTTTGAGTATCCAAATGGATACGGTGTCAAGTTAAGGGTTAAAGACGTATTCAGTACTATTCATTAGTAAGTTTTGGCATTATTTCAGATTCCTGGATTTCTTTAGCCTTGCACAGCTCAAGTTCAGATCTGCAAATTTTAATTTTTATGTTGTAGCTTCGTAAAAAAAAATGTCCTCGTATATGTGCACTATGAGCTTAACAATATCGTGGGAACCAAAATGCTTATATATTGTATTCTGATACAAAACAAGGTGCATTCTTAAATAAATGGGCAGAACATTTCTTACTGAATTCAAACACCTCCGCTTTTGGCCTCGTGACATTTCACACTTACGAAATTTATAGTTTCCTATAATTTTATTCTCTACCTATTTGGCTACATGTTACCAAGGATAACATGTTAGCAGCACTTATTACATCTACTGAAACTCCAGGGGGCCAGGAGTACTGTACCCATTCGAGCCATAAGGGTACAGTACGCAGCTGTCAGTCAACTCATGGCTTAACCAACATTTTAGGAGAGGTTGCCTACCCCCACTCTCTTCTCAAACCGTCTGATTGCGTGGCTCAGGGGTAACGTTCTCGTTTGCTGAGCCCAAAATTACAGGTTCGAATCCTGGCGCAGTGCGCAAATGCGAGAGAGTCGTGTCAGTAGATTTACTGGCACTTTAAAGATCCTCTTCGAGGCAAAATTCCGGCACCCTGGCATCTCTAAAAGCCGGAGAAATTGAAAGGGAAGTAAACCCAATAACAATACTATTATTCGACTATCTCTTCCCAAACCCATTAGCGTAAGCTGACTGGACTCTCTGGGTTTAACCCAATTAGCACCGTTTGACTATACAGAGCTAATAATATTCGGTATTAGTTAAGGATTCCAAAATATTAGTGAAATAAATAAATAAATAAATAATAATAATAAATACTAACCCCTGGCACTACAGCCCATGAAGGGCCTAGGCCTACCAAGCAACCACTGTCCAGCCATTTGGCCTGCAGTTATTGGGGTGACACGTGGTCAGCTCATCGGGTCCCCTCAGTCGTTAATCTTGGTTTTCGTGACCGGGGTGCTGCCTCACTGTCAGACAGCTACTCAATTGTCCTCACGAGGCTGAGTGCACCCCGTTCCAGCCCTCACGTCAGTTTCTAAAATCCCTGACGGAGCCGGGAATCTAACCCGGGGCCTCCGGGTGAGAGGCAGGCGAGCTACCCCAACACCACGGGGCAAATAATTAAATAAATAAATAAAATCCCTGCTGTTTGATAATGATAGACTACCGGTAATAATAATAATAATAATAATATTCAAACAGACAAAACAACTCCTCATAATAGACCAGACATAACTTTAACTGATAAGAAGAACCATCAAACGTACTTGATTGACATATCTGTTCCGAATGACCATAATATCCACCATAAATACCGAGAGGAGATTGATAAATATAGGCTACTCCTCTAGCTATGGAGGTGGCTAGAATCTGTAGACAAAAAAATGTGGCGATTCTTCCTTTCCTCCTTTCTCCCACTGGCCTGACACCTAAATCCTTTTCAGTAAATCTGGTCACACTAAATCTTCCCATATACACCCACACTATTGCACAAAAGGCTGCAATTCTGAAAACCTGCAGCATCGTTAGAGGGGTTTTGAATACACATTAGAATTTTTCCTTGGACACTCTTGTGAAAAGGAGACGAGGAAGATAAGAAGAGAAAAGAAAATTAACTGTCAAACGTCTATGTTGTACCGTATAGTTCGGAAATGTATGCTATAGACTTAAGTGTTACTTTGCTCATTTTCTTGTACGTAATGTACCGATATGAGTCATGCTACCGACTGTAAGTTGAGTAAATAAAGAATATAATAATAATAATAATAATAATAATAATAATAATAATAATAATAATAATAATCATAGCTTTAGGAGGTCATTCTAAAATTGCAAATATAGAAAAGCAAGAAGGTAACATTCTTAGAAAAATATTCGGCCCCACACAAGAAAATGGAATTTGGATTAAAAGACGAAATTCAGATCTATACCGTCACACAGATAGTTTCAGCAACACTGTACGAAGAAGACGTTTAACATTTTGTGGACACCTCTTCAGGATGGACGATTATAGACTTACTAAAAGGTTATTCAATGTAATAAATTCTCAGAAGTCAAGGATAGCCTGGCTGGATGAATCAAGAGAGGACCTGCAAGAGTTGAACATCGGAGAAAATATTCTGAGAAACCGCAAAGTCTTCAGGATCGCAGTAACAAAGCACAACTTAAGGGTGAAAAACTAATGGCAGGACTGGAACCAAGTGGACAGACGAACGGAAGAAGCAGCACAGTGACTTCATGAAGAGATTTTGGGAAGATAGGAAGGCGAATATCATCAAGCCGAAAAACAAGTTCAAGCGCGCTCTATAATGGGCAAAACGCAAAAAGAATAATAATAATAATAATAGTAATAATAATAATAATAATAAATTAGCCTATATTTTAGTTTATAATAATATTTCAGCATGCTGAAAAGATCACTGACACCTTCGGTAAAAAGCGATGATGATGATGATAATTGTTGTTTTAAGGGGCCTAACATCTAGGTTATCGGCCCCTGTCGGAAAAAAGCGATTGAAGTTCTACGCCCTACGACCACATTATCAGAATGAACAATGGCAGACTCACCGAAAGAATTCTCAACAGCGGCTTCGGTGGCGTAGTCGGTAGCATGCTGAGCTTCTATGCCCAAGATAGCGGGTTCGAACCCGGCCGAAGCCGTCGGATTTTTTTTCAGAGCGTTAAAAATCCCTCAGTATGCCTTCCTTCGGAGTGGAAGTAAAGCCAGCGGTCCCATGTCATAGATTTATGGCATGTTAAAGAACCTTCCACTAATTGCACCTGTGTGAAGCTAAATTGGATAGGTTAAGAATGTAAGCAACGCTCTTAGGTTTCTACGTTCGTTGCCAAGAGCCGACTGCGGTGGCGTCTAGTAGCTAAGTTCTGAACTTGGCCTAGTAGTCGTTGACGGTGGCGCTTGGCGGCAAAAGTAGGAACTATTTGAAAAATTCCAAGTTGCAGTCTGTACTTAAATTAAAAAACAGATAACACACTCAAATACAGTCATCACAATTAACAACGGTTATCAGACAGATTCTACACACACCCAAAGTACACGGGGCTACATGACCGCGTTGTCGCAGCCCCTAAACTAAGGAACCAACCAACAAACCAACCAGAATTCTCAACCTTGCTCTTTCAACTAAAGTCAAGAGCAACTGGCTTGCTAGTCAAATAGAAAAAGACTTTCAAAAAAACTGGCATTACGGAGGAAATTTTACAAGATCTACTCCAGTTCAAAACTGTAGGACAACCATAATTTTGCTAAGAAAATGAGTACCGTTACCAGGACCAGTACCGTTATTCCATGGACTAGGGGCCGATAACCTAGATGCTAGGCGCCTTAAAAGAACAATTATCATCATCATCATCATTAAATCATGGACTGAAGAACGGAGGAAGCTATTCAGTGCCCAGGTGAAGAGATTTTGGGAGCGGAAAAAAATATTATCAGTAGGGTCCGGATGTTGATGCCGTAAAAAGTTTTAAAAATGCACCTAACATTTTCAAAAATGACTGTAATAAATGACCTAAAAATCAAAAAATGCACTATAAATGGAGAAAATGATCTTATAATAATAGACTAAACTCACCAATATTTCAAAAATTCGAAAAATGCACTATAAATTGGAGAAAAAGATCATATAATAATAAACTCACCAATATTTCAAAAATGACATCTGAAGCTCAAACTGAAAAGTCAATCAAAATAGATTTCTAGCACTTAACAAAAGGTTTATGTTCGTAGCTATTAGCTTCTTCTTAACCCTGAGAGACGTAACTCCCTCATTATAAAGGTGTGACATGACTAAATTGGAAAAAAAATGACATTAAAAGGCTGATTTCTCTAAAATATGACCCAAAAAAATCTACCAAACTTAAAAAAATGCTCTTAAAATGGAAAAATAGAAAAAAATGCAAAAAGATGCAAAATAAAAATGACATGTTTGAAGACGGGATGGCCCGTCCGGAGTTTCTATGTACTTCAGCATTGTTTTAGACAGCTCAGTATTAAGATGATATATCATCAACATCCGGGCCCTAATTAGCCTACTGTATAAGCTACATAAGTTCTATCTTGCTCGACAGATGGGCATAGAGATGAAAATAATAATAATAATATAATATCGTATGGCCTCGGGTGCCGGGTGCAAGCTTTGTTATTTGACACCCAGAAGGCAGCTTGCATGTCGAATTTTGTTGTTCCTGGAAGCACTGTGAAAGTCAAGGAGGTTAAATATCTAAGCTCCTTGACACTATAGCGCTTTCTAGTAGAGAAATCAGGAACTTTGTGTTGGCGGAAAATCCCGAAATTAATTTTGTCACTATGAACAAGGCCTACTGAATTCAAAGGGTTTCTTTAACATGCCAACTTCGTATGACATGCGTATCGTGATTTTGTCCACCTTTCAAAATCACTTACCACGGCCAGGAGCGAAAATGGCATTCGGCCAGTGCAGGTCTTTCAAGTTGACGCCCGTGGGCGTCCTGTACATTTTATTGAGTATGAAATGAATAATCACAAAAACCCAGCCACCAAGCCAGAGAGGGTTCAGCTATAGGCCTACGAAAGTTTAAATCCCAAGACTTGACCGGGAATCAAACCTCTGTCCACTTTAGCCTATTTCTACTTTTTAAATGTAGCCTATAGCCTATTTCTTATTAGTGTCCTTGACTACCACGCTATCCCCTCTATTTCTACTTTTTAAATATAGCCTATATTTCTTATTAGTGCCCTTGACTACCGCGCCATCCCCTCTATTTCTACTTTTTAAATAGACCTATAGCCTATATTTCTTATTAGTGTCCTTGACTACCACGCTATCCCCTTTATTTCTACTTTTTTAAATATAGCCTAAATTTCTTATTTGTGTCCTTGACTACCCCGCTATCCCCTCTATTTCTACTTTTTAAATATAGCCTATATTTCTTATTAGTGTCCTTGACTACCGCGCCATCCCCTCTATTTCTACTTTTTAAATAGACCTATAGCCTATATTTCTTATTAGTGTCCTTGACTACCACGCTATCCCCTTTATTTCTACTTTTTAAATAGACCTATAGCCTATATTTCTTATTAGTGTCCTTGACTACCGCGCCATCCCCTCTATTTCTACTTTTTAAATAGACCTATAGCCTATATTTCTTATTAGTGTCCTTGACTACCACGCTATCCCCTTTATTTCTACTTTTTTAAATATAGCCTAAATTTCTTATTTGTGTCCTTGACTACCCCGCTCTCCCCTTTATTTCTACTTTTGTAATGTAAGTTAGCCTATATTTCTTTTTACTGTGGCTGGCTGCGTGGCACAGCGGTAACGTCCTCGCATGCTGTGCTCAAGGTTGCAGGATCGAATCCCGGAGAAGTCAGCTGGCATTTGAGGGTGCGCATGTACGAGGGGGCCGTGTCAGTAGATTTACTGGCATGTTAAAATTCCCCTTTGGGGCAAAATTCCGGCATCCCGGCGTCTCTAAAAGGAGCAGTAGGTAAAAGGGACGTAAAGCCATTAACTTAACATTATTACATTATTACCGGGTGAGTTAGCCGTGGTCGTTACGGCATAACTGCTGGCAGTCGCTCACATCAGGGAGGCGAGGTGGTTCGAATCCCCCCGCCGGCAACCTTGAAGATGGTCTTCTGTGGTTTCCCATCTTCCTTCCGGGCAAATGCCGGGGTTGGTCCCTAACTATAGGCCACAGCCGCTACCTTCCAACTCCTCGACCTAACATTCCAACTTTCCTCCCCAACGGTACTTGTAGCTCACCCATTGGGTGTCCGTCTCGAAGCAGCTACAAAACTGGCGAGCCGAACATGTCCTCGGACACTCCCGGCACTAAAAGCCATACGCTAAAAAAAACATTATTTTTATTGTCCTTCACTACCATGCTATCCACTTTATTTTTACTTTTGAAATGTAGCATAATTATATTTCTTTTTATTGTTTTTTTTTTCTTTTACTTTCTTTGTTTTCAAGAAAACGTCCAGAGCCTAGCCGGGAATCGAGCCCGGCCTAGCATGCCACGTAATAGACCACTGAACCCGGCAGAATTGACTTGTATTTTAACTGTTACAGGCTTCTGTTCTGAAGACAGCTGAGGTAAATGCCCTCAAGCTTGCTGATTTATTATTATGGAAATTTGGCTTTGCAGATCCTGCATATCGTGTGCGCATGAATTTGACCTGTCTAGGGGACACTGGACCCGGGCAACAAACCAACGACCTTTGAGTTGGACGTGTCTCGCTGACAAGCAGCAGCATGACCACCGCTAAAACTAGTTGTAGAGGGGGATATGGAGGGGGACCCGTGTGGCAGCATCCGTTCCTGGCACGCGCCTCAGTCAGCTGACTCATCAGCCTGCATGCCTATAAGGTCGACATTCCCATACACACAAACTAAATAATGGGCTTTTTGTCTCTGGGCGGTTAGTGCCTTGTTGCACTCCTCATGCCATTAGGTCCCAGCACGCCGTGTTGACCGATTGAATTGTGAACCTTATGTGCAGAGGCACTTGCAGGCTTCTGCTACCGCGGCTGCTGTTTTGGGAAGGCCGTGCACGACGCGTTCCCACGCTACTTCACCGGGCCGGCACACGCACAGTCTGGGAGAGGGGAAGTGGAGGGGAAGAGGGGGTCAGAGCGCGTGGCGCCCTCAAGGCGGCGGGCACACGAACTGCTAACCGGGCAGCCTGCTCGCAAGGGGCAGGACCAGTCTCTCTCAGTCGTCCATAAGCTAAAGACGTTACTCAGGCTGCTATGGAAAACAACCAAAATATTAACAAGGCAAAACACCACTATTCCCCCTCTTCATAAAAACAGGCAAATAATTACGTGCACCAAAGACAAAGCCGAACTACTAGCCGAAACATTAGAGCATCATTTTCAGCCAAACAACAACCTGCGTGATGTCAATTATGATAATTACACCAATAATTCGGTTCAAAATTACCTGCATACTCCTAACACCACCGAATCACCTCTTATCTCCAACAATCTCATTGCCAACCTAATTTTAAAAAATGCCAGACAAGGCTCCAGGAGATGACGACATACATTCAGTAATGCTCAAAAACCTAACAGCCAAAGCATTCGCACATCTTGCACTCATACTAAATTCAATAATCAAATTAGAATATTTTCCACAACCATGGAAAATGGCTAAAATTATAGTCTTCCCCAAAGCAGGCAAAAATCGAAGAGACCCTGAAAACTACAGACCAATAAGCCTTTTAAGCATCATTTCAAAACTATTTGAAAAAATACTATACAAACAAATAATCACCCAAGTAAATGAACGCCTCGTCAGGCAACAATTTGGCTTCAGAACCGGACACTCTACCACTCACCAGCTGTTGCGAGTCACTGAATACATAACGCATGGTTACAATCATAACCAGGGACGTTAGCACTATTCCTTGACTACCAACAAGCCTTCGACAGGGTAATTCACACTACATTAATACATAAACTCATAAACTTCAACATTCCAGCCACCTACATTAAATTAATAAATCAATACCGGTACCTTTCAAATCGTAAATTCTATATCAGCATCAACAACATTAAATCATCAGTCAA
The DNA here is from genome assembly GCA_946902985.2 of Meconema thalassinum. Taxonomy (NCBI): domain Eukaryota; kingdom Metazoa; phylum Arthropoda; class Insecta; order Orthoptera; family Tettigoniidae; genus Meconema; species Meconema thalassinum. The sequence continues at coordinate 1,002,120,542 of OX336388.2, read as the reverse complement.
ACAAATACAGGCGGGCGTGCCCCAAGGCAGCATCATTGGCCCGATCCTGTTCTTAATTTATATCAATGACATCCCACAACCGCTTAACACCTTGACCGCTATCTTCGCGGATGATACGGCCATTATGGCCAAATCAAGAGATCCCGAAATAGCTAGGAGAGACCTACAAAACCACATAACGCAGCTAGAACCATGGCTGATACAAAATAAAATTCAAGTCAATCTAGCCAAAACTCAAGCAGTCCACTTCACATGGAGACACAGACAACCTAACCTTCCGCTACAATTATTCAATACAGATATCGCATTCACAAATAATTATAAATACCTAGGAATAACACTGGATCCTAAATTAATTCTCCACAGACATACAGTCAATACAGTACACAAAGCTAAAACACAAATTAAAACCCTATACCCACTAGTTCACCCGTCGTCACACCTGTCCAGCAAAAATGTCACCTTAATCTATAAAGTGCTCATACGACCCATACTCACGTATGCGTATCCCGCTATAGGTTTCCAATCAATCACTAATCTCAAGAAACTTCAAACAGTTCAAAACTGGCTAGTAAGACTTGCCACCAAACCTAAAAAAGAAGAACGACGCAAATCTACGCACTTTATCCATTCTAAAACAAAGACACAATACCTACTCGATCATCTTACTCAATTAACTACTAAATTCTACCAGAAAACTGCGACACATCCTAACGACCTCATTAGACAACTTGGCACATACCAAGTAGACCCATTACAACGTATTAAACGCAGACCGAAGTACATGCTCATCATACGAAGACTACTAGAAAACCCAGACATCTAAGCCCTAAACATTAACAACCAAATTAAACCAAACATTCCAACCTACGTAATTTGCATAAATCATCCAAGCCTACTCATTACTCGATTCATTCACAACTCCCTATCACATCCAAAGCCCTGAACTCCGAAGGAACTACCTAAAATTTATACCAGAGCGGTATGTCGTCCCTGCTCGGGGGAAGGCCACGGCCGACTCCGCCCGGGATGGTGCGACATGCGCTCTGCGCTAACATCATTACCAATCAAGGAACCAATAACTATTTTACATCATTACCACGGAGAAGGGCCGATATTTTGCACACCCGCCGAGACCCATTTTTAACTATTCAAATTTTCTTTAATTCTTATTTTTTTTTTATAATTTTTACTTTTAAATATTTAATAATTCAATCTCCTAATTTAAGCCCTCTCTTTTCCTGCCACTCTTGACCAATACATTCATTAACTACACACTATACACTTCCTGCCTAGCGGGCCTACCCCTGGGGGGACGTCGGCCGCGGCGGACTCCTTCCGGGGTGCGGACTGCGGGCGGTAAATCATACATTCACAAGACTGCACTGGAGCGTATTACGAGATTCGAACTCAGTACACACTAGGAGGCACAGTTGCATTGACCAATCCCAGTGATTGGCATATGCTACACTGGCCTCCACGCCTCAATACATTTACAAACCATCACATTACACAATTAATAATCCTAATTTAACTTAATTATTCACAATACAGCTTTACTTTCACATACAAACACTTTTAAACTCCATTCCGCACACAGCCAATCAGAGCACAGCAATAGCCAATCAGAGCTCAGCATTTCTAAATTCAAACTCCCCGCTCCAGTGACAGTCTTGGCACAACAACAACACCAATCATACTAATATATAAAAATGAGATGGTTGTGTGTCTGTCTGTCTGTCTGTTACTCAATAACCCAAGAACCACTGGTCCGATTTAAATGAAATTTTGCATGGATGTAGCTGATTCACCAGGTTTACATATAGGATACTTTTGATTTCGAAATTTTGCACTATTAAAAATTGGCGACCATTTTAGTGACGTCATTAGACAGTTTGGTTTCAAAATTTCATATTTCCATATCAAATAAAAAGAGAACGGTAGGAAATAGCAAACTTTTGATGGTACATACGAGCTTTGAAATTTAATTTCCTATCCGAAAGGTCCTTATCACTTTTCGTGTATCTCCAACAGTTAACGAGTAAAACCGACATTTGTGACGTCACTACACCCTTTGGATTCAAAATTTCATATTTCCTTTTCAAATTAAAAGAGAACGCTAAGAAATAGCAAACTTTTGATGGTATACATGAGCTTTAACATTTAATTTTATATCCGAAAGATCCTTATCACTTTTCGTATATCTCCAACGGTTAGCGAGTAAAACCAAAATCTGTGCAATAAAACACGGTCAACACCGAGCGGTGCAGTATATCTCTATTATATAAAAATGAAAATTTGTGTGTTTTTCTCTGAATTTCTACGGAAATTTGAGTTGTTTACACGTTTCAGACCGTTTTATGATGGATGCGCGCGAAAATAATTTTTTGTCTGTCTGTCTGTCTGTTGGTTTGTTTGTCTGTGGACAAATTTGTTCCCTTATAACTGGAGAACGGCTGGGTGTATCAACGTAAAATTTGGTACAGATATCCATCAGAGGCACGACAATAATCATTGATGTAACTCTTCTCCGTACCTCTCATAAAAGGGGGCCTACTCCCTTAAAATACATGCTGAAATAGGCGTAGAAGGACGAGACAAAACTCATTTTCAGCCCCTCAATGTGAGACACAAAACTCGGGTCCCCGAAAACCACATTTTAAGGACCGAAGACCAACCGTTTTTGAGATATCCCCAAAAAGCTAATTTAATTTAATAAACTAATGAACGAATGCAAGCCAGTAACCATGCCAACGGATTCTCCGAGGTCCATATATTGCTGTAAGACGCAATGCAATTCCATTAATTACATTAGTGTGAAAGTTTGCAAACGGCTAGAAGGTTATCACGGAACCAAATTAAGCCGTAAAATTCATCAATACGTATAATGCGCTTAAGGGGATCAAGGGGTACTCTAGAATTTTTTCACGCGATTTACACCTGCGGGTGTGGTACGGCAGGTCTATTATATTCCTATCCCCATATTATTCATTCATTCATTCATTCATTTCGTATAGGCCATCTATGGACCGCGTCATTCCAACCGTCTCCTACTGGCTTTGGTGTTTGCCCTGTAGCATTCGTTCTCGGTGGACTTCCTTCCGTTCCTGGGTCCAAATCTTTCCCATTTTCAGCATCGGTTTTTCTTGGAAATCTTTACAAGCTTGAAGTTTCCCTTTGAGTGGGACGCGCTCCTGAATGTCTGTTGGTGTAATCCCCACTTCTTTCAGATCTTTATCCAGTTCAATGAACCAGGCCCATTTTGTTTTCCTCTCCTGAAAGTAATTTATGTTGCGGTTGGTCAGTCTCGCTGGGCTCATTCGTTTCACATGCCCAAAAATGGTAACCTTCTCTTCCGGATGACGTTGCTTATCTTCTCCACATGATTATATAGGTCATGGTTATGTCGTCTTCTGTATTCCCCATTGTCTTTGATGGAACCCAATAGCTTTCTCAAAATGTTCCTATCTTTGGCCTCCAGTTTCTCGACCAAGCCTTTTTTGTTCATCGTGAGGCATTCAGAAGCATGCAAGACTTCCGGACGGATGACACTGCAGTAATGTTTTAGTTTTGCGTTGAAGGATATTGACCTTTTCTTATAGATGTCCTTAGTTAAATGGTAGGCCATTTCCATTTTGCTCATGCGTGATGTGAATGCTTCATTCTCTGATAATATTCCTTTCCTGACCCGTCCTGAAAATAAAAGTACATGGCCATTGGCTGAATTAAAAATAAAATAAAAACAAGATGTTCAGTAAAGAACATATAGCCTACTTTCTCCTAAATGCATGGGTATTGTTATAACTCTTTGTCCTTTTCAAGGAGTATGATTAAATGTTGGTTGTAGTAGCTTGTTGAAATACAACGTGCTATAGGGATATTAAACATGAATATGAGGTGCCCTTTGCTAGTGCTACCTCTGTACAAATTTCGTTCCATTCGGTTTCACCGTGTTCGAATTGATAAGGGGAATCGATTTTCACACAAATATGGCCGCCATCCGCAAAATATTAGGCTGATGACCTATTAGTTTGGTCAAAGGATGCTCCCTCCATAAAGGTATGTTGTTGCTAAATTTGCTAGAGATCGGATGATTAGGCTAATCGTAATTTGATTTAGGCTTTGAACATTTGTGTGGCCGCCATTACGTTTCTGTCAATATGGCGGCGATATAAATCATGACACTGAGATGCCCTTTGCTAGTGCTATCTCTGTACCAAATTTCGTTCCATTCGGTTTCACCGTGTTTGAATTAATAGGGAGAATCGATTTTGACACAAAGATGGCCGCCATCCGCAAACTATTAGGTGAATGACCTATTAGATTGGTCAAAGGATGCTCCCTCCATAAAGGTATGTAGTTGCAAAATTTGGTAGAGATCGGATGATTAGGTTAATCGTAATTTGATTTAAGCTTTGAACATTCGTGTGGCCGCCATTACGTTTCAGTCAAGATGGTGGCGATATAAAACATGACACTGAGGTGCCCTTTGCTAGTGCTACCTCTGTACCAAATGTCGTTCCATTCGGTTCCACCGTGTTCGAATTAATAGGGGGAATCAATTTTGACATAAAGATGGCCGCCACCCGCAAACTATTAGGCTAATAACCTATTAGATTGGTCAAAGGATGCTCCCTCCATAAAGGTATGTAGTTGCAAAATTTGGTAGAGATCGGATGATTAGGTTAATCGTAATTTGATTTAAGCTTTGAACATTCGTGTGGCCGCCATTACGTTTCTGTCAATATGGCGGCGATATAAAACATGACACTGAGGTGCCCTTTGCTAGTGCTACCTCTGTACCAAATTTCGTTCCATTTGGTTTCACCGTGTTTGAATTAATAGGGGGAATTGATTTTCACACAAAGATGGCCGCCATCCGCAAACTATTAGGCTAATGACCTAGTTATTTGGTCAAAGGATGCTTCCTCTATAAAGGTATGTTGTTGCAAAATTTGGTAGAGATCGGATGATTAGGTTAGTCGTAATTTGATTTAAGCTTTGAACATTTGTGTGGCCGCCATTACGTTTCCGTCAAGATGGCGGCGATATAAAACATGACACTGAGGTGTCCTTTGCTAGTGCTACCTTTGTACCAAATTTCGTTCAATTCGCATTCACCGTGTTCGAATTGATAGGGGGGGACAGACATTCAGAGTACACACACTCACACACACACACAGACACACAGACACACACACACACAGACTCACACACACACATACACACACACAGACAGACACACTTTTTTCGCCCTGTGTTGATCTCATAAGTCTACTTTCATTTTTTGCAAAAATCGAAAGTAGGCTAATAAAAATAGGTGTTATAATTTCTCCCTATTTTTAGCCTACTTTCGATTTTTGCAAAAAATGAAAGTAGACTTATGAGATCAACACAGGGCGAAAAAAGTGTGTCTGTCTGTGTGTGTGTATGTGTGTGTGTATGTGTGTGTGAGTCTGTGTGTGTGTGTGTGTGTCTGTGTGTGTGTGTGTGTGAGTGTGTGTACTCTGAATGTCTGTCCCCCCCCCCCTATCAATTCGAACACGGTGAATGCGAATTGAACGAAATTTGGTACAAAGGTAGCACTAGCAAAGGACACCTCAGTGTCATGTTTTATATCGCCGCCATCTTGACGGAACCGTAATGGCGGCCACACAAATGTTCAAAGCTTAAATCAAATTACGACTAACCTAATCATCCGATCTCTATCAAATTTTGCAACAACATACCTTTATGGGGGGAGCATCCTTTGACCAAACTAATAAGTCATCAGCGTAATAGTTTGCGGATGGCGGCCATCTATGTGTGAAAATCGATTCCCCCTATTAATTCGAAAACGGTGCAACCGAATGGAACGAAATTTGGTACAGAGGTAGTACTAACAAAAGGCACCTCAGTGTCATGTTTTATATCGCCGCCATCTTGACGGAAACGTAATGGCGGCCACACAAATGTTCAAAGCTTAAATCAAATTACGATTAACCTAATCATCCGATCTCTACCAAATTTTGCAACAACATACCTTTATAAAGGAAGCATCCTTTGACCAAATAACTAGGTCATTAGCCTAATAGTTTGCGGATGGCAGCCATCTTTGTGTGAAAATCAATTCCCCCTATTAATTCAAACACGGTGAAACCAAATGGAACGAAATTTGGTACAGAGGTAGCACTAGCAAAGGGCACCTCAGTGTCATGTTTTATATCGCCGCCATCTTGACAGAAACGTAATGGCGGCCACACGAATGTTCAAAGCTTAAATCAAATTACGATTAACCTAATCATCCGATCTCTACCAAATTTTGCAACTACATACCTTTATGGAGGGAGCATGCTTTGACCAATCTAATAGGTTATTAGCCTAATAGTTTGCGGGTGGCGGCCATCTTTATGTCAAAATTCATTCCCCCTATTAATTCGAACACGGTGGAACCGAATGGAACGAAATTTGGTACAGAGGTAGCACTAGCAAAGGGCACCTCAGTGTCATGTTTTATATCGCCACCATCTTGACTGAAACGTAATGGCGGCCACACGAATGTTCAAAGCTTAAATCAAATTATGACTAACATAACCATCCGATCTCTACCAAACTTTGCAACAACATACCTTTATCCTTTGAACAATGTAATAGGTCATTCGCCTAATAGTTTGCGGATGGCGGCCATCTTTGTGTCAAAATCGATTCTCCCTATTAATTCAAACACGGTAAAACCGAATGGAACGAAATTTGGTACAGAGATAGCACTAGCAAAGGGCATCTCAGTGTCATGATTTATATCGCCGCCATATTGACAGAAACGCAATGGCGGCCACACAAATGTTCAAAGCTTAAATCAAATTACGATTAGCCTAATCATCCGATCTCTAGCAAATTTAGCAACAACATACCTTTATAGGGGGAGCATCCTTTGACCAAACTAATAGGTCATCAGCCTAATATTTTGCGGATGGCGGCCATCTTTGTGTGAAAATCGATTCCCCTTATCAATTCGAACACGGTGAAACCGAATGGAACGAAATTTGGTACAGAGGTAGCACTAGCAAAGGGCACCTCAGTGTCATGTTTTATATCACCGCTATCTTGACGGAAACGTAATCGCGGCCACCCAAATGTTAAAAGCTAAAATGTAAATACGACCAACCTAATAATCTAGTCTCTACCAAATTTTGCAACACCATATCTTTATGTGGGAAACATATTCAGACCAAACTGCAAGAACATCAGCCCAATAGTTTGCAGATGGTGGCCAAGTATGTGTGCAAATCGATTCCCCCTATCAATTCAAACATGGTGAAACCGAATTGAACGAAATTTGGTAGAGAGGTAGCACTAGCAAAGGGCACCTCATATTCATGTTTAATATCCCTATAGCACGTTGTATTTCAACAAGCTACTACAACCAACATTCAATCATACTCCTTGAAAAGGACAAAGAGTTATAACAATACCCAATGCATTTAGGAGAAAGTAGGCTATATGTTCTTTACTGAACATCTTGTTTAGCCTACTTTCGATTTTTGCAAAAAATGAAAGTAGACTTATGAGATCAACACAGGGCGAAAAAAGTGTGTCTGTCTGTGTGTGTGTATGTGTGTGTGTGAGTCTGTGTGTGTGTGTATGTGTGTGTGTGAGTCTGTGTGTGTGTGTGTGTGTGTGTGTGTGGGTGTGTCTGTGTGTGTGTGAGTGTGTGTACTCTGAATGTCTGTCCCCCCCTATCAATTCGAACACGGTGAATGCGAATTGAACGAAATTTGGTACAAAGGTAGCACTAGCAAAGGACACCTCAGTGCCATGTTTTATATCGCCGCCATCTTGACGGAAACGTAATGGCGGCCAAACAAATGTTCAAAGCTTAAATCAAATTACGACTAACCTAATCATCCAATCTCTACCAAAATTTGCAAAAACATACCTTTATAGGGGGAGCATCCTTTGACCAAACTAATAGGTCATCAGCGTAATAGTTTGCGGATGGCGGCCATCTTTGTGTGAAAATCGATTCCCTCTATTAATTCGAACACGGTGCAACCGAATGGAACGAAATTTGGTACAGAGGTAGTACTAACAAAAGGCACCTCAATGTCATGTTTTATATCGCCGCTATCTTGACGGAAACGTAATGGCGGCCGCACAAATGTTCAAAGCTTAAATCAAATTACGACTAACCTAATCATCCGATCTGTACCACATTTTGCAAAAACATACCTTTATAGGGGGAGCATCCTTTGACCAAACTAATAGGTCATCAGCGTAATAGTTTGCGGATGGCGGCCATCTTTGTGTGAAAACCGATTCCCCCTATTAATTCGAACACGGTGCAACCGAATGGAACGAAATTTGGTACAGAGGTAGTACTAACAAAAGGCACCTCAGTGTAATATTTTATATCGCCGCCATCTTGACGGAAACGTAATGGTGGCCACACAAATGTTCAAAGCTTAAATCAAATTACGATTAACCTAATCATCCGATCTCTACCAAATTTTGCAACAACACACCCTTATGGAGGAAGCATCCTTTGACCAAATGAATAGGTCATTAGCCTAATAGTTTGCGGATGGCGGCCATCTTTGTGTGAAAATCAGTTCCCCCTATTAATTCAAACACGGTGAAAACGAATGGAACGAAATTTGGTACAGAGGTAGCACTAGCAGGGGGCATCTGTGTCATGTTTTATATCGCCGCCATCTTGATTGAAACGTAATGGCGGCCACACGACTGTTCAAAGCTTAAATCAAATTACGATTAACCTAATCATCCGATCTCTACCAAATTTTGCAACTACATACCTTTATGGAGGGAGCATCCTTTGACCAATCTAATAGGTCATCAGCGTAATAGTTTGCGGATGGCGGCCATCTTTGTGTGAAAATCAATTCCCCCTATTAATTCAAACACGGTGAAACCGAATGGAACGAAATTTGGTACAGTGGTAGCACCAGCAAAGGGCATCTCAGTGTCATGTTTTATATCGCGGCCATATTGACAGAAACGTAATGGCGCCCACACAAATGTTCAAAGCTTAAGTTAAATTACGACTAACATAACCATCCGATCTCTACCAAACTTTGCAACAACATACCTTTATGGAGGGAGCATCCTTTGACCAATCTAATATGTTATTAGCTTAATAGTTTGCGGATGGCGGCCATATTTATGTCTAAATTGATTCCCCCAATTAATTCGAACCTGGTGGAACCGAATGGAACGAAATTTGGTACAGAGGTAGCACATGCAAAGGGCACCTCAGTGTCATGTTTTATATCGCCGCCATCTTGAATGAAACGTAATATCGTACACACGAATGTTCAAAGCTTAAATCAAATTACGATTAACCTAATCATCCGATCTCTACCAAATTTTGCAAGTACATACCTATATGGAGGGAGCATCCTTTGACCAATCTAATAGTTCATTCGCCTAATAGTTTGCGGATGGCGGCCATCTTTATGTCAAAATGGATTCCCCCTATTAATTCGAACACGGTGGAACCGAATGGAACGAAATTTGGTACAGAGGTAGCACTAGCAAAGGACACCTCAGTGTCATGTTTTATATCGCCGCCATCCTGACTGAAACGTAATGGCGGCTACACGAATGTTCAAAGCTTAAATCAAATTACGATTAACCTAATCATCCGATCTCAACCAAATTTTGCAACTACATACCTTTATGGAGGGAGCATCCTTTGACCAATCAAATAGGTCATTCGCCTAATAGTTTGCGGATGGCGGCCATCTTTGTGTCAGAATCGATTCCCCCTATTAATTCAAACACGGTGAAACCGAATGGAACGAAATTTGGTACAGAGGTAGCACTAGCAAAGGGCACCTCAGTGTCATGTTTTATATCGCCGCCATCCTGACTGAAATGTAATGGCGGCCACACGAATGTTCAAAGCTTAAATCAAATTACGATAACCTAATCATCCGATCTCAACCAAATTTTGCAACTACATACCTTTATGGAGGGAGCATCCTTTGACCAATCTAATAGGTCATTCGCCTAATAGTTTGCGGATGGCGGCCATCTTTGTGTCGGAATCGATTCCCCCTATTAATTCAAACACGGTGAAACCGAATGGAACGAAATTTGGTACAGAGATAGCACTAGCAAAGGGCATCTCAGTGTCATGATTAATATCGCCGCCATATTGACAGAAACGTAATGGCGGCCACACAAATGTTTGAAGCTTAAATCAAATTATGACTAACATAACCATCCGATCTCTACCAAACTTTGCAACAACATACCTTTATGGAGGGAGCATCCTTTGACCAATCTAATATGTTATTAGCTTAATAGTTTGCGGATGGCGGCCATCTTTGTGTCAGAATCGATTCCCCCTATTAATTCAAACACGGTGGAACCGAATGAACGAAATTTGGTACAGAGGTAGCACTAGCAAAGGGCACCTCAGTGTCATGTTTTATATCACCGCTATCTTGACGGAAACGTGATCGCGGCCACCCAAATGTTAAAAGCTAAAATGCAATTACGACCAACCTAATAATCTAGTGTCTACCAAATTTTGCAACACCATATCTTTATGTGGGAAACATATTCTGACCAAACTGCAAGAACATCAGCCCAATAGTTTGCAGATGGTGGCCAAGTATGTGTGCAAATCGATTCCCCCTATCAATTCAAACACGGTGGAACCGAATTGAACGAAATTTGGTACAGAGGTAGCACTAGCAAAGGGCACCTCATATTCATGTTTAATATCCCTATAGCACGTTGTATTTCAACAAGCTACTACAACCAACATTCAATCATACTCCTTGAAAAGGACAAAGAGTTATAACAATACCCATGCATTTAGGAGAAAGTAGGCTATATGTTATTTACTGAACATCTTGTTTTATATTATAATTAGTATTATATTATGGCATACAACGCCGAGACAAATCCCGTCGGTGCCAGCAACAAAACTCGGGGGCCCTAAAGGATCCTCGAAAACTACATTATAAGGCTCTAAATCCAACAGTTTCTGAAATATTCCCAGAAAAATAATTAAATTTAATTTAACACACTAATGAAGGAATGCAAATCGGTAACCATGAGAACATTATCTCAAGGGGTGGCATACAACTTTCCATCTATTTCTCTAAGAAGCAATGCCACTCCATTTATTACATTTCTGTGAAAGTTTGCAAATGGCTATAAGGTTATCACGGAACTAACGTAGACCGTATAATTCATCAATGCAATTAAGGGGGTGAAGGGGTAACCTAGAATTTTTTCATGCAATTTTCACGTTCGACATATAGTACAGACAGCAACATTATTTTCAAAAATTCCTGAATTGAACCAGTATTTTTTGCGGCTTTTAGGAATTTGGGCAATTTGAGGCTAAAGAACCTGAATTTTCATGCACCACAAGCCTGTATAATTTATGAAAGGGGTCTTCCTGTGTATGGGCACCTTGCACAACGTGGAGGGTCAGTTTTTATGTGACGTGTATTGCGTTTCGTCTACAAGGCTTTCAATTGTATTTCACGTCAGGAAGTACACATTAGGTGAATTTAGTCTGAGAGCACATTTTAACTTTTTTTTTTGTCGACATACGGGTTCATCGTAAGGATGATTTTATTTGATACTGTGTGGTAGATATACCCATATTTGGATATCTGGGTAATATGTTGTAGACAATAGAATTGTCTGTCTGTCTTTCTGTGTATCTTTATGTACGCCTATACCTCGTGTTCGGATGCTTCGTGCATCGTAAAGTTAGGTATGGTAACCATGAGAGTCTATACACTAACCATTTATAAAACTCTTCACCGTACTTTTCATACAGTAGAAGGGTGGATATAGAGAAAAAAAATCTCAATATATGCTAAAATAGGCGAAATATAAAAATTATCCTAGAAGGACGACCAAAGCATATGTTGCGCTTCTCAACGTGAGACACAAAATTCGGGAATCTATAGAGGGTCTCCGAAAACTAAATTTTAAGGGCCTTAAATTAAGTGTGTGTGATATTCCCAGTAAACTAACTTCGTTCTGATAAACTTGAAGGAATGACAAACCGCTAACCATTGCAACAGTAGCTAAATTGATAATGTCTGGCGTTAACAACGAACACCGTTCGAAGAACGGGTACTTCTGCTAGTTATAAATACTTCTCACCTAAAATCAGCATACGAGGTGGTAGCTGAGGCCTACTAGTAGCAATTTAATGCTACAAAGTAATACCAAACCTTCTTCAGGTCTATTTCTTTCACTCTCCCAAATCACTACCTAACTTTACCTACTAAAGGTCTGCACTTCTCTCTAATTTAAGAAGCTGCTGCACAACTTAAAACCTCTTACACACACCGCAATATCACATACTTTATTACCATGGCGAGCGTAGCGAAAATTATAACAACTACAGCATCGGCAGGAGTGTGCACTGGCCCACAATGGCCAACAGGCACATCCTGTTCCGAACCTAAGCTGGAACGGATCTACTACTCTCTATTTCATCTTGCACTGCCCCTAAAAATTGATTAATTGCTCTTGTATTTAGTCAATTAAATCAACAATATTTTCTCCTAGCAAAACTCAAGTCACTCACTGCAAATACTCTGGCCATAAGTCACTCATTAGACTAAAGCCAGAGGTAGCGTCTAGAACTAATAGTATTATTATCATTATCTCCACACTTCATACCATCAAACTAGAGTGAAAGGAGCCCGGTTCACGGGCACCAGACTCTTAATTTTCACCCTGCATTGCACCTTTCAGGTGCTTTGCTGTCACAGCCTGAGAGTAGTAGGTGGAGCCATCCTCCAGAGTCGAATAATATATATTAGCGGACCCGTGCGAGAAATCTCGCACGTTCATAAACCACACTTTCCCCAATAGGTTTATAATAAGAGACTTAAGGAGAAAGATTGTTATGTACTTCAACCAAATGATTGTAGAACACTAATCACATTTCAGTTAGAATTCCAAGTTGTACGTTCCCTAACTTAAAAAGGCAATCACTGAAAATTGGCTCACCATAACACTCACCGGTTATTCGATATTTTTGAAATTATACGATTTGAATACTGATTCCTTTGATTTACTGTTTCGGAAATCAATGCAAAATAATAAAGGAAATAGCTCAGAATATTAAAATGATATGAAACAGGCGTCACAGCGGCCAAAATGTGAAGTGGACAGCAATTATGTAGCGCATTTTCCTACAGCAACAGTATCTGCAAATCGCACACTTCGTACATTTTCTTAAAATTCATCACTGCTAATGTCTATTCCCTTCCATTTGAATACTCATTTGTGACGATCGGTCGCTTGCGAGCGCCGCAGGAGGGATCTATACTACTGAAATATGATTATTGATGAATTTTTAAATTTTGAAGAAAACCAATCTCCGGATTGATGATAAATGATTGAATTGTGTTTGAAAGCGTTTCCTTCCACTCGTGTAACATTTATAGTGGTAACCCTTGAGCATTGGCGTGAAGAAATATAACACGAGGTCTGGCGCTGGATCATTTTGACCCATAGTGTGTCACTCCCTTTTTGTCATAGTCGTACGGAATTTAATGAAGTAATTTTACACCTGGTGCCTTCCTGTGAACTATTGAAAATGAAAATCCACAGCCTGCTTCCAGTCTCCGACCGGGTCAGGAATGGAATGAATGAAGCCCCCATCTAGCGGCGAGGATATGAACTGTGCCGGCTGCCGAAGCCTGACGCACTCCTCTGGGGCATTGATTAAATGAATGACAGATGAAATGAAATGATAGTGGAGAGTGTTGCTGGAATGAAATTTTGACCGGGAAAACCGGAGTACCCGGAGGGAAACCTGTCTGCCTCCGTTTTGTCCAGCACAGATCTCACATGGAGTGACCGGGATTTGAACCACGGACCTAGCGGTGAGAGGCCCCTTATTTTCTACAGATTGTCCTGAATAACGTAAGCCAAAACTTGTCCCGCGAGGACTGACGCCATTGGTAAATCTGACCCGACCGTAAATAATATAGAAATATTCATAATGTTGAATTTTGGGCTTATGCCGTGTTTTATTATATTGCAATTCGACGCGTTTCGAAAGAAACCATGTCTTTCATCGTCAGGAATAATCTTGAATACGACAATGTTGCTAAGAGAAAGCAACGAAGAACATATAGAAGGTGCCCAAAGATGGACGCCATTATAGCCCCATGTTAGGGACAACGGAAAGCATCAGTGAATTACTTTCTCAGGGTTCTGATAATAGGTAGCCAGGATTCACTGAGATTGTAGCCGGTGTCGCGGTTGAAATTATCTGGGTGTTTACGTATTTCAACCGCCTCCCTGATGATTCTGGGACGATATTGCTTTATACGGGCAAGAACATCCACCCCTTGGAACATGACATCATGGCCAGGTGTTAAAGCATGATCGGCAACAGCTGATTTATCAGGTTGAATGAGCCTGATACATCTATTATGTTCCTTAATGCGAGTGCATATTGTTCTAGAAGTCTGCCCGATGTAAACCTTGCCACAAGTACAGGGAACTCTGTAGATACCCGGTTGTTGCAATTTAGGCAAACTGTCCTTAGTTGGTCGCAGGAGTTGCCTAATCTTAACAGAAGTTCCAAATACAGTCCGTATGTTGTATCGACGTAGGATTTTAGCAATACGATCCGTTGTGTTATGTATGTACGGAAGGTAAGCAGTTCCTCTTACATCTCTTTTCTCAACTGACGTCCTATTATTATTTGTTGGTTTCAGAACCGTAGAAATCAAAGCCTTGCTATAACCGTTGCTCTCAAAGGTGGTTCGCAGGGTGTTAATTTCTTCTTGTAAAGAAGACACTTCACAAATCCTCCTAGCCCTGGTAGTTAGAGTTGTAAGGATACCATGTTTCTGGGCAGGGTGATGGTGAGAACTTGCGTGGAGATATCTATTGGTGTGTGTTGGCTTACGAAAAACGCTGTGTCCTAAAGATCCATCCTCTTTCTTGGTGACGAGAACATCTAAAAAAGGTATTTTGCCGTCAGATTCCTTTTCCATGGTGAAACAAATAGAAGGGTGCTGGAGATTAAGGTGATCCAGGAAATGGCTAAGATTTTCCTCACCTTCCGTCCAAACAACGAACGTGTCATCCACATAACGCCACCAGATCTTCGGTTTGAAAGGAGCCGACGACAAAGCTTTCTCTTCAAAGTTCTCCATGAAGAAATTAGCCACAACAGGAGAGAGAGGACTACCCATGGCCACACCATCAGTCTGCTCATAAAAATTCCCATTCCATAGAAAGTAGGAGGAGGTCATGCAGTGATAAAAAAGTCTTGTGATGTCTTCAGGAAAAAAGCCATTAATGAGAGACATAACACCATCAATAGATACTCTCGTAAACAGAGACACCACGTCGAGACTCACTAGAATATCACCCGGCTGAAGTGTTATAGCTTTTAACTTTTCCACGAAGTGTGTGGAATACTTAATGTACGAAGGCGTGTTACCCAGAAGCGGCTGAAGTAGTCTTCCTAAGTATTTGGAAAGGGCATATGTAGGAGAACCAATCGTACTAACAATAGGTCTAAGAGGAACATCTTCCTTATGTATTTTAGGAAGACCATAGAGTCTCGGAGGAATAGCATCCCCTGGAAGGAGAGTCTTCGCTGCATCCGCTGGAATAGATGATTGCTTGATCAATTTGACGGTGACATTTGAGTAGCGAGTAGTAGGATCACGACTATTAATCCTATATACAGGATCTGATAACAAAGACGAGATCTTGGAATCATAATCAACCTTATCCAATACCACTG
Source organism: Meconema thalassinum (assembly GCA_946902985.2). Classification (NCBI taxonomy): domain Eukaryota; kingdom Metazoa; phylum Arthropoda; class Insecta; order Orthoptera; family Tettigoniidae; genus Meconema; species Meconema thalassinum. The sequence continues at coordinate 1,002,104,779 of OX336388.2, read as the reverse complement.
TCGCGTTACCCTTGTCAGCGGGGAGAACGATAATATCAGAATTGTCCCTTAGATCTTTAAGTGCCCGGCTTTCGCCTTGTTTTAAGTAGGGGTGGATGTTCTTGCCCGTATAAAGCAACTAGCTGAAGTACCCGTGCTTCGCTACGCGTCATAAATAAATTAAAATGTGAAGGTGACAGTTAAAACAGGGGATAGGCGAGGTGCTGCGCAGAGGGAGATTAACATTTTGTCCAACTACACAGCTCGGCGTTGACCGTGTTTTATAGCACAAATTTAGGTTTTACTCGCTAACAGTTGCAGATACCTTTCGGATGGAAAATGTAATTTTAAACCTCGCATATGCCATCAAAAGTTTGCTATTTCTTAGCGTTCTCTTTTTATTTGAAATGGAAATATGAAAGTTTGAAACCAAAGGGTGTAGTGACGTCACTAAAATGGTCGCCATTTTTAATAGTGCAAAGCATTGAAATCAAAAGTAACCTATATGTTAACCAAGTAAATCAGCTACTTCCATGTAAAATTCACGTAAATCGGACCAGTGGTACTTGCGAGATTGAGTAATACACAGACACACGCCATCTCAATTTTAGCCTCGCTTCGCTCGCGTCATAGTCGTATCATATTGTTTTTTGATGAAATGCAGGTTTAACCCCGTTAACACCCCTTTAGAACCTGAATACCCAAAAATCCCTCCTTAGTAGACGTTTTCGACACACAACAAACAAACATGTCCACAAAATATCATTCTTCTAACTTTAATAGTTTTGGTTGGTCGATGAGAGCAAACATACAAAAGTCCTTCCTTAGTGGACGTTTTTCTTCCAGAAGTTCACCCCTCCCCATATGCCCCTTAAATTGCATTTATGAAAACACGGTCGAACACCTATTTATTTTATTTATTTATTTATTTATTTATTTATTTATTTATTTATTTATTTATTTATTTATTTATTTTTAAGCTGATAGATTTCCTCCGAGTTTCAGACTCCTCCCTATGTCGTTTAAGAGATACACGCTCAGTTAGGAATCTTTCAACCCCCACTTTTCATCCCTTTCACCTCATAATATACACTACATCGAAAAACCATTAGACATGTGTCAGCTTATTTTTAATGATTAGTATATGTGCCAAGTATCACATCCCCAAATGAAACCACTCGTGAGATATTGTTATTCAATGGAAAGCACGTTTACCCCCTTAACACCTCTTTAGAACCTGAATATCCAAAACTCTTTCCTTAGTGGACGTTTTCGACATACAACGAACATATCCCCAAAATTTCATGTTTCTAACTTCAATAAATTTGGCTGGGCGATGATGAGTGAGTGAGTCAGTCAGGATATTTTCTTTCATTTATTTTTGATAATTTCATCCGTCCCCATGAACCCCTTAAATTGGATTTATGAAACAAACGGTCAAACACCTATTTACTTATTTAAAGCTGTTTTCCCCCTGTTCCTGTTTCTTTTTCCATAATTTCACCCCTCTCCAAGGGCCCCTTAAATTGGATTTATGAAAAAACGTTTGAACACCTATTTACTTGTATTTTAAGCTGTTTTTTCCCACCGAATTTCAAACTTCACGCCTATGTCGTTTCAGAGATACACGCTCCGTCAAGAATCCCTCAACCCCCAATTTTCACCCCTTTCACCTCATAATATACACCACATCGATAAATCCTTAGACATATGTCTGATTATTTTTAATGATTAGTTTATATACCGAATATCACATCCCCAAACAAACAACTCATGAGATATCGTTATTCAATGAAATGCACGTTTACCCCCTTGACACGCCTCTAAAACCCGTATAAACAAAAATCATTCCTTAGTTAACGTTTTCGACATACAGCGAACATATTCCCAAAATTTCATGTTTCCAACTTTAATAGTTTTCGCTGGGCGTGATGAGTGAGTGAGTCAGACAGGTCATTTTCTTTCATTTATTTTACCAGAATTTCACCCCTCCCCATGGGCCCCTTAAATTGGATTGATTATAAAACGCTTGAACAGCTATTAACTTATTTCTTAAGCTGTCTTTTTCCCCTGAGTCAGTCGGTTAGGACACTTTCTCTCATTTTTTCCCCCAGAATTTCCCCCCACCCCATTGGCCCCTTAAATTAATTTATGAAAAAAAAACAGTCGAAAACCGATTTACTTACTTTTTAAGCTGATTTTTTTCGCTGAGTTTCAAATTTCTCGCCTATGTCGTTTAAGAGATAGGCCTACACGCTCCATTAGGAATCCTTCAACCCCCACTTTTCAGCCCTTTCACCACATAATAATACACCACATCGAAAAACGCTTAGACACATGTCTGCGTATTTTTAATGATTAGTTTATATGCCGAGTATCACATCCACAAATGAAACCACTCGTGAAATATTGATATTCAATGAAATGCATGTTTAACCCCCTTAAGACCCCTTTAGAACCCGAATATCCAAAAAACCTCCCTTAGTGTACGGTTTTGACATACAACGAACATATCCCCGAAATGTCATGTTTCCAACTTCAATATCTTTGGCTGGGCGATGATGAGTGAGTGAATGAGTCAGGACATTTCCTTTCAATTTTTTTTCCTTCAGAATTTCACCCCTCCCGATGAACCCCTTCAATTTGATTGAAAAACAAACTGTCGAAAAGCTATTTACTTACTTTAAAGCAGTTTTCCCCCTGAGTTTGATGAGTGAGTCAGTCAGGTAATCAGTTAGGACAATTTCTTTCCTGTCCCCCCCCCCCCGAATTTCACCCCTCCCCATGGGCCCCTTAAATTGGATTTATGGAAAAGCGGTCAAACACATATTTACTTATTTTTATGCTGATTTTTTTCCGCTGAGTTTCAAACTCCTCGCCTATGTCGTTTAAGAGATACACGCTCCGTTAGGAATCTTTCAATCCCCACTTTTCACCCCTTTAACCTCATAAACACATCGGAAAACCCTCAGACACGTGTCTTGTTACTTTTTAATGATACGTTTATATGCCGTGTATCACATCCCCCAATGAAACCAATCGGGAGATATTGTTATTCAATGAAATGCAGGTTTAATCCCCTTAAGACCCCTTTAGTCCTGAATATCCGAAAATCCGCCCTTAGTAGACGGTTTTGACATACAATGAACATATCCCCAAACTGTCATGTTTCTAACTTCAATAATTTTGGCTAGGCGATGATGAGTGAGTGAGTAAGTGAGTGAGTCTGGACATTTTCTTTCAATTTTCTTTTTTCAGAATTTCACCCCTCCCCATGAACCCCTTAAATTTGATTTATGAAAAAAAAACTGTCGAACAGCTATTTACTTACTTTAAAGCAATTTTTTTCCCATGACTTTGATGAGTGAGCCAGTCAGTCAATCAGTTAGGACACTTTCTTTCCTGTTCCCCCCCCCCCCCCCAGAATTTCATCTCTCCCCATGGGCCCCTTAAATTGGATTTATGAAAAAGCTGCCAACACATATTTACTTCTTTTTTATGTAGATTTTCTTTCGCTGTGTTTCAAACTCCTCGCGTATGTCGTTTAAGATACACACGCTCCGTTAAGAATCTTTTAATCCCCACTTTTCACCCCTTTCACCTCATAATATACACCACATCGAAAAACCCTCAGACACATGTCTTCTTATTTTTAATGATGAGTTTATATGCCGAGTATCACATCCCCCCATGAAACCAATCGGGAGATATTGCTATTCAATTAAATGCAGGTCTACCCCCTTAACACCCCTTTAGAACCTGAATAGCCAAAATTTCTCTCTTAGTGGGCATTTGCGTCCCTTGAGGAAGCTGCATACCAGATTTCATTCCAATCCGTTCGGTGGTTTCTGAGATTTCGTGATGAATAAAAGAATGAGTGAGTGAGTGAGTGAGTGAGTGGTATTTGAAAAATATATAGTAGAAAGAAGATAGTGTCAAGTCTTTGTTATGCTAAACTCGGTTGACAGTGCTGTGTGAGCAGTTGAGTAACTAACGGGATTTCAAGTAAACATCCTCATTTTCTATACCGGTAGTGCTGAGCGCAATTGGCATCAAGTCGGCCGTGCCTGGACTTGAGCTATGTTGCCATGGAAACTATCTGCCTTGCCATTCCTTCATGAGTATATTTTATGATTTGATTAGCCTGTTTTTGAGTGAAAAAGGGCCGAAATCAGAAGAATGAGAAAGAATATCGAAAATTCATGTAGCCAGCGGTTCCTTCTGGGTCCTAAATTATGTGCATGCAAAATATGGTTGAGATTGGTGGAACGGTGTAGATTTGTATACGGAACCAACATATATACATACATACATACATACATACATACATACAGACTTTCACTTTTATATATTAGATATCGTCCCAGAATCATCAGGGAGGCGGTTGAAATACGTAAACACCCAGATAATTTCAACCGCGACACCGGCTACAATCTCAGTGAATCCTGGCTACCTATTATCAGAACCCTGAGAAAGTAATTCACTGATGCTTTCCGTTGTCCCTAACATGGGGCTATAATGGCGTCCATCTTTGGGCACCTTCTATATGTTCTTCGTTGCTTTCTCTTAGCAACATTGTCGTATTCCAGATTATTCCTGACGATGAAAGACATGGTTTCTTTCGAAACGCGTCGAATTGCAATATAATAAAACACGGCATAAGCCCAAAATTCAACATGATGAATAATAACACGGGCCGTGAAAGTCTAAATGACAATATTAGAAACCTCTATGGGGAGGATATTTTCCGACTGATGTCTAGATTCAGTAGGTTACGACGCAAGAAGGTGTGTCTAATCTCTTCACTCGCTTTTCTCCTAAGATGCCGGGATCATGATATTCTACCGAATTTTGTTATGTTGAAGCATTCCTTCAGAACACCTAAGGCAACGAGAATCTATCGTCGTGCAAGCAAGGCGTTATTGATAGAGAGGTCACAGCATACTCGTAAGCAGTTGGATTTTATTTCGAGGGAGTTACTACAGCTACATCTACGCCTCTCAAACTTCGTAAGTGAGGAATTATGGAATATCTTTGATCGTATTTCTTCAGTGCAAGCTAACAGCGTTCTAGATCAGGTGAGGGACAGACATATTTCCAAATATGATAGGTTATGTCAGTTGCAGAAATCTCAAGCCATTAGACTTGATGCTAACAAGGTTGTCGTAAATTTGTCCAGCAAGCCCCTAAGTGATACCCAACAGGCAGTTCTCGCTAAAGGTCTCAATTTTGCTGTAGCGCCTAGAAGAATTCCTATTGAAGAACTTATTACATCCGTAGAATCCTCAGTACATCACCTCACACCTGAAGAGGCCGAGGAAGCCAGACAAGAATGTTCCCGAGTTCTCAAGACAGCTAAGCCACCTAACACCAACTTAAAACAAGGCGAAAGCCGGGCACTTAAAGATCTAAGGGACAATTCTGATATTATCGTTCTCCCCGCTGACAAGGGTAACGCGACAGTGGTATTGGATAAGGTTGATTATGATTCCAAGATCTCGTCTTTGTTATCAGATCCTGTATATAGGATTAATAGTCGTGATCCTACTACTCGCTACTCAAATGTCACCGTCAAATTGATCAAGCAATCATCTATTCCAGCGGCTGCAGCGAAGACTCTCCTTCCAGGGGATGCTATTCCTCTGAGACTCTATGGTCTTCCTAAAATACATAAGGAAGATGTTCCTCTTAGACCTATTGTTAGTACGATTGGTTCTCCTACATATGCCCTTTCCAAATACTTAGTAAGACTACTTCAGCCGCTTCTGGGTAACACGCCTTCGTACATTAAGGATTCCACACACTTCGTGGAAAAGTTAAAAGCTATAACACTTCAGCCGGGTGATATTCTAGTGAGTCTCGACGTGGTGTCTCTGTTTACGAGAGTACCTATTGATGGTGTTATGTCTCTCATTAATGGCTTTTTTCCTGAAGACATCACAAGACTTTTTTATCACTGCATGACCTCCTCCTACTTTCTATGGAATGGGAATTTTTATGAGCAGACTGATGGTGTGGCCATGGGTAGTCCTCTCTCTCCTGTTGTGGCTAATTTCTTCATGGAGAACTTTGAAGAGAAAGCTTTGTCGTCGGCTCCTTTCAAACCGAAGATCTGGTGGCGTTATGTGGATGACACGTTCGTTGTTTGGACGGAAGGTGAGGAAAATCTTAGCCATTTCCTGGATCACCTTAATCTCCAGCACCCTTCTATTTGTTTCACCATGGATAAGGAATCTGACGGCAAAATACCTTTTTTAGATGTTCTCGTCACCAAGAAAGAGGATGGATCTTTAGGACACAGCGTTTTTCGTAAGCCAACACACACCAATAGATATCTCCACGCAAGTTCTCACCATCACCCTGCCCAGAAACATGGTATCCTTACAACTCTAACTACCAGGGCTAGGAGGATTTGTGAAGTGTCTTCTTTACAAGAAGAAATTAACACCCTGCGAACCACCTTTGAGAGCAACGGTTATAGCAAGGCTTTGATTTCTACGGTTCTGAAACCAACAAATAATAATAGGACGTCAGTTGAGAAAAGAGATGTAAGAGGAACTGCTTACCTTCCGTACATACATAACACAACGGATCGTATTGCTAAAATCCTACGTCGATACAACATACGGACTGTATTTGGAACTTCTGTTAAGATTAGGCAACTCCTGCGACCAACTAAGGACAGTTTGCCTAAATTGCAACAACCGGGTATCTACAGAGTTCCCTGTACTTGTGGCAAGGTTTACATCGGGCAGACTTCTAGAACAATATGCACTCGCATTAAGGAACATAATAGATGTATCAGGCTCATTCAACCTGATAAATCAGCTGTTGCCGATCATGCTTTAACACCTGGCCATGATGTCATGTTCCAAGGGGTGGATGTTCTTGCCCGTATAAAGCAATATCGTCCCAGAATCATCAGGGAGGCGGTTGAAATACGTAAACACCCAGATAATTTCAACCGCGACACCGGCTACAATCTCAGTGAATCCTGGCTACCTATTATCAGAACCCTGAGAAAGTAATTCACTGATGCTTTCCGTTGTCCCTAACATGGGGATATAATGGCGTCCATCTTTGGGCACCTTCTATATGTTCTTCGTTGCTTTCTCTTAGCAACATTGTCGTATTCCAGATTATTCCTGACGATGAAAGACATGGTTTCTTTCGAAACGCGTCGAATTGCAATATAATAAAACACGGCATAAGCCCAAAATTCAACATTATGAATAATAACACGGGCCGTGAAAGTCTAAATGACAAAATATAGAAATAACTTGAGTGTTCAAAAATCTATGGGCATGTTTCTTTTGCAGGTTGAGTTCAAGTCTACGAAGGAAGGTACAGTAAACGACAGGAAATAAGGGCTGACCAAAACGAAAATGTAGAGCCTCGGGTCAAAAACACCCTTGCGCCAGTCCTTGCAGGGTAACTAGGGAATTGATTTCTTTGTAAATACAGACGTATTTAGGATGCTAAACTTAATTATATTTTGTATTATCTTTACGAATCATGGCGTGTGGAGTTGGAATGTGGAGTTTTTATTTTCCATATTTTCCATATTTGGAAGTTTAGCACATTATGTTCCATATCCTTAGTACCGACAGTAGTGGCTACGCGGTCTAAAGCGCAGCGTTAGGTCAAGGGGCCAAGCTCTCTGCTGACTCGGTAGACGCGAGGGTTCGAGCCCCACCGTCGGCTGTCCTTGAAATGGTTTTCCGTAGTTTCCCCATTTTCAACACCAGGCAAATGCTGGGACAGTACCTTCTGATAGGCCACGGTCGCTTCCTTCCATATCCTTGCCCAGTTTCATTCATCTTCATCCATTCCATCTCTCATCCCGACGCGCAGGTCGCCCACGGGCGTCGACTAGAAACACCAGCACTCGTCCTCTCAGGAGGCTACACGACAAAAAAAATATATCCTTAGTCATTAAGATCAATTAAGGGTACCGGGACGTGTGATAGGCTCAAAAATGTCAATTTTGTTTAGCCTAAAAAATCTCTATTCTTTCCTGAAGAATTTGGTGTATCAATTATTGTGCTGAAGTGATATTTGATGCAATAAAATTAGGTTTAAACATACTATACTGTAGCTACTAGCTTCTTTTTGTGTCTTCCGTAAATCATATTTTTGAAACTTCATTCACCATTTTCTCGGAAACTATCTCATCAATGTATTTGAAACTTGGTAGTCTCTACGACACTATATAGGCTACATGTACTAGTTTTCAACTAGGATGTAAAAATAAAAACTCAACTTCTGTAAACAATAGGACAATACATTTACTTCAGTAGCTCAAAAATGGTTTAAATATTATACATGCAAAGTTTGTTGGATCTGGTTTGGGTATTTGCTCAGAAAAAGGGACATGAGTCAAGGGAATTATTAACAATATAGTTTTCTAGATTTTTTTTGTATTGCTCTCTCAGACACGAAATATTCAACATAGAAGCTTCAAATTCTACCCAAATAATGATGAATGTACTCTGAATATACCAAAAGAACATTCAAGGAAATATCTATTGCAGTTTCGGAGATTTGTAACTAAACATCGGAAGCTACATTTTTCTATCGATTCACACGTTCCGTTTCCCTTAAATTCTAGTAAATTGGCAGTCCTGTCAATAATGGAGAAACAAGGTAAAGATCTATATTTGAAACAAGTAGTTCCGTGACGAACAAAAGAGCCTACATTTCTTAACTGGCGCGTGGGTATTTTTGACCCGAGGCCAAATGATGCTCAGAATCGAAGCTGTTTACTCAAAAAGCGGAGCAACAAAGAAGTTTACCATAATAAGGTGGAAAGAATCTCCGAGACTATGAAGAAAAGCTGACTGGGGCACACGTAAAGAATGAATGGTAATCGATTTACCAAACAGATATTTGGTTACTTCTGGAAAAAGAAGGACCACTACAGCATGGATCTATGAAACAAAGAAGGATATGAGAAGGTCCAATTGTTTAACAGAAATACATTTAGGAACATAGTGAATTCACTGTTTTGACAATTTATATTAGTGTTTTGATATTTACCATCCATTTCAATGACTGACTATTGTCTACCATAACCTCAAATTATCACAAATATATACAGTAGGCCTACTAGCAGAAGTACCCGCTCTTCGAACGGTCTTCGGTATTATCATTTGAGCTACTGTTGCAATGGTTAGGGGCTTGTAATTCCTTCATAAGTTTATCAGAACTAAGTTAGTTTTCTAGGTATATCGCAGACACTGTTAATTTAAGGGCCGTAAAATGTGGTTTTCGGAGACCCTTTATAGACTCCCTAGTTTTGTGTCACACATTGAGAAGCGCAACATATGTTTTGGTCATCCTTCTAGGATATTTTTTTTATTTTTCGCCTATTTTAGCATGTATTTTGAAAAGTTGTTCCTTATACCCACCCTTCTATGAGAAGTACGTTCAAGAGTATTCTAAATGATTGGTGTATTGACTCATGGTTACAATACCTAATTTTACGATGCTCCAAGCACCCGAACATGAATTATAGGCGTACATAAACATAAATATATATCAACCACACAGTATCAAACAAAATCATCTTTACGATGAACCCGTTTGTTGACAAAAATATGATTACTTAAAATGTGCTCTCAAACTAAATTCACCTAACGTGTACTTCCTGACGAGAAAATAATATTGAAAACCTCGTAGATGAAACGCAATATATGTCAAATTAAAACTGACCTCACCGTTAAGGAAAGTCCCCATCCCCAGGAAGATCCCCTTAATAAATTATAAAGGCTTGTGGTGCATGAAAATTCGGGATTTTGAGCCTCCAATGGCCCAAATTCCCAAAAGCTGCAAAAAACACTGTTCCAATCCAGGAATTTTTGAAAATAATGTTGCTGTTTGGAGATATAATAGACCTTCTGTACAACATATCGCATATCGCACGTGTAAGTCACATGTAAAAATTCTAGGGTACCCCTTGACCCCCTTAATCGCATTGTTGAATTTTACAGTCTATGTTTGATTCCACGATAACCTTAAAGCCATTTGCAAACTTTCACAGAAATGTAATAAATTGAGTGGCATTGCTTCTTACAGAAATAGATGGAAAGTTGGATGTCACCTCTTGTCATACTGTTGTCATGGTTACCGGCTTGCATTACTTCATTAGTTTCTTCTTGTTCTTCTTCTTCTTTCGGATGGGCCAGCTAAGGACCACGACGTTCAACTTTTCAGATTGGCGAGGGACTTGATGTTTGCCCAATATTCGCGCATTCTCTGGCTATGTTTCTCCTTTCTCTCTTTTGTCCAGATGATGCCGGTTTTCTTACAGGGTGGTCTGTCCTGAAAACTCTTCTGTTTAAGTATCTTTCTGAGATGTGATCGGCTTCTAATGTCACTTTTCATTATCTTCAGTTCTCGGATATCCTTGTTAACTACTGTTAGCGACGGTGTCAAGCTCTTTCTATTCCCCCAGTAGTTGAGAAGCCGGTTGGTTAGTCCTGTTGGGTTCATCCATGAGACATGTCCGTAGAAAGCCAGACGTCTCTTCCTGGCCACATCTGTGATTTTCTCAGTACTGTATATCTATATAGCTCCTGATTTGGTGTTCTTCTGTACTCGTCATCTATTTATTAGTTTATTAAATAAAATTTGTTTTCTCGGAATACCTCAGAATCGTGGTTTTAGAGCCTTAAAACGTAGTATCCTCCGAGCCACCGTCCTTGTACATCATAATATAATAATAATCATATTAATAATTTAATAATATAGGGATAGCAATATAATAGACCTTTAGTACCACACCCGCCCGTGTAAATCACGTGAAAAAATTCAAAAGTACCCCTTGACCCCCTTAAGTGCATTATATACGTATTGATGAATTTTACAGCTTAAGTTGGTTCCGTGATAACCTTATAGCCGTTTGCGAACTTTCACAGTAATGTAATAAATGGAATGGCATTGCCTGTTACAGAAATAGATGGACTTCAGAGATTGTGTTGCCATGGTTACCGACTTGCATTCTTTCAATAGCTTAATAAATGAAATTATTTTTCTGGGTATATTTCAAAAACTGTTGGTTTTAGGACCTTAATATGTGGTTTTCGGGGCCCGTAGGGCTCCCGAGATTTGTTTCTCACATTGAGACGCTGAAAATGAGCTTTGTCTCATTTTTCTACGCCCATTTCAGCATGCATTTTAAGGGGTAGGCCCTCTTTTATGAGAGGTATGGAGAAGAGTTGCATCAATGATTAGTGTCGTGCCTCTGATGGATATCAGTACCAAGTTTTACGTTGATCCACCCAGCCTTTCTCAAGTTATAAGGACTCAAATTTGTCCACAGACACACAGACAAACAGACAGACAGACAAAAAACTTATTTTTGCGCGCATCCGTCATAAACGCGCAAATAACGCAAATTTTTGTGGAAATTCAGAAAAAACTGACAAACTTTCATTTTTATATGTAGAGAGATTATTAAGTCCAACTAATATTCTATTTCTCTTGAGTTGCAAGGTGATACACTCGCTTTAAGCCCAAAACTCCGAACATAGGATGGAAAATGAATGATTGAAAAAAGAATAATCTATTGATAAATAGCTTGCTGGGAACATGATATAAATGGCAGTCTCTTTCAAGTTAATAGACTTTGAACTCTCTTAAGTCTTACTACTAACCTTGGTAATTGTACCTCTCCATGATTTCTGTGAATTGCAGAAAATGTAAACCGCGTATCGATCATGTATTGAAGTGTGTCCTTCTTTAGCTCTGGACAGGGTATTCAGTGTAATAACGAGGGTAATGAAGTCATAAATGCTGTAGTAGGGTTGTTCTCATAACCTATTAGGCAATTTTGTAGTCACTTCGTATTTCCTTTCACATTTCATTTCATAATCATATTATTGCTGTCAGCAGTAATATCTTCTTCTTTTAGGCAAGCCAAAAACAGTGTATCTTCCTTTTTTCTCTTTCTCCTTGCTCCACATTGTAGTTAACACGTAGGCTACTAATAGTACATTATGCAACGAGCCTATAATGGCAATAATTATGACACGAGTATGTTTATAAAACGAGCGTAAGCGAGTTTTATAATTTCCATACGAGTGTCTTAATTACCATTATAGGCGAGTTGCATACGACTGTTTATGTTCGACGATAATTATAACTTTATTATATGTTTTAACATAAATATTCATAAATATCTGTGGGATTCATTTAATTCAGTTAGTGAACAGGGCGCGCTGGCTTTGCTGACTGAACAGAGCGTATGCGAGGATCAAGGCACTCCGAAAGCAGAGACCATTCACTTTGTTTGCCAACACAGAAATATGATTTTGAGCGCATGCGCGAAGTTATCCTTACCTAATTGGTCAAACATCTGTTTCTTGAGCTCTGATTGGTGGGAGAAACTGTTTCATAATGAAAAATAGTGTTATAATGAGCCTCATTATGATACAGTTTTCTGACACATAATGTTTACATTTCGACATCGTCGAACATAAAGATACTTTCATTGACAAGGAGGCTGTGAATGACTAGTGCTGCCACCAGTGGCGACTGCTGGTCTCCGTACCTGGTATACCGCAAGTGCACCCTTCCTGTTTACTCACCCCTTGGTGTATTCTTTGAATACACGGTACCTGAGATATAATGTCTACTGCTCCTTGCATGTTCATTTCTTTCTTCCTCTTTGCCAAACACCAACAGTGATCTTCTGTTTTCTCCTTGATGGGCAAATCTCTTACGTCTTCATAAGTATGTTTCAGATATATAACTTCTGTGACTCACCTAGCGTCATCTAGTAGCGAACCTCTGAAGCTACTCAATTCCTCATCGTGCAAGAGGACTTACATATCCATCTGGCCACCAGATCTTGTTACTATCGGCAGCTATTTTCTCCTTGAGCAAGAGGACTACGTCTACTGTTTCACTCACCATGCTGCGCTAATATCGCCTACTATCAACTCTTAGAAAACCATCCATCAAGAAGAACATTTATTTTTGATAAGTTGGTTATGCTGATATGTATACCTTTTGTTTCCTACCCCCACTCTCGTCCCTTCCTAGGACCTTCCGTGCTTCGTTGAGCAAGTCTCACTTCTCAGTCGGCAGTTGAATCAATCAGTTAAGGCTCAACCAGAGCTAGCCTCCTGACCTAACGAGGCATTTTTTAAATTCCACGCCATGTTGGAACTCTAGGCATCAGTGAGGAACTTCACTTCGACATGCAACAAAGATAAGTACCTTCTTCAAGTTTTAACCTCATCTTCATGGTTTTAACTTCAACGTGTTTTTAATGATACTTTTATAGACAGTGTGAAAGTATTTATTTTGGGGCAATAATCATTCTTCGTGGGATTTGCCATGTTAAGCTTTCGCTTGTATAAGCCGACCTTACCATAAAGAGCTTTTATTAAGCTATTCAAATGAGAAATCCTCTCACTACGTGGGATATTATCTAATTACCCGCTGTCTATAATTCAACAAGCTGGTTCCTCCGCTGGATTTACATTAGCCCCATTTTACTGCTAAGATTGTTCTGGAACCTTCCAGATTCTGTACTCAATCTACAAGTCCTGCCGTCATGGATTTCTCACGCACTTGTGAGAATTCTATTTAAAATTGAATTATCTTATTTCTAAATTACTACATAGTGAAGTTTCGTCCACCGCGGGAATTTTCTATAGCGCATTTAATTGTAATTTACAACTTTCTCAAGAAATAGACTCTCACTTATCTAGTGAAACCAGTTATTTTCATAATTGCAATAACTTTCTTTTCCATAAACTTTGTGTCTCCACAGTGAACTTTTCATATATTTCAATGAACTATAGTGAAAACCAGTGCTTGCTCAACTTTTCTACCGTGTCGCGATCGTCCGCTTATATTCAATTAAGGCCATGAACATTTTCCTTAATTCCCATTTCTCTTTCCTAAACCTCTTACTAACTATCTGCAATAAACTTTTAATCTAGGTCTGTTCCAATAAGGTGTCATTCCAAGAAGTGCCCTTCCATTTTGTTGGTTTATCATTAAGTATCTCTGTATAATTGCGTGTCCAGCACACGTTTCAAACTTACATTGTTTCTCCCTTCAAAGCAGGGAAAACAATTCTCTCAACTCTTGAGTGAGTTATTTTTTGGTCTCGCTAAATGAAAACTGCCTCATTTAACTTGCGAGTCGTATTCAAAGTATAGGAGGTCTAGAACCTTCCTTTTGATTAACTTTTCAGGTTCACAGTAAGTGACCTGCTCTCTTTGTATAAATCTCACAAAGTAATTCTGTTTAAATATAAGAAGTTGTAGGAACTTCCTTTTTATTCTTTATGTTTTCCATTTTGTTATCTTCGAAGTTTTTATTCTCGTTAGAATGTTCTTTCAGAGGTTTCTCATAGTACACTGCTTGTACTCCTGTAAATGTTAAAACTTTAATTATTCCATTTTGCCTATTTTACTAAATCTTACCAAGATTTTAATACAAGGTTTAAAAAACCTTAAAAATTGTCATTTGCCTGGAGCAATTTCTGAACGTTGTTGGAGGTCTGCGACCCCAAATTGTTAATAAGATTGGAAAATATTTATTTGTCAAAAATATTAACTTCTTTAAATTGTTAAATAAATTAAATATTTGTTTTTGGATTCATCATTTCTCTGATACTACAGTTAGGCAGGATCCTGGCTTTCCTAGCTCTTCCTAGGTTTATGCCCTCGTTTATATTCAATAAAGCTTTTACTATCGGTCTGGCCAGACCATCACCCTTCCCTATAGTACTTTTATTCGTGCTTGGAAGGAAACACACTAAAGCCTCTCTCTGGCAAACTGCCCAAGCCTTAGCTGCGGTTCCCGTTAGCCTCGACCAAGCTCGTACCTACTTTAGGTATCAAGGTGTTAATTTTCAGTGGCAACTGCCTCTAAAGGTATTTAAAGTTGAACTCATTAATTTTGTGGGGCTCTCCTCCTATTTTTCTATCCTTTTTCTCCAGTCCGAAACCCATTTCCTTTTCTTAATCATCTTCCCTTGGTGGGTGGGTTATTCCCTAGCCTATAATCTACCCAAAATTTGGTACCAGAAACCCGGGAGAGTCCATTTTTTATTTTTATTGTTTGTCAAGTGTCATTTGACAATACTTGGCAAATTATTAATACCTGCTTTGGATTTTTCAGTTATATCTACATCATGCAAAGCCTGTGAACGGGAAAGAGGCCGCTCCTGTCTCCTTTGGGGTGTCCTGTTCTTTATACCCATTCTCTGCTGCAAACCTGACAGCATCTCCAAGGTTCTACAGTTTCGTGAGTTGTATTTCAATTTATTCTTTTTGTCATGGCTCCTACTGAAAAAGATGAAACTCTCATTGCTAGACGTTCTTCCTATAAAGGGCAACTCACTAGATTCAGAAATTTTATCAACAAGTTAAATCCCGCCGAGTGTGATTTAGATATCTTAACACAACGCCTTAAGTTGTACGAACGGTCTTATGATTATTATGACCAAATTCAAACCGAGATTGAATCCGCTTGCCCAGACCTCCAATCGGATCGGGACGAGGTCGAACCCTTGTACTTTGAAGGGATTGCCAAGGCCCACCAATTGATCCGTAATATCTCAGAACCGGACACTAGGGTCATCAATCCGGCCAAGTTCGCACCCGCTTCAGTTCACAAGAACAAACCGAAACCGTTACTTCCCAAGATAAGCCTACCGCACTTCTCAGGCAAGGAAGGTGAATGGTATTCTTTTTACGAACTTTACTGCTCCCTAATTCATGAAAATATCGAGATCCCAGACATACATAAATTTTACTTCCTCCGTACGTCTTTGGAATCTGAGGCCTTGGCCTTGGTGGAGTCACTGCCTTTAAGCGCAGACAACTACCACATCGCCTTTAATCTCCTTAAAGAGAGATATGGCAATTTACGCTTGAGTATAGCTCGTCATATCCGCTGTCTCTTCAACTTACCAGCCGTCAAACCTAATGACGTCACATCTTTAAGAGACCTCTTAGATTCTATGCAGTTAAATGTCAGAGCGTTATACCAACTAAAACAGCCTATCCAAACATGGGACACCATACTTATTCACCTAGCTACATCAAGATTCGATTTTTCGACACTGAAGGCCTGGGAGATCGAACTCGCCTGCAACAAGGAACATTCGTTCGAACACCTTATCTCGTTTCTCAACAGTCGATGTCAATTCCTTACAGCACTCGCATTTCAGTGCGAAAAGGTCGAAACGAATCCTCAGTGTCAAATTTTTGAAAAAAACTTGCTTCTTCAAAGGGACATCAGCCCCCATTTGTCGAAAACAAACAAACCCGTTCTTCTTTCAATCATGCAAGAGAAGATATCAGGCCGCTTAACAAATCGTTAAAATGCACGCTCTGTAAAAAGCTTCACACATTGTATTTGTGCAAATCCTTTAAAGAATTGTCTGTCGAAGATCGAAGGAAGTTTGTCTTGAATAGCAAACATTGTTTCAATTGCTTGTCACCTAAGCATTCTTCTTCGAACTGTACGTCATCAAATCTCTGTTTCCATTGTAAAAAACCGCATCATTCTTTATTGCACGTTCACAATAAATCGAGGTCACCAGTACCTGCCTCTTCAAGCTCCTTGCAGAGCCGCTCCGAACAAACTAATGCTTCTTCCTGCATTTCCAACGCCGACACTTCTCACAGTGCGCAAACCCTTTTGACCACTGTACAATTCGAAATCCAAGATAAATTTGGAAATTGGTTTAGAACCCGTGGTCTTCTCGATTCCGCTTCAACTCATAACTTTGCTTCGCAATCGTTGATTAAAAAACTAGGTCTTTCGTTATCGCCTACTTCTATCACTGTGACCGGGATTGACAATTTGAAAACTCAAGTTTTGCAGTCTTCAAAATTGAAAATCAGAGACGTTTGCCAAAGAAACACCAATCTTAATTTAAACTGTCTCATTCTTACCAGTATTGGCAAGGACACTCCAAGTCACTCTATTAATACCTCCGGATTAAAGATCCCTTCGCACTTAAGGTTAGCTGATCCTCAGTTTAATGCTCAAGGTCCCATTGATGTACTTTTCAGTGCCAATGTTTTTTGGAATTGCATTCGCAAACAAACACGCAAGTTATCTTCAACCGTGGTCGCCAGAGACACCGATTTTGGTTGGGTTATTACTGGTGAAATCAAACAACCCAGTCTTCAAACTAAAGCGCAATGTCATTTCGTTACATCTGACATAAATCCTATTTCTGAAAAAGAGAACGCTCATGTTTCAGATCTCAATATTTTTGAAAAACACTTGTCGAAACGATGTCTTATCGTGAACAACTGCGCTACCTCTGTAAGTTGTTTAAATGGTTTTTCCTTCTTCCCGCACAAGATGGCCATTCAAGTTCGCCTTGCTTTGTGTTATTTCGTCTACCTTCTTATGTCATTTTTTATAGCAGTTAATTGCTTAAACTCTTCCTCGAAAACTATCTTCCCCTTGTGTAAAACCATGGCTATCAGTCTCCATCATTTCGCTGTAAGCTATGGTTCACTTCTTTCGTTATGTAGAAGGATGGCCACGGCCGGCTCCTCCCTCCTTCCTCACAATTGGAAGACGCTCATGAAACCGTTTGAAAATCTGAATTCTATAGCATCTAGAATAACTATTCTTATGCATAACCTTCTTTTCAATGTCCCAGCTTGACTTCTTTGCTCGGAAGAATTAAGCTTCTTTTTGTTGAAAATTGTCGGATTTCGTGATCCTCTCAATTATGCGAAATTGATTTCCTACTTTATTTCATATAGCTTTAAATTGTTTGTTCACGTCCAAGTTACGATTGACTGCATGCTGCTCAACCTGAATATCTGCTTTAAGTTACAGCTGATTCAACAAATGTTGTTTGTGTACTCCGAACTGCTTGTTTTTCAAACTTGTTTGTATACACGCCGGAGTAAGGTCAAGTTGTTGTTTATTTCCTGTACGCTTGACACAGTTCAAAGCAAGTTTCTCTTATCTCAACTCTGGCTGATTGCCAACCATTGTCTGGCGAGCCGCTACTGCAAGTACGGAAGCTGTTCACCTACTTCCAAAAATAAACTTGTTCCAGTTAAGGACTCGTTCAGCTATTTATATGTCTTATCTCGTTGTACTATGTGTGTCAAGGCCGTGCTTGTTTACGTCTCTCACTTACTCACGCTCGTATCTTACAATTGTTTCGATTCTTGCTTCAAAACTTCGTTGCGTATTTCTCACGCGCTCATGTATTTCACTTTGCTTACATATTTTGCGATCTTAATGTTCATTGATGAACAAACTGGTTTTTTCTCGTCGTCACATTCGATGTGTTTTTGTATTCATACTTGTCATGTCACGTTTCTCGCTGACTTAAGTATTTTTCTGAGTAACCCCTTTGATACTTATTATGACTTAAGGTCATTGTTTATGGCTACTCGTTTGTTACCTATGGCGTTCTTGCTTTCTACTCGCATAGTTCCTTTGTTTATTTGGTATATTCTTGTCCTGAATAGATGTACTTGTTTCTATACGCTTTGTTTAAACTTGTTAATTCTCCTTTTGCATTGTATCGTAATCTTTACTAGTGCTTTATTGCTCTCAGCTTCCAGCTATTTTGTGATGGAAGATGTTGATAATTCTCGCCTTTTTACTCCGCTTTCTAATGACCCTGATGACCTCCTTCCACTCACACCTGGTCACTGTCTTACACGCACTTCTCTCTCTGCCCCTCCTCCCCTTCCTAATTCTTTCAGGGATTCTGATTTACCTATTGTTTGGTGTAAACTTGAAGCCCTCCGTAATTCTTTTTGGAAGAGGTGGAACTTGGAATATTTAGTTTCCTTGCAAGGGAGACAGAAGTGGTTTCTTTCCAGTCCCGACATTAAAGTGGGAGACTTGGTCTTAGTTAGGGATGTTTCACCCCCCCTAGTCTGGCCTTTTCGAAAAGTGACCGAGTGTTACCCTGGAGGGGATGGGAGAGTCAGGGAAGTCAGAGTCTTAACTATTAATGGTCCGATCACAAGACCTCTGTCTTTGATCTCCCCATTACCTTTAAATGTGTACTTGTTTTTCTTGTTCGCTGTTGGTGTTTGTCCCCCCAGTATGGTGTATTCTTTGAATACACGGTACCTGAGATATAATGTCTACTGCTCCTTGCATGTTCATTTCTTTCTTCCTCTTTGCCAAACACCAACAGTGATCTTCTGTTTTCTCCTTGATGGGCAAATCTCTTACGTCTTCATAAGTATGTTTCAGATATATAACTTCTGTGACTCACCTAGCGTCATCTAGTAGCGAACCTCTGAAGCTACTCAATTCCTCATCGTGCAAGAGGACTTACATATCCATCTGGCCACCAGATCTTGTTACTATCGGCAGCTATTTTCTCCTTGAGCAAGAGGACTACGTCTACTGTTTCACTCACCATGCTGCGCTAATATCGCCTACTATCAACTCTTAGAAAACCATCCATCAAGAAGAACATTTATTTTTGATAAGTTGGTTATGCTGATATGTATACCTTTTGTTTCCTACCCCCACTCTCGTCCCTTCCTAGGACCTTCCGTGCTTCGTTGAGCAAGTCTCACTTCTCAGTCGGCAGTTGAATCAATCAGTTAAGGCTCAACCAGAGCTAGCCTCCTGACCTAACGAGGCATTTTTTAAATTCCACGCCATGTTGGAACTCTAGGCATCAGTGAGGAACTTCACTTCGACATGCAACAAAGATAAGTACCTTCTTCAAGTTTTAACCTCATCTTCATGGTTTTAACTTCCACGTGTTTTTAATGATACTTTTATAGACAGTGTGAAAGTATTTATTTTGGGGCAATAATCATTCTTCGTGGGATTTGCCATGTTAAGCTTTCGCTTGTATAAGCCGACCTTACCATAAAGAGCTTTTATTAAGCTATTCAAATGAGAAATCCTCTCACTACGTGGGATATTATCTAATTACCCGCTGTCTATAATTCAACAAGCTGGTTCCTCCGCTGGATTTACATTAGCCCCATTTTACTGCTAAGATTGTTCTGGAACCTTCCAGATTCTGTACTCAATCTACAAGTCCTGCCGTCATGGATTTCTCACGCACTTGTGAGAATTCTATTTAAAATTGAATTATCTTATTTCTAAATTACTACATAGTGAAGTTTCGTCCACCGCGGGAATTTTCTATAGCGCATTTAATTGTAATTTACAACTTTCTCAAGAAATAGACTCTCACTTATCTAGTGAAACCAGTTATTTTCATAATTGCAATAACTTTCTTTTCCATAAACTTTGTGTCTCCACAGTGAACTTTTCATATATTTCAATGAACTATAGTGAAAACCAGTGCTTGCTCAACTTTTCTACCGTGTCGCGATCGTCCGCTTATATTCAAATAAGGCCATGAACATTTTCCTTAATTCCCATTTCTCTTTCCTAAACCTCTTACTAACTATCTGCAATAAACTTTTAATCTAGGTCTGTTCCAATAAGGTGTCATTCCAAGAAGTGCCCTTCCATTTTGTTGGTTTATCATTAAGTATCTCTGTATAATTGCGTGTCCAGCACACGTTTCAAACTTACATTGTTTCTCCCTTCAAAGCAGGGAAAACAATTCTCTCAACTCTTGAGTGAGTTATTTTTTGGTCTCGCTAAATGAAAACTGCCTCATTTAACTTGCGAGTCGTATTCAAAGTATAGGAGGTCTAGAACCTTCCTTTTGATTAACTTTTCAGGTTCACAGTAAGTGACCTGCTCTCTTTGTATAAATCTCACAAAGTAATTCTGTTTAAATATAAGAAGTTGTAGGAACTTCCTTTTTATTCTTTATGTTTTCCATTTTGTTATCTTCGAAGTTTTTATTCTCGTTAGAATGTTCTTTCAGAGGTTTCTCATAGTACACTGCTTGTACTCCTGTAAATGTTAAAACTTTAATTATTCCATTTTGCCTATTTTACTAAATCTTACCAAGATTTTAATACAAGGTTTAAAAAACCTTAAAAATTGTCATTTGCCTGGAGCAATTTCTGAACGTTGTTGGAGGTCTGCGACCCCAAATTGTTAATAAGATTGGAAAATATTTATTTGTCAAAAATATTAACTTCTTTAAATTGTTAAATAAATTAAATATTTGTTTTTGGATTCATCATTTCTCTGATACTACAGTTAGGCAGGATCCTGGCTTTCCTAGCTCTTCCTAGGTTTATGCCCTCGTTTATATTCAATAAAGCTTTTACTATCGGTCTGGCCAGACCATCACCCTTCCCTATAGTACTTTTATTCGTGCTTGGAAGGAAACACACTAAAGCCTCTCTCTGGCAAACTGCCCAAGCCTTAGCTGCGGTTCCCGTTAGCCTCGACCAAGCTCGTACCTACTTTAGGTATCAAGGTGTTAATTTTCAGTGGCAACTGCCTCTAAAGGTATTTAAAGTTGAACTCATTAATTTTGTGGGGCTCTCCTCCTATTTTTCTATCCTTTTTCTCCAGTCCGAAACCCATTTCCTTTTCTTAATCATCTTCCCTTGGTGGGTGGGTTATTCCCTAGCCTATAATCTACCCACCCCTGGCAACCAATATCAATATGCCCAATAATAATAATAATAACAATAATAATAATAAGTCATTATTATTAGACTATTATTATTATTATTATTATTATTATTATTATTATTATTATTATTATTTATTCAATTCACCACTACAAACATGGGTTACTCTAAAGTTAAACCAAGTGCTTTACAACAATACATAAAAACTAAAATACAAACTATAATACAGTACATACATATCATGTATATACAGAATATAGAGTTCATTAAAACTCATTCACTAGCCAGGAAGGATCGCACAATATTGCATGTGGACAATAGGACAGAATGCTGCATACTCCTGTAGATGTTCGGCGGAAGATCCAATTCCTTCAGACTCTTATTATCATTATTATTATTATTATTATTATTATTATTATTATTATTAGAGTTGGAGAAAAACATATCCGTAATTTGTAAGAAAGATTATGTCTATATACCTAAAGAATTTCTGTTTCACTCCTGAACACTTGCCACATCCCCTCATTCCCCAGTTTATTTTGGTTACATCTTACAAACGGCTCCTTTCATCTTCGCACTTCCACTCTCTCTCTCTCCGCTCCAGACAAGTGTATTTTTTTCTTGGAAATATGACACTGGTCACCTGTAGTTGCGTTCGAAGAACACCCCGTGGCATAGCCATGCACGCTAAATCACGCCATGGGGAGCTGCAGCAAGTCCACATATCAGGGGTTCGAATCTCGACGCCGACAGAGGCTACCATGAGTGTGTTTTTTGTCAGAGTTTTCCTACACTATTTCCAGGCAAATGCAGCGATAGTACCTCAGTTCATCATAGAAGCTTATTATACAAGTTCAACACAAGCCTCTAAAATGAACTATTAACAACAACAATAATGATAATTGTTGTTTAAGGGGCCTAACATCTAGGTTATCGGCCCCTATTAACAACAACGTTCTAAACCATTTGCACTTCGTTAGACATATCCAAAGATTACTAAAACATTCATAGCCAAGGTATTAATACAATAAAAGTGAAGAGCACTTCTAAGAAACTGGTCGAAATCAATAAAATAATTCGAGCGATAACTTACCTCTATATCTATACAGTATTCCAACCGTCTTCTGCCAAAACCAGGATTAATCTATTTGAAGGTAAGTTCCATTCGTCTGGATTTCTTCAAGAACACTTGTGTGACAGCATCAGTAAAATTACCGTTTGGGTGCTTCCTGAGTGAACAAAGCAGCTGCTTCTCAATTGTCATCAATGATAGGGAAGTAAGTCTCTCTTGACCCATAGTGGACCTGCAATGTGACTTCACTCGTTTGAGTGTTGAGAAGGTACGTTCAACAGAGGCTGTAGTAGATGGTATCGTAAGTATTAAACACGCTAAATTGTACAGTTCAGGCATAGCATTAACTAACTGCATTCGGTTCATAATTCTTACGATTTCGGCCACTGATTTCTCGTGAAATTCTTGATCATTAGCCGAATAGAGCACTATCAGTTCGTTTTTCAGACCTACTTGATCGAAACTTGACCCGTAGTTTTCTAAGAGATTTAAAAACCATTTGTTTGGGAACGAAATGCCAAATTCTCTAAATTTTCCTGTATCCAGGAGGGAAAAGAAGTTAAAACGCTCCATATCACAAAATCTGTCATTTATCTGGCAAATGACATTATCCAGAATTTCACAGAATAGTCTCCTAAAACCCTCTTCTGGTGATCCATTGCCTTTAATTCTCTTCTGTGCTGGTTCATCGGCTGCGCTAGAACATGTCGTTTCCCAGACATTTTGGAAGCCTTCGCTCCTGAAATTGTTTAATCTGTCTCTGGTCTCTATTATCTTTGAGTGGCAGAAAGCAATATCCATAGCCTTGTTTTGCAGAATGTTAAAAAGAACATCGGTGTGGCAGAAAATGAATGAGTATACATTCAGAAGAAAAACTGTATCAATTTTTTTCAAAAAATACAAAAATCCTTGAGCCTGTACTATAGCATCGTTTTCCCAATTTCCACTATTTTCATCGTCCGTTAAGCTTTCGAAAAACATGAGTAGGTTGTCTTTCTGCTCTTGAACTGTGTTAACAAGTCTCGAGTTAAAGTTCCAGCGTGTAGGTGCAGTTCTCGGTATTTTTTTTCTACAAAGTTTCGGAGGTATTCAGTTCTCTTGGAAGAATGGGAAAAGAAATTAGACATTCCGGAAAGAGATAAGAAAAATACTCGACATTTTGTTATTCCCATAGCTGCCTGTTGCAATACTAAGTTCAACACATGACAGTAGCAATGAACGAACAGCGCTCGTGGAAATGTTTGTTTTACTCTAGCCTGTAGTCCTCCTAAATGACCAGCCATGACACTCGCGCCATCGTACGTCTGTGCTATAAGCTTGTTACCTAATCCGAACTCTTCTAATACTGACGAAACGTGGGCGTACAGAGCCTCAGCCGACCTGTTAGCACTAACATCCGTGAAGCCAATGAATCGTTCTTGAACTTCTCCAGCACTGTCAACATAGCGCAAAATTGTGGATAGCTGTGATTTATTAATCACATCAGAACATTCATCGACAAGAATTGCTACAAATTTTGTTCTGTCAAGTTCCTTCGCAATAGCATCTACCATTACAGCTCTAATGGCTTCTATTAAATCGTTCTGAATGGTAGATGACGTACCTCGAAATATAGTAGAATTAAGTAAATGGTCATGTAGCAAAAGGTCATACGTGCTCAGCAAATCTAAGGTTTCTATGTAGTTACCTCTGTTCAGTGACTGGTCTGACTCGTCATGTCCTCGTAGTGCCTGCTCTTGCTTGCCTAAATGACAAACGACATCTATTAGCCTAGATAAAACCTGCCTATTCTTTTTTACCATTTCATTGTGCTTTGAGACCTCCATTGCTTTCTGAGCATTCAACTGAACATCTATTCGCGAGGTACCGAATTTACACAATGCAAAAGCACACGCGATATGACTCCTCGCTTTTTCATGTTTCTTTAAGCTACTAGTAAGACCAGCAATGTTGTCAAATCCATCTTTTGACCACGCCGTTCCTTCACGACTGAAAAGGAGACAAGACCAGCAGAATAGTTTGTTAAGTTTTTTGCATCCAGTTAACCACTGATGGCGTGAATAGTTTGAGGAACAAAAATGTCTAGTATACTCTCGCTTACGGTCTATACAAGTTGAAACTAAATTTGGAAGTTCAGGAGTTGGCCTTCCTTTCTCCTTAATTTCCACTTTCTGAGGGAATCCAATTAAATTAAATCCCTTGGTTAGCACGTCCTCAATGACGCACCCACAATCCACTTCCGGTGCTTCACTCACACTACACATTTCTATATTAATTCACTGTTGACTAATTCACTTCAAGACTGACTTAAAACAAACGTACAATGACACTGTCTCGCACACAGAACAAATAACTGAAACGGCTGAGCGCTGGCAAGCCTCTGCTGGTCAACAAATTCCCCTTGAAACAGCCAATCAGCATTAGGCATAGTTGAACCGCAAGGTCCTTGCGCGATACCTCGGGCTGAAATTTGCTGGGCTTAAGCTACCCCTCTCCTTCCCCTCGTCCCTCTGACGAGAGTAGGTTAGTAGTACCGATTCCAACCAGTGTCATGGCCGCCGCGCGAAATTGAAACATTTAAATAGACTTTTCTCTCGAACCCATGGTCCGATTTTGACAAATGAGGTGTCGTTGGACTCGGGCTAACGCCCTCTTTACAACGGACTACTCATTTCAACCCCTAAATAAAACCTATCCCTACTAGGGGGTGAAATTGTAATTTTTTAGTGGAAGTCTCTTTCCAAATGTGACATGTATAAGGTACGCTGCTAAAATGAACTTAAATGTGGTTGCTCATATAGCGCATGCATTTTACGAGATGCCGCTATGGATGAACATTTTTGTTTTTGTTTTTTACGCATGCGCACTTTGGATTTTTGTAAGAGGGCGAGCTCTTTGAAATAAATGATTGATAAGAAGAGGTTTTGGTGGTGAGGAGAGAATCAGATAGTCGCCTACTTTCCTACGAAGTTTGCCGATATGTCTCAAACGCAATGTCGGATTTGGACGTGTGACGTGTCAAATCGCTTGTCTCGAAGCCCTATACATGTTATTAATAGGTTAGAGTTTTGAGAATGAGGGAAACAGGCTTTTTTGGGGTAAAACCATGATTTTAGACTTTTTCTGATATTTCACGAATGCATGGTCGGATTTGGTCCTATGACGTGTCAAATGGCTTGTCTCGAAACCCTGTGTATTTTGGTAATAGGTTAAAGTTTTTGAGAATGAGGGAAAGAGAATATTTTGGGGTAAAAACGTGATTTTGAACTTTTTGCTATATCTCGCGAACCAATCATGCTAGAGGCATGAACGAGGGGTCCAAGGACTCGGGCTGACGTCCTCTTTGCTATGGACCACACGTTATATTTAAAAAAAAATTGGAAACGCGATTTTGGGGTAAACACGTGTTTTTTGTGATTTTTGCCGATATCTCACGAATCAATAACGCTAGAGACATGTACGAGGTGTCCTAGGACTCGGGCTAACGCCCCCCTTTCAAATGTGGTAGATATTTTTTCCAAAAAGATAATTCACAAAGGGCCTAACGCCATACATGTTGAAATAACGTTTTCTTTTTCTTTGCCTGGTTATAATGTTCATGAAGCGTGGTGGTTGAGAGAGACGATACGGCTGGGTGTGTGTGTGTGTGTTTTTCAACGAACCTGTCGCTAACCACAAGGACCATGCTTAATAGAACAATCGCTATTTCGACGGGTCGGTGTATGACAGAGCGAGGGTGCGTTTTTCTGATATTTTACCTTTGACTTGTAAACGGTGATGAGAACTTGATTCTATGTTGGTCGAAGCGAGTAGAGAAAACAAACTTGTCGAGGAGGTGAAGGTCATTTGAGCTTATTGGAACGCATTGATCTGACTTGACAACAAGTGCAATGGAAAAAATGACCAAGACGCTTGAAGGTGAAATAATCTGACCATCGTGGTGGCAGGGGAGTGTGAAAGGCATGCACACATGTGAAACCACAGGCACGCTAAACCAGTGACATCCTGTCTTGCTTCGTACGTGACAAAATGCAAGTCCATGTGACATTTGATCTACCGCAGGTGTTCACCTTGGACGTTATCTGTCCACGTGCATGATAACTGTTAACAAGTCACATCCTGTTTTGCTTCGTACGTGACAAAATGCAAGTTCATGTGAAATTTGATTCGCCACAGGTGTTCACTTTGGGCGTTAGCTGTCCACGTGACCGATAACAGAATGGTCAAAGCGTGGGAAAAATGATTATACATGCAACGTAGCATATATAAAGACATGTCGTTATCATTTCCACTCTCACTTGGGTGGACTACCTTTGAACACATTGCGTTGCGTGAAACACTTGGTCTTGTTTAACAGTTTTGGTGTTGGTGGAAAATACTTAACCTTGTTGTGGGGTAGGTATATACATATATATATTTATTCATTTATACATTTATTGATTAATATATATATTTACAAGCAATTATTTATTGATTAGGTAATTAATGATTTTATTTATTTGTTTGCAGATAACCGGCATACCTTACATGTCTGAGGGAGAAGAAACCATTGCACTTTTGAGCCCACTAGAAGGGAAGAACAACAAGTCACTGCAAGTAAAGGTGAGATGATTTTTTTAAACTAACTTGTTTCATTTTTTTTGTTTTATGTTTTATTTTATGAAATGTATGTATTAACTTGAATTTAGGTATTTATAGCGGTTTATTTTATTTATTTTTAGAAACTTGGAAAGAATAGTCTTACCGACGTAGTAGTCGCTGAAAAAAAAACGAAACGCACTAAAGCGAAACCACTGCCAAAGAGTGAACTGTTTAAAACTCAGGTAAGTCCAACTTAAAAATGCTATTCCATTTTACCACTACTGAAAACTCGTAGACAAAAAAAATTCATTACCTGTACATGACTGGGACAATGATTGCTTTCTTGATTAATGGCTATGTTGTTGTTGTTGACTGGGAAAAGTACAAGGCCATGTTGGATTTTCTAAAAATAAAAATAATAAATTTAATTTATGGGTGGTTCCCTATGGACTCAACGAATATTCACAGGTTTGAACATGATAATGTGAACAAAATGACATGACATTCATTTTTGTTTATTTATTGGTTAAAGGGAGGGTGGGGGAATGTAAATGACTGTAGCTTTATAAAAAAGAAAATAAGTACATGAGTTACTGTTAGTGCCAACATACAGTTTATTTTTAATGGTGTTTTGATATATTAATGCCAATTAACGTTAACGTTTTATTTACAAGTATTGATTGATTGATTGATTGAGTGATGGGTTATTTTGTTTGCTTTTAGGTGTCGTCATGTGCCATTAACGTAATGAACAGACAGTGAACAAGCATGCATTATGCTTTAAAGTACTCTGTGCTCTTGTGCAATGTTAATAACTTACAATAAGAAAAAGTTTTATTATAACACATGGCGTTAGTACCAAATACAACAAGTGAGCAAGTTGGTTTACCACGTGGGATAAATTTAAAATCAGAACATGATCGATGGTTAACATTTGAATCCTGGCCTGTAGGCTTTTTGTCGACGCATGAACTTGCAAAAGCCGGTTTTTTTTACTTGAACCGAGAAGATGTGGTGCGCTGTGTGTTTTGTCGTATTGAACTTTCACACTGGGAAGAAGGGGATGATCCCTTTAGAGACCATTTGCGATGGTCTCCTCACTGTCCTTACATGCTTGGAAAGCAAGTGGGTAACCTACCCGTGCATTCATTTTACCGAACCACAAGGCCTTTGGCTGCTACTTACGTTGCTGAATCACAAATAAATAATAATAATGATGTATTACCAGTCAACGGTAGTGTCGATATATGTGGTCCATATGCCATAGACAGTGTTGAATTGGCGTGTGCTTTTGAAAAATTGGGAGTTTGCAAGACTAAAGCACTAGCACACCCAGAGTACAGCTCTGTTGAAAAACGTTTCGAATCTTATAAAAATGTTTGGCCATTAATATTAAAACACCTTACCAAACAGCTAAGTGAAGCTGGATTTTTTTATACTGGTGAAGGGGATAAAACAATATGTTTTTATTGCGGATTTGCTTTAAAGGATTGGCAAATGACTGATGACCCTTTAGTGCAACATGCTCGTTGGTTACCAAACTGTAAATACATGGTGTTGCTTAAAGGTCAGGAATTTGTGAACACTATTCGTAAAGAAAAAGTGATTGCAGCACAAGACATAAAAGTGCCTTTAGAGTTAGAGCACGCGGAGCAAATACATAAGACTGAAAGAAAAGACTTGTCTCACGAACAGATACAAAAGTGTGACCAACAATTATGTAAAATTTGTTATCAAGATGAACTAGGTGTTGTATATTTACCCTGTGGACACATGATAGCCTGTGTCAAATGTGCATTAAAACTTAACACTTGTGCTATATGCAGAAAAGTAGTATCTGCTACAGTTAGGGCATTTCTTGCATAACTAGTATAATTTATTCGCCATGCATAGTGCAAAATCCCTAATTGCACAATATTATTAAAACTGTTTTAGAGTGTAATAGATATGCTTTTGTTTTGTTTATAGACTACTACAATGAATGTTTTGAATGCTGTGGGACAATCATGTGGCTTAGAGACAAAGAAGCTCAGCGAATTGCCAACGCATATTCCATTCCGCATTATCAAGATTCGGAAATTGAAAACAGCATATGGTGATCGTGTACTTTGTGTATGTGAAAACTTTGAGACATTTCTGCCTATACGGTTTAATGATATGTCGGAAAGTGTTTTTGATGAAGTCAATAATGCTGTGCAACCTGTACACTTAATTTATGAAGGTTTTAAAAACAATAGGTGCATGATTCGTTTTAATTAAATAAAAAAGTCAAATAATAATGGAAGATATAAGTCATGACAATGGACTGAAAGAAAAAATATGTGTATAGAATAATAATGTCTTAGTGTTTAGTATTGTCTTAAAAATATTATCATGAAACCAAAAAATGTATATAAAGTTTGTAAATAAATGAAAATAATGCTACAATGTTGTTTTATTTTCTATAGAAGTCAGAATATTTAACATTGCAGAGTATACATGATTATGACAATAAAAAAAAAGCACACTTAATACAAGTCTTTGCCTTTACGATAGTGTGTTATAGTTTTAAAAACAAAGCTTGTTGTAGATCTTTTTTCTTCCACGGTAAACAATAGGCATGAAAACGTTATTGTCCTGTTTTGGATCATTATCACTATCATAATCATAAGCTGCATGATCTATATCACTATTATTATAATCACTATAATTATCCTCAACATTATCCTCAACATTACTAAAACCAGTTAAATATTCCTGGTCCTCTTCCTGTTCCTCTTCCTCTTCCTCTACAGTGTCCTCGTGTAGAGTCTGCGTGGCTTTTGATAACGTTAAGGGTTTTTTGAACATTGAATTATTTTCAATAGTAGTATTGTTTTGTAGCACTTGCTTTTTAACATTTTCATGATTTTCAGTTGACAGCAACAGTGTTTCATGCAGTACACTACATTGATGATCACTGACACTTAAAACCACACTATTTTTGCTTTTTAGCTCACTACGACATTGTTTTGAACGTTGTTTTGTACAACGCCAAATAACAGTTCCATTTTTATTGGTTCGTTTCACAATATATGAATATCCTTTATAGAATGCATGAGGCTTACCATACCTAGTCACAGATACTTCCATATCAACTGTCAAGCTTAGACTAAGCTCTAGTAAAGACAACTTGGTAATAAGAACAATAGATTAATGTGCAAGCATATATGGGTGCAAATGTGGGAGCAAAAAAAAGTGGGAGCAAAAAGTGGGAGCAAGAATTGGGAGCAAAAAAGTGGGAGCAAAAAGTGGGAGCAAAAATTGGGAGCAAAAAGTGGGAGCAAAAAGTGGGAGCAAAAATTGGGAGCAAAAAGTGGGAGCAAAAGTGGGAGCAAAAGTGAGTGTAAAAGTGAGTGCAAACGTGGGTTCAAAAGTGAGTGCAAAAGTGAATGTAAAAGTGAATGTAAAAGTGGGTGCAAAAGTGGGTGCAAGAGTGGGTGCACAAGTGGGTGAAAAAGTGGATGCGAAAGTGGGTGCAAACGTGAGTGCAAAAGTGGGTGCAAAAGTGAATGCAAAAGTGGGTGCAAAAGTGGGAGCAAAAAGTGGGAGCAAAAAGTGGGAGCAAAAAGTGGGAGCAAAAATTGGGAGCAAAAAGTGGGAGCAAAAGTGGGAGCAAAAGTGAGTGTAAAAGTGAGTGCAAACGTGGGTTCAAAAGTGAGTGCAAAAGTGAATGTAAAAGTGGGTGCAAAAGTGGGTGCAAGAGTGGGTGCAAAAGTGGGTGCAAATGTGGGTGCAAAAGTGGGCGAAAAAGTGGGTGCAAAGGTGGGTGCAAGAGTGGGTGCACAAGTGGGTGAAAAAGTGGGTGCGAAAGTGGGTGCAAACGTGAGTGCAAAAGTGGGTGCAAAAGTGAATGCAAAAGTGGGTGCAAAAGTGGGAGCAAAAAGTGGGAGCAAAAAGTGGGAGCAAAAATTGGGAGCAAAAAGTGGGAGCAAAAGTGGGAGCAAAAGTGAGTGTAAAAGTGAATGCAAACGTGGGTTCAAAAGTGAGTGCAAAAGTGAATGTAAAAGTGGGTGCAAAAGTGGGTGCAAGAGTGGGTGCAAAAGTGGGTGCAAAAGTGGGTGCAAAAGTGGGCGAAAAAGTGGGTGCAAAAGTGGGTGCACGAGTGGGTGCAAAAGTGGGTGAAAAAGTGGGTGCGAAAGTGGGTGCAAAAATGAGTGCAAAAGTGGGTGTAAAAGTGAATGCAAAAGTGGGTGCAAAAGTGGGAGCAAAAACTGGGAGCAAAAAGTGGGAGCAAAAAGTGGGATCTGAAGAAAGTAGGAGCAATTATGAGAGTAAATGTGAAAGGAAAAGTGGGAGCAAGTATGGGAGCAAATGTGAAAGCAAAAGGGGGAGAAAAAAATGAGAGAAAAAGTGGGACCAAAAAGTGTAAGCAAAAGTGGGAGCAAATATGAGAGCAAAAAAATGTGGGAGCAAAAAGTGGGAGCAAATCGTGTAAGCAGAAGTGGGAGCAAACAAGTGTGAGCAAATATGGGAGCAGAAAGTGGGAGCAAATGTGAAAGCAAAAGTGGGAGCAAAAAGAGCGAGCAAAAGTGAGTGCACAAAGGGGGAGCAAAATGTGTGAGTAAAAAGTGGGGTCAAATGTGGTGTTTTACTAAAACAATCCCCCCTAACCTAACCTAACCTAACTTTACTCAACCTAATTTCACCTAACCTAACTTCACCTAACCTAACCTTCCAACTCTCAAATCAAAAATTAAATTCTGGCTATAGTCGCGTTGGAATCCAAAACCTCTGGGATAACACCCAAGTATACTAGCCACTACACCGCGAAATGGGCAAATTATCATGCAACACAACACAAAAATAAAAAGTTTTCTGTAGTGTAACTCATTGGCTGACAATCATAGTTGAGAATTCAAACCCAAGACCTCAGGACTTTAGTTTTGAACATTATCAGAAATATTATTCCATTTACATTTTGCTGTTGCTTATAGTTATAAGAGTTGGCATTAATATGGGAGCAAAAGTGAAAGCAAAAAGTGGGTGCAAGCATGGCTGGTTGTAGAGACTTTCATATCAACTAATACACATAAATTAAATTTTAGTAAAGTGACTTGGCTAATAATAATAATAATATTAACAGTTTTAAAAAAATTCAAGGGGATTGATATTTTTCAGGGTGTAATTTCCAAAGTACTGTCAAGAATAATAATTACATGAACAGATTCCAAGAACTCTAGAGTGCTTTTAAGGTTAATGATTGGCTAGGAGTGAGATAGAGCTAGCTAACCTAAGTTAACCTCAGCTCAGTAAACCTAACCTTGTCACATGGCATGTTCTACAAGTATAGACTTGCTTTGAGACTGGCTATGACGTCACAGATGAATGGCGGTGGGAGGCTGGACACGACTTTTTATTACCCAAAAACATTGTCCTTTTTGCCAGCCTCCCACCGCCATTCATCTGTGACGTCATAGCCAGTCTCAAAGCAAGTCTATACTTGTAGAACATGCCATGTGACAAGGTTAGGTTTACTGAGCTGAGGTTAACTTAGGTTAGCTAGCTCTATCTCACTCCTAGCCAATCATTAACCTTAAAAGCACTCTAGAGTTCTTGGAATCTGTTCATGTAATTATTATTCTTGACAGTACTTTGGAAATTACACCCTGAAAAATATCAATCCCCTTGAATTTTTTTAAAACTGTTAATATTATTATTATTATTAGCCAAGTCACTTTACTAAAATTTAATTTATGTGTATTAGTTGATATGAAAGTCTCTACAACCAGCCATGCTTGCACCCACTTTTTGCTTTCACTTTTGCTCCCATATTAATGCCAACTCTTATAACTATAAGCAACAGCAAAATGTAAATGGAATAATATTTCTGATAATGTTCAAAACTAAAGTCCTGAGGTCTTGGGTTTGAATTCTCAACTATGATTGTCAGCCAATGAGTTACACTACAGAAAACTTTTTATTTTTGTGTTGTGTTGCATGATAATTTGCCCATTTCGCGGTGTAGTGGCTAGTATACTTGGGTGTTATCCCAGAGGTTTTGGATTCCAACGCGACTATAGCCAGAATTTAATTTTTGATTTGAGAGTTGGAAGGTTAGGTTAGGTGAAGTTAGGTTAGGTGAAATTAGGTTGAGTAAAGTTAGGTTAGGTTAGGTTAGGGGGGATTGTTTTAGTAAAACACCACATTTGACCCCACTTTTTACTCACACATTTTGCTCCCCCTTTGTGCACTCACTTTTGCTCGCTCTTTTTGCTCCCACTTTTGCTTTCACATTTGCTCCCACTTTCTGCTCCCATATTTGCTCACACTTGTTTGCTCCCACTTCTGCTTACACGTTTTGCTCCCACTTTTTGCTCCCACATTTTTTTGCTCTCATATTTGCTCCCACTTTTGCTTACACTTTTTGGTCCCACTTTTTCTCTCATTTTTTTCTCCCCCTTTTGCTTTCACATTTGCTCCCATACTTGCTCCCACTTTTCCTTTCACATTTACTCTCATAATTGCTCCTACTTTCTTCAGATCCCACTTTTTGCTCCCACTTTTTGCTCCCAGTTTTTGCTCCCACTTTTGCACCCACTTTTGCATTCACTTTTACACCCACTTTTGCACTCATTTTTGCACCCACTTTCGCACCCACTTTTTCACCCACTTTTGCACCCACTCGTGCACCCACTTTTGCACCCACTTTTTCGCCCACTTTTGCACCCACTTTTGCACCCACTTTTGCACCCACTCTTGCACCCACTTTTGCACCCACTTTTACATTCACTTTTGCACTCACTTTTGAACCCACGTTTGCATTCACTTTTACACTCACTTTTGCTCCCACTTTTGCTCCCACTTTTTGCTCCCAATTTTTGCTCCCACTTTTTGCTCCCACTTTTTGCTCCCACTTTTGCACCCACTTTTGCATTCACTTTTGCACCCACTTTTGCACTCACGTTTGCACCCACTTTCGCACCCACTTTTTCACCCACTTGTGCACCCACTCTTGCACCCACCTTTGCACCCACTTTTTCGCCCACTTTTGCACCCACATTTGCACCCACTTTTGCACCCACTCTTGCACCCACTTTTGCACCCACTTTTACATTCACTTTTGCACTCACTTTTGAACCCACGTTTGCACTCACTTTTACACTCACTTTTGCTCCCACTTTTGCTCCCACTTTTTGCTCCCAATTTTTGCTCCCACTTTTTGCTCCCACTTTTTGCTCCCACTTTTTGCTCCCACTTTTGCACCCACTTTTGCATTCACTTTTGCACCCACTTTTGCACTCACGTTTGCACCCACTTTCGCATCCACTTTTCCACCCACTTGTGCACCCACTCTTGCACCCACTTTTGCACCCACTTTTACATTCACTTTTACATTCACTTTTGCACTCACTTTTGAACCCACGTTTGCACTCACTTTTACACTCACTTTTGCTCCCACTTTTGCTCCCACTTTTTGCTCCCAATTTTTGCTCCCACTTTTTGCTCCCACTTTTTTGCTCCCAATTCTTGCTCCCACTTTTTGCTCCCACTTTTTTTTGCTCCCACATTTGCACCCATATATGCTTGCACATTAATCTATTGTTCTTATTACCAAGTTGTCTTTACTAGAGCTTAGTCTAAGCTTGACAGTTGATATGGAAGTATCTGTGACTAGGTATGGTAAGCCTCATGCATTCTATAAAGGATATTCATATATTGTGAAACGAACCAATAAAAATGGAACTGTTATTTGGCGTTGTACAAAACAACGTTCAAAACAATGTCGTAGTGAGCTAAAAAGCAAAAATAGTGTGGTTTTAAGTGTCAGTGATCATCAATGTAGTGTACTGCATGAAACACTGTTGCTGTCAACTGAAAATCATGAAAATGTTAAAAAGCAAGTGCTACAAAACAATACTACTATTGAAAATAATTCAATGTTCAAAAAACCCTTAACGTTATCAAAAGCCACGCAGACTCTACACGAGGACACTGTAGAGGAAGAGGAAGAGGAACAGGAAGAGGACCAGGAATATTTAACTGGTTTTAGTAATGTTGAGGATAATGTTGAGGATAATTATAGTGATTATAATAATAGTGATATAGATCATGCAGCTTATGATTATGATAGTGATAATGATCCAAAACAGGACAATAACGTTTTCATGCCTATTGTTTACCGTGGAAGAAAAAAGATCTACAACAAGCTTTGTTTTTAAAACTATAACACACTATCGTAAAGGCAAAGACTTGTATTAAGTGTGCTTTTTTTTTATTGTCATAATCATGTATACTCTGCAATGTTAAATATTCTGACTTCTATAGAAAATAAAACAACATTGTAGCATTATTTTCATTTATTTACAAACTTTATATACATTTTTTGGTTTCATGATAATATTTTTAAGACAATACTAAACACTAAGACATTATTATTCTATACACATATTTTTTCTTTCAGTCCATTGTCATGACTTATATCTTCCATTATTATTTGACTTTTTTATTTAATTAAAACGAATCATGCACCTATTGTTTTTAAAACCTTCATAAATTAAGTGTACAGGTTGCACAGCATTATTGACTTCATCAAAAACACTTTCCGACATATCATTAAACCGTATAGGCAGAAATGTCTCAAAGTTTTCACATACACAAAGTACACGATCACCATATGCTGTTTTCAATTTCCGAATCTTGATAATGCGGAATGGAATATGCGTAGGCAATTCGCTGAGCTTCTTTGTCTCTAAGCCACATGATTGTCCCACAGCATTCAAAACATTCATTGTAGTAGTCTATAAACAAAACAAAAGCATATCTATTACACTCTAAAACAGTTTTAATAATATTGTGCAATTAGGGATTTTGCACTATGCATGGCGAATAAATTATACTAGTTATGCAAGAAATGCCCTAACTGTAGCAGATACTACTTTTCTGCATATAGCACAAGTGTTAAGTTTTAATGCACATTTGACACAGGCTATCATGTGTCCACAGGGTAAATATACAACACCTAGTTCATCTTGATAACAAATTTTACATAATTGTTGGTCACACTTTTGTATCTGTTCGTGAGACAAGTCTTTTCTTTCAGTCTTATGTATTTGCTCCGCGTGCTCTAACTCTAAAGGCACTTTTATGTCTTGTGCTGCAATCACTTTTTCTTTACGAATAGTGTTCACAAATTCCTGACCTTTAAGCAACACCATGTATTTACAGTTTGGTAACCAACGAGCATGTTGCACTAAAGGGTCATCAGTCATTTGCCAATCCTTTAAAGCAAATCCGCAATAAAAACATATTGTTTTATCCCCTTCACCAGTATAAAAAAATCCAGCTTCACTTAGCTGTTTGGTAAGGTGTTTTAATATTAATGGCCAAACATTTTTATAAGATTCGAAACGTTTTTCAACAGAGCTGTACTCTGGGTGTGCTAGTGCTTTAGTCTTGCAAACTCCCAATTTTTCAAAAGCACACGCCAATTCAACACTGTCTATGGCATATGGACCACATATATCGACACTACCGTTGACTGGTAATACATCATTATTATTATTTATTTGTGATTCAGCAACGTAAGTAGCAGCCAAAGGCCTTGTGGTTCGGTAAAATGAATGCACGGGTAGGTTACCCACTTGCTTTCCAAGCATGTAAGGACAGTGAGGAGACCATCGCAAATGGTCTCTAAAGGGATCATCCCCTTCTTCCCAGTGTGAAAGTTCAATACGACAAAACACACAGCGCACCACATCTTCTCGGTTCAAGTAAAAAAAACCGGCTTTTGCAAGTTCATGCGTCGACAAAAAGCCTACAGGCCAGGATTCAAATGTTAACCATCGATCATGTTCTGATTTTAAATTTATCCCACGTGGTAAACCAACTTGCTCACTTGTTGTATTTGGTACTAACGCCATGTGTTATAATAAAACTTTTTCTTATTGTAAGTTATTAACATTGCACAAGAGCACAGAGTACTTTAAAGCATAATGCATGCTTGTTCACTGTCTGTTCATTACGTTAATGGCACATGACGACACCTAAAAGCAAACAAAATAACCCATCACTCAATCAATCAATCAATCAATACTTGTAAATAAAACGTTAACGTTAATTGGCATTAATATATCAAAACACCATTAAAAATAAACTGTATGTTGGCACTAACAGTAACTCATGTACTTATTTTCTTTTTTATAAAGCTACAGTCATTTACATTCCCCCACCCTCCCTTTAACCAATAAATAAACAAAAATGAATGTCATGTCATTTTGTTCACATTATCATGTTCAAACCTGTGAATATTCGTTGAGTCCATAGGGAACCACCCATAAATTAAATTTATTATTTTTATTTTTAGAAAATCCAACATGGCCTTGTACTTTTCCCAGTCAACAACAACAACATAGCCATTAATCAAGAAAGCAATCATTGTCCCAGTCATGTACAGGTAATGAATTTTTTTTGTCTACGAGT
The DNA here is from genome assembly GCA_946902985.2 of Meconema thalassinum. Classification (NCBI taxonomy): domain Eukaryota; kingdom Metazoa; phylum Arthropoda; class Insecta; order Orthoptera; family Tettigoniidae; genus Meconema; species Meconema thalassinum. The sequence goes on along the minus strand of OX336388.2, from coordinate 1,002,067,204 downwards.
TTTCAGTAGTGGTAAAATGGAATAGCATTTTTAAGTTGGACTTACCTGAGTTTTAAACAGTTCACTCTTTGGCAGTGGTTTCGCTTTAGTGCGTTTCGTTTTTTTTTCAGCGACTACTACGTCGGTAAGACTATTCTTTCCAAGTTTCTAAAAATAAATAAAATAAACCGCTATAAATACCTAAATTCAAGTTAATACATACATTTCATAAAATAAAACATAAAACAAAAAAAATGAAACAAGTTAGTTTAAAAAAATCATCTCACCTTTACTTGCAGTGACTTGTTGTTCTTCCCTTCTAGTGGGCTCAAAAGTGCAATGGTTTCTTCTCCCTCAGACATGTAAGGTATGCCGGTTATCTGCAAACAAATAAATAAAATCATTAATTACCTAATCAATAAATAATTGCTTGTAAATATATATATTAATCAATAAATGTATAAATGAATAAATATATATATGTATATACCTACCCCACAACAAGGTTAAGTATTTTCCACCAACACCAAAACTGTTAAACAAGACCAAGTGTTTCACGCAACGCAATGTGTTCAAAGGTAGTCCACCCAAGTGAGAGTGGAAATGATAACGACATGTCTTTATATATGCTACGTTGCATGTATAATCATTTTTCCCACGCTTTGACCATTCTGTTATCGGTCACGTGGACAGCTAACGCCCAAAGTGAACACCTGTGGCGAATCAAATTTCACATGAACTTGCATTTTGTCACGTACGAAGCAAAACAGGATGTGACTTGTTAACAGTTATCATGCACGTGGACAGATAACGTCCAAGGTGAACACCTGCGGTAGATCAAATGTCACATGGACTTGCATTTTGTCACGTACGAAGCAAGACAGGATGTCACTGGTTTAGCGTGCCTGTGGTTTCACATGTGTGCATGCCTTTCACACTCCCCTGCCACCACGATGGTCAGATTATTTCACCTTCAAGCGTCTTGGTCATTTTTTCCATTGCACTTGTTGTCAAGTCAGATCAATGCGTTCCAATAAGCTCAAATGACCTTCACCTCCTCGACAAGTTTGTTTTCTCTACTCGCTTCGACCAACATAGAATCAAGTTCTCATCACCGTTTACAAGTCAAAGGTAAAATATCAGAAAAACGCACCCTCGCTCTGTCATACACCGACCCGTCGAAATAGCGATTGTTCTATTAAGCATGGTCCTTGTGGTTAGCGACAGGTTCGTTGAAAAACACACACACACACACCCAGCCGTATCGTCTCTCTCAACCACCACGCTTCATGAACATTATAACCAGGCAAAGAAAAAGAAAACGTTATTTCAACATGTATGGCGTTAGGCCCTTTGTGAATTATCTTTTTGGAAAAAATATCTACCACATTTGAAAGGGGGGCGTTAGCCCGAGTCCTAGGACACCTCGTACATGTCTCTAGCGTTATTGATTCGTGAGATATCGGCAAAAATCACAAAAAACACGTGTTTACCCCAAAATCGCGTTTCCAATTTTTTTTTAAATATAACGTGTGGTCCATAGCAAAGAGGACGTCAGCCCGAGTCCTTGGACCCCTCGTTCATGCCTCTAGCATGATTGGTTCGCGAGATATAGCAAAAAGTTCAAAATCACGTTTTTACCCCAAAATATTCTCTTTCCCTCATTCTCAAAAACTTTAACCTATTACCAAAATACACAGGGTTTCGAGACAAGCCATTTGACACGTCATAGGACCAAATCCGACCATGCATTCGTGAAATATCAGAAAAAGTCTAAAATCATGGTTTTACCCCAAAAAAGCCTGTTTCCCTCATTCTCAAAACTCTAACCTATTAATAACATGTATAGGGCTTCGAGACAAGCGATTTGACACGTCACACGTCCAAATCCGACATTGCGTTTGAGACATATCGGCAAACTTCGTAGGAAAGTAGGCGACTATCTGATTCTCTCCTCACCACCAAAACCTCTTCTTATCAATCATTTATTTCAAAGAGCTCGCCCTCTTACAAAAATCCAAAGTGCGCATGCGTAAAAAACAAAAACAAAAATGTTCATCCATAGCGGCATCTCGTAAAATGCATGCGCTATATGAGCAACCACATTTAAGTTCATTTTAGCAGCGTACCTTATACATGTCACATTTGGAAAGAGACTTTCACTAAAAAATTACAATTTCACCCCCTAGTAGGGATAGGTTTTATTTAGGGGTTGAAATGAGTAGTCCGTTGTAAAGAGGGCGTTAGCCCGAGTCCAACGACACCTTATTTGTCAAAATCGGACCATGGGTTCGAGAGAAAAGTCTATTTAAATGTTTCAATTTCGCGCGGCGGCCATGACACTGGTTGGAATCGGTACTACTAACCTACTGACGAGCTAGCGAGCGCCACCGGGAGACCCTTGCGGTAACTCAGTACAGTCACTCATAACTAAAACTGTACACCACCAATAACAAGTAGTTCCGTGAAGAACTAGACAGCCTATTTTCATATATCCTACTTATGTTAATTGCCACTATCAACATACACAATTTCAGTTTGATTGCTGTAATAGATTCGTAGATATTGAGAACCGACTAAATATTTCGGATGGTCGCCATGTTGGATTTTATATATGTAGGTCCTAGAGTTATGTACTGTTACATGCAGATTATTGTGAACGTGTAGTATTCAAACTTCAATCGCATAATTAGGACACAAGAAAAAACAAGGAGATTTAAAAATTTTTCACAGCAGCCATCTTGAGGTTATGGAAACAATTGAAAAAAATTAGATGCCAGTGGATTAACATTTGGATAAAGATTTACTGTACCAAGTTTCACTGCACGCGGATGGTTATATTACGAGAAACGTCCATGTGAATATGTATAATTCGCGTCACCGCCATGTTGGATTTGTGTTCACCAGGTTATTTAAAGTCCTATAGGTGAACTTAAGTTCATAGCCCCTATGAACATTAAAAATGCAGTTTGATTGCTAAAATAGATTCGTAGATATTCAGTATCGTCTAAATATTTCGGATGGTCGCCATGTTGGATTGTTAAATGTATAGGCCATAGAGGCATGTACCATTAAAGGAAAAGTATTGAGTAGGTTCATTATACAAACTTTCACTTCGATCGCATGACTACATCACAAGAAATAAAAACTTAATTTTAAAATTCGCACGGCCGCCATCTTGAGGTTAAGTAAACAATTGAACTAAATTAGATACCAGTGGATTACAATGTGTATAAATATTTCCTGTACCAGGTTTCACTGCGCTTGGAACATTAAATCGCGAGAAAGATCTATTTAAAATTTTCAAATTCGCTTGGCCGCCATGTTCGTTTTGTAGTAAACCGGTTTTTGAAAATCTTATAGATGGACTTCCAGTAGTGCCCTTTATCTCCGTACAAAATTTTAGGGAGATACCGCTAATAGTTTCAGAGATATAGAATGCCGGTGAAATATTTCGCACATCCGCCATCTTGTGATTATGTAAACAATTGAACGAAGTTAGATGTCGGTGCATTACAATGTATATAAACATATACTGTACCAAGTTTCATTGCGTTTGGTTGGTCAAATCGCGAGAAACGACTATTTAAAAGTCGCAAATTCGCTTGGCCGCCATGTTGGTTTTGTAGTTACCAGGTTTTCAAAAGTCACATAAATGAACTTATAGTGGTTCCCTCTATCACCATAGAAAATGTAAGGGTAATATCGGTAATAGTTTCGGAGATATTGAATGCTGGTGAAATATTTCGCTCAGCCGCCATGTTGGATTGGTGAGTCGTAACAAAATTTGAAGGGCACGGTCGAGGTCGCCGGGAATAGTGCTATGAACTTTCCGAGTTTCATTGAAATCGCTCCTGCCGTTTAGATTTTATTAGGGGGGGACACACACACGAATCACACACACACACACACACGCACACACACACGGACAAAAGGTGATCTCATAAGCCTATTTTTTCAAAATTGAAAATAGGCTAAAAATAAGTATGGTACGTTGCTATGACCACCGACTTTCGTGACAACAATCTGCAGAAAATATATGACAAGGACAATTTTCATGACTGGAACATGTCTAAAAAGTGACAAGAAAATACTTTTACATTTTTTAAATCTCGGGTGGTATACCGCCGGTATATGCGGTGTATGGGAGAATTCGCCACTGGCTGCCACCACAGTAGATGGTGTCTGGCCCTCGCACCAAGCGGCCATTTTTTTAATACCATGTCCCCACATGCACACCTCCACTATGTCATACAGATGGAAACGTCTGCATCGTTCTGTATACCACTTTAAAAAAAACTTTAAATAGAGTAAATAACATTTTAACTCATAACTGTGTAGCCAATTAAGCTATCGAGAAGTTCCATTAAATTAGGTCACTAACCTGTGCCCTGACCAAAAAACGGCCAATGACCATACGAGATATAAGGAAGTGAGTGACGTGTATTTACCACTAAAGGATACAAAAATGCTTGAAGTAGAACAACTTTTATAATCTTCAGCGCAAGTTAAAGTAAAGACATTCCGTCAAGGATCATTAATTTCTCACTTTAATCGAGTTTAGGGCCACCCAACTGAACGAGAATACGCATCTAGTTGGCGACTACAAAGTAGTTAATGAATGCCTAAATAGCCCCTCCAATTGCTTCTTTAAGCTAAGTTCCTCTTAAAATTCAGTAAAATTTTCTTTCTTAATGGATCATTAACTCTTCCCCTAATATGGTTTAACACCGTTCGGCCATAGACACTCTTAAATACTTGCTATGAAAATCTTTTATTTGCTTCTTCGGTGATAAACAGCGTACCAGAATGTAGCTAAATACGGTAATTTGGTAGTCTTAACATTTGTATGTAAATCTCAGATATGAAATTATAGGTGTATAAAAAGTTGAGACATAACGCTTTGACTTAATTGCAAGTCCATTGAATTTTACGACAAAACTAGACTATACGTTGTTCAGAGTGAAAACGTGTTAATTTTAAGAGGCGCTGATTAAGTGGATTCACTCCTATAATTGTCATTTTACTCAACTCAGAAAATAGTAATGGGCGTTCACCGTGATAATTTCCAAATTTGATTTCCTACTCAACAATTTGAAAATTGTAGGTTTGGGACCCAATCATTTAAGCACTAATTACAGTGGTCTGGACAACATAGCCTACTCTCACTCCTCGCGTAGAGGGGCAGTTACTGAAAGTGGTCCAGTTCTCAAACTGGTTGTTCGCTTCATTAAAGAATATTTAACTGATCCTTATCTCGGAGATTAAATCTATCTAGTAGGGAGAATCATGACCATAGCGAGGGGCTGGTGAACTGGTCGGACACCACGGGAGCAAACTGGCAGGTGACATTAATGCGAGAAAGAAGACCCTTGCCAGATGAGGATACGGTGTATCAATACAGGTATTGTCCTCAGTTTCATTGTTTACATCTGAGTCCTGGACCATAAATGCTGCATGCCGTAGGAGAATCGAAGCCTTCGGGATGACGTGTTATCGAAGAATGCTACGAATATCGTGGGTAGCAAGAAGAACAAATGAATCTATTCTGAAGGAGCTAAGGATTGCTCCTAAAGCCAGGGCGTATATAAGGGGGGGGGGGGGTGCTGAGGGGGCTCCAGCCGCCCCCCCCCCCCCCCCCCCCCGAAAAAAGGCAATAAAAATTAAGGGAGTGCTGCTTTGGTAAGAGCATAAAATAATTGTAAATTTGGTTGTACCCTAATCTTAACTTATCGGCTAAGTTATAAACAATACCGGTATTAAAATTGAAATTATACTAACTCGTGGTGTAGTGGGTAGCATTCTTCGCTGCCGCCCCGGAGATCCGAATTCGATTCCCGGCTCTGCCAAGAAATTTTAATTCTAGTCTGAGGGCTGGAAAGGGGTGCACTCAGGCTTGTGAGGTAAAGCTGTGAATTCCACAGTATGTTTTTTTGAGAAATACATGTAAAAAGAACTGTTTACCTTTCTGCTTAGTAAATTGACGAATATTTAGATATAGGCCATTCATACTCCATAGATCATAATATAAAGTTCATTAAGTATAACATTGTATTTGTGTGTTGTGTTGTATTTTACAACTTTTTTGTATTGCCAGTAATAATTGTAGGCTATATAAACTTTGAATCTTATCTAAAATAATTACACAAAGTTATCTGCTCTAAGATATTGGTTGATATTTCAGGGTATTTTGCGGTGACAATCCCCTGAGAATACTCACAATTTTCCAGGATAGTCAGCCCTGCCCGATTTTTAGCCTATTTTCAATTTTGAAAAAATAGGCTTATGAGATCACCTTTTGTCCGTGTGTGTGTGCGTGTGTGTGTGTGTGTGTGTGCGTGTGTGTGTGATTCGTGTGTGTGTCCCCCCCCCCTAATAAAATCGAAACGGCTGGAGCGATTTCAATGAAACTCGGAAAGTTCATAGCACTATTCCCGGCGACCTCGACCGTGCCCTTAAAATTTTGTTACGTCTCTCCAATCCAACATGGCGGCTGTGCGAAATATTTCACTAGCATTCAATATCTCCGAAACTATTACCGATATCGCCCTGAAATTGTGTACGGTGATAAATGGCACTACTAGATGTTCACCTATGAGACTTTCAAAAACCTGGTGACTACAAAACCAACATGGCGGCCAAGCGAAGTTGAGATATTTAAATTGACTTTTCTCGCGATTTAACTATCTAAATGTAATGAAACTTGGTACAGCAAATGTTTATACACATTGTAATGCACTGGAGTCTAATTTAGTTCAATTGTTTACATAACCTCAAAATGGCGGCTGTGTGAAATATTTCACTGACATTCTATATCTCCGAAACTATTACAGACATCACCCTGCAATTTTGTACGGTGATAAAGGGTACTGATACAGGTATACCTATGTATATTTCATAAACCTGTAAAGTACGAAACGAACATGGCGACCAAGCGAATTTAAAATATTTTAATAGACTTTTCTCGTGATTTAACTCTCTGAGCGCAGTAAAATGTGGTACAGTAATTGATTTTGCAGATTGTAATGCACTGCCATCTAATTTAATTCAATTGCTTACATAACCTCAAGATGGCGGCTGTGCGAAATTTTTAAATTAAGTTTTAATTTCTTGTGTCGTAATCATGCGATCGAAGTGAAAGTTTGAATAATGAACCTAGGCAATAATTGTCCTTGAATGGAACATAACTCTATGGCCTATACACATAACACTCCTAAATGGTGAGCTCCCGAAGTATTTAGACGGTTCTCAATATCTATGAATCTTTTACAGCAACCAAACTATTTTTTTTATGTTCATAGAGACTATGAACATATGTTCACCTATAGGACTTTCAGTAACCTGGTGAGCACAAATCCAACATGGCGGCGACGCGAAGTATAAATATTTAAATGGACGTTTCTCGCGAATTAACTATCCGAGTACCGTGAAACGTTGCACGTTAAATGCTTATACAAATGTTGATCCACTGGCATCTAATTTATTTCAATGGTTTGCATTATCACAAGATGGCTGCTGTGCGTAATTTTAAAATCTCGTTTTTACTTCTTGTTGTCTAATCATGCGATTGAAGTTGGAATACCACACGTACACAATAACCTTAATGTAATAGTACGAAAATAAAAATCCAACCTGGCGACCATCTGAAATATTTAGACGGTTCTCAATATCTACGAATCTGTCACAGCAATTAAACTGAAATTTTGTATGTTGATTGTGGCAGTTAACATATGTAGGATATATGAAAATAGGCTGTATAGTTCTTCACGGAACTACTTGTTTTTTCTATATATGCCCCTGCCTAAAGCAGGCTTACTCTTAAACAACCAAAGGCAAATGTTAAGATTTTTCGGCCATGTCATCCGGTGAGACGGCATTGATAAGCGTATCATCCAGGGTAAAGTTGACGGGAAACGGCTGAGGGGAGTTGCCACGAACCGGTACCTTGACCAGATAAAGAGTCTGACTAATTTGCCATTCAGAAAATAATGCACACAACAGAATACCGCGATGTATGGCGGGGTATTGTTAACAGAATTGCGTGAGGGGTCACGACGTTCGAAATCGAACTACGACCAAGAAAAAGAATCTGCTGTTAAACTACTGTCAAACTCAGGTAGGCTATCTATCAGACCTATCCTGAAAAATATAAATGAAATGATTCCCGTAGTAATTTTCGGATCCGGGTGCGTTCTTAATTTTTTTTTAATATCTTATGATTAGGGGTGGTAATAATAATATCGTATGGCCTCGGGTGCCTGGTGCAAGCTTTGTTAATTAACACCCAGAGGGTAGCTTGCTTGTCGAATTTCGTCGTTCCTTTGAACGCTATGAAAGTCAAGGAGGTTAGATATCTAAACTCCTTGACACTACAGCGCTTTCTAGTAGAGAATGGAGGAACTTTGTGTTGGTGGAAAATCCCGAGATTAATTTTGCCATTGAACACGGCCTACTGAATTCAAATGGGTTCTTTAACATGCCAACAACGTACCGGTATGACATGAGTGTCGTGATTTTTGTCGCCTTTCAAAAATCACTTACCATGGCCAGGAGCGATCCTGCAATCTTGGGGTTGGTAGTTCGACACTATAACCACGCGTCGGAAAGTCTTCTGATTTATTCACGTACGCACCAGACGAAAAAAAAAATGCGTATCCAAAACCCCAAAAAAATAGAACTACAACAGAAACACTTTCTTTCATTCTTTGATTGGCATTGCAACGCAAGCCGAATACAGTTAGTCTGTAGGCCTACATTGTATAAAACGAAGTCCCCGACTCTCGGATATAGCGGGTTATCTCGAGAACCACTGAATGGATTTTGATGCGTTTTTCATCCTACTGTAAAGGATTTCTCGAGGAAGGTTTCTGTAGAAAAACATTCAGTTATGACCAAAGAAAGCCGAGCAGTAACGATTTCCGCCCCTTAAAACAACAATAACTAACTAGAAACGATTTCAGTGAATCGAGTCGAAGAAAAGCCTGCCGTCCGTGCGCCTTTTAAGCTTACGCTGGGTAAACCGTTAAAAATATCTGAGTGGATCGGGGGATGATGCCTAACTTAGTGTTTTGAGGAACAAAATATAAGTGAAATATTAGGATTTAGGTTTGATACTGAACTACTATTTTCGGTCAAGTGTTTTCTACAAAGGGCTAGTTATCTAATGATAAACATTATAAATTTTATATTTTTCTACTCGGGGTGAGATGGCAATTACTCTGGAAGGAGATTCAAGTGCTAGTTTTGTGTTACCATGGTACAAATTAGCTAAACATAATACACAAAGCAAATTTAGCCTATTATGATTTTAATACAATGAAAGTATAAAAAGTAGGCTACATTACACTCACATGAAATCAGCCGTAGGCTAAGTGTGGCTCTTGCGTCAGAGAAATCTGTATTTCCTTATGTAGCCTAGGTGACCAACTGGTTCTCGTTCTCTTCACCAAGGGAGCCTGTAAATAAATAAAATATAATAATAATAATAATAATAATAATAATAATAATAATAATAATAATAATAATAATAATAATAATAATAATAATAATAGGTCTATGATTATTAGGCTATAATAATGATGATAATAATACACTCACCGGCAAAAAGAGGCAACACTTGATTTTTTAAATTAAAACTTACATATTACGCAAGCCGTTCTCTTCACAGACGAGAAGAGATTCGGTCTCAGATCGCCGGACGGAAGAGAAAGAGTGTGGAGGAGGGTTGGAGAAAGGTTTTCTCCTACAACTTTTCCCTCCAGGACTGCAATAGACGGGGGTTCTGCCATGGCCTGGGCCGGGGTCAGTATGGGTGGCAGGACCTAATTGAGAATGGGACTCTCAAAGCTGACCGGTACATCATGGAAGTCCTTGTAAACCATGTTGTACCATTAGCTCCATTTGTTGGGGATGAATTTCGCCTGATACATGACAACACACGAGCATACACTGCCCGATGTGTCCAGCAGTACCTGCATGTGGTTGGATTCTACGCACTGGAGCCCTGACCTCAATCCAATTGAACATGTTTGGGATATGTTGGCCAGAAATGTTCGGCAACGTGCTCCTGAGACTCTTCAGCAACTTCAGGTGATGCTGCATGAGGAGTGGGAGCGCATCCCCAGGGAAGCATTTCACAAATCATCGCAAGTATGACAGAGAGGTTATGCAAGGTGACTCGTGCTAGGGGTGGAAATACACATTTGTAAGTGTTCAGTTCTTGTGTCAGTACCCAATGGAATGGATTAATTCTGTAATGATACATTTTGGAACTCAGATTGACATTTTTAAACGACTATGTAACATAATTTACTCAAAATTTAAGACATTTTCACTTTTTTTTTCTTAATCTAGAAAATTAAACAGATGTTTTATTTGAAGCATTTTTTGTATGTGAAGTGGTTTTCAAATGTTAAAAATCAATTAATTATGCATAATTTTCTCATAAGAATAATTTCAGTGCAATAAATTATGAAAATAATTAAAAAATACAAGTGTTGCGTTTATTTTGCCGGTGAGAGTAATATAAACTGCAGTACGTGTATGCATACTTAACGTGAATAAATGTGTATGTGAATAATTATCTTATATATTAAAATAGTTTTCCAAAAATTTCACCCTTTACTAAAACTGAAATATCTCGGGAAGTATTTGCGCTACGACGACGTTTGTTGTCTTAAAATGTAATGCCTGTCAAGCACCGTCGATTGACACCCACCTTACTTGATTATATCATTCGAGTATTAAAATAATTGCGAATATTACTTCCTTCAAGGTCTCACGAAAATACAATATCGAATGACTTGACGGACATATTGTCGCTAGGCGACAACAACTAAAACTGTATCATGATATTCAACGCCGCCCCAATAATAAATCTAACTTGATATTAACAGAGAGTTCCCTAATTACGTCATGATATCGTTAACTTCTACCTGCTCCACTCGGGCGCTAATTTCGCATGTACCCATACATGATATCGTTAACTTCTACCTGTTCCACTCGGGCGCTAATGTCGCATGCGTCCATACAATAAGTAGAAGGGGATTCTGTGCACATAATTTTATTAAAACTTCTAAAAAAAATGGATTACTTTGAGACCGAAATGCTCATGCACAATCAGCAGTCATTTTGCGAATGACACTGTCATGTCAAGATCTGTTTGAATGACAACAAATTCAGTATACGAAAGACAACGAATTTCACGAAGATGCCACTACAGTCGAATATTGAAACTGCCATTTTGGATTGTGTATCCGATCTTTCTGTTATATAGTCTTTGGTCTCACCAGCTACAAACTGTCTTCTTTCCGTTTCATCATTCGCCCTTATAGGTTGTGTGCTCAATCAATACAATGAATCATATTATGATGAATGAGAGGCGACACTCAATTACAAATGTTATAAAGATTAAAGTGACGGTAATTGTCTGTTCAGGTCATTGGCATCTTGTGAGGACAACAATCAGAGTTTATTTACTCAGGTTAGAAAGCGAATTGTAAAACATGTTACAGACAAGTGGAATAATTATTCTTCCTTTATTGTTGGCAACAAAGATAAGTACGAAACTGCTTTCAATACGAAGGATGATTACAAAATGTATATGTCTATGGTGTTCATGGAGGTCATGTTGAGTTAGTTGTCGCTGCTCAAGTTTGCATAATGGATATTTATTCGTGGATTACTTCTGTAATATCTGTTAAAATATATACGTCATCAACAAACGAAGTTACGAGTTAATACATATGCCGGTTTAGCAGACGCCTTGCAAGTACGAGCAGAAAATGATAATCTCCGAGTCGGTCGTTTTGTAGTTTGTCCATCTTCCTTTACAGGTAGCCCAAGGAAAATATTGCAAAATTATCAGAATACGATGGTGATAGTGAGGAAGTTTGGAAAGCCAGATTTATTCATTACGTTCACCTATAATGCAAGCTTGCCAGAAATACTTAACAGCATTCATCTCTGGGAAACGGCTAATAATAGGCCTGATATTGAAGTGAGAGTTTTCCATTGCAAAGTAAAGGAATTGCTACGATTGATTAATGTTAAGGAAATTTTCGGTAAAAGCATATCTATATACACTGAAATTTCAAAAACAAGGTCTCCCGCACATCCATTTACTCTTAACATTAACGGAAGATTGTAAGTTTCGAGAAATTTCTGACATTGACAGTGTGGTGTCAGCCGAAATACCAGATCTCGAGGATGAAGCGCTATACGGGTTGGTAAGGCGTCATATGGTACATGGTCCTCGCGGATCTTTGAATCCTGCTTCAGTCTGTATGAAAGCTGGCGTATGTAAGAAAGATTTCCCTAAACAGTTTTAGGAAGAGACCAAAGATAATGCCAATGGTTATACTTCGAATAGGAGAAGAAATAATGGATGGATTATTATAAAAAAATCGAGGCATTGACATTGAAGTCGATAGTCGATTCATTGTTCCCTACAATCCATTTCTTTTACTTTACGTGCAAGCTCATATTAATGTTGAAATATGCTCAAGTGATCGGAGTGTTAAATACATCCACAAATATCGTATATATTAAAATCCACAAGTATGTGTATAAAGGTCATGACTGCTGCATTGTTAAAATATGTCCTGAAGGCGAAACGGTGAACTACGATGAAATTACTTCTTTCCTAAATGCTAGATATGTTGGTCCAACAGAAGCCGCATTCAGGATATTTTCATTTCACATGCATGAACAGTCACATTCAATCGTGCGATTACCAGTTCACTTGCCAAACTTGCAAAAAATCTATTTTAAAAATGATAACGCTCCTGATATTTTACTTCAAGCACAGTTGCTCAACACGGAAATACAAGTGTGGTTCAAATTAAATCAAGATTCGCAAGTCAGAAGTCCGTATATATTGAACCCTTCAGAAAAGCAGTGTTTAATGTAAGAAATCTTAATCAAGGGGTCGCACTCAGTTCCTATGTGATGTTTACGTTCGCCAAACAACATGCTCTACTGAGGTAAGGGTCATAGGATTTAAACTATAATTAAGAAAGAAAGGTGACAAGATGTAAAATAATAACATGATTTAATGACTAAAAGTGCATAAAAAAGAAAATAAACAACAATAATAAAAATAAATCCTCCCTGAATTTTCCATGACAGGAATCTCTATCAATTCTGAGGAGTCAGACGGATCTCCCCTTTATTAAAATGTGGATCCTGGTTCCACTAACTTGCAATTTCGGTTTTATGTGCGCGTAATGACTAACTACGAGGAATGAGTACTTTGGATGACTGTTCGTTTACAGCGGGTTAACAGCCACGATGCTAACGAACAATCATCTCGTAAATCAACGTTTACGGATATGGAACATGACATTAATAAAAACCCTTAAAAATGTAATGCTGACACACACCCTAAAATCTACTATTTACAGGAATCTCTCTCGAGACCCTCATTTAGCGCGATGACGCACTTGACTATGAGCTGCCAACACTGGCCAATTGCTCAATACACAAGCAAGGAAATACAGCATAGCACGTGACTCACGGGTCACTGAATGGAATATAAACATGGAATAAACCAACAACAACAAAAGCCTGACTGGCTGATATTACTTTATATGAACAAAACTGCATGTTAAGCTAACGCTTCGGAGATTATCGTGATTCGTAGGCAACTCCCATTTATTTAAACAATTTTTATCATTGATCAGTTCTTAATTCTGTATTTCAAGTTATTACGGAGCTACACAGGCACTCTCCCCTAATGACCTCGCTAGCAACCTTCAGTCCGTCTTGTGAAACATCTCCCCTCTTCCTCAATTACCTGTCATTGTCCCAAGTCCAGTGTGTAAAAATAACTGACCAGCTGTGCCGTTATCTCGAGGAATCAACAGCAACAAATCTCAACCACCTCAACATATGGTCAGACATTAATCAAAATATCCACAATTGCCCTCGCAAGGTCACAATATGGATTTGGCACCAAGCTGCCAGAAATCAGTCTACGCTGAAATTCCCGCTTGTAATGACCACAAATACACACACTCACACACACACTTCTGGGAATGACATTACGTTTTTCACACAGATCGGCTGAATGGATGCTCACAAACAATTTAAAACAAATATTAAAACCTACGATAGAGCTGACTGCTCTTCGTCACAAATCACATTGCTCCAAAGGCAATAATCTAACTGAATCTGATCAATAATAAACCAAAAGAAATCAATTACCCTCCAATCTACTGTATAATTATATTACTTCAGTCCTACTTCTGAAACACAACATATCTCCGAGAGACGTTTTTAACCGCATCGCGTAACATATGCAAACACGGTCGTCCACATAGCTACGTTAGTTAAAACAACAAACAAGAAAAGAACCTTCTACTAATTACATATGCGAGCTGTTTCCATGCAAAAGGTGTCAGAACAAACCAAATATACTACGTTAATCACACAAGCAAATTATTTACAAAACAAAATATGTCCCATATACCATAAGTTAATTTATCAAATAATAAGAATTATTTTGTACTCATCCTCGGTCAGCCACCCGTCAAAGAACATCCGCAGCCATCTCCCAACTGGATGCTTCTTATCTCATCTCAACCATCTTGACGGAGTGTTGATAGATCCTGGCTTCCTCCATGGTCAACAATGTCATCTCTCGTGCTGACTCAAAAATTAAATTATTATACACTTGATATCTGACTACAAAATTCGCCGTTCGGGTACTACTTTCCCCAAAACTGTCTGTTGGCGAATTATCGATGCTACTGCCCCTACAAATATAGTACTGTGACTATCTAACACTGAATTTAACACATTTATAACTAATTTCTGTGTCCTTCGTGACACGCAAAAGTATAAGTGTCTACGTCCTTAGACGCGCAAAGTATAATAGCCTGTTTCCACTGACACACAAAATATAAAAGGCTGTGTGCTCGACACACACAATGTAATAAGCAATGTCTTGGCTCTTCACGCCACTTATAAATGAACCGGTCCTAGGTATAGATAGAGGGGGAAATTATATAAAAATTTCACAAAATAATAGTGGTACAGGAATGAAATAAATATCACTGAACTCGAAAAATAGCGCAGGTCAAGAATATGCCCATTAATCCTAGAATCGATCGTAGAGATGTTGTCTAGGCGATCTCCCGCGTTAATGCTAGCCGTAGCGTGCCCAAGCTAGACTTGCCGCGCTGGTAAGCATTCTTCTCCCATTGGTTCCACATTTTCTGTAACTTGGCGGTTTTTATCAGACCTTGGCCTAGTAGGAGTGTCTAGTATTTTCATCAGCCACTCACGTTACTGCATCATATTTTTTCTCGGCGCGAATATTACAATGCACATACCAGAAGCGTGTCTCACTGCGCGTCGCTTCTATTTTGAGGTGGCCACCACCTGTCCTTCTGAATAATTGCTATGGTCATTCTTTTCACAATCCTAAGTATTTAGCCTTTTGTCAAACAGCTTCAGGTATGTCCCCAATGTCTCCAGCAAATGCTTGAAATTTCCTCATCTCCGTCTGGCTATTTTCATGATGCTGGTAGAAATATTTATTAATTGAAGAAATAAAACATCGAATCATTTATCCATCAGAGGGAAAAGGGTTCACAACTCCTCTACTCACAAAATTTAGAACTTCGGAGAAAGTCGATAATTTAAAAAAAACTTCAGTAGGCCAAATTGTTTTATTTCAGAATCACCCCTTTTCTATTACTTGGTCTAGCCGCTCCTGTCTTGAATGGCATTTACTGGTCTCAATTTCCTGCTTGTAATGACCCTCTCAACTGCTTGCATGACGCGCTAGTGCCTCGGGCAACACTCTGCTCGTCTCGTTAATGTTTGTCAACACCAATTCCACTTCCTTCTTCACGTGCCGTGCTCAACTGCTCCCCGTTCACTTGGTTGATAGAGGACGTCCATATATTCAAACTGCATCATTATTTCGGCGCTCTCATGGATCGCTTCTTCGATACTTTTTTAAGTTGGCTGCATTGTAAACCGACATTGTTCCTGTGCTTAACTCTTTCACTCTGTATGCATTATTTCCAAGGTTTCTGACAATAGAATAGGGTCCTATGAACTTTTCGCAGAATTTGCTGAAAATCATCTTCTCTGGATCCGATGTAGCGGGTCGTTTCACCAAAACAAGCTGGTTGATTTCTTGATCACTGTGAAACCTCTTATTTCTCTCTCGCCGTAATCTGCGGTCTGCTTGCTTTCTCATGTAGGCTCTCGTTCTCTCAATTCGCAGGTCAGGTGCTATCATGGGATCTTGTGGGCAGTTAATGATGCTTTTCCACGTTCTCACTGGATACTCGTTTTTGTGTAGGACCATAGGGATCTGTCCTGTTGACTCGTGCCTGGTAGAATTCATGCATGTCTCTACATCCTTAATTTTATCCACCCATTTGTGATGTTCATTTGGAATGAAGATTCTCAAGTATGATGTTACACATTTTATTGCTCTCTCACTTGGATTAGCTTGGGCATGTCGGATACTGCTTAAAACGTGTTTTATACCCATGTCCTCCATACCTTTCTTGAATTCGGCGCTTCTGAAATAACTGCCATGATCTGATAATATAAATTCTGGTTTTCCAAGGATTGGAATAACTCTATTTCGAATACGACTGAGTACCTGTTTCGAAGTAGTTTTCTGAATAGGGCATAATACGACAAACTTAGAAAACACATCAATGCACACTAGCAAGTGACGGCAACCTCGCCTTCCATTCGGGATTGGACCGAAACAGTCGACTGCCAGTAGCTCGCATGGTTTCTGAGGTAGCACTGGTCTAGAATACTGCCTCATTAAATAATTATTGGGCTTTGTCCTCTGACAAGGATCACAAGTCGTAATGACGTCACATATAGTTGTTCTCATACGTGGCCATGTAAATGTCTCTGCTATTGTCGCTTCGCACTTATCTAATCCGACGTGTCCGTAACTTTCGTGAGTATGCCATGTCAGTCCTCGCTGTAATGATGCAGGTACTAGTATGCGTAACTTGGTGTGGTCATTATCTACCCATTTGTGCAGCAAATTGTTGACATAAACATATCTTCCTTCTTTGGCTTTCGCTTCTCGAAATGCAGGTGTTCCTGTAGGTAGTTGCTTTCTGAAGTATTGAATTAATAGCATCATCCATGGTTCCGCTTCCTGTTCTCGCTGTATCTCACGTAACTCCTCCAAGAATTCCCAGTCCTTCGGTGTTAACTCCAAGTGTTGTACCATCGCTGTTTCTTCATTGTCAGGCTCTGGGTTCCTGCTGAGTGCATCCGGTATCACGTTCATCTTCCCTGGACAATGTTCAATCTCAATGCTAAACTGCTGAATATATATAGACCAACGTGTCACACGTTCGCTTGCCTTCGACGTCTTAAACAAGAATGTTATTGCCTTGTGATCAGTCCTGACAACAATGGGGTAGCCATAAATTATTCGTTTCCATTGTTATAGCGCATGAAGAATGGCCAACAGCTCTAGTTCCGTTACAGTATAACTGCGCTCGTGCTTACGCAATTTTCGGCTGACAAATGCCAAATATGTTTTATGTTGCAGGTTAGCTGGATCTTCTTGGTAGAGCATAGCACCTATCCCAATTAGTGAAGCATCCGCTTGGATTATAAATTTGTGCTTGAAATCTGGATATCCTAATTTAATGCAGTTTTCCAATAGCTGTTTTGTTGCTTGGAACGCCTTCTCACACTCCGCATTCCATAACCATTTATTATTATTCTTTAGCATTTCTTGCATAGGAGCGACAGTCTCCGTGTAACCTGGACAGTTTTCCTTAAAGAATCCCGTTACGCCTAAGAAAGCCCGAATGTGCTTGACTCTCGTTGGTGTAGGGAAATTCTTTATCGCTTCGATCTTAACTGGATTTGGCTTCACTCCCTCCTTGTCAATGATGTGACCCAAATATAAGATCTCGCTCTTGAAGAAATGCGATTTCTTCAGGTTTACTTTGAAATTTGATGCATTCAGGTTGCCTAATACTTTATCTAAATTTTCCATGTGGGTTTCAATGTTGTCGGATGCCAGCAGAATGTCATCAATGTAGCGTACCGTCATCTCCTTAACTTCCTCGGTTAGATTCCGGTCCAGGGCTCGGATTAAGGCACAGCCCGCTGTTTTGACTCCAAAGGGCATTCGGACGAAGCAAAACGTTTGGTTATCGAATAAGAAGCCAGTTAGAAGCTGTGACTTCTCATCCAATTCAATATGGTGGAAACTGGACGTCACGTCAACTGATGAATAAATGCTTTTGTTCTTAAATCCTTTTAAGACGTCTCTGATGATTGGCGCTCTGTCATACTCGGGAAAAATAAGGCGCATGTTTAGATTTCTGGCATCTAGACAAAGTCTAATAGATCCATTTGGTTTTGTGACTGCCAAAATCGCATTTAGATAAGTTGTAGGTGTCTTCCTTATCACTCCAGCTTGTAACATCTCATCTATAATGACCTTTACTTGACCACGATATTTTTCAGGAATTGGATACAATCTACTTTTGAAAGGTGACCAATCCTCGACTTGCATTGAATATTTGAAATTTGATATTTTCCCAGGTACTGTATCAAATACTGTTTTGTGCTTTCTTAAAATCTCTTCCAATTGCTTTCTGTGTTCACCCCCAAGTTGAATGTCATTGAGCCGCTCCTGTAGTAACTCTTCAAATTGTGCCTCACTGTTGTCTCCTTCCGTTAATAAAGACCATATCTCCTGGGATTCACTCTCCTCATCTAGTTCCACAACAACTCCTTCTATGATGTTATCTTCTGCCTTTCGTATCTCCTCTTCCGTCTCTTCCGATATTGCTTCCAATGCCCAAGAATTTACATCTCTTCCAGTGGTGATTTCATCCATATGCAATCCCACGTTCTTCAGCTGATCATGCTCTCTAAAACTGACTGTATTCTTGTGCAAATCTATCACTGCTTGATAGTCACAAATAAAATTTGCACCAAGAATTATATTGAAATTCATCTTTGCCATGATAATGAATGTTTGCCCAAAAGTGTGTTCCAATATGTTCAGCTCTAAGTATGCCTGACGTTTACAAGTGACGGTGCGTTCAGGAATAACACCCCTCACTTTGAGTTGTGGTACGGGAATTACAGGAATATTTTGACTCCGTCCCAACTCTCGAACCAAGGCCTCCGATACCAGACTGATCTGCGACCCCGTATCCAATAAACATCTTATATTAATTCCACCAATCCTCGCGTAAATAATCGGTAACTGCCTAATTTCATCGTTCCGTGGTTTCACCGTCTCCTCCAGGCAGTCTTCTGGCAAAGCAATCCATTCTTGTATGTTCGCTACTATCCATCCATCTTCAACTTCCGACTGTTGCGTTTGTAGACTGTCTTCTTTATCCAAATTTAGCATTTTTTTAAGCTCCGGTGCGACTCCCATCATCCGTTTGTCGCCGATGCCCTTGATATTCCTCTTGTCTCAGTAGACTTCCAGCTTCCTCAGTATGTGTATCTGGATTCTTCATGTTCCCAATGGCTTTTTCCCATCTTCCTAGCTCTCCACCTTGACTAGCGTGTAATTCCTCTAGGTAATTTTGTGATTGAGCGTGCCTATCATCCCAGTCATTTCGATAGTTACGCACCTCTCCTTGATTTTGATCTCTCCTTCCTTTCCATCTTTGATTAGCATTGTAATCACCGTATCTTCCATAAGGCCTGTCATTTCTTCGATTTTCACGCCATTGTTGATATCCTCTCTGTTGATATCTATTGTTGCCTTGATATAACCTATTGTTATAGTTATTTTCGTTACGTTGGTATGGTCTGTTTTCTCCTTCTTCCTGGTTTCGCCTAGGTGTGGAAGTGCTTGTATTAGTACCCTGCGTTTTAGTGTTTGCCTGTTTAGGTTTTATGACCTCTGTCGTATTGACTAACTGCAGCTGTCTTCCTCCTCTATAATGATTATGAGATGTAGTCTCATCTATCTGGCGTAATATCTGCTCTGCATGTATGGCCGTACTAACATTCGCTGCTACTAGTATTTGCTGCACGTTGACTGGTAATTGCCGCGCTATTGTCATCACCAGATCCGCTTCATTTAAAGGGTAATCAAGGTCGCGAAATTTTAACATTTGCATGTTAAAGAAATCTGAGTATTTCGTTTGCTGGGTGGTTTGGTATTTTCTAGAGTAAAGCTCCATCCTTAGACTCTGTTGTATTGCTGGCGACCAATATTTGCGCAGAAACGCTAATTTGAAATCTGACATGGTTCCAAATGTATATTTGAAGCTTAAAAACCATGTAAGGACATTTCCTGATAGAAATCTCTCCATCATCCTCAATCTACGTGCTTCAGGTACCCCAGTGTCATTGTAATGATCTTCAATTTCTTTAATGAAAGCTTAAGGTGTCACCCCTGAATTCTCCGTGTATTTCTGCGGTTTATAATCGTTCGAGCGAATTACTTGGATAAGTTGTGTGGGCTGATGACCGTCTTGTGGCGTGGAACTCCTTTCAATATTCTTGCGAAACCCCTCCGTGTTTGCTGTTAATGGGCTCTCTGTCTGAGCTTGACTCCCTGCTGTGCTGTCCTCCCCTGGGCTATTTGAGTCGTCCTGCCTATCTCTCATTTTTCCTGTTTTAAATATCGAGGATTTTTCTAATGATCTCAGTTCAGCTTTAATGATCCTGTCTGTTTGCTCTTTAAGTTTACTCTTAATTTCTTGCTCTAATGCCTGAATACGAGTATGATTTTCACCTACTGTTTTTAAGATGGTTGATCTTTCCTCTTTAGAATCGATATTCATTTTTCGCCAATCTTTCCTTATTTGCTCCTTAATCGTGCTTACTTTCTCTTCAATCTGGCTTTTAGTGTCATCCTGATTGCTTTCTATCTGGCTTTTCCATTCTTCCAGTCTCGCGCTATTTTCGACGATGGTACTCTTTAATTGACTCTGATCCGCTTCTAGGCTTTTCCATTGCTCCGCTGATTTTATTTCGAGACGATCCATATCTTTAATTATGCCGGATATATTTTCATCTACCGCTGATAATTGTTGTTGAATGATCTTGCCGCACTTTTCCATTTCCATAAATCGTCCTTCTAACTTATCCTGAGCTATCTTGACCTCGCTTGTATTCATAGTGCACGCTAGTTCAATTTGCTCTAATTTAGCTAACACCGTTTCATCCAGAATGCTAAGTTTTTGATCAAAAATACTTTCCATTTTTTTAATCTGGTCTAATTGCTTTTCATTATTTTTACTAACATCTAGGGCCAGTAATACCATCTGTTGATTAGTGTGATCTTTCATTTCTGCGGTTAACGAAGCTAATTGGTTCGTGTTTTTAATATTCTGCGCCTCTAACTGCGAATTGATAGTGTCATTAATTTCACTTTTTAATAATCTAGCTTGTTCCGCCTGATATTCATTTTGTTCAATCCTACTGTTATTTAATTGTGTCCGCAATGATTCACTTTGTTCGGATAATTTGTTTATAGACTCACTTTGTTCTAACATAGTATTGTTTATTTGTTCAGATAATTTAGCTTTTAATGCTTCACTTTGTTCGGATAATTTATTTATAGACTCACTTTGTTCTGATAGTTTAGTGTTTATTTGTTCAGATAATTTTGTGTTTAGTGATTCACTTTGTTCTGATAGTTTAATGTTTATTTGTTCAGATAATTTTGTGTTTAGTGATTCACTTTGTTCTGCCAATTTAGCGTTTAATGATTCACTTTGTGTCGCCCATTTAGTGTCCAACAATTCCTGTGTTCTCCTAGCCGCACTCTCAATGATTTCTTGAATCTGCTCCACCGTTGCCATGTTATACACGTTATATGAGACATTAGGGAAATGGCATAAAGCAATGCCCTTTGACACACACATAAAATCCAATGCACATTTAATTTCTTTACCCTACTCAGTTCATTTATTTTTACATTTAATCCCACTAGTCGATTGCATCTCTGATTGGTTCTAATTTTACTCAATTTAATTTAAACCCAAACACATATTCAGTCATTAAATTGTTATACTGATCTAATATTAACACAGACTAATTAACAAAGTATTAATTGTCATTTAAGGCTACCAGCCTCCTAACATTTTCATGAGTTTGACTTTCTAAACAAATCTAGTTTTAACTTTAATCATTGGGCGCCCGGTATCAATAGACAAAACGTGAACCGTATTTTACATTGCAAACTCCTGATTTTAATTTATATTTCACACATTTGGCGGAATCCTCTTCGCCTCAATTACTTTTAATAAAATATCACTTTCCGGTGAGTAAAATACTGTCATATCTGCCTGCTCTTGTGGCATGTCAGTTTTACTCAAATACGCCACTAAATGTGTTCCAGCAGCGAACCAGCACCAAAATTACACCTTCATTGTTGCGTCAGTTTGAAAACCCAACTACGCTTACATTGACATGTGCAAAATCATTGCCGTTACACCACAGTGAACCGCCCCACGCTTGGCCGCGCCAGTTTAAGTCCTATGAACCCTTCAGAAAAGCAGTGTTTAATGTAAGAAATCTTAATCAAGGGGTCGCGCTCAGTTCCTATGTGATGTTTACGTTCGCCAAACAACATGCTCTACTGAGGTAAGAGTCATAGGATTTAAACTATAATTAAGAAAGAAAGGTGACAAGATGTAAAATAATAACATGATTTAATGACTAAAAGTGCATAAAAAAGAAAATAAACAACAACAATAAAAATAAATCCTCCCTGAATTTCCCATGACAGGAATCTCTATCAATTCTGAGGAGTCAGACGGATCTCCCCTTTATTAAAATGTGGATCCTGGTTCCACTAACTTGCAATTTCGGTTTTATGTGCGCGTAATGACTAACTAAGAGGAATGAGTACTTTGGATGACTGTTCGTTTACAGCGGGTTAACAGCCACGATGCTTACGAACAATCATCTCGTAAATCAACGTTTACGGATATGGAACATGACATTAATAAAAACCCTTAAAATTGTAATGCTGACACACACCCTAAAATCTACTATTTACAGGAATCTCTCTCGAGACCCTCATTTAGCGCGATGACGCACATGACTATGAGCTGCCAACACTGGCCAATTGCTCAATACACAAGCAAGGAAATACAGCATAGCACGTGACTCACGGGTCACTGAATGGAATATAAACATGGAATAAACCAACAACAACAAAAGCCTGACTGGCTGATATTACTTTATATGAACAAAACTGCATGTTAAGCTAACGCTTCGGAGATTATCGTGATTCGTAGGCAACTCCCATTTATTTAAACAATTTTTATCATTGATCAGTTCTTAATTCTGTATTTCAAGTTATTACGGAGCCACACAGGCACTCTCCCCTAATGACCTCGCTAGCAACCTTCAGTCCGTCTTGTGAAACATCTCCCCTCTTCCTCAATTACCTGTCATTGTCCCAAGTCCAGTGTGTAAAAATAACTAACCAGCTGTGCCGTTATCTCAAGGAATCAACAGCAACAAATCTCAACCACCTCAACATATGGCCAGACATTAATCAAAATATCCACAATTGCCCTCGCAAGGTCACAATATGGATTTGGCACCAAGCTGCCAGAAATCAGTCTACGCTGAAATTCCCGCTTGTAATGACCACAAATACACACACTCACACACACACTTCTGGGAATGACATTACGTTTTTCACACAGATCGGCTGAATGGATGCTCACAAACAATTTAAAACAAATATTAAAACCTACGATAGAGCTGACTGCTCTTCGTCACAAATCACATTGCTCCAAAGGCAATAATCTCACTGAATCTGATCAATAATAAACCAAAAGAAATCAATTACCCTCCAATCTACTGTATAATTATATTACTTCAGTCCTACTTCTGAAACACAACATATCTCCGAGAGACGTTTTTAACCGCATCGCGTAACATATGCAAACACGGTCGTCCACATAGCTACGTTAGTTAAAACAACAAACAAGAAAAGAACCTTCTACTAATTACATATGCGAGCTGTTTCCATGCAAAAGGTGTGTCAGACCAAAACTAAATATACTACGTTAATCACACAAGCAAATTATTTTCAAAACAAAATATGTCCCATATACCATAAGTTAATTTATCAAATAATAAGAATTATTTTGTACTCATCCTCGGTCAGCCACCCGTCAAAGAACATCCGCAGCCATCTCCCAACTGGATGCTTCTTACCTCGTCTCAACCATCTTGACGGAGTGTTGATAGATCCTGGCTTCCTCCATGGTCAACGATGTCATCTCTCGTGCTGACTCAAAAATTAAATTATTATACACTTGATATCTGACTACTAAATTCGCCGTTCGGGTACTACTTTCCCCAAAACTGTCTGTTGAATATTATCGATGCTACTGCCCCTACAAATATATTACTGTGACTATCTAACACTGAATTTAACACATTTATAAATAATTTCTGTGTCCTTCATGACACACAAAAGTATAAGTGTCTACGTCCTTAGACGCGCAAAGTATAATAGCCTGTGTCCACTGACACACAAAATATAAAAGGCTGTGTCCTCGACACACACAATGTAATAAGCAATGTCTTGGCTCTTCACGCCACTTATAAATGAACCGGCCCTAGGTATCGATAGAGGGGGAAATTATAAAAAAAAATCACAAAATAATAGTGGTACAGGAATGAAATAAATATCACTGAACTCGAAAAATAGCGCAGGTCAAGAATATGCCCATTAATCCTAGAATCGATCGTAGAGATGTTGTCTAGGCGATCTCCCGCGTTAATGCTAGCCGTAGCGTGCCCAAGCTAGACTTGCCGCGCTGGTAAGCATTCTTCTCCCATTGGTTCCACATTTTCTGTAACTTGGCGGTTTTTATCAGACCTTGGCCTAGTAGGAGTGTCTAGTAATTTCATCAGCCACTCACGTTACTGCATCATATTTTTTCTCGGCGCGAATATTACAATGCACATACCAGAAGCGTGTCTCACTGCGCGTCGCTTCTATTTTGAGGTGGCCACCACCTGTCCTTCTGAATCATTGCTATTGTCATTCTTTTCACAATCCTAAGTATTTAGCCTTTTGTCAAACAGCTTCAGGTATGTCCCCAATGTCTCCAGCAAATGCTTGAAATTTCCTCATCTCCGTCTGGCTATTTTCATGATGCTGGTAGAAATATTTATTAATTGAAGAAATAAAACATCGAATCATTTATCCATCAGAGGGAAAAGGGTTCAATATATCCTGAAACACCAGTACATTACGTCTGGAATAAGAGCAACTGCCAGTGGCAAAAACGAAAAAAATGTTTCAAAAACTATAGGCAGAATGTATAATGTTTCGCCTACAGAAACAGAAAGGTATTATTTACGCCTGTTATTGCTTCACGTCATAGGTGCTACCAGCTTCCAGGACCTACGAACATACAAAGCAGTTGTCTATTCTACTTTTAAAGAAACAGCTAAGGAGCGAGGTTTGCTGATTGACGATTCTGAAAGGCAGCGTTGTTTGGCAGAAACGTCACAATTTCAGATGCCTTCTCAGTTACGACAACTGTTTTCTTACATATGTATCTTTCAGACCCCTTCAAATATAAGATAGTTATGGGACATTTTCAAGAATTCATCATCAGAAGATTATCTGCAGTTTCACGAACCTAATATTGCATATCAGTTCACTCTTATACATATTTGTAATACAATAAAGCCTCATGGTCTTCCCATTACTTCTCTCGAATTGCCAGCTATTATTGATAATTTCCCCCAGACAAATTTACCAATGAATTATCCAAAACTTAATGAGGATCAATTAAGTCGGATGATAAACCAAGCAAATGGAAACCAAACGGCTATAATTACAGAAATTTTGGGGTTAGTACAAAACAGCAATGAAAGGATGAGTAATGCCTATTTCATTGAAGGTCCAGGGGGCACCGGGAAAATATTTCTTTACCAATGCTTGATTCACAGTTGCACAAATTTGGGGTTAGATGTAGTTTCTGTTGCATGGACTGGTATTGCAGCAATGTTACTACCTCAGGGGTGCACTGTACACAGCCAGTTCAAGTTACCTCTACATTTACATGAAAGTTCTGTATCAGGAATAAAAGTTAACAGCAAGGAAGCTTTTTATATTCGTTCAGCAAAACTTATCATCTGGGATAAAGCCTCTATGGCTAATAAGCACGCGTTGATGTGTGTAAATCGGTTGCTCAAGGGCATCATGAATAACGACGTGCCTTTCGGAGGAAAAATTATCATATTAGGTGGAGATTTTAGGCAGGTATTGCCTGTTGTGCCTCACGCATCTAAAGCAGCATCAGTCCAAATGTCAGTATGGTTCTCTCCTTTGTGGCCATTATTCAAAATTTTTGAACTCAACAAAAATATGCGAGCGGATACAGATCAACGTGACTTTGCAAACTTCTTGATGCATATTGGTAACGGTGAATACCCTCACGTCGATGGAGAAAATTCAGAATTAGTCCCAAGCTGAAAAATATTTCACGCTTTTCAAAAATAGCGATTTTAGCACCTAAAAATGAACTTTGTAAAGAAGTCAATGCCAAAGTTTTAGACCAAATCCCAGGATCATCGAGAACTTACATCAGTGTGAATAATTTGATTACTGAAGATGAGAGTGAACTTCTACAATTCCCAATAGAATTTTTAGAGAGCATAGGCTTAAGTAGGTTGCCACCTCATATCATTCGACTAAAAGAAGGCTCAATTGTGATTTTGTTGAGAAATAATAATGTTATCCAAGGTCTGTTGAACGGTACTAGACTGTTGGTTTGGAAGATGCATGACAATTGCTTACACCTGGAAATTATTACTGGCTTAAATGTTGGAAACAATGTCCTACCCCCTCGCCTTGACTTTACGCCATCAGAAACTTCTATGCCATGTTCCTTCAAAAGGAGGCAGTTTCCAGTACGTTTGGCTTTTTGTATAACTATCAATAAAGCTCAAGGACTAGGTCAAGCAGGCATTTATATACCTCAACCGGTGTTTGGCCACGGACAAATTTACTGTATGCCGCACTATCGCGAGCAAAATCTTTTCATGACGTCAAAGTTCAAATAGAACCAAAAGGCAAGCGAACAGCAAATGGAAGGAATTACTATTAGAATTTTGAAACGAATCTTGCGGAGGAGCACAGACCTCAGCAAACGGGGCACAGAGTAAATAACAATTACACAAGGACGTCCGCATCCCTAATACGATAACTGTCCTGTGGTAATGGTAAAAAAAATACTATTGTCCTACATCGGTGATTACTATCCTACATCCTGTTGTTTCATTCCCTCAGTTCTATAACAAAGATATATTCAATCAAATTTACAGCTTAATAAATATTAATTCCTTCTGTGTGAGTTAAGTTATCTCTTCATTTCTCATCAATCGCCTTTACTTACTATTCTATCTGTAGGGGTGGAGGCGATAGCTGTCTTTACAGAGATGTGCAAATTATTAGAGTCGATGTCAGTTTTCCAAAATTGCATTTTTACTTTTCACGGTTTAATGCACTAAGTATGTTTACAAGGCGATGAAATTACTTCAAATGTTTAACCAAGACTCCTAATTATATTGTCATTTAAGAAACTCAAATTAAAATGATTTTTTTAGAATTTCCACTAACAGAGGAGCCTTGCAAATGCAAAATGCCACACGTTTCGTTTTTATTACTTCACTCTACTTTACGTGTGAATTTAGAGCGGAGGGATTTGGGGTCTTTTAACCGATGAACGCTATTGAACTATTCAAAGATTCATGAACTATGCATTGAAATCACCTGACTTGAATTCTAAAGTCAATGAAAAATTGAAAATGGACCCTGCTCAGATATCCCTCGGAATCCAATAATCTGAAAGTTTCCAGACGCAATTCCTTATGGGAAAAGGTGTATTTCCACGGGAGAGGAAACACTACTAAGTAGGACAACAAAATAAGTTGGTCAATAAAATGATTCTGAATAAAAGTAATTACGACTAATTAAAATTATTTATTTAATTCTATTAATTTGCACACCTCTATATGTTAACCAAGAGTTACATCTCTAAATTCAAATATAAGAGACCCATCTTTTTTTTAAATTTATACCATTGTTCATAAGTAGACAAAACACCAAACTGTACCGCTGTAGCCTTAAATTGTGTAGATATCTCTATCTACTTAGTATAAAACAAAGTTCCCAATTCTTGGATGTAACGGGTAATCTCGAGAGCAATTTGATGGATTTTGATGCGGTTTTCACCATTCTGTAAAGGATTTCTCGATGAAGGATTAGGTAGAAAAACATTTATTTATGACCAAAAGAAGCCGAGCATTTACGATTTCAGTGAATTGAGTTGAAGAAAAACCTAACGTCCATGTGTCTTAAAAAAAACGATATTCTCTGAGAATTGTTCAGCATGAAAAGTTCTGCAAGAAAGTCAGCGACAGCTCCCACATCGACCACTGTAGCCTAAGTGTTTTTACGTTTTCATTTCTTCCAGCAATCTCCATTCAGTGGAAATTTAAATTACTAGCTTCAGAATGAGTTTACGAGCTTGCGAGCGACCTATCACCCTAGCTTCGGCCAGCATCAAACTGCCGAGTCGTGTCGAGTTAATTCTTCAGAGAAGAGTATAGCTTATGTGTTTGGAGTTAGCTGTTCACCTCGGCCTGACGTCCATGCGCCTTTTAAGCTTACGCAGGGTAAATAGTGGGACACACACAGTGGACACGCAGACACCCACACATTTGATCTCATAAGTCTACTTCATCATTTACCCAAAAGCGACGGTACCGTAAATGTCTCTTCAGGTCACTAGCATGAAGACAAGGCAAATGTCATATGGACAGAAGTGCTGTAGGATTGTTGAAGTGAATGCTGCGGAGCAGCACGGGTCTTCTAGTTTTTTTATTTAAAATGTTACGGTTAACAACCAGTCTCATTTTGCTCCACAATCAAAGAAAACATTAAAATTAATAAGGAATGACTTACTTTGTGGGCCCATGGCATGCTTCTTGTCATCATTCTTCGACAGACGTCGTTTCAGAGTTTGGTATGGGATGCCATATTTTTTGGAAGCTGCAAAACAATTCATCCCACCGTTCCTTACGTGTTCCATGGCCATTTGTAGACTTTCTTGATACCACTGGCCCCTGTTTGATGTCCTAATATACGTTCCAGGCATTTTCCTATTAAAAGAAAATTGTATGTGTGAGGATTCAAATTCGGCATCTTACCCCGCACAAAAAGTGGCATTTCCCCATGGGTCGGGGTAAGATGCCACTTAGCGTGACACGTGCTACATGGCAGTTGCGGAGCAAGTGCCGGTAACAACCTACACTGTAGGCACTTGAAAACATTTGTGACTTATTAACAAGGCGCTAATTTTAGTTTTTACCTTGTATATGTTGATCCTAAAGCGGAGAAACAGTTCACCACGGCGTCATACGCATTGGAATTCTCGGCCGCCTGATGCAAGCGCGCGCGCTCAGTTTGTGTCGTGATCTGTTGTAAGCCGAAGGAACTACAAAGCTATATGCATACCCCCCCCCCCCCCCCAATAGGCATCCCCCCGATCCAGTCTATGCTATGAGTAAGAATTGCTCAGCATGAAAAGTTCTACGAAAAAAGTCCGTGACAGCATATCTCCATCTTTAATACAACGCCCACAAGGGTATGTGTTTTTACGTTTCCATTTCTTCCAACAATCTCCATTCAGTGGAAATTTAAATTTCTAGCTGCAGAGTGAGTTTACGAGCTAGCGATCGAGCCTATGACCGACCTCAGCTTCTGCCATCATCAAACTGTCGTGTCGAGTTAAGACTTCAGAGGAAAGTAGGCTTAGGCCTATATGTGTTTGGAGTTTTGCTGTTCACCTCTGGGTAAACCGTTGAAAGATACCGGGTGAAGTTTAGGCGGGTTGCTAGTAAATTATAAAAATACATGTAACAAAGCTGGCATCCGGCACCCGAGCCCATACGATATTATTATTATTAGTCTATTATTATCTAAAATGGAACATGAACGATCCGGTTTTCTTTAACAGTGAATTTGCAAACTTGGATTGGGTTTACCAAAGTTTTCTGTTTGCTGTGTAATCGTTGTTGACAATCCCCGACGAGGATACCAAAGGAATTGGCCTTCCGCGGCCTAAGGGTTCGTAATGCGACACCTCTCCCAAATGTTCCAGGATCAATTCCCGGCTCAGTCAAGAGATTTAATTTTGGTCTGACGGGTGGGGTGGAGTTAAACTCAGCCTTTTGAGGATATCTTGAAGAGGTGGTTTCGATTCCCACAACAAATTATTCTACAAGTGGCTTTCCGTGATTTCCCACTTCTGCTCCTTGCAAATGTTGAGATAGAACCTCACTTAACCAGGGAGTGGTAGCGCGGGGCTTTTGTGACCTGGCGCAAATTTATTTTGTTCGAGCGTCCTTGTTTCTAAACTTCGAGACCTTCGTTGTCGCATTGTAGTGAAAGGTGTTCATTCTTAGAAAGATGGATTATTGTCAAGCGGTGCGTGTGAGAGAAATCCATAGTTGATTTATTGAAAGGCAGGTTTTTCGAAAGTTTTGTAAATACTGGTTGGATTGTTCCTTGGTGTATCATTTAGCTACTGGGCACATCATAATAATTAGCTCCGTGAATTCATTGGGTGTATAAAATATGTTCTTAACCTGTGCTAAATTCTAGTGTGGTATCTATGGATTCATGTAGCCTATAGGCCTATTGTTTGGTAACCTACAGTTTACTGTGAGGCTAAAATGCTTTTAATTTCATTAAAATATCATGCAATTGAGTTAATGAACCCAATACATCAATGTATGATACATAAAACTTAGTAATTTTGCTATCAGAGCAAGTTCCCTCATAGCCCCAAGGAAGTTGCTGGTGGCTCCATGTCCATTGAATATTGTCCAATGGTCTCACAGGCTCCCGATTGAAATGACGCATACGCGGGATCTGCTGCGTACTTCATATATTGCAGAATTCTTGAGAAAAGATGGTTGGTTCCTCAGTTAAGGGGCAGTGACAACTCGGTCATGTAGCCCCGTGTACTTTGGGAGTGTGTAGATTCTGTCTGATAACCGGTGTTAAGTGTGATGACTGTATTAGTGTGTGTTATCTGTTTTCAATTCAAGTAAGGACTGCGGACATTGATTTTTTCAAGTAGTTACTACTTTCGTCGCCAAACGCCACCATCCACGACTACTAGTTCAGAAATTGGTTACCAGATGCCACCGCAGTCGACTCCTGGCGACGAACGTCGGAACTTATGAGCGTTTGTCAAATGTTTAACCTATAATTTATCTTCACACAGGTGTAATTAGTGAAAGGTCCTTTAACATGCCATAAATCTATGCCATGGGATCGACGGCTTTACTTCCCCTCCGGGGGAGGGCATACTGAGGGATTTTTAACGATCTTAAAAATTCCGACGACTTCGGCCGGGTTTGAACCCGCAATCTTGGGCATAGAAGCTCAGCAGGCTACCAACTACGCCACCGAAGCCGCTCTTGAGAAATGAACTCATGATTAAAAAAACAAAAACAAATGTAAAACAAAAACAAGTAGCCTAGTTCCGTGAAGAACTATACAGCCTATTTTCATATATCCTACTTATGTTAATTGCCACTATCAACATACAAAATTTCAGTTTGATTGCTGTAATAGATTCGTAGATATTGAGAACCGACTAAACATTTCGGATGGTCGCCATGTTGGATTTTTATGTATGTAGGTCTTAAGGATATGTACTGTTACATGAAGATTATTGTGTAAGTGTAGTATTCAAACTTCAATCGCATAATTAGGACACAAGAAGTAAAAACGAAATTTTAAAATTTCGTACAGCTGCCATCTTGTGATTATGGAAACAATTAAAAAAATTAGATGCCAGTGGATTAACATTTGAATAAGGATTTACTGTACCAAGTGTCACTGCACTTGGATGGTTAAATTGCGAGAAACGACCATGTGAATATTTTTATTTCGCGTCGTCGCCATGTTGGATTTGTAGTTACCAGGTTTTCAAAAGTCACTTGGTGAACTTCTAGTAGTTCCCTTTATCACCGTCAAATATTCCAGGGTGATATCGGTAAAAGTTTCGGAGATATTGAATGCTGGTGAAATATTTCGCACAGCCGCCATGTTGGATTGGTGAGACGTAACAAAATTTGAAGGGCACGGTCGGGGTCGCCAGGAATAGTGCTATTAACTAATCAAGTTTAATTGAGATCGCTCCAGCCGTTTAGAAGTTATTAGGGACACACACACACACACACCATCTAGCACACACCATCACACACACACGCACCACACACAGACAGACACACGGTCAAAAGGTGATCTCATAAGCCTACTTTTTTCATAAATGAAAATAGGCTAATAATGGAACGCAGACGAAATAAATCAGAAACCCCTATTGACGTCAAATAGGCAGATGAAAAGATAAGGAAAGTAGGAGACTTCTCCTACTTAGGAAGCCAAATAGCCAGTGATGGACGATGCATAGAGGATATAAAAAGTAGGTTGGCTCAGGCAAGAAAAGCATTTCTGCTGAAAAGGAATCTGTTGACACCAAATATAGACTTAGGTATTAGGAAGTTTGTCTGGAGTTGGCATTCTTATGGGAGTGAAACTTGGACTGTTGGTGCAGCAGAAAAGAGTAGAATACAAGAATTTGAAGTGTGGAGAATGATGATGATCAGATGGGTAGATTAACAAATGAAGAGGTATTAAGACGAGTGGGAGAGGAGAGATGTTTGTGGCAATAAATAAATCAGTTGGGTAAAAGAGCAATTAATTCAACTTAATATTTATTTTAAGCAGGGTCTATCAATATTCTTTTCATTATCCCTGATACATAAGCAAGAGGTAACTGATCTGAGGGTAGAACGAATTATTTCTGGAACAAATACAAGGTGCGTTCAAAAAGTAACGAGCCGGAGGCTGTAATGCGCAAACCGGTGATGACATCGGCTAATCGAGGCGTGTGTAACGAGGTGTGGTTCGGACCAGAGCATGGAAGGTCACAGCCCGTCGCTAGAGGGCACGCGTGCACGTCAACGTGACGATACAAAGCGAGCAGCAGCATTCATCGATCGTCCAACCAAGACCAAGACAGTGGGCCATTCAACATGCTTCCTGGTGTGGTTGAAGACTGTGGGGCACCCATTGGGCACACACTTTCCGCAAGTGAAGTCGTTCCTTCATGATGGTGTGCACACTTCCGACGCTCAATCCGACCACGGCAACTATGGCGTTCACTGTCACTCGGCGGTCCTGGGTAATGAGTGCATCAACCAGCTGGACGTTGTCATTAGTAATGGAGAGGGGTGCCCCAGACCGGGCATCATCGGCTAACGACACCCGTCCTTCCATGAAGCACTTGTGCCACGCCTTGACCCTTGCAAGGGACATGCAGAGTTCGCCGTACACTTGTGACATTCGGCGATGAATGTCCGTTCCCCCTACTCCTTTCGCTGTCAGAAACCGAACTACACCTTTTTGCTCTTCGGTTGACGCCCCCATGTCACTGTTTGCAATGCGACTGGCAGCGTTGGACAATTGATGCATGCTGCTGCTCGCTTTGTATCGTCACGTGACGTGCACGCGTGCCCTCTAGCGACAGGCTGTGACCTTCCACGCTCTGGTCGGAACCACATCTCTTTGCACACGCCACGATTAGCCGATGTGGTCACTGGTTTGCGCGTTACAGCCTCCAACTCGTTACTTTTTGAACGCACCTTATAGATGGCAAGAAGGTAGGCCTACTCGTAATGAAGAGATACAGGCGTGTTGGATTTTTATATAAAGAGGCCATCGAATTAGACTATGTACTATTAGATGACGATTATTGCGTAGGTTCATTATTCAAACGTTGACTTGGATCGCTTGATTATAACACAAGAAATAAAAACTTATTTTAAAATTTCACACAGCCTTCATCTTGAAATTATGTAAACAATTGAGCTAAATTAGATTTCAGTGCATTACAATGTGTATAATAATTTGCTGTATCAAGTTTCACTGCGCTCGGGTGATTATATCGCGAGAAACGTCTAGTTAGATGTTTCAGCTTCGCTTGGCCGCCATGTTCGTTTTGTACTTAACAGGTTTCTGATAGTCACATATGTAGTATCCTTTATCACCGTAATAAATTACAGAGTGATATCGGTGATAGTTTCGGAGATATTGAAGCTTTGAACATTTGGGTGGCCACCATTACGTTTCCGTCAGGATGGCAGCGATATACACACATCAAAAAAAGTTTTGCATCACCTCGGTTCCCAGATCTCCGGCATATAGACGTTGACTGTGTATATTGTATCCAAGATACAGTCCCTTTGACTGTTCATAGATGTCACTAAAACTGCTCAAAGATGTAAACAACCATGCATGAGCAGGGCCTATTAGACGGAGGGGGGACGACAGCCGATCAGTTCCAGTCATTCCACCAGGACGAAGGTACGCTGCTCATGTTGTCTGTAGTTCTACCATGCCTAGAAGGTCAATACCGCAGTTCGATCGCGTCCGCATTGTTACTTTGTGTCAAGAAGGGCTCTCAACAAGGGAAGTTTCCAGGCGTCTCAGAGTGAACCAAAGCGATGTTGTTCGGTCATGGAGGAGGTACAGAGATACAGGAACTGTCGATGACAGGCCTCGCTCAGGCCGCCCAAGGGCTACTACTGTAGTGGATGACCGCTACTTACGGATTGCCGCTCGGAGGAACCCTGACAGCAATGCCACCATGTTGAATAATGCGTTTCGTTCAGCCACAGGACGTCGTGTTTCAACTCAAACTGTGCGCAATAGGCTGCATGATGCGCAACTTCACTCCCGACGTCCATGGCGAGGTCCAGCTTTGCAACCCCGACACCATGCAGCGCGGTACAGATGGGCCCAACAACATGCTGAATGGACCCCACGGAATTGGCATCACGTTCTCTTCACCGATGAGTGTCGCATATGCCTTCAACCAGACAATCGTCGGAGACGTGTTTGGAGGCACCCTGGTCAGGCTGAACGTCTTAGACACACTGTCCAGCGAGTGCAGCAAGGTGGTGGTTCCCTGATGTTTTGGGGTGGCATTATGTGGGGCCGACGTACGCCACTGGTGGTCATGAAAGGCTCCGAAACGGCTTTACGATACCTGAATGACATCCTCCGACCCATAGTGCAACCATATCGGCAGAATATTGGAGAGGCATTTGTCTTCATGGACGACAATTCTCGACCTCATCGTGCACATCTTGTGAATGCGTTCCTTCAAGATAACGACATCGCTCGACTACAGTGGCCAGCATGTTCGCCAGACATGAACCCTATCGAACATGCCTGGGATATGTTGAAAAGGGCTGTTTATGGACGTCTTGACCCACCAACCACTCTGAGAGATTTACGCCGAATTGTCGTTGAGGAGTGGGACAATTTGGACCAGCAGTGTCTTGATGAACTTGTGGATAGTATGCCACGACGAATACAGGCATGCATCAATGCAAGAGGACGTGCTACTGGGTATTAGAGGTAGTGGTGTGTACTGCAATCTGGACCACAAATGCTGAAAGTCTAGCTGTATGATGGTACAACATGCAATGTGTGGGTCTCATGAGCAATAAAACGAGCTGAAATGTTGTTTGTGTTGATCTCTATTCCCTTTGTATTTAAAGGTTCCGGAACTCTTGGAAGCGAGGTGATGCAAAACTTTTTTTGATGTGTGTAAAACATGACACTGAAGTGTCCTTTGCTAGTGCTACCTCTGTGCCAAATTTCGTTCAATTCGGTTTCATCGTGTTTGAATTGATAGGGAGGTGGGGGACAGATATATACACAGACAGATTGACAACCTATGGCCCGTGTAGATCTCATAAGTAGATCTCTACTTTCATTTATTCATTTATTTTACAAAAATCGAAACTGGGCTACTAGGCTAAAAAATATTAAGACAACCCTGGCCTATCTCGTTGCACAGTAGGTGAGAATCAGTGCAACACATTTCTTTCTCCTTACTGTAGTACGCCTCGGGCCCTTAGATATTTGCAGTGGTCAAGAAGGATGGGTGTTTAGCACTTCTTATCTGGTGTATGTGGCGCGACGGGCCGTAGTTGCGGCAGGCTGGTTGAATTAGCATACAGATATCTGCTCCTCACATCACGTCGTCGTGAGAATGGGCACAGCGCAGCACAGCGTGAGGCGGCAGGAAGTCAAACCGGACTCTAAAGAGCAACATTCTTCTCGGATATGGTGGGACATCACCACTCGATTGTCACGGTTCAAAGGGCCCGTACGGATACCCTTCAGCAATTAAATACGTGATTAGAAGACACACGTGGGAGCTCCCCCAGGCAAGGTTTGTAAAGTTACACTCCTGGCTAGACAGACTATCCTTCTTTTCAGTGGCGTACGCACGATTTCCTTCTGGGTGGGGATGGGGTCATTCATACATTACGGTAGTTGTGTACAATGATATTTCGATTATTATTCATAAAAAAGCAATATTTTAATAAATATTCTCTTTGAATGAAAACTGCTGTGCCCAAGATCGCGGGTCAAACCCGGCCGAAGTCATCGGATTTTTTAAGAGCGTTAAAATCCTTTCATATGTCTTCCTTCGGAGGGGAAGTAAAGCCGGCGGTCCCATCTCATAGATGTATGGAATGTAAAAGATCCTTCCACAAACTAAACTTGTGTGAAGCTAAATTTCTAAGCTAAATTTCGTCGTAACACTCTATCAAAAGTTCCAACGTTCACCACTAGGTGTCAGTAACACCTGGTAGCGAAAGTTGGAACTACTAAAATTGAACGGAACTTGTAGCTCACCCCATGGGTGTCCGCTTGAAGCAGCTACAGCCTCTAGCGAGCCGAACATGTCCTCGGACACTCCCGGCACTAACAGCCATACGATAAATGAATAAATAATATTTCAATTATATTTTCCAGCACATTAAAACATTTGAAATAAAATCATTTTTTATAAATATGGAGAACAGTAACTAAATGTTAAAACTGAAATAATGCAGTGGTATCAACATGTTCATAAGTGACTAGGGCCTACTGCTTCTTCTCTAGTGGTCAATCCGAGGATTGGTTTGCAGCAAATCTCCACTCTTCGCGTCTTTCCGCTTTCCTCTTCATGTCTCCGTAGGTCTTCCATCCCACATCTTCCTTAATTTGCTCCATATACCTCAGGCGTGGTCTTCTTCTAGGTCATTTTCCATCAACATACCCCTCTATGATTACCTTCAGGATTCCTTCATGTCTCAATAGATGACCTGTAAGTTGTAGGCTATTCTTCTTTAAACAATTGATTTAGTCTGTAATTCAGGTAAGGACTGCAGACGGTCAATTTCAAGTAGTAGTTCCTAAATTTGCTACCAAATACTACCGTCAACGACACCTAGCTCTGAACGTGGCTACTAGACGCCACCGCAACCAGCAACTCGCAACGAACGTTGGAACTTCCCCTCCGAAGGCGAGCATACTGAGATATTTTTAGCGCTCTTACAAAATCCGAGGACTTCGGCCGGCTTTGAACCCGCGACCTTGGTCATAGAAGTTCAGTATGCTACCAGTTACGTCACCGAAGCCGCTTCCCACAGAGTCAGATGGAAAACTGAATGTGATCTCGTGCAATGAGTTGTCATGGCAACCTCTGATGGCTCTTGGCATTATCTTCTAATTCCGAAATCATTTTCCTCATCCCTTGGCGCAATGGTGGGTCATATAAAAACTTCTTTCAGATAAAGGTTTTAGGTAATTATTAGGGAAATATTGTCCATTTTGTACGGTTCTGATATTGTGCCTATTAAGAGAGATATGATTAATGTTTCCCAAAAAAAAACATTTTTCCCCACCCCTTTGGTCAATGGTTGGTGCTATTCAAAAAATTTTCAAACATAAATTTTTGGCCCTTATCCGACACATAGTACGAACATTGAATGGATTCGATATTTCACATATTAAGCGAGTTATAGCAATATTTCACTTTTTCTAAGAAAAAATAAGCCCCGCATTTTCACCCCCTTCGACCGATTGTTCCCATTAACGAACTCGACCGAGATTTTATATGGATACATATTATGTAAAAAAATCAAAGTGATTGGTGCAATGTTACGGTAGTTATCGTGTCCACAAAAAACTGATATACTCTGCATACATATATCATCATCATCATTTATTGCATGTGACAGGCCATTAAGACCCATAGAAGAGAAACAAGGGTATACAATTCTTGATTACAATATAAATAGCAAGCATAACATAATATATAACATTGTACTTCATAACAGGAAGAATGATTTCAGCTTCTCAAATGGTTGCATATATTAGACCAACGATTTCTATCCCTGGCATCTTCCATACTTGCATCTGGATCTACATGGTTCAGTGCCAACATAACTCGATCTTTCCATCTCGTTCTTGGTCGACCTCTTGAACGTTTTCCCGTTGGCTGAAAATTGAACACACGGTTCGGGAGAGTACCTTCTGCTCTGATAATGTGTCCTAACCATTGTAATCGTCTTCTCTCTATCTCTCTACTGATGTCTGCCTTTTTATAACGTCGATATAACTCCTCTTTACTCCGTCTTTCCCAACTGTCAGTTTCTGGGCAGTATTTTGGGCCATAGATTTTCCGCAGCATTTTTCTTTCAAATGCACATATACGTTCTTCAAAAGTTCTTGGAGTCGCCCACGTTTCACAACCATACATTAAAACATGAGGGTCATGTATAGTGCACCCTTCAATAAAGCATGGTTTTCTCAAGAGTCATCTACGGGGTCGTGTTCAGTCCTGACTGCGTTATACAGCAAAGTTCGCTTAAAAAACAACATGCTCTAATGAATAGAAAGGTTCATGACAGAGGCTATACTAGAAATAAAATGAATAACAAGTAGAATAAAAGAAATTTAATGACTGAAAAGTATGTGCATAATAATAATAATAAATAAAAAGAAATCCTCCCTGACTTTCACCCCCTTAATCAAAAATAATAATATTACTGAGCGGTAAGACTCGCTCCACCAACAAAACAACGTGTCTACAGCTTCACACAAAATAATAAATCATAACATAAACCTTGAGCGGTAAGAACTCACTCGTCACAACATATGGATACAAGCCCATTTTTTCTGGTCAAGAAGTTATATAATGCGCGGTGTACTGCTCGTTAATAAGAAACTGAGTACTGATGCGAGTCCGTTTACAACTGAACAATCATGTTGCTCACGGAGTTGCATCTTTTAAATCACACTACGGCTATGGGACCCACCCTTAATTAATACACTATAATTACTACTGACACATGCAAGATCTAATAATATAAAAAGATAAAGAATTTCCCTGAGATTCTAGCTGGTGCCAGAGCACACGGAAATAAAAGAGCATGCCAGAAATAGGCCAAAACGCTCGCATCACAAAATGGGAACATAGCCTCACGCACCCTAATGCCACACGGTCATTGAACGCGTAAAATAAACACATAAGAATTAAAGCAAAAGCAACAAAATACAAGCCTAACGGCTGAAAAACTATGTTTACATTTATATAAAACGCCAGACAAACAGGAGTTTCGGAAGCTACCTTACAACATGGACAACACCCATTTAATCAATCAAATACACATTATAACCGATCAGGTTTTGTGAATTTTAAACAACGTCTTACAATTGCAGTACAGGATCCTGGCCTGTTACTAATGACAAGTCACGTTATCTGATTTGAGCGCGCCCCTCTTGTATGAGTCATCGCTGCCTCAATTATCTCTCTCAGTCCCTCAAGCTAGGTGCAGGTTTCCCTCTGGAAACGCTAACATATCTCACCCATCCCCTGGATGGCAAGAAAACACAAATATATACCACAAGTCCAGCCTCGTGTGGTCATGAACTGGGCTGACGTGGAGCAAGTCAGAATAATCACCATGATATATTCTCGCTAGCACATCATAAAAATCACACAACGCACCAAAACTTGGACTGATTCTCATAAACATATCACTGGGTCGGCTCAAAACAGATCAACAATATTGCGTCCATTGACACATTAAAAAAATACACAACAAAAACTCGGGTGCAAAGTGCCATCCCGTTCAGATCTGCTGGAAAGCAACTTTCAAAATAATCCTGATCCGTCATAAAATTCTGCTCACAAATAATCTTTACCATCCAAATTCTATTTTTAATC
Source organism: Meconema thalassinum (assembly GCA_946902985.2). NCBI lineage: Eukaryota > Metazoa > Arthropoda > Insecta > Orthoptera > Tettigoniidae > Meconema > Meconema thalassinum. The sequence goes on along the minus strand of OX336388.2, from coordinate 1,002,027,083 downwards.
TCAAAATTAATTCAGTTCCATTTTTGTTATAAGGCATACCTCCGAATAATAATGCTTGACCGCGATTTACGCAAGCGAATGCGAGCACGAGCTGCGCGTCGCCCCGTATAGTTGAACAAACACAAAATCAATATTTACAAATTACACAACGCTCGGCTTGTCCCATTACTTAACGTGTCAGTGAAACAAAAACTAAGAATCTACATTACCAAACAAGCAAACAAATATCTACAAAAATATGTCCCATAATACCATAGCTGATTTAATAAATAAATAAATTCATTGTACTCAATCCTTTAAAACAGCGTCAAGGAAAACGTCTGCAGCCATCTCCTTTAAGATGTTTATCTCGTCATCGGCATCTTCTGGCAAATGTCCTGCTGGTTCCAAGATCCGGTCTCGGTCCTAGACATCATCTCGTGCTGAATTAAATAAAATTTTGTCAGATACACACACGATATATTTCATACTACATTCACCTATCAAGTACTAAATTCCTTGACAGTCTATTTGGTGAATTATTTCGATGAACTGGTCCAACTGGTAGTGCTGGGACTACAAATAAATCACTGAAGTTACACTTATAACTTGACGAAAATGTTCCATGTTCAATAACATGAAAATATGCAGAGTATGCCTCGTGTCCTCGGACACCTTATGTCCTCAAATGCTCAAATAAAAATCAACTTTACGTCCTCAGACGCATAAATGAAAGAGTCGACGTTACGTCCTCAGACGCACAAAAATAAGTGGTTGACGTTACGTCCTCAGACGCACAAAAATAAGTGTTCTCTCGAAGCATTCTGGATCCTTATAAATGAAACTGACTAGGGTAGGTGTGGAAGGGGATTTATGAAAAAAATATTCCATAATAATTATCAGACTAGCATGCGATCGGTATCATTGAGTTCGTAGCGATATGGAGGTTACGATTATGCTGTATCTGGCTCGAATCGATAGTGGAATTAATCCGTAGATAACTCCTGCGTTATTTTACCAGGGTGCGTTACCAAGCCGAGTTGCCGCTAAAACAGCGCGTCTTGATATTATTGGTTCAGACTCTTGTATGTCTTTGCGCGCTTTTACATGTATTTCTGCGACAGGGAGTGGTTAACATGAAGATTGACCAATTACATCGTAGCATTCGATTTTCTTCTTGGCGCCAACACTCATAGCAACAGGCCATATTGTGCGTACCCAAGCCGTCTCCGCGCTAAAAGTTGCACCTGTCCTATGTCTCAAGAATATTTATGCTACTTCCTAAAATACCACAGGAGCTTAAACCATTGTGTCCTCTCGGCCACTGATTTCTCAATATTTCCCAACACCGTCTGGCTCTCATATCTGCTGTCTGTAGAAATGTATCAAAATATGATGAATAATTTATTAGAATCCTTTATACAGCCTGTGGATAAAGGGTTCAATAGGTGGATCTTGTTTTCCTGAGATATAAGACGTGACGTGAAAATTCGATTCATGCTATAGGAAACATGAGTAGCGTTGGTGATTCTTTGTATTATTTCTTTTTCTATTTCACTTTTGTTTGACAATATTGATCCTAAATATTTGAATGATTCAACTGTCTCAAATTTGTGCATTCCAACGTCGATAGCGATCGGAATATTTTGTCGACGTGATATAATCATGTATTTTGTTTTCGATTCATTAACCACCAACCCCACTTTCTTTGCTTCCAGTAGGAATCTCGATGTATCAGTCGTTACCTGATCCAAAGTGTTCCCCATGATCACCACATCATCAGCAAATGCAAGAATTATGTCGGATCCGACCATCTCGATTTCCCTATTCCAACCAGTTCCACGTTTAATCTTTTCCAATGCTATATTGAAAAGGACTGGGGCTAGAGGATCTCCTTGTCTTAGTCCACTTTGAACGCTAAAGGACTCTGATTCTTGATTTGCAAACCGCACCTGGCGTCTAGAGTCAGAGTAACAGGTCTTGATCAACCTTATGTACTTCATTGGAATGCCCATCTCGTGCATAGCCGTCCATAATACTATACGGTTTACTGTCATAGGCCTGACGAAAATCAATAAAGATTAAATGCAATTCCTTGTCAAATTCGCAGAATTTCTCCATGAGTTGCCTCAATGTAAAGATGTGGTCGATAGTAGACCGACCAGATACAAAACCACATTGGTATGAGCCGATAATGTCTCCCAAAAATGGCCTAAGTCGATTCATAAGCAGTGAGGTAAAAATGTTATATCCTATCTCGAGTAAGGCAATCCCTCGGTAGTTAGAAGGTTGTGTGGCATCACCTTTCTTAAAAATGGGGCATATCACGGCTCTTTTCCACTCACTTGGAATAACTTCTTTCCTCCAAATATTAACAATTAATTGCTGCAGATTTTTCATTAACACTGCTCCACCATACCTAATCAACTCGGCAGTAATTCCACTTCCTCCAGGAGCTTTGTTCTGCTTTAGAGATTCCACAATATGTCTTATCTCATCAATAGTTGGCTCAGGTACTTGCATTTCCGCCGTCATCATTGGCACCTGTGCATTTATAGCATCCATCTCAACATGAACATTTAGTAACTGATCAAAATGTTTTCCAAATAGATCTGCCTGTTCTTCAGGAGGTACAATTTCTCCATCTTCGTCCTTTAGTATTAGTGTACGTTGCTTGTAGATTCCCCTCGCAGGGTTAACCATTCTAAAGAAGGATATCGATGCTTTCTTGGATTCCTCTATTGCTGTCAGTAGTGCCTTACCACGATCCCGTTTGTTCTGTCGGATGAGTCGATATGTCTTACGTCTCACTTCCATATACGCTGCATTATTATCTTCCGATGGATATTTCACCCATTGCAATCTTTTTATTGTTCTGTTTTTCACTGCGACTTGACACTCATTATCAAACCAGGGTTTGCTTTTGGTTTTTGGTCGCTGTCCCAAAACTTCATTTGCACTTTGTAGAACTGCCCTCCGCAAAACAGACCACTGCCCTTCCACATCTTCTAATGTATTTGATGTAGATAGGCACTCCTTGATTCTATCTTGATATTCTTCCCTCACAGACTTAAGGGCCAATTTATCTTTGTCCGAGATGACCATTTCTTGCTTTCGCTTTCGCCATTTGGTAGACAGCTTGAGGCGCAATTTCATTACTACTAGAAGATGATCTGAATTCATATCCGCTCCACGGAATGTTTGTACTTGTTCAAAACACCCACGGTGTGAACCATCTACTATTATGTGATCAATCTGATTCCTCGTATCTCCACCTGGTGATATCCATGTTGCTTTATGTATTTCTTTACGTGGAAAATATGTGCTGCTGATGACCATTCTTCTGTCATATGCAAATGTGATCATTTTGATACCATTTTCATTGCTATTGACATGGAGACTATCTGGTCCGATGGTTGGACGATATTCGTCTTCACGTCCAACTTGTGCATACATAAATTATATAGCTTATAAACTTTTGAACTGAAAGTGGTTTTGGGGTCTAGGGGATGTGAAACGCGAAGATATGTCGAACTTTTCCGGAAGTCGAAACATGGTACCCATGGCAATAGTTAGCTTTCTAATGAAATCTACATAAAACAGCCATTCTTGATGGCTTCATCTGAATCATTGGTAGGAACAATTTGCAGAAACTCCTCATAACTTATACCGAATTATCTTTAACTAAACGGACACACAGTGACACAGATATGCACATTTAAAGCAACCCGTAGCTATGTGAAAAAAAGTTATTGATCGCACACTTTAACAGCAAAACTGATCTACGTCTAGGTCCAACACTGAAGAAGTCATCTTGCTGTGAGTTGAGTGTAGGGCATTTACCAAGTGAAAAACGTGTCCACATTTAAAATACAGAATATATGGGCCTAGTAGTAAATGATCCTCACCACCGGTATTGTAAAACAGGTGATAGATAATGATTCAAGTAAACAAATGTCTCTGGGGGTGGTTTAAACCCTAAATCTCCCCGTCGGTACGCCACTGCTTCTTAATCCCTAGCAACTTAGTAACCCTGACAATCAGGCTCGAGGTGAGTCTGACATTGCTTCCGTTTGCCTGTGTCAGGCTCCTCTATGTCATTATTCCCTATCGAATCTCCCTTATCTTCTCTTGTTCTCCGACTACGACGGTAAACGTAATGGGATCAGTGGCGGCTGGTGACCTTATGTCCTGGTTGTTTCACGATTGCCATGTAGGCACTATTATTATTATTAGTCTATTAGTATTATTACTATTATTATTATTATTATTATTATTATTATTATTATACTTTCTTCGAATTTGGCCTACTATGGACCACGGGAAACAATTGATTTGCTGGTCAGTTCCTTTTTCTTCACCCAGAATTTCTTCATCCTTTCGCTGTGGTTCCTCCTCCTTTCCTCTGACCAGGTGTTCTTGGTCGTTCTACTGGGTCTTTCCTCGAACCCCATGAAGTCATCAACTTTAGCTCGAAACACAGCCCTATTCCAGATGTCTCTTGGATGTACGCCAACTTCCTCCATGTCCTTTCTTCTTTCTTCTACCCACATTATTATTATTATTATTTCTTCTTTCTTCGTTATGCCGATTCATAGATTGCGTTGGAACTAGTCAGTAGGCTTGATGATTTTTGTCTTCTACGTCTCCCAAAATCTCCTCATGAACTCACTTTGTTGCCGCCACTGCCACATCGCACCTTAATCCTACCTCAATTACAGTACAAATACACACACTAGTACAGAAATCACGGTGTCACAGGTTATCAGACAAATTCTACACACACCAAAGTACATGGGGAGAAATAACAACACAATGTCGCAAAGCCCCTAAATAAACAACAACAACAACAACAACGACAACTGAATGGTGTAGCTTGTTAAATACAGTAGAAATGGCACCATGCTAAGTTCGGATGGTTGGTTGGTTGGTTGGGTAGTTGGTTGGTTGGTTCCTCAGTTTAGGTGGTGCGACAACGCGGTCATGTAGCCCCATGTACTTTGGGTGTGTGTAGAATCTGTCTGATAACCTGTGTGTATTGTGATGGCTGTATTAGTGTTGGTTATCTGTTATAATTCAGGTAGCCTAAGGACTGCATACGATAATATTTCAAGCAGGCTGGATCCTACTTTTGCTACCAAATGCTACCATCAACGACACCTAGCTTGCCCCACCACCGGTAGTGTAAAACAGGTGATAGATAGGACAATATAATGATACAGATGACATGAGATGAGATGAGATTCTAGGTGGCGGGTGGTTTCACGCCAAACTCACGAGAGGAGTTAATGAGAGATGAAATGAATGAAGCTATGTAGAGATGAAACTATTAGCTCAGAACAGAGGTGCATCAATCCAGTCAAAAGACTGAAGGCTCAAACAACAACAACAACAACAACCACCCTCAGAATAAAATTGAATTTCTTGACAGAGCCGAGAAATCGAACCCAGGAATGTTTTGATCCAGAGTCCCAAAACGCAGCCTACATCGATACCACAGAAGGTGGCAAAATATACAACAACAAGTCAGTACAGTGGCGTAACTAGGATTTGCTTCTGGAGGGGGATGAGCTGAGTCAGATCTGAACTAATTGCGTTTTTGGTTTTGTGTTTGTTGTTTTCTATTTTTTTAAATGTTGCTTTCTGTTTGTATTCAGCCATTGTTTTCGAATTTTGCATTTGGTTTCTGTTTTTTGTAGACTATTTGTTTTCAAATTTTCATTTTTGTTTTCTGTTTTTTTTTGTTAGTTAACTGCTTTTGTTTTCGATTTTTAATTTTGCTTTCAGTTTTTTGTTTTTGTTTTTGTGTTTGTTATCTAATTTTGTTTTCGAATTCTGCTTTTTGTGTTTGTTTTCTGCTTTTGTTTTGGAATTTTGCTTTTTGCCTTCTGTTTTTTTTTGTGTTTGTTTTCCGCTTTTGTTTTCGAATTTTGCTTTTTGCTTTCTGTTTTTTGTTGTTGTTGTTAGTTTTGTGTTTGTTTTCTGCTTTGGTTTTTAAATTTTGCTTTAAATTTTCATTTTGTGCTTTTCCTGCTTTTGAATTTGTCTTTCATTTTTGCTTTCTGTTTTGGTCATGTGTTTGTTTTCGCTTTTTGCTTTGTTCGGGGGTCAAAATAAGACTGATTGATCTGGATAGCATTTGATACGTTTCATTTGGACCTCTCAAAAGCTCGAAATGAACAGTTTTGCTAAGCCTAACACTAAATATTTTACACAAGTAAAGACAAATGTACTCAAAGTATAAACATACTCGTACAAAATCCAATCGTTTGTCTACAATCCGAAAATTGTCTTTATTTTCCTCAAAGTACGTTTTTAGCCTACTTGCGATTCTTGCAAAAAAAATGAAAGTAGACTCATGAGATCTACACAGGGCCAACAATTGTGTGTCTGTCTGTGTACTCTGTATGTCTGTCTCCCCCTATCAATTCAAGCATGGTGAATCCGAATTAAACGAAATTTGGTACTGAGGTATCACTAGCAAAGGGCACCTCAGTGTCATGTTTTATATCGTCGCCATCATTACCAAAACTCAATGCCGGCCACTCAAGCGTTCAAAACGTGAAATCAAATAAACTAATCATACGATTTCTACCAAATTTGCTAACATACTTTCATATTGGACGAGTTTTGTGCCCAAACTACAAGGTCATCCGCCGCACCATTTCGGGATGGCGCCCGTGTGAATTATGCAAACTTTATAATCCATAACATGGGACCCACCAGCTCCAATTATCGAACCAAGAATCGTTTAAACTGTTCTAAAGGACCTGGCCCGTTCGAAATTAAAAGTTTATCTTGTAATATTATAGTGCAGAAGTGACTTTAAAAACCGGAGCCTCTCAGTTAGAAGATGGCAGCTGATATCTTGTGCCAGACCTATATTTCACAAGTTTGAGTATTGCATGCAATATAGCCTACTGATAGGAACAACATAATCTTTGTATGAAATGTTTTGTATATAATAAGTAGGGCCCGGATTTTTAGCCTACTTTCGATTTTTGCAAAAAATGAAAGTAGACTTATGAGATCAACACAGGGCGAAAAAAGTGTGTATGTCTGTGTGTGTGTATGTGTGTGTGTGAGTCTCTGTGTGTGTGTGTATGTGTGTGTGTGAGTCTGTGTGTGTGTGTGTGTGTGTCTCTGTGTGTGTAAGTGTGTGTACTCTGAATGTCTGTCCCCCCCTATCAATTCGAACACGGTGAATGCGAATTGAACGAAATTTGGTACAAAGGTAGCACTAGCAAAGGACACCTCAGTATCATGTTTTATATCACCGCCATCTTTACTAAAACTGAATGGCGGCCACTCAAACGTTCAGAACGTAAAATCAAATAACGACTAACCACATCATCCGATCTCTACCAAATTTGGTAACAACATACCTTCGTATAGGATGCGTCTTGTGACCAAACTACAAGGTCGTCCGCCATACCATTTCAGGATGGCGGCCGTGCGAATTATGCAAACTTTATAATCCATATCATGGGACCCACCAGTTCCGATTATCGAGCCGAGAATCGTTTTAACTGTTCTAAAGGAAGAGGCACGTTCGAAATTAAAAGTTTATTTTGTAATACTATAGTGCAGACGTGATTTTAAAAAGCTGAGCTGATTCAGTAATAAGACAAGATGGCAGCGGGTATCTTGTGCCTGACTTATATTTCACTAATTTGAGTATTGCATGCAATATAGCGTACTGATACAAAATAAATAAACTTTGTATGAAATGCTTTATATATAAATAATATACTCCAGTGATGAAATCGTTTAGTATAAATCATTATTTGCTAACAAGTTCTATGTAAGTCATTTTATATAGAACGATATTCGTTGACACAATTAGCTCAGTGGTAGAGCGTTAGCCTATCGCTCAAATGCCTATGGTTCAAACCCGATCAGAGCTAGGTTTTTTGCTTGAAATGTTATTTGTTTATTGTTTTGTAATGACTCAGATGTTTTAAAATTAAGCGTTATATTGTGCATATTATGGTGTAAAATATATATTTAATTAAAACATAATTCGCCAGCAGATTTACTCGAGACATCTAGCTGCCAAAAAGGTAACTGCACGACCTACTTATTAATTCCAGATTTTATTGAAAAGTTTCTTCTTCTGGCCGCTAGAATGCACTCGCATCTAGTGGTGAAATATCGAACAATATAATCATATTGTTCGATATTTCACCACTAGATGTCACGACTAGTCTACGTGGGGCTCCATTGATTACTATACCATTGGCATTCTATGCGCATCGAATTTGAAGAATGACAAGATGATACTACGATACATTTTTACTTTTTATTTTAAAGGGTTTGTAACAGCCTATTTTGCGTTACTTGAAAATGTTATTTGAAGTAAAGAACAAAACGATTTCACAAAGTAACTGAATTCAAGCCGTTGGTGTTAATTCAGGTAATTAATTACTACTTTTATTTCAGGCAAATAGCAATCGAAAATATCCACATAGTTTGTATACACACGTCTCTGTAGGGTCATGGAAAGATTTGTTAATTCAATTAGGGTTGTGAAAGCCATGCACAACCAGACGTGTAAAGACATGCCTCAACTCAAAGTTGGATGTTGCCCACGGCAGGTCGTATATGTAATAATAATAATAATAATAATGTTATTGGTTTTACATCCCTTTTAACTACTGCTGCTTTTAGAGACACCGGGGTGCCGGAATTTTGGCCCGAAGGGGATCTTTAACGTGCCAGTAAATGTTCTGACATGGCTCCCTCGCATTTGTGCACCCTCAAATGCCAGCTGACTGCGCCAGGATACGAACCTGCAACCTAGGGCCCAGCAAGCGAGAACGTTACCGCTGAGCCACGCACCCAGTCCGGTCGATTATGTCTCCAGATCCATAACATTCTTGATATACTTCTTATCTTTCTTTCTTCAATGATGGTAGCAGTTTTTATCTAGGTTGTGGCGTTTGGTAGAGGTAAATCGTTTCTAAGGTCTTCAACAAAGAATAGTTCTATTATACTCTTTGATAATAACAACGAGTTATAACTATACTCATACATTTAGGAGAAAGTAGGCTATATGTTCTTTACTGAACATCTTGTTTTAAAATGCATATGCGCATATGCATATGCATATTTTGACATGTTTTGAGGTTTAGTGCATATTCTAGACGAAACAGCATATTCCGGTATATATGTCTGAATTTAAGGACAATTACAAGAACTACTAAAATAAATCTGTTTTGTGCAACCCTAGCTAGTTGCCTATATTATGTGCATCCCTCACTAATTGGTGTTTTCGACTCTCTGTGTAACGGCACTTTACTTTCACAACTGACAATGGCAACAGATAGCTTAGGTATGGGTAGGCAGGCTGGCTGGACTTCCCGGAATTCCTTTCTCTACCATAGTAGATAATAATCTCAGGGGGTTGGGCAATTGGTCAGGACAGAAGTATCTTCAGTTCACTAGTTACGTTCCAGTTTAATGCCCTGCATCTCAAGTGTTAGTTTCTAAAAATGCCTAAGGAAAAGAGCAGGAGAAGAGATTTACTAAATCAGTGGGTGTCGGGTAATACGGACTATTCAACAGATGGTGTCATCGTGTACTGTCAAGTTTGCTCAAAGGAAGTAAAACGTGGAAAGAAATTTCAGCTTGAACAGCATTCAAAAACAACTGCATATATTAAAGCAAAGGAGGAGAAGAACAGCACACCACAACAACTACTTCTTACGCAGGTAAAGCCTAAGTCCGCTATTCTTAATACATTTTCAAATGATCTTTGTAGGGCTTTCGTATGCAGCAACATTCCATGGAATAAATTAAACAATCCAGTTCTGCGATCATTTCTTGAGAAATATTGTGTAAATCAAAAAATACCAGATGAATCAACTCTTAGGAAAAATTACCTACCTCCGCTATATGAATCTACCCTGGAATTGATCCGTTCTGATATCGGAAGGAACTATGTCTGGATATCTGTGAATGAGACAACGGATTCATGTGGCCGTTACATAGCAAATTTCGTGGTTGGTAAATTACATCCTGACGAACCCGGTAAGCCGCATCTTCTTGCTTGTAAACTACTAGAGAAAACCAACCATAGCACAATAGCAAGATTTGTAAATGATTCTCTGCGACTATAGTGGCCATCTGAAATTGAGGATAATTGTTGTAAAGTGCTTGTACTGCTCACAGATGCAGCTTCGTATATGTTGAAAGCAGCAAAGGGCCTCCAAGTATTTTATCCGAAACTCATACACGTAACCTGTTTAGCGCACGGATTACACCGCATTGCAGAAGAAATACGCACACAGTTTCCAGCTGTTAAAAATTTAATTGGATGTGGGAAGAAGCTGTTTCTGAAAGCACCAGCTCGTGTTCAGTTCTACAAAGATTGTCTACCTGAAGTTCCTTTGCCACCTCAACCTGTCCTGACTAGGTGGGGGACATGGTTATCTGCAGTATCATTTTATCAGGAGAATTTTAATGAAGTGAAAGAAGTGGTTACAAAACTTGAAGATGAGCATATTGCGTGTGTCCGTGATGCAAAAGTTGTGTTTGAAACCGCTACTGTTTATCAAGATGTGAATTTCATTCATGCAAATTTTTCTAAACTTCCAAAAGCCATTGAGAGCTTAGAATCTTCTGGTACTCCCCTCCATGAATCACTTGATCTCGTTGAGAAAGCTGCATCTTCAATGAATTCCGCTCCAGGCGAAATTGGAGAGAAGATTAAATGCAAGTTAGAAAAGGTGTTGAATTCGAACCCAGGACTGAAGGAGATTAAGTTAATTAGTCAATACTTGAGTGGAACTAGGGTATCCTTGCCAGATGTATGCTCCGAAACTTTGGTGCCCGTGTATAAGTAGGCTACTGTCCAATCACGTCAGTTGATGTAGAACGATCATTCTCAGCCTATAAACTCAATTTGACGGACAATAGACATAGTTTGTCTCCAGAAAACATTGAAAGACTACCAGTTACCTATTGTGATGCTTCTTTTTGCAACAAATGATACCTGTAAATAGGTAAGTGAATAAAATTGCATGTTTTAAGTGCATATTTCATTATTTTCCGTGCATATATTCTAACTTTTTAGTGCATATTTGCATGCATATTTTCAGTTTTTTTAGTGCATATAAATCCGGGCTCTAATATAAGTATACTCCACTGAAGAAATCGTTTAGTCTAAATCATTATTTGCTAAGACGTTGTATGTAATTCGACTGATACCGGCGAATTTTGTTTGAATTGATTGGCTGCGTGGTAATGCGTTAGCGTTCCAACCGTATTACTGGGGTTTTATTTCTTGTTTTTTTATATTTTATTGTTTTGTAATTGCTCAGACGTTTTAAAATTAAGCGTTATAATGTGCATATTACAATGGAAAATATATAACTTATTTAATTAAAACAAAATTCGCCAGCGGATCTGCAAGAGACATCTAACAGCAACCAGAAGAACTATCATGGCCAGCTTATTGCGCAACGGCCCACAGATTACCATTCAGCTTTAATTTAAAAGTTTATTTTTATGGCCGCTAGGATACCTCACTATTAGAATTATCTTATCCGCCAGAGGTCATAACTGTTCTACGTGGGACTCCACTGGTTGGCATTCTATACGCATCGAATTTGAAGAATGAAAAGTTGATAATACGATACATTTTTATTTTAAAGCGTTTGTAACAGCCTATTGTGTGTCATTTGAACTTAAGACTAAACGATCTCACATAGTACCTGTGCTCTATCTGTTGGTGCTAGTTCAGGATATTAATTAATACTTTTATTGCAGCCAAATAGGAATCGAAAATAAAGAATGAACATGCAGTCTACACTAAAATTATGCTCTGGGGATTTGATTGATTGTATCCTTTACTACAGAGCTCTAAGGGGTAGCGTTCACATGCTTGTCCACATAGTCGGCATAAACGCATAACTGTAGGGTCATGGAAATATTGGTTAATGCAATTAAGGTGGTTAAAGCCATGGACAGCCAGACGTGTAAACACATGCCTCAACTCAAAGTTGGATGTTGCCCACGTCCGGTCGATTATGTCTCAGATCCATAAAGTTCTAGAGATATGTCTTCTCTTTCTTTCTTTCTTTCTTTCTTTCTTTCTTTCTTCAATGATGGTAGTAGTTTTCCGAGGATCTGGTGTTTGGTAAAAGTAAATAGTTTCTAAGGTCTTCAGCCAAGAAATGATTCTATTATACTCTTTCATAAGGTTTAGGGGCCGATAACCTAGATGTTAGGCCCCTTAAAACAACAATTATCATCATCATCATCATCATCATCTTTCATAAAGACAAAGAGTTATAACTATGGTATATTGGCTTTCACGGCCGGTGAATTTAAACTCAGCAATTCTTCAAGGTTTGGGCCGTGTCTTGTGTGGGGTTTCGCCTAGGACACCAAGCTGGCTCATCGGTGGGCTCTTGGTGTCCCCGCCCGGACCCTCACAGGAGTAACGAACTGCGCGCTACCTCCCTTTATACAGAGTGCAACTGCACCACCTGACTGCGAGAACCAAAAGCTCAAGCAGCCTCAACTTCCCTATGAAGGCTTCCAAAATGTTCGGGCGGGGACACCAAGAGCCCGCCTAGCTTGGTGTCCTAGGCGAAACTCCACACAAGACACGGCACAAACCTAGAAGAATTGCTGAGTTTAAGTTATAACTATACTTATAGGCCTACATTTAGGAGAAAGTAGGCTATATGTTCTTTACTGAAATTTATTTGGCTCTGGGCGGGGGGAATTGATCCCCTAATCACCTCCCGTAGTTACGCCACTGAGTCAGTACAGTTATTCATTTGCAGTCCGAATACTGAACAAATCAACAGGCAAGCCTTTTGCAGTGGTTCCAAATAGGAATATTAAAAAGTATCAAATAATCACATCCAACGATGGGTTACAAGGTTTTCAGTGGAATACTGATTTGGAGTATTCAACGAGACTCATAGAAGTCTACAAGGAATTTTATATCCTGTTCATTAATCATTTGCTAATCCCATACGTGATCCCTCCTCAAGTTAAAAGGAGTGATTTTTCAGTGGCATATTTTGTATAGAAAGGAAAATGGTCAGAAACTTTATTTGGCTATAGAAGGAGTTTTTTTACATCACATGTTTTGAATGTAGCTCATATAATATATATTGTAAGGGCTTTTTATTTTCATTTCGAGCTATACTTCGTAATAAATAGAATGTCAAAAGTGGGATACTGTTTGCCGGTGTGAAATCTGATGTCAAGATTTTTCTTGTGGGGGAGGACAAAGGGGTGGACCGTGGGAACTGAGCGAGGGAGGCTGGAAGTGTGTGCACCTGTTGTAAGGGTCTGGGGTCTGACACCTGTACTGTAGCAGGTAGGGGTGGGGGGGAGGGGGGTACATCAGCCATTCGCGTGCAGCCCACGTGACCTACCAACCACCGACCAAAATTACTCTGCACACAACTTTCATTCTTATGTTAATTCTTTATTTGTTCCAGAAGAGAATAATACATAACCTTTTTATTCTTCAAAACTATAATCGTACTTGTCTCTAAATGCGTGATTACAGATGAACGAACAGACAGATGGACAAATGCTCCTTTTCGTGTGTTTTGCGTTAAAAGAAAGTTTACAAAATTCTGAATATACAAATAAAGAACAAAGCTTTCTCATACGAACACCAAAATTACTCCAACTTATGGGCAGAGTTGCCAAATCTTGAAATGGGAAAGAACTAAACCCTATGCTTTAAAACACCAGAAAAGCACCAGCTGGACTCTATGATTAAAAATACTAGAAAAACGCCAAAAATTATAAATAGATAAACGGATTTTTACTTGCATTTCTTTCATTAAAAATCATCTTCTTCACTTGCGCAGCCTGCTACCGCTATTACATATTTAGAGCAGGAAGGTGTAGTACTGCCGTAGCTCTGCATACTTCCAATTTTGGCCACTATTATATCCTTCGGAAGTTCGTACTCGTGATAGCATTTTCCCTCTGTTTTTAGTCCAAATCGCACACACAGAATGGAATGCAATTTTTGAACTTTCATTGGATTTCTTTGCTTTGTTTTCACCAATTAAACTTGGCTAAACACTCTCCCTACATCTGCATTAGAGTGAGGGAGTGAAAGTACATAAACTGCCTTCGCATGAAACAGGGAAATCCCCTGGGAGCTGGGAAGAAAATAGATGATAGGTCAATTCATTGTACAAGTTCACTTGCACTGAGCCCTGCATGTTGCGCTTACTTAGCACTTATGCACGCGAATGAGAATTTCAGGGACTTCCCCTGTTGGAGTGTTGATCGTGACACGTGTAAGGCTGAACATTGCCTATCTTAATAATTGATTAACTTTATTAAAACTATTACATGGCTTCCAGGATTTACTTATTTGTCATAGAAGACAATTTCATGGAAAAATCCATTAAGCACCAGATTTGGCACTGGTTTTTATTGAAATAACACCAATATTTTGCTATGGCGCTATTAGAACATTTCTGGCACCAGACGAACTTCAGAAACACCAGATCCGGTGCTAAAAACACCAAATTGGCAACACTGCTTATGGGCAACTGATTCGAATACATGGAAGCTTAATTGAGATGAACGCACGAAAATAGGCGGATTAGTTCTTAATGGATCTATTCATCATCATCATCATCATTCTAATTTATTGTAACCTACTCAACAGGCCATGAAGACCCATGACAGAGAATAGAGAATATACATTACATTACAAAAGATATTCCATGACATAACAATGAAGAAAAAAAACCAATCTTAGGTTCAATCACATGAGAGAAGCATGTTTCTGGTCACAATTTCAAATATGTATTTGTTTATTGAGAGAAATGCGTACAATGTGCATAAGTTATTCGTCCTTAAAATAACTGAGTTAAGGAGCAATGTCCTTTCTTGCATCGATTGGTTGGTTCTTCAGTTTAGGGGCAGCGACAACGCGGTCATGTAGCCCCGTGTACATTGGGTGTGTGTAGAATTTGTCTGATAACCAGTGTTAATTGTGATGGCTGTATTAGTGTGCGTTATCTGTGATTCAGGTAGAATGACTGCAGACGATTAATTTTTTCAAGTACATAGTTCCTACTTTTGCTACCAAATGCTACTGTCCATGACACCTAGCTGCGGACGTGGCTACTAAATGCCATCGCTTTCAGCACCTGGCGGCGAACGTTGGAACTAATATAGTGTTTTCAAACAAACCTACAAGTTTTAGGTTCACAAGTGTAGTTAGTGGAAGGTTCTTTTTCATGCCATAAATCTATGACATGGGACCGCCGCCGGCTTTACTTCCGCTCCGAAGGAATGCATACTGAGGGATTTTTAACGCTCTTAAGAAATCCGACGACCTCGGCCGGATTTGAACCCGCGATCTTGCATAGTTCCACATATCTGTTACAACTGTTCTCACACAACCTACACACAGATAATAAGTGCGGCTGGTGATAGCTCTTATCCTTACAAATTCTCTGGTGAAATCCATGCATAGCGAACCTTGTCACTAGGCCTATATGCTTTAACTGGTAAGATCCCTGCATCCACTAGTCCGTAGTTTTCGCGTCCGTGGAGTAGAGATATATCCAGATCTCCTCTCTCTTCCTCTCCAATTTCTTCATCACCTTCTCGTAACCTTCTGTTTAAGGCAAGAGTAGACGCATCCTCAGTTTTTCAATGAAAAACGGCTCTCTGGCTAGTTCGTATGCTAGGCGCCATGGAGTGTATTTCGACAGACAAAGCGCTCTCTTGAGGAAGGTTGATATGACTCTTTCTAGCATTTTCAGGTGACTGTAGGCTATTTGAGATGCGGCCAAAGGTCGTATGTGGCTACTGTAGCCACTTTTATTTGAAACAACTTTATAGCCGTCTTTAGATGCTGTTCCACCTCTATCTATCTGTAGCATCACCAAGGGAAGCTGTAGGTTTCATTTCTTCCAATGTCACCATCACTCTATCTCTCCACATAGTACTTGGACGGCCTATTGGGTGTTTGCCAATCAGCCGGGAGTTAAAAACTCTGTTAGGAATACTGTAGATGCTTCTGCTCTAACAACAAGCTCTAACCACTGAAGTCGTCGTCCTTCAATGGTTCTACAAATATTTGCTTTTTTAAATAGTTGGTAGAGGTCTTCCTTCTGCCTCCCTTCCAATCTTCATTCGTTCAGGTTGAATACGGACCCGTACAGTATATCTTCCTCAGCACTTTCCGTTCAAAGGCACAAATGCGTTCTTCAAGAGTTTGTTGATCCAACGCAGCACCTGTGCGCTATCTATTGGCTCTAGTTCAGGATATCCCTATTCCAGATAGACTGCCATTCCAAAAACATCCACGTAAACAAATGAAAGTCTGGTAAATAGTAATGGGTGCATTGAAACGTTCCATTGTAATGTTTGAAGGAGGTCCAACCCGATACATTGGAATAGCCTAATATTTTCTTTTGATTCCATGCAAAATGGTCCTCAAAACGGCTCCACCCGTTTCTATTGAAAAAGGGTCGATTTGGCAATCGACATACTGAAGTATATACGCCATCTGTGGGTGGTCCACAGAACTAGAAGTGATATAAGATACATGAAGTACACCAATCAACTGGTGAGAAGACATTGACATCCCTATCGCCTTTCTGGCGGATATTTTAAAATTCACGAGGAGCAGTGACTGTACAAAGAAGAAAAAGCTCATCCATAAATTTAGACCGGTTGTACATTTCTTGATATCAATCGGTGTGGGAAAGTATTTATTCACTGAGAATTGAGATATCGATCGCGAGGTCTGCGTGACGACCCTGGGAGAGTCGACACTGCATCGCCACTTGCAAATACCACTCAAAATAATTCAGTTCCTTTCCATACATTAGGCATTGCCCCAGAGGAGTGCGTCAGGCCTCGGCAGCCGGCACAGTTCATATCCTCGCCGCTAGATCGGGGCTTCATCCATTCCATTCCTGACCCGGTCGGAGACTGGAAGCAGGCTGTGGATTTTCATTTTCCATACATTAGGCTATGTGGTTTCTACCTATACATATAGCCTGGCAGAACTCTGTTAGAACGTCATCAACCAGATTTGAAAAGAAATGTCATTTTTAGGCTAATTGGATGTTCTATTTTTTATGGGGACAATACAGGATTTTATCTGAATGTCCCTGAGTCCTAAGAAAATATGTTGGCGTAGCAAAATATTCCGAAGTTTAATGTTAAAAATGAGTATATGGCATATTGGCTTTCACGGCCAATGAATTAAAACTCCGCAATTCTTCTAGGTTTATGCCTTTTATGCCCCTCACAAGACACGGTACAAACTTAGAAAAATTGCTGAGTTTTAATTTATTGGCCAAGAAAGCCAATATACCATCTTTATGGAAGCCTTTATAGGGAGGCGAATGGCTGCTGGAGCCTTTGGCTCTCGCAGTTTACTGCGCAGGTGCGCTTCATGAGAAGGGAGGTAGCGTGCAGTTCGCTACTCCTGTGGGGGTCCAGGCACAAACACCAAAAGCCCGCCGATGAGACAGCTTGATGTTCCTAAGCGAAACCCCGCACAAGATATGGCATAAACCTAGAAAAATTGCTGAGTTTTAAAAATGAGTAGTCTAACATTTTAATATTAATCTCAGCCAGGAAGACATTATAAAATAATGTCTTGGACAAAAAGGGGGACTTGGTGCTCCCTAAGGTGCTCCATGCCCCGTTATTGAGGACTGGTTTTCGGGTTTTCCCATTTTTGTTCCAGGTAAATGCTGGAATAGTACCAAAATTAAGGCCACGGTGACCTCCTACTTAAAACTTACTGTAGACCCAATTACAAATTAATAGACTACACTAGAACAGCCATTATAATGACTCGGGTTATCAGATGGATTCCACACATACACTCCCAAGTAATGCGGCTTCGGTGGCGTAGTTGGTAGCATGCTGAACTGCAGTGCCCAAGATAGCGGGTTCACACCCAGCCGAAGTCGTCGGATTTTTTAAGAGCGTTAAAAATCCTTCAGTATGCCTTCCTTCGGAGGGGAAGTAAAGCCGGCGGTCCCATGTCATAGATTTATGGCATGTAAAAGATCCTTCCACAGACTAGACTTGTGAGAAGCTACATTTCTAGGTTATATTTCGTTGGAACACTCTACCAAAGTTTCAACGTCCAGTGACATGTGGTGGTGAAAGTTGGAACTACTTGAAATTGAACGGAACTTGTAGCTCACCCTATGGGTGTCTGCTTGAAGCAGCTACTGTACAGCCTCTAGCCAGCCGAATATGTCCTTGGACACTCTCGGCACTAAAAGCCATACGATAAATAGATAAATAAATAAATAAATAAATAAATAAATAATAATAATAATAATAATAATAATAATAATACACCCAAGTACAAGGAGCTACATGACCACGATCTCGCAAAGCCCCTAACTGTATCAACTGCAACAACTATTATATCCAGTGTGTGAGGTATGGATTGGCTTGGTTGGGAACCCGAATCGCTCGGCAGTAACGATAGATTTTAACAAGTAATTCCGTGAAGAACTATACAGCCTATTTTCATACATCCTACTCGTGTTAATTGCCTCTATCAACATACAAAACTTAAGTTTGAAGGTTGTGATAGATTCGTAGATATTGTGAACCGTCTAAATATTTCAGAAGGTCGCCAGGTTGGATTTTATGTACTGTTACATGAAGATTATTATGTACATGTGGTATTCAAACTTCAATCGCATGATTAGAACACAAGAAGTAAAAACGAGATTGAAAATTTCACACAGCTACCATCTTGTGGTTATGGAAACAATTGAAATAAAATAGATGCCAGTGGATTAACATTTGTATAAGCATATAACGTGCAAAGTTTCACTGCACTCGGATGGTTAAATCGCGAGAAACGTCCATTTAAATATTTATACATCGCGTCGCTGCCATGTTTGATTTGTGCTCACCAGGTTACTGAAATTCCCATAGGTGAACTTATGTTCATAGCTTCTATGAACATACAAAATTTCAGCTTGATTGCTGTAAGAGATTCGTAGATATTGAGAACCGTCTAAATATTTCCGATGCTCGCCATTTTGGATTTTTATATGTATAGGCCATAGAGTTATGTACCATTTATGGAAAATTATTGCGGAAGTTCATTACTCAAACTTTCACTTCGATCGCATGATTACGACTCAAGAAATAAAAACTTCATTTTAAAATTTCGCACCGCCGCCATCTTGAGGTTATGTAAACAATTGGACTAAATTAGATGCCAGTGAATTACAATGTGTATAATTATTTACTGTACCACATTTCACTGCGCTCAGAGAGTTAAATCACAAGAAAAGTCTATTAAAATGTTTCAAATTCGCTTGGCCGCCATGTTCGTTTTTTACTTTGCAGGTTTATGAAAGTTGCATAGATAAACTTGTACCAACTTGTAGCGTACAAAATTTCAGGGTAATATCTGTAATAGTTTCGGAGATATAAAATGCCAGTGAAATATTTCGAACAGCCACCATTTTGAGGTTATGTAAACAATTGAACTAAATTAGACGCCAATGCATTACAATGTGTATAAACATTTGCTGTACCAAGTTTCATTACGTTTGGATGGTTAAATCACGAGAAAAGTCTATTTAAAAGTCTCAACTTCGCTTGTCCGACATGTTGGTTTTGTAGTTACCAGATTTTTGAAAGTCTCATAGGCGAAGTTCTAGTAGTGCCCTTTATCACCGTACACAGTTTCAAGGTGATATCGGCAATAGTTTCGGAGATCCTGAATGCTGGTGAGAAATTTCGCACAGCCGCCATGTTGGATTGGTGAGACACAATGAAATTTTAAGGGCACGGTCGAGGTCACCCAGAATGGTGCTTTGAACTTACCGAGTTTCATTGAAATCGCTCCATCAGTTTAGAAGTTATTAGGGGGACACACACACACACGCACACACAGGCACACGGACAAAAGGTGATTTCATAAGCCTATTTCAAAAATGAAAATAGGCTAAAAACAGTAAACGAAAAAATCACTGACAGTACCAATAACAACAACCAAATTTGCTTGGATTTAGGCCTGCAGTACTAGTTTTGAAACTGTATTACCAGGTAGACACCTACAAACCAGTAGTGTGCATTTGAAGGGCTTGCCATAAAATCATTGCAGTAGTTTTGTATAACGCTAATTGTATCACGCAATGTTTGGCTTGATCCCAGCCTAAGAATATATCTCTATTAAAAAGAAGAATGTGATGGATCGAACGTATGAGAGGTTGATGACCTCGATGTCCTTAGTAGCACCAGTTATTACAACTGGTGCGTTATGTAACAGTTAATTGTTCTGTCTGGTCCAGAACGCCAGCTTATTAGCGGCAGTAGCGGTGAGAAACGGAAAGCTGAATGAAGATGCCGTGACTAGGGACTTCATTCACACGCATGGAGCACTACTAACAGAGAGCTGTTCCCAGACAGCAAGTCGGGAGCCGCGGGCATATCCTGGCGAGAGTTCCCGCCTCTCATCTCGCCACACTTTGCAGCGCAGCGGGCTCATTCTTCATACTGTAGCTCATCACCAGGGAACGGATTTCTATGTAAATACACGTCTATTTAGGAAGCTAAACTTAATTAAATGTTGTATTACATTTACGAATCACGGCATGTGGAGTAAATAATAGATATCCTAATAATAATAATAATAGACACAGGGTGTCTACAACAAAAAATGTCTGTCCACATTCACTAAAATTCGTCATTACAGCACGGTTATTAAACCTGAGGTGCTTTATGCTAACGAGACATTGACGTTACACACTAAGGGTGACTTGGAAAAAATCCTCAAAGAGGAAAGAAAAATAATAAGGAAATAATTGGACCAAAGCACACAGATGAAGGATACAGCCTTCAATCCAGAGACACCACAGCGAAATTGTCCAACCTCGCAGCAGACATCAGAAAGAGGCGACTAAAATTTTACGGCCACTTCAGCCGACTCCCACAAACCAGACTCACCAACAAAATTCTTAGATACATACAGCGGCTCAAGATTACTACACCCTGGATGATGCAAGTCAAAATTGATCTAGTAAATGCACAGGTTGACCCAGAAGACGTCATAGACAAAAGCATATTTAGACACAACGTATACAAGTGGGAAGTGTTGTCAGAGAGGGCAGCACCTACAGCCCAAAGACCAAAGTGGATCGAAGAAAGAAAGAGGGCCTTTAGTGCACGAATGAAAGAGTACTGGAAAGACAGGAAGAACAAAAAGTCATGATTGCTTCGCGTGGTCCAATAGGCCTGTAACGTGTAAAATAAAATAAATAAATAAATAAATAATAATAGTTTAATGCAGCCAATGGCCATAACATTCAACTTATTTTCCATAGATAACAATCGCACGATTAGTATTAATAAATACTTTATTGCGCACAATGTGCATGAACGTGGTTCTTACGATCCATCATTAGTACAAAACTTTGTGAGAGATTCTACCCTCAGTTTACATGATAGTACGTGATATCGTTCGCATGGGCTGTCACATCTTATGCACCTATACTCAGGACGTGGTTCGCAAATTTTCTTCGTCCGACATATACGGTGGTGAAAACCATACACCGATATTCGAATCATAACGTGCCTCAACTGATAACCACCATGCATCCATGCACGGTTAGTCATCGCATCACACAGGTAGAAATCCTCCCATATGCTAATCTTCTTCTAATGAAGCTCTTGTAGAAGTGTTCGAATGGCTGGAAGCAGAAGCTTCAAACGCAACTCCTCCACGAAAATCAAACCTCTAGACAGCTCGTAAACAAGGCGGGATGGAGGATATTTGGACAGGCAAAGCACTCTTTTTAAAAAGGATGCCTCTTTCCGAGGGGTGTCCATATATTTTATAATAATAATAATAATAATAATAATATCGTATGGCCTCGGGTGCCGGGTGCAAGCTTTGTTATTTGACGCCCATAGGGCAGCTTGCTTGTCGAATTGTGTTGTTGCTTGGAACGCTATAAAAGTCAAGGAGGTTAGATATCTAAGCTCCTTGACACTATAGCGCTTTCTAGTAGAAAAAGTAGGAACTTTTGAACTGGCGGAAAATCCCGGGATTAATTCTGCCATTATGAACACGGCCTACTGAATTCAAATGGGTTCTTTAACATGCCAACAACGTATGACATACGTGCTGTGAGTTTTGTCGCCTTTCAAAAATCACTTATCATGGCCAGGAGCTAACCTCCAAGCTTGGGGTTGGTAGTCCGACACGATAACCACTCACCCACCGTGGCAAGCTATGGGGGGTTGAAAAGTGGATTATTTTCCACATTTTAACACATATGCTCCATATTCTTAGTCGTTAAAATCAATATAGTCCATGTTTCGGCTAGAAAGTGTTAAATTCTAATAAATTAGCAGTCCTGTCAATAAAGGAGAAACAAGTTAAAGATCTATATTTAAAAATTTAAATCGTGGTACAGGTAAAGTTGCAGATGTGGCAAAAATAAAGATGGACACTGTACTTTCAAAAAACCCTGGATATAAAGCAATGGTAAGGGTTGTTGCAGTTCTGTGTGGAGATTTAGGCCTAAGTATAAAGTTAACGTTGAATTTAACCCCAGCAGGCATAGTGAAGTTCAAATATGCCCCATTTCCTCTTCTGATGTTGACCAAAGTTTCAGTCAATATGAATCTGTCCTTAAAAGACAATAGGAGAACATTCACTTTCCAGCACTTCAATAACATTTTGTTATCCATTGCTTTGGTAACGGAGAATAAAAGATTGAATGTTCCTCAACAGTCATATAGATATTATAAGATACAGTCAGTCTGAGAGACTAGACTTTATATAATTACAAATGACGCATGCTACAAATTCTACACATGTTAGAAAGACTCAGGAGGGCTTCTCAACAGAGTCCATTACCCATTAACTTAGGCTTCCCGCGCGGGGGCTGCATGACGTCACGCATTCGCCGTCTCCGTTCGCATAACGCCATACCCCAGGAGTAAACTCAGACTCGGTGCACATGCACTGAACAACATGATGACGTCATACACGCCGTAACCGTGACGCATAACGGTAGAGCTAAGCATAACGATGAAGTCGACAAGATCATTTGAAATCATAAAATGAGAAGTGCAACGTTATTTTTCATGTAGATCTACTGTGTTTAGCTTCTTTCAATTTGAATATTAAAATAGAAATTATAGTTTCTTGTAATATTAAGTCCATATTTAATTCGACATTTCTATAAAAATAACTAAATAGGCTATAGGCCTATTAATTATTAGTACATATAAATCCGTTATACCATCTTAGGACAGTGCATAAATGTTTACGATTACATAAAAAAAAGCAAACTTATGAAGTCCACTGGTGCAAGAATTGACAGTACGTGTGTAACTTACATGTCAACGATACCGTTAAATATACAGAGTGAATCAGAACTCCACCGACAAACCCTCGCAGGTTGCTCAGGAACGCCCACAGAGAGTATTGGTATGGGGGACTGGCGGTTTGTTACAGAGTAAAAATGTAATTTATTCGGCTTATTGCACCAAATGACAGCGGTAGCAACGCGCTGCGCTAGGCTATGGGGCCAAGCTCTCTGCTGACTTGGTAGACGTGGGTTAGAACCCCACTGTTGGCCGTCCTTGAAATGGTTCTCCGTGGTTTTCCCCAAATTCAACTCCAGGAAAATGCTGGGATGGTACCTTCTGAAAGGATACAGCCGCTTCCATCCACATCCTTGCCCAGTTTCATTCATTTTATCTCTTATTAACTCCTCTCGTGAGGTTGGCGTTAGGAAGGTCATCCAGCCGTCAAAACCATCCACCACTAAGACTTTCAACGCATCTCATCCCCGACCCCGTTGGACAACTGAAATAATAAGGGGTAGGCATACAGTACATTCGGTTTGTGGCACCAATCATCATTGTTTCTGGCAGTAAAATGAGTTATTAGAATTTGCACTACGGAAAAGGAAGTAGCATATGTAGTTTTACGTGACCGTTAATCTCGCTATTCCTTCCTAAGTGGAATCCGAACCACAAGATATGGCATTTCACTTTGAAAATCTCACATGCATTCGTGTCGTCACAGAACTCACGAAACATAACACTCAAAATTCACGAATTCCAAGAAGAAGACTAGTAAGAGTAGCATCTAACGGGTTTCTTTACCTGGGCCAGTCTCAAAACTCACAAGCCGGGCCAGTTCTTTGAATGGACAAATGCCAATCCTACCCACATGACGACTGTAGATATTTGATAATTTAATCGGAATTGTGCGAAAAGGTCCATTTTTAGTGCCAGTCGGAACTGCGTGACCTCTTGTAATTGGCACCTCTCTCACCAAGAGATGGGCTTGTCGTATAACCTCACACAAGCAGAATAACTGAGTAAAGATCAGTGTTATGGCTGGAGAATTTAGTCTGTGGTGCAATACATCAAAAATCCCATTCTAAAACTGCGTGGACAAACATGGGTTGGCGGCTTCGGTGGCGTAGTTGGTAGCATGATGAGCTTCTATGCCCAAGGTTGTGGGTTCGAACCCGGCCGATGTCGTCGGATTTTTAAGAGCGTTAAAAATCCCTCAGTATACCTTCCTTCGGAGGGGAAGTAAAGCCGGCGGTCCCATGTTATATATATTAATGGCATGAAAAAGAACCTTCCAATCATTACACTTGTGTGAAGCTAAATTATAGGTTAGATTTCACTAACGCTCTTAGGTTCCAAAGTTCGTCGTCAGGAGCCGACTGCGGTGGCATCTAGTAACCAAGTTCAGAACTAAGTTAGTTGGTCGCTGGCTGTGGCGTTTGGTAGCGAAAGTAGGAACTACTTGAAAATTGAATGTCTGCAGTCCTTACTTGAATCAAAAACAGATAACACACACTAATACAGCCATCACAATTAACACCGGTTATCAGACAGATTCTACACACATCCAAAGTACACGGGGCAACATGACCGAGTTGTTGCTGCCCCTAAACCAGGCTGTTCCAGCCGAGCCGCTCGCCAGTGAGCAGCGGAGTACTTGCCGCCTTGCGTGAGTAGGCTAAACCTGCAACATGGAATACAGCTCTGCAGTGGGGGCTGCCGTCACTTCGCGGTGGATACATCAAGACTGGCAGGAATTCATGGACTTGTGTTATGACCTTCGCCGAGTGACGTATTGGCTATCACCCCCAGTCCCTCTCCAACCGTGCTCCGAGCATTATTGCTGAGTACCCGCGTGTACGCATACTCAAACTCATGGATTTGGAACAGCCTGCCCTAAACTGAGGAACGAATCAAACATGGGTTGAAGAGCAATTTGAGTCACCGTACAGTTTATCCTGCGGTCATCGCAGGCGTGTGCTCTCAGGAGTCTGAATTTTGAGACAAATTAGTATGTTAATTTAGCTACTAGTTTGTAGTCGTGAGTTTTTATACTACTGTAAAAAAGGAAGCTTTTAGTTTCACGTAACCGTTAATCATGCAATCATGAGCCACGGGGCCTCCTTTTTACGTGGAATCCGAATCACAGGACATGGCATTTCACTTCGAAAATCTCACATGCATTGACCGGGAATCTTGATATTACTGTTTTGCTACCATATTAAATAGATCATGAGTTTTGAGACTCGTTTGTTTTAAGACGTAAGCCATGCAGGAGAATATACAATTTTTTTTCGGGACGGTGGCTGATTGTCCTGGAAAAGTGTGAGTATTCTCGGGGGATTGTTACCTCAAAATACCCAGAAATATCAACCAAAACTAAAATTTCTTGGCAGAGCCAGGACTCGAATTCGGACCACCAGGACCGCAGCCAAGAATGCTAGTCACTACACCACGAGGTAGTCTAATTTCAATCTTGGTTGGTTGGTTCTTAGTTTAGGGGCTGCGACAACGCGGTCATGTAGCCCCGTGTACTTTGGGTGTGTGTAGAATCTGTCTGATAAACGGTGTTAATTGTGATGACTGTATTAGTGTGTGTTATCTGTTTTTTAATTTAAGTACTGCAACTTAGAATTTTTCAAATAGTTCCTACTTTTGCCCCCAAGCGCCACCGTCAACGACTACTAGGCCAAGTTCAGAACTTAGCTACTAGACGCCACCGCAGTCGGCTCTTGGCAACGAACGTAGAAACCTAAGAGCGTTATTTACATTCTTAACCTATCCAATTTAGCTTCACACAGGTGCAATTAGTGGAAGGTTCTTTAACATGCCATAAATTTATGACATGGGACAGTCGGCTTTACTTCCCCTCCGAAGGAAGGCATACTGAGGAATTTTTAACGCTCTTAAAAATCCGACGGCTTTGGCCGGGTTTGAATCCGCTACTTTGGGCATAGAAGCTCAGCATGTTACCGACTACGCCACCGAAGCCGCTAATTTCAATCTTAATATTGTTTATAACTTAGCCAATAAGTTATTTAGGATTCAACCAAATTTACAATTACTTCTATTGGCTATTTCCGGGGGGGGGGGGGTGCTAGAGCTCCCACAGCCCCTGAACCCATGCATTGACCAGTAATCAAACCCGATCCGCCATGGTGAGAGGCCAACAGCTTGACCGCTGAGCCACCACGACCCTTCCACTAAAGAAGAGCCTTGCTAGTGTAGAATGTGACATGTTTTGTTTGGATTGATTAATTGAATTTAGTTCTTCTGTGAATTTGAAGCAGAGGGATTCGATATCATTTTTACTGATGGTCCACTCTTGAACTACGGTATTCAAAGATTCGTGGACCATGGATTTTAAAATCACCTGATTTGGAGGGTACATTCCAAAGTCAGAGCCACCACGACCCTTCCACTAAAGAAGAGCCTTGCTAGTGTAGAATGTGACATGTTTTGTTTGGATTGATTAATTGAATTTAGTTCTTCAGTGAATTTGAAGCAGAGGGATTCGATATCATTTTTACTGATGGTCCACTCTTGAACTACGGTATTCAAAGATTCGTTGACCATGGATTTTAAAATCACCTGATTTGGAGGGTACATTCCAAAGTCAATGGAATAAGATACAACACATCCAGTTCAGTTATTGTTCAGCAGGTAGAACTAACTTCTCATGGCGCGCAGAGAACTGAGCTTCATTCTAGAGGGGCTTGTGCCTGCCCGAGCCCACACGTACCTGCTCAAAAGAGAATTACATTTTTTGGTGGAGCTGGGAATTGAACCCATGCCACCGATTTGTAGTCAACAACGTGAACCACAACGTCAGGTATAAACTTTGTTACGGCTGTGAGTTTGTTTTGTCGCCTCGCCGCGTTGAGTCACAGCTGCCCCCGGCTGTGTGTGCTCTGCCTCAGTGTATTACGTGCGCTTTACGCAACGGGCTGCGAAGTGAAAGGGATGGTCCAGAATATTCGTGACCCAGCCAGTGAAGGAAATCTCGAGAAGCCGTGTGTCCTGGACGATTCTAGAATTCATTGAGTCACCAGCCTGCTATATAAGCGGCCTCAACAGTGATGGGACCGAGTTTTTGAGGACAGTGTTTTTGAGCGAGTGTGATTTCACTGAGCGACAGAAGTGTGGTGACGAAGTGCCGTGCGAGTTACGAAATCCAGTGACATTGTTTCCCCAGCTTGTGGACAGCGAAACAGCGTGTAGCAGGTTATCGTAACTGTAGTTTGTGTACATGAGGAAGAGGTGTAGGTAGCTTCTGTCAAGGCCACCGGACTCATTAAGACGGTTTCACTTCTGTGGTTTGTTGACAAGTGAAAGGGGCAAGAGCGCTCAAGGAAGAGACTTGAGGAAACTGGAGTAAGGTTCTAATTGCTTGTATTTGCTGTTGAGTGGTGTATCTTTCTGGCCGCAATAAAGTTAATTATTTCTTTAAAGGAACAATCTGTGTTGTGCTTCAACCCACCGTAATCCAGTTAACAAAAGTGCCTCTAGGGGGGTGGCACGTAACAACTTGTTTGATAAACAAATGCCGCTGATCTTGCCTGTGGGAGCGGTAGCTGATCCATCGTGGTGTAGTGCCTAGCATTCTAGATTGTCATCCTGGAGGCATGGGCTCGATTCTCGGCTCTGACAAGAAATATAACTCTAGTCTGAGGGCAGAAAGGCAGCCTCCGTGACTTAGGCGGCCGCGCGCCGGCCTCTCACAGCTGGGTCCGTGGTTCAAATCCCGGTCACTCCATGTGAGATTTGAGCTGGACAAAGCGGAGGCAGACAGCTTTTTCTCCGGGTACTCCGGTTTTCCCTGTCACAAATGTCATTCCAGCAACACTCTCCACTTTCATTTCATTTCATCTGTCATTCATTTAATCATTGCCTTAGGAGAATGTGACAGGCTTTGGCAGCCGGCACAGTTCATATCCTCGCCGCTAGATGGGGGCTTTATTAATTCCATTCCCTGACCCGGTCGGTCGACTGGAAACAGGCTGTGGATTTTCATATTCTGAGGGCTGGAACGCGGTAAACTCAACCTCAAGAGACAAAACTGAGAAGAGGCGGATTCGATTACTTCCTCAGCCATCGTGGAAGTGGTTTTCCCTGGTTTCCTACTTTTGCTCCTGGCGAATGGCCGACCCCGTGGTGTTGGAGGCAGCAAGCCTGCCTCTGAACCTGAAGCCCAGGGTTCGATTCCTTGCTCCGTCAGAGATGTTACAAACTGACTTGAAGGCTGAAGGCTGCAGTCAGTCTCGTGAGGACAATTGAATAGCTGTGTGACAGTGTGTCAGCGGCGCCAAGGTACACCGACAGTAGTGGCTACGCGGGCTAAAGCGCTGCGTTAGGCCATGGGGCCAAGCTCTCTGCTGACTCGGTAGACTCGTGGGTTCGAGCCCCACCGTCGGCTGTCCTTGAAATGGTTTTCCGTGGTTTCCCCATTTTCAACACCAGGCAAATGCTGGGACAGTACCTTCTGACAGGCCATGGCCGCTTCCTTCCACATCCTTGCCCAGTTTCATTCATCTTCATCCATTCCATCTCTCATCCCGACGCGCAGGTCGCCCACGGGCGTCGAATAGAAAGACCTGCACTCGGCCTCTCAGAGGCCACACGACAAAAAAAAAAAGCGGCGCCAAGGTTAAGCAAACCAAGATTAGCATTTGAGGAGACCTGACGCGCTGACCACGCGTCACCTCGCAGGCCAAATGCCTGGTCAGCTTGGTACGCCTAGGGCCTTCATGGGCTGTGGTGCCACGGGGTTGTGTTTGGTCCAGGTAAACGCCAACATGGTTCCTAAATTAAGGCCACAGCCGCCTCCTTCCCAATCCTCAACTGAATTACAATTACGCCCACTACTACAGTCATCGCACTAACACAGGTAATCAGACAATATTTCATTACACGGGGATAAATGACCAAGCCCCTCAAATGAATAACAAAGTTTGTTGATCGTAGCAGCTGGCGCCTTGCGGTATGAGGAGGGTGGGGGGACATAGCGGTGACGGAGTACAGTGTCCACATAAATTCCAGCACAGCTAAGAGTAACAGAAGCTCATGTCACCATGGAGCGGAGAACGATGACTGAGGCTACTGGAGCTGCGCGACTGTACAGTACTGTCAACAGCACGAACTAACATCTGAAGAACTTGGTCAACCGAACTCGCATCTCAAACGAGTAATGCAAATTGTGCGATGCATTCAATTTTCACTTCAATTCGTTTGTAACTCCCGATAATTTTGCTAACACTAAAAATCAAATATAGTCTATGTGTGAATATCTACCCCTTATTATTCCCGTTTCCAAACGGGTCGGGGATGAGATGCAATGAGATTCTATGTGGCGGGTAGATTTTACGGCCGGATGCCCTTCCTGATGCCAACCTCTTGAGAGGAATTAATGAGAGATGAAATGAATGAAGATGAATGAAACTAGGCAAGGATGTGGAGGGAAGCGGCCGAGGCCTGACAGAAGGTACCGTCCCAACATTTGCCTGGAGTTGAAAATGTGTAACATAGGAAAACGATTTCAAGGACGACCAACGTTGGGGCTCGAATCTACGTCTACCAAGACCGCAGGTAGCTTGGCCCCATGGCCTAGCGCTGCGCTTTAGCTAGCGTAGCTATAGCTGTCGGTCAAATACAGTATTATAGTCTATATTCTTTTACGTTCCGTTAAGAAATTGACAGCCTACTTTCCAGATCTCTTAGTAGCTAATCAAGAGTGCCTGTTGCCATCTCTTGAAGAGTGCAGTATGTTTTTCATTTGTCAGTTGGCTCAGGCTAGAGAAGAATATAATATTTCCTCCGCTATATTGAGGAATATTTAATCATGGATATGTTTTTCAAATCTAGATGATGAATACCTGTTAACCTCTCTCACTAAGTTATATTACAGGCGAGCACGTGTTTACACCACTCGCAATTTGCATGAGGATAGGTCTGTAAACCAGTTCCTTTATAACATTGTTGATACACAAAATTAGCTATTTTTGAATTCAAGTTGCGGGGACAAGTACAAATCCAGAGCAGCTAGGTCAAGATACTGAGTAAAGGACAATGATGAGAGAAGTATGAAATGTACTCTCGAGTCGTCAAATGATTATGAAATTGGCTAAACACGGCGTCGACGCCTGTAGACCTGCTATTTCTTGCCGTCAAAATAGCTGTATTATTTGAAGGCCTTATTTCAATAGTGGTACAACTCCACTTTTAAAATGAAGGGGGTTATCCTCCTTTTATAAGGTGCGTTCAAAAAGTAACGAGCCGGACGCATAATTACAGAACCCAGTACCTGTATGTTAGAAGTATTGGCCCTGGCCGTTGAGGCACTTGTCCCACTGTGACACGAGGCGGTGAATGGCTGTCTCATAAAATTCCCTGGGCTGCGATGTGAACCAGTTCCGCACGTACAGATGGACGTCGGCGTCCGAGGTGAATCGTTGGCCCCGCAGAGCCCTTCCAGGGGACCAAACATGGCGTAATCACAGTGAGAGAGGTCCGGACTGTATGGAGGGTGGCCAAGAACCTCCCATTTGAATTTCTGCATGAGTGCTGCGACTGTTTTGGCCGTATAGGTCGTGCATTGTCGTGGAGAGACTACGGCAGCTATGGCGTTCACTGTCATTCGGTGGTCCTGGGTAATGAGTGCATCAACCAGCTGGACGTTGTCATCGGTAATGCAGGGGGGTGCCCCAGACCGGGCATCATCGGCTAAAGACAACCGTCCTTCCCTGAAGCGCTTGTGCCACGCCTTGGTCCTTGCAAGGGACATGCAGTATTCGCCGTACACTTGTGACATTCGGTGATGAATGTCCGTTCCCCCTACTCCTTCCCCTGTCAGAAACCGAACAACACCTCTTTGCTCTTCAGTTGACGCCTCCATGTCACTGTTTGCAATGCGACTGGCAGCGTTGGACGATTGATGCATGCTGAGGGTCACTTTGTATCGTCACGTGACGTTCACGCGTGCCCTCTGGCGACGGGCTGTGACCTTCCACGCTCTGGTCGGAACCACATCTCGTTACACAGGCCACGATTAGCCGATGTCGTCACCGGTTTGCGCATTCCAGCCTCCGGCTCGTTACTTTTTGAACGGACCTTATAATATAAATGAGAGGCAAAACTATACTTTGTGGTGCACTCTCGTTGCAGAAGAACATTAGCTGTATGTGTACCATTTATGTAATAAGAGAAAACTGACTTGCATGAACATGAAAAAGAGGATAATACTCTTCATTTTAAAAGTTGTACGACTTTTCAAATAAGGCCTTCTATTCTTCTCAAAATTAAACGAGAGAGATTTTCATTTGCCTGGAGTAGTCTACTTTTCCGATCGATATTAAGATCTCATCTGAGAATGATAGAAATTATGTCGTACGCATTTTTTGCACAACTTTAAATCCAGATGCGTTAGGGCTATAGCATAAGCCATCATGTTTAATTCGAAGAAAGTCTCTATACTTTCCGTCGAAGAACTGCGTGTAATGTACTGTATACTGATGCTAGCAAAGCTCGTTTGTCCTTAATCGTTGCCTCAACAACGCAATTTCACCAACCCCATCGAGCACAGTTGTGACACGCTTGACTGATAGTAATTCGCTATCAAATTTAAAGAGATCATGTTCTAAGGATTGGCATGTCGAACATCGTTCTCCAATATAGCTTACATTGGCCTACATCTCCAACTTTGAATGCATTTCTCTTAAATTGCGAAACGGCGCGATAGCCGGGCACTTCACACCTGTAGACGCAGAGCCTGTAGACGCCTTGAGACAGCAATGAGATGAGGGTAGTATCTGCGCGCGCCCACTTAGGGGCAAGGTGCGCGGTAGACCATCACGCTTTTGTATCTCGCAAATAATTATAGGTTGAGACCCGGCCCAAAAGCATGTCCATGATAAAATGTTTCTTTTCACTCCTATCTCAGTCTTATATCTGGCTGTGATTATACGGAAGCTACTGGAGTTTGTGGAGTGCTGAA
This sequence comes from Meconema thalassinum, assembly GCA_946902985.2. Classification (NCBI taxonomy): domain Eukaryota; kingdom Metazoa; phylum Arthropoda; class Insecta; order Orthoptera; family Tettigoniidae; genus Meconema; species Meconema thalassinum. Next base: position 1,001,994,781 of record OX336388.2, on the reverse strand, counting down.
TAATTGCTTTATGCCCGGCACACACGTTCCGGTATACCGGTGAGGTAAACCTGTGCAGGTAAACCTTACCGGTATACCGGAACGTGTGCGCCGGGCCTTGGCGAATCCGTTGCCTGTGGATGCTTCGGAAAGTTCTACTCATATGATCGGTGTTGTTGCACTGAAACGGTGAGGAAAGTAATGGCAAACTACCTCACTCCTCATCTTACCTAGCATGCCTCACGTGCGATGCGTTGTCTCATTACAGTGTTGCATACCCCATAACCTACGGCAGTAACTACCTCTTGAGGATTTGACCAGCCTCCAGGTTGACTACCTAACAGACTGAGACACTCAAAGGTAACCGTGTTCACCTCGTTGCGTGGTGGCTAGCATACTTGGCTGTCATCGCGGAGGTTTGGGTTCGTTTGCTGGCTCTGACAAGAAATCTAATTCTGGTCTGAGGGCTGGATTGGAGTACATTCAGCCTTGTGAGGTAAAACTGAGAAGAGGTTCGTTCTATTCCTACCTCAGCCATCCTGGAAGTGGTTTTCCGTGGTTTCTCACTTCCACTCCAGGTAAATGCCAGGATGGCAGTTAACTTAAGGCCACGGCCGTTTCCTACCCCTATCCTATCTCAGTTACAATTACACACACTAGTACAGACATCAGAGTGCCACAGTTTATCAGACAAATTCTACATACACCCAAGTACAAGGGGCTACATGACCACGATGTCGCAAAGCCCCTAATTAATCATCACCGTCAAGTGGGGTTACTTTACACAGACCGGGTAACTTTACACACTCGTCGCTAAATTCTTTTGAGCACTGCACGTGGTTAGTTTTGGAAGTGAGAGTAAAATGCCGGTTTATACAAGACGCTGAGAGCTGTACTAGTAAGAAAACCGTGTTTGTGTTATTTGTATTTCACTCCTTTGGATAATAATTGTAGCTTAGTGCACTTGATTATCTGTACATATGGTAAGTTGTATAGAAACTTTCATTTCTATGACAGTCATTTTTGTATAGATGTTCTAATTTGTGACAAATCAATTTGTGTAATACATCGAAAGATACATGACTCACAAGACAATGCAGTGCTTCAAGAGGACCTGAACCTGGTCTACAAGTGGGCGATTGAAAATAAAATGAAAATAAACACAAGAAAATGTAGTCTCTTAAAAATAGGGAAAGTGCGAAGGCAGGATTTTCAATATAACATTGGCTCGGAAATACTTGTAGAAGAAGATTCTTGCAAATATTTGGGCGTTCACGTAAGGAATGATATGAAATGGAGTAGTCATGTAGGATGTGTAGTTTCAAAAGCTTACAAATCCCTGCACTTTGTAATGAGGGTATTAAAAGGAAGTAGTACCTCTGCTAAAGAATTAGGCTATTTGTCTCTTGTAAGACCTATTCTGGAATATGCCTCGGCGGTTTGGGATCCATATCAAGTAGGGCTCATCAATGAGTTGGAAATGGTACAAAGAAAGGCCGCTAGATTTGTGCTCAGTAACTTTAATCCCAGGAGCAGTGTGAGCCGTATGTTGAAGAAACTTGGGTGGGAATCACTGGAGGCTAGGAGGATGAAATCTAGACTCTGCGGCTGCGCTATGTACAACACGTATACAAATCAACCAGCATGGGGTGAGCTTAGCAAACGATTGGGAAAGCCCACTTACATGGGTAGGAGCGATCATCCTTTCAAAGTTAAGGGCCGACCACAGCGAACAAATTATGGTAAATATTATTTTGTAAACCGTGCCATTGATAACTGGAACTCTCTACCTGCCGCAGTCTTAGAGCCTTTTCCCAAACATATAGGTGTGTTTAAGAAAAGACTGACTATTTGTGTAAATACTCCAGTTTAATTGTTGTATAATTGTTATTGAATTGTTATGTATAATTATTTATTTGTTATGTACATCCAATTTGCCACCGGGGGACCCCCCCCCCCCCCATTGCAAATAAATGAATGAATGGATGAATGAATTTCCCTAAAGACTAAAGATGCGAGAATTGGATGCGGAACATGTTTCATTGTTGAGTCACATTACTAGGAAGCCTAAAATAACCGAAGGTGCACGACTCGCCCTTTGGAGGGGGTAACTTTACACAGGCAATTTGACTCAAAAGCCAGTGTTTACTATTTCATATTTGAATCCCAGAGTATTTGGGCGGTGCGGATTAGTAAGAGCCTAGTAATGTGACTCAACAAGGAAACATGTTCCAATTCCCGCCTCTCTATTCTTTAGGGAAATGTATATGTCACAAATTAGAACATCTAGTAAAATATGACCATGTCATAGAAATTAAAGTTTCTATACAACTTAACAATGTACAGTGCACTTGTAGCTGCAGTTAAGGGACACTGGGACTGAGTTTTCATATTTCTGTAATTATCAATGGATATTGTTCTAATTTTACACACATCACTCAAATACTAATATACACTATACTACTGATTAACAGTTTTCTATCTCTAACCGTTTAGGAGATATGATTATTTTATATAGAAATTATGCAAATTTTGAAAATGGTCCTTGCGTTAAACAGATAGAGGTAGCTCATTTATCATGACTTTCCCATATATATATTTAGTATGAAAGCAATCCTAGTAATTGGTTTTGAGTTCATATGAATATTTGTTGAGATATAAATTAACTCATTTCACAATTTTGTTTTATCCCATTAATTGCCTATTATTAAAAATTAAAATAGTGTTAATGGCAAAACTAAGAATACTACAGTAAAACTAATAACTGAACTTATGGATGCATTAATATAGAATATGAATACAAATTTGCAAAATTATAGCAGCAAATCTAATGCGCAAGGACCAAATGTTGTATCAAACAAGAAGTTCCGTGAAGAACTATACAGTCTACTTTTCATGCCAAAGAGTATTCTACAGAATATGAACCTATATAGAATAATGACGAAATTAAGTTGGTAATATCGAAATATCTAATTAGTTCAAAATATACCTGGTATAATGTAGCCTAATAGAGCACTAGAGTTGGCAGCTCTGGTGACTGAATATATTCTTAGTTCCATTTCTTAAGGTACAGAATACAAAATTTGGTTTAAGTCCAATGGACGTTACATGCAGTTAGACACTGGATCTATCAGCACGCGTAAAAGCATGTTGACAACAATGTCATGCGTGTGCTGGTCAGAAATAATCTGAAATATTATGATATCTTGTTGTGCCAATTTTGGATGAAATCCATTTGTTAGTGTAGAAGTTACATGTATTTTAAAATTAGACATATCAGCAGGCATAGAATCATGTTGGCAGCACTGCCTTGTATTAATTACTCCAAATTAATCTAGAATGTCAGGTGCTATACGTGTGCAAAGTATAGAGCTGTTGGCTTGCATACTTTCTGATATATTGATATTAGGGTAAAAAAAATATAGACAGCATTTATTAACAGTTGGCAGCCCTGATTTCTCTTAACAATACTTATAGTCATATCTGTTATGGTACACATAGCACATACGAAATTTGGTTGAAATCCAACTGATAGTATAGAAGTTACATGTATTTAAAAATTGGTACTATCTGCAGGCTTATAATAATGTTGGTAGAACTGACGTATATAAGTTACTCCAAATTAATCTAAAATGTCTGAATATACGTGTGCATAGTTTAAAGCTGTTGGCTTGCATACTTTCTGATATATTGGTATTTGGATAAAATAAATAAATAGAGAGAGCAATTATTAACAGTTGGTAGCCCTGGTGGCTCTTAAGAATACGCGCAGTCATATCTGTTTATGTACAGATATTACATACAAAATTTTGTTGAAATCCAATTGATAGTGTAGAAGTTATATGCATTTCAACATTGGACCTATCAGAAGGCTTAACTTTATTTTGGCAACACTCTCATGGTTGGACTCCTGGAAATTAAACTGAAATAGTCTTATCTACATGTGTGCCAATTTTGGAATAGCTCCCATGCATACCTTGCAAGATATCCAACATGGAGCTCAAATTTCTAGTGCTTTTTTTCAGCAGTTGGTAGCAATGACATCATTTTCAAATATGGACGTGAGATATTCCGGTGCACATCTTTACTCATACTAAATTTGGTTTTGATTGCTGCAGCCGTTTAGGGGTTGATAGGGGGGACACACACACAGCCAGACAGACAGACAGACACACATTTTCCCGGATCGATCTCATAAGTCTACTTTTTCCTCATTTTTGCAAAATGTGAAAAGTAGGCTAAAAATGGGAAGCCGCGATAAATGGACTTTTATAAAAACATGCATATTTTATGGTTATCAGCTTTCAATTTTAGGTAATTATCAATGGATATTGTTGTAATGTTACACACAGCACTCTATTAGTAATATACACTAGACTACTGATTTACACTTTTCTATCTCTAACCGTTCAGGAGATACGATTATTTTAATATGAAATATATGCAAATTTTGAAAATGGTCCTTGCGTTAAACGGATAGAGGTAGGTCATATATCATGACTTTCCCACATAGATATTTAGTATGGATTCAATCCTAGAGATTGGTCTTAAGTTCATATGAATCTTTGTTGAGATATAAATTAACATATTTCACAATTTATGTGAACCCTTTATCCTCTGTGGGATAAATGATTCTATGTTTTATTTCTCCAATTAATAAATATTTCCACCAGCATCATGAAAGTAGCCAGACGGAGATGAGGAAATTTCAAGCATTGGTTGGAGACAGCGGGGACATACCTGAAGCAGATTGACAATAGGCTAAATACTTTAGCTGTGAAAGGAAATAGCCTAGCGATGGGTCAGGAGGACAGGTGTTGGCCGCCTCAAATAGAAGCGACGCGCAGTGAGACATGCTGCTGGTATGTTCATTGTGATATTCGCGCCTAGAAGAAATATGATGCAGTAACGTGAATGGCTGATGAAGAAAATAGACACTCCTACGACGCCAAGATCTGCTATAAACCACCAAATTACAGAAAATGTGGAACCAATGAGAAGAGAATGCCTACATGCGCGGCAAGTCCGGCTTGGGTACGCAATGGCTAGCATTCACGCGGGAAATCGCCTAGACAAAATCTCTACGATCGATTCTAGGATTAAGGGGCATATTCTTGACCTATGCAATGTTACGAGTTCAGTGATATTTCTTTCATTCCTGTACCACAATTATTTCGAGAAATTTTTACATAAATTCCCCCCCCATCGAGACCTAGGGCCAGTTCATTTATAAGTGGCATGAAGAGCCAAGACATGGACTATTACTTGTGTGCGTCGAAAGACATTGACTATTACTTGTGTGCGTCGAAAGACATTGACTATTACTTGTGTGCGGCTAAGGACGTAAGACTATTACTGTGTTCGTCTGCGGACAGAACGACTTCTATTTTGTGTGTCGTGGACACAGGTTGATTATTACTTCTGTGCGTCTTAAGGACACAGAAATTATTGTAAAGTGTTAAATTCAGTGATAGATAGTCACAGTACTATATTTGTAGGGGCAGTATCGTCGATAATTCGCCAACGAACTGTGACAGGGAAAGTAGTACCTGAACAGCGAATTTAGTAGTCAGATATCAAGTGTATAATAATCTAATTTTTGAATCAGCGCCAGAGATGACATCGACGACTACAGAGGAAGTTTGGAATTCTCAACACTCCGTCCAGATGGCTGAGATGAGATAAGAACCATTCAGTTGGGAAATGGCAGCGGACGTTCTTTGACGGGTGACTACAAGAGAGATGAGTACAAAATAATATTCTTTATTATTTGATAAATTAACTTATGGTTTATGGGACATATTTTTGTAAATACATTGCTTGTGTGATTAACGTAGTATATTTAGTTTGGGTCTGACACACTTTTGTATGGAAGCAGCTTGCACGAATGTTGTTAGTGGAAGGTTCTTGTTTTTGTGTTGTGTTAACTAACGTAGCTATGTGAACGGCCGTGTTTGCATATGTTACGCAATGCGGTTAAAAACGTCTCTCGGAGATCTGTTGTGTTTCAGAAGTAGGACTGAATTAATGTAATTATACAGTAGATTGGAGGGTAATTAAAATTGTTTAAGATTTATTATTGATCAGATTCAGTGTGACTATTGCCGTTGGAGCAATGTAATTTGTGACGAAGAGTAATCAGCTCTATCGTAGGTTTTAAATATTGTGTTTAATGCTTGCGAGCACCTATTCAGCAGACCTGTGTGAAAAGCGTCATGTCAGTCCCAGATGTGTGTATATGTGTATTTTTGTGGTATTACAAGCGGGAATTTCAGCTGAGACTGATTTCTGTCAGCTTGGTACCCGGTCCATATTGTATCCTTGCGAGGGCAATTGTGGATATGTGATTATGTCTGACCATATGTTGAGTTGGATGAGATTTTTGTTGCTGTTGATTCCTTGAGATAGCGGCACAGCTGGTCAGCTATTTATATACACTGGAGTGGGACGACAAGTATTTGAGGAAAGGGGGAGATGTTTCACAAGGCTGTCCGAACGTGCAAAGCATGGTCATTAGTGAGGAGTGCTCGTTGGCTCCCTAATTACTTGAATTACAGATAAGAACTGATCAATGGTAAAAAATTGTTGAAATAAATGGGAGTTGCCTACGAATCACGATAATCTCCAAAGCGTTACCTTAACATGCAGTTTTGTTCATATAAAGTAATCTTAGCCGGTCAGGCTTTTGTTGTTGTCGGTTTATTCCAGGTTTATTTTCATTTCTGTGACCCGTGAGTCATGTGCACTGCTGTCTTTCCTTGTGTGTATTGAGCAATTGGCCAGTTGGTAGCTCATGTTGTTAAGTGCGTCATCGCGCTAATGAGGATCTCAGAGAGATTCCTGTAAATAATAGATTTGTAGTGTGTGTGTCAGCATTAGAGTTTTTAAGGGTTTTTATTAATGTCATGCCCATATCCATAAACGTTGATTTACGTGATGATTGTTCGAGAGCACCGTGGCTGTTAACCCGTTGTAAACGAACGGTCATCCAAGTACTCATTTTCTCGTAGTTAGTCATCACGCGCACATAAAACTCAAATGCAAGGTAGTGGAACTAGGATCCACAATTTTATTATAAAGGGGGAGATCCGTCTGACTCCTCAAAGTGTTAGATATTCCTGTCAGGGAAAAATTCAGGGAGGATATATTTTTATTATTGTTTGTTTATTTTCTTTTATGCACAATTAGTTATTAAATCATGTTATTATCTTACGTCTTGTCTCCTTACTTTCTTAATTATAGTTTTAATCCTATGACCCTTGCCTCAGTAAAGCATGTTGTTTGGCGGACGTAAACATCACACTATGAACTGAGCGCGACCCCTTGATCAAGATTCTTGCATGAAACACTGCTATTCTGAAGGGTTCATAGGTATAAAACTGGCGCGGCCAAGCGTGGGGCCATTTACTGTGGTGTAACGGCGGAGATTACACATGTCAATAGTGGCGTATTTTTAGTAAAACTGACATGCCGCAAGCGCAGGCAGATATGACAGTATTTAATCACCGGGAAGTGATATTTTATTAAAAGTAATTGAGGCGAAGTGGATACCGCCAAATGTGTGAAAAATAAATTAAAATCAGGAGTTTGCAAAGTAAAATACGGTTCACGATTTTGTCTTTTAAATTAAAGTAAAATTAATATGTGATACCGGGCGCCCAATGATAAAATTAAAACTTGATTTGTGTAGAAAGTCAAACTCATGGAAATATTAGGAGGCTGTAGCCTAAAATGACAATTAATACTTTGTTAATTAGTCAGTGTTAATATCAGATCAGGATAACAATTTAATGACTAAATATGTGCATGGGTTTAAAATTAAATTGAGTAAAACTAGAACCACTCAGAGATGCAATTGACTAGTGGGAGTAAATGTAAAAATAAATGAACTGAGTTGGATAAAGAAAGTAAATGTGCATTAGATTTTATGTGTGTGTCAAAGGGCATTGCTTTATGCCATTTCCCTAATGTCTCATATAAAGTGTGTAATATGGCAACGGTGGAGCAGATCCAGGAGATCATTGAGAGTGCGGCGAGGAGAACACAGGAATTGTTGGATACTAAATTGGCGGAACAAAGTGTATCGCTAAACACGAAGTTATCTGAACAAATAAACACTAAACTATCGGAACAGAGTCAATCTATAAACACTAGTATGTTAGAACAAAGTGAAGCAATAAACAATACTATGTTAGAACAAAGTGAGTCTATAAACAAATTATCTGAGCAGAGTGAATCGCTAAAAACTAAACTGTCAGAACAAAGTGAATCGCTAAATACTAAACTAGCTGAACAAAGTGAATCATTGCGGACACAATTAAACAATAGTAGGCTAGAACAAAGTGAGTCTATAAACAAATTATCTGAACAAAGTGAATCATTGCGGACACAATTAAATAACAGTAGAATTGAACAAAATGAATATCAGGCGGAACAAGCTAGGTTGTTAAAGAGTGAAATTAATGACACTATCAATTCGCAGTTAGAGGCGCAAAATATTAAAAACACGAACCAATTAGCTTCGTTAACCGCAGAAATGAAAGATCACACTAATCAACAGATGGTATTACTGGCCCTAGATGTTAGCAAAAATAATGAGAAACAATTAGAGCAGATTAAAAAAATGGAAGATATTTTTGATCAAAAACTTAGCATTCTGGATGAAACGGTGTTAGCTAAACTGGAGCAAATTGAAATAGCATGCACAATGAATACAAGCGAGGTCAAAATAGCTCAGGATAAATTGGAAGGACGATTTAAGGAGATGGAGAAAAGCGGCAGGGTCATTCAACAACAATTATCAGCAGTAGATGAAAACATATCCGGCATAATTAAAGATATGGACCGTCTCGAGATAAAATCAACGGAACAATGGAAAAGCCTAAAAACGGAGCAGGAGCAATTTAAGAGTACATTAGACGAAAGGCTGAGCCAGATAGAAAGTAATCAGGATGACACAAAAAGCCAGATCGAAGGGCAAGTAAGCACGATTAAAGAACAAATTAGGAAAGATTGGAAGAAAATGAATATTGATTCTAAAGAGGAAAGATCCACCATTCTTAAAACAGTAGGCGAAAATCACACGCGTATTCAAGCTTTGGAGCAAGAAGTGAAAAATAAACTTAGAGAGCAGACGGACAGGATCATTAAAGCCGAACTCCGCTCATTAGAACAATCATCTATATTTAGAACGGGAACATTGAAAGACAAGCCGGATGACTCAAATAGTCCAGAGTCCAGCACAGCAGGAAGTCAGACTCAGACAGAGAGCCCATTAACAACAAACACGGAAGGGTTTCGTAAGAATGTCGATAGGAGCTCAACGCCACAAGACGGTCATCAGCCCACACAACTTATTCAAGTAATTCGCTCAAACGACTACAAACCGCAGAAGTACACGGAAAATTCAGGGGTGACACCTAAAGCCTTTATCAAAGAGATGGAAGACCATTTCAATGACACTGGGGTACCTGAAGCACGTAGATTGAGGATGATGGAGAGATTTTTATCAGGAAATGTCCTCACATGGTTTTTAAGCTTCAAATATACATTTGGAAACATGTCAGATTTCAACTTAGCGTTTCTGCGCAAATATTGGTCGCCCGCAACACAACAGAGTCTAAGGATGGAGCTTTACTCTAGGAAGTACCAAACCCCCAGCAAACAAAATACTCAGATTTCTTTAACATGCAAATGCTAAAATTTCGTGACCTTGATTACCCTTTAAATGAAGCAGATCTGGTGATGACTATAGCGAGACAAATGCCAGTCAACGTACAACAAGTACTAGTCGCAGCGAACGTTAGTACGGCCCTACATGCAGAGCAGATACTACGGCAAATAGATGAGACTACATCTCATAGTCATTATAGAGGAGGAAGACAGCTGGAGTTAGTCAATACTACAGAGGTCATAAAACCAAAACAGGCAAACACCAAAACGCAGGGCACTAATACAAGCACTTCCACACCTAGGCGAAACCAGGAAGAAGGAGAAAACAGACCATATCAGCGTAACGAAAATCATTACAACAATAGGTCATACCAAGGCAACAATAGATACCAACAGAGAGGATATCAGCAATGGCGTGAAAATCGAAGAAATGACAGGCCTTATGGAAGATACGGTGATTACAATGCTAATCAACGATGGAAAGGAAGAAGAGATCAAAATCAAGGAGAGCCACGTAACTATCGAGATGACTGGGATGATAGGCACGATCAATCGCAAAATTACCTAGAGGAATTACACGCTAGTCAAGGTGGAGAGCTAGGAAGATGGGAAAAGGCCATTGGGAACATGAAGAATCCTGATACACATACTGAGGAAGCTGGAAGTCTACTGAGACAACAGGGATATCAAGGACATGAGCGACAGAAGGATGATGGGAGTCGCAATGGAGCTAAAAAAAATGTTAAATTTGGATAAAGGAGACAGGTTACGAACACAAGAGTCGGAAGTTGAAGATGGATGGATAGTAGCGAACATACAAGAATGGATCGCTTTGCCAGAAGACTGCCTGGAGGAGACAGTGAAACCACGGAACGATGAAATTAGGCAATTGCCCATTATTTACGCAAGGATTGGTGGAATTAATATAAGATGTTTATTGGATACGGGGTCACAGATCAGTCTGGTATCGGAGGCCTTGGTTCGAGAGTTGGGACGGAGTCAGAATATTCCTGTAATTCCGGTACCACAGCTCAAAGTGAGGGGCGTTATTCCTGAACGCACCGTCACTTGTAAACGTCAGGCATACTTAGAGCTGAACATATTGGAACACACTTTTGGGCAAACATTCATTATCATGGCAAAGATGAATTTCAATATAATTCTTGGTGCAAATTTTATTTGTGACTATCAAGCAGTGATAGATTTGCACAAGAATACTGTCAGTTTTAGAGAGTATGATCAGCTGAAAAATGTGGGATTGCATATGGATGAAATCACTACCGGAAGAGATGTAAATTCTTGGGCATTGGAAGCAATATCGGAAGAGACGGAAGAGGAGGTACGAAAGGCAGAAGATAACATCATAGAAGGAGCTGTTGTGGAACTAGATGAGGAGATAGAATCCCAGGAGATATGGTCTTTATTAACGGAAGGAGATAACAGTGATGCACAATTTGAAGAGTTACTACAGGAGCGGCTCAATGACATTCAACTTGGGGGTGAACACAGAAAGCAATTGGAAGAGATTTTAAGGAAGCACAGAACAGTATTTGATACAGTACCTGGGAAAATACTAAATTTCAAATATTCAATGCAAGTCGAGGATTGGTCACCTTTCAAAAGCAGATTGTACCCAATTCCTGAAAAATATCGTGGTCAAGTTAAGGTCATTACAGATGAGATGTTACAAGCTGGAGTGATAAGGAAGACACCGACACCTTATCTAAATGCGATTTTGGCAGTCACAAAACCAAATGGATCTATTAGACTTTGTTTAGATGCCAGAAATCTCAACGCGAGACTCATTTTTCCTGAGTATGACAGAGCGCCAATCATCAGAGACGTACTAAAAGGCTTTAAAAACAAGAGCATTTATTCATCAGTCGACCTGACGAGTTCGTTCCACCATATTGAATTGGATAAGAAGTCACAGCTTCTAACTGGCTTCTTATTCGATAACCAGACGTTTTGCTTCGTTCGAATGCCCTTTGGAGTCAAAACAGCGGGCTGTGCTTTAATCCGAACCCTGGACCGGAATTTAACCGAGGAAGTTAAGGAGATGACGGTACGCTACATTGATGACATTTTGCTGGCATCCGACAACATTGAAACTCACATGGAAAATTTAGATAAAGTATTAGGCAACCTGAATGCATCTAATTTCAAAGTAAATCTGAAGAAATCGCATTTCTTCAAGAGCGAGATCTTATATTTGGGTCACGTCATAGACAAGGTGGGAGTGAAGCCAAACCCAGCTAAGATCGAAGCAATAAAGAATTTCCCTACACCAACGAGAGTCAAGCACATTCGGGCTTTCTTAGGCGTAACGGGATTCTTTAAGGAAAACTGTCCAGGTTACACGGAGATTGTCGCTCCCATGCAGGAAATGCTAAAGAAAAATAATAAATGGTTATGGAATGCGGAGTGTGAGAAGGCATTCCAAGCAACAAAGCAGCTATTGGAAAACTGCATTAAATTAGGATATCCAGATTTCAAGTACAAATTTATAATCCAAGCGGATGCTTCACTAATTGGTATAGGTGCTATGCTTTACCAAGAGGATCCAGCTAACCTGCAGCACAAAACATATTTGGCATTTGTCAGCCGATAATTGCGTAAGCACGAGCGCAATTATACGGTAACGGAACTAGAGCTGTTGGCCATACTTCATGCGCTACAACAATGGAAACGAATAATTTACGGCTACCCTATTGTTGTCAGGACCGACCACAAGGCACTAACATTCTTGTTTAAGACGTCGATGGCAAGCGAACGTGTGACACGTTGGTCTATATATATTCAGCAGTTCAGCATTGAGATTGAACATTGCCCAGGGAAGATGAACGTGATACCGGATGCACTCAGCAGGAACCCAGAGCCTGATAATGAAGAAACAGCGATGGTACAACACTTGGAGTTAACACCGAAGGACCGGGAATTCTTGGAGGAGTTACGTGAGATACAGCGAGAACAGAAAGCGGAACCATGGATGATGCTTTTAATTCAATACTTCAGAAAGCAACTACCTACAGGAACACCTGCATTTCGAGAAGCGAAAGCCAAAGAAGGAAGATATGTTTATGTCAACAATTTTCTGCACAAATGGGTAGATAATGACCACACCAAGTTACGCATATTAGTACCTGCATCGTTACAACGAGGATTGACATGGCATACGCACGAAAGTTACGGTCACGTGGGCGTAGATAAGTGCGAAGCGACGATAGGAGAGACATTTACATGGCCACGTATGAGAACAACTATATGTGACGTCATTACAACTTGTGATCCGTGTCAGAGGACAAAGCCCAATAATTACTTAATGAGGCAGTATCCCAGACCATTGCTACCTCAGAAACCATGTGAGCTACTGGCACTCGACTGTTTCGGTCCAATCCCGAAGGGAAGGCGAGGTTGCCGTCATTTGCTAGTGTGCATTGATGTATTTTCTAAATTCGTAGTACTATGCCCTATTCAGAAAACTACATCGAAGCAGGTACTCAGTCGCATTCGAAATAGAGTTATTCCAATCCTTGGAAAACCAGAGTTTATATTATCAGACCATGGCAGTTATTTCACAAGCGCCGAATTCAAGAAAGGTATGGAAGATATGGGTATAAAACACGTTTTAAGCAGTATCCGACATGCCCAAGCAAATCAAAGTGAAAGAGCAATTAAGTGTGTAACTTCATATTTGAGGATCTTCATTCCGAACGAACACCACAAATGGGTCGATAAAATTAAGGATGTAGAGACATGCATGAATTCTACCAGGCACGAGTCAACAGGACAGATCCCTATGGTCCTACACAAGAACGAGTATCCAGTAAGAACGTGGAAAAGCATCATTAACTGTCCACAAGATACAATGATAGCACCTGACTTGCGAATTGAGAGGACGAGAGCCTACATGAGAAAACAAGCAGACCGCAGATTACGGCGAGTAAGAAATAAGAGGTTTCACAGTGATCTTGAAATCAACCAGCTCGTTTTGGTGAAACGACCTACTACATCGGACCCAGAAAAGAAAATCTTCAGTAAATTCTGTGAAAAGTTCATAGGACCCTATTCTATCGTAAGAAACCTTGGAAACAATGCTTACAGAGTGAAAGAATTGAGTACAGGAACAATGTCAGTCTACAACGCTGCCAACCTAAAAAAATATCGTCGAAGTGAGCCATGGGAGCGCCAAAATTAATGACGCAGTTTAAATATATGGACGTCCTAATATCAACCAAGTGCACGAGGAGCAGTTGAGTACGGCACGCGAAGGAGGAAGTAGTGTTGTTGTTGACAAACATTAAAGAGACGAGCAGAGTGTTGCCGCAGGCACCAGAGCGTCATGCAAGCAGACTGAGAGGGGAGATACGAGCAGGAAATGAAAACGAGTAAATGCCATTCAAGACAGGAGCGACTAGACCAAGTAATAGAAAAGGGGTGATTCTGGAAATAAAACAATTTGGCCAACGGAAGTCTTTTAAAATTATCGACTTTATTCCTAAGTTCGAAATTTTGTGAGTGGGAGAGTTGTGAACCCTTTATCCTCTGTTGGATAAATGATTCTATGTTTTATTTCTCCAATTAATAAATATTTCCACCAGCATCATGAAAGTAGCCAGACGGAGATGAGGAAATTTCAAGCATTGGTTGGAGACAGCGGGGACATACCTGAAGCAGATTGACAATAGGCTAAATACTTTAGCTGTGAAAGGAAATAGCCTAGCGATGGGTCAGAAGGACAGGTGTTGGCCGCCTCAAATAGAAGCGACGCGCAGTGAGACATGCTGCTGGTATGTTCATTGTGATATTCGCGCCTAGAAGAAATATGATGCAGTAACGTGAATGGCTGATGAAGAAAATAGACACTCCTACGACGCCAAGATCTGCTATAAACCGCCAAATTACAGAAAATGTGGAACCAATGAGAAGTGAATGCCTACATGCGCGGCAAGTCCGGCTTGGGTACGCAATGGCTAGCATTCACGCGGGAAATCGCCTAGACAAAATCTCTACGATCGATTCTAGGATTAAGGGGCATATTCTTGACCTATGCAATGTTACGAGTTCAGTGATATTTCTTTCATTCCTGTACCACAATTATTTCGAGAAATTTTTACATAAATTCCCCCCCCCCCATCGAGACCTAGGGCCAGTTCATTTATAAGTGGCATGAAGAGCCAAGACATGGACTATTACTTGTGTGCGTCGAAAGACATTGACTATTACTTGTGTGCGGCTAAGGACGTAAGACTATTACTGTGTTCGTCTGCGGACAGAACGACTTCTATTTTGTGTGTCGTGGACACAGGTTGATTATTACTTCTGTGCGTCTTAAGGACACAGAAATTATTGTAAAGTGTTAAATTCAGTGATAGATAGTCACAGTACTATATTTGTAGGGGCAGTATCGTCGATAATTCGCCAACGAACTGTGACAGGGAAAGTAGTACCTGAACAGCGAATTTAGTAGTCAGATATCACGTGTATAATAATCTAATTTTTGAATCAGCGCCAGAGATGACATCGACGACTACAGAGGAAGTTTGGAATTCTCAACACTCCGTCCAGATGGCTGAGATGAGATAAGAACCATTCAGTTGGGAAATGGCAGCGGACGTTCTTTGACGGGTGACTACAAGAGAGATGAGTACAAAATAATATTCTTTATTATTTGATAAATTAACTTATGGTTTATGGGACATATTTTTGTAAATACATTGCTTGTGTGATTAACGTAGTATATTTAGTTTGGGTCTGACACACTTTTGTATGGAAGCAGCTTGCACGAATGTTGTTAGTAGAAGGTTCTTGTTTTTGTGTTGTGTTAACTAACGTAGCTATGTGAACGGCCGTGTTTGCATACGTTACGCAATGCGGTTAAAAACGTCTCTCGGAGATCTGTTGTGTTTCAGAAGTAGGACTGAATTAATGTAATTATACAGTAGATTGGAGGGTAATTAAAATTGTTTAAGATTTATTATTGATCAGATTCAGTGTGACTATTGCCGTTGGAGCAATGTAATTTGTGACGAAGAGTAATCAGCTCTATCGTAGGTTTTAAATATTGTGTTTAATGCTTGCGAGCACCTATTCAGCAGACCTGTGTGAAAAGCGTCATGTCAGTCCCAGATGTGTGTATATGTGTATTTTTGTGGTATTACAAGCGGGAATTTCAGCTGAGACTGATTTCTGTCAGCTTGGTACCCGGTCCATATTGTATCCTTGCGAGGGCAATTGTGGATATGTGATTATGTCTGACCATATGTTGAGTTGGATGAGATTTTTGTTGCTGTTGATTCCTTGAGATAGCGGCACAGCTGGTCAGCTATTTATATACACTGGAGTGGGACGACAAGTATTTGAGGAAAGGGGGAGATGTTTCACAAGGCTGTCCGAACGTGCAAAGCATGGTCATTAGTGAGGAGTGCTCGTTGGCTCCCTAATTACTTGAATTACAGATAAGAACTGATCAATGGTAAAAAATTGTTGAAATAAATGGGAGTTGCCTACGAATCGCGATAATCTCCAAAGCGTTACCTTAACATGCAGTTTTGTTCATATAAAGTAATCTTAGCCGGTCAGGCTTTTGTTGTTGTTGGTTTATTCCAGGTTTATTTTCATTTCTGTGACCCGTGAGTCATGTGCACTGCTGTCTTTCCTTGTGTGTATTGAGCAATTGGCCAGTTGGTAACTCATGTTGTTAAGTGCGTCATCGCGCTAATGAGGATCTCAGAGAGATTCCTGTAAATAATAGATTTGTAGTGTGTGTGTCAGCATTAGAGTTTTTAAGGGTTTTTATTAATGTCATGCCCATATCCATAAACGTTGATTTACGTGATGATTGTTCGTGAGCACCGTGGCTGTTAACCCGTTGTAAACGAACGGTCATCCAAGTACTCATTTTCTCGTAGTTAGTCATCACGCGCACATACAACTCAAATGCAAGGTAGTGGAACTAGGATCCACAATTTTATTATAAAGGGGGAGATCCGTCTGACTCCTCAAAGTGTTAGATATTCCTGTCAGGGAAAAATTCAGGGAGGATATATTTTTATTATTGTTTGTTTATTTTCTTTTATGCACAATTAGTTATTAAATCATGTTATTATCTTACGCCTTGTCTCCTTACTTTCTTAATTATAGTTTTAATCCTATGACCCTTGCCTCAGTAAAGCATGTTGTTTGGCGGACGTAAACATCACACTATGAACTGAGCGCGACCCCTTGATCAAGATTCTTGCATAAAACACTGCTATTCTGAAGGGTTCACTCATAAGTCTACTTTTTCCTCATTTTTGCAAAATGTGAAAAGTAGGCTAAAAATGGGAAGCCGCGATAAATGGACTTTTATAAAAACATGCATATTTTATGGTTATCAGCTTTCAATTTTAGGTAATTATCAATGGATATTGTTGTAATGTTACACACAGCACTCTATTAGTAATATACACTAGACTACTGATTTACACTTTTCTATCTCTAACCGTTCAGGAGATACGATTATTTTAATATGAAATAAATGCAAATTTTGAAAATGGTCCTTGCGTTAAACGGATAGAGGTAGGTCATATATCATGACTTTCCCACATAGATATTTAGTATGGAAGCAATCCTAGAGATTGGTTTTAAGTTCATATGAATCTTTGTTGAGATATAAATTAACATATTTCACAATTTATTTATCCCATTAATTGCCTATTATTTGAAAATTAAAATATTTTTAATGGCGAAACTATGAATACTACAGTAAAACTAATCACTGTACTTATGGATGCATTAATATAGAATATGTATAAAAATTTGCTACATTATAGCTACAAGTCTGATGCATATGGGGCGAATTTTCTTAAAAAAATGGGAAGCTCAGAAAAATGCACTTTTATAAAGCCATGCATATTTTTTTAGTTATCAGCTTACCTTATCAGCTAAAACTGCCCAGCACCATATGTTAACACCCTCTTTCTTGCTTTTCTGAGCTCCTTATTAGGAACATAAGTACAGAAATACTCGCCTCAATGAAAGTACATGAATAGGGGGCGTTCGCTGGAGTCAGGGGCATAATTATATCAAAGAATTAAAAAATCAATATTTTTGCGATTTCTGACAAAAACTCAGTCCTAGTGTCCCATAATATCCAAAGGAGTGAAATAGAAAAAACACAAATACGGGCTTTTAGTCGTACAGCACACAGCGTCTTGTATTAACAGGCATTTTACTCAAAATTTCCAAAACCAGCTACCTGCAGTCACTGATGTAAATATAGAGTCTATTAACGTGACATTAATGTCAATGATGCCTTAGGCTACTGTATAAACAAAGTTTGGTACCTTTCTACGACTAACACTTCAGCAGCATTGATTTCTTTTTATTTCATACAAAGATAAAATTAAACGTTCGACACAGTACGTTTAATTTATTTTATAATGTATTCAGGCAATTCAATGAAGCTATGAAAATATCTTCTTACTTCAAATGTGTGTTATCTTTCCAATGAAAAGTTCCAGGCATGTGCCAAGTAACCCCTTGTGAGGCTGTATAGCCAAACGCCATTATAAGTGCATGTCTGTCTAAAGTAACCCCACGGGTGGGGTAACTTTACACACGTGTTCATTTATTTTTAAAAATGCCTTAGAGATAGTTTGGCTCACGGTGAAGTTATGTTCTTTTGTAATTAACTTTAAGGAATACATAAACATGTCTGTATCAATTTAACAACATATCACAACAGATAAAATTTAGAAAACACGTGAAAAGTGTGTAAAGTAACCCCAGCTGACGGCATCAACAACAACAACAACAATAACAACAACAAAAACAGGTAGGCTAGCCGTAAAGTTGATCACAAATACCAACGTTTCACTAAAGAAACCAGCCAAGACAATAATTGCTTCCTGCTTTGACAATAAATTTAATTTTAGTCTGAGGGCTGGAACGGGGTACACTCAGCCTCGTGAGGCAAACGCAAAACTGATTTTAAATTGATTCGATTCCTACCTCAGCTATCCTAGAAATGGTTTTCCGTGGTTTACCACTTCTACTCCAGGCAAATGCCTCGTACCCAAATCCTAGCTTCAATAGCAAGTAGCCTCACAATAACACAGGTTAACAGACAGATTATACATGATCATGATGTCGCACTTGCACTTTCAAGACACACTATTTGCTGTGTACCGACTTCAAGAAACATGCCGCGATCCACATCAAGAAACGCAGTGGAATTCTTAATGGGATGTTGCGGTGTTAGAGATTCCAACCCGGTGTTAGTACATTGTGGTTCAGGTAATTGTCTTACCTTATGAGGCGGGCAATGGAGTGACTTTAGTACTCTTAAGAAGGATAATTAGTGTCCAGTATGTACTAAGTGTGTTAATCTCAATGGATTTTTCCTTTCCAGAAATAAAACCTGAAAGGATTCACGGTAGTAATTTTTGAAGTAACATACTAGGCCTACATTCTAATGGGTTCATTAATACAGGCATTACAAAAACACAAGTTATAAGTGTCTGCAAGGTGTGGAAGGTTGGAAGAAAACAGAAGGTGCGGGGCGGGGAAGAGTTAATGACCGCCATTTAGAATTTGTTCGATTTCTTTTAATAATTTTATTAATGCAGCCAATGGCCATGTACTTTTCTTTTCAGGACGGGTCAGGGAAGGGATATTGGAAAGAAATCGGCCGTGGACCTATTGAAAGGTATCGTCCCGGCATTTGCTTGGTGGTAAAAATGGGAAACCACGAAAACCATTTTCAGGACGACCGGAGTGGGATTCGAACCCACGTTCTCCCGATGCCAGCGAGGCACGACGTAGCGCGTTAGCGCTCACGGCCACCGCGGCTGATTTATTTAAACAATTACAAAATGTCCATATGGTAGCGTAGTGACTAGTATTCGTGACTGCCACCATCGATGTCCGGATTCGATTCCGGGCTCTGACAAGAAAATTAACTTTGATCTGAGGCAGATCTGAGAAAAGATGGATTCGATTCCTACCTCAACCATTGTAGAAGTGTTTTCCGCGGTTTTCCACTTCTACTCCAGGCAAATGTCGTAATGGTATCCTAGTCCCCTCACATTCCTGGGTATCGAGCTACGACTCAAACGTGACGACAATAACCATTGTTCGCCTCTGACCAGTAGCTGACGGTTGTTGACCAATAGAATGCTTCCTCTATCACTCCAAGTTCACTCCAAAGTCTCACCCTGGTGGCTAGCTCGTATGTCACGCAGGTATCAGGTGCCCAGCTAGATTTCAAAGGCGAGCCGCACATTAACGAGGAAAGTACAAGAACTATAGGCTAAAGTAAGGTACCGTCCCTACATTTGCCTGGCATCGACAATGGGAAATAACGGAAAACCACACCTACTCAAGTCTTAGCCCCCAATTACAAATGCAACACAAATCCAGACATCAAACTGATTCTACACCCATCCAAGTACACGAGGCTAAATGAGTGGGGATGCGTTGCGATGAAGTCCTGCATGGTGGATAATTTTTACGGCCGGATGCTCTTCCTGACGCCAACCTCATGAGAGGAGTTAATGCGAGATGAACTGAAGATGAATGAAACTGTGCAAGAAGATAAAAGGAAGCGGCAGTGGCCTATTAAATGGTACCATCCCAGCATTTGCCTGGTGTTGAAAATGGGGAAACAATGGAAAATTATTTCAAGGATGACCTCGGGTGGGGCTCAAACCTACATCTACCGAGTCCGCAGTGAGCTTGGCCCCATGGCCTAACGCTGGGCGTTAGTGAGCGTAGCTGCTGCTGTCGGTAACAACAACATGAACTATACCGCAATCCTGATGGCAGATGCGTAAGCAACGAGTTCCGTATGCGGGCGAGTTCATGTGCTGCAGCGTGGTTTAGAGGGGAGAAACGTTCACTTCTCTCGTTCCTCCCGAGAGTTCAAGACTAGTGGGACGTGGGTTGGCAACCACGGGACCCCAGCTGAGTCCGGCATTGCCTCCACTTGCTTGTGCTGGTCTCCTCTCTGACATCTTCCCTGTCGACCTCCCTTGGTGAACTCTTGTTCTCTTCCGACCCCAACGATAATAGGGTATCCGAGGCCTTACTTTCCTTTTACATTGCTACTAGTGGAGTGACACAGTGTGGTGCAATAGCACCTAGTGTAGTGTTATACAGTGTTGGTATTACTATTCCCGCCTTAATCGGCCGTTGTCTCATCTTTCCTGATCTCTCATTATTTGTGGGATCATATCTCTTCTTTTCTCTTCTTGATATCTCCTGCTTTCTGCTCAAGGCCCTTAAGGAGAAAGGGTGTTTGTAGCCCAACCACTTACGATGCACCCTGGATTGTGCTACACCCTCTAGGGCTCACGGCTGGTGATTTCGGGAGTTAGTGACCCTGAGGGATTCCTGAGCTAGGTCCGTGTTTTTTTTTCCGTTTTCCATTGCCTCTGGGGCGGACTCTCTCCTCTTTCTCTTTCCTATCTGCCTTTCATGGCTCTCCTTCCTTCCAAGTCCCTCAATCCTCGAGGGTTGAGGGCATTTCTTTTTCTCCTGTCGTTTATTTACCTTAATCTTCTTATTTTTCCATTTCTTCTTCTAGTAGGCTATGTAAACTTGTAGTTGGTTTTAGTTAGTCTATAGTTTACATGACATTATCATTTTCACTATCACTCAAACCATTAGGGGCCGATAACGTAGATGTTAGGCCCCTTTAAACAACAATCAACATCATTCCCTCCATCGACTTCTCTCGTTGCTACGGAAATGTTCTCATCGGCTCCTACTGTACAGAAACTGTAGCTGCATTGCACGCTGTTAGGGGAAAGTTTTCGTGTAGTTGATAACGTCACGGATGACGTGCAGACATGATGATGATAATTGTTGTTTTAAGGGGCCTAACATCAACTGCTCGAGTCCAAGCTATATGAACTTGCGGGGTGAGAAGAAAGAGCAGGGAAGGGTCGGGCGTGAAGAGAAGGAGCTGTCAACAGCCCACCGTGATATATGGTATTCCTTTCTATTCCAATACTGCTAACATTCGGCCGTTGCTCAAACCACTGTGGTGTTAGGAATGACTGAGTGAGTCACCGACCAATGCATTTGGTTCTGTACTATGCACGGACCGAGAAACCTCATCACTCGTCAACAACACTAGCCTACTCATAATCCGCGATGCACATTCCTCTCAGGTTCACGCAGCTTAGACTCGAGCAGTAGGTTATCGGTCCCTAATGGTTTGGGTGATAGGTAGTGAAAATAATAATGAAAATGTGAACTACCGGTATAACTAAAACTAACTACTAACTTATATAAGTTAGTAGAAGAAGAAATGGAAAACAAAAGGAGGATAAGGCAAATAAAGGACAGGAGGAAAAGAAATGCACTCAAACCTCGAAGAATGCGGATTGAGGGACTTGGAAGGAAGGAGAGCCATAAAAGGCAGATAGGAAAGTGTAAGAGGGGACCGCCCCACAGGTAATTGATAAAAGGGGAAAAACCGGACCCAGCTCAGGAATCCCTCAGGGTCGCCAACTCCCGAACTCACCAGCCGTGAGCTCCTGAGGACGTAGCAATATCTAGGGTGCACCAGAAGTGGTGGGGCTACACACACCCTGCCTCCTTGAGGGCCTTGAGCAGAAGGCAGGAGAAAATGAAAATCCACAGCCTGCTTCCAGTCTCCGACCGGGTCAGGAATGGAATGAATGAAGCCCCCATCTAGCGGCGAGGATATGGACTGTGCCGGCTGCCGAGGCCTGACGCACTCCTCTGGGGCAATGATTAAATGAATGACAGATGAAATGAAATGATAGTGGAGAGTGTTGCTGGAATGAAATTTTGACAGGGAGAACCGGAGTACCCGGAGAAAAACCTGTCTGCCTCCGTTTTGTCCAGCACAGATCTCACATGGAGTGACCGGGATTTGAACCACGGACCCAGCGGTGAGAGGCCGGCGTGCTGCCGTCTAAGCCACGGAGGCTTTAGAAGGCAGGAGATAACAGGAAAATAAAACAAGTAGTTCCGTGAAGAACTATACAGCCTATTTTCATATATCCTACTTATGTTAATTGCCACTAACAACATACAAAATTTCAGTTTGATTGGTGTAATAGATTCGTAGATATTGAGAACCGACTAAATACTTCGGATGGTCGCCATGTTGGATTTTATATATGTAGGTCCTAGAGTTATGTACTGTTACATGAAGATTATTGTGTAGTCTACGTGTAGCATTCAAATTAAATCGCATGATTAGGACACCAGAAGTAACAAGGAGATTTTAAAATTTCGCTCAGCTGCCATCTTGTGGTTATGGAAACAATTGAAATAAATTAGATGCCAGTGGATTAACATTCGTATAAGGATTTACTGTACCAAGTTTCACTGCACTCGGATGGTTAAATTGCGAGAAACGTCCATGTGAATATTTATACTTCGCGTCGCCGCCATGTTGGATTTGTGATCACCAGGTTATTTTAAGTCCTATAGGTGAACGTAAGTTCATAGCCCCTATGAACATTAAAAAATTCAGTTTAATTGCTCAAATAGATTCGTAGATATTCAGAGCCGTCTAAATATTTCGGATGGTCGCCATGTTCGATTGTTAAATGTATAGGCTATAGAGTCATGTACCATTAAAGGAAAATTATTGCGTAGGTTCATTATTCAAACTTTCACTTCGATCACATGATTACGACACAAGAAATAAACAAATAATTTTAAAATTCGCATAGCCGCCATCTTGAGGTTATGTAAACAATTGAACTAAATTAGATACCAGTGCATTACAATGTGTATAAACATTTCCTGTACCAGATTTCATTGCGTTTGGGACATTAATTCGCGAGAAAGGTCTATTTAAATTTTCAAATTCGCTTGGCCGCCATGTTCGTTTTGTAGTTAACCGGTTTTTGAAAGTCTTATAGATGAACTTCCAGTTGTGCCTTTTATCATCGTACAAAATTTGAGGGTGATACCGCTAACAGTTTCAGAGATATAGAATGCCAGTGAAATATTTCGCACATCCGCCATCTTGTGGTTATGTAAACAATTGAACGAAGTTAGATGTCGGTGCATTACAATGTGTATAAACATATACTGTACCAAGTTTTATTGCGTTTGGTTGGTTAAATCGCGAGAAACGTCTATTTAAAAGTCGCAAATTCGCGTGGCCGCCATGTTGGTTTTGTAGTTACCAGTTTTTCAAACGTCACATAGGTGAACTTCTAGTAGTTCTATTTATCACCGTAAAACATTCCAGGATGATGTCGGGAATAGGTTCGGAGATATTGAATGCTGGTTAAATATTTCGCACTGCCGCCATGTTGGATTGGTGAGACGTAACAAAATGTCAAGGGAACGGTCGAGGTCGTCCGGAATAGTGCTATGAACTTACCGAGTTTCATTGAAATCGATCCAGCCGTTTTGACGTTATTAGGGACACACACAGACACACATCTCTCACACACACACGCACACACGCACGGACAAAAGGTGATCTCATAAGCCTATTTTTTCAAAATTGAAAATAGGCTAAAGACGGCTGACCCCTCGCAGAAGGAGAGTATCAGAAATGATGAGACAAGGGCCAATTAAGGCGGGAATGGAAGAGACTCCCTAGGCCTCGGATACCCTAATACCGTCCGGGTCGGAGGAGAACAAGAGTTGACCAAGTGAGGCCGACAGGAAAGAAGACGGAGAGGAGCCCGTCACAAGTAAGTGGAAGCAATGCCGGACTCAGCTGGGGCCCCGTCATCGCCAACCCACGTCCCTCTAGATGTGAGCCCCTGGGGGGACGTGCAGACATTGATGCTCGTTTGGTTGATGGTTTGGCTTGAATTGCCGCCATTTTGTCAGCTGAGTGCAGTTTCAAACAGTGTGTCGTTAGATGCCGATGTATTGTCATGTGTTCAAGTGCGACTTGAGGTGGTGAGTTACGAATGTTCATACAGAATATTACTTTTAGTACTGTAGATTGCACGGTGGGTGAGTGGTTATCGTGTCGGAGTACCAACCTAAGCTTACAGGTAAGTGATTTTTGAAAAGCGACAAAAATTACGACACGCATATCATATGTTGTTGGCATGTTAACGAACCCATTTGAATTCAGTATGCCGTGTTCATAATGGCAAACTTAATCTCGGGATTTTCCACCAAAACAAAAGTTCCTCCTTTCTCTACTAGAAAGCGCTATAGTGTCAAGGAGCTTAGATATCTAACCTCCTTGACTTTCATAGCGCTCCAAGAAACAACAAAATTCGACATGCAACCTGCCCTCTGAGCGTCAAATAACAAAGCTTGCAACCGGCACCCGAGGCCATTCGATATTATTATTATTATTATTATTATTACTTTTAGTTGTTCAATTTAATTGGAAAGTTGCACTGTACTATTTTAACGCTATGGTGAGACAAAGCCATTGGTCGCTACTTGGCTAGATGACTGTCTGAACGAAACCATTGGTCGCTACTAGGTTAGATGATTGTCTGGACCAAACCATTGGTCGCTACTGGGTTAGTTGGCAATCTGGACGAAAATTACTGCCCCTACTGCAAACCATGGGGTCTAGGGCGTACGCCCTAGATTAGGTTCGTGTATGCAAAGGCTTAATAACACACAGAATTTAACATGTAAGTGCATCTTTTAAACCTTAAGTGTATTTCATGACGTCATGGATGCCGCCATTTGTGTCTAGGGGATTTTTTTAGTGTAATTTATCGCGATCTATACTACTCCAATTTCTTCTTCTTCTTCTTCTTCTTCTCCTTCTAGTCCCCATCCGTTCCGGATGTCGGCAACTATCTTGGCTGTGGTTTCTCTGTTCTGAGCCGTTTGGAATAACTCTTCCAATGTCTTGAAAGTCCAGTTTCTGAGATTAGTAGATTCGTCTCTGCCAACACTTCCCTTTCCGGGTATTTATCCTTGCAGAATTACTTGCAGTAGATGGTATCTGCTTCTGTTGCGCATAATGTGACCAAGGTATTGCACCTCTCTCGTTCTTACAGTAACCAGTAGTCTACTTCCGTATCCTTTCCCATTCTTCGAAGGATCCCGGCATTTGTGATATGATCTGTCCAAGATACTTCTAGCATCCGTCGATAGAGCCACATTTCAAAGGCCTCTAATTTTGTATTGAGTGACTTTGTTAAAAGTTCATGTTTCTACTCTGTAGGCCTAATAAAAACATAAAATACATAACAGCGAAGAAACCCCATTTTTAGCCTACTTTCAATTTTTGCAAAAAATGAAAGTAGACTTATGAGATCAACACAGGGCGAAAAAAGTGTGTCTGTCTCTGTGTGTGTGTGTGTGTGTGTGTGTGTGTGTGAGAGAGAGAGAGAGAGAGAGAGAGAGAGAGTGTGTACTCTGAATGTCTGTCCCCCCTATCAATTCGAACACGGTGAACGCGAATTGAACGAAATTTGGTACAAAGATAGCACTAGCAAAGGACACCTCAGTGTCATGTTTTATATCGCCGCCATCTTGACAGAAACGTAATGGCGGCCACACAAATGTTCAAAGCTTAAATCAAATTACGACTAACATAATCATCCGATCTCTACCAAATTTTGCAACAACATACCTTTATGGAGGAAGCATCCTTTGACCAATCTAATAGGTCATTAGTCTAATAGTTTGCGGATGGCGGCCATCTTTGTGTCAAAATCGATTCCCCCTATTAATTCGAACACGGTGAAACCGAATGGAACGAAATTTGGTACAGAGGTAGCACTAGCAAAGGGCACCTCAGTGTCATGTTTTATATCACCGCCATCTTGACGAAAACGTAATCGCGGCCACCCAAATGTTAAAAGCTAAAATGTAATTACGACCAACCTAATAATCTAGTCTCTCTAATCTTTATGTGGGAAGCATATTCTGACCAAACTGCAAGATCATCAGCCCAATAGTTTGCAGATGGTGGCCAAGTATGTGTGCAAATCGATTCCCCCTACCAATTCGAACACGGTGAAACCGAATTGAACGAAATTTGGTACAGAGGTAGCACTAATAAAGGGCACCTCAGTGTCATGTTTTATATCGCCGCCGTCTTGACGGAAACGGAATGACGGCCACCCAAATGTTAAAAGCTTAAATCAAATTACGACCATCCTAATAATTTGATCTCTAGCAGATTTTGCAACAAAATGCCTTTTGTGGAAAGCATCTTATGACTGACTACAAGGTCATCAGCCCAATAGTTTGCAAATAGCGGCCATGTATGTGTGCAAATCCATTCCCCATATCAATTCAAACACGGTGAAACCGAATTGAATGAAATATTTTACAGAGGTAGCACTTGCAAAGGGCACCTCATATTCATGTTTAATATCCCTATAGCACGTTGTATTTCAACAAGCTACTACAACAAACATTCAATTATACTCATTGAAAAGGACAAAGAGTTATAACAATACCCATGCATTTAGGATAAAGTAGGCTATATGTTTTTACTGAACATCTTGTTGTGATTAGTTTTAACTCACGACTTTTAAAAAGTTTTTCCAATTTGTTGATCAAAGTCTCAGCTTTACCGATACGGTACTTCATCTAAATTATCCCTTTGATCGTTAACGATGGTTCCGGACTCTTTCAACAGGGCTTTGATTGATTACAGGATCGCATGCAGTGTTTATTACCCCCCATTAATTGCTGTCTACGACAATTTCATTTTTGAATGAAGGATAGAACTAGGACTTAAATCTGGGAGACAGTGGC
The DNA here is from genome assembly GCA_946902985.2 of Meconema thalassinum. Lineage (NCBI taxonomy): Eukaryota > Metazoa > Arthropoda > Insecta > Orthoptera > Tettigoniidae > Meconema > Meconema thalassinum. The sequence continues at coordinate 1,001,967,445 of OX336388.2, read as the reverse complement.
TGCTCGCAGCTGTCCACTGTTCGCGTGCCTGTCACTCAGAAGAAAGTGACGTGTCGTACAATCTTCAGCGTTCGATAAGATCATTCTTCATTCCATTATAAGTAAATTAGATGAAATCCACCTCGGGGTAGCCTCAGTGCGTGTCACTGTTCGTTTACAATCACTTATATGTAAATGTCATCTGATATTCGCCGATGTACTTTTATAAAGAGGACAACCCAAAGTCTACACGCTGCGGGCGAAATCTGAAGGTTCCCACAGATCGAGGTGGTCTGGAGTCGTCCAGTCGGAGGAATTAGCAGCTTTTGTCCAGGAAAGTGACTAGTAGCAAGAAGCCCTATAATTTCTCGTTATATCCGTGCGACTTAACTTGTCCGGTGGTGAAGAGGAAATTAACTAATTTAAGACATTCTTAATCTTTTTTTACACTTGCAATTTTGTTTCGTTCATTTCATGTTAAGATGACTCTCTCATTAAAATCTTATTATGTTTCTTTGCTCTCTGCCATTATTCAGTTCCGAGTCAGTGATACAACGCCTGCGTGGTCTGTTATTTGCGTGGAAGCTTGACAGGCAGTTGTCAACGTCGTATCGCTTCGCTATCACTCATGTATCTGTAATGGGATCTTGCAGATACTATAATTTTCCCTCTTCATGTTTACCACGAAAAAATAACTAACTATTTTAGCAAGCTAAATGTCCACGAAATGAACAATTTAATCAATTTTAAAACATCTGCAAAGATTTATAATAAAGGGGGTAATTTTTTTAGACTTTCGGTGTTAATCCCTTATTTCGTAACCTTGACTTTTTTTACTGCAGTGGAACATACTAGGGTAGAGTAACATGTTTCATGGTTAGCCTATTTTCTACATTTTATAAAAATGAGGAAAGTAGACTTAGGAGATCGATCCGGGCAAATGTGTGTCTGTCCGTCCATTTGTCCGTCTGTCTGTCTGTGTGTGCGTCCCCTAAACTCCTAAATGGCTGCAATTATCGAAACCAAATTTGGAATGAGTAAAGATCTATACCTGAATATCTCACGGCCATATATGAAAATTACGTCGTTGCTACAAACTGCTGAAAAATCACATATGAAATTTGAGCTCTATGTTGGATATCACAGAGGTTATACATTCGAAGTGTTCCAAAATTGGCACTCACATAGATAATAACATTTCAGATGAATTTTCAGGGGCTCATACATGACAGTGTTGCTAACATGATTCTAAGTCTGCTGATAGATCCAATTTTAAATGCATGTAACTTATATAGGCCTACTATAAATTGGATTTCCACCAAATTAAGTAGGCCTATGTGCTTTGTGTACAATACCATATATGACTATGCGTAAACTTTAGGACTACCAGGGCTACCAACTGTTAACAAATGCTCTCTCATTTTTTAAATCCTAATCTCAATATATCTGAAAGTATGCAAGCCAAAAAATCTAATTTTTGCACTAGTACCTCAAACTTGAGAATAATTTTGAAAAACCGATATACGTCAGTGCTGGCTGCTGATAGGTCCAATTTTAAATGTATGTAACTTCTATACTATTAATTGGATTTCAACCAAATTTCGTATGTATGTTCTTGGAGTACCGTAACAGATATGACTATACGTTTTCATTAGAGCCGCCAGTGCTGCCAATACATCAGAAAGTATACAGACTAACAGTTGCAAAATTTTCACTCGTATAGTAGCCTACTGTAGGCTACATGAGGCCACCTTTGAGTAACCGATGCAGGACAGTGTTGCCAGCATGACTCTACGTGTGCTGATAGGTTCAATGTTTAACCGCATGTAACTTCCTTACAGTACTAGCGAATAGATTTCTTCAAAAATTGGCACATTTAGCCTATAGACCATAATATCAGATTGATTCTGAGCAACACATAGGCTATATGGCATTGTTACCAACATGAGTTTAAGCGTGCTGATAGATTCAATGTGTAACTCCATGTAACGACCTTATTATTCATTGGACTTATACTAAATTTTGTATGTGGCATTCTGCTCCTTAAGAGATGGAACTAAGAATAATTTAAGATTCACCATCAGTTTGGTACTTGGTTGGTTCCTCAGTTTTATCTGTTACAAAGCGGTCTTGTAACCCCGTGTACTTTGGGGGTGTATAGAATCTGTCTGAACCGATGTTAATTGTGATGGCTGTATTAGTGTGTAATATCTGTAATTCAGGTAAGGACAGCAGACGATCAAATTCAAGTAGTTCCTACTTTTGCTACCAAATGCTACCATCAACGACACCTAGCTGTGAACTTGGCTATTAGATTTCACCGCAACCGGCACTTAGCGACGAACGTTGGAACTGAAATAGCGTTAATCAAATCTAACCTACAAATTTTGGCTTCACACAATTGTAGTTAGTTGAAGGTTCTTTTTCATGCCATAAATCTATGACATGGGTCCACCGGTTTTACTTCTCCTCCGAAGGAAGGATTACTGAGGGATTTTTAACGCTCTTAAAAATCCGATGACTTCGGCCGGGTTTGAATCCGCGATCATGGGCATAAAAGCTCAGTATGCTACCAACTACGCCACCGAAGCCGCTTCACCATCAGTCTACCACGTGTCATCATGCCGCCACCTCATAAGAAAAGTTGAATGTGTCGTTTTGGTTTGGAAAAGAGGAGAAAACAACGAAAATAATTACTAATGCACCAACAATAAGATGTAGTGAAGAACCAGGTACTAGTCTATGATAGTCTATTAATGGATGTTTTCAACATTGAGTTGCTTGCCTGAATGTAGAACTGTGGATTGTATTTAAAATTACCGGTACTGAAAATATTTCAAAACATCTGAATGAGCAGTGGCGGCTCGTGTATGTTTATTTGGAGGTAAAACGAAGTTAACTGCATAAAATGACACCGTCTTAAATAAAACATGCAATAAATTAGTCTACATTCAGATACACAAAATCAAACATCCCTCTGTAAAATAGACAACCTGACTATAGCCTTCAAATTATATTGAAAGTTTCAATCCCTGAATAGTAGACTGTATATAAAAAAACATTTATTGATAATAAAAATTTTAAAAGGGTCGCCTCCGTGGTGTAGTCATCAGCGTGCTTAGCTGCCACCCCGAAGGTCCGAGGTTCGATTCTTACCTCTGCCACGAAATTTGAAAAAGTAGTACGAGGACTGGAACGGGGTCTACTCAGCCTCGAGTGGTCCAAATGAGTCGAGGAAGTTCGATTACCACCTCAGCCATCCTCGAAGTGGTTTTCCGTGGTTTCCCACTTTGTCTCCAGGCAAATTGCGGAATGGTTCCTATGGTAAGGCCACGGCCGCCTCCTTCCTTCGTCCTTGTCTATCCCTCCCAATCTTCTCTTCCTTTCCCATCCCTCATGAGGCCCCTGTTCGCTTTGCAGGCGAGGCCATCTGGGCGAGGTGCTTGTCCCTCCTCCCCAGTTGTGTCCTCCGACCCGATGTTTCAAGCTGCAGCACACTGCCCTGGAGGCGTTAAAGGTGGGATCCCTCGCTTAGTCCGAGGGAAAAGGCAATCCTGGAGAGTAAGACGACTAAGAAAAAAATTAAAGTCATATTTTCACAGCTGATGATTGTTCATATCCTGTCGATTAGATTAGCAGTTTTCCTTTTCAACCACTACGAGCGCTAGTGTGAGTCAATGCATAGTTTAATTTATGGCCTTATAACTACTTCCGGTATGAGCATTTTTCAAAACATAAACAAGTAGTTCCGTGAAGAACTATACAGCCTATTTTCATATATCCTACTTATGTTAATTGCCACTATCAACATACACAATTTCTGTTTGATTGCTGTAATAGATTCGTAGATATTAAGAACCGACTAAATATTTCGGATGGTCGCCATGTTGGATTTTATATATGTAGGTCCTAGAGTTATGTACTGTTACATGCAGATTATTGTGAACGTGTAGTATTCAAACTTCAATCGCATTAGGACACAAGAAAAAACAAGGAGATTTTAATTTTTTTCACAGCTGCCATCTTGAGGTTATGGAAACAATTGAAATAAATTAGATGCCAGTGGATTACAATTCGTATAAGGATTTACTGTACCAAGTTTCACTGCACTCGGATGGTTAAATTGCGAGAAACGTCCATGTGAATATTTATAATTCGCGTCACCTCCATGTTGGATTTGTGATCACCAGGTTATTTAAAGTCCTATAGGTGAACTTAAGTTCATAGCCCCTAGGAACATTAAAAAATGCAGTTTGATTGCTAAAATAGATTCGTAGATATTCAGTATCGTCTAAATATTTCGGATGGTCGCCATGTTGGATTGTTAAATGTATAGGCCATAGAGTCATGTACCATTAAAGGAAAATTATTGCGTAGGTTCATTATTCAAACTTTCACTTCGATCGCATGACTACATCACAAGAAATAAAAACTTAATTTTAAAATTCGCACTGCCGCCATCTTGAGGTTATATAAACAATTGAACTAAATTATATACCAGTGGATTACAATGTGTATAAATATTTCCCGTACCAGGTTTCAGTGAGCTTGGAACATTAAATCGAGAGAAAGGTCTATTTAAAATTTTCAAATTCGCTTGGCCGCCATGTTCGTTTTGTAGTTAACCGGTTTTTGAAAGTCTTATAGATGGACTTCCAGTAGTGCCCTTTATCTCCGTACAAAATTTTAGGGAGATACCGCCAATAGTTTCAGAGATATAGAATGCCGGCGAAATATTTCGCACATCCGCCATCTTGTGATTATGTAAACAATTGAACGAAGTTAGATGTCGGTGCATTACAATGTATATAAACATATACTGTACCAAGTTTCATTGCGTTTGGTTGGTCAAATCGCGAGAAACGTCTATTTAAAAGTCGCAAATTCGCTTGGCCTCCATGTTGGTTTTGTAGTTACCAGGTTTTCAAAAGTCACATAAGTGAACTTATAGTAGTTCCCTCTATCACCATAGAAAATGTCAGGGTAATATCGGTAATAGTTTCGGAGATATTGAATGCAGGTGAAATATTTCGCACAGCCGCCATGTTGGATTGGTGAGTCGTAACAAAATTTGAAGGGCACGGTCGAGGTCGCCGGGAATAGTGCTATGAACTTTCCGAGTTTCATTGAAATCGCTCCTGCCGTTTAGATTTTATTAGGGGGGGGGACACACACACGAATCACACACACACACACGCACACACACACGGACAAAAGGTGATCTCATAAGCCTATTTTTTCAAAATTGAAAATAGGCTAAAAATTGCCTGAGGGCATTAAACGAAGGAATACATTAAAGAAATAATTAGCCTATGTAAATAAATTAATTTAGCTAGGATTTGAATAAAAAAGAAAACGTTCGTCGCCAGGAGCCGACTGCTGTGACGTCTACTGTAATAACCTAGGTCTGAACTAATAGTCGTTGACGGTGGCGTTTGGTGGCTTAAGTAGGAACTACTTGAACATTCAATGTCAGCAGTCCTTACTTGCATTAAAACACTAATACAGCCATCACAATTAACACCAGTTATCAGACAGATTCTACACACACCCAAAGTACACGGGGCTACATGACCGCGTTGTCGCAGCCCTTAAACTGAGGAACCAAACAACCAACCAACTAGGTTTTCAAAATGTTAATGCTTCCTAATGACAAATGATAGCCTACAAGTAGTTCCGTGACGAATTAAAAGTCTACTTTTCTTAAAATTTAAAATTCATACCAATAATTAATCTATATATATATGTGTACGATGTTGATAGGCCTAATACTGTAGGCAACTCATAATATTAATAATAATGCCTGGACGCGAGTGAATATCTGATACTGAACCACAAGGTAGTAAAATGAGAAGTTGGCAGGAGAAAGAAAACTTACAGTCAACGGAAAATACCCAGTCTGCTAATATCTACCGAATAGCTAAAGTTACATGAGATACGGAAGTAATGATGAAATAGACTACGGTACATCGAAAAAAACAAAAATCTGAAGCTTTCTTCGGCCTATCCCAATTTATTGGTGTCACCGGAGCCAACTTGGCTCATTTTGGTTTTGGCTGTGGATTTAAGACCGGATGCCCTTTCTGCCGCGGCATGATTTTTCGCGTGAAAATTCCAACCAGTTGTCAGCGGGATACGATCTCCGGCCGTCCGGGTGAAAGACGAGCAGCTAAGCCACTGCGCCATCACGCTCCCCTTGAAATATATCGGAACATAGAAGATATAACGGCAGTCATAGACTACGGAAGAGGTGATTAATATGTTTTGGGCATTTATGCAGAATGGTTACCAAGTTAACCAAGCAGATCTCCAAATAACTTTGGAACAAGAAGTCAACAACAAGAAGTCAATAAAAGCTTTGGGAATAAACAATATAATTATGAGAAGAAGAAACAATAAAGAGAGATTTTCAGAAAGAAAATGTTAAAAAAGGAAGGATTACATGGCAGGACAGAAAGAAAAGAAAATAGACTCTAGCGATCCATGGAGAGAAAGAAAACAGTAAATTAGCCTACATAATGAGAGGATGAAGGAGTATTGGAGGAAGAATGAGGGACAACAACGGATGAAACATTGACATTGAAATTGCAGGTGGTCCTTAGAAGGCCCTATTGGAAAAAGAATTAACAATAAAATTAATAATGATAATAATAATGAGATCGGGATCTCAAGTGAAGATCTCCAGGAGCGTGATCAGCTTAGGATAAAATTCTTCGAACATTTGAGTTTCCAAGCTAAGCCGAAGCTGAAACTGGAAAGGCGTGGACAAAAGAGAGACAGGAACAACACAGTCTATGAGTGAAGGGACACTGGACTAATTTTAAAGCTAAAAGGACACAGTTGAAATGACGTGGTCCTTACTTGGGCAAAATAAAACAACAACAATAATAATAATTAAGTGACACCCACAAAATCTATTGGGACAGATCTGTCATCACAGATAAATACATTCAAGCTGGCAGACCAGACATCATCCTAGTGGATAAAATACAAATACACACGAATTTGATCGACATTGTTGTGCCAAATACACACAACACGTGTACGTGTACTTGGCAGAAGAAATAAATAAGATATGGCACCAAGAAAAGACAACTTTTAGACCACTGTTGTTGTACCAACGTCTCTGAAGAGAAACCTGCAGACATTGGAACTTCCCATCAATACAGTGACATGTGTTCTGACATTCTTAACACTTTCTCAACAGTTAGAAAACTTTTACTGCCGACTTTAACAATTGGCGTATTATGCAAGAGAATATTAATAATAATACTACTAATAATAATAACTAGAGGATCTGTGCAAGAAATCTCAAGTGTTAAACCACCCGCTCGGCTTTACTGGTATGCAGGCTGGACGCGATACAGTTCTAGCAGAGGCTATCATTTTGTTTATTTGTTTAAACGCACATTGGCATTTCAAGAAATGCAAGATTTTTCCTGTACCTACTATTGAGACGATTAGGAAGATTTTGGTATAAACCGAACCTTCTAACTCCCTCTCGTTTAAGAGCTTGAAATTTATGAAATATACACCTTAGCGTTTGTAGTTAGGCTATACATATATGCTATATGATAATAATAAAAAATTACGAGCCTTACAGTAGTCGCATGTGATGTGTAACATCTGACATAGAAGAATCCTCACGTGAAATTGTTGATACACCGGTATTTTATAGTATTATTGGCACAAATATTAATCTATTGTAAAAGGGAGTGTTTTACAGATATTGTAGTTTATAATACGGAACTCATTTTATTAGATGATTTGTAGCTTCCGCCAGCACTAGCCTAAATAAAGAATACGATATGGATCAACTAGATTAATAGACGCGACACCGCTCATAACCTTAAATTCCTTATAAACAGGTCCTCTTGATTCACAGACCAACACGTAATTTCATATGGATTCTGATAAAATGAGTCATATTGATATGATAAATATCGTTTAAAATGATAATCTGGTAGCAAAAATATCTACCCCGCCCAGGATTCGAACCCAAGATCTCTAGATACACAGTCATACGCAATAACCCCACGGCTATTTCAACTACGCAAATATTGTGCACAAGATGGTGCTTTATTTCCACGTTCCAATAATACTGCATTACGGAATTAAGTTTCATTTATATTTTGCTTGTTTCGATAATGTTCTTGAGTGACATTGAGTTAAAAATGCCTTATGCCAATGCAATGCCGACTACTTACAATGTTTGATATTAAGGCATTTTACCATTTAAAAATACTGATACGAAGACTTCGAACATGTACCATGTCATTTGTTTAAATCACTTGACACCAGAGTTCCCATGAGCGTTTCCCGTTCAGTATGTCATATACATTCACATGGCCGAGAGTGCGTCATGGTATCAATTTTCGACACCGCGCGCTGATTGTTTGTTTCTCTTACTCGTGCCAGCTGGATCGATCGAGTTGGCAGTGCGTCTTATAGTTATTTAGTTAGTTATTGTCGTTTTAAGGGGCGGAACTACGAGGCCATCTGCCCCTAAAAAAAACTATAGAGGGCAGCCATGATTTACTCAAGGGGTAACCATCACCTCTATTAAAGTTGAGTGGTTGTTTACTCGTATGATTCGGGAGGCGATTGAAATAGTCTAAGTAAACAACCACACAATTTTAATAGAGTTGATGGTTATCCCTTGAGTAAATCATGGCTGCCCTCTATAGTTTCATTACCAACATCCTCTTGGTCTCAGGAGGTCATGGAGTAACTATTTGTTTCGACATGGCTTCCTATCTTATACCATTCATCTATGTATACTCATTGCTTCTTTCTTTCTTTCTTGACAAACCTTGATAAAGGGACCAGTAGTTGTTCTGAAACGTCGGTGCTTAAAGTGTCACTCGATCTATAGTAAAGCCAACATTACTTCCAACTTTACGTTTTAGTTTTACCCTAGAGTTAAGTAGTGGTCATAAGGAAAACACTTGAACTAGCCAATCACAGGCAGTCATTCAATTCGCGATGTCGCGATTTAGTGAACGAAACTCTAGCCTAGTACTGAAACGTCAAGTCGGAAGTAATTATGGCTTAACTATAATAGCCCCAAAGCTATATTAATATGCAATTAGTCGAGAAAGTTTACGCAACAAAAATAATCCTATTAAACTATTTCAGATGTGTTGTGATTAATGCACCTTTGGTAGAATTCATTTTAATTTTTTCCTTAAAATTTCCTGGAAAGGGGTCGCAACCTCCAGCAGGGCACCCACTCTCCCTGTAGGGTGCTTGAAATATTGGGAGTGACTCTTTTGGACGAAATTATTCAGGGAGGGGGGGGGGGGGGGATCCGCCAGGTACACCCTTGGGCTTGAGCTCTGCATAATTGGAGAGTACGTGTTACTCATACGATATATTGCCTTTAGTATTTCTTCACTGTAAAGGACATCGCAAGAGGATTGAACCATTTTTTTTTCTTATCCTTCTATTGTATAACGACCACCCCAGTAAGAATACTGTATAGTAATGCGCGCGCATTGCGCCGCGTGTCGGGCCCGTGGTCGCCCCGTGTCTGGCCGCACTCCTATGCTACTACAGGTGGTTGTGTGGGAACGCGCTGCTGGCCGCAGTTCCCACGACTCCGCTACACCTGGTCACCGAGGGGAGGTGAGAGGGGAAGGGGAGAGAGAGGTTATATATAGCTCCCCCCTCTCCACGCCCCACACTCAGTACCATGCTGGCGCCTGTGCATTACGCGGGACACGCGGCTCTGTCCGTGTCCCGCACCATGCAGTACAAGAAGGTAGGTCGCATGTCACTATTTGCACAATATTGTCACGTGTATGTCATCACTTCATACCATCCTCAATATTATTGGCACGCATATCACAAATAATAATGTATCGCGTGGATGTCAATGTCACTTCATACCATCCTCAGAGCTCTTCGGTATTATTTGCACGCGTATCACAAATAATAATGTACGGTATCACGTGGCTGTCATCACTTGTCAATGTCACTTAATACCATCCGCAGAGCTCTTCAGTATTATTTGCACGCGTAATACAAATAATAATGTATCGCGAGGATGTCATCACTTGTCAATGTCACTTCATACCATCCTCAGAGCTCTTCAGTATTATTTTGCACACGTATCACAAATAATAATGTATCGCGTGGATGCCATCACTTGTCAATGTTAACTTCATACCATCCTCAGGACTCTTCAGTATTATTTGCACGCGTATCACAAATAATAATGTAACTGATGGATGTCATCACTTGTCAATGTTATTTCATACTATTCTCAGGACTTTCTAGTATATTGGCATGCGTATCACAAATAATAATGTATCGCGAGGATGTCATCACTTGTCAATGTTACTTCGTACCATCCTCAGGACTCTATAGTAGTCTACTATTGGCACGCGTATCATAAATAATAATGTAAAGCGTGGATGTCATCACTTGTCAATGGTACTTCATACCATCCTCAGGACTCTATAGTATTATTGGCATGCATATCTCAAATAATAATGTATCCCGTGGATGTCATCACTTGTCAATGTTACTTCATACCATTCTCAGGCCTTATCAGTATTACGGTATCAAACAGAAGTTTACCCACTTACCACAAGTAGTAGTAATAATAATACTAATACTAATAATGTGTCACGTGGAAGTCATCGATTGTGAATGTTATGCTTTGAATGTCACTTTATTCTATTCTCAGGCCTGTTCAGTATTACGGTACCGTATTTAGATGATGTTTGCACACTTCTCACAAATCACAATCTATCGTGTGGACGTCATCACTTGTATGTCATACTCTGTCACATCACTTTACAATATTCAAGGGTTTCTTCAGTAGTATCCGCAAATTTCATTTTTTTTAACATTTGATTGTAATATCACTATGACAGTGAACTTTGTTGTTGCTGTTGCTAAATTTGTACAGTGGAATATGAGGGATGCAAGGCTCAGATAATCAGATAATCAAATGTTAAGAAATTAATGTTTGCATCAAAGCATCTGTAATAATGACTTTTGCATCAAAGCATCTGTAATAATGACTAAGAATTATCAAGTTAGTATTTGTTGATCATAAATATGACAAATCATGGCTATTTGTTCCGTGGTATGTCATGACGACAAAGTTCAAATTATCAATAAGATCTTAGTTAAATGACATACCGGCACCATAAACTAGCTTATTCACTGGTATTGTACGTATATGCACCATAATGAAAATCATGTCATGTTGATACAGTTTCTGAATATCATGCACACATTGACATTGTGCAGCAATGCCAGTTTATAATATTATCGGATTTCTTTAGTTTTATCTAAATAATCATAGGCCCCAAGGGCGTATAGGCTATAGAGTTTTATTTCGGGGGGTTCCCAACTGGGGGTTAGGGGGCATGGTATAGGCCCAAAGAATAGGGGGTCCGGGGTTCTCCCCGGGAAACTTTTGTATAGTTTGGGGCAAAATGATGAGTTTTAAGGCTATGTGGCATCACTCTTTCAACCAATTTGTTGTGATGTTTTATGTTTGGATAATGTCAAACACAACTAAGACCATTTTATGATACTTTTCATTAATACAATCATCTTGCTCACTTGATAGTATTTACATGGAAAGAATTAATGTTACTGTTTGGATTTACAACTCACACTATAATATAAAGTCAAGGTTTCTTGAAGCATTGCCAAATTGGTTCATAACTTCATCGTCAGTGAGATGTATTTCTCTGTGAATAGATGACAATACTAGACCGTTGAGTCTGTTTTCAGAAGTAGAATTTCTTAAGTATGTTTTTAACCAACTCAAACTCCGTTCGGCAAATTTGCTAAACGTTTGATAAGGGTATAAAAGTTAGGGAAAAAACTTTAGTCACGCGCTTCAAGGGCACTTGTTGCTGTTCTTGGTTTGTTCAAAAGAGCGAAGGCACTGGAGTGTAATAAGAGGTTATGTTGTTACACATAAGATCAGAGCAAACTGACTGTCACACTGTTTACATCGCTCTACCTTCGCCTTGCTTTGCAACGTTGCCATACGTCACTTAGTAACAACAGTACATGATTATATTGGTTTTTAATGTTTTAATTCATAAACAAATAATATATGTGACAACAATTTCGGGGGAGGGGGGCACCCCCACCCCCTTATATACGCCCCTGATAGGCCTTATTATACTGTATTATAATATTTGGACCTTTTTTACGAATAATACTATCACCTAGTTGCCATTTCATGCTGAATACTGTTTTTGTGCAGTAAGATACCATGACGTCAAAACACATTTATGAAAATGAAATGTTTGCACTTGTATTATTATTATTATTATTATTATTATTATTATTGTTACTAAATTTGTACAGTTGCATACCAGGGCTGCAGAATACAGCGTATCAAATTCTATGGAAATTTCGCACAATAATGAATGCACAAAACGTAGAATTTAACGAGTTTCGTAGTCAATTTTGTTGTTGTTGAAGTTGATCAAAACTTACATGTTTGCAGCAAAGCTTTTTTGAAGTTTATATTATTATTATTATTATTATTATTATTATTATTATTATTATTATTATTATTATTATTGTGCTTTACTCATTATTATTTGCTCTATTAGTATTGTATCATCGTAATCATTAATATCATCAACATGTACTCCTATTTATTGTATTTCATGCAATTTTACCAAATGAGCAACATCACTTTGTTAAGTGTAACTTAAGAGGGAACCATGTGACCTAACTTCGCCACTACCAGAGATATAAAAGAAAGAAAAAAAGTGATAAAATAATGCTTTATAAATCAAAACTCAAATGTTTACAGCAAAGCATTTTTTAAGTTTGTTATAACGATATGTAACAGCGAAGTGTTGTTTTTGTTGTGATTAGTGCCAGTGACTGTTGTTTGAAATAGAGTAACATCGATGTCATCTGCATGGAGATGGTTTTTGTTGTCTCTATGGCTCCATGCCATATTATTTGTACCGTGACAGATCATGATAGCAAAGCATAAGTTATCAAGAAATTAAGATCTAACCTACCGTGCATCATAATTTTGTGGCATGACCATGACATATTACCGTGAAGAGTAACATGTCACTAGCATACAATATGTGGGTTTATTCACGGCTACTGTATTAGCTCAATAGGCCTAACTACAATTTACGAGCCTCATGGATGTCACCACTTGATGACTCTCGTGGCACGATGACGCCTTGTTGTATGTCAGTTCAAAACATAAATCGGTTTCTTCAGTTGTAGTTAGTTATTAATGTTTTTAACCCTTTATGGGATAGTGGTCTCTATATTAACCACCTGTCACAAGGACAGTTTATGCTTTCAAAGATGCTGATGGTTGAATCTTTCAGCCAAATTTCGGAGAATTTAATGCCGAAGTGCTAGTATTTCTAAAAACCAAATGTTATCTTATACGTATCTACTTGACGTAATGTGTTGGATACAATTTTGAAAATTTTAAAACTAAAAATATTAACAATTTAAGTTTAAAAATACAATATCAAGATCATTAAAAATAGAATTTACTTATCGTACTTTCTTTGGCTTTTCCCAATTAATTGGGGTCGCCGGAGCCAACCAGGCTCATTTTGGTTCTGGCCGGGGATTTAAGGCCAGATGCCCTTCCTGACGCCACGTGCTTTTTCAGTTGAAAATTCCGTCCCGCTGTCACCGGGATTCGAACCCCGGCCGCCCGGGTGAAAGACGAGCAGCTAAGCCACTGCGCCATCACGCTCCCCATGAAAATAAAATTACAATAATAAAAGAAATATAAAAATTAAAATAATAAACGAAGCCTCCGTGGCTTAGGCGGCAGCACGCCGGCCTCTCACCGCTGGGTCTGTGGTTCAAATTCCAGTCACTCCATGTGAGATTTGTGCTGGACGAAGCGGAGGCGAAAAGGCTTTTCTCCGGGTAGGCCTACTCCGGTTTTCCCTGTCATAAATTTCATTCCAGTAACACTCTCCACTGTGATTTCATTTCATCTGTCATTCATTTAATCATTGCCCCAGGGGAGTGCGACAGGCTCCAGCAGCCGGCACAGTTCATATCCTCGCCACTAGATGGGGGCTTCATTCATTCCATTCCCTGAAGCGGTCGGTCGGCTGGAAGCAGGCTGTGGATTTTCATTTCAAAATAATAAACATAATTATAAAAGAATTATGAATATAATTGTAAAAATCAATTCGAAATTAGTTAATTAATTCAATAAAAATATCAAAATTAAATCTATACGAACATAAATTGAAAATTTTAAACAAATATATAAACATTAAAATTAGAGAAACAAAAATAGCATTTTTATAATAGTTAAAATAAATGAAAATGTAGAAACACATAAAAGTAAAAAATAGCTTTGCCCTAAGAGGCGGAACAGCGAGGTCATTTGCTCTTTCTTCAGTGGTTCCGTATCTGAAAGATGTTTGTAAGTTTAGAACAACCATCACCATTTGAAGCGTATGCGGGAAAATGTTAAATTTTGTGTAAATGGAACATAAACGTTTGTTACCCCATACGCTTCATTTGCTAGTACTGTAACTTATAGGCCTAGACAACAAAATACAGTTTATGACAATGATTATTTGCAATGAAGTATCTTCTTATAGAACATTGTTGCTGTTGCTTAATTTGTTCAGGAACACGCCACTCCTGTAAAAACAACGTTTGCAGTATAGGCAGTTCTATTCAATGCTCACGACGAAGTATTGTTTAAATCAATAACAATATTTATCGGTTATAAAGGCAAGTTACTTTTCCTGAAATGTTGTTGTTTTGTTGTTGTTGTTGTTGTTGTTGATGATGATGATGATGCAATGATCATGATAATGATGATGATGATGATGGTGATCATCATAATAATAATTCGTCGTGTCAAATTTGTACAAATGGCCGCAAAACACAATTTCTTAAAAATCTATGGTTTTAGTGAAAATCGTTCGGTTTCTGTAACTATAGCCTGTGTGAGAGTACGTACCTTATAGTAAAGGAAAGTAAGAACTGATCTACCATGATACGTTCATGTCCGATTCTGTGGTTAAATTGCCACTTAGTACACTAGGCTTTGACCCGAAAGGTCCTAGATTCGATTCCCGGTTGAGTCGTGGAAATTAAAATTCATACGGCTAACTTCCGTGGCTGTATGCCTGGGTGTTAAAGGAAAATACTGTAAAATATTAAAATGGAGCTGTCAGCATGGTTTATAAATAAATAAATAATAATTGAAATAAATCAATCAATAATGAATAAATCAAAAATAAATAATAAACGAATAAATTAATTGAATATTTAATTTGTTAAGTGATGAATAAACATTATTTATTTAAATTAATTAATGTATTAATAAATTTACGAAATCTATACTAATATAATAAAGCATAAGAGTTTGTGTGTTTGTTTGTGTGTTTTTGTGTTTAAACGAGCTAATCTCTGGAACTACCAGTCGGATTCCAAAAATTCTTTTTTTATACTGTATGATAGCCAGATTAGAGAGGAATAGTTTAGGCTATGTTAAATTTTAGACAGACCACTACATTCCCTGCATTTATGCCCTTTGGCACAAATCTACACTGTTTCACCGATCTGAACCAACATTTGTATACTTAACCTTCGGAACCCTGCGAGTAACACAGTCTGCATGAAATTTCGGGCAGACCACTCCATTCCCTGCATTTATGCCCTTTGGCACAAATCTACACCGTTTCACCGATCTCAACCAAAATTTGTATACACACCCTTGGGAACACTGCGAGTAACACTGTCCACTTTAAATTTCGGACAGACCACTCCATTCTCTGCATTTTGGCCCTTTGACAAAAATCTACACCGTTTCATCGATCTGAACCAAAATGTGTATACTTACCCTCTGGAACCCTGCGAGTAACACTGTTTACATGAAATTTCGGACAGACCACTCCATTCCCTGCATTTATGCCCTTTGGCACAAATCTACACCGTTTCACCGATCTGAACCAAATTTCACATACTTACACTTTGGATCCCGACGAGTAACTGTCTGCTTGAAATTTCGGACAGACCACTCCATTCCCTGCATTTAGGTCCATTGGCACAAATCTACACCGTTTCACCGATCTGAACCACATTTTGTACACTTGCCCTTTGGAACCCTGCGGGTGACACTTTCCACTTTAAATTTCGGACAGGCCACTCCATTCCCTGCATTTAGGCCCTTTATCACAAATCTACACCGTTCCTCCTAATTGCACCAATACATTCACTTTGAAACCCTGCTGGTAACACTGTCCACTTGATATTTTGGACAACGCTCTCCATTCCCTACATTTAGAATAACAAACAAACTGAACTTGAAAACCATGTATTAAGGCCCTAGAATCATTCATGTCCGTAGTAGTGTAACTGTACGAGTATTTTAATAAGTCTATTGTTGACTGGCAATTCGTGCTGCATCACGTCGCCCCTACCAGTGTTCTGGTGCAGAATTGCGAAAATAGTTAAATCTTGCGCTGCTTATAAATTGCTGTCACGGGGAGTATTTAGTGCAAAAGGATTTCTTTTGCCCCTTAAACAGTTATCATCATGAACATATTATGCATCTGTAGGCCTATAAATGCAATGGTGTTGGTGCAATACATTGAGGTTATCAGCTGCAATAAGCGTTGGTGCCTTCAAATTTACCTTAATTTATTCCGAAACTTATCGTTGAGCACTATGTGGCCATAAATTACACTATTGCTACCTCAGGAGCTCGGGACAGCCGAAGTTTTCGAAAGTGTTCTGATTATTTTCCTACGGCACTATGCGACAAAAGACGACACTATTGGTCTCTACATTTCTAACAGACAATGGGATATAGGCCCTAGGTAGTGTCTTTTATTTCACTTACTCCTCTTTCTAATCATTTTTAGAAATTTGTTTGTAAATTACATGTGTCAGTGCTGTAGTTAGTAAATAGCCGTTTCCCTATTCATTATTATCATTATTATCATTACGGGAAAATTACCTAAACGTTACCGGGTGAGTTAGCCGTGGGCGTTACGGCATGACTATTGGCAGTCGCTCACATCCGGGAGGCGAGGAGGTTCGAATCCCCCCGCCGGCAACCTTGAAGATGGTCTTCTGTGGTTTCCCATCTTCCTTCCAGGCAAATGCCGGGGTTGGTCCCTAACTATAGGCCACAGCCGATACCTTCCGACTCCTCGTCCTTACCTTCCAACTTCCCTCCCCAACGGTACTTGTAGCTCACCCATTGGGTGTCCGTCTCGAAGCAGCTACAACACTGGCGAGCCGAACATGTCCTCGGACACTCCCGGCACTAAAAGCCTTACGCTAAAAAAAAAAAACAAAAAAAAACAAAAAAAACTAAATGTTACGTCCATTATACTGTACTGCTTATCACCCTCACTGCAACCACCACCACCACCACCACAAAAAGTTATGTTTAATTTATTTATTTTCTGGCAGTTTAAGTATCATGTGCCAGTTCTGTATTAGTATTCATTATCATCCATAAAACAAATAAATCCACCGGGCGAAGCCGGGCACTACTGCTAGTAAAGGATAAATAGATAAATAAATAATTTAAAAATCAAACAAATAAACATTAAATAATTTAATTAATTAATTTCATTAATTAAAATAAATAATTACACTATTTACAAAATTTAATTGAATACATTTAATGAATGAAATATTAAAATGGAGCTGGCCGCATAATTTGTAAATAAATAAATAAATAAATAAATAAATAAATAATAAACGAATAAATTAATTGAATAGTTAGGGTAATTAATTCATTGATGAATAAAAATTATTTATTTCAATGAAAATCCACAGCCTGCTTCCAGTCTCCGACCGGGTCAGGAATGGAATGAATGAAGCCCCCATCTAGCGGCGAGGATATGAACTGTGCCGGCTGCCGAGGCCTGACGCACTCCTCTGGGGCAATGATTAAATGAATGACAGATGAAATGAAATGATAGTGGAGAGTGTTGCTGGAATGAAATTTTGACAGGGAAAACCGGAGTACCCGGAGAAAAACCTGTCTGCCTCCGTTCTGTCCAGCACAGAATTTATTTCAATAAATTAATTAATTAATTGTATGAATGAATGAATGAATGAATGAATGAATGAATGAATGAATGAATAAATTAATGAAATAAAGGATAAATAGATAAATAAATAAATACATTTTTAATCATTCAAACAAACAGCAAATAAATAAATTTCATTAATTAAATAAATATTTATTTAAGAAAATTAAATTAAAAGAATGAATTATAAATAAATAAATTACATTAATTAAATAGGCTACATATTTATTTAATGATATTAATTAAATAAATTAAATGAATGAACGATCTACTATATATTTGTCAAATACCACTCACTCATTCATCACGAAATCTCAGAAACCACCGAACGGATTTGAATGAAATTTGGTATGCCGCTTCCTCAAGGGCCGTAGGTGCTCGCTAAGAAAGGTTTTCAAAAAATTCAGTCAGGATCATGGTCAAACCGCGAAAACCGCGATTTCTACTATATATTTGTCAAATACCACTCACTCGTTCATCCCGAAATCTCAGAAACCACCGAACGGATTGGAATGAAATTTGGTTTGCAGCTTCCTCAATGACCGGAGGTGCTCGCTAAGAAAGGTTTTCAAAATTTTCACTCGGGGTCATGGTCAAACCGCGAAAACCGCGATTTCTACATTATATTTGTCAAATACCACTCACTCATTCATCATGAAATCTCAGAAACCACCAAACGGATTGGAATGAAATTTGGTTTTCAGCTTCCTCAAGGACCGTAGGTGCTCGCTAAGCAAGGTTTTCAAAATTTTCACTCGGGGTCATGGTCAAACCGCGATTATATGAACAGCTTCAATAATGCCTAAGTCTACTGTATTGTTGCCAGATAATGCGGGCTGCATCACGTCGCCCCTACCAGAGTTCTGGTGATTTGCTGGCAGTGAGCTGTGTGGCAATGCTCAGTGTGTTCTTTACCGTCATAACGTGCACGTTATTGTTGTCTGCGCTCCCGACCTTTACCCATTCTCTCTGTTCACAGTACTTCTCTGTAATTTCTGTTTGTACTTTGTACTTTCACCATCACTCCTCCTAATCATTTTAGCTCATAGTTGAAGTAACTATCGAGTTAATTTCTGTTTGTACTTCGTACTTTCACCATCACTTCATAATCATCATATTGCAGTTCATTTCTGTTTATACTTCGTACTTTAGTTAGTTAGTTATTGTTGTTTTAAGGGGCGAAACTACGAGGTCATCTGCCCCTACTTCGTACTTTCACCATTACTTCATAATCATCATATTGCATTAGCCTTTAGTTGAAGTAACTGTAGAGTTCCTTTGTTTGTTGGATTAGGTTCGGTGTTTTTCATAATTTCTTGGTAGCACATAGTTATAGTGAAAACTGCATTTTGGTAAAAGAAAATTACCTCTACCAACGTTAATTTTGTTAAGTTAGGCTAGGTCTATTCCATTTATCAGGTTTTTAAGTAGAGATTTGTTTTTACGTTAGGTGTATTCCATGTTTTATTACTCAAAGGAGGTTCTTATTAATATTATTATTATTATTATTTGTATTTGCTGTTCATTGATTGTTTTCACGATGGCTGCAGTAGAAATGTTAGAGGTAGATGGCACCCAAGTTCCCCACCAAGTCTATAAAATTCCCGGAGATGGTGCCTGTCTCTTCTCTGCTCTATCTTACGCAATGTATGGCAACATATCACATGCACGTACAGTGCATGCTGACATTCCTCTAATCCCATCAGACTACCATTTTCAATTCAAACGTCTGCAGTTTCCTTTGAAAGTCTGCTACGCCATGACAATTAACAAGGCTCAGGGGCAGAGTTTAAAAGTAACTGGTGTGGATCTGAGAAGTGACTGTTTCGCTCATTGTCAATTGTACGTGGCATGCTCCAGAGTCAGTTCTTCTGGTGGCTTAGTCATTCTGCAGCCTGTGAGAAAGACCAGAAATGTAGTTTACCGAGAAGTGCATAGGCGTTAAAAACACTCTCGATAGACATGGCAGTAGGCTAGGGGACCTGCCTTAAATCAAACCTCCTATCGGATATTGCACCCGATTTTCAATTTCAACGCTCCATGTTGCCGCCATTATCTTCCACTACAGGAAAAATCTAACTAATGTTATAATGGGATTCCAAATGTTATTGCGGGCGAAGCCGCGGGTAACAACTAGTAAATAAATAAACGAATAAATTAAATTACATTTTAAAAGTTTCATGACGCCGCTAGTAGATGTTATTGTTGTTGTTCTATTTGACGGGCTTGGACATCGTGGTCAGTTAGCTCCGGGTACTTTGTGCATGTGTGTGGGAGTGTATAAAATTTTGTCCGATAACCTGTGTTATTGTGATGACTGTATTAGAGTATATATTAGTATTGAAAGCACTTATTGGAAAGGAGGTGGCTGTGGCCTTTAGTTAGGGACCATCACGACATTTTCCTGGAGTAGAAGTGGGAAACTTTGAATAGACTACCATATCCAGGATGGCTAAGGTCAGAATCGAAATGCTAAAGTTTGGGGTTTTAAATGCTAAAATCCACAAATTCTAGTCGACCACCTCATGGTGTAGCAGATAGCATTCTTGGTTGTCGTCCCTGAGGCCTGGGTTCGATTCCTGGCCCTGTCAATAAATTAAATTCTGGTCTGGAACGGGGTGCACTTAGCTTCGTGAGACAAAACTGAGAAGGGACGGGTTCTATTCACACCTCAGCTATCCTAGAAGTGGTTTTCCAGCCCTCAGACCAGAATTAAATTTCTTGGTCGGTTGGTTCCTCAGTTTAGGGGCTGCGACAACGCGGTCATGTAGCCCCGTGTACTTTGGGTGCGTGTATAATCTGTCTGATTACCGGTGTGAATTGTGATGGCTGTATTAGTATGTGTTACCTGTTTTTAATTCAAGTAAGGACTGCATATTTTCAATTTTCAGGTAGTTCCTCCTTTTGCTACCAAACGCCACCGTCAACGACCAAATAGTTCTGAACTTGGTTACTAGATGCCACTGCAGTCGGCTCCTGGCGACGAACGTTGGAACCTAAGAGCGTTAGTCAAGTTTAACGTATAATTTAGCTTCACACAAGTGTAATTAGTGGAAGTTCTTTATCACGCCATAAATCTATGACATGGGACCGCCGGCTTTACTTCCCCTCCGAAGGAAAGCATACTGAGGAATTTTTAACGCTCTTAAAAAATCCGACGACTTTGGCCGGGTTTGAACCCGTGACATTGGGCATAAAAGCTCATCATGCTACCAACTACGTCACCGAAGCCGCTTTAAATTTTTTGGCCTAGCCGGGAATCAAACCCGGGCCTCCGCGGTGACAGCCAAGAATGCTAGCACCTATGCAACGAGGCGGACTGTGAAACTTGTAATGATAACTTTATTATACCGGTTCGTGCAACAGAATTTGAATTGCGGAATTGATCTCAGGGTTTAGAATGCCTGGTCTAAATGAAATACAGTAGTCTAATATAAACAAACTCTAGTGTTACGTGTGGGTCACGGAATCCAAACAGCGTGCTCAATGACAATGCTTGTACGCTGTTGGAAGTGGCCTCATAATTCTTACGCTAATCTACATGAACTCAACAACTCTTGTGCCAACTCCTCCTAATTGGCACTAAAGGTCGAATGTTCATGGCAAACCACTGTGCACAGTTTTAGTACTTCACAAAGAAGTTGGCATGAACGCCATAACGTTTTATTTTATGTAGCACACTCCAACTGGTCGATGTTTTATATCGTCTGGTTGGGCTTTGATTGGTCGAGGGAGAGATCATAAAAGGCTTGCCCCTCCCCTCCTTATTGATACGTATTATATGATTCCTGCTCCAAAGGACCTGTGTTCGATTCTGTTCACTGCCGTAGTAGAAGTGGTTTTCAATGGTTTCTCACTTCTGCTCGTTAAGTCGTGCACCACAACCTCACGGGCAGCTGTAGCAAGTCCGGAGATCATGGGTTTGAATCCCGGTGCTGACGGTGGTTAATATCAGTGCGGTTTTTCCCCGGGGTTTCCACACTCTCTCCAGGAAAATGCCGGGATAGTATCTTATTTCAAGTCCCGGGGCACCTTACCCCTCCATGTCCCTAATACAGCTACACACACTACCACAGTCATCACATAAATAGGCCTATAGGTTATCAGACACATTCAACACACACAAATTACACGGGGTTGATGACCAAGATGTCCCAAGCCCCTAAATTGAATTATTAATAACAAATCAACTGGTAGAAAACGTCAGGATGGTCACAAACATAAGGTCACGGCCATCTATTTCCAATATTAGTCTCAATCACAACTAGACTACAATCACCACATAGCCTATAGCCTAACACATAATTTTTTTAATTTTGGTCTGATAGCTGGAACAGGGTTCACTCAGCGTTTTGAGGCAGAACTGTGTAGAGGTACTGCTCGGATCCAAGCTTTGTGAACTTGCGGGGTGAGGTGAAGTGGCAGGCGGGAAGAGAAGGGCCTGTCAACATCCCACTGTGTTATCTGGAATTCCTGTCTATTCCAATAGGCTACTGCTAACATAGAACCGTTGCCTAAACCTATGTGGTGTTTGGAATGAGTGAGTGAGTCACCGACCAATGTAATTGGTTCTGTTACTACGCACGGACCGGGAACCCTCATCACTCGTCACCATCACTCCACATAGTCCACGATCCACATTCCTCTCAGGTTCACGGAGCTTGGACCCCAGCAGTAGGTTCTATTCCTACTTTAGTCATTCTTCCATGGTTTCCCCCACTTCTTCTTAAGCCGATTGCTGGGATGGTACCTAAACTAAGGCGACGGGGTAGCCTCCAACCCAAAACCCAAAGAGTGGGAGGAACAAGCCTGCCGGCGTGCGGCGCAGCAAAGCTAGCAAGCCGAGCGTGCAAAGGTTGGACGCCCCTGGTCTAAAATCTTAGCTGTGAACATCTTCACCATCCAGTAAATTCAAACAAAATGGTACCAGATCCCATATCTCAAAGACTTCCTAGTTTCAGTTAGTAGTTAGTTAGTTAGTTAGTTATTGAGGTTTCAAGGGGTGGAACTACGAGGTCATCTGCCCCTCTAGTTTCAGTTACATGTAGACTACACACACCAGTAGTCTACTGACAACATAATAAATAATTTATCAGGCAAAATTGGAGGCCAATAGCCCAGCCGTTGAACCCATTAAAACAACTGCAATTTTGTAACCATCAAGATTACACACCGTAAATATAGGCTTACATGGCTGATGATAACGATGTCCTTACCTCTAACGTTTTCATCATCATCATCGGCTTCGGTGGTGTAATTGGTAGCATGCTGAACTACTGTACCCAAGATCGTGGGTTCAAACCCGGTCGAAGTCGTCGGATTTTTTAAGAGCGTTATATCCCTCAGTATGCCTTCCTTCGGAGGGGAAGTAAAGCGGGTGGGGTCATGTCATAGATTTATGGCATGTAAAAGACCCTTCCACTAACTACAATTATCTGAAGCTAAATTTGTATTTGATTAACGCTCTATTAAGTTCCAACGTTCGTCGCCAGGGGTAGGTTGTGGTGGTATCTAGTAGCCAAGTTCGTGGCTAGGTGTCGTTGACGGTAGTATTTGGTAGCAAAAGTAGGAACTACTTGAAATTGATCGTCTGCAGTCCTCACCTGGATTACACACTAATAGTCTACAGCCATCACAATTACCCTACACAGGTCATCCGACAGACAGATTCTACGCACACCCAAAGTACACGGGGCTACATGACCGCGTTGTTGCAGCTCCAACCAACCAAACTCTGGCAAATCGAACATGTCTTCGGACACTCCCGGCACTAATAGCCATAAGCTAAATAAATAAATTCCTGAGTCAAACCAAAAACGAATGGAAACTCTTTGAGTGTCACAGAGCCACAATATGCCGCAAGTTACCCATGCGGGCGTAACCGCCCACTGCTGCTGTCAAGAGAATCAACTTTTCATTCGATGAACATCTAGTAAGTACCTCCTAAAACACGCATGGTCACTGACACGCAGGTATAGACTAATAATCATGTACCCGCATAGATGTTAAAAACAGCCATCATTTTATATTAGTAACACGCAATTCAGATGTCCTGTACTTCTCGTTACCGTAATAGATCCGTCGTAACACTTCAATTATTTTATTCGAAGCCTTATGAAGTTAACGCTTCCAATCGACTTTTCGATCATTTCGTCTTGTAATGGCTAGCATTTTTGGCTATCACCCCTGAGGTCCGAGTTCTGCTCGGAAATTCAAATTTGGTCTGAGATAGGCCTACATCACCCAAAGGGCCGTTGTTTACACCCAGCAGGCAAAACTTCTGTCACAATTAAGCAACAACGGCGGAGTGGCCACACATTGGCAAGAATCCATCATTCAACTTCTATGGCAAGCATCTCACCAAACAGATAAGCACTGACGGTCGTGGTCAACTACTGGATGGGCGTAATTAAGGAAGGGTCAGAGAAGGGATTTTGGAAGGAAGTCGACGGTGGACCTGTTCAAAGGAACCGTCCTGGCATTTGTCTGGTGGTGAAAACGTGATAACACGAAAACCATTTACTGGACGGCTATGGAGGGATTCTAACCCACGCTCTTCCGTTGCCAGCTCGGCACGAGTTAGCGCGTTAGCGCTCACAGCCACCGTGGCCGGTTACCATAGTTTTAACCCTAGAATACTAACCATATTCAATTCATGCTTAATACTAATAATACGTTAAATTTAAGTGCATTAAGAACTTTGTGCTAAGGCACCAATTAGTTAAATGGTTGCAATTAATATATATTTCGTATGTAACATTATTTATATACACTGAATCCTCTGTGGTCTTTGAAGTTTAATACTGTTACGGCTGCGGGGTTGCTTCATTCCCTCGCGCGTGACTCACAGCCGCCCGAGGCTACCCCCGGGCTCTGTGTCGGCCGGCCGCTTGCTTAGCGAGAACAAAAGGCATGGCCCAGAATGTTCGTGGCCCAACTAGTGTTGGAAATCTCGAGAAGGTCTGAGAGTAGCTGTGAACCCTGGTCCTCTCTAGAAACATCTGTGAGTCGTCAGCCCCGATATATAATGAGCGACTCTCGCCAGTGTGAGTGAGTGTGTTTATACCTGTGCGAAAGAGGTAATGCGGTGACGTATGAATTGCGAAACAGTGTCTAGTATTCAAGAACAGTGAGTGTCAGACTGTGGCTTGTGAACTTGAGGAAGAGTTGTTGTTATTTATAGCGAGGACACCGGTCCCATTAGTGAGGGATTAACTGCATGAGCAAGTGAAAGGGTGAGTGTTCTCCACAAGGGAGCAAACATGAGTAAGACAGCTAATGGTTTGTATATGCCTATTGTGTGGTGAATATTTCTGACCTACAATAAAGCTAATATTTCTTTAAAGGACCTTTTGTGTTGTGCTTTATCTACTTTGATCCAATTAACGAACTTGCTACTAAGGGTAGCACGTATCAATACGCTAAGTTCCATCTTAAATAGGCCTACAACAAATACAGAAGTCGTTTACTTTGACGTAAATAGCAGTATGTAATCTCTCCAGCCTCTTACACTGTCTCTGGTTTGTATGAGGTTGTTTTTATAATTCCTCTGAAGTGATGTGACATATCTACATCAAATTCCCCACCCCTTTCGTTATTGCCATGGATAAACCAATATGTTGTTAAATTCAAGGATAATTTCCAGGCAATTCTTTGCCCCATGAATATGCCTCTAGAACTGATTGGCATTGACATTACCACCATAGACCAGTAGAAGCACTGCTGGAAGATGGTAGGGTGGGGACAGATATAGAGGGAATTTTAAGCAGTTAAATTATTCATACACATAAATGTTACGTATGTTAGTATTGTAGGGTTAAGGAGCATATACGATAGTTTAGTCTTCTGGACTCGTATTTGGGAGTACTGTCTGGATACAAGAATATCGCTTAAGCTCCCACGCATGTCATGGCATTCAATCGAGTACACTGTATCTTTGGCATACAGTATTTTATTATTCTTGTCCAATAGTATATCGAAGGGAACGACACCTCACATTTTCTTATTGAAATGTCCACCAGTGACAGATCTATTTGCACAATGTTGTATCACACATCCTGTCTTGTCGCTGGACGTCCTGATGAATAGCGCGCTATTGTCATGCCAGTTTCTCCGGTAGATCGTGTCGCCCCTCTTGACGGTGGATAAGTCTCTGTCATCGATGTTCGATCAACTGGAAGACAGTAATAAGAGGATCTATTGTATATCGTGTTCCACGTCCCCGGAAGTTCGGCGATCCGTGGGTGGATTATCAGGTGTCTTGATGGCAAGCTTTCCATGCGGTAGGTGATGCGAGGCCAGATGAGACGATCAAATTAGGGCCTGGTTAAGTGCTTCAGGGAAGTGCATAACCTCAGGGCATAGCCACCTCAAGTGATATAGCCTAGTGGGGACTGGCTGCGTGGCGCAGCGGTAACGTTCTCTATCTCCTGCTGTGTCCGAGGTTGTGGGATTGACTCCCACCGTAGTCAGTAGGACATTTACATACTGTACAGTAGATTTACAGAGGCTCGCCTCCTTGGTGTAGTGGTCAGCCTGATTAGCTGCCACACAGGAGGTCCACAGTTCGATTCCCGGCTCTGCCACGGAATTTGAAAAGTGGTATGATGACTGGAATGAGACCAACTCAGCCTCGGGTGGTCCAAATGAGTAGAGGGGGTTCGATTCCCACCTCAGCCATCCTCAAAGTGGTTTTCTGTGGTTTCCCACTTCGTCCTCGGGCAAATGCCGAGATGCTACCTATCGTAAGGCCACTGTCGCCTCCTTCCCAATTTCTTGCCTAACCCTCCCACTCTTCCCATCCCTTCATCAGGCCCCTGTTCGCTTTGCAGGTGAGGCCGCCTGGGCGACGTGCTAGTCTCACTCCCCTGTTGTATCCCCGAGTCAGAGTCTCATGTTCCAGGACACTACCAGTGGCGGTCGAGGTGGGATGCCTCGCTTAGTCCGTGCGTAAAGCCAACCCTGCAGGGTAAACGATAAACAAAGAAAGAAAGAAAGAAAGAAAGAAAGAAAGAAAGAAAGATTTACGGAGGTGTGCAAATTATTAGACTTGACGGCTGTTTTCCAAATTTCCAGTTATACTTTTCACCGCTATGCACTAAATATGTTTGCAAGACGTTGAATTTAGGCTACTTCAAATGTTTAACCAAGAATATAAATTACTAGCAGTAGTGCCCGGCTTCACCCGGTGGATTTATTTGTTTTACAGAACTGGAGCGCTCAAGGATAAGGATCGGAATAAGTGAAAGTACATTTGAAAGTACCAACGCTTATTGCAGCTGATAACCTCATTATACTGCACCAACAACATCGCCCTTATACAGAGGCATACTATTGTCATGATGATAACTATTTTAAGGGGCCTAAGAAATCCTTTTGCACTAAATACTCCCCGTGACTGCAATTTATAAGCAGCTCGCAATTCTGCATCAGCACATTGGTAGGGGCGACGTGATGCAGCCCGCATTGCATGGCAACAATAGACTTCGGTATTATTAAAGCCGTTCTGGAGCGCTTGTTCTTCCGACTTACTGAACAAAAATCAATCTTTAAGGTTACCTGAGAGGTGTAGCCTAATGCTACATAGCCTAAACTATTCCTCTTGAATCAGTCTATCATATGCAAAATAATTTTTTGAATCCGAATGGTAGTTCCAGAGATTAGCGCGTTTAAACACATAAACAAACACACAAACTCTTCAGCTTTATTATAGGCCTATTAGTATAGATATTTTCTTTTAAGAAACTCTAAGTAAAAACTTGTAATTCCCACTAACATAAGGAGCCTTGCTAATACAAAATGCCCCACGTTTTGTTTTGATTACTTCGCTTTACTTTTAGTGTGAATTTATAGCAGAGAGATTTGGTGTCTCTTTTTACTGATGATCCGCTCTTGAACTTTTCTTAGACTCATAACCTATGGATTGAAATCACCTGACCTAGAGGGTTCATTCCAAAGTCAATGAAAAATAGAAAACGGACCCAGTTCAGGTAGCCTATCCCTCGGAATCCCCAATTCTAAAAGTTTCCAGACCCAATTCCTTATGGGAAAAGGATCAAGTCCACGGGGGAGAAAACATTACTAAGTAGGGTAATAAAAGATTTTGGATAAAAAATTGTGACTGATTTAAATTCTCTATTTTGATTCGAATAATTTGAACACCCCTGTAAGTTACATGGAAATTGTTTTGCAGCACAGATAAAATATGAGACATTCTCTACAATATGTAGGAAGTGAGCTCACCTATTCTAACGAAAATTAACTGAGAAGAAAGATTTATGTATCTACATAAGCTACATATTGCATAGAAAAGTTCAGTCAAATAATGTGCTGATCTCCGTAGATTTAGAACCTTGCTTTATTGTTTTCAATAATGGTTCACCTCTTGGCTGTCACCATGGAGGACCTGGTTCGAAAACCCACCTCATTCGTTCTAGAAGCGGTTTTCCGTGGTTTCTTAATTCTACTCAAGCAAATGCCGGGATGGTTTCTAATTTAAGGGCATGGGCGCCTCCTTCACGTTCGTTGTCCTAATTTTAAATATGCACACTACTGCATACGCACAATAACACACATTACCAGACACGAGGCTACCAAGTACACGGGGATTAATGAGCACGATGTCGTAAAGTCTCTAAAATAACCAACAACAACTATAAAGGGATTCGAAGTGGAACAAACTGAAGGCAGAAAAATGTTCTGAGTAATATACCATTTATACTAAATTCTAAATTGGGTACGGTATATAAATCTAGACTTGAACAAGCCTCCGTGGCTTAGGCGGTAGCACGCCGGCCTCTCACCGCTGGGTCCGTGGTTCAAATCCCGGTCACTCCATGTGAGATCTGTGCTGGACAAAACGGAGGCAGACAGGTTTTTCTCCGGGTACTCCGGTTTTCCCTGTCAAAATTTCATTCCAGCAACAGTCTTCATTATCATTTCATTTCATCTGTCATTCATTTAATCATTGCCCCAGAGGAGTGCGTCAGGTCTCGGCAGCTGGCACAGTCCATATCCTCGCCGCTAGATGGGGGTTTCATTCATTCCATTCCTGACCCGGTCGGAGATTGGAAGCAGGCTGTGGATTTTTATATAAATCTAGACTTGAACCCTAGTGATCAGGATCTAGTGATGACCACGTGACGGTCGAAACGCGTTTGGATTAATCCTAAATTTGTGTGAATAATAAGTAATAGGCTATGTTTAATTTTTTTCAGGACTTGTGTTATATATACAGGACGTATCATAATTAATAGCGCAAATTTAAACAGGTGCATGCACCCGATACTATAAGCAAAGGAAGTCTTAGTAAACATGGGCCCGCAAATGGACCGTTGGCGAGATAATGAAAATCGGTGGTTACCAGCTACCACTGACTTGCTTGTGTGTAAGCGTCATCCTAGTGAAGAAAAGGTACCAAGACAACATGATGGAACGTTATTAGATACATGGTAGAAGTACAGTTGTCTGTAATGAACGAGAAGAAAGTCTTACTTAGGCTGTATCCCAAAGCTCAAGTTGATAACTATTATCCAACTGCTAGCAACTACTCACTAAAAAATTACTACGCACTATGCAGCTTCGGAACATGTATGCTTAAAGCACAGCCTCCTTCATAGACTTGCGTTCTGAAAGATACGAGGTTTACATGTCAGTGCCAAATCGAAGCGCAAGAAGGCAGTGCAACGCACTTTGGAGCTTTGGAACCGTGTCGTCTCAAAACTCACGAGTCTTAAAACTCACGAGTCTCAAAACTCACGAATTTCAAGATGAGGGTTAGTAAAAGAAGGTTCTAACCGGTTTCTGTACCCGGCCCAGTCTCAAAACTCACGAACCAAGCCATAGCCACCTATAAGGTTATAGGTAGCCATGGCCAAGCCAGTTCATTGGGAAAAGGTCCATTGTTAGGGCCAGGCAGAGCTGCTTGCCTTCTTTTAATTGGCACCTCTCTCATCAAGATGTTGTTGTTGATTATTTTAGGAGCTTTGCGA
This sequence comes from Meconema thalassinum, assembly GCA_946902985.2. Taxonomy (NCBI): domain Eukaryota; kingdom Metazoa; phylum Arthropoda; class Insecta; order Orthoptera; family Tettigoniidae; genus Meconema; species Meconema thalassinum. The sequence goes on along the minus strand of OX336388.2, from coordinate 1,001,937,414 downwards.
CATCGTGGTCATGTACTTGGGTGGACATAGAATTCGTCTGATAACCTGCGTCACTGTGACGTCTGTACAATACAAACGAAATCCCATTCTAAAACTTGGTGGACAAACATGGATTGAACGGCAGTGTGCTCTCCGGAGCGTGAGTTTTGAGACTGTTATTATGATATTCATTCAGCTACTAGTTTATTGTCGTGAGTTTTGATACTATTTGTTACTATTTTTAGCTCGTGAGTTTTGAGACTCGTGAGTTTTGAGACGTAACCTTTGGAACATGTGGGCTTGAAGCATGGCCTCCTTCATAGACTTGTGTTCTCAAACACACTACGTTTACATGCCGGTGCCAAATCGAAGCTCAAGAAGGCAGTGCAATGCACTATGGACCTTTGGAACATGTATGCTTAAAGCACAGCCTCCTTTATAGACTTGTGTTCTGAAATACACTTGGTTTAAATGCCAGTCCCAAATCGAAACGCAAGAAGGCTGTGCTCCGCACCATCACTTATTTTTTCAACGCATTAACTCTTCATGATGAGGTTTCAATTTTTATTTCGAGTTAAAGTTAAAGACAAAAGACTAACTACATTTAAAATTCTTTGTACAAGTCGACAATGAAGCAATCACTTTCGTTCACTACAAATAGCAACTACAGACTAAAGGTACGGTTTGGCTACTGCGATGATCGCCGGGCGCACATCGCTGGCGAGATCTTCGTTGCTTTATGAACGCGTGTAAACAAATGGGACTGGTTTCCCCAGGGGGATGACAGTTCACAGGGAGCGCGTGGGTCGGGGTAAGGCCCTGTACTGTTTGTTCTGCCAACCAATGAAGAATTAATTTTAGCACTAAGGTTCCGTAGTTGGCACTCATGAACGTTCACATCAAACCGAATGGCGGAAGCGGGAATAGTCTGTTTTGATTGATTTTCCTCGTGGTGTTGTTGGTTGTTTTGATTTGTTCAGTATTTTCATTGTTTATTTGAATTGAATTGAGAGTCAATCATGCCACTGCAAGGGAGGAAAAATTGCCAAGCACCGGGATGTAAGAATTATAATGATAGTAAGAACAATACGGCAATTTTCATCTTCCTGGTGTTGACCATGTGAAAAACTAGTGGGCAATATGGACTACTCGCGAATAAAAATATATAGAGAATAAATGTGTGCATTTCATCTCTTGTTTGTTTCCTTATCCATTCTCCTTTGCATTGCAATAAAATTTGTGGTTTAGGGCTACGGGGAGGGGTGGGTGGTTGCGGGCATGCTAGGCAAAAAGTGAGGTTATGGCAATGTAGTGTGTGCATTTGGACGATTTTCTTTATATTCATCGAATATCCCAACTATTCTGTAGAGTATGAGAGCATTTTTTAATTAGCCTAGAGGTGAATTAAGCCCTAGAACGGCATAACTGTGTATTTCGTGACAAATCCATTGCCAACATTGATATATATCAAAATGTATTCTTTTCCTATCTGGACGTATATTTCAGCACCTAGCGAAAGGCGCAGTTATGTTTGAGTTATATTCATCAATAATCAATAACTCGTCGCAGAACATACTGTTCATTTACGTGTAATAAAGGCTACATTCATATGGCTTTTTACTTTTTATGTTGCCAGACTTGGCAGTACAATCCATAGCCTTAGGCGGTGTTCTCTCTCGGAAATTCTATAACCAAAAGTGACGAATCTCTTATACTTCATGATCCTTGGGTTTCCCTACAGCGATCTGCGCTGGCATCAATCCATTCCATTTCGGCAGCGATGATCGCTGGCCATTTCGTGAACAAAAGATTAACGATAAAGCTCTCATCTCTTCTCAAAATAAACTGATGATTTTTTAATAAATTATGTTGCTTGTTTCAGAAACGTGGTAGTAAGTGTGCTTATTTGTTCACTTGTATTTTAATACACGTTATATAGGACAGACACACGGTAACACAGGTTATCATGTAACACATGGTATGATGATTGCATAGCCCTTATTCATAGATGCCATCAATCCAAAGGTTCTATTCAAAATTAAAAACGTCGTAAGTTTAATATTTTCATTAATTGGTTCTGGGGGGAATGGTCCCCCTGATCGCCCCCCGTAGTTACGCCACTGGTCTTGAGTATTGACTTGGTCACTAAGCAGGTGTGTATGAATCAGTGCATTAAAACATGCTTCTGTACGCCTAGTTTTGTACATGTTATTATTTATTTATTGGGTACAGGATGTAGCTCAGTTGGGGGGGGGGGGACCATCCTTTACAAACATCGCTCACCAATAATAGTTTGGAGTATTTTTCGCTCCATGTACATATACTTAATTCGATCAGCATCTCTTCTTCCTCCTCTAAAAGAAGCAACATTGACGCTGATGTAATTCAGCTTAAGGTCATTCTGGCACCGTTATATTATTTTAGACTATACTCAACTGATTACTCTTGTGTTTTGTTAGAATATGCTAAAACACCTTGATAACCTGTGGTATTGTCATGGTTGTAAGACGGTGTGTACTTGGCCTCTCTGTCCCGAGCTAATAGTTTCATCTCTACATAGCTTTATTTACCCCCCATGAACCTGTATATGCAAAGAGTAGGCTACTGAGCTGTTGAGAAGTGAAAGTGATCATGTTGTAGCAGGCAGTGGACAAATAACGATGATCGCCGGCTAGGGAAACCGCCTTTCTGACTTTGTACGCCGAGCGATCATCGCCAGCGATGTGCGCCGGCGATCATCGCTGTAGCCAAACCGTACCTTTAGACTCCATTGCTATGTGTTAAGCATCTTTGGATCATGACTTGTGACGTCATATCCTGAATATTAGCCGACTATCTTGTTCACTGCGGCTGATAATGTAGCTTTGGGGCACAGCCTTAGTATGGTATAGTTACAGGTTAGTTACTGTTGTTGGAGCGGAACAGCGAGGTCATCTGTTCGTAATTTACATGTTACAGTGATTGTACAGTGCATTTAGCCTACTTGTAGTTAATGGAATTGTGCAACGTGTCGTCCTTGTAGGCACTCCTTTGAATTGGTTTGGTAAAACGTACGGTCCAATAAGACGATCATCTAGAAGTGATCAGTAGGAGTCGGATTTTTAGGCAAATAAATATTTTAAACATTTTTCCTATAAATACATAAATTCCTGCTTTTCACGTAGGCCTATTAGCACATAAAAAGACATAATATTAACATTTTTAAAATCAGTATGCTAGATCTTTCAGTTTATTGCATTTATGTTACTTCAACGGGGAAGAACCTGTGAGTTATCTAATCTTCATGCAGAGCGTATGTATACCAGCTTGCAGCTGTGTTTTTCTTACCTTCTCTCTCCGTCCCTCTCACTGTGGAAGCCCGGGATTTCCTTGTCCATAGCCATATTGCACCACGTGCTAGAGCTGCCTGGAACCAGTGTCACTCACATGCAGTTCATTTCTGGCACTGTGATGTGTAAGGTAGTTACAAGTTTTCGTCTGCAGCAGTATGTTGCAGAATTAAGGACAATTTTACTTCTGATGGGGGCGTTCTGTTCTGCCAACCATGTGGGAAAGCAATCAAGGCTGAACCGCGATCTCGAGTTACAACACACCTCGAGGGCAAGAAACATATTGCCGCATTTTCGCGCCTTCGGAAGAAGTGTGTCGTGATAATCGTCGGTCATTTGTGATGGACAACATGAAGATGTATCTCGTGGTGTATTATAATTCTTCAGCAGTCAGTGAGGCATAGCATAAATTGCATTCGTGAATACTGCATATTGTTTATATTGTCATTAATAAACTAAATTATAATTAAATATTTTTACTTTTTGTCACATATTTCAGGTATATTTAATACTTAAAAATAAACATTTCCCCAATTTATAGCACCAAAATATCCGATCCCTAGTGATCAGTGGCGGCTGGTCACCACAAAATCGAAATTATCTCACAAACGGCATGTTTATGGACCCATGTTTACTAACACATTTTTGCTTCTAGTATCGTGTAGTCTACTTACAGTTGTTACATTTTGCGCTATTAATTATGATACACCCTGTATATTGTATCCCCACCGAATCATGTTGGGCGAGTAGCGTGTTAACCGACTGAAAAGCAGTCTCCCTGTTACAGGTGACCAAGCCGCTGCTGGAGAGGAAGAGGAGGGCCAGGATCAACAGGTGTCTAGACGAACTCAAGGATCTCATGGTCGGTGCTCTTGAGGTCAGCTCACTGACTTAAGTACATCCCTATAGGCTTTTATACACTAGATTTATTTATTTAGAGCATAGCAAGGATCTAATACAGGCATCTCAATTAAATTTTCCCGAGGGCCACATAGATTAATTTTACGATTATTTAAGGAAGTGAATGCATAATTTTAGGTCAATCATCCAACCGAAGTCGCAATAGCAAAGTAAAATGTATAGATATTAACCATTATGAAGAATAGTATTAAATATTATCCTTGTTGACTGATATCATCGCCGTCCACAATTCTCAAGCCGTGTCATGAGGCTTGGCAACACCGCCCATCTGTCATCTGGGAGGCCTAGCGCAAGCACATGGTAATTGCTAACACTGCGTAAACACATAGATTTTGTCGCAAAATGCTACCGAATGTACAACGGAACATAACGTCCGCTGAATCTACACACAAATATCACAAATAAAGGATACATAGTATCATGCTATGTACTGTCGATTCCCCATAAGGTAATAATAAAAAGCCGTACTAAAAATTTCTTTTCTTGCTGCTATGCTCACTCAGAAAATATATTTAAGACTATTCTTACGAACTTGGAGACTGCCTTTGATAATGAATCCTTCACATTTTGTACACAGATACACTCATCATAGTCACAATAGGCCTCCCAATAATGTTCCACTGGTCACTTAATTTAAAAATAGGTAGCTTTCTAATGAATTCTACCTAAAACACTTGCCAACTGAGTTCAGTTCATATTGTACTGGAAAATAGAGGGCACATGAAGACCTAAACTAAATTAGGCCGACTAGACACAGAAAGTCCACCTCGCTGTAGTGATCAAAACGTTGTAATGTATGTCTACCCCTTATTATTCCCGTTTTCCTACGGGGTCGGGGATGAGATGCGATGGAAGTCTTTGTGGCGATGATTTTTACGACCGGATGCCCTTCCTGACGCCAACCTCATGAGAGGAGTTAATGAGAGATGAAATGAATGATGGTGAATGAAACTGGGCAAGGATGTGGAAGGAAGCGGCCGTGGCCTGTTAGAAGGTACCGTCCCAGCATTTGCCTGGTGTTGAAAATGGGGAACCACGGAAAACCATTTCAAGGACGGCCGACGGTGGGGCTCGAACCCGAGTCAGCAGAGAGCTTGGCCCCATGGCCTAATGCTGCGCTTTAGCCAGCGTAGCCACTACAAAACGTTGTAATATAACCAGTTATTTTAATAGTGCTGCCATAATTTGACTTGCAGCCAGGCACACAACACTTCCTAAGTATCTGAAATAGTTTAATGAAATATTAGTGAAGAATTTGTTGGTTAAATTCACTACAAGGGATCGGTTACAAAAAACAACTTAATACGGGAAATACTCACTTCTACTACTTTCGGTACGTCTGATTTACCACGAGGGATTTCACGGGTGTTGAAATAGTTAGTACGAACTGCTTATAGAAGCTGTCATGTCAAAATAAACGGTATTTATGAATAAAACTTAGCATGTGGTCTCGCGTGTTTATAGAATTTAGGTTGGTTGGTTGGTTGGTTCCTTAGTTTAGGGGCTGCGACAACGCGGTCATGTAGCCCCGTGTACTTTGGGTGTGTGTAGAATCTGTATGATAACCGGTGTTAATTGTGATGACTGTATTAGTGTGAGTTATCTGTTTTCAATTCAAGTAACGACTGCAGACTTTTAATTTTAAGTAGTTCCTACTTTTGGCGCCAAACGCCACCGTCAACGACTGATAGTTCAGAACTTAGCTACCAGACGCCACCACAGTCGGCTCTTGGCAACGAACGTAGGAACCTAAGAGCGTTGTTTACATTCTTAACCTATACAGTTTAGCTTCACACAGGTGTAATTAGTGGAAGGTTCTTTAACATGCCATAAATCTATGACATGGGACAGCCGGCTTTACTTCCCCTCCGAAGGAAGGCATACTGAGGGATATTTAACGCTCTTAAAAAATCCGACGACTTCGGCCGGATTTGAACCCGCTATCTTGGACATAGAAGCTCAGCATGCTACCAACTACGCCACCGAAGCCGCCTTATAGAATTTATGGACTCGCCTAAACGTTGCCACTCCTACCAACAGCACGGCTTGAGAATTACAGACGGCGATGCTGATATTAATCTCAAATTATAATGGCCGCCTTGTCAAACACTTAAAAAGCGTTTAATATTTAAATTAATTCGTACATGCTTCAGTACCGGTATACAATGATACCCTCGTTAGCGTAGATTGAAATAATAAAAGAATCTTAAAAACAATGCTAACAAATACCAAAGTGAAAATGAATATCCTTTCAAAGAACACATTAAAATTTAAATAAAATGAAAGGTCACAAAAGAAAAAAACAAGATAAATACAAGAGTTTAGTGCTTTTCAGTCGGTCAACACAGTTAATGAGATTAATCTCATGTAATTTATTTCAGGATTAGGGCATAACCCACCTCTTTTGGGTAATCTCATGTAATTTATTTCAGGATTAGGGCATAACCCACCTCTTTTGGGTACATTCGTGTTGACCGACTGAAAAGCACTAAACTCTTGTTTACTAAGGCAACACTGAAAATATGGCTTCAAACACCACAAAGATAAATACATAAAAGAAACAAGACTAAAATTAATATAAATTTACCTTAATAGATTGTCTGTATTATACTTCTTCATTATGGTTCAATATAATGAATCGGATCTCCTGTTGATTGCAAAAAGTTGTTGCTTCCACGTACTGTATAAAGAATTGGTGAAATGTGTAACAAGTTTTGATTGATAAAGTTCTCTAACCTTTAAAAGCGTTCTAGTTGAACCCAAATTTTCTGTTACGGGACAGCCTATATTATATTCTTCAGTACGGCTCAATAATATATTGAAACGGATGTCGCTGCTGAGTGCTATGGGATGTTGTTTCCAGCCAGGTATACTGATATGGAACAATGCGTAAAATTTTGAAGTCAAGGTTAGATGATAAGCTAATTTGGGCAGAATAAAATTAAGGTGCAGCACATAAAATTCCTACCTCTACAGTAGTCTTTATACAGCTTGTCCGGGATAAATACGAAATGTTATATAAGATAAAAAATCAAAATGTAGAGACAGAAAGCCTATTGAGATATGTTGTTGTTGATTGTTTTGAGGGCTTTGCGACATCGTGGTCATGTAGCCCCGTGTACTTAGGTGTGTGTTTTTTTAATAGGATCCAAGGAAAAAATCCCAACGAACTTACTGATTTCTAATTTGTTTTTATGGATTCTAGTTATTTTCTTGGCTTGCAAATAGACGATGGAAATTATTATACGTTATCTGCTCTTTAGTATGTGATAACTAGGGACTGGACATTTATGCACTAAAACGATTCAAATATGCATGCAATTATGCTCTAAAAATGTAGAAAATATGCATTAAAAATGTTAAAATATGCACTAAAAAAAGCCAATCTTATTAACTCTTGTCTCCCTACCTTGCCGTAATATGTGCAGTCATCTTTGCGTGTTATTCAAATTAAAGTTTCTTTCCACATTTCACTTCCTTCGAGCATACTTGACAATAAACTACAACGCCAACAGTTGAGTTGCCACTATTACCAGACACCTACTGATTTAATAAATACTTTCTGCTGCTCTTCTCTTTAGGTATTTTGAGCAAAAGGATACGCAGACTAAGAATAAAATAACACTTTAACTGAAGAGACTCCTCACAAAACTAACCCATGGCTACTGGCTGCTGGGATAGTGAATGGAATGGCCCACCCCATTCCGTTCTTGAAATAGCCAGGCTTAAAATAATGTTATCTCGTTATCTGTTGCTCAGAAAGTTTCTTACAAGGAATGTCCAACACTAATTTTGTTCAAGAAGTTTAAAATTACTGTATACTTAATAATTTCAAATGTATATGCTAAATTATGCTGTTAAGCTCAGAATATGCAATAAATCCACAAAATATGCATTTGCATATGAGCATATGCAAATTTAAAAAAATCGGTCTCTAGTGATAACATTTGGAGAGCATTTGGTTGAAATACAACTGAGATATGTTCCTCAATGAACTAATGTTTGACTACTTTAAATTTAAAATATTTTTATTACAATTTGTGTTCATTTTCCAAAAATTCTAACCCCCAAAACTTTTCATATATTTATCATCCAGTTCAGGGGCGTATATAGAGTTTAATTTTTGGGGGGAAGAGGCTAACCAAGGGGTTCGGGACATTGAATAGCCCCCAAAGAAAGGGGGCCGGGGTTCCTGCCCGGGAAACTTTTGTATAATTTGGTGCAAAATGCTGAGTTTTTAGGCTATCTGGTATCCCTTAGGCCTATTCAACCAATTTGTTGTAATGTTTTATGTTTGGCTAATGCCAAACACAACTAAAACCATTTTATGTTACTTTTTATTAATACAACCTGTGACAATAAAGTTCGGTGAATAGTCCTATACTATCAATGCACGACAGTGACCCTATTGTCCTTCGAAATACTCCCCTCCCGTAACTATGCAATGCTGAGATCGGCGATACATGTCATGGAAACTTTGCAAGAAGGCGTTGTACAATCATCTTGCTCACTTGATAGTAGGTCTATTTAGATGGAAAGAATTAAAATTACTGTTTTGATTAACAACTTACACTACTGGTATAATATAAAGTCAAGGTTTCTTTTAGCATTACCAAATCGGTTTATAACTTCATTGCCAGTAATTTGTATGTCTCTGTGTAGGCCTATAGATAACAATGCTAGACCGTTGAGTCGGTTTTCAGAAGTAGAATTTCTTAAGTATGTTTTCAACCTACAAAAACTTCGTTCGGTGGTAGCTACAGAGACAGGCAAAATTGCCTAAAGTTTGATAAGGGTATGCAAGTTATGGAAAAAACTTTTTTCACACGCTTCAAGGACACTTGTTGCTGTTCTTGGCAGGTTCTTAGCAGCGGAGGCACTGGAGAGTAATAAGAAGTTATTTTGCTACACATAAGATCAGAGGGAACTGGTTGTCACATTGTTTAACATCGCGCTACCGTGGCCTCACTTAGCAACGTTGCCATATCTCACATAGTAACAATAAGTATATTAGATAGATATTGTTGTTTTAAGGGGCGGAACTACGAGGTCATCTGCCCCATAAGTATATTGGTTTTTAATGTTTTAATTCATAAACAAATATTAAATGTGACAACATTTCTGGGGGTGGGGGGACACGGGCCCCTCCTTATATACTCCCCTGACCCAGTTCATAATAAATTACTTCTTGCTCTTTACATGAATCTTAGCGATAGCCTTACCACAAAACGAGAAAATACCTAAAGTCTGTTTCGCCGAGTCGAGATAGTGGAAGTAAACACAGTTGTACACGTGATTGCAGGGCTGCCCGCAAGGGGTGCATAGAGCTGTGCCTGTTGAACGTACGCCAACTTCAGAGCTAGCCTACAAGTGAAGCGGGCTGACTTATCGGTTACATGTACAGCGCGGTTTATTTATTGTTCGTTTATATATTTAATTAATTAATTAATTATTTAATAAGTTCTTGACTGCTTATGACAGGCAACAGTATACAGTGCAGCAAGTCTTGTCTTTTCTGGAGCTACGGCATGACTAATGATCTCGGAGCTTCTTGGCTACCCCTGTCCGGCAGAGCCGATGGCGTGAACAGGGGCACTGTCTCGACTCGGCGAATAGACTTTACTTAAGTGATACATAATAATGTAGGCCTACACAATTCGCATCTTCGAGAGTAGGTTACACGGTATCCTTAAGGGCAATACTCCTTTGGGCCGTTTTCCACCAACTCTTTATTAACGAGTAGTTAGTTAATTTCTATTTAACATAAATAGGAGAGTTAATGCATGGTTATCGCCGTTGCATTTCACGAAGCCATCGGATTCGTAATTGCTTAAATACGCTTTTCGGTTCTCACGCATGCGTAGACTCGGTTTCGCCCTGGCGAAACATGGCGGACAGAACAAGAAGCGTCTAGCACTGATCATTGTTTGCGATGCTTCCTTGAGGTTTTCTGGAACATAATAATAAAGGAAGGGAAATACAAAAGACTTTATGCATTGCAAAAGCTACGTAGCGTTGCAAACTTGGAGTTCATTATGCAGAGCTGGAAGGAGTTCGAACCCCACTTTGGTTATGATTTTCTTAAAATCCGTATTCATCTTTCTTTTAATAGTAGTCTAACATGTATGATCCCTTATAATTTAATTGCCATAAACATATTTTATATTCATATCAATGAAAGTTCATGTGAAAATCAGAAACAAACCAATTCTTCCGTCATTGCAAAATGCGAGGTAGAATTCAGTCGTTTCCCTCCACTTTAACGATGCTTTAGATACAGTAGTTGTGTGGTCAGAGTTAGTCATTGAACAAAAAGTAAGTGCTTGTTAGTTGTAAGTTAACGAGCGTTTCTGTTTGATGAAACGCTCGTGCGAAATTAAATTTCATTTCATATTTTCATTTCATATTTATTTATCAGTGCCTTACGCTATATTTACAGTACACTGAAGGGAGTCTCGGAAAAGAGCAAAGCCCCACTTCGCATTCGGGATGCGTCAGAGCCCTTTAATGATTATTGACGTTGGTGAAAACTGCACTAGGCAAGGTATTGCTCATGATTTGCTGCGAAAGTGAAATTAAATACGCTGCGTCGCCAGCAGGAAGCATTTCTTGGTCGTTGCTTACTAGATAATATAATCTAGCGGAGAATACATTGGTTGATGATGATGATAATTGTTGTTTTAAGGGGCCTAACATCTAGGTTATCGGAGCCTAATGGTTTGGGTGATAGTGAAAGATGAAATGAGAATGAAAACTATAACTAATACTAACTACAAACTTACATAGGGCCTACTAGGAGAAGAAATAGTAAACAAATGAAGGAGGTAAATTAAGGACAGGAAGAAAAGAAATGCCCTCAACCCTCGAAGAATGAGGGACTTGTAAGGAAGGAGAGCGATGAAAGGCAGATAGGAAAGGGAAAGAGGAGAGGTCCCGCCCCAAGGTCAGAGGAAAAAAGGAACAAAACGGATCCAGCTCAGGAATCCCTCACGGTCACCAACTCCCAAACTCACCAGCCGTGAGCCCTTGAGGGTGTAGCACTATCCAGGGTGCACCAGAAGTGGTGGGGCTACATACACCCTGCCTCCTTGAGGGCCTTGTGCAGAAGGCAGGATATAACATGAAAAGAAAAAGAACAATACATTGGCGCCGAGCTGTAAGAACTAAAGCTTGTAGTTTTGCGTGACCTTTAATCTCTCAATCATAAACCAGCTGGAATCCGAACCACCCGACAAAATCCCACATGCATTAATCGGTTGAACTGGCGGGGAACGTCCAGTATTCTATGATATTTGCTACAAGTTAGTATAGCCTACTACCAGGTAATACTGGAATACCGACTGTAAAGGAGCAAAGTGCGGTTTTTGGTGCGACTAGTTACGCCTGGTGGTGTACGGCTTAGAGGCTTGTTTGACGTATACATACGCAAGGATGATGTACGTACGTATGATGAGGTACTTTTTAATATTTAGGTGAACGGTAAATTAAACGGACTAGATCATTATAACGTATAACCAATAATAGGGCCTACGTGTAGCCTATTTGTCATATAGGCTACTATTTAGGATTTTTAAGAGCGTTAAAATCCTTCAGTATGCCTTCCTTCCGAGGGGAAGTAAAGCCGGCGGTCCCATGTCATAGAATTATGGCATGTAAAGATCCTTCCACTAACTAAACTTGTGTGAAGCTAAACTTCTAGGTTAGATTACGTTGAAACGCTCTATCAAAGTTCCAACGTTCACCACTAGATGTCAGTGACATCTGGTAGTGAAAGTTGGAACTACTTGAAAATGGACGGAACTTGTAGCTCACCCTAGGGGTGTACGCATAGAAGCAGCTACACACTCTGGCGAGCCGAACATGTCCTCGAACACTCCCGGCACTAAAAACCATACGCTAAATCCCTCCCTATATCATTCTGCTAAGGTCCCATTCCAGTTTTGTAACGAAAATAAGGTCCCATTAACACCAACTTACTCATATGGGGTACCTACAGGTTCAGCATAACCCAATGCGTAAGCGAAACGCACTCACTTACTCTTTAAATGCCTCACAATTAAATAAATACCTTAAAATATTACAGTGAAATAATGAAAGAATGCATCACGGTAACCATGGCAACAGAATCTCACAGGTCCATCTATTTCTGTAAGATTCAATGCAATTTCAATTATTACATTAATGTGAAAATTTCCAGACGGCTATAAGGTTATCACTGAACCAAATTAAGCTGTAAAATTCATCAATACATACAGTATAATGCGCTTAAGGGGGTCAAGGGGCACTCTAGATTTTTTTCACGCAATTTTCACGTGTGAGTGTTGTACTAAAGGTCATTTTCACCCGACTATAAAGGGTCTCCGAAAACCACATTTAAAGGCCCTTAAATTAACAGTGTCTGTGATATTCCCAGAAAACTAACTTCGCTCTGATATACCCATGAAGGAATGACAAACCCCTAACCACTGCACCAGTAGCTGAATTGATAAAGTCTGATTATTCATACCAAGGATAAATCAGTCATAGCATTCATTCATGATTGAGATTTTGCTAAGTGTACTCTTTACAACTAGAATATTCGTGGGCGAAGCCGCGACGGGTAATGCTAGTAAATAAATAAATAAATAAATAGGCCTATTAGGTCAAAATTTGTTGTAAGACATATCCATAAACGCAGAATACTGTGCTTAATTATAAATCTCAATTCGAAAATAAAGTAGACGCAACCCTACCGTATCATTGGAAAATACCATAGACTACTGTATTTATAACGTTGCACAGAGACAGTTCTTACCTGTGGAAATGAAGCTTTTGTGAATTCTGTCACTTGTAGCTCTTCAGTCGGTCAACGAATGGGCGGGGTAAAAGTAGACTCCTGGAGAAATGGCATGTATTAGTTGAAAATCCACAGCCTGCTTCCAGCCTCCGACCGGGTCAGGAATGGAATGAATGAAGCCCCCATCTAAGCGGCGAGGATATGAACTGTGCCGGCTGCCGAGGCCTGACGCACTCCTCTGGGGCAATGATTAAATGAATGACAGATGAAATGAAATGATGGTGGAGAGTGTTGCTGGAATGAAATTGTGACAGGGAAAACCGGAGTACCCGGAGAAAAACCTGTCTGCCTCCGTTTTGTCCAGCACAGATCTCACATGGAGTGACCGGGATTTGAACCACGGACCCAGCGGTGAGAGGCCGGCGTGCTGCCGCCTAAGCCACGGAGGCTCAGCATGTATTAGTTAATTATCACAATTAATGTGGCAATTCATTCATTCAAATGACAGTTTGTATAAGCAGCACTGAAGGAATGACTTCAAATCTAAACATTTTGTGAGTTCTTCTCCTGCCTATTAGAGTATCCGTAGAGTACACAGTACACAAGAAATAGGCACCTTGATTTTAGGCTATAACATAATCGACGTACGATGAAATATATGAATAGTACATTATGCAACGAGCCTATAATGGCAATAATTAAGACACGAGTATGTTTATAAAACGAGCGTAGCAAGTTTTATAATTTCTATACGAGTGCCTTAATTACCATTATAGGCAAGTTGCATACGACTGTTTATGTTCGACGATAATTATAACTATTTTATGTTCTAATATAAATGTTCATAAATATCTGTGGAGATTTCACCAGTTTTATGTACTGAACAGAGCGCATGGGACGCAGAGAATACCTTGTATTTGACCATGGCCTCCTGGAATACCTCACTATGACACTCGCTACGCAGTGAAATTTAAAATAGGGGGCCATGGAAGTGAGCGCAGGTGCAATGCTTTCCTCACCTAATTGGTCACACAACTGGTTTTTTTTTGGAGCTCTGATTGGAAGGATAAACTGTATCGTAATGAAAACTTGTACTATAATGAGCCTCATTATAGTAGAGTTTTCTGACATATAATATTTACATTTCGCCAGGGTCGAACATAAACAATTTGGAGAACCACGACACATCAGCTGACTTGCAACCTGAGTAACATGTCGCGAGTGTCGTATAACACCAGGCATGACTAGGTGATGACCAAGGAAGCAATTTTCAGTGATAGTTGCAATATGGCAGGAGTTGTTCCAACAGTGTCTACAGTACAATTATTGTCTTTTACAGCTTTCCTGTCAGTCAACACGATCATGCCCAATGAATGGGTGGGGTACAAGTTATAAATATGTAAACACTCTTCTGAAAAAAAAAATACATGTATTAGTTAGTTATCAGGATCTGATGATGGCCACTTGAGGGTCAAAACGCGTAGGTGTGGAGGCCTTGATGGAGGACTCGCGTAGGCCACCGTTTACGCGCCACGATGATGATGATGATGCCACAAACACCTGGTCTCCGAGCAACAACAATTTGTCTAATCATACGAAGTTCAAATCCCACGAGCTAACCGGGAGCAATCCGAAGTCCTTCAGACCAAAGTCTAGTCATGAAGCAGGAGGTGGGGAGTATCAACAAAAACAGTCTGTACGCCACTAATCGGTAAAGAGCGCAGCCTCTGTTTTAGCCTTATAAGGTACGATACTGTACATAATGTACGGGTGCAGTAGTAGTTCGTATGCCCGAGACGAATTCGATAATTATAGTTTACAAAGATTACATACTTTCACTTTCCTCACATGTGCTACTGGAGCAATACAGATCCAATACTGGTTTTGAGAGAGAGAGAGAGAGAGGTCTGAACGTGCACTTCAACTTAAATCTCTCAGATCACGTTTTTCATTTTCAAACTCACTCTGTCTTTGACCAACGCCTGCCTCCTCCCTCCCTGCCCTGTTCGACCATAAAGGTTACAAAAGTTAGACTAGGGCAGATGACCTTGCTGTTCTGTCCCTTTTCTTTCGGGTGTGAGTTATACTACTCCTCTACCACCCCTCCCCCACCGTTCAATATTGGGTTAAATTCTCTCCACTCTCCTTTACAAAGTAGATGACGCCACCATGTCATCAGCTAATATCAGACTAAATATTAGAAGCCATCCTTCAGTATTGTCTGAGAAGTGTTTTATATCTTCATAGTATAAAACTAAGTCCCCGATTCTTGGATGTAACGGGTAATCTCGAGAACCACTGGATTTATTTTGATGCGGTTTTCACCATTCTGTTAAGGACGTCTCGGGGAAGATTTCCGTAGAAAAACATTCATTTATGGCCAAAGGAAACCGAGCAGTAACGATTTCAGTGAATCGAGTCGAAGAAGAAATGCCTGCCATCCGTGCGCCTTTTAAGCTTACGCTGGGTAAACCGTTAAGAATATCTAGGCTATATACTGTACTATGAGTGTAAGAATTGTTCAGCTTGAAAAGTTCTACAAAAAAGTCCACAACAGCATATCTCTTCCTTAAATACATCGCCCACTAGGCTATAAGTGTTTTTACGTTTTCATTTCTTCCAACAATCTCCATTCAGCATACATTTAAATTACTAGCTTCCATGCGAGTTTACGAGCTAGCGAGTAAGCCTATTACCCCAGCTTCGGTCAGCATCAAACGTTTTTGGTTAGTGATGTGCCTCCAGTGATCAAGGTTTCCACTTATAGTCTACTATATTTTAAACTTAATTTCCGACCTGTTTTGCCTTTCGGCATCGTCTCTTCCTCTTGTCGACCTCACTGTTGCCCCCTTAAAACAGCAATCATCATCATCATCATCATCAGCAACCGTCTTGTCTAAGCCCTCTATTGCCGTACAGTTTAATTCTTTTGCCCTTGTTTATCAGCTACTCACTTCCCATGAAGATGTAAAAAGTCGAACAGGTCGGAAATACAATTCCAAATAGGCCTATAAGTACAAACGACATGTATTTTTAGATAAACTTAATGTATGTCTACCCCCTTATTATTCACGTTTCCCAACAGGGTTGGGGATGAGATGCGATGGAAATCTTTGTGGTGGATGGTTTTTACGGCCGGATACCCTTAATGATGCCAACCTCATGAGTGGTGTTAATGATAGATGAAATGAATGATGGTGAATGAAACTGGGCAAGTATGTGGAAGGAAGCGGCCGTGGCCTGTCAGAAGTTACCGTCTCAGCATTTGCCTGGAGTTGAAAATGGGGAAACCACGGAATACTATTTCAAGGACGGCCGACAGTGGGGCTCGAACCCACGCGTCTACCGAGTCAGCAGAGAGCTTGGCCTCATGAGCTAACGCTGCGTGTTAGCGAGCGTAGTCACTGTCGGTTTTTAGATAAACTTAATACAGGCTGTGGATTTTCATTTTCAATAAATAGCCAATAATAATTTACACACAAGACTAGTAAGTTAGCACGAGGTAGCAACATATGGAGGTAATATCGTTCAAGTTCACCAAGAAATACACATACAGTACAAGACAAGTAAGTTCGCGTAAGTCAACAACAGATAGCGTTAATATCGTCCAGGTTTACCAAGACCAATATAGTTCATGGATTAGTAAGAGGTTTAGGAGCTGGACTCACTTTTGACAGTCCGTGGTGAGCTGTGGTGGTTTTTTCCCCAGCCCAATCTAATGGGGCACAGTTCGTTGTTGACCGACTGAAAAGCACTTCTATTAATAATGCAGATCCACCAAAGAACTTCGGTAATTAATATCGGTAGTATTTATTTATTATTCATTTATTATTTATCTATTTATTTATTTTCATATTTAGTTAGTTCCTTCTTTATTTGAGTAGTCTCCGTGGCTTAGGCGGCAGCACGACCGCTGGGTCCGTGGTTCAAATCCCGGTCACTCCATGTGAGATTTGTGCTGGGCGAAGCGGAGGCAGACAGGTTTTTCTCCGGGTACTCCGGTTTTCCCTGTCACAATTTCATTCCAGCAACACTCTCCACTATCATTTCATATCATCTGTTATTCACATACTCATTGCCCCAGGGGAGTGCGACAGGCTTCGGCAGCCGACACAGTTCATATCCTCGCCGCTACATGGGGGCTTCATTCATTCCATTCCTGACCCGGTCGGTCGACTGGACGCAGGCAGTGGATTTTCATTTTCATTTATTTACACAGTTAGTTAGTTCCTTCTTTATTTATTTATTTATTTATTTATTTATTTATTTAACTATTCAATCATTTATTTAATTATTGAATTAATTGTTTATTTTATTAATGTATTTGTTTATTTATTAACTTATTAATTAGATAATTTCTTTGTTCCGTTCTTTCTTTCTTTCTTTCTTTCTTTCTTTCTTTCTTTCCCCCAGGGGCTCACATCTAGTGGGACGTGGGTTGGCGACCACCGGGCCCCGGCTGAGTCCGGCATTGCTTCCACTTACTTGTGCCGGGCTCCTCTCCGTCTTCTTTCCTGTCGACCTCACTTGGTCCACTCTTGTTCTCTTCCGACCCCGACGCGACGGTATTAGGGTATCCGAGGCCTAGGGAGTCTCTTCCTTTCCCGCCTTAATTGGTCCCTGTCTCATCTTTTCTGATACCCTCCTTCTGCGAGGGGTCAGCCTACTTTTTCTTTTCATGTTATCTCCTGCCTTCTGCTCAAGGCCCTCAAGGAGGCAGGGTGTATGTAGCCCCACCACTTCTGGTGCACCCTAGATATTGCTACACCTTCAGGGGCTCATGGCTGGTGAGTTCGGGAGTTGGCGACCCCGAGGGATTCCTGAGCTGGGTCCGGGTTTTCCCCCTTTTATCCATTACCTGTGGGGCGGACTCTCTCCTCTTTCACTTTCCTATCTGCCTATTATGGCTCTCCTTCCTTTCAACTCCCTCAATCCGCATTATTCGAGGGTTGAGGGCATTTCTATTCCTCCTGTCCTTTATTTGCCTTATTCTCCTATTCTTAGGGGCCGATAACCAAGATGTTAGGCCCCTTAAAACAACAATTATCATCATCACCATCATCTTTCTTTCTTTCTTGCTGTATTTATGTATTTATTTAGTTAATTAATTCGTTCTTTATTGAATGGATTATTTAATTAATTAATTAATTAGTTATTTTTTTATTTATTTATTAAAAAGGAGATTTCAAGTAATTTTACTAATAACCGATTCATTTCTATAATTTCCAGTTGTCTGTCTTGCGGTTCACAGACGTTTAACATTCCAGTCGTTTCATTACGCCACTCTACTTTTTTCCTTCTCGTAATCCTGTCCAAGTTCTCACACTCGATGGGACAATCAGCCGTCCGTGAAGAAAGTTGTTCAACATCAGTCTCGGATGTTTATATTCCCATTTCCATTGATTAAAAATGCGAGTCACAAAAATACCAGACAAGGATGGTCGTTAACGTAACGGATGAGAAGAGTTGTCTCATATCGGTTCTTCCGTTCGCCGTGTCGGGACAAAAAGTGGCCAGGTTACGTCAGTGTGGATGCTGCTGCAGTGTGGGAAGAGACTGTGTTTGGACAAGTAACAAACAAACTAACAAGAAGCACTCGTTCGAAACAAATTGCATCAGTTCTGGTCCAGCAGCTAGAGCAAGCTATTGGGGCGGAACTGTTCCGCTGTTATCTTTGCTTCCTAGCCTCTAGTAGGGTGGTACGTGACTACCTGAGATAACCCTTGAGTTCTCATTCATCCACTCATCCCATTCATCCTCCTTACCATTTCTAACCGATCATCACTCCAAACTACTGTGCTTGAACAAGTATTCAATGATATCATCATGTATATTATTTCAGTAGTATAGATCCTCCTGCGGCACTCACAAGAGACCGATCGTGAAAAATGAGCATTCAAATGAAAGAGAATACACATAAGCAGTGACGAATTGCACTCTAATTTCATAAATATCTATAATTTCTTAAAAAAATAAGTTTAAAAAATGCACGAAGTGTGCGTTTTACAGATACCGTTGCTGTAGGAAAATACGCTCCATAATTGCTGTGCACTTCACAGTTTGTCCGCTCTGACGCCTGTTTCATGTCTGAGGTCTTTCCATTATCATTTTGCATGGATTTCAGAAACAGTAAATCAAAGGAATGAGTTCTCAAATCGTATAATTTCATAAATATCTAATAACCGGTGAGTGTTATGAAGATCCAATTTTCAGTGATTGCCTTCTTAAGTTAGGGAACGTAGAACTTGGAATTCGAACTGAAATGTAAATAGTGTTCTATAATCATTTGGTTGAAATAAAAACATAACAACCTTTCACCGTAAGTCTCTCATTGTAAACCTATGGGGAAAAGTGTGGTTTATGAACATGCGAGATTTCTCGCACGGTTCCGCTAGTCTTTTCTTAATATTGCGTGTTCTCCAAACTCGACTTCACCACGGACTCGGCGAGGGATTATTCCTTTACCGTCGCAAGGACGATGCCTGGGTGCTGACCAGACTGGGGATGGTAACAGGCCAACCCCCCAGGCGACCACTAACTTGGATCTACAATATTAAGGAAACGTCAGGGAAGGGATTTTGGAAGGAAATCGGGCGTGGATCTGTTGAAAGGAACCGTTCAGGTATTTGTCTGTTGGTGACAATGGGAAACCACAAAAACCGTTTTCGGGGCGGCCGAGGTCCTATTCGAACCAACACTCACCCAATTTCAGCGATGCACGAGTTAGCGCCTTAGTGTTATCGGCCACCATGGCCGGTCTTTAATAGCATAATCTCTACATTCACAGCGAAATGACTAACATTCTTGGTTGTCATCGCGGAGGTCCAGTAACAATTCCCAGGAAATTTAATTCTAGTCTAAGGGATGCAACGAGGTTCACTCAGAGACAAAACTGAGAAAAGATGGGTTCGATTCCCACCTCAGCCATTCTAGTAGTAGTCTTCCCTGGTATCCTCACTTCTGCTCAAGGTCAATGCCGAGATGATACCTAGGTCTAAATTAGGGTCACGGCCGCCTCCTACCTGAATCCTAACCGTAATTATAAATACACATACTTGTACAGCTACACAATGACACAGGTTATCAGAAATATTCCATACATTCACCCCAGTACACAGGGGTGCATGAACACGATGTCGAAGAGCCCCTGAATCAATCAAGAACAACAGCAACTAAAGAGACCGCTATTTATTTCACAACCTCTGACATATAGCACATTGTAGCGCTCCTGTTGAAACAGCGTTTAAGCATCCCGTTCATCATTCGTGCAATGCAAGACACTTATAGCATTCGTAGAAAGTACGGCGCAGAAAGGCCACCTGGTATTTGGTATTGTATAAACAGATAGACTAGGTAGATTAAGGCTTTCATGGCTACAGGGACATGGTTTGATATCCTTTGTTCGTCACTGGAGGAGCTTCCGTCTGTTTTTTCGCCACGGTCTGTATTACGTTGGCTATCGTACAGATACACTTCCCTTTTGTTTCAGTTTCCTTATATCCATCCATCCATCCATCCATCCATCCATCCCCCCCGCCCCTCTCTCCTTATTTGGACACCCTTATTCATCGAGGAGTCTCAGTTTTTCCCCCGCCCCCTTTTCCTTCTCCTTCCTTACTACTCTGTTCGCCATTCTAATTAATTTGGCGCGTTTTTATACCAATGTCCTTACAGCAGTTTCTGGCTGCTCTCTGGTGACGAACAGGGGAATTTCTCTAGTTTTTGTAAGCTCATTGATACACATTCTTTGGCCACATTGCTTTAATTCTATTGAAAATGGAGGCAAGGTTCCTTTCGAAACGTTTAGAATTTTTAATTTTATTTTTACATGGCAATATCCCATAAGCATGAATAATTGTAAAAGATAGACTAGGTATTTTATCATACATATTTGGTTGCCTATTTTACACAATGTTGCCTATTTATTTGTTTATCTTGGCTATTTTAGCGCCTATATGCCTGCCTATTGTAGCCTAACTGTTTTTAGTGCCCATAAATTCTGACCCTCATGTACGCCTCATCCGGGATGGATACAAAATCTTAGCCGAAATTTTAAAATGTTCATACACAAACCTTCTTCTTCTTATTCCTCCTCCTCAGCGTTTGTCCCGCCTGGTTGCAAGGTCCGCTACTTGGATACGATGTCTTCATATACAGGGTGTATCTTAATTATACCGACAAAAAAATCAGGGACGCTCTGCGTGTTATGTAAAAGACGATGCCGCAATCGGATTGACGGAGAAAATTTTTCCCTTCGAGAAAATGAGGTTACTTTGTTACTTCCGGGCGCGCGATTCAAATCTACGAATTCAACGTATTTGCTGACCCAGGGAGCAAGCCGCTGGCCACTATTGATATCGCGCCAGGAGTTGGCAGTTGGGTTTGAACTGCAGATGTGTTCCCGCTCACTGCTTATCGCGCATACCAAAAACATTAAGTTAGTCATTACTTGCTCCACTCACTCAGCACATTCCTTCTCTCTCTGGCTGCATGTTGTGTGCTGCGATGACAACGATTGGCATGCAGGGAGCCGATATATTTAGATCTGGAATAGGTGGACCGCGCATGCGTACTGCGAGATCCCCCGCACCCCGTCAGAACGGGTTCAACTGCCATCTCCTGCCGCGATGACAGTACCTGTGCTTCAAGCAAGGGAAGTGTGATAGAAGGAGACAGAGATATGCTGGCGGGCATGCGCAAGTTTCCTCGATCACCTCGGCTTGCCGCATGCCCGCCAGCATATCTCTGTCTCCTTCAATCACACTCCCTTCCCTTGCTTGAAGCACAGTTAGTGGCCAACGGCTTGCTCCCTGGGTCAGCAAATACGGCCAGTTCGTAGATTTGAATCGCGCGCCCGGAAGTAACAAATTAACCTCATTTTCTCGAAGGGAAAAATTTTCTCCGCCAATCCGATTGCGGCATCGTCTTTTACATAACACGTAGAGCGTCCCTGATTTTTTTGTCGGTATAATTAAGATACACCCTGTATATCTGACGCTGGCCGTGTGTGGGTGAAGATTAACGCGTCTGAGGTATTTGTGTAGCGTATCGGCCCATCGTTGCCTCGGTCGTTCCTTTGGTCTTTTGCCGATGACTTGTAGATTGTACCCAGTCTTTGTAATTGTGTCCGTTTCTGCCCGGAGAACATGACTGTACCATCGCAGCCGGCCCTCACGCAACTTAGCTTGGATAGGTGCGACACCAAACCGCTTCTTCATGTTGTCATTTGAAACATGGTCTAATTTAGTGACACTCGCTGTCCACGTAACATCTTGATTCCCATAACTCCTAAACGTTGTTGGCCAGCACTCGCATCCATTCCGGGAGATTCAGCAGCCCCTTCCATTATCGTTTGCAGTAACCCAACTAACGCTTGTTGGCAGGAGGGTCGATAATTCTCTGCTACTATCTCGTATGATACTAATGCACTGCAAGCATATCCTGCAAACGATACTGAACCCTATTATTTTTCTCTCGATGTGACTACAGACTAATTAGAGGGGAAAATAATAGTGTTTAGTATCGTTTGCGGGATATCCTTGCAGTGAAACATGGTTGGTACGGTACCATACGGGATGCAGGCAGAGAAATATCGACTTTCATGCCAAAACGCGTTAGTTGGGTTGCAGCTAAAGGTATTGGAAGGGACTGCTGAATCACCCGATATAATGTGACAGGGCGGATGACAGTGCGATATAATTTGAACTTCAAGGGATCTTTCATCCTGCGGTCGCAAATGACATCAGGTTTGTTCACCACTTCATTCAGGCAGCATTGATTCTGGTTGACCTCTTCTTCAAGGCGTCCATCATTTGTTATAGTGGTTCCAAGATATTTGAATTTTATCACTCGTGCCAGATCTTCCTCATCTACAGAAAGCTTATTTTATTTATTTAGATGAATAACGTAAAGGCTAAGTGAAGTCTGATCGTATATTATTTTAACACATTGCATTTCATGTAGTTTTAAACACTAGCATTCAATTCCTACCCCAGATCTTGAATACAATCTGTCTCTAGGTTACAAACAAATTTGTGGAACTGTGTTTGATTTGTCTTGAGGGGGGAGAATAGTTTTTGTTCACGCAGAATCCAGGCTCCCTTGTGCGAGTAACAGGCCTTCGTGCGTGACCGAGCGCCGGCCTCTTCTCACTCGAGTGACGCTATATAATAGCTTGCTACAAATCAATTACAGGATTCCTTCCTTAAGTAAACGTGCTTTCTAGTTGTTTTGCGTTATTTAGAGGCAGGGGCATCACGGTTGTCAGCCCAGTGCGCTGAATGAGTGTAGGGATCTCGTCTGATAACGCGAGTTATTGTGGTGTAAATGAACTCAGTGCCACTTTAGATGACTATCGAACAACATAAATGCATTAATAAGAAGGGAGGTAGCACGCAGTTCGCTACTCCTGTGGGGGTCCGGGCACGGACACCAAGAGGGCGCTGATGAGCCAGCTTGGTGTTCCTAGGCAAAACCCCACACAAGACACGGCATAAACCTAGAAAAATGCTGAGTTTTAATTCCTCAGCCATGAAAGTCAATATTCCAACATTACTGCAGTCAACCTTTAATATCTCGAATTGCAAAAATAACGACATGCATGTCAAAGAACCCATTTGAATTCAGTAGGCCGTGTTCACAATGGCAAAATTAATCTCAGGATTTTCCGCCAAAACAAAGTTCCTCATTTCTACTAGAAAGCGCCATAGTGTCAATGAGCTTAGAAATTCAACCTCCTTGACTTTGATAGTGCTTCAAGGAACAACAAAATTCGACATGCAAGCTTCCCTCTGGGTGTCAAATAACAAAGCTTGCACCCGGCATCCGAGGCCATACGATATTATTATTATTATTATTATTATTATTATTATTATTATTATTATTATTATTATTATTATTATTATTATTATTATTATTATTATTATTATTATTATATTATCTCGAATCGTTAGGGGATGTCAAAACAAACTCGAGTTATGGATATATATAGGAAAAATGTTAAAAAATTATGATATACCGTAGGCCTACTGGTCAAAAAAAACTGTGCGTTGGCTTACAAAATAGTTCTCTAAATTTATGTAATCAATAAGGTAATACAAATTATGGCAGCTTTATTACATTATACTGTAGGGACTCCGGAATGGCATATATTGCTCGTATTGATTTACAATTTTTTTATTTATCTTCTTAGAGCCTCCGTGGTTTAGGCGGCAGCACGCCACCCTCTCACCACTGGGTACGCAGTTCTAATCCCGGTCACTCCATGTGTGATTTGTGCTGGACAAAGCGGAGGCAGACAGGTATTTCTCCAGGTACTCCGGTTTTCCCTGTCACAATTTCAATCCAGCAACACTCTCCACTATCATTTCATTTCATCTGTCATTCATTTAATCTTTGCCCCAGGGGAGTGCGTCAGACCTCGGCAGCCGGCACAGTTCATATCCTCGCCGCAAGATGGGGGCTCCATTCATTCCATTCCCTGACCTGGTCGGTCGACTGGAAGCAGGCTGTGGATTATCATTTTCATTTACAGTAGGCCTACCTTCTTATCAGAAACTCGCTACTTTGGGCTCAGGAAGAGAGAACGTTACCGCTGAGCAGAAAAGAACTGACCCCCCACCTCCCAGAGTCACTGAAAAAAGAGGAAGAGCGGAACCAGCTCAGGGCTCCCTTTGGGTTGACAAGTCCCAAGCCCACAAGTCGCAAGCCCTCGAGGGTGTACACTATCCAGGGTGCACCAAATGTGGTAGCGCTACATACACCCAGCTTCCTATACATAAAGTCCTGTGCGGATAGCGGATAGCCTAAGCTGCGGATAATGTTTGGAATAATTTTGCGGATAGTTTTTAGAATACAATACGAACTTGATGAATGTCATTACTAGGGCTCGGATCGATATGCTCGATAAAATCTCCAGATATGCTCGAAAGCCATGTGTGTTTTATGCTCGATAGATATGCTCGAAAAGCCCATTATATGCTCGAAAAATACATTATATGCTCGATAGATATGCTCGAAACCCCCATTATATGCGGTTAAATATGCAGAATATGCTCGAAAAACACCGTTAAAAACTATAGAAAGGAAAGTGAAACGAAAAAACCAATAACATACTCGCATTCAAGTTTTTCAAGTCTATAAGGGAAGTGTTCTTATAAAAGTTACCGTTTAAAAGTTCATTTACAAAATCTTCAGAATTAAGCGAGTCATTGATGTAGATCTGCATTGGTCTGTACAAAAAGAAATTTTCTATGTTTTCAGGTTTGAATGATTTTCTTCAATCAGTCAATAAAAGTTTCAATGACGAGAACGACCTCACTTAAGGTTAAAAACCTGCGGTTCTATTATTCGCACCAGATAGGTTTTTCAATAATTATTTCTGTTTTCGAACCTTAAGGATGGTCAGGGCCCGAATTCGGGGGAGAATTCGAAGAAAAACAAACTATTTAGACGAAACCCACAAGAATATGCATTTATATGCTTCTATTCTGAATACCGCGGTTTTATGCATTTATATGCTCGATAAATTTCAATTCTGTTGGTCCCAGACAGGTGAAAATACCACCAAAAGGCTTCTTTCAATGTGTACTATTCGGGAAAAAATATGCAAATATGCTCGAATCCGAGCCCTAGTCAGTACTAAGACCCAGATGGTCATGACATATCATATTTTTCCGTTATGTTGTTTTTATGACAAATATAAGATGATGATTTACGCAAATCTCATTCAAATTACTTCATTAAGCACAATTAGCACCCGAACTGAAAAGGGTTGCAACTCTGGCTGCATAACATTCATTTTAAACACAGCACATGACATAACCTACATACTTACATACACAGCCTAAGGGAACGACTTTCTCCTTAAATGTTTAAATGTGTTGCTTTAATACTTTTATCTAATTAAAAATATTGTTGTAATGCCAGTAGATTCCGATAACAAACGTGCAGATGCGGATAAAAGTCGTGCGGATGTGGGGCGGATGCGGGTAACAGTCGTGCAGATGCGGGGTGGATGTGGTTTGTTAATCCGCGCAGGGCTCTACCTATAGAGCCTTGAGCAGGGGACAGGAGACACAGTACCTTGAGAAGAAAAAGAAGAGTTCTAACCTCTCGAAGAATGAAGGCGTCAGGAAAATGAGACAAAGGTAAAATAAGGCGGTAAAGTAAAAGTCGCTCTAAGCCACGGATACACTAATATCGTCGGGGTCGGAAGAGAACAAGACTTGACCAAGGGAGATCAACAGGAAAGATGATGGAGAGGAGCCCTGAACAAGTAAAAGTGGAAGCAATGTTAGCTCAGATTGGGTAGCCAACTTGCATCCCATAAGTTGTGAGCCCCTGGGGGGTCGTAGCTAAGAACTTGCGTTCTTATAGCAACATACGAGGGCTGTTTTTTAAGTGATACCCGTTGTGATATTACGCCGTTGCAGCGCTGCGGTCGGCATTCCGTGCAGGTGCGCGGTGTACCTGCATCCATTGGCAAGGCTGAGACGCCATTACGGCAACAGTCGCCCATGTGTGGGTGTGTTGACACGCTTTTGAAATAGCATCGCCGATCGCGAGTGCCGCCGACCCGTAAACGAGAGAGAAAACTCCCCTGTAAGATATGCTGCCATTTGGCCACCAACGTCAGGCAAACTGCGTGCTTACCAGGAGAACTGCGTATGTTTAGGAGTTCTCCTGACCACATACGCAGTTTGCCTGACACTGGTGGCCAAATGGCAGCATATCTTACAGGGGAGTTTTCTCTCTCGTTTACGGGTCGGCGGCACTCGCGATCGGCGATGCTATTTCAAAAGCGTGTCAACACACCCACACATGGGCGACTGTTGCCGTAAGGGCGTCTCAGCCTTGCCAATAGATGCAGGTACACAGTGCACCTGCACGGAATGCTGACCGCAGCGCTGCAACGGCGTAATATCAATACGGGTATCACTTAAAAACAGCCCTCGTATGATAGATGATGCTATTGACCTAGTACATGAACAATCAATACGTAACCAAGAGCTTGCGTTCGTAAAGCAACGCATAGATTACGTTACTGACCTAGTAACCAACACTGGTTGCAATGGTTACCAAGATGTCGGGAAATTCGTGACGCTAATTTCATATAGACACACAGGCCAAAAATATATCCCTGTTAATACACCATTGTCTTATGTCTGGGGAATCTAATGGTTGGTTGGTTCCTCAGTTTAGGGACTGCGACATCGCGGTCATGTAGCCCCGTGTTCTTTGGGTGTGTGCAGAATCTGTCTGATAACCGGTGTTAATTGTGATGGCTGTATTAGTGTGTGTTATCTGTGATTCAGTTAAGGACTGCAGACGTTCAATTTCAACTAGTTCTTACTTTTGCTACCAAATTATACCGTCAACGACACCTAGCTGTGAACTTGGCTACTAGATACCACCGCAACTGGTATCTGGCGTTGAACGTTGGAAGTTAACAGAGCATTAATCATATCTAACCTATAAATTTTGCTTCACACAATATTGTAGATAGTGGAAGGTTATTTGTCATGCCATAAATCTATGACATGGGCCTGGCAGCTTTACTTCCTCTCCAGACGAAGGCATACTGAGGGATTTTTAACGCTCTTAAAAATCCGACGACTTCAGCTGGGTTTGAACCCGCGGTCTTGGGCATAAAAGCTCAGCATGCTGCCAACTAAGCCACCGAAGCCGCTGAGAATCTAATCAAACAACAGGAAGAGGCCTCTGAAAGAGCGCGGCCCTCGGTACCGGGGGCAGCTGATTGGTACTAATTCTTACCTATAAAGCTCAATAACTCGATACCACAATCGTCCCTAAGGGGTGAGATTGAACTGCACTTTACAAGAATTCTGATAATATGCTGTGAACAGTTCAAAAATAGTTGTTGTGAAATTTTAAACATTTAAGGGTCATCCACGTGAAGCGAACTTTAAAAAAAAAACGTAGAAATTCTCACTGGGGCCATTCGGCGTGAAGGAATCTGAACCACTCCTCGTACCGGTTTTTCTACCTGGAGTCGGATGCTCGGCAAATCTGTCATTCCAGGACGTCTCTCAAGTAAGAAATATTTTTGAAGAAGTAGTAATTGGATGGAGCCGCAGCTACTTCAGCTTTAATTATCCAGACTCTTTATACTTGGTCTTCATTAACGCGCTAATGAGGAATTTAAATGGTTCCGTCACTTCTGGGAAATATGAATGCTGATTTATAGCCATGGTCAGTTAATTTTGTTTTAATTAGTCTAACAATGCTCCTTCTCCTTGGCGGTATTTTAATTGCCATTATCACCTTAAAAGCTCATAATAAAGACTGACTTCTTCATAACAGCTGTTTGCGAAACTGCTGCAACCTAGGCGCCTGGCAGATACTCTTCTCAAGACACGCAGACCGTGTTAGTTGCAGAACTTGCAGGCGTTAGCCACTCCGCTTTTTGGTTATGTTCACAGACGTATTCCTTTCGCATTCATTTAATTTAAATTTAACCACTCTCGTTTTATATAAATTTATATTATTGTCCCTAGATTATAATTTATTGTAACACACTATTTTCATTGGTATCGCTCTGTATTATAAGAGTTTCCTGAAGAGAATTTTGGATTGAAAACTTACTTTGATGTGTTTTGCAGGCCGAGGGTGAGAATGTGAGCAAGTTGGAGAAGGCTGACATTTTGGAGCTTACTGTACGACACCTCCATCGCCTCCACCGGTTAAGCCAGCCCCGAGATGCCATGGAGGATGCTCATCGCTTCCAGGTCAGTAGCGAACATTTGCCCTCTTATAGGAATCTCTGTTTCGCGGGCTTATAGGCCGTGTTCTAAGGACATTATTTTGTTGTCCTGACGTTTCGCTGAAAACTGCGTTCATCATGTTCACAGGTTACATTAAGCGAGGTAAAACACAGAACACCTATATAATAGAAGTGAATGGCCCATGGTAAAGCATGGAAACAAGAAACTACTGCAGCACGCCTAGTGGTGTGGCAGCCAACTACCAGTGTGGAAATATTAGCTCCCAAATATGTTTTCATTTTATGGTTTTATTTTATTTTACTAGGTCACTCCAAACCGTATTTTATTTAAGGACACATTTCCATTTTGAAAATCACACCAACTTGAGACTTTGGACTGGGTGGTTTTATTGAGTACTATTCACGCCGATGTCGTATGGCTCATATTCTTTGCCATGACCAACATCATTTGCCAAATACGGTTTACGAATGAAAAGTATGGATCACGATTATAAGCTTCAGAAATACCACAGTATCGTGTTACCCAGGATGAATATTTGCTATTGAGAGTAGTTTTAACGTATACGTGACTTAAATATCTGTCAAAATCAGGATATTGAACAGTTACCGTAACGTGTTTCAAGCATGTGGAGCCGCCATGTTACCAACAACACAGAACACCAAATATAACAAGGCTGAAAGCTCTTGTGGAAGCCCTTTGCTCCTTGGAGGAAAAGGACATAGGCCTAAGTCAAGTAAGTCAAAATCAAC
Source organism: Meconema thalassinum (assembly GCA_946902985.2). Classification (NCBI taxonomy): domain Eukaryota; kingdom Metazoa; phylum Arthropoda; class Insecta; order Orthoptera; family Tettigoniidae; genus Meconema; species Meconema thalassinum. The sequence goes on along the minus strand of OX336388.2, from coordinate 1,001,907,914 downwards.
CAATCACGAGGCGAACTTTTGCCTAACAGCGCTCGTAGTGGGGTGGCGCTGAAGTACCCAGTGTTGTCAGTAACCCGTATCACAGCTTCACCCCCGTGAGGTGAAACAAGTAAACAGAAGATACATAAATAGTCAACAACCCACACATAGAGGCTACCATAGCAACGGCGTACCACATAAAAGTAGGTTAATGCATCAAGGACAGGGTTGCTCTTCCGTTGTATCTTCTCGTCTACGACGGTCTATGAGGGCAGGCTTGAGGGGATTAAGAACTGGAAGCCAAGCTCTGTTCACACGTTCTGCTTCCTCCTTAAGATTGAAACTGTTAGTATACTTCAGGATTTCAATGGCCAGGCTACAAAGGGAAGCCATTGAAATCCTGAAGCATACTAACAACTTCAATCTTAAGGAGGAAGCAGAACGTGTGAACAGAGCTTGGCTTCCAGTTCTTAATCCCCTCAAGCCTGCCCTCATTGACCGTCGTAGACGAGAAGATGCAATGGAAGAGCAGCCCTGTCCTTGATGCATTATTTTTATGTGGTACGCCGTTGCTATGGTAGCCTCTATGTGTGGGTTGTTGACTATTTATATATCTTCTGTTTACTTGTTTTACCTCGCTTAATGTAACCTGTGAACATGCTGAACGCAGTTTTCAGCGAAACGTCAGGACAACAAAATAATGTCCTTAGAACACGGCCTATAAGCCCGCGAAACAGAGATTCCTATTTTAACGCCGGTCGTGAAAGTCTTAATTTTTACTTAATTTGCCCTCTTCTTTTCAAGTTTTCATTACGGTACTTTAGTTAAATTTATTTTTGGTTTATTATAATTTAATTTTAATTGTAGTCTTTTGTTTAAATTTAATTTAATAGTAGTGGCAAAAAATCAATCTCCATTTCGTGTGAAAATAGTATATTTTACGATAGCAGTCATGTAACTTGCGCATAATGATGTCTCATTGCTTATGGTAGCGGCTTCGGTGGCGTAGTTGGTAGCATGCTGAACTGCTGTGCCCAAGATAGCGGGTTCAAACCCGGCCGTAGTTGTCGTATTTTTTAAGAGCGTTAAAATCCTTCAGTATGCCTTCCTTCGGAAAGTAAGTAAAGCCGGCGGTCCTATGTCATAGATTTACGGCATGTTAAAGATCCTTCCACAGACTACACTTGTGTGGAGCTAAATTTCTAGGTTAGATTTCGTTGTAACGCTCTATCAAAGTTCCAACGTTCACCACTAGGTATCATTGACATCTGGTAGCGAAAGTTGGAACTACCTGAAATTGAACGGAACTTGTAGCTCACACTAGTGGTGTCCGCTTGAAGCAGCTACAGCCTCTGGCGAGCCGAACATGTCCTCGGACACTCCCGGCACTAAAAGCCATACGATAAATAAATAAATAAATTAAAAAAATGCTCATGGTGACGTCAGACGGGGTGTAGACTGTGACTGTCCACATGTCATGTTGTGAAAATATGATAATTTGCCTTTTAACCAACAATAACTGCACTAGATGTTAAAATCTAAACAGATCATCACTCTAGAAAAAACTTTTATTGGACGGAACAACAGCTGAATTCACTAGGTAGTTTATTCTACCTCGTGGCATAGTGACTAGCATTATTAACTGTTACCACGGAAGTCTAGGTTCGGCTCCCAACTCTGCCAAGAAACGAAATTCTGGTCTCAGGCCAGAAACGGGGTTTACTAAGCCTCGTGTGGCAGAACTGAGAAGAAGGAAAGGAAGATTGTAGTTTAACGTGATCATGAGCCACGGGACCTCATTTTAGGTGGAATCCGAACCACAGGACATGGAATTTCACTTCGAAAATCTCACATGCATTGACCGGGAATCGAACCAAGTCCACCTTGGTGACAGGCCAACAGCTTGAGAGCTGCGCCACCGTGCCCCTAGAACTGAGAAGAGATGGATTCGATTTCCACCTCAGCCATCCTAGAAGTGTTTCCCCGTGGTTTCTACCCCCCCACTTCTACTCCAGGCGAATGCTGGAATGGTACCTAAATTAAGGTAAATTAAGGCCACGATCACCTTCTCCCCAAATCCTAACATTAATTATAAATATACACGCTAGTACATAGCCATCACAATGACACAGGTTATCAGACAGATTCCACTCACACACACCCAAGTACACGAGGCTACATGACCAGAATGTCACCCAGAATGTCACAAATCCTCTAAATGAATCAATGCAGTATCTCCTAGGAATCGTTTGGAACTTCAAAGACATTCCACATTTCTATAATTCGTGCACATTTTCTCACTAAAGACTCGTCAAATTAAATATACGTTTGGACAGACAAGTTGAGAATGGCTAGATAGTTCAACGTAAAATTTGGTTTGGGCATCCATCACCAATAATTTATCATTCTTCGCCATACCTCTCATAAAAGGGGGCTGTGGGGGAAACCCCCTCAAAATACACGCTAACCTAGGTGAAATATCAAAGTTGTCGTAGAGAGACGAGACAAAGCTCATTTTGAGCCCCATGATGTGAGAAAAAAACTTGGGTTATCCCAAAGGGACCCCTAAAACTATGTTTTAAGGCACTAGAATGAACATTTTACGAGATTTTTTATCATAGCATGGGAGACAGAATAGGGAAAGGATGAATCTAGTTGATAAACTATATTAAGAATACGCGATTATGTGAGAGGTTTTCTTTTCCCGAAAGTACAAAAAGTCCTTCGAAGAACTGATACTTCTCCTAGTATAGAATATAAATATCTGGTTGGTTGGTTGGTTGGTTGGTTCTTAAGTTTAGGGGCTGTGACAACGCGGTCATGTAGCCCCGTGTACTTTGGGTGTGTGTAGAATCTGTCTGATAACCGGTGTTAATTGTGATGACTGCATTAGTGTGTTTTATCTGTTTTTTTTTTTAAATTTAAGTACATACTGCAACTTAGAATTTTTCAAATAGATCCTACTTTTGCCACCAAGCGCCACCGTCAACGACTACTAGGCCAAGTTCAGAACTTAGCTTCTAGACGACACCGCAGTCGGCTCTTGACAACGAACGTAGAAACCTAAGAGCGTTGTTTACATTCTTAACCTATCCAATTTAGCTTCACACAGGTGTAATTAGTGCAAGGTTTTTTAGCAAGCCATAAATCTATGACATGGGACCGCCGGATTTACTTCCCCTCCGAAGGAAGGCATACTGAGGGATTTTTAACGCTCTTAAAAAATCCGACGGCTTCAGCTGGGTTTGAACCCGCTATCTTGGGCATAGAAGCTCAGAATGCTACCGACTACGCCACCGAAGCCGCCCAATATAAATATCTCATCTACATGATATGGAGGGTCTATCCAGGTTTTCTCGTAATGAGATATTTGTTTCCTCTTGACTGAGACGTGTGTCTCTCTGTGTTTTCCAGGCGGGGTTCAGCCAGTGTGCTAGCGAGGCCTGTCAGTTCCTACTCTCTCTCCCAGGTCTGGACGCGAGGGTGGGACGACGCTTGGTGGCGCACCTCAGTCACTACGTAGCCGGTCCTCTCAGTGTCCAGGTACCGAGTCCCGGACAGCACTCCTTCTCTCCACCAGTGTCGCCAGTGAGCCCTTCCATCCCCGAGGACTCGGACTGTGGCAGTCCTCAGCCACAAGCGGTCCTGTCCTCCACCCCCAGTGCGCAAGATCTCGCCAAACCTTTCACAGGCCTGCTCATGACTGTGCAGGGCTCTAGCACGAGCGATGGCAGGCACAGCCCTCCGCCAGGCCCACTCTGGAGGCCGTGGTGAACTGCAGTGTTCTTCAACACAGACTGTTGCAATCTTATCATTCCAGTACACATCACAGCACAGAGCTTGGTAGAACTATTTATTGCAACAACACTTATGAGCCAAATTTTACCAATTTTTTAGTCATGATATAATATTGAGTTATGAAAAATAGAAGTTGCTTTTGTACCAAAGTTTACGTCTTCTTCAATCTGCCTCACAAGCAGGCCACACTCATTACAGCCAATTGCATCATACTTACTACTACTAATAATAATAATATCGTATGGCCTCGGGTGCCGGGTGCAAGCTTTATTATTTGACGTCCAGACTGCATAGCTTTGAGGTATATCACACTTTTAGTTAAGAGGGCGTATAGGTTTACTAGAACTAGGGTACAAAAAGAATTTGCTAGATGAAATCCTTACTCCTCAGCTATATTTCATCAATATGCAAACTTTGTATGATTTTATTAAATTTTACAACAAATTTGGCTCAATGGTGTTAGAAACCCACAAAATGCTCTGTTTTACCTCTGCATCTTAACTCGAGAACACATGTGGAACTACTGTACTTCAAACGATCTGAAAATTCTATACAATTTTTCTTTGTGATAAACAATCTAAACATCATCAGAACGCCACATTTCCATACTTGTGATGGATCTAACAAACTATTATGGCTGAAGTGTCTTAAGTATAATATTATAATAGCCGATAAAATCCCTGTAAGATGGGATTGAAAGACACTGTATACACCAGGCTATCCTATCATACAGTATTTGTCAGTTAGTACTTAGATTTTTACTTCAAATTAAGTATACATCTAGCAATTACATTAAAATCTGTAACAAGACGCATGATTGCAATTCATTGAACTTCTATTTCACATTTCAATAACTTATATCAGTTGTCTTAACATACGCCTATGACTCTCTCAAAGACAATAAAATAACACAGCGGCCTTCGCCCAGATCCAGCATACGATCGCATCAAGTGAGAACAAAAAGCCAGAGTAGCGCCCCCGTTATTGCACGGGACAAACGCTTAGGAAGGAGAAGAAGAAGTTTAAAATAGCACAGTGACAGATGTTCCAACCCCTGAAAAGAACAATCACCACCATCTTCAAAATAAGAACTTTTTTTTATTTGATACTCCCAATCCGTTTTTATTTTCAATATTTGGATAGGAAATTATAATTATTATTGATGTGATTATAAAACACTGGTTTTATTTCTTATAATGTTTTTATGTTCTTTGGGATAAAGTAAGGAAGTGATTTATTGTATACTAGTTCTAGTACTGCCATTGAATCTTTAAAATCTCTTAAAGAAATAATTTGATTGGCTTTAAGCCAAATTTTCTCCATCACATGCAAATTATTTGTCAAAAATAAATAAATTATGTTTGAACAGTTATTTGAATATTTTTGTATGCACATACTGTGATTAGTCTATATTTAACAATTTGTCAGTCATGTTTGACTGATTGGATTTAAACTATGAAATTTGACTAATGACCTTAGGATGATTGATTATGTTCTAAGGTTTCTTACTTGTTTGTAGTATCTTAAATGATACCAGTATGTAAATCAAATTCTGTCATTATGCCTTACCATTTCAATGTAAACACTTTTATCTGTGAGATTTCCAAAGATATAATATCCATTTTTGATGAATATTATAGGGTAAACCATATGAATTTGCTCTCATTAACTTGGTTGGAGAGTCTTTCACACAGTGTGTGTGTGTGTGTGTGTGTGTGTGTGTGAACGAATCCCGGCTAAGTCAGTTGACATTTGAGGGTGCTACCCATGTCAGTAGATCTATTGGCTCATTGGCATTGCATCTACGGCACCGAAGTAATATTAAATCCGTACAATTATGAATATTGAAATTAGGAGGAAGTGACTGAGCAAAGAGCTGCACAGTTGGGAATTGCGAAAGAGAAACTGACGGGGTTTGCCATAGATGGATAATTCTTATTGCGTACGGTACCTGAGAAATTACAAAATACCTATCCTTAAATCCAATCAATTCTCGATTGTTGATTTCCTACTTATTGAACCACAATCATACTAATGTGTAAATTTGTTATCAATTATTGTTCTTTCTTGAAGAGTTAAGTTTATGAATTTGTGTATTATGTTGTCTACAGTAGTTTAAAATTCAAAATTGTATTTTGTAAGCAATATTTTTACCAATGTTATCAAACAATTGCACATTAATTTGAAATATTTAGGGGTGGAATTTTTATGAAAATAGTTATATTAGAGATCATAACAATCATGCAAAATTGGCCTAAGTTTATTTATAACCTTTTTTGTAAATATAAGAGTGAGTTAAACTAGGATTTGGGTACAATCACGTTACTGTTAGCATTTTATCAAGATGTTTGACGTTAAAATCCTAGCCAGTATTTGAGATTTTCAAAATTAAAATATATACCACTAAGGATTGGATTGCAACAGAAAACTGTATTAACATTTCTATTTATATAGTTTAAGAAAAAAGAACAATACATTTTCATTGTATAAATAATAAATAAGAACTGTTGAATCATAGCACTTCAATCTTGTTGTCAATGTTCAAATAGCTTGCCACGGTGGGTGAGTGGTCATCGTGTCGGTCTACTAACCCCAAGCTTGCAGGTTCGCTCCTGGCCGTGGTAAATGATTTTTTTTTTGAAAGGCGGCAAAAATTACGACACCATGTCATACGATGTTGGCATGTCAAAGAACCCATTTGAATTCAGTAGGCCGTGTTCATAATGGCAAAATTAATCTCGGGAGTTTCTGCCAACATAAAGTTCCTCATTTCTCTACTAGAAAGCGCTATGGTGTTCAAGGAGCTTAGATATCTAACCTCCTTGACTTTCATAGTGCTTCAAGGAACAACTAAATTCGACATGCAAGCTACCCTTTGGGTGTCAAATAACAAAGCTTGCACCCAGCACCCGAGGTCATACGATATTATTATTTTAATGATCAAATAATCACTATTGAGTAGCAGTTTGAACCAGATTCTTATTTGTTATGTAGCTATAGTAGCAGATTATTTCAAATAATGAATCAGTACTTGCTAAGAGATCAGTTTCAGTATTGTATAATCTAAATTTTGCCAAGGTTTGCATGTTTTGAATATTTTTATGCATTTAAATTCCACCCCTATTAGTAAGTAGAGACAGTTGAAATTCGTGGATTCAGCGTTCTATAGGATCGACTCGACTCTCCTCTGAGTACTCGATCTGATATCCAGTGTTAATGTCTACTGAAACAGAGGGGAAACTACTTTACTGGTAGTTGGGTTGCATATGATACACTCAGTCTGTTGTAGGGTGTTCACTACAGGCTCGGAGTCCTCTTGGGTGAGTATAGTAAATTGTGACCCAATGAGATAAACAGCACATATACTAAAAATCTAGCTCGTCACCAAATGAAACAGTACATTTCAACAGTCTCTAGTGATAGGTTAATTGTGAATGTTTACAGTGGTCTGCCATATTATTATACTCAGAAAGAAAATAAGGTATTTGGTAACATTCTGGCCAGAAAAAATATAGGCCTATTTCCGGTAAATGTTACTGCATTTTCTTAGCACGGTATATCTTCATACAAGCCTTAATATATTGACGACTAATTCAATAGAATTTTATGAGAACTTAAAATGGCGGCTGTGCATTTTTTTAATTTGGTATTTCTACCAACGTACATTTATATTGCTTGATTAGGACACAAGAAATAAAAACGAGATTTAAATAATTTTGCACAGCCGCCATTTTAAGTTCACATAAAATTCCATTTAATTAGTAGTCAATATTATAAAGGCTTGTATGAAGATATACCGTGCTAAGAAAATGCAGTAACATTTAAGTTACCGGAAATATATTTTTTCTGGCCAGAATGTAACCAAATAATTTTATTTTATTTCCCTTGTTTCTTGAATGTGTATGAGTACCGTAAGTAGAAATGTGATTGAAAGACTGAAATAGACCAATGATTTGATGTTACAACAAGATTCACCATTACCGTTTCATTGTGAAGCTGAAAGTAAATTAAAATGTAATTACTGTAACTCATAAAGTTTGATAATCGATTTAAGTTATTATCAATCTTAGAATCATGCTTGTCTTATGTATATATTCTACTTGTCTCTTAATTACTGTTTCTTTAATAATGTAATCAGAGTTTAATATAAGTGTTAATTTTAAGATTAGTTTTGGTGTAATATTCATCACACTGGTTTGTATTTATACATTTGGGCCGAATGTGATAGCTGTAGTAACACATCCAATCAGTGAATTGTATTGATCAAACAGAACACTTAATACTGGTACAACCACTCTTTCTAAGATATTCCAAATTTGTCTTTTAGGCCTATTAGTTTACTTAAATTATTATTGTTGCTAATACTTGCTTCTGTCTCCTTATATCTCCATAAATAAAGTACGCTTTCCATCGTTTTGAATTTTCGGCTAATACTTCGTATTTATTCCGGATGAGGTGTATACCGGTAGGGCCACGATTTTTAGGCATTGATAGGATAGGCTGCAACTGTATATGAGCAGTTTAGTCAGGTATGATGTACAAAAGAAGTTCCATGTCGTAAAATTGCATTCTTGTTTAGTCGTTACACAATAATAATAATAATAACAATAATAGAGTACGCTAAAATTCTTAAAAATTGAAAATAAAGAATTCCAGGAGGAATGAATTTATATTCAAAATGTCTGAATTAATCTGACATGAAGCAAAGATTCATGTTTTATGGAGTCCTATGCATTTTTTTCTTTCGTTGAGAAAGGAGCAAATAGATTATTAAATGTTGCTTTTCCCGGAAATGAATGTTGTTCTTTTATTTAAACATGAAATAGTCATTTATGACATCTTCGAATTAAAGTTCCTAAAATACTTTAAATTCGAATATATTTCTTAGTGAATGAAATGCCAATATTCTTCAGTGTTACCTTAGTAAACGAAAGTTTGATGCTTTTCAGTCGGTCAACACGATTGAAGGATTGACAACAATACGGAAATAGCTCATTAAGAAAGATTTTAAACTATAATATACGAACTGACATGTCTATACCGTGGTGCAATCCATCCTATCAATGCCTGAACATCCGGGCTCTAGATCAAATATGGCCTCTGTTTAATTTTCGTCTGTTTGCTTCGAGTTGGCGTTAGAACTACTGGATCGAATGGCATGATAATTCTTTTTTAAGTAGAACGCATCCCTAATATAAAAAACTAGGGTATACATTATTTATTTAATGAAAAAGAGGAGGCCTCAAATCTCGACCGCAATTCATATCCATCTTTTGACTTGGGTTCGTGAGAGACGGCTGCAAATCACTAAGCACTCTCGCGATAAGACAAGAAGCACGTTTTTCTGACTTCAATGAGTAATTTACTCTAGTATTTAGGGACCGTGCACATTTTACGTAATCACAAGGAGGGGATTTCGAAGCTTATCATTACGTTGATGACGAACGGGGAGGGGGTAAAGGAAATGATTACGTAATCACTTAACAAATAAAAATCAACTCATTTTACGCTCTAGGTGGCTTTCCAGCTGCGCCTATCGAAGCCACTGCACGGCGGGATGTAGGGGTTACGTTAAGTCATTTTTGTTTAAAGGTCAATTTTGTCTTCCTTATAAAATTAGCAGAAGTCTAACGTTGTTAAAATAATACTTTTATTCATGTCATAAAGAGGTTCAAAAAATTAGGATTTCCGTCAATTGTTCGTACATTTCTTGCGCTTTCTTCCACCCCCGAATCTCCTCAGGAAACTACAGCGTTTTTTCTACAGTAATTATGACCCCGAGTCTCCTAAATTGTGGTTCGTCTTTCATTTATTTATACGGATAAATTGTGACGAAATCAGATATATAGATATTGCTTCGAGATCACGTAATACGGGACGGGGAGTCGATGCGATAATTGCGCGTGATTACATGGGGGAAGGGGGTAAACAAATCGACCAAAAAGTGATTACGTAACATCTGAACGACCCATAGCAATTTTGAGGGCAAGACTGGCCTCATTTTTACTGTCATAGAACTGTTCTTTCATTTCTTCTGTGACGGGGATATGGCCTGAAGGTTGTCGTCCCTTCCTTTACTCTTGAGAACCCGTCATAAACGGGTAATGAAGGCTAGTTTATGATAAATTTACGTAAATTACCTGGCCCCGTTGTGTTAGGGTAGCGCGCCTGTCGCTTACTCAGAGGTGCAGGGTTCAAATCCCGCCTCCATCAAGAATTTAAAATCTGTCGTGAGGCCTGCACGGGGTGCACTTACCCTCGTGAGGACAATTGAGTAGCTCTCTGACAGTGAAGCATGGCCCCAGTTAGGAAAAAACAAGATTAACGGTCGATGGTGCCTGACGCGCTGACCAAGCGACACCCCGCAATCTGCAGGCCAAGGCCCTTCGTGGGCTGTGGTACCACGGGCAGATGGGTTACGTAAATAAACCGAAAACCAAATTTGTGAAATTTAGCTTATCTGTACTGAGTTTCCAACATTTCTTCTTTTCAAAAAATAAAAATAAAAATAAAATAAAAAATGGCGACCAGTTAGAACGAGAAGTGAAACAATTGCTGATGATTCAAAACTTAAGTTTTCCAAATTATTTTCAATACATTTGAATGATAATCCCTTCTCGATCTTACTGTTCAAAATCATTTCAACTCTTTCCATTCTTTTAACACTCTTCTGAATCTCAATCACGATCTTGACACCTATACAATGATAAATAAACTGTACATATATAATATAACTTTTGAGAACTTGCGTGACACATCAAAGTGACACATAAGAATTCCTATTCATGACCAATGAGGCTCTCCCGGTGATTCCAAATTGATCTCAATACCGTATATGTTTGTTTGTAGTATGGTTATGTTATGATATACTGTAATTACGTAAATATTAAGAGAATTATATTGTATTACATGGTTAAGATATTTTATGGAAAATATGTAAATGTCATTCGAAACTTATGCAATTTATTCTCTCTGAAAATTTGTAACAGTTTCGCTGATCAAAGATTGTTTCGTAATAAAATATTTTAAAAAAACTAAGTTTATACCCTTAAGCATTAATTTATTTTGCTATATAACTTCAGCTACCACTGTCTTTCAAAGAAGTAGGCCTAGTATTTCGTAAAGTACTGTAGTATATAATGTTGAATAGAATCTAGACTAGTTAAATATTGTAGCTTACTTCATAGATGTCATGTAAAGATAAGATACACTATTATCCTGATTTATAAGCTTAGTAGGTTTAAAACAATCTTGCTTATCTTATTGATGTTGTATAAAGGAAGGTTTTTGTTGTTTCAGTAAAGCTCTTTGGAAGATGAAATTCCAATAATTAATTATTGCATTTTCTTATAGAATATTAAGTGCTGAAAATTGCAACTTAAAATACAAAGAAAGATGTTGACATCAGCAGTGGATGTACACGTAAAGAGAATATTGTGGTCTTAACAAATTACCCTCATGCCAGAAAGAATGGTCTGGGAATCTCAGCGACTACAAGGACGTTAGTCTTATACCGTGACATCCTAGTGCATCCTAACACTTTATCTTTGAGTCAAAATGTATAATCAACCGAAGTAGGGCAGCTATGTCAGACACGTGGCTCTCACAATAACAAAATGTGGTCCTTACAATTTTAGGTTTTGTAAGTATTAGGCTGTACACTAAATGCACACCAAAAGTACCGTACATAATCTCTACTTAGTGTAAAATAGTCCCCAATTCTTGGATGTTCCGGGTAATCTCGAGAACCACTGGATTGATTTTGGTGCGGATTTCACCATTCTGCAAAGGATATATCGCGGAAGATTTTTGTACAAAATAATTTATGACCAAAGGAAGCCGAGCAGTAACGATTTCAGTGAATCGAGTCGAAAAAACCTGCCGTCCGTGCACCTTTTAAGCTTACGCTGGGTCAACTGTTAAAATATTTATTTACTATGAGTACAAGCCTCCGTGGCTTAGGCGGCAGCACGCCGGCCTCTCACCGCTGGGTCCGTAGTTCAAATCCCAGTCACTCCATGTGAGATCTGTGCTGGACAAAACGGAGGCAGACAGGTTTTTCTCCGGGTACTCCGGTTTTCCCTGTCAAAATTTAATTCCAGCAACACTCTCCACTATCATTTCATTTAATCTGTCATTCATTTAATCATTGCCCCAGAGGAGTGCGTCAGGCCTCGGCAACCGGCACAGTTCATACCCTCGCCGCTAGATGGGGGCTTCATTCATTCCATTCCTGACCCGGTCGGAGACTGGAAGCAGGCTGTGGATTTTCATTCATTTACTATGAGTGTAAGAAATGTTCAGCAAGAAAAGTACTACAAAAACGTCCGCGACAGCATATCTATATCTTCAATACATCGCCCACTATAAGTATTTTTACGTTTTCATTTCTTCCAACAATCTCCATTCAATTACTAGCTTCCTAGCTAACGAGCGAGCCTATCACCCCTGTTTCAGCCTTCGTTTCGCAGAATACACAGTCAAGTTTAGATTGGACGGAAGGAGGATTTGTGTTTCATGCACCTCACCATTCTTAAATTAGCCTACGTCTGAGGAGAATTCGTTGCACATGCTATCTCCAAGATAATATAGTTAATTTGTCCAGTCAGTGATTTTAACCCATCATGCCGAGACGGTAAATGGATATAGGTTGTAGTTCATTGAAATCGAAAAAGAATACGCCTTTTAAGCTTATATTGAGCACACCGTTAAAGATACCGGGCGAAGCCGGGGTGGGTTGCTAGTTAAAAATAATAGTTGCTTGGAATACTGAATGCAGAAGACAAAAGTCCCCTAAAATGCCTGTTTATAGTTGAGTTCACAATGTAATTCTGCGTAAATGGTTAGCTACGTTCTCGAAGGATACACAATTGTAGCCCACAGTATTTAAAAGTTAATGCACTGAATGAAAGCGTTTCAAAGTGTCGTCTTGATATCTCACAACTTTTACTTGCACTTATTTCCTTACTAAGAGAGGGTCATCGTCCCCTATCAAACTCACCCAGTTGATTGTTCTGGATTATAACACGCTGCACATGGCTTTCACTACAAGTTCTGCAAAAACAAGAGATTCCACCAACCAACTGAAGAATGTGTGTGTGATCCATGCAAAATATTGCCGACAAAGACATACATCAATAACCCAATTGAGATTGGAATAATGTACAGCTGGTTACTCAGTTTTGTATATTGCACATTGTGCGCATTTTCAATAATAATAATCGTGGCATGAATCTATGTTTTAATAACAATAGGTAAATTAAACTTTACTTTTGACATGCAGCCATTGACCTCCATTTATCAAGTCAAGTTAGCCCTTTGTAAAAACTGAGTTTGTCACACCTATAAGTTTTACTAGGGTAACAAGTGAAGCCTGTGCCTGTGAAGCATGAAATATGTATGTGGGGCTTGCCCTTTTTCACTAGGCCTTCCATACTTCGTGTACGATTTATGGTAAATAAATAATAATAATAATAATAACAATACAAAAATCATATAAAGCACGGCACCGGTACCACAAATCAAATTAAGAATGTCATCATCAAGCTTACAAAGGCACTTAGCCAACAAGTTTCTTTTAATAGTGAATAATGAATCATTAAAGGTAATACAACCTCTTGTCATTTCAAAAGCACTGGAGTTAAAAGACTTTCGTTTTTCGTTTTGAATATTAAATTATTTTTTATCATCAATGCTTTTGAAATTAGTACAACTACAAAAGCATTTTGTCAGAATGCTCTTTATATTTAAGTCCTGAAGTTGATGTCAACACTTCCTTTCACTAGTGCAGAGAGCTGTTATGCTCCAAGAAATTTCAAATTATGTCGATTAGTGAATAAAATACTCGCTGAAATCAGTGTGAACTTATTATTAAGATAGAACAATTGTATATCTTTTATACGTGATGAATGCTTTACGAGAAATATATCAAATACATTATATTAATATTAAAAGATTGTAGCATAACATTCATATTTCCCCCATACCTTCTTAACCCCCATATTCATCGTGGAAAATTTAGTAATCACCCGCTAGAATAAAAATGATGAACATACTGTTATGTGGGACAATTGACGTGTCAGAAGCAATTACCATCCCATGGACTATCCAAGCCATCACTCCTTTCCAAATATATTTTACATTGAAGATCTACATCTAAAGAAGGTAAGGAAATGATTCTTTAATTTGAAGAAGAAAAATCTTGCTTCCTGAGGTAACCTGTTTCGAATGCTGACAATCAAATTTCCCGGTCCTTTTCACGGGCTCTAATTCCAATGCTGGTACATGAGGCATGAAGGTAGTTTTAAATGTAAGCTAATATAATTTGATATTTAACAAGCGAAAACTTATTTTCAAAGTGGACACTTAATTAAACAATAAATATATAAATAGCAGTCACACTATGGAATAGGGAAGTGGACTTCCCCTGTGTCTCTGATGTAAACCTACTGATTCACACTTCAATGGCATTAATAGCTGGCAGACAAGAGAAACGTTTATAATAATGAAAGTTGGCTTTTGACCACGGTGTTCAAGTCCAATAACGAAACAGCAATGACACAACAATCTCAGAGCTAAACTAAAAGAAGAAAAACATATTCACAGTTTCATGTTAACTTTATATAAAGTGGAAAATTCCACAATCATGCTAACACCTAGACGCTAAATCATTGTAAACTACACTAGATCTAGTTGTAAGATGCTAGAAGAAGGCACTCTCCAACTTCTTACGAGGCAGGCTCAAGTGCAAATTGCTCTGGGGAAATGGACGAGATACTGTAGGTGGTAAGTATAAGCACGAATATCCTCGTATGTGAACAAGATTTTCACTCCACTGTACGATGCCATCATCGTGCACAAAACATTCGAGATTTGGCTAACAGCACCCTCTTCACAAATCAAACCCAGTAGTTAGTGGCCTAGATTTAAGTTCTCTATACTCTCAACTTAAATAACAAGTTTCATGAAATTACATTCGGTCGTTTTTAACTAATGTGTGACTAAACATTCTCACAGATAGAAATTGAACTGATGGGTCGTTTTGACGTTGTCATAATATGAATACAGTGTGGAAGAAACAGCAAGGAAGGTGAGAAGAAGGCACTCTCCAACTTCTTACGAGGCAGGCTCAAGTGCAAATTGCTCTGGGGAAATGGACGAGATACTGTAGGTGGTAAGTATAAGCACGAATATCCTCGTATGTGAACAAGATTTTCACTCCACTGTACGATGCCATCATCGTGCACAAAACATTCGAGATTTGGCTAACAGCACCCTCTTCACAAATCAAACCCAGTAGTTAGTGGCCTAGATTTAAGTTCTCTATACTCTCAACTTAAATAACAAGTTTCATGAAATTACATTCGGTCGTTTTTAACTAATGTGTGACTAAACATTCTCACAGATAGAAATTGAACTGATGGGTCGTTTTGACGTTGTCATAATATGAATACAGTGTGGAAGAAACAGCAAGGAAGGTGAGAAGAAGGCACTCTCCAACTTCTTACGAGGCAGGCTCAAGTGCAAATTGCTCTGGGGAAATGGACGAGATACTCTAGGTGGTAAGTATAAACACGAATATCCACAGGCGGGGCCTGCGAGCCAATCGTTGAAAGCGGAGGTTTGCACTGTGGTCAACCTAGCGAAGTCGTCTTTTGCACTTTGCGTCGCGCAATACACCGACGAATGCACCCAGAGAGGCCCTGGTCGAGTTCATGGAGCAAGTCGTTTATTTTTCAATTTCTATTTCTGTATACCTACAGACCATTGGACCCGTTTTGGCTCTAATAGGTTCTGGTTGTCTGATTTCACATTTGCAATATGCACAGTCGTCCAAACAAAGAATGAGTGCACTCTTGGTAACTGCAAAGTATTTCCTCTTGTTAAACCCAAGCAAGAACTCATAGGAATGTTTTTTGTATTCGCTTATAATCATTGACTCTGGTTCTCGTGTAACCCGTCGTTACCAAGAGTGGGGGATGATGGCCTTGATGTTCCATTATTTGAAACTATAACCACCACCAGTTACCAAGAATGCACTCATTCTTTGTTGTAGTGACTGTACATGAGCCTGAGGTTGCTAGCACCTTAATGAGACAAGAAATAAACCACATATGACAGCCAAGGCATTAAATAGCTATAGATTGTCATAAAAATAAGGTCTGGCCAATCATCCTGTCTCCAACTGGACGCGTTCCAAAATTAATATTGGAACAGCTGCAACCCATCGATATTATGTACCTACATTGAAGCAGAAGTAAGCCTGTCACTTGATGAGAGAGTTCTTGAACAAGTTGAGCTATTCAATAGTTAATTGGCAGTTAGACTAGCTAGCTTCGAGAAAAGATTAATCACTGGATAGCAAAGGCCGACAGAAATACAGTATCACTTCTAAATGCAGACCATATTTAGTACTGCTGAAATCCAATGGCAGTCCATGATAAGGTTGCAGGACTCCTCAACACAAAAATTAGAATATTGAAAAATAAAAACAAGTAGTTCCGTGAAGAACTATACAGCCCATTTTCATATATCCTACTTATGTTAATATATTGCATCTATCAACATACAAAATTTCAGTTTGATTGTTGTAATAGATTCGTAGATATTGAGAACCGTCTAAATACGTAGCCTATTTCGGATGGTCGCCATGTTGGATTTTTATATATGTAGACCATAGAGTTATGTACTATTAGATGCCGATTTTTGCGTAGGTTCATTTTTCAAACGTTCACCTCGATCGCATAATTATTACATAAGTAATAAAAACTTAAATTTTAAATTTCGCACAGCCACCATCTTGAGGTTATGTGAACAATTGAACTAAATTAGATGCCAGTACATTACAATATGTATAAACATTTACTGTACCATATTTCACTACGCTCAGATGGTTAAATCGCGAGAAAAGGCTATTACAATGTTTCACGTTCACTTGACCGCCATGTTCGTTTTGCATTTTACAGGTTTTTGGAAGTCTCATAGCATAGTAAACTTTATCACAATGTTAAGGTGATATCAGTAATAGTTTCGGAGATATAGAATACCCGTGAAATATTTCGCACAGCCACAGTGCTGGATTGGTGAGACATAATACAATTTGAAGGGCACGGTCGGGGTCAGCTGAAATAGTACTATGACTTAACCGAGTTTCATTGGAATCACTCCAGCCGTTTAGAAGTTATTAGGGGGACACACACACGGACAAATGGTAATCTCATAAGCCTATTTTTTTTCATAAATGAAAATAGGCTAAAAATTATATTTTTTTTCACCTTATGTATACAAGAATTGACAGGTTTGTCCTAGAATAATTCAATAAATATAATATTTCGGTGAGCTGCACCGAAAGAGCGAAGCGCGCAACACAGAATAGAAGCACTCGGCAAGTGGACGTTGCACGGCTCGAGCACCGACCAGATTTCTACAGCGGCTGGTATGGCACGGATGCAACACCGAAACATTTTCTGTTCGTTGCATGGCGGATGAAACAAAGCACTAGAAGCGCCTTGATAGAATATCCGACCTACTTCTGGTACTGCCGATCCTTCACTACCACGCAATTACATTATAACATGGCCTACGTAGCTACCGCGGTAAGTTTGTAGGAACATTTAATGACAATGTTCAATTTAGTAGGCTATGTTTCAACTCGTTTGCGCTCACAGCCTCATTTATAGAGATGATGAAAATAACGCTGAAAATATTAGGATGTCTCATAAGTAATTGGTTGGTTCCTCAGTTTAGGGGCTGCGACAACGCGGTCATGTAGCCCCGTGTACTTTGGGTGTGTGTAGAATCTGTCTGATAACCGGTGTTAAGTGTGATGGCTGTATTAGTATGTGTATCTGTTTTTTAATTCAAGTAAGGACTGCAACTTTTAATTTTTCAAATAACTCCTACTTTTGCCGCCAAAACGCCACCGTCAACGACTACTAGGCCTAGTTCAGAACTTAGCTACTAGACGCCACCGCAGTCGGCTCTTGGCAACGAACGTAGAAACCTAAGAGCGTTGTTTACATTTCTAACCTATACAATTTAGCTTCACACAGGTGTAATTAGTGGAAAAATAAATCCATGACATGGGACCGCCGGCTTTACTTTCCCTCCGAAGGAAGGCATACTGAGGGATTTTTAACGCTCTTAAAAATCCGACGACTTCGGCCGGATTTGAACCCGCGATCTTGGGCATAGATGCTCAGCGTGCTACCGGCTACGCCACCGAAGCCGCCCTCTCATAAGTAATGTCGTTTTTTAAGTTTGATGTTTTATAAGATAGAATTAGGTTTCTTTGGTTCGCCAAAGCTATTTACAGGAGGCCATGACTATAATTGCGTATCAGTCGTCAGCAGGTTGTTGATACACAATCACAAATGTAACTCACAAAGTTGGAGGTTAGGGTCCTTCTAAAGCACTACTGGAAACAAGATTGAAAAGCTGCTGCTGTGGCTTGAGGAATAATTATGTGAAGTAGAAGAAGGTGTAGTTAGTGAGCGTGTGGCACAACGATGATTCCAACATTTCAACACGAAATTACTTATGAGACATTCCCTGTATTCTGCCAGAATGAAGTTAGTGCTGTGCTGAAACTCTTAACATCACTCTGTAGTAAGGCCAACTTTGCTGAAAAATAGTGAAAACTGGAGGAATTCAGTCTTTTCATATAGAGGGTGGCCCATAAGTCAGTTGTCACTCGCAATTTAAGCTGAAATTTTGTTTGCATGAATGGCTTACATGGAAATGACGAAGATGATAATTGTTGTTTGGTTGGTTGGTTGGTTCCTTAGTTTAGGGGCTGCGACAACGCGGTCATGTAGCCCCGTGTACTTTGGGTGTGTGTAGAATATGTCTGATAACCGGTGTTAATTGTGATGACTGTATTAGTGTGTGTATCTGTTTTTTAATTCAAGTAGGGACTGCAACTTTGAATTTTCAAATAGTTCCTACTTTTGCCGCCAAACGCCACCGTCAACGACTACTAGGCCTAGTTCAGAACTAGCTACTAGACGCCACCGCAGTCGGCTCTTGGCAACGAACGTAGCAACCTAAGAGCGTTGTTTATATTCTTAACCTATCCAATTTAGTTTCACACAGGTGTAATTAGTGGAAAGATCTTTAACATGCCATAAATCTATGACATGGGACCGCCGGCTTTACTTCCCCTCCGAAGGAAGGCATACTGAGGGATTTTTAACGCTCTTAAAAAATCCGACGACTTCGGCCGGGTTTGAACCCGCTATCTTGGGCATAGAAGCTCAGCATGCTACCAACTACGCCACCGAAGCCGCCATAATTGTTGTTTAAAGGGGCCTAAGATCTAGGTTATCGGCTCCTGCTTACATGAAAGATGACCTACCTGTTGTACGGTAACTCTTCAGTCGGTAAACACAAATTTGCCCAATATGATTGGGCAGGGGTACAATATACTGTATATAAATCTCTTGAAAAAAATATATGTTCTATGCCTAATTATTATTCACAGATAGTAATAAGCAGTTTAGGATTACGCGTTTCGACGGTTAAGTGGTCATCAACAGCTCCGCTGATTTCTAGGGTTGAGGTTTAAATTTATATCAAATATTTAAGAAATGTGGTCCTTACTTTGTATAACTTGTCTTGTTAATGTTTATATTAACATTTGCAGTGAATCTCATTTTTTAAAGGTTAGTATGTTCCATAAAGAATTGCGAATTACTTACGATAATTATGCACGTGTAAACAGTCTTGCAACAAAACACAATAAAATTAGACTTCAGTTTTACAACTAACATGTGTCAGTATTAATAAGCCTCTTGAGTCGCTCACATCCGGGAGGCGAGGAGGTTTGAATCCTCCCGACCGGTAGCCCTGAAGATAGTATTCTTTGGCTTCCCATCTTCCTTCCAGGCAAATGCGGGGGTTGGCCCCTCACTATAGGTAGAGAGCCCTGTGCGGAAAAACAAAACGTTATCCGCATCCGCCCCGCACGTTTGTTATCCGAATCTAATGGCATTACAAATATATTTTTAATTAGATAACGCTTTAAGTATTACAGCACCACATTTGGACATTTGAGTAGAAAGTCGTTCCCCTAGGCTGTGTATGTCATGTGCTATGTTTAAAATGAGTGTTATACAGCCAGGACAGTATTTCTAAATAGGCTAAGTAGGCTGCAGCCTAGAGCGGCATATTTTCAGGGGCGGCAGTTTGGCAATGTATTCAAAAGCTAAAATGAAGTATTTCAGACGTTAATAATATTTTCCGCACGAATTTAAGAATACATGTTACTTAAAAATATGTTTTAGTCCTTCCACGTAGCCTACTTTCTAAAACTATAACATAATACAAATTCACCAATACAACAAAAATACTTTCATATGAGTACATTATTAACGAGTTTGCCATTAAGAAATCTATGTAAATTTGAACATCAATATTACGTGGGGTGAGTTGTTTTAGAGAAGTTTGTATATTTTTCAACAAATAAACCAGCAATTAACTACATTTTGTGTAATTTCATTTTACCGTGTAGGACAACTTAATTAAAATTGAACACAGTTCTTCAATTACGAAAAAGTTAGTCATTAATATCAAAAAATAAAAATATGTGTAAAATAGTGATCACTGATCTCCAAGAACAAATTAATTAATGAAGCTTGAAACCCATTTCATTTTTAGCGAATCTTAAAAGAAGTAAAAAAAAAACAAGTAGATAACTAATTTCATTATATAATTTATTATGTAAAGCATTAAAATTTTAGTTTTATATAAACTAAATGAACTTTATGTTTAAAAAGGTTGAAAACGCCAATGAACTCTATCCCTTTGTTGTATAAAGCAAATGCATTAAGCAATTATCAACTATAGAGGGGGCGGCAAATGGACTTTAGCATATAGGCGGCATGTTCTTAATTCCGGCCCTGTATACAGCCAGAATAGAAACCCTGGTCAGTTCGGAGTGTTAATAATAACTTTGTTAATGCAGCCAATAGCCATGCACTTTTCTTTTCAGGACGGGTCAGGGAAGGGACATTGGAAGGAAATCGGCCGTGGAGTGTTAATTATGCGAAATGACATAGAGATTAGCTTAAATCATCATCTTACATTTATCATGAAAAAAAACATTACGAAAAAATGTGTCGTAACATCCGGTTCCATGTAAAGATATTCAACAAGTTCGGGTTGTAATCCAAAACCTATCCGCAAATTTACTCCAAACATTATCCGTAGTTTATCCGCTATCCGCACAGCCATGCAAACTATATCCGCGGATATCCGCATCCACGAAGGGCTGTAACTATAAGACACAGCTGTTGCCTTCCAATTCCTCGTCCTTACATTCACACTTTCCTCCCCAGACAACACTCCACATGCGACGGTATTTGTAGCTCACCCCATGCGTGTCCGCATAGAAGTAGCTACAAACTCTGGTGAGCCAAACATGTTCTCGGATACTCCCGGCACTAAAAAACATAGGCCTACGTTAAAAAAATCTTCTTAAAGGCAACATCACTAGTGGATGGCTTCTTGATCACATCACCTGACACTGAATGGCAAACTGAGCAAACTGCCCACTTCATTAATATGCAAGCGAGTAAATTAATATATAAGTGAGTAATATAGCTAACTGGACTCTGATACAATCTAGTATGCAAATTAGTTTTCTACCAGCAGGTCTTCACTTTGATGTTGAAGAGGAGGTGAGGAGAGGGAAAGTGACTCAGATGGAAGACACTTGATAGGGAACATGCAAAGTGCTGTAAAGGTGCAGATCTGGTTCTATAGCAACAAACAAGGACGGAATGTACGAGTTAATTGTTAGCCTACTTTTCACATTTTGAAACGAGTAGTTCCGTGAAGAACTAAAACCTATTTTCATATATCCTACTTATGTTAATTGCCTCGCTCAGCATACAAAATTTCAGTTTGATTGCTGTAATAGATTCTTTGACATTGAGAACCGTCTAATATTTCGGATGGTCGCCATGATGAATTTTTATATATGTACTGTAGGTCTTAAAGTTATGTACTATTACATGAAGATTATTGTGTACGTGTAGTATTCAAACTTCAATCACATGATTAGGGCACAAGAAGTAAAAACGAGATTTTAAAATTTCGCACAGCTGCCATCTTGTGGTTATGAAAACAATTGAAATAAATTAGATGCCAGTGGATTAAAATTTGTACAAGCATTTACCGTACCAAGTTTCACTGCACTCGGATGGTTAAATAGCGAGAAACGCCCATTTAAATATTTATACTTCGCGTCACCACCATGTTGGATTCGTACTCACCAGGTTATTGATAGCCCTATAGGTGACCTTATGTTCATAGCCTCTATGAACATAAAATAATTCAGTTTGATTGATGTAAAAGATTCGTAGATAGTCTATTGAGAACCGTCTAAATATTTCGGATGGTTGTCATGTTGGATTGTTATATGCATAGGCCATCGAGTTATCATGTTGGATTGTTATATATATAGGCCATAGAGTTATGTATCATTAAAGGAAAATCATTGCGTAGGTTCATTATTCAAACTTTTACTTCGATTTCATGATTACGACAAAAGAAATAAAAATTTAATTTTAAAGTTTCGCACAGCAGCCATTTTCAGGTTAAGTAAACAATTGAACAAAATTAGATGCCGGTGCATTACAATATGTATAAACAATTACTGTACCATATTTCACTGCGTTCAGATGGTTAAATCGCGAGAAAAGCCTATTAAAAGGTCTCAAATTCGCTTGGCCGCCATGATCGTTTTGTTCTTTACAGGTTTTTGAATGTTACATTGATAAACTTGTAGTAATGCCCTTTATCACCGTACAAAATTTCAGGGCAGGCGCGTGTATTCCATGGATGTAAGGTAAGCATTGCTTACCCAAGTAAAATAATGACGGGTACAATAATTATTTACTTTGGTTATAGTGATATTCCAGTCTCTGTGTCCTGTATTGTTTCGATTTTAATGAACCCATTCACTCTTCGTTGTTCTTTGATGCCTACTGCGAGTTCCTTGCGGAGTCGCTTGCAGTAGCACAATAGCGTAACATGCCCTCTTTTGGTATTTCTTGGTACAGTACTACAGGGTGAGTGAAAGCGAAGGCTATATATAAAAAAAGGAAGCAATTCCTTAAGTTGCATATCTTACTGTAGGCCGAAAACAAGGAGCGGTCAGTTTTCAAAGATAGTGTGTTTACTCGCTCATTATAGAATGAAAAAACGTGTCAGTGTTTGTGTAAAACAGCATTTTTTTATTTGCTGTGCTAAAACGTGTGATTGTTTTACAGTGGTAGGCCGTCATTTTTATAGTTCAGCGATATAATGTTGTCTAATGCAATACAAGGGAGTAGGGTATGCAGTAGGCGTTTTCGTTTACACTAGTAGGCGTGAGAAATCTGTAAAAATATGGCACCGGGACTTGGGTCTAGATATGACAGCGTGTGATGTGCGGTAAATTTGATAACAAAATATTAATTTTATTAGGAAGTCGACCAACTCCTCAATTGAGTAGGCCTATTAACACGAAAGTGAAAGCTTTTATTCGGTATTTTAACTAAACGTATAACATTTATCATTGATTTCAATTGAGATAGATTTACTTTCTAAATTCAAAACATCCCAAACTTCTACAACTGGCCGAACTGGGTCTTCAATGATTCAATGAAGAAAACCATTGCTTGCCCTAAGTAAAATTCCACCACATGCCACTGTTTCAGGGTGATATCAGTAAACGTTTCGGAGATATAATATGCCAGTGAAATAATTCGCACAGCCGCCATCTTGAGGTTATGTAAACAACTGAACATAATTAGATGCCAGTGCATTACAATATGTATAAACATTTACTGTACCATATTTCACTGCGCTCAGATGGTTAAATCGCGAGAAAAGCCTATTAAAAGGTTTCAACTTTGCTTGGCCGCCATGTTCGTTTCGTTCTTGACAGGTTTTTGAAAGTTACATAGATAAACTTGTAGTAGTGCCCTATATCACCGTACAAAATTTCAGGGCGATATCAGTAAAATATTCGGAGATATAGAATGCCAGTAAAATATTTCGCACAGCCGCCATCTTGAGGTTATGTAAACAATTGAACAAAATTAGATTCCAGTGCATTACAATATGTATAAACATTTACTGTACCATATTTCACTGCGCTCAGATGGTTAAATCACGAGAAAAGCCTATTAATAGGTTTCAACTTGGCTTGGCCGCTATGTTCGTATTGTTCTTAACAGGTATTTGAAAGTTACATAGAAAATTTTGTAGTAGTGCCCTTTATCAGCGTAAAAATATTCAGGGCAATATCAGTAAAAGTTTCGGAGAAATAGAATGCCGGTGAAATATTTCGCACAGCCGCCATCTTGAGGTTATGTTAACATTTGATCTAAATTAGATGCCAGTGCATTACAACGTGTATAAACATTTGCTATACCAAGTTTCATTGCGTTTGGATTGTTAAATCGCGAGAAAAGTCTATTTAAAAGTCTCAACTTTGCTTGGCCGCCATGTTGGTTCTGTAGTTACCAGGTTTTTGATAGTCTCATAGGTGAACATCCAGTAGTGCCCTTTATCACCATACAAAGGTTCAGGGTGATATCGGTATTAGTTTCAGAGATATAGAATGCTGGTGAAACATTTTGCACAGCCGCCATCTTGGATTGGTGATCCGTAATAAAATTTAAAGGGCACGGTCGGGGTCGGCTAAACTGGTGCTCTGACTTTACCGAGTTTCATTGAATTCTCTCCAGCCGTTTAGAAGTTCTTAGAGAGGGACACACACACTGACAGAAGGTGATCTCATAGGCCTATTTTTTTAGCCTACTTTCGATCTTAGCAAAATATGAAAGTAGACTTACGAGATCAACACAGGGCCAAAAATTGTGTGTCTGTCTGTGTGTGTACTCTGAGTGTCTGTCCCCCCCCCCCCTATCAATTCGAACACAGTGAAACCGAATTGAACGAAACTTGGTACAGAGGTAGCACTAGCAAAGGGCACCTCAGTGTCATATTTTATATCGCCGCCATCTTGACGAAAGCGTAATGGCGGCCACCCAAATGTTAAAAGCTTAAATCTAATTACGACCAGCCTAATTATCTGATCTCTACCAAATTTTGCAACATTATACCTTTAAGTATGAAGAATCCTTTTTACCAAACTACAAGGTCATCAGCCCAATAATTTGCGGATGGCGGCCATGTATGTGTGCAAATCCATTCCCCTATCCATTCAAACACGATGAACCCGAATTGAACGAAATTTGGTACAGAGGTAGCACTAGCAAAGGGCACCTCAGTGTCTTGTTTTATATCGCCGCCTTTTTGACGGAAACGGAATGGCGGGCACCCAAATGTAAAAGCTTATATCAAATTACGACCAACCTACTCATCTGATCTCTACTAAATTTTGCAACAACATACCTTTGTGTGGTAATCATCTTTTGACCAAACTAAAAGGTCATCAGCCTAACAGTTTGCAGATAGCGGCCATGTATGTGTGCAAATCGATTCCTCCTATCAATTCAAACACGGTGAAACCGAATTGAACAAAATTTGGTACAGAGGTAGCACTCACAAAAGGCAACTCAGTGTCATGTTTTATATCGTCGCCATCTTGACGGAAACGTAATGGCGGCCACCCAAATGTTAAAAGCTGAAATCATATTACTACCAACCTAATCATCTGATCTCTACCAAATTTTGCAACAACATACTTTTATGTGAGAAGCGTCCTTTGAGCAAGCTGCAAGGTCATCAGTCCAATAGTTTGCATATGGCGGCCATGCATGTGTGCAAATCAATTCCCCCATCATTTCAAACACGGTAAAACCGAATTGAACGACATTTGGTACAGAGGTAGCACTAGAAATGGGAAACTCAGTGTCATGTTTTATATCGCCGCCATCTTGACGGAAACGAAATGGCGGCCACCCAAATGTTAAAAGCTTAAATCAAATTACGACCAACCTAATCATTTGATCTCTACCAAATTTTGCAACATACCTTTTCGTGGGAAGCATCTTTTAACTGAACTACAAGGTCATCAGCCCAATAGTTTGCAGATAGCGGCCATGTATGTGTGCAAATCGATTCACCATGTCAATTCAAACATGGTGAAACCGAATTGAATGACATTTTGTACAGAGGTAGCACTAGCAAAGGGCACCTCATATTCATGTTTAATATCCGTATAACACAGTGGTTCTGAACCCGTAAATGTCTGCGGACCACTCAGCGTGAAAATGAATCATGTACGCAACACCCTCGCTCCAATACACCTTATCAATTGTAACCCTTCCTCAATAACACTTATTTTAAAGATATTTCAATTCAAAACCTGATAGTCATCGCCGCCAATACATTCGGACGATTCTCGTTCAACGCACATCTTTTTCGAAATCCCCATTTATTGGCCACGTTTTTTTATACATGCTGGTGGACCCTTTTCTCCCGCGAACCACTCCCGAGGCACTCGCTGACTACCGGTTAAGAACCACTGCCTATAACACGTTGTATTTCCACAAGCTACTATAATCAACATTCAATTATACTCCATGAAAAGGACAAAGAGTTATAACTAGAGACCGGATTTTAAAGGGAAAAATATTCATTAAAAAAGGACCAAAAAGGGGAAAAATATTCAATAAAAAAGACCAAAAAAAAAGGGGAAAATATTCATTAAAGAGGGATTATTTAAGAAAAAGGGAACTGGTCAATAGAATAAAGGAAATAAAAAGGTATGCATCATCAGTTAATCACTTCTAATTTAACTTGACTGCATTAAAGAATGGTATCAATCACATGGCAAACATTCTCTTTTATGTAGTGTCCTTGTGTTACTGTGTTTATTGCATTAAGAACGAATTGAACCTGATGACATTTAACATTTCAATATGTTTGAAGGTCCAATTTTGTCTCTTTGAATTTAAAATATCTTTATACCAAGAAAATGAGCGCTCAACATCAACGGAAACCAGTGGGGAATACTTGGTTTTTACTCTAAACTCTAAATCAGTGCACTTCACTAGTTTTTCAATGTCTGGATTCTTTGCTAAGCTTGCCTTATGTTTTTCTTTTGCGAATCCCTCAAGCATGTTGTCAGTTCTTTCAACCACACTCCACTGCACCTCCTTAGATAAGCAATGTTCTTCCAGATGGCGGCAGGAAGAAACTTGAACGTATGCACTGCATACAGCTCTGTCTCCAAATTCGTATCACTCAGCAGGTCCTTCGCTCGACCCACAGCTGCAGATTCAACATCGTCCAAAGACAGTATAAATTCCTTTATCTTAGTGAAATGTTCACAAAGGAAAACAGCACATGAAATCCATGTCCCCCATCTAGTTATGATGGGAAACGTAGGTAGTGTTAGGCCTGTAACTTCCTTGTAAAGCTGTATTCTACTTGGAGCTTTAACCAATGTCTTCTTAAGTTCGGATATGAAGGCATTTGCAACAATATATTCAACCCTTATTGCTTCACATACCCTATGCAAAGCATGAGCAATACAAGTTGTATGGTGAAGATTAGAATACATAGGCTTCAACTGTGCAAATGCTGAGACCATGTATGATGCTTGGTCCGTAACAACTTGCCACACTTTGTTGTACTGTATTCCTGATGGCCAGAGTTTAAAACAACAGTCATTGAAACTCTGCATTATAGATGTAGAGTTTACTTTTTCCAATTCGTACATGACAGCCAACATTGGTTTTGATGGGTCTCCTGTCAATGGCATCACAAGAATGTTTAGAACAGCTCTTGAAAGTGAATCGGTTGCTTCATCCAAAATGAAGCAAACTGGATGGTCTCCAACAACCTCCTTAACTTTTTGTACATTAGCTTCATAAATTGGTTGTAGGTAAATCTTTCTATGTGTACTTTCATCAGGGACAGTGCGTTGTGTGTATTTTTCCAAGAAACTCTTCATTGATGGGTTATTTACCTTATTTAAAGGAATTCCACACTGAACATGGGTAACTGTGAGGTCACTGAAAAAAACATTTCGTTCCCTGCTTTTTTGTTCGGCCTTCTGAAAAGATGACTGCTTGGACACTTTCGCACGAATAGCTTTGTTTTTCTCATGTTCGGCATACTTGAGATGCTGAATTATTCTGTCCTTCATATGTTTTCCATCTACTTTAATATCAATATCACATAGAGAACATCGAATAACGGTACCATCCGTTTCGATTAAATCGTCCTTGAAACTGCTTACCGCTCTTTGCATTTTATTGCTAAAAGACGACTTTGCCATCACTATTACAAGCTACTGCTGCCACTTAACGGTGCGTGTTATTCTCTATGACTCTGTTTCTGCTACTGAGGCGAGCAAGCTACTGTACTGTAACTGCTTCACACATTCTGGAGGGGATGCGACGAGTCTAACAATACCTGCGGGTGGGGAGAGGCGGTGCAGTGGGCGAGTTCAACTCTGGGGTGAGTTCGGTATAGAACCCGTGTTAATTCTTTCTTCCCTTACGCTACATCGGTATTTTATGCAGGTATTTTCCCTCAAAGTGAAATAAATTGTTGAGGTTTTGCCGTATATTCTTAAAAAAAAGGGAAAATAAGGGCAGATGTAGGAGAAAACGGAACAAGGGCTAAAAAAAGGGAAAAAAGGGAAGTTAAAACATGGCAATCTTGAGTTTTAAATACAGTTTTAACCCACAGTATCGATTATTTCTTGTTTCCAATAAAATTTAAAAAAAAGGTATTCCTGTTAAAATCCGGTCTCTAGTTATAACAATACCCATGCATTTAGGAGAAAGTAGGCTATATGTTCTTTACTGAACATCTTATTTTTTCATAAAATGAAAATAGGCTAAACATGAGGAAAAAGTAGACTTGTGAGATCGATCCGGGCAAATGTGTGTGTCTGTGTCCCTCCCCCCCTATCAACTCCTAAACGGTTGAGGCTATCAAAACCAAATGTGGTAAGAGTAAAGATATCTCACGGCCATATTTGAAATTGACGTCAGTTCTACCAACTGCTGAAAAATCGCAATTGAAATTTGAGCTCTATGTTGGATATCTCAGAGGTTATGCATACGAACTATTCCTAAATTGGCACACATATAGATAATAACATTCCAGATTAATTTTCCGAAGTCCATACATGCCAGTGTTGCCAACATGATTCTAAGCCAGCTGAAAGGTCCAATTTCCCAATGCATGTAGCTTCTATACTATCGATTGGATTTCAACAAAATTTCGTATGTAGCCTACTATGTATACTAGAACAGATATGACTGTGCATCAAAATCCACCATGGCTGCCAACTGTTAATAAATGCTCTCTCTATGTTTTAACCCTAATAGCAATATATCAGAAAGTATGCAAGCCAACAGCTCTAAACTTTGCACACGTACAGTACCTGATATTCTGCCTTAGTTTGGTGTAACTAATATACATCAGTGCTGCCAACACTTCTAAGCCTGGAGATAGCTCCAGCTTTGAAATGCATACAACTTCTATACTAACAAATGGATTTCAACCAAATTTTGTTCGTGGTTTGTGTACCATACCGTAACAGAAATGACTTGGCGTACTCTTAAGAGCCAGCAGGGCGGCCAACTGTTAATAAACGCTCTCTCAATACTTTTGCCATAATATCAATATATCAGAAAGTATGCAAGCCAAATGCTCTAAACTTTGCACAGTTATAGTACCTGACATTCTAGATTAATTTGGAGTAACTATTATACGCCGTGTTAGGCGTAGCTGGCTAGCGGTGGATCAAATCGTGCTTTCAAAACCAAAACAAGCCTCGGATGTAAAAATGGAAACGCCAGACATGACAGTTCTTCAGGTACCCCATGAAGGTATGACGGTCAAAAACTCGAAGTTTATCGTACCGTAGATACCTGAAAACACAGAAACCGAAGAAACAAAAAATGAGAATTGGGACCATCAATATCCTCACCCTCAATGGTAAATGTGAAGAACTTTTTGATCTAATGGATAGGAGTAAACTAAGGATACTAGGTTTAAGTGAGGCCTAGTGGAAAGGTTCTGGCAAGAAAACCCTCAGGAATGATTGTGTGTGGATGTAATCATGCAGAGGCCAGAAATGGAGTTGCACTCCTGTTACATAGATATATAGACATACATTCAGAGTGATAGAATCATCCAGATGAAACTACGTGTTGACAATACATACTATTGGATACTCAAAGTTTATGCACCACAAACGGGGTGTACTACAGAGGAGAAAGAACAGTTCCTAGACGACCTAGAGGATTTAATAGCAGAGGACAATGTCATCATTTAGGGTGATTTAAATGCCCAAGTGGGAAAGGGGAGGCA
Organism: Meconema thalassinum; assembly: GCA_946902985.2. Taxonomy (NCBI): domain Eukaryota; kingdom Metazoa; phylum Arthropoda; class Insecta; order Orthoptera; family Tettigoniidae; genus Meconema; species Meconema thalassinum. The sequence continues at coordinate 1,001,877,842 of OX336388.2, read as the reverse complement.
GGGGTGTGAGAACATTATTGGACCTCATTGATATGGAAATCGGAACTCTGAGGGAGAATGCCTGATAAGAGCTGTGTGTGCAAAACGACTTAGTTATCCAGAATACTTGGTATCAGAAGAGAGAGAGAGAGCCACAAAATTACTCGATACAGTTGGAATGGACAGCTTAAAACTGTGATTGATTATGATTATAGCATAACAGACCAACAAGCTAACCAGTCTGTAACTAATGTTCAAGTTATTCCAAGTGAATGTCTTGACAGTGATCATAGACTGCTCATTGCACAAAAATGCCAAAGATTAAGACTTGCTGTTGAGGGCTCGGAAAATAAACAGGAATACCAAGAAAGGATCATGAGTAAGATACCTAAAACAGAAAAACTTGGGGAGGAGGAAGAACGGAAGCTCATCAAAGACACTTTCGTTACATAGGCCGTTGAAATCTGTGGTAAAACAAGTGCTACACAGAGAGAAAAGGAAACACCATGGTGGAATGATAGAGTCAAGGCAGCAATAAAAGAAAGAAATATGATAAAGAAGAAATTAGACCAGGAAAAACAACAAACTGGACGTGGACATGTAAATAATGACACTGTAATTCTGTCTCAGGAATATCGGAATAAGAAGCTGGCTTTTAAAAGACTGATCCAGGAAGAGAAGCATAAATGTTAGGTTGACTTACCACCCGGTTAAAGGAGGATGGCCAAGGCAATAAAAAACTACTGTACAGGGTGGTCAAGAATAAAAGGTGTGAGCATACTAATATTGTTGCTCTGGAAACTGATGATGGAAAGTTTTTAAAAACAAGCATTTCAGAATGCTGCTGAATGGTGATGTTGACAACAGTAATGTTAGTGATGACACAGTTGAAAAAATTCATGAGTAACAACAACCTTTAACATGACTGGAAGTAGAGATGGCACAGAAGAACATGCGAAATGGAAAGTCTCCAGGCTTTTACTAATTAACCTCAGATATGATAAAGGCTGCTGGAACACCTCGCCTTCAATGGATTTTCAGTGTACTGTCAGTTATCTGGGAGGAGAATTGTATTCCAGATAACTGGGTGAGAGGAATCATCATCCCACTGTTCAAAAAGGGAAACCGGAAGATATGTGGTAACTACAGGGGCATTACTCTGCTATCGCATACTCAGAAGTTGTTGGAAAAGATCTTAGAAAGAAAACAGATTGTGGAAGGTAGTTGAACCCTTATTAGAAGAAGAACAGCATGGTTTCAGGAAAGGTCGAAGCACTGTTGATCTCATTTTTGCTGTAAGGATTTTGGCTGAGAAATATTGGGAACGTGGAAAGGATCTTGTGATGGTGTATTTGGACAATGAAAAGGCCTACGACAGTGTTCCCCGTAATAAAATCTGGAAATGTCTTGAAGACTTTAAAGTACCCTACTACCTGGTTGACAAAATAAGGATGTTATATAGGAGTTGTTATAGTTGTGTCCAAATAGGAAATGCTCGTTTGAATGGTTTGAGACAGAAAGGGGAGTCCAGCAAGGAAGTGCCTTGTCACCACTATTGTTTAGTCACTGTTATGGACAGAATTTTAAAATATATTAAGTAAACTGAAAATGAATCACGAGCTTTGGTATTTGCAGATGATGTGGTCTTATGGGGAGAAACGAAAGTGGAAGTACAGGAGAGACTGACTGCTTGGAACAAAAATTTTTAAAAGAATTTAGCCTGAAGATCAGCAAGGCCAAGACTGTTGAAATAACCATTAGCACAGACAGGAAAAGTTCAAACATATATTTGGAGGGAGCAAAACTAGAATCCGTTTCTCACTTCCAGTAACTTGGAAGTATGGTCTCCAAGGATTACACCCTCAAACAAGAAATTCTAAATAGGAAACAAAAAGCATCACATTTCTATAACGAAGTTCGGCACTTACTTTGGGACAAAAATATACCTTTGACAGCAAAGGCAACGTTGTATCACACCTACTTTGTTCCAATCCTCACTTATGGCAGGGCGAATAAAGTAATAAGTGGTGGAACTTGCATATGACTCAATGGTTAACATGAAGTAGTTCTAAATTTCAACATCACGCACCGCGCCGAGCGAATGGTCTCAACAGATGGTGGCAGTCAAGCAGTGATGCATTACCGCGCGCAAATTGTACTTAGAATAAAAGTACGTTTTAACTGCAAAATTAAATCAAGACCCTTCTGAGAGGCATTTTGGACTTAAACGAGGTGTAAGCAGTGACGATCATCCTACTTCTACCGACTTCTTTCGCCTCCATTTTCTTCAGTCTACATACTGTACATAGACCTATCAGTGAAAGAGGTCTTTTCTTCACAAGCTAATTATGAGGACGTTATTGACAATAATGAATACGGTCAATGGTGAGAAATGAAATACATACGAGCAGAGAGGTGAAGGATACCAGTTGTCAGCAAATTAAAGGAACGATTACACTGAGAGACATTGAACCCAAACTGGATCCTATAATCCTGTCAGTTAATGATGACAGTTCTGAGAGAGCAGGCGATAATATTTATTACAGTATTTGTGTGCATACTTGATTCACACAGCAGCAAAGAAGATTGTGAAATGTACTTCCTGCATTAGGTCATTGGAAAGTGATTCCAAAACATTTAATGCTGTTAGTTATGTATCCTCACCATGCTGAGAGACTTTGGCTGAGGTGAATCTAAATTTATCAAATACCCGTCTTTTTCTTAATTTCACGTGATGAAACCCATAGATGCAGTAGTGGAGGCAAAGTTAGAGCAAGAAGGCGCATTGTGGGGCGATATCTTTTCAGATTGTGTGGATATAATCAGTGAACTTGCTGTGTTCTGAAATATGTGCTGCTCAGAGGAGCACCTGTTATTATATTTCCTTAGGATAGTGTGTCATTACATTAAACCCCGGTTCATTTTCCGGGCGAAAGAAATGTCCACGGAACTGAGATCCAGATCGTCTTCAAAATCAGCGAGAAAAATAATAAAGATCTCTTCTGTTTAGAGGTAAGCTCTATTCTCCTTAGAAATGTATTTTAGTGTGTTCTGGACATTATTTTAATATGTTCGTATTTACTTGAAGATAAGTTTCTGTTATTAACAGGTTGCTTCGTATTTAGTGCAATATTTCTTTTAATAAACAATGAGCCAGACTGACCGTCCACATGCACGTCCAGGCCAAGGAATGCTAGTTAGAGGTGGGACTATCGACTACTTTTAACCATCGACTGACTAGTCATTCATTGGAAGAAACTATCGACTAGATAGTCGACTACTTTCAGTCGAATGGTTACCTGAATTCGCATTGCTCCTAAACGTGTTGTTCCATGTATTCGACTGAAAGTAGTCGCTCCTAGGCAGCGTACTTGCAGCGTACAAAGCACGGCAAGCCGTTACCCGCTGAGTTGAGGCGTACCACCAGGTGAAAATCAAACTTCTCCTTAACCCACCTATTTTTGCAGACGTTAGTTTGGACTACTCGACGCTCGGCAACATGCAATTGGTCAAAGTTATTTATTTATTTTTACTGTGCTTCGAAATGGTGGTTTACGTCGTGTAGAGTGCAGCCATTATTTGCAATGTTGCACATTTCATTTAATGCAAAATGTGTGAGTAAATGTTCCCCGATACCGGTATTGATACAGGGCACATTACCTGTATGTACTGTGGATAAGTGAAGTAATAGACCAATACTTAATTAACCTAAGAGTAAATTAAATCACTATTACTGAGAGGGAGTCCTTAAGTACCGGGAACAATTCCATAGCCAACATTGAAATAATCACACTTCATATTTTAATGCCAAAAATAGTAAATGTAAAATATGTCCATAGAGTCATAAACAAGTTAGGCTATGTGTTAACTAATTTAATCCTCTCTGAAGTACTAAGAACGTAGAGCTGAAATACGACTTGAACAAGAAAATTACGGCCTATAGTAAATACACACGAAAATAGAACACTTTAGAACAGCAACGAGGGCGAACTTATAGTGGAGACGTTGGCAACAATGTAAATACTAAGTTTTTTTTAATGCGCGCGCTATCCATGTGCTGAAACAATTGACGACCAGAACGTAAAACTATCCGAGTGCGTTCTACATGTTAAAAGTTAAAACACAATTGGGATATGTCGTTTGCAAACGACTTGTTTATGTTACGGTGAGTAGTCGTTGAATTCATTCGACTGTTTTAAAAGCAGTCAAACAAGTCGATGAATTTAACATTTTTCAGTCGACTGCTGCGGTGCTGCCCATCTCCGAACAATTGACGACCAGAATCAATTTGTGCGTACGGTCAAGCTGTCCTCACAGTACCCGCTGCAATAGATATAGAGATTCACATCACCACTCTATCTTATGATGGATGTCAGTACATAAAATCAGCCATAAGGCAACGGCAGTTTAACCACAGACAACGCTACAACTCTTCCATCCCTGCTCTCATGTCTTTGCCACTAACCCCTTCCCCCCTCCCACACAGCACGCCACTGCTCTGACACAGTTGTTAGGCCTGCTACAACAACTCTCAGCCATAACCCTGTAAACTACAGCTAAACCAAACCCAGAACCCCCTAATACACTTCATTTGCAGAGCAATAAAATCCATAAAACAACTCCGCAACAAGCTTCACAAAAACCAAAATTATAAACGAAAAGACTACTCCACAAACACCAAAATCTGTAAACATCCCTCATTTCAGGCACACTGCATCTTAAACAGACATAGAAGACATAGTCATGACCCCTTCATGGAGTAGGCTATTGTCTAAACACGATCATGTCTCCTTCAACTTTACTGAAGACTTCATTAAATTCTATTAAAAAAATCATAAACTCATTCCACAAATCTTAAAATCAGTATACATCCCTCATTTCAGTTACTCTATTCATTAAACAAACATAGAAGGCGTAGCCATGACCCCTTCATGGAGTAGGCTATTGTCTAAATCTGACCACGCATAGGGTACTACAACCTTACTCTAATTCAAAATTACGGCTAAATGAACCATCTGACTGGGAGGCAAAGGTATTTACCGGCTTTCCTGGGATGATGTGCCACAAAACCGGTATCTGGAGTTCAAACATAACCTAAATATTGAATGGCAATATTGAATTGTCCAATAACTTGGACAATTGGATTTAGGCTATTTCATTGAAAGAATCAACGAACTGTATAGAACTATAGGCACCTACAGGTATACTTAACTTATTAATTAAAGCTCTACAATAAACATACAGCACAATGAATTGTAGCATGAAGTTATCCTGAAGAAGTCGTTTGATTAGAACGACTACTTAAATTTGAATGATTCCATTCGCTTGGAATTAGTCGTTTGCCAACGACTTGTTTCATTCGAATGATTTCCAACGATTGCTTTGGGATCAGTCGTTTACAACGACTACTTTTATTCGAATGATTCCATTCGCTTGGAAGTAGTCGTTTGCCAACGACTTGTTTCATTCGAATGATTTCCAACGATAGTTTTGGGATCAGTCGTTTGCAAACGACTTGTTTATGATACGGTGAGTAGTCGTTGAATTCATTCGACTGTTTTTTAAAAGCAGTCGAAAAAGTCGATTGTTTTAACTATCGACTAATTCGACTGTTTTCAGTCGACTGCTGCCCATCTCTAATGCTAGTACCACCTAGCGGCAGAAACCGGAGTTCCACCACTTATTACTCCATTACTTATGGTATGGAAACATGTACATAGCTAAGTAAGGATTACAGTAGAATTCCAGCCACAGAAATGAGATTTATTAGGACTATGAACCAAAGTACCAGGAGAGACAAGATCAGAAATGACATACGGTACTGTACCCATCTGATATGCGGAAATACAAGGTCATCATCCGTAACTAGCTCAGATCAGGGTGTGTACCGTTCATTCACACTGTCTGACCAAGTATTTAGAATGTGAACAACAAGGATGTACAAGCTATAAAGAAAACTAGAACAAAGCCTACTATACTATTACTTTAATTCATCAAAAGAACTCAAAAACAACAAAATTACAACACAACATATAAACAATGGTAAAAATGTACCACTACTTCAATACACAAATGACCCTAATGTTCATCATTACATCTTGCTTTACGATTTTTGATTTATTTTATAATCCATTTCATGATATTATTATATTACATTATTGGCATTTATATCTTTAAATCTTTAACCCTTCTAATCTGTGGTTCTTTAACTTATTCCTTGCTGAGTTTCCACCCTGTCGGGCTTCAACATCAGGACATTTACATTTCACAAATAATGCCTTCATTTAGCTATACATTCTAGGCTTCAATATCATTCTACTTTACTTGACTTAATCTCTCTTTTCTCCACATATTCTCAAAACACAAGTGTTCCCTCATACATAACTATACATACACTTTACTACGAGTACCATCCATTTGTTATTACATTTTATTGTAATGTAACCATTGTGTACCTATGAATTTAGCTTCCCTGGAGCTCAATTCTCATGATTTTTCTTAACCCGTTTTATTCTTTAGGGTAAGGAACCAATTCTCATATTTGAAAGCCTTTATTTTATATCATTAAGGTTATTAGACGGGAGGATCTCCCCACGTATAATAACTACATTATCAGGCAAATACTTCTACGTCTTACAGTTCATTTAAACAAGCTTCAAACCTAGCTCTTATCTTACTGCTTTTACTGGCTCAGTGACGGATTTTTACGAGTCTACCGGCTTCTCGCCTGACCGTAATAAATCAGCTCTCTCTGCCTCAAGAGGGCGGGTAGTGGTTAGTCCTACCACAACAATAACGACCTGCCCCAGTCATTCAGAAACCATATGTTTCGCTTCCTCTACGACGGCCACGTTTTAAACATTGAATATACAAGGATTTCATTAGGTACCGATTCTCATTGTACTGACTGCACACAGTCTAATTATCATTTAAGTTTACTAATGCAGTACTTGGAGGATCGTTCTATGCTGTTAGGGTTTTAACATGTACGTATTTTCAGCCCGTCGTGGCTACAATTATAACTTTGCTGTGATGGGATTACAAATATATAGCTAACCAACCCAGGAACGCCATGCCCTGTCTGGTTGCTGGGGCTAGAATAGCGCACGATGCTTGCCACGGTGGGTGAGTGGATAGCGTGTCGGTCTACTAACCCCAAGATTGCAGGTTCGCCCCTGACCGTGGTAAGTGATTTTTGAAAGGCGGCAAAAATACGATACGCATGTCATACGATGTTGGCATGTCAAAGAACCCATTTGAATTCAGTAGGCCGAGTTCATAATGGCAAAATTAATCTCGGGAGTTTCCGCCAGCACAAAGTTCCTCATTTCTCTACTAGAAAGCGCTATTGTGTTCAAGGAGATTAGATATCTAACATCTAACCTCCTTGACTTTCAGAGTCAAGGAACTACGAAATTCGACAGTCAAGCTACCCTCTGGGTGTCAAATAGCAAAGCTTGCACCAGGCACCCGAGGCCATACGATATTATTATTATTATTATTAGCGCACGATTGGGAATCAATTCCACCGCAATCCGGCTATCTGCCTAACACAACAATCATCCATCCAGTCTTATGACAACTTATTCCATCACGCGCATCCTGGCTAAGTGAGAATCATACATTTCAGTAGTGAGAAGCTGTGTCACTCTGATTCAACAATAATACTGGCGTATAAACCCGCCCCGGTTATCCGACGATTCCCAACAGTCTTTAACGTATCGTCCTTCTGCATGTAACTTTACTCATTATATAACCCTACTTGGAGTCTACATTTACTTCAGCCTTTATTTGGCGACAACACATATATTTTCAACTTGGACCTTCAAATAGTTCAATCACTTTTCAGTTTGGTATCCTCTCAAGAATAGCGAACCTACTTATTTTACTCATTACTTCAATTACTGTGGTCCGTTTCTATTTACTTCATATTTATTAGGGCTTAATGCCTCCACTGATTTATTTACTAAGGTCACAATGCCTTCATATTATTTTAACGTTTGTTAACAACTCTAACCATTTATTTCAACTTTCAACAATTAGCTATCTTTCAACTGACTTTATTTATTAGCTTACTAGCTCACTTGCGTATTATTACGTTATATTCAACTTTTATTCCCTTTTACTATTACATTAACCGTCACTGACCTTTATTAATTATTCATTTATTCCATTAACAACAATTTTATTTGGTTCCTTCCCTCATGTAACATTATAATGGCTTGCGTGCCTTCAGGTTCTTGTCTTTTCTTCTACAAGCAAATATTTCATCTACTCTTATCATTCTGGCTGAACTTAACAAATTGCAATTTCATCACTGATATTTTAAGTATAATCAGTTTGCACATGATATTTCACAATGGTACTTTCAAATTTGGTTACACAATGGTCACATATAATACAATTCATCTGTACTCACCCAATCTTGTAGTTATGGATCTGCTTCGTGATAGATTTCGCCCATATTGCCGTAATTAAAACATCTTATGACCAATATGGCACAACACAGACAATATTTCCATAACACAAGTGGCTTTCACTTTGCACATATTTTTTACAAGAATAGACATAATTTTTCCCATTCTTGGGGACACTTACACACACAAAAAATATATAACCCTTTTCATAAATCACTAAATACACTTCACACATAAATTAAACCTTTTGACCATTCACTAATTTACACTTCACACGTGTTTAAAAACCTTCTAGGGTTTAGTCCTATTTTTCCTATGATAATTACAATATATTACACCTGGCCCCACCTCAGACAGCTGCGGTCCAATTGTCTTCTTCCTAATGTCCTCACTATTGATATCTGTGGGTGCACTTCTGCTGAAGGTGGGCTCCTGGGAGGCATCCATCACGGACAGGTCTAAGCAGGACTTACTAGGTCCATCTGCCGCTGGCAGCGCCTGCATTCACTTGTTGTATCCTTGGGGCATGCCTTGGGGCAGGATTTCTTGCTTCTCTAGGGTGCTGAATGACACCTCTGTAGCTGCAACCTTCCTTGGCTGTACCTCGTCTGCTGCATTACCTGAAACAGATGGAATAATGCATGTTGCCATCTGCAAAAGGCCTGAAGCACAGGGACAGCACTGACGCCAGGATCTAGCAGGAGGAGGCCATCTCTCTGGCTGAGGAACCTTCCTATGATGAATACATCCTCGAGAGTCGGAATCAATACGGTGAAGCTCCTCGGTGGAAAGCTATGTATAAACCACGTTTCAGTCACTCAGAAGACAAGACTGGTAAAACTATATTTCTTTTCCTTCTTCTACAACTGGCAAGAAAAAAGTGATTTATAAAGATACAATGTTGAATGGTATAAATTCAAGCACACATGAATTTCTAGATCCTCCATAACCCCCATTAACAGGGCCCCCTCCTCCCCGAAATTTTTGTCACATACAGTATATTACCGGTATTTGATTATGAATTAAAACATTAAAAACCGATATAATCATGTACTATTGTTACTAAGTGACGTATGGCAACGTTGCAAAGCAAGGCGAAGGTAGAGCGATGTAAACAGTGTGACAATCAGTTTGCTCTGATCTTATGTGTAACAACATAACCTCTTATTACTCTCCAGTGCCTTCGCTCTTATGAACAAACCAAGAACAGCAACAAGTGCCCTTGAAAGCATGTGACTAAAGTTTTTTCCCTAACTTTTATACCCTTATCAAACTTTTGGCAAATTTGCCTCTCTCTGTAGCTACTGATACTGCCAAATGGAATTTGAGTTGGTTGAAAACATACTTAAGAAATTCTACTTCTGAAAACAGACTCAACGGTCTAGTATTGTAATCTATTCACAGAGACATACATCTCACTGACGAAGTTATGAACCGATTTGACAGTGCTTCAATAAACCCTGACTTTATATTATAGTGTGAGTTGTAAATCCAAACAGTAACATGAATTCTTTCCATGTAAATACTATAAAGTGAGCAAGATGATTGTATTAATGAAAAGTATCATAAAATGGTCTTAGTTGTGTTTGACATTATCCAAACATAAAACATCACAACAAATTGGTAGAAAAAGTGATGCCAGATAACCTTAAAACTCATCATTTTGCCCCAAACTATACAAAAGTTTCCCGGGGAGAACCCCGGACCCCCTATTCTTTGGTCCTATACCATGCCCCCTAACCCCCCGAAATAAAACTCTCTATACGCCCCTGCTCTGTATACTACTACTGTACTGTATAACACCTGTGTAACAGATATAAATATAGTTAACCAATCATCAGTTACACAGGGTGCAAAAAGGTATTGTATAAATATTTGTCAATGCTTGTTATTATTAATAATATTTCCAGCAAGTCCATTAACAAAGTATTATGTGAACATAGATCTACAATCCTTGCCAGTAAATGAGAAAGATGAGCTACACATACATATACTACCTCCACCCACATGCCCATTCCTCATAATAATGTCTGTGAAATGATTTAAGAAATTCCCTGATCTCATCGAGAAGACAGCAAAATCTCTCTAATCTTTCCTCTGATAAGGCATCTTATTTCAGTACTCTTGGCTCTCGATACTTCCGTCCACATCAAGCTCACCAACCACCAGCTGTACCACCTCTCCAACTCTCACCCATACCACATCAAACAGTCTCTCCCAGAAAGTGTCCAGACACAATAACAGACCTGTGAATGCTGGTCAGATTATATTGTTATGGCCTGGCCATGACATGGCCTTTAATATCAATTTACCCCAAAACAAATAAAAGGACCCAACAGCACATTGCAGAAAGACTGAGTTACTACATGTAAAGCAATCATTGCTAAAGCAAAGTAATCCGTTATTTGGCAGGCTTTCAACATAAAATAACAAACATTTAGCAAGCTATAAGAATACTGCTGGGCACGCGTGACCCCCATAAAAGCTTCATAATGGACAAACGATGAGAGAAGCGGGGCCAGACTCCCGGACAAAGAGGAGACGCACAGGACAGTTTTAGGATGGAGACCAAAAGGACAGACGAAGAAAAGAGGACGGAGGTGTTCACCTGTACACGGTGACGCACTGGTATGAACGGGACTCGACCACAGGACTACAAGAGACATACTGAAGAAGTGCTTCCATGGTAAGTGTGCTTTAGCTTTCTCCTTATTTCCATCTCCCAAACCTCTCACCTTATCAACCCTTTCACACAACTGCCAATAAACAGTCAACATTTAAACAATGAGATCACATTCATTTATTTCACATGTCAGAGGCACCCAACCTTCACTTTCCTGTTATCGCTGTCCATGCGACCTTGCAATCCTCGCATTCAGCCGTCTCAATTCATAAGTCAGCAATCGACACACATGGTCACCAGCTCGCGCCGCTGACCCTGCAAATACTTCCACCGGCTCCCTGTAAAGCGGCCACCATGGCTTTCCTTTATCCTCTTTTTCCAATCACTGCATACAAATTTACAAAGAGTTTGACGATGTACCGTATGATTCCCTCTGGGTAAATCCCCCACAGTAACACCATAAGCGAGTGCCCTATTATTGGGGAAAAGCCCTTCAAAACAATATTACATCTGTTGGCTAGCCAATGCTTCTGACAATTAATGGTCCCACCAAGTGTGAAGTACCATATGACCTGTGATTAGTTTTCTAAATGCAAAAGACATGAAAGCGGTTGAAATTCATGGGCAGATTAGTGAAGTGGAGAACACTGTATGAGTGGAGGAATGGTAAGAAAATGGATTAGAGCATTTAAAGAATGATGAGAGCATAGTAGTCAACTGTCTGTTATGACTGAAGACTTGGTGCAGAAAGTTGATGCAAAGGTTTGAAAAAGCAGATACTTTACGATTTCATTATTATGTTATGACTTTCATGCACATTTATGGAGTGTTTTATATGAAATTGTGGCAGGATGGTTTAATTATCGTATGTTACGATCATGCTGTGTACCGAAGATGCTTTTTTTTTTTTTTTTTTTTTGTCGTGTAGCCTCCTGAGAGGCCGAGTGCAGGTCTTTCTAGTCGACGCCCGTGGGCGACCTGCGCGTCGGGATGAGAGATGGAATGGATGAAGGCGAATGAAACTGGGCAAGGATGTGGAAGGAAGCGGCCGTGGCCTTTCAGAAGGTACTGTCCCAGCATTTGCCTGGTGTTGAAAATGGGAAACCACGGAAAACCATTTCAAGGACAGCCGACCGTGGGGCTCGAACCCACGCGTCTACCGAGTCAGCAGAGAGCTTGGCCCCTTGACCTAACGCAGCGCTTTAGCCCACGTAGCCACTACTGTCGGTACCGAAGATGCTGACAGGGGTACACAAAACCAAGTGCGTAGGCAGTGGTTTGACTTTTCTAAGTTTTCTGAGTTTCTAAGATAAATTGTCACCACTAACGAAACATGGGCGGCTTATGTTACACTGGAATCAAAACAACACTTCATGGAACGGAGAGACTCAACATCACCCAAGAAAGTGAAGTTCAAGCAAACAATTTCAGCTCAAAAAATTATGTGCACCGTGTTTTGGGATAGGCAGTGTTACTTTTGAATTCTTTTCACTGGGCTGACACAATAAATGCTGAGATTTATTGCGAGACCTTCCATTAACTCCAACGTGCAATCTATAACAAATGGCATGGCATGCTTGCAAAGGGGGGAATCTTCTGCCTCATGACAAAGTCCACCCTCACATCGCCAATGAAACCCGAGACCTTATAGCTTCATTTTGTTGGGAACAATTTCATCGTTCTCCATATAGCACTGACCTAGCGTCTAGAGACTTGTTCCTTCATAAGAAAATGCAAATACGAGGTCAACATCATGATGATGGCCTAAGAACGACCATGCTGCAGTGGCTGGTACAGCATGCGGCAGATTTCTATGAGAAGGGAATTCAGAAGCTGGTGAGTGCCTTAATATGTATGGAAATTATGTTGAGAAGCAGTTTAAGATACTGAGTTTTTGTTGTTACATCCACACCACAAACCTGTCAATGAGGGACTAACCATTCATGTCCAGCCCTATGCATGTGGGAATTTTAGTGTGAGTTTACATAACATCTTGTGAATCCTGTTGACAGTTTGCCAGCACAACTACCCAGCACCTCGTTAGCCACTATTCTTGGTGCTCGCATGTTACCCATTGTTCGCATGAATGTACACTGGCAGCTCGAGAAGAACACAGAGACCAAACTCAATGTACACATACGCTGTGCGATGAGATACTGCTCATTTTGTTTGCACTGGTCACAAATGTATGAAGGCTTGCTGTGTTCGGATTCACCTCTGTGCACATAAATTATACTGGCCTAGAAAGAACGACCAATTTATACATTAACCTAGTCCTATTAAATATTTTATCTTAGAAACTGTATTGCATGACAGAAATGAGAAAGAAATAACAGAGTTGAAAGGTTCTTTTAATTTCTGTGACTTTTGATACACCAGGTTGTCAGACTTCAACCCTTGAGGAGATAATAAATTGCCAGTAAATCTACACATTATCCAATTTCAAATGTTACGTAAAATTGATCCAGTTAGCTCAATATTCGGAATTGCCAGCGTTTTGCTCCAGTGTACCATTGCGATCAGTGGCAGTGGCAGCAATTCATTCACCTTGACGGATGAGATTAATGAAACTAGCAAGTTGTTAGTCTTAATGTTAGAACATACCTGTGCAGTGACGGACACAGCTGGGATGCCCAGATACAGCACAGTGTTTTAAATGAGGGTGAACATAATATCAGTGTATCCTACTGTGCCCGTTTCTCCAATGGGACAGGCGATCACCCGGCCAACATCCCGGCCCCATCGGAAGAAACGGCCAAGGGAGTGGGTGAAAAAAGACTAGGGCATGAAGCTTGGTTCAAACAGACGAAGAATAAAAGAAATGCTCCAGCGAGCCAGAGACAAAGGGTCTCGGGTCGTTTACGGGTTGGGATGGCAAATAAACTGAACCAGGATTCAAAAGCAAACTCCCTAACTTGAATTAACAAACAGAAAAGAAAAGAAAAGAAAAGCCCTCGTAAAATCACACTGCTCCTTTATTGGCCAAAGGATAAATAAACATGCAACCTGCCTAACACGCACGAGTATCAGAGTTAGGGTGGGACAAAGTCCGAAATAAAAAAATAAAGTTCATAGTCCCTAAACAAAAAATAATTATACTTATTCTAACACATGGGTGTCCTCTCTTAAAGTTCCGACAAGGAGATTGCCTTTCAAAAACTAAATTAACCCTTAATGTATCGGTGCACACGCATGTAAACATCACTGACCACATATCACAAAGTTCACCTGCGGCAAAAACTCGAAGAAAATATCGAATATCTGTGTATATCACAACTGTCTACCCTTATACAGCAATGGACAGATCTCCTTTATCGAACTGCAAATTAATAACTAAAGAGCATCATATCACATCAAATAATACTCAAACATCAACTCAGCCTCACATAATATGACATTTCAACAATTAATTATAACTTATCATAAATTATTAACACACACAGATTATGATCACATATTTACACTACTAATTCTTATTATTATTACTGATTTATATTCGCCGTTCCAACAACCTTGATCCACACTGTCATGTTTGTTATTGTAATTAAATTATCGCATTGTCTAACGTTTAGGAAAGGTTAAGAACCTGGTAATAAGGCACCCTAGTGTATTTCATTCTCACAACAAACATTTAATCGCAACCCTTCCGTCGAACACTCTGTGTGAGGATCCGAACAATCTGACTGTAGAGCGCACTATCAATTACACCCCTGCGCTATTCAATATTACAACTCATCGATAAACGTAACACGTTCGTCAAGAGTAAAGGACCCTGTCCTCACAAATTCAATTCAACGGTCATACGTCGCTCCTTGAATAACCTCGTCACACTTGACGGAATAATACCATATTTAATTATCACATTAACTTTACACAACATCATTACAAAAATCATGCATTATTAGCATGTCTCAAGAACCCACACTTAACAGAGCGTATTAACTTTATCGGGACCATGAGGTCGTATGATAATATGGCATCCTATCCAAGGAACCTTACTCGACAATCTCCAACCATATCCATTTTGCTATCCTTTGGCTATTAAAATCTATGCAATACATGACAAACCTTTCAGAATTAAATTCATATAATGACCTCGGAAATCGAAATGCTAGAATCTCCCAGCAAAATGGGCATCTTATATCATCGTTACCAAATTTCAACTTATTATTATTATCAGGTCTCAGAGAATAAATGTATGTCTTACTCCTACCATTGATATGTAAGTCAAAACGACCCGAAAAGAAAGAAAAAAAAATATCTGTACAACCCTATGAGAAAATGATGCTCTTGTTCAATCTGGAATAAATGATTATGAATGGCGTTAAGTTACACGATCTCAGGTCATCTCTTGGCACGGCTATCCGAGGTAGAAGTTCTCTTCTTCCTGATGAACAAGAATGGAAATGAAACGTCTTACTTTATATCCGGCGTCCTCGGGAACCCTCGGCGCCGGCGTCATCTGTGGCATTTGGGCGGCGGCGTTCCTCCAGCATCTCCGCGATGTGGTCTCCCAGCGTACTGGTAGGGGTATGCGCCCCCGGCTCCTCTCGATCTTCTGGCGACGCCCACGTCCGCCCACTGGTTGCCCCTGGTCACCAACAGCGACGGCGTCTCCATGGTCCACTCGTCCATCTCGTTGCGACCGTTCATCCCATTGTGGCCCCTTTAGAGGTTCAGTGCAGCATAATTTGCGTATTAATATGCATGTTGATTCCCAGAATATTTGAGTCCATGGTTATAAGGTTCATGCGGCCGTGTAGTAATATTACATTTCACTATATCAGAGCACTTTCACGCCCACGCACTATAGCGTCTAATACCTGGTTCACTTGAATTATATGTACTTAAGAGATGGGCAGCAGTCGACTGAAAACAGTCGAATAAATTCAACGACTACTCACCGTATCATAAACAAGTCGTTTGCAAACGACTGATCCCATAGCTATCGTTGGAAATCATTCGAATGAAACAAGTCGTTGGCAAATGACTAATTCCAAGCGAATGGAATCATTTGAATTTAAGTAGTCGTTCTAATCAAACGACTTCTTCAGGATAACTTCATGCTACAATTCATTGTGCTGTATGTTTATTGTAGAGCTTTAATTAATAAGTTAAGTATACCTGTAGGTGCCTATAATTTTATACAGTTCGTTGATTCTTTCAATGAAATAGCCTAAATCCAGTTGTCCAAGTTATTGGAAATGTTAAGCATTCAATATTTAGGTTATGTTTGAACTCCAGATACCGGTTTTGTGGCCCATCATCCCAGGCAAGCCGGTAAATACCTTTGCCTCCCAGTCAGATGGATCATTTGGCCGTAATTTTGAATTAGAGTAAGGTTGTAGTATGCGTGGTCAGATTTAGACAATAGCCTACTCCATGAAGGGGTCCTGGCTATGCCTTCTATGTTTGTTTAATGAATAGAGTAACTGAAATGAGGGATGTATACTGATTTTAAGATTTGTGGAATGAGTTTATGAATTTTTAATAGAATTTAATGAAGTCTTCGGTAAAGATGAAGGAGACATGATCGTGTTTAGACAATAGCCTACTCCATGAAGGGGTCTTGACTATGCTTTCTATGTCTGTTTAAGGTGTAGTGTGGCTGAAATGAGGGAGGTTTACTGATTTTGGTGTTTGAGGAGTAGTCTTTTCGTTTATAATTTAGGTTTTGTGAAGCTTGTTGCGGAGTTGTTTTATAGATTTCATTGCTCTGCAAATGAAGTGTATTAGGGGGTTCTGGGTTTGGTTTAGCTGTAGTTTACAGGGTTATGGCTGAGAGTTGTTGTAGCAGGTCTAACAACTGTGTCAGAGCAGTGGCGTGCTGTGTGGGAGGGGGGGGGGGGGGGGGGGGTAGTGGCAAAGACATGAGGGCAGGGATGGAAGAGTTAATGTGTCTCCTCACAGTTGGCGCACTTGGGCTTATCACGAAGTACCGTACAGATAGAGTGGTGATGTGAATCTCCAGCGGGTACTGTGAGGACAGCTTGACGGCTGTAGGTGCCTATAGTTTTATACAGTTTCTTGTTCGTAGATTCTTTCAATGAAATAGCCTACGCCCAGTTGTCCAAATATATATGTATGTCATTTCATTGGAAATGTTAAGCATTCAATATTTAGGTTATGTTTGAACTCCTTAACACAGTCTATACACTTTTAATGAGAATTGGGTGCATTCTCGAATTATTACACAACTTGAACATGGGCCTACCAATTATGGCTTAGAGTTCTATTTATTTTATGATTGAATTTCATTCATTATTTCTACCACGTGATAAATGAATTACAAGAAAACTATTATGAAATTCTTCCCATAGCGTGATGGTAATGATCGATGCAAACATAGAATAGATTTTCCAGGAAAATTAAATCAGAAAATATTTTATATTGGGATCGAATATTAATAGCATTTTAGCAAGTCGGAGGGCGTGTACGCTCAAATTGATTCTGATCGTCAATTGTTTTGTAGAGATGGGCATCAGCAGTCAACTGCCAAAAGTTAAAACCATCGACTTGTTTGACTGCTTTTAGAAAACAGTCGAATGAATTCAACGACTACTCACCGTAACATAAACAAGTCGTTTGCAAACGACTGAACTGATCCCAATTGTTTTAACATGTTCTGAGCGCTGGCATAGTTTTACGTTCTGGTCATAAATTGTTTGTATTCACATGGTTGCTAACATCTCCACTGAAATTTCGCTCTCGTTACTGTTCTAAAGTGCTCTATAGTCGTGTCTCGTGTGTATTTATTCTAGGCTGTCGTGTTCTTGTTCAAGTTGTATTTCAACTCTACATTCTTAGTATTTTCTGCAAAACAACTAAGAAATGAAAGGTATGTCACAATTTTGGCTATGGAATTGTTACCGGTACTTGCGAACTCCCTTTCAGTTCTAGTAATTTAATTAAGTATTGCTCTATTGCTTCACTTATTCAGAGTACATACAGGTAATGTGTCCTATACCAATATCGGGGAACATTTACTCATTGCAACATTGGATATAATGGCTGCACTATACACAACGCCGCAACCTCCATTCGAAGCACAGTAAAAATAAATAACTTGGATCAATTGCATGTTGCCGAGTGTCGCGTAGTCCAAACTAACGTCTGCAAAAATAGGTAGGTTAGGGAGAAGTTTGTTTTTCATCTGTTGGTACAACAGAACTCCACGGGTAACGGCTTACAGTGCTTTGTACGCCGCCTAGAAGCGACTACTTTCAGTCGAATACATGAAACGACACGCTTTTAAGAGCTATGTGTATTCAGGTAACCATTCGACTGAAAGTAGTCGAATATCTAGTCGATAGTTTCTTCCAACGAATGACTAGTCAGTCGATAGTTAAAAGTAGTCGATAGTCCCATCTCTACATGTACTCACTTTCCTCAACCAGTGACACACTTCCTTCTACAAGAAGCTATTTCGACCTGGCCTTGACCGACATATGAAGTAGCCTGCAGCCTGCAGTCCCGCCACACAAGCTTAAAGCAGATGTAGTCTTCCGTCACATTCTCACTGTGTCCCTTTAGTGCCAGCCCCGCTATGATATTTTCAAATGAATGTCTGTCACAATATAGGGCCTCGTGATAATGCTTCGCCTCGACTATCGTTATTATTGTTCTTTCCCCGATACTCGTAATGTTCAACACCTCCTGATATTCACCTTTAATTAACATAAATTGTCGGCATAATAATTCAGTTTTTCATTACGGCCTCCACTCGGACGTTCAAATGCGCACAATTTTGTCTTGCTCTTACCACAGTACATGCCTTCAATTCCTTACTATCCGCTAACTTAACCAGACCACGTGCATTAATCTTCGTAATCAAAATGGTGAAGTGCTGTATAATATTCCACGCGTCTTCACATATCAATAGCAGCATGTGCATGAATTTAACGGACCTTCGTTTATCAGTTCTGATTATTTCCTCACATACTAGCGAGTCCGATATCGTCTTGAAATTCACGATTATCGTTCTAGCGACACCTTACTGAACACTGTTCCAACGCACTTCACAAACTATTTCCATCCACCCCGACATACTCCTCGTATCAAATGGCCACGAGCACTGACCACTCACGTAAACCGTTCAAGTTCCCGATGCAAATTTCAGTCCACATGACATAGGCTACTCGTCCGTACCACGCTGGATAACATACTCGTCCGTGCCACGCTGACTAACTGAACTGTGTGTCCTCCTCTCAAGAAAATAAAAGGGAAGGGGTTGGAATCTTCTGGAGCATTCCCCTACTCTAGCGGTTACCTCGCTGCGTCATGCCATCACGTCATACTGACCCTCCGGTCTCGTCGTATCTCCAATCATCCGGGGCCGGTAATTGACCCTGACTGGATCGGTCACACTTCAGTAAGGCCACTACCGACAGGCCGAGTTTGCTGGTAGACTGTGCATCTAGAAATACAAGAATTTGTTTCAATATGAACTACATAATGAACTGTGAAGTTGCCCATTTCATGTATCAGCCAAGATTTTACGTAGTTTGTGAACCACCTTCTGACATTGCCTATTTAGACTGGCTCCCTAACTTGAAGATTAACAAGAAATTTGACTAAGATTTTTGTACATTTATATAAGGAGTAAGAATGGAAACACAAGCTATTACATTGATTAACAATAAAGAAATTAAAGTTGTACATAAATTTAAATATTTAGGGGAGATTATAACTTGAAATTTGAATGAGAAAGCGTCAATCGAAAATAGATCTACAAAGTTAAGACAAGAGCAATATATTACTTGGTCTAGTTACAAAAAAAAATCACTCTCCATAAATGCCAAATTACGACATTACGAATCAGTTATTAAACCGGAAGCAATATATGCTTGTGAAACACTTTTCAAGTTAAAATCTCGATCGGTTACTGACACATTACAGAAGAGTGATAGAAGAATTCTCAGAACTATAATTAATAAAAAACATCAGGTGAATGGTCTTCATTCCAGAAACACTCTCCACTATCATTTCATTTCATCAGTCATTCATTTAATCATTGCCCCAGAGGAGTGCGTCAGGCCTCGGCAGCCGGCACAGTCCATATCCTCGCCGCTAGATGGGAGCTTCATTCATTCCATTCCTGACCTGGTCGGAGACTGGAAGCAGGCTGTGGATTTTCATTTTCAGATGAATGGTCAATGGCGTCTATTACCAAATGAAGTGGTTTAGAAAGAAACTGAGTCTATAGTCGATACTATGCGAAAAAGGCGAATTGCTTATTTTTGTCATCACACGCCTGCCGGATACCAGACAATTAAAAGTATTATTTAATTATTTTTTCAAAAGTAAAACAAAGAACTCTTGGTTTATGGAAATTCAAAATGATCTGGATGAACTCGGCTTGACAATGTCCCGAATTGCTAACAAAGATGAGAAGAATATCTTGAAAAACAAGAACATCCGACTTCCCTTAAAAAAACTTTACTTGCAAAACTTACACCATAAGCGATGCAGAGAGAGCAGCAAGGTCGACTAGAATGAAAATGTTTTGGGAAAAGAAGAAAAATAAGAAGCTGAATCTTTTATAATGTTTTTGAGACATGTATATACTTGATTTGGTTAAGTGCTCCAATGAGGGTGCAACATATGTAAATAAATAAATAAATAAATAAATAAGGAGAATGAAATGAAAAAATAAAAACAGTTCACAGCTGTAATCATCATCATTTTCCATCTCCAGTTTCCCGGGTGTGGCAAACGAGCGCTCTCCATCTTGCTCGATCTTGGTACACCATTTGTTTTTGGACATCGTCCCAGTTAAAACCATTCTTCTTCACCTCTGATCGAACTGTCTCTATCCATCGTCTCCTTGGTCTTCCTCTTGGTCTCTTCCCTCTGACATCCAGGTTGAAGTACTTCTTAGCTGTTCTAGAGCTATCCTTCCTCATTTCATGGTCATGCCACTAAAGTCTGTGTTTCCCCAGAAAGTTCGTAACAGGGACCCGGATGCCAGCTGTTGCTCTGTGTACCTAATTTCGGATCTTGTCTCTCCTGGTACTTTGGATCATAGTCCTAATAAATCTTATTTCTGTGGCTTGAATTCTACTGTAATCCTTACTTAGCAATGTAGCCTACATGTTTCCATACCATAAGTAAGGATTGGAACAAAGTAGGTGTGATACAACGTGGCCTTTGCTGCCAAGGGTATATTTTTGTCCTAAAGTAAGTGCCGAACTTGGTCAGAGAAATGTGATGCTTTCTGTGTCCTATTTAGAATTTCTTGTTTGAGGGTGTTATCCTTGGAGACCATACTTCCAAGATACTAGAAGTGAGAAACGGATTCTAGTTTTGCTCCCTCCAAAAAAAAGGGTTGTTTTTTTAGTTTTGGCACCAATGCTTCAGTGCCAAGTTGCAACAATGTTGGGCGCTGCCACTTTTACCAACGGTTGCTGCCCTGCATCCCCTCCCTCAGAGCACATGACCTTGCCCGTCCTCACCACTGCTCGTGCGCAGTCGCACCTGTTAGATGAGTAGTGTGAGACCAGCGCTCGCAAAAGACAGTCGCAATGTTTTCCAAGCAGGAGCAGAGAACGTGGATAAAAATTCAGTGTGCTAGGGGTCGCAGTGCTAAACAGTGTCACCGAGGATTGCAGGAAGCGTGCGGTGCAGCTGCGTTACCGTTCAGAACGGTAGCAAGATGGGTTGCAGCCTTTCGAGATGGGCGCGAACGTGTGGAGCATATGCCTCGATCTTGTCACCCACCAGTAAGTGATGACAATGTACAGATGGTGTCCGCGTTAGTAGAGGTGGATCGGAACGTAACGATTCGTCAATTAGAGCAAGATACCGGACTGGCGCATTCAACTGTCCTCCACATCCTGAGGGACTTACTGAAAATGAGGAAGATTGCATCCAAATGGGTTCCTCATGACTTAACCGACATGAACAAATGGCTGCGATATGACGCTTGTCGTATGCACTTGCAGCGTTATGAGCGCGAAGGAGAGGCCTTCTTACGGCGTATCATACCCATTGACGAGACGTGGGCCAGATCTTATGAGCCACAGTTAAAACGCCAATCGAATAAGTGGCGGCACCACGGAAACAAACAGTTTGACCAACCCCCACCAATGTGAAGGTAATGTTGATTCTTGCCTATGATTGGGATGGTGTGATCATTCACCATACTGTTCCCCGAGGGCAAACCGTTAATGCGGCGTACTATTGTTCGTTTCTGCAAGACCATCTCCGAGGAGCTCTGAGAAGGAAACGGAGCCACCACATGGTTACACCGCCCATCGTTCTGCATGACAATGCTAGGGCACACACAGCAGGCGTTGTGTCGGCTTTGTTGGATCGCTGGGGCTGGGAGGTCCTCTAACACCCCCCATATTCTCCCGGCATCAGTCCCTGCGACTATGATCTCATCCCGAAGATGAAGATTACAATGCGCGGGGAGCGCTTCCGTACCATTGAAGACATTAAGCAGGCTGCCGAGCGCTCTCTTCGTACCATCAATAGATTGGGCAGTGCCAACGAGATCCAACGACTTCCGCATCGCTGGGAACACATTGTACGCAGCGGTGGGGACTACATCGAGGGCCTGTGAAACTTGGAACCATCTAAGCGAATTATTAATCCAGTTATAACTAAGGTGCCAAAACTAAAAAACCAACCCATGTACTGTATATTATGTTTGAACTTTTCCTCTCTCTGCTAATGGTCATTTCAACAGTCTTGGCCTTGCTTTAATGATATGTTAAATTACTACTATTAACATTAGTAAGAACATGTAAGATTAAAAATTCTGTATGCAATAGTGACATGTGTGAATTGGGACGATCTGTGGTGGTCAATATCACAACATTTTATCCTGTTTTGTCAAAATTCTACTAAATGGGCTAGACTGGACCTTTATCTTAGATAGTGTCATGAAATCATCATCATCTTGCACAGTTTCCAGCCACTGGCCGGGTCTGTTTGGAACACAAGCCTCTCCAACGTCTTCTGTCTTCCCACCATCTCTCAGCCTCCACCCTCGTCCAGTCTTCTCCTCTCTTCCTCATGCTTTCCTCCACCCCCTTCAGTTACCTGTCTCTCGGTCTCTTTCGTTCCCACTTCGTCTCGTGTATCCTCCTGGGAATCCTCTTCTCCTCCATTCATTTTATATGTCCATACCATCTAAGTCTAGATTTCTCTACACCATCCTGTAGTGGTTCCTCCTTCATTATTTCTCTGGTCCTCTCATTTCTTATTCTGTCCATCTTTGTAGCTCCAATACTGTTTCTCAAGAACCTCATCTCACTGGTCTGTATTTTGCTCTTCTCCCTTCCTTTCATAACCCAGGTCTCCGAGGCATACGTCAGGATAGGGACAAAGTACGTCCGATTTATGATCTTTTCGCTGTTCTGAGGGACATCCTTGCTCCATAACATACTTCTCACACTCCTCCGAAATGCTTCTGACTGTCTGCCTCGCTCACTTATTTCTCTATCGTTTCTTCCATTATCTTGTATCAGGATACCCAGATACTTGAAACTCCACTTTCTTCAGCTGTTACCCACCAATTGTTATTCTCATTGTGGTTCTTTCCTTCTTCCTTATTGTGATCACTATCTCACTCTTAGTTATGCTAAATTTCATCCCATATCCTTGTATTATTCCTTCCCACACGTCCAACTGTTCCTGTACCTCCTCCTCCTTGATTCCCCAAATCATCAAATCATCTGCAAACACCATTGCTTTCATCTTTCCTTCCCCAATTACTTGTGCCACTCGGGTCATTATGTCATCCATTACCACAATGAAAAGTAACGGTGACAGTGCACTTCCTTGTTTCAGGCCGTTTCTCTGTTCCAACCAGTCCGATCTCTCTCCTCCCACTTTCACACAGCTCACGCTTCCCTTGTACATCTCCTTTACCCTCCATGTAGTCCATTTTTCTACTCCTCTATCATCCAGGGACTTCCATACTTTGTTTCTGCATACACTGTCATATGGTTTCTCAATGTCCAGGAAGGCCATCAGTAGATCTGTTCCATACTCATAGTGCTGTTCTTGTAACTGCCTTACAGCAAAAATCAAATCCACTGTGGACCTACCTGCTCTGAAGCCATGTTGTTCTTCCCTCATCTCTCCTTCTATCCTTGTCCTAATTCTCCTTTCCAAAACTTTCTCAAACATCTTTGCACAATGACTCATCAGTGTTATTTCCCGATAGTTTCTGCATTCTGTCCTACTACCTTTCTTGAAGATCGGGACAATTATTCCCTTTTTCCAGTCCTCTGGGGTCTTCCTTTCCTTCCATGCTGTCTTCACCACTCGGTACAACCATTGTATCTCCACCTCTCCTGCTGCTCTCACCATCTCCACACTCAACTCATCCACACCCGGCGCCTTCCCTCCTTTCATCTTCCTCACTGCATCTTCCACTTCTTTCCATGTTAAGTCCTTTTCTGTTTGCAGTCGATCTTCCTCTTCCCCGATTTCTTCCTCCTCGCCGTGGTTTCCATTTGGGTTCAGAAGTTCTTCAAAATATTCTTTCCCCATTTTCTTCAGTTCTTCCCTATTTTCTATCTCTTGTCCCCTTTTGTTCACCATTCTAACATAATCCGTAGGATCCTTCCGCCTCTTATTTTTTACCATCCCATACAGGACCTTTTTTGTACCTTCACTATTCTCCATCATCTTTGTCCACTCTTTCATCCACTGTCTTCTCCCCACAGCCACTACCCTCTTTGCCTCCTCCTTTCTTTCCTGGTACTCTTCCCTCGTCTCTACCGACCTATTTTGATACCACCTCCTAAAGGCTCTATTCTTTTCCCTTACTATATCTTTTGTCTTTTCATTCCATCAGGGTATTTTTTTCAACCTCTTCTTACTACTTGTCCTCCCACATACTGCTTCTGCTGCACCTACTAGTGTCTTATTAAATCTAGCCCATTCCTCTTCCACCCCTCTTTCTTCATCTGTTGGAAGTCCTTCCTTTACTATTTTGAGGTATTCAACCCTTCTATCTCCTTCTTTCAGTTTCCATATCCTTATACATCTTTCCTGGTTCTCAGTCCCTTTCTTCTCCTTAGTCCCTCTCAGGTTCATTACCAGCAATCGATGGTTGCTATCCAAGTTCTCTGATGGTATAACCTTGATGTCAGCTTGCCAAGGTGGGTGAGTGGATAGCGTGTCGGTCTACTAACCCCAAGATTGCAGGTTCGCCCCTGACCGTGGTAAGTGATTTTTGAAAGGCGGCAAAAATACGATACGCATGTCATACGATGTTGGCATGTCAAAGAACCCATTTGAATTCAGTAGGCCGAGTTCATAATGGCAAAATTAATCTCGGGAGTCTCCGCCAGCACAAAGTTCCTCATTTCTCTACTAGAAAGCACTATTGTGTTCAAGGAGATTAGATATCTAACATCTAACCTCCTTGACTTTCATAGTCAAGGAACTACGAAATTCGACATGCAAGCTACCCTCTGGGTGTCAAATAGCAAAGCTTGCA
This sequence comes from Meconema thalassinum, assembly GCA_946902985.2. Classification (NCBI taxonomy): domain Eukaryota; kingdom Metazoa; phylum Arthropoda; class Insecta; order Orthoptera; family Tettigoniidae; genus Meconema; species Meconema thalassinum. The sequence continues at coordinate 1,001,852,362 of OX336388.2, read as the reverse complement.
CCAGGCACCCGAGGCCATACGATATTATTATTATTATTATTACCTTGATGTCTGTGATATTCTTATTTAATTCTCTCTCATACAGTATATAGTCGACCACCGACTTCCTGGTCAAGTCATCACTGTACCATGTGATTGTGTGGCTCTCTCTTTTCTTAAATCAGGAGTTCCCAACTAGCAGGCTGTTCCTTTGACAGAAGTCCAACAGTCTCTTTCCTTCCTCATTTTTTCTGCCCCAACTTTCTGGTCCAAGCACACTCTCATACCCTTGTCTTTCTCTTCCTACATGGGCATTCAGATCCCCCATAACAATCATATTCCTTCCTCCCAGCTGCTTCTGCAATTCCTCTTCAAACTCCTCCTTCTCTTCAGAGGCGCAGCCAATTTGTAGAGCATACACTTGCACTATTTCTACGGTCTCTCCCCTCAGTGCTACTTTCACTTTCATCATCCTATCACTTATTCCCTTCACTTCTTCTTTTAAACCATCTCGTACTACTACTCCCACTCCATTCCTCTTTCCCTCTTCATTCCCACTCCAGTACAGTCTATAGCCTTTTCTCAGTTCTCTCCTTCCTTCCCCTTTCCACTTTGTTTCTGCCAATCCTAATAAATCCAACTTCCTTCTTTCCATCATATCCACTATCTCCTCCACCTTCCCTGTCAGCATTCTTATGTTCTTCCAAATCTTAGTCCATGAACACAGCTAGGTCGTCGTCCATTGTATCCGTCCTGTCCGAGGCCTGTTCCCTTCTTGAAAGCAAAAGTCTTATCCACTACTGGCTTGCTGGGCCTATCGAAGCTTCACCAGAGCCCAGTTAGCCGTCACTTTTCAGGGTCCCTGTAGGACCTTTGTGCCGTTGCCCGTCTCCCACGACGTGGACGAAGGGTAGGACTTATGGGAGACAATGTCATGAAATAGTGAGCGGAAACTTACGACCTCGAGTAGCATTTATTATGACTACTTCTTCTTAGCGTGTTCCCGTTGGAACGGGGTCCGCTTTTCGGGTCAATGCACGCCATTTCTTTCGATGAAGCGCTTCCTGTGGATTTAGACTTCTTGATCTTACATCTGAGTTTATAGAGTCTAGCCATCTTAGCTTAGGTCTCCCACGGTGTCCCTGGCCTTCAACAGCGAGATGATACGCTGAGCTGATGACTGAACCATGCGGTGCTCGTACGACATGGCCATACCAACGAAGCCTCCATTCCTGCATTTTCTCATCGATTGGAACAACACCAGCTAGTTGTCGGATCGTTGTGTTGTTGATGTAGTTGAGCAGAGAAATGACCAACGATCTTCTCAGCATCCACATTTCCATGACATGTAGCGAGTGCTCAGCACTTTTAGGTGCTGGCCAACACTCCATACCATAAAATGCAACTGGCCTCACCATTGAGCGGTATATCTGAGATTTTAGGTGGATGGGCATCTTCTTACCACAAAGAACACCAGTTACATCTCTGAATCGCATCCACATAGCGTCGATTCTTGCTCACACATCTTCATTTATACAGCCGTCACTCTGTAATCGAGAACCCGAATATCGAAATGTATCCACCTTGGCGAGAGGTGCTCCATTAATTTGTATAGTTCCAGGAGATGAAATCGTTTCAAGGTATTCAGTCTTGTGGATATTTAAACGAAGACCAAATCTTTCCAGACGATCATACCATGTTTGAACTTGGGTTTCAAGTTCCTTCCTGGTGTGTGCCACAAGCATCACATCATCAGCTTATAACATTGTCCATGGCACACATTTCAGAAGTTTACCTGTAATGATGTCCATTACAATATTACAAAGAGCAGTGGAGACAGAGCTGAACCCTGATGAACGCCAACTGTTATAGGGAAGCTGTCATTCAGTTCTGCAGGGCATCTCACATGGCTGCTGGTGTTGTTGTACAGCATTTTTACCCAGGTTATGTAAGTTTCAGGTATTTGATGATCGCGAAGAGCATACCAAATCATCTGATGTGGTACTCGATCAAATGTCTTCTCAAGGTCAAGGAAAGCATGATGTAGTGGCCTTCCTTTCTTCTGTGATTTCTACATCAGCTGGCATACAGCAAAGATTACATCTATCGTGCCACACCCCTTCACAAACCCACATTGATTTTCTGAGAGCTGGATTAAGTTTATTATGACTAGAAGACAGAAGACGTTGGAGAGGCTTGTGTTCCAAACAGACCCGGCCAGTGGCTGGAAACTGTGCAAGATGATGATGATGATGATTACATGAATTATCAAATAATATGATTAAATGGTCCGGTTAGCTCGAATTATAATATTGCCAGTGTTTTGCCCCAGTGTACCATTGGTCTCGTCAGTTGGTATGGTACAACTCACCAAGATGCGTGGCTAGCACATACTGATAAGACACAGGACTAGACACAAAATACACGTAGTATTGACGTCACGAATAATGCCAAAGTGCTATGGGAGTCAATTCCCTTCCATAAAAACAATTGACAATTAACGTCACGAGTAATGCAAGAGGCAAGCATTCTACCTCCACACCATGGGACCAGCAGAAATAGCAGCCAAATAATTTCATTCTCAGCATGTGTTTTTCTTTGTATCTAGCCTACTCTGAAGTTAAGAAAAACCAAGCTTTATTAAAGATAAATCCATCTACTAGATGGTTACCAAATGCTCTAGTCTCAAAGCTAATAAGCATTCCATACTTCTATCTCTGTTCTTTGAACACAACAATTAAGACTACACATGACTAATCCTGGATAGGTAAGGCTTATAAAATTTACAGCACTGGTATATATTTCTCACGTGCAATATTGATTCTGATTCCCTCAGTACTTTCAACAATGACCACAAGCAATAATTTGGTGTGCTTATTCTGGGTCTAGTGTTCCCGCATCTTGTATCGAGAATTGGTCGTAAAAATTACGATCATTTATCAATAGAAGTTGAGGAGGATGTTTGGAGCTAAACAAAATACCGGTAGACTTTACCTGTGTTCATATACTCTTTCTTGGAACATTTTGTGAACTGTATGCTATATCTGTCCTACAAAGAAGAGACGAATGATAACTTCATACTGCAAGCTGTGTAACACAGCTATCTGCAAGGAACACACAGCAGTTCCTTGTCTGAATTGTATTATGCCTGAAATGAGAGAGACTGTTTACAGTTTCTGTAATGTAGAAAGTGCACATATACTTCGGTATCACCAGAATGTAAATATATTGTAAATAAATAGTGATAATAATGAGAAAACAGTATTTCGTAAAATTTACGAGCATTTACCTATGCCATGCAGCTGGCTGACCATTAACTGTTTAAGGTTAACAACAGTAATAGCAGTTTCCACTTTTACTTCCACAGGTCTGTAAAATACTATCCATTTCCTTAATGATAGAGCGTACAGTCACTCGTCCTGCTAGAAGGACCTTCCGGAAGTACTTTTGTACACAGTGGCGCGTCCTTCCAGCAGGACTTTGGACCCTTATGGCAAATGTTTGAACTGGCCTTCCAGCAGGACGCGTCCTTCCGGCAGTACTTTGGGTTATCAGAGCGTAATAATACTGCAGATCTGGTACTGGGCAAACAATAAAAGTATGTAAATATTCTAAAACAGTGTAATATGACTCATATTGACTAACACAATAACTGTCTCGTAAACGTATGAAGTATAAACGTGTTTTCTTACAGTACAGAGACTATATAAATGTATGAGTGACGGCGCGTCCATCACTCGAGAACAAATCTTTTAACAAACACCTAGTTGGATTTTTGTCAATATCCCACAGCACTGTTGCACAACTACACGTAATTTTATCTACAGTACCACGACATTTAGTGGTATCATAACTACTAGCAAATTACGAGCGACTCAATGCATTTCCACTGTTTGGAGCATCGAAATAGGTACCGGTAGCAAAAACATAAACACGGTCACCCTTACGTATAATCGGCACCATTACTGAACGGTCAGAGCTACCAACTTCAGACTTGCATGCGCTGATTCGTTACATTTCCCTCTTTATAATGGAAAAAAGAACGGTCATGCCAGCAGGACGCTTCGTCCTCTTTTAAGCAATTGAATTGCGTACTCAAATGAGGACGTAACGTCCGGCCGGCAGTGCCTTGTACGTTCTATCATTAAGATAAAATTATGGAGGCATTGTCAACTACATGAATATCTTATTTTTTTATATTTTTTCTTGTTTAAAAATGGTCAAACAATTTTCCAAGAGGAAAAGCTCCACTGCCAATTCACACACATGGAACCAATTCATTTTTGCCAGGTAAGGGACTATCTGCCATAATGTTGAGTAATAAAAGTGCAGTTTACTCAATCCTCCCTTTTCATCACTTTTAACAACATAGCTTATTGAAAATATATCATTTATGATTAAAGTACCTTTCTGGGAGTCCTAGCGACTTCATTTGTTTCAATTCCTACTACCTACACAGGAAATATTATTGCTTTTTACGTAAAGTAAACATTTTTGGTCGTGTTCATTTGAACATTGTCCACCATTTTACATCGACGGTGGACACTACGTCATACCCACGTGACACGTTGCCAACATGAATAATTAAATAAAAGGCAAAACCATTGGCCTGGCTAAAGATTATTGATGCGTGACTACCCCCACAGTGCGTGACAAAAACCAGGTGTGTTATCTGTAAGCTAACGGTGGGCCGCACTACCCAACCACCATTGGTCTGGACGAAAATATTGGTCTGGACAAAACCATCGGTCTGCCGGTTGCTATATAGTACCGCATGTGAGGGGTTGGCATTACTGACTCAGTAAGAAAGATGGAGGTCAGAGCTTCGATTTCAACTATTATAAGTCGTGTTGCTATTAGGGCGGGATGGTGGGTCTATGACAGCGGAGCAGTGAACAACTAATATTAAATCCTCTCCAGATATTCTCCCGACTACTAATTCAGGTCATTTCAGTTTTTAAAACATTTTATACAAAGGATTGAGTCAACTGCACCGCCACCCTAATACCTACTACACACAAATGTAATTATGGTTGAAAAACAGAAGAGCTGGGGAAACAACCAGTGTTCCTGGGGAATTTTAGGCTATAGTGACATGCTTACCATCATTACTTCCAATACAGTTTGAAGACTGACTTTTATCATTGACACCTAATATTGTGTCTTCCATCTTCCATGGTAAGTTCAGGCGAGCAAATAGGCTGCAGTTTTCTCTATATTGTAGCAGAAACTTGCACCAACTGGTAGAAACTCCGGTCATAAAGCTGTGGAAGAATCTCCTTTTCGCTAGAAATCTGAAATATAGAATTATATAATACAGAATATTAGCCATTTTAAAATGATAAAGATCATCATCATCGTTGACCAACTCCAGTTTCCCGGGTGTGGTATACGAGCCCCCTCCATCTCTGTCGATCCATGAACCATTCTTCATTCACAATCCTCTTCCAATCCTGACCTCTCTCCTGTACATGATATAAAGAGAAAATGGAAGAATTTGAAGATAGATTTATCAACATCTACCACCCAGACAGGAATTACCACCAATACTTCCAATACAGTTTGAAGGCTTGGCATTAGTTACTGAAACATACCAAATATTGTTGGCCATGGATGCTCATCATGATAGGGAAACACATAGAGAAACCAGTAAGAAAGAAGAAATAAAAAGCAAAGATGATAAAATTTCAAACTTTTCAAATTCTGGGTCAGATGAATCGTAATCATTGTGGTTTTATTTGAAGGGCTTGGACATCATGGTCATTTAGCCCAGTGTACATGTCTGCGTTCATATACATATATAATATATAAGAAATAAGTAAATAATTTTGTCTGATTACCTGATAAGGAGGCAGCTGCATCCCGGCATTTTCCTGGAGTAGACGTGAGAAACCAGGGATAACCCCTTCCAGGATGGTGGAGGTGGGAATCGAACGCACCTCTTGTCATTTTTGCCTTACGAGGCTGTGTACCCCGTTCCAGGCGTCAGACAGAACTAAATTTCTTGGCAGAGCTGTGAATTGAATCTGGACCGACAGCCAAGAATACTAGCCGCTACGTCACTAGACAGTCGGATCTTAATAAATACATGCTCACGTTATGTGCGTTTCCCTAGTCTTCCTTTTGAAGAAAACTATTCAAGAGATACAAAGTGAGCGGCTTCGGTGGCGTAGTCTGTAGCATGCTGAGCTTCTATGCCCAAGATAGCGGGTTCAAACCCGGCCGAAGCCGTCGGATTTTTTAAGAGCGTTAAAAATCCCTCAGTATGCCTTCCTTTGGAGGGGAAGTAAACTGGCGGTCCCATGTCATAGATTTATGGCATGTTAAAGATCCTTCCAATAATTACACCTGTATGAAGCTAAATTGGATAGGTTAAGAATGTAAACAACGCTCTTAGGTTTCTACGTTCGTTGCCAAGAGCCGACTGCGGTGACGTCTATTAGCTAAGTTCTAAACTTGGCCTAGTAGTTGTTGACGGTGGCGCTTGGCGGCAAAAGTAGGAACTATTTGGAAAATTCTAAGTTTCAGTCTGTACTTAAATTAAAAAACAGATAACACACACTAATACAGTCATCACAATTAACACCGGTTATCAGACAGATTCTACACACACCCAAAGTACATGGGGCTACATGACCGCATTGTCGAAGCCCCTAAACTTAAGAACCAACCAGATACAAAATGTTGGGTTAGAAAGGGACATTAGTTAGCTACTTATCTATATAGTCCCCATTAATACTGATTCATTTGTTTCACCACTTCACAAGCTTGATGAACGCAAGTATGTGTGCTGGATACAAGAGTAATGTTCATACAGCTGCTCAATGTTGTGGGCAATAGGACAGGACCATAGGAAGAGAGGTCATGTGCTCCCAACCGAAGGGGAGCGATATGGTCGACTGATAATGCTGTAAAAAAATGAAGGTCATAAATCTATGCTCTGGTATTAATTTCCTCTCGAAACCTCTGCAGCCCATATTCAACTTAATAAAACAATAAACTGTATGTTGTATGGTAAAACATATTAAATATTATGTTTTGTTGCAGTCTCCTTCAAACATGTTCAAATTGAATCAGGTTTCAAATGTCCATGGGATCCAACAACGATGCCAGCTGTGTGCACAGCAGAGACAAGATGGAGATGATGGTGATGACTTGTTTCAAAGGGTAAACATCGAGACCATCTTTCCCAGAGATGGAAACCTGTTGGTCATTCTAGGCTAGCTGTCTGGTTGGGTTGGGAGTGATGAGAAGTGGCTCTTCCTTCCTTGAAATGTAGCAAGTTGCAGGTTTCGAGCTAGGGGGTTCCCTGTCAAAGTGCTTTTGTACTTTAAGCACTAAAGCACTAACACCACCCCGATCAACAGAATTTAAAAATATTTTTTTGGGACGGTATACCACAATGTTTTTAATCTCAGTTCGTGTTGTTGTAATAGAAGCCATTTTTCAGTGTTGCCTAGTTCTAATAAAGAGCGCTTTTCAGTCGGTCAACATGAATTGTGCCCAATTACATTAGATGGGAAACAAATCTTTACATACCATGCCCTACAAACTAACACGCTTTTTATACAAAGACCTACTTAATTGGATGACATGTTCCGAACGTCATCCTCAGATCCTGTTCACTTAGGCTTAACTAGTATATGATGTTTATGAATCATACTTAAACACAAATAAATATGTACAATATTTATATTACATAAGGAGTCCGCTGGAGGTATGCAGTGGGACCAGATCACAAGGAGCAGCTCTAAAAACCAGATAAAGTTGGCATCACTCCATTACTTCCAGTGCATTAGTGTATTTTTGTTACTGTGTATTCGCCATTCAAGACATTGCAATACAATTAGTCCAATAGTTTAAATAGGAACGGTTGATTTAGAACAATATAGGCTATATATACCTACAGAATTTGGCCAATTATAGACCGCTTAGAATCTCAGACAATGGTACATTATTTTTCCTTTTCTTTTCTTGCCAGAACATTTTCATTCGGCGGCTAATCGTTTGCCGTTGTTCCACTGACATCATCCTCGTAGGCCATCGTTGGACTTTGAAACGTGTAACATCTGCTGAATGGACCCGTTGCCGAAATTCCTCCCTATCCGAGATGATAGCATCCATGATCTTCAGTTGCAGCAGTTCCCATCGTATCTCCTCCAGCCATCCGGTAGGCTAGTGTTTTCTAATTTAGAGATGTAATCAAAAATTTTCTTCGAGAGCCGATTACTGTTCATCCTGTAAAGATGTCCATAAAATTTTAGTCTTCTAAACAATAATAACAAAATAGACAGACAATTTCAATACTAAGATTATCCATAATAACAATTCAATAGACAGCAGGAAATATACGTAATCCACATTAATAATAATAACAATAATAATAATAATAATTGTGAAGCCTGCAAGGGGCAACATCCCATGTTCAGATGTGATACATTTTTAGGTTACGATGTCCATCGTAGATACAATCTGGTTAAGCAGCATAAACTTTGCTACAATTGTTTGCATAAATAACACGGAATAAGTTCTTGTCCTTCGAAGTCTACATGCAAAACTTGCAACGGTCGTCACAACTCACTGTTGCATTTTAATTCTGGGAATCATCAAGTCAATGGTAACTCGTCTAAACAGTCTCATCAGGGAGCTATCAGCACATGCTCAAATTCAGAGTCTAACCAGGCTCACAATGCTCAAGCTCGTGATAACTCGTCAAGTTATTGCACTATGAAACTCAAACCACAAACTCAAGTCCTACTTTCTACAGCATTAGTCAAGGTAAAGGATAGTGCAGGTAGGCTACACTTATCTCGTTGCTTATTAGACAGTGGCAGTCAAAGCAATTTTGTAACAGAAAATTTGGTTCAAATTTTGGGCTTAAGGAAGACCAAAAATCTCACACCCATCGAAGGTATTTCTCAGTTCATATCTGAAGCCAAGTATAGTGTGAGCATTGAAGTTCAATCTTCCATAAGCAACATACATCACAATGTTGAATGTCTGGTCCTATCCAAGATTACAAGCGATATGCCTAGTCAGCAGGTACCATATGAAGAGTGGGAGCTCCCTAGCGACATTCAACTAGCAGATCCAAAGTTTTATGCTTCAGCCAAGATAGACATGCTTCTTGGTGCTGACGTATTCTTCAGAATTCTTCAGAAGGGACACAGGACGAGACCAGGGAAGTTTCCAGTCCTACAAAACACAGATTTTGGTTGGATTGTGTCAGATTCATATGAATCTACATCAAGAAAGAGAAACAATACTGCAGGAACATTTTTCCTTCGTAATGATGTTCACCTTCATAACCAAGTACAACGTTTTTGGGAGATCGAAGAACTTCACGAGCCAGTTGTCACAAGAAGAGATGGAATGTGAACAACATTTTTCTGATCATGTATCAAGAGATGGATCTGGAAAATACATAGTCAGACTACCATTTAAGCAGGATCCAAGCATATTAGGCAATTCTTTACAAACAGCAATTAGCAGATTCCAATACCTTGAGCGTAGGCTTAACAATGATGCGCAATTGAAGGTAGACTATGACCGGTTTCTCACTGAATACAAGGAACTAGGTCACATGGATATTGTTAATTCTAGTATGGCGACATCAGTAGCATACTGCATGCCGCACCATCCAGTCTTTAAGAAATCCAGCACTACGACGAAAACTAGAGTTGTCTTCGACGCTTTTTGCAAATCGAATTCAGGAAAGTCACTTAATGACATTTTGATGACTGGTCCTACTATCGAACAAGACTTATGTTCGATTGTTGCTAGATTTAGAACTCACGCCATAGGCTTTACAGCTGATATCGAAAAGATGTACAGACAAGTTAAGGATGATTTCAGAGACAGCAGCCTTCAACGCATTGTTTGGAGATTCTCCTAATGAGCCTATCAAGCAGTACCAACTTCAGACGGTCACATATGGCACATCATCAGCTCCGTTTTTAGCTATAAGATGTTTAAGGCAATTGGCATTTGATGAAGGGCAACAGTATCCGCAAGCGGCATCTGTCCTTCTTCGTGATTTTTATGTAGATGACTGCATTTCAGGAGCAAGTAAAGTTGACAATGCATTAATCCTAGAACGAGAACTAATCCAATTGTTATCCAAGGGAGGCTTCAACCTCCGTAAGTGGTGTTCTAACCACTCTGCATTGTTAGAGGCAGTTCCAAAGGACTGCAGAGAGACGCAGCTTCCTTTTCAGATTGATTCGGGTGAAAATATTAAGAATTTAGGTCTACTTTGGCATCCAGCGACAGACAGATTACAGGTCTCCACTGGTGTTCAGAAAGAACAAGGAATAGGACCTCCAGTTACCAAAGGCAAGGTGTTATCGATTGTATCGTCAATTTATGACCCTATTGGATTAATCAGTCCTATTGTTATCGCATTCAAGATGTTTCTGCAGCAATTATGGCAAGAGAATATAGAATGGGATGATGAACTTCCAACAGAATTTCTTACAAGATGGCATACTCTGCACTCTCAAATACCCTTGATTGACAATATCTATATTAACAGATTTGTGCTTCAAGAAAATTGTACTCAGGTGCAGCTGCATGGCTTTGCTGATGCATCCTTAAAGGGCTACGGTGCATGTTTGATCCTACGCTCATCAACAGATCAAGGTCACGTAACCACGCATTTCCTGTGCTCCAAGTCCAGAGTAGCTCCAATCAAACAAATTATGCTACCCAGATTAGATCTATGTCCTGCAGTATTATTATCACAATTGGTTAGAAAGATGTGACAGGTTATCAATATCGAATTCCACAGTATTCATCTGTGGACAGATTCAAAGACCGTTCTTGCATGGTTAGCAGGAAATGGAAAACTTTTGTTGCGCACCATGTGGCCGAAGTGCAAGGCAATACTTCAGTCAAAGATTGGAAGCACATTACATCTGCAGATAATCCTGCTGATCTAATTTCTCGTGGAACTGGTCCTACAAACCTTGTAAATAATCATCTTTGGTGGATTGGTCCTGGGTGGTTACAGTGTTCAGAACAGAATTGGCCTACTTCCAGTAAACAATATGTATCGGAGATTCCTGAGCAACGCAAGATAGTGCTTAGTTGTTCAATTCACTCCAATCCTTCAGAATTATTCACCAGATTCTCGTCACACCTCAAGCTACAAAGGGTGTTGGCATACTGTTTAAGATTTCTACACAACATCAAATGCAAACATTCAGAACAAAAACATGGTCCATTGACATTAGAAGAATTGCAGCAAACCAACAAGACATGTGTTAGGCTTGTTCAGTCAGTAGCATTCCACGAGGAAATAGCAGATCTGTTGAAAAATAATTCAGTTTCAAGACATAGCAAACTTCAAAGCTTAGTTCCGTTTTTAGATAAGGATCAAATCCTGAGAGTTGGAGGAAGATTAGAGAATTCCAACCAAGACTACGACTTTAAACATCAGATGATTTTGCCCGCTAAACATCAGTTTACTGATCTAATAGTCAAGAGAGAACACAAGAGACTCCTACATTCAGGAAACCAGTTGACGTTAGCATCCATCAGACAATGTTACTGGATCGTTAATGGAAAGTCAGTGGTTCGAAGAGTTATAAACACTTGTACAACATGCTTCAGGTTCAAAGCCAAATCTACACAGCAATTAATGGGACAGTTGCCTGCAATTCGTGTGTCTCAAGCAAGACCATTCCGCAACACCGGTACAGATTTTACGGGGCCTTTTTACTTGAATATTGGCAAACCACGTAGTAAGACCGTCGTTAAAGGCTACATATGCATTTTCATATGTATGTGCACCAAAGCCATTCATCTTGAAATAGTTTCCGATCTAACCACTCAAGCTTTTCTAGCAGCGCTCAGGCGATTCATCGCAAGAAGAGGATTTTGCAGTAACATGTACTCCGACAATGGTACCAATTTTCAAGGTGCTAATAGAGAACTCAAGGAGCTCAAGAACTTATTTATTCAAGAACGAACTAGAGAGGAGATTAGTAATTTCGACAGTAATTGTGGAATTAAGTGGCATTTTATGCCTCCTCATGCCCCTAACTTTGGAGGGCTCTGGGAAGCTGGAGTGAAATCCCTCAAACATTATTTAAGAAGAAATTTAGGAACATTACATTTTACTTACGAAGAATTAGCTACATTAACTGCGCAAATTGAGGCTTGTTTAAACTCACGTCCTCTCCTAACTCTATCAAACGATCCTGCTGTATCTACATTGACACCCGGACATTTTCTCATAGGTGAACCCCTCACTACTCTTCCCGAACATGATCTCACATCATGTAAATTGCCTTTGTTAAATAGATCTAAGGTTCTTCAACAAAGACTTCAAACCTTTTGGAAGAGATGGTCATCAGATTATCTCACTCATCTACAGCAGCGCAGCAGATGGACGACCTCCTCCTGCAACGTATCACCAGGTACGGTGGTGCTCATACGAGAAGACAATGTTCCCCTCTCCAGTGGCCCCGTGGTGTTATCACTGAAGTGCATGGCGGCAAAGACAATGTGATAAGAGTTGTGTCAGTGAAGTCGAACAATGGTATTTTTAAACGACCAGTTTCTAAAATAGCTCCCTTACCAATCGAGCAGACAAATAACTTTAATTGTTGACAATTCAGTGTTTTATTTGGATTTTGAAATCTACATATTTCAAGGTGGGGAGTATGTACATTCTTTGTTTACTCACCAAGGTTATGTTTATTCTTTGTTTAGTTTCTATGTGTATTCTTTGTAATCTCTATGTGTATTCTTTCTATGCTCCAAGATTCATTCATCCTTGGATTGGCAGCAATTGCCTTCATTGTCATTATTATTGTGTTATCTAGTCAACATGGCTGAACATTCAAATAATCGGAGCATTAGCTCAATTACATTCTATGGTAATTACAATAATTATTAGAGTGTACATAAGGAAATACAGTCCACTATATCATTCAGTCGTATATTTTCTCCCCTGATGCTTCATCTGTGGACACAATGATGCGCAAGAGCATACAGCACTGTACTCTTCTAAAGCCATTGGTCGCTACTTGGTTAGATAACGGTCTGGATGAAGCAATTGGTCGCTACTAGGTTATACGACTGTCTGCACGAAACCATTGGCTGCTACTAGGTTAGATGACTGTCTGGATGAAAATTACTGATGTATTACAAGCAGGGGGTCTGGGGCATAAGCCCCAGGTTAGGTTCGTGTATGTATGTAAAGCCTTATTAACGCATACAATTTAACATATATGCATCTTTTAAACCGTTACTGAAGTGTATTTCATGACATCATGGATGCCTCCATTTTGTATCTAGGGGAATTTTGCCGTGAAATGTATCGCGATCTATACTACTCCCGGTTCAACTGTACTTCTTACAAAAGCTACCTAAATTCAAACAAAACCGAATTAAATTCTTAAATATTGTAGCTGGCAATATTCCAGAATAAATCACTTAACTTACACTTTTCCTTTTAGCAATATACCTTTAGCTCATAGCCTTCAATAAGCAGGCAAAACTTTGTTCCATCTAGAAAGCTTTTATTCTGTCTCATCTTGATTTCTATCAGTGTCAAGGTGTTCTCCTCCATAGTTATCCTAGCTTCCCTCTTCACTGGTAAAAAAAAAAAAAATCTAACACAGATGTTATTTCCTTTTAGTTTCTAACCATTGGCTGTCTACCTAGACATAGATGTATACAGTAATAACTAGGGCCCGGATTTATATGCACTAAAAAACCTGAAAATATGCATGCAAATATGCACTAAAAAGTTAGAATATATGCACGGAAAATAATGAAATATGCACTTAAAACATGCAATTTTATTCACATACCTATTTACAGGTATCATTTGTTGCAAAAAGAAGCATCACAATAGGTAACTAGTAGTCTTTCAATGTTTTCTGGAGACAAACTATGTCTATTGTCCGTCAAAATGAGTTTATAGGCTGAGAATGATCGTTCTACATCAACTGACGTGATTGGACAGTACTTATACACGGGCACCAAAGTTTCGGAGCATACATTTGGCAAGGATACCCTAGTTCCACTCAAGTATTGACTAATTAACTTAATCTTCTTCAGTCCTGGGTTCGAATTCAACCCCTTTTCTAACTTGCATTTAATCTTCTCTCCAATTTCGCCTGGAGCGGAATTCAATGAAGATGCAGCTTTCTCAACGAGATCAAGTGATTCATGGAGGGGAGTACCAGAAGATTCTAAGCTCTCAATGGTTTTTGGAAGCTTAGACAAATGTGCATGAATGAAATTCACATCTTGATAAACAGTAGCGGTTTCAAACACAACTTTTGCATCACGGACACACGCAATATGCCCATCTTCAAGTTTTGTAACCACTTCTTTCACTTCATTAAAATTCTCCTCATAAAATGATACTGCAGATAACCATGTCCCCCACCTAGTCAGGACAGGTTCAGGTGGCAAAGGAACTTCAGGTAGACAATCTTTGTAGAACTGGACACGAGCTGGTGCTTTCAGAAACAGCTTCTTCCCACATCCAATTAAATTGTCAACAGCTGGAAACTGTGTGCGTATTTCTTCTGCAATGAGGTGGTAATCCGTACGCTAAACAGGTTACGTGCATGAGTTTCGGATAAAATACTTGGAGGGCCTTAGCTGCTTTCAACATATACGAAGCTGCATCTGTGAGCAGTACAAGCACTATACAACAATTATCCTCAATTTCAGATGGCCACAATAGTCGCAGAGAATCATTTACAAATCTTGCTATTGTGCTATGGTTGGTTTTCTCTAGTACTTTACAAGCAAGAAGATGCGGCTTACCGGGTTCGTCTGGATGTAATTTACCAACCACGAAATTTGCTATGTAACGGCCACATGAATCCGTTGTCTAATCCACCGATATCCAGACATAGTTCCTTCCGATATCAGAACGGATCAATTCCAGGGTAGATTCATATAGCGGAGGTAGGTAATTTTTCCTAAGAGTTGATTCATCTGGTATTTTTTGATTTACACAATATTTCTCAAGAAATGATCGCAGAACTGGATTGTTTAATTTATTCCATGGAATGTTGCTGCATACGAAAGCCCTACAAAGATCATTTGAAAATGTATTAAGAATACCGGACTTAGGCTTTACCTGCGTAAGAAGTAGTTGTTGTGGTGTGCTGTTCTTCTCCTCCTTTGCTTTAATATGTGCAGTTGTTTTTGAATGCTGTTCAAGCTGAAATTTCTTTTCACATTTTACTTCCTTTGAGCAAACTTGACAGTACACGATGACACCATCTGTTGAATAGTCCCTATTACCAGACACCCACTGCTTTAGTAAATCTCTTCTCCTGCGCTTATCCATAGGCATTTTTACAAACTAACACTTGAGACGCAGGGCATTAAACTGGAACGTAACTAGTGAACTGAAGATACTTCTGTCCTGACCAATTGCCCAACCCCCTGAGATTATTATCTACTGTGGTAGAGAAAGGAATTCCAGGAAGTCCAGCCAGCCTGCCTACCCATACCTAAGCTATATGTTGCCATTGCCAGTTGTGAAAGTAAAGTGCCGTTACACAGAGAGTCGAAAACACCAATTAGTGAGGGATGCACATAATATAGGCAAAACAGATTTATTTTAGTAGTTCTTGTAATTGTCCTTAAATTCAGACATATATACCGGACATAGGTTATCACACAGTCAGCTGAGGAAACCATTGGTTTTATAGTGCGGAAAAGACAAGACTGGTTTGATGACAACAATGAGGAAATTCTGTCTCTCATCAATGCCAAAAGGAATGCCTATCTTGCCCATCTACAAGACCCAACTTCCAACACAAAGAGAGATAAACTACTGGAACTCAAGGGTAAATGCCAGACGCAGATAAGGCAGATTAAAAATACTTGGTGGCAACAGAAGGCTCAGGAACTGCAGAGACTATCGGATGCTCGAGACTTGAGGAACTTCTATGCCGTACTCAAGGAAATATATGGACCATCTCGTTCATCATCAGGTATACTGAAAAGCGCTGATAATTCTACTACCTTTACTGATAGTCAAGAAATCTTGGAACGCTGGAAGGAGCACTTCTCCAATCTCCTAAATCGTCCATCAGAAGCTGCTGAAGACTTCCTCCGTGATGTGACGCAACAACCTGAACAACTGTGGTTGGCAGTACCTCCTACTTATCATGAATTCAGTGCAGCTCTCACCCAATTGAAACCCAGAAAAGCACCTGGCCCAGATAACATCCCTCTGGAACTAATTCAAGCCGGAGGTCATTCCCTCAAAACAAGAATTTTCATCCTTATCCTCAGAATATGGGAATCAAGAAAGGTACCTGGAGACCTAAAGAATGCCACTATCGTCACTATCTTTAAAAAGGGTGATCGCAGTGTTTGTGGCAACTACCGTGGTATATCACTGCTATCAATTGTGGGGAAGATTCTTGCAAGAATTCCACTTAACCGCCTCAAGGTTATCTCTGAGAAGATCCTCCCAGAGTCACAATGCGGATTTATAACTTCCAGAAGCACAATTGACTTGATTTTCTGTGAGAGACAGCTGCAAGAAAAATGTAGAGAACAACAGAATCCACTCTTCTTAGTCTTTTATGACTTGGAAAAGGCATTTGATTCGGTTCCAAGACCAGCCATGTGGGCAGTGCTGAAGCGGTTTGGTTGCCCTCAGCGTTTTGTAGATCTAATCAAGGCTCTCCATGATGGCATGACAGGTCAGGTTTTCCATCAGAATAAGATGTCCGATGAATTTCCCATTACCCATAGACTGAAATAAGGATGTGTACTGGCTCCAACGCTTTTTGCGCTGTACTTGGCTGCAATGCTTTATGATTCACCCACAAACATCCCAGGTGTGGAGGTCAAGTATCGTTTTGATGGAGGGCTTTTCAACCTAACTCGTCTCCGCTCCTTGAGGAAAACTCAGGTTACTAAGGTTACTAACATGTTGTATGCAGATGATGCTGCGTCACCAACTCTCACACCAGAAGAGCTGCAAGAGTCAGTTAATTGTTACAAAAGTGCATGTGATCGCTTTGGTCTTACCATAAATGTCAATAAGACTAAAGTCTTGGCACAACCTTCACCAGGCACACCTCTTCCTCAGTTCAATATCTCCATCTCAAATTTGCCATTAGAACAGGTTTACCACTTCTCATACCTGGGCAGTACCATCTCTGTGAGCTGTACCTGTGAGCAGGATGTGGATAAGAGAATTGGCGCAGCCCACGCAGCGTATGGACGATTAGCGCACCGGGTCTTCATGAATAAAGATCTGTCTATGAGTACAAAGCTTATGGTGTATAAAGCAGTAGTCATTTCTACATTGTTGTATGGTTGTGAAACGTGGACCCTTTACCGACGTGATCTTAGGAAGCTTGAGCGTTTCCACCTACAAAAACTTTGATCAATCCTGAGGATTAAATGGGAAGACCGCATTACCAATATTGCTGTTCTGGAAAAGGCTCAAATCAACAGCATAGAATCATCCATAATAGGTCACCAATTTAGATGGATTGGTCATGTCCATCGGATGGATGATGTGAGATTACCTCGTCAAATGCTATATGGTGAGTTATGCTATGGCACCAGACCTCATGGTGGTCCTAAGAGGCGCTACAAGGACCAATTTAAGCAGACCCTGAAATTGACGGGTCTTGATTCACAAACCTGGGACATGCTGGCTGAAGACCGCTCAACTTGGCGCCGTACCATCTCGGATACTGTAAAGATGTTTGAAAGGGATCGACGCACACATGAAGAGGCCAAGCGTCAAGCTAGGAAACTTCGAGCAGCCCAACCACGTCCTCCTCCAGCAATACTATGTGACTTGTGTGGTCGCTTGTTCCATGCCAGGATTGGACTCTTTAGTCACCGTAAATACATCCACAAACTGGACTGAAGGAAGAAGATTTATACTCGGATTCGAGTTAAAGCCGATGATGATGATGATGATATACCGGAATATGCTGTTACGTCTAGAATATGCACTAAACCTCAAAATATGTCAAAATATGCATATGCATTTTTAAAAAATCCGGGCCCTAGTAATAACATATCTGCTCCTTCAACAACATTTCAATGTAGTTAACTGTCCATCCTCCATTCAGTGTTTGCCTGTAATAAACAAAACTTAATAACCATTCTGTAACGTGTTTTTCGAGGGGTTTTTATGCAACTGGCATAAGTCAGTGGGAAGCCATTCTATATTTATTTACGCGGCAAATTGTTCAGCCAAGAGAATTTTTCATGTTAATTTATTATTATTATTAACTTATTATTATCATCAACTTATTATTATTATTATTATTAAATGATTTTGGAGCATTTTCTTATAAAATTATAAGCATACAGATAGGTTTTCTATGATTATAGAAAACACTATCAAGCAAATTATTACGATCAACATTAGCGTAGAAAATTATATGATTACGGAATTTTACGGAGTTTCGTCAGTTAGGGTATATTGAGAGACATGACTCACTGGGAATTCAGATACAGGCTTATGCTTGTCAAGTAGTATGACGCAAGGCTGGGTCGCATCGTCAAGAAAAGGCGGATGTATGGAACGGCAATCGACGTCACCCTCCCGCCGAGTGTAATGAGCCAGAAGAGGGGAGTAGCGCGTGAGGGGTCAGCCAATCGGTGGAGGACGAGCGTGAAGAAGTCGGCTGAAGAGTGGGGATGCGGCGGGTGCATATATGGTTGGCACGCCGTGGAAACGGGGACTATCGTTATAAAATTTAACCAGTATGGTTGCACGAGTGAGTGGCTCCGATGTTCAGTGGAGTTAGCGACTATCTTTGTGAAACTTAACCGTTGTGGTTGTACGTGTTGGTTCCGATGTACGGACCATAAATCTTCATATCTACAAATATATCATCAACAACGAAGAAGATGACGACGTCCAGGAGGCTATGGGAAGCTCACTTCAACATCCAGTACGAGGGAAATGCTACGGCAATTTCCAGTGGTAAGCGCGAATGACACATAACTACGCAATTCCTTCTCCTGATACAATTGTTTGTTGGGTTAATGAACCAATCATACTACGATCTGAGAGTAAAGATTCTTGAAGGTCTTTCTTTGTTTCATATTCAGTAATTCAGTAAATTCATAGCTTGGGAATAAGAGTAAAATCAGTAATTTATCCGACTCCGTTTTCACGTAATTTTCTAGCGGTAATATTTAAATCGCAACGCTCCAATTTAAATTCAAACTTATTATTATTATTATTATTAATTTTGCTATACTTGTTTTTTATACAATAAATTAATTTCTTTTAACCATGCAATCTTTGTTTTCAGTAGGTAGCATTAGATATGGACCAATTCCTTCTCCTGATACAATTGTTTGTTGGGTTAATGATCCAATCATACCACGATCTGAGAGTAAAGATTCTTGAAGGTGTTCTACCAGAGCTAGGTGTTGTTAAATACAAATTTAGATTTCAACATAGCGTTGAGGTCTTGGCGCCCATTAAAACAACATATCTTAGTAGAAAACAGTATATTTGTTACACAACACTGAGGGCAATAGAAGCCATTTCATTTGTCGCTACCAACTTGGGGCTGAAAACCTAATAACATTTGTGGAAGGAGAAGGGTATATATTTCTGTGCCTGTATTTTGGGGGTTTTTCATTTATCGGTGTGTATCAGCATGGGTAGTGTTGAGGAAGAGATGAAGTTGCGTAGTGGTCACCAGTTGGATAGTGAAGATACGAGCAGTATGGCTAGTCTTGGAAATGAAAGCAGTACAGGGATGTCGGAGGTAAATCTCGATACTGAGGGGGATAATCAAAACAGTCAAGCAGGGTTAGAAAGTTTGCTTCTCCAGTTTATGCAACAAAACAAAATTAGTACTGATGCTTTAAATGCTAAACTCGAACAAAATAATGCTAGACTTGAACAAAACAGTAGGGAAAATAAAGAGAGTACTGAAGCTTTAAACACTAGACTTGAACAAAACAGTAGGGAAAATAAAGAGAGTACTGAAGCTTTAAACTCTAGACTTGAACAAAATAGTAGGGAAAATAAAGAGAGTACTGAAGCTTTAAACGCTAAACTTGAACAAAATAGTAGGGAAAATAAAGAGAGTAATAGGGAATTGAGCGATAGTTTAAATACTAAACTTGAACAAAACAGTAGGGAAATTAGTGATAAATTTGAGCTGATTAGAGGTGAGATCAGAGGGGTGATGGAAGAGAAGGCTAAAGAGATTATTGCAGATGTAGACAGAAAATTAGGAAAAGTACAGGAGAAGTTAGAAAGTAGAATCAGTACACAGGCTGAAAATTTAAAAGAACTAGTGCAATTTGAAACACAGCAGGTCAAAAAGCAATTGGGGGGAGAAATTGATAAGATTCAGGTAGCAACAAAAGAGGTTAAAGAACAGCTGGGGGGAAGAATTGATTAAGTACATGCAGAAATAATCACTGAAGTTAATACTTTAAGGGAGAGGAATAAGGAAAGCATTAATGAGATTAGTGAGAAACAAGCTCAGTTAAGTGGTAAAGTTGAAGCATCGGAAGGGAGCATTAGGTTAACTGTAACTAATATCGAAAGAAAAGCTGAGGAGAAAATTGCTGAATTAGAACAGAAGTTGAAGGCTAGAATTAGGCAGTAAAATAGCCAGAGTAGGCCAGTTTATGTGAATAGCACACACAGTGAAATAGAACTAGGCAAATTTAGTAATCGGCAGGGTTGTCCAATGGAGTTCATGAATACTATAGAAAATAAATTCGGGGAGAGGTTGGAAGATGGTAGTGTTGAGTGGTGCCAGGTAGTTGAAATTTTAGAGCAAGCGTTTGTAGGGGAGACAAGAAACTGGTTTGCTGTCTACAGAGACAATTTTGAGAATATTACAGATTTCAAAGTTAAATTTTGTGAGAAATTTTGGAATGAGGTCATTCAGTCTCAGCATCGTGAGGGAATTGTGTGTGGGAAATATAACCCGAGAGGCAACTACACTATGACCGAGTACTTTTTAGGACAGGTATTAACATGCAAATATCTGGATGGTTTGAAGGAGGAGAGTGATGTAGTCAGGCTATTACTAAGACATTTTCCATACAGAATCAAAGAAGCTGCCTGTATCCAAAATGTTAAATCTATCTCACAAGTGGAGAATTTATTGAGTACATTCGATGCTCTGGGAAGAGGCGGTTACGAGGAGAATTTCGGTAGGAACCAGGGTAACAATAATAACAGGCCTAATGAGAATAGGAACCAGGAAGTTCAAGGGAACAGTGGCGAAGGGGCAGCGTTCAAAATAGGGGGAACCAAAATAGTAATAACAATAATCAGCATAACCAGTACAGAGGAAATGGGTATGGTACGAACTACCAAGGTAGAAATAATGATTTCAGGGGAAATCAAGGCCGAAATAACGATTATAGGGGTAACCAAGGGCGGTATAATAATAATAATAATTATAACCAGAACAGGGGTCAAGGAGGGAATCAGCCCAATGGTAATAACGGACAGAGAGATACCGTTAATACAACCCAGAACAACCAGACCAGTGCAGTAGTCAGTAGTACTACACCAAGCGGTAGCAATACTTTAAACACGAACCAGGCTGCGATGTAAGGTCAGAATCTCAGTCTGTAACATGCCCTGTCCATACACTTATACAGGAACCCTATGACCTAAATGTAAGAAATGAATTATTACGTGAACTAAATGATGAAGGCATTATTCAGGAAGTGGCTAGTAAGAGCCCCATAGTTAAATTTAACGTGTCCGAGGCGTACACAGATGTTTTAATTGATAGTGGTTGTATGAAGAGTTGCATAAGTAGTGCATTTTATTATAAAATGAAAGGAACTGGAGTAAATTTCGAGGAGATGCCAATTAAAAGCACTTTTGTTAACACAGCTGTTGGGAAGAGGTCTAAAGTAATTTCTAAGCAAGTTTTAGTAGACATTAAAATTAATAATCATGTAGAGAAGCAGATTTGCCTTGTAATTCCAAATTCAGTATTCAGTGTTATCTTGGGTTCAGAGTGGCTAAGTCTGGTAACTTATGTTATGATGTAGGGAGTTTGAAATTTAAATGAGGAGATTCTGAAGTAGAAGTAGCGTTCAATGACCAAATTCAGAGAAGTAGTATTGTAGGTGTGATTTGTACTTTAAATGAGATATCGCCAGCCGTAGAGCGGGGTTCTCCATGTTTAGTGGGCAGTGTGATTACGAACGGAAGTCTAGAGGACTCGTTACGTGATGCTGCATTTCAGGGAAATATAGAGGTGGAACAATGTGTTCGGCTCTATGATGTGTTATTGTGTAATAGGAGAGTTTTTGAGGATCGCATTGGTATGGCCAATTGCTATACACATTCATTGAACGTTATTGATAGGTCAGTATTCACAGGACATAGATATCCTGTACCTTTCGCTTATCAGAGTGCAGTTGAGGCACAAATTAATCAGATGCTTGAAGATGGGATTATTGAGCACTCTAACAGTCCATATGTTAATTCTTTGATCACGGTACCCAAGACCGACGGCACAGTTCGTATTTGTTTAGACGCTCGTTTGGTTAACAGTAGAATTAGTTCAGATCAGCTGAAATCTATGTCAATAGAGGAATATTAATGCAAACATTTGAGGGGAAGAAGTATTTCACTTGTGTAGATTTGAGTTACAGTTTTTGGCAAGTGCCACTTATGTACGAAGATAGACCATTTACAGCTTTTAGTCATAAATATAATCTTTATCAATTTTGTAGAACACCTTATGGGTTAAAGAGTAGTTCAGCAGCTTTAATTAGGGCTTTAAACATCGCATTAGGGGATGACACAGGAGAGTTTGTAACCATTTACATTGATGATATGGTAATTAGTTCACGCAGTTTTGAGGAGCATCTACGTCATTTAAATATAGTTTTTCAGAAGTTAGATCAGGCAGGGTTCACTTTGAAGCTGTCTAAGTTGTCATTCTGTCAGTCAGAAGTGACATTTCTAGGTCATAGAGTGTCAAGTAGAGGTGTTACACCAGAGGAAAGTAGGGTTAGCATGTGTGGACAGTAGCAACAGGGCATCGTTACAGATACTGAGAAATAAGTAGGTAGAGTAACGTGATGACGTTCATTTAAGGGAGCCACTTGCAAGGTTGGAAGCAGGTGATGCAGTAACATTTATAGTTTCCAAACGTATTGGCAAAACAGCATATGTGCTGGAGGATAGTAAGGGAAACAGATTATACGGGACGTATAATATACATAGTCTACGAAAATATGTGTCATAAAGTGAGTGTGTTTAGCTGGCGAGCCAGCCTATCAAATGAGTAAGTGTGGTATTTGGTGCGTGGAAGATGTGGTCTTCCAGGCAGGCGTATCAGAAGTCACACAGGGGGGTAGTATGTAAGTAAATGAGAGTTTTTAAGGTACAGGGAAATATGACGGGATTGTCGGATGCTCTTGAGCACTAAAATGTCTCGATACACCAAGGCCAGAATTTGGCAGCGCTGGTGAATTCCCATTTGTCTCCAAGAGATGGGTGTGCGCTTGAACAGGGTATTTTTGCTTAAGGCGTCCACGAGACAAAAGATGGGCCATCAGAAGGCGAGACAGTCCTTCATGAAACTCATACATATCAGCACACGTGATTTCTGTTTACGGCCTCGCCATGTAAGATTTGTAAGTGTGTAATTTAAGGTAATTTGTACAAAGGTATTATTTGTGTGAGGAGAACTGGTCTGTGTTGAGAACTAGTATTAAGTAGAATATGGTCTACGGGAACTTAAGAAGACAGGGCGATTACGGCACAGAAATATTTGGTGTTATATGTAATGCGCACTTACTGTTTTTTTTTCAGAAGTCAATATTAATTTAATCTACTTTAAAGAGAGATTAAGTATTATGGTCACGAGGCGCTGCCACAATAGTGTGATCGTGTGCTTAGTGATAAGTGAGATTAAATTTCACCATAAGGAAGGGACCTCCAGTGAAATTAGGAAGTTCTATGGTGATATAAATATATCAGTACACCTTCAATGCGTGTGATATGACATCATAAATACATAGTGCTCACACATTATTTATGTCTATTTTTCCAACATAGAGAAATTTGAGAGGCGGAAATATCCGTGGAACAATATTCTTTATGAAAAACATTGGACTGGTTGCAAAGTGCAATCCATAGTGACAACAAACTTTGACGCAAAGTGCGTAAAGAAAAATTATGAGTGTATATATATGTAATTTAGGGTGATTTCATTTATGTAATATGTATTTTGGATGGGATTTTGTTAACGTGTCTGGGATAATCGGATAATGGACCGTTGTCACGGTAAATCATCCGATGATCCGAGGCGAATATGTAACGTGTTTTTCGAGGTTTTTTTTATGCAACTGGCATAAGTCAGTAGGAAGCCATTCTATATTTATTTACGCGGCAAATTGTTCAGCCAAGAGAATTTTTCATGTTAATTTATTATTATTATTAACTTATTATTATCATCAACTTATTATTATTATTATTATTATTATTATTATTATTATTATTAAATGATTTTGGAGCATTTTCTTATAAAATTATAAGCATACAGATAGGTTTTCTATGATTATAGAAAACACTATCAAGCAAATTATTACGATCAACATTAGCGTAGAAAATTATATGATTACGGAATTTTACGGAGTTTCGTCAGTTAGGGTATATTGAGAGACATGACTCACTGGGAATTCAGATACAGGCTTATGCTTGTCAAGTAGTATGACGCAAGGCTGGGTCGCATCGTCAAGAAAAGGCGGATGTATGGAACGGCAATCGACGTCACCCTCCCGCCGAGTGTAATGAGCCAGAAGAGGGGAGTAGCGCGTGAGGGGTCAGCCAATCAGTGGAGGACGAGCGTGAAGAAGTCGGCTGAAGAGTGGGGATGCGGCGGGTGCATATATGGTTGGCACGCCATGGAAACGGGGACTATCGTTATAAAATTTAACCAGTATGGTTGCACGAGTGAGTGGCTCTGATGTTCAGTGGAGTTAGCGACTATCTTTGTGAAACTTAACCGTTGTGGTTGTACGTGTTGGTTCCGATGTACGGACCATAAATCTTCATATCTACAAATATATCATCAACAACGAAGAAGATGACGACGTCCAGGAGGCTATGGGAAGCTCACTTCAACATCCAGTACGAGGGAAATGCTACGGCAATTTCCAGTGGTAAGCGCGAATGACACATAACTACGCAATCTCTCGTCTTTCTTTGTTTCATATTCAGTAATTCAGTAAATTCATAGCTTGGGAATAAGAGTAAAATCAGTAATTTATCCGACTCCGTTTTCACGTAATTTTCTAGCGGTAATATTTAAATCGCAACGCTCCAATTTAAATTCAAACTTATTATTATTATTAATTTTGCTATACTTGTTTTTTATACAATAAATTAATTTCTTTTAACCATGCAATCTTTGTTTTCAGTAGGTAGCATTAGATATGGACCAATTCCTTCTCCTGATACAATTGTTTGTTGGGTTAATGATCCAATCATACCACGATCTGAGAGTAAAGATTCTTGAAGGTGTTCTACCAGAGCTAGGTGTTGTTAAATACAAATTTAGATTTCAACATAGCGTTGAGGTCTTGGCGCCCATTAAAACAACATATCTTAGTAGAAAACAGTATATTTGTCACGCCACAGTGAGGGCTATAGAAGCCATTTCAATTCTAGCATGAGGCAGTCATAGATCATCATCCATCCATTTACAATTTCCCGAGTACTGTTGACAAGCCTCTTCCACTCTCCTCTGTCCATGTATGTCTTGTTCTTTATGACACCATCATCTAGTGTCCTTCCCTTGGTTGCAATGCCCGACTTGACTATGTCCATCCAACGAGTTTTGTTTACCATCCACCTCTCTTTCTATCTGTATTCTTGCTGACCTCGTAGGTTCCATTCTCATCACGTGTCCATACCACTGAAGTCGTGATGAGCTGACTCTGGCAAGTAGACATGTCTTGATCCCTGCTTCCCTCCTTACCACTTCACTCCTTAACTTATTCACCTTGGTTCTCTGGATGGTAGACCTCAGGAATTTCATCTCTGATGCTTGCAGTCTTCTTTGTGAGGGTGCATGTTTCGATACCATACGTCAAGATTGGTACAAAGTAACTGTGAAACATAGTTTATTTTGCTTTTTTGGGGACCTTGTCATCCCAGAGAAGGGGCCACACTTGTTGGTAGAAGATGGAACTCATAGATAGTCATAGATGAAATGAAAATCCACAGCCTGCTTCCAGTCTCCGACCGGGTCAGGAATGGAATGAATGAAGCCCCCATCTAGCGGCGAGGATATGAACTGTGCCGGCTGCCGAGGCCTGACGCACTCCTCTGGGGCAATGATCAAATGAATGACAGATGAAATGAAATGATAATGGAGAGTGTTGCTGGAATGAAATTTTGACAGGGAAAACCGGAGTACCCGGAGAAAAACCTGTCTGCCTCCGTTCTGTCCAGCACAGATCTCACATGGAGTGACCGGGATTTGAACCACGGACCCAGCGGTGAGAGGCCAGCGTGCTGCCGCCTAAGCCACGGAGGCTTCAGATAGTCATAGATATGAAATAAAATTTATGTGTTCCTTGGTGGAATGTAAGCTACCATTGTTGGTTTACCTCTTTTGTTATTCTCTTTGAATGGTCAATATCTAGTGCTTGGCATAAATGTTAAATACCAAGGGGAAGAAACATTAAAAAAGGGAATGAGAGTTGATTTTCTTTACTGACTAGAGTAATAATTATTTGATCAACTATTTCTAGCATAATGCCATTTAGTTTCATATTTTAACATGGCAAAAACACAAAATAATAAATCAGAACTAAATTAGTATTCCTGTCCATGAAAGCCTTAATCAACATAAGGAAGGAAGCTTGTAGTTTTACGTAACCGTTAATCATGCGATCATGAGTCACGGGACCTCCTCTTTATGTGGAATCCGAATCACAGGACATGGCATTTCACTTCGAAAATCTCACATGCATTGACCGGGAATCGAACCCGGTCCACCTTGGTGCGAGGCCAACAGCACCACCACGCCCCCTTAATCAACATATATCTGCACTTGAGTCTTCAGTCTAGTGACTGGTTTGATGCAGCAATCCATGCCTCCCTGTCCTGAGCTAATAGTTTCATCTCTACATAGCTACCACACCTTACATCCGAGACAATCTGTTAAACATATTCTAACCTTGGTCTACCCCTACAGTTCTTGTCCTCGACCCTTCCTACCATAACTGCAGGTTACGCCTCGGTTTTTTGCCGGTCAGCCCCGGTTGCGCAGTCGCACAGAGGACAGTCAGCGAGCCTCAACCATGTGTAATTGATATAAGAGTTGTCAGTTAAGCTGAAAGCTAGGCTGTGTGTGTGCCGGTGACGAATAAATGAAACAGTAGACTGTTATCGTAGTTACTAGGGTAATTCTTTTGGAGTGATGAACCACAATCCTACACTTGCATTAAGTCATTTTCATGATTTTCATAACTTATTTGATATCCCGGGAGTCATTGCCAATTGAAATTACTGTCAATTATCACTACTGCACAGGAAATAAGTGCTCAACTAAGTAACTATGTGACTTTAGTCATTATTAATTGTTTCTTTACTTACTTCCTCGGCGCTACAGCCTGGGGTAGGCTTTGGCCTCTCTCACGATTCCTCGCCATTCGTCCCTTCTATGGGTTTTCTCCCACATCTTCCAACCCTCATAGTTCTCAGGTCTTCTCCTAAGTCTTGTAGCCATCTTTTGCGAGGTCGTCCACGTCCCCTGTTCCATGTAATATCTTCCTTGGTGTTCTTTCTTCATTCATCCTCTCTACATGACCAAGCCAATCCCGACGTTGGGACTTAATAAATTTCACAATATCTTCACCTTTGATTATCTCTTCAATTTCTTTGTTTGTCCTGATTCGCCACCCTTCATCCTCCTTTACCGGGCCATATATTCTTCTTAAAACTGTCCTTTCAAAAATTTTGTGATCATTCTCATCATTTGTTGACATTGTCCACGTCTCAGATCCATAGGTCACCACTGGTCTAATAAGGGTCATGTAGAGTTTAACTTTCAAGTTCCAAGTTAACAGTTTTGATTTTAAGAGCTTAGTGTTAGCATAGTAAGCCCTGTTTCCATTCATGATCCGTTTATGAATCTCCTCTGATACCGAATTTTTACAATTTAGTATAGTACCAAGGTAACTGAAGCATTTTACATTCTCAAACTTATACTGACCAATTTCTACATTTTCTCTTGCTCTTCTATCTTTTCCCGCTGACATTTTCATATATTTCGTTTTTCTTTCATTAATTCTCATTCCCATCTTTCCACTCTTCTCCTCCAGAATCTTGAACATTTCTTTAAGAGATTCCCAGTTCCGTGCCATCAACACAATGTCATCCGCATATGCATACGCCTGCTTGGACTTACTTATTATCATCCCTCCCAATCCCAGTTCTTTCATAACTTCATTCAGTGTCAAGTTGAATAACACTGCAGACAATTAATCTCCTTGCCTCACTCCAGTATTCACCTCAAAATTCCTGCTAGTTTTGCCTCCTACATAAACCTTGGCCTGCAATCCTTCCATTGTCATTGCTACTAGTCTGATCAACTTCTTTGGCACTCCACATGCTTCTAGGGTGTTCAACATCTTCGTTCTGTCATGGCTATCAAACGCCTGTTGGAAATCAATGAATAACAAATGCAGATCAACACCATATTCATAGCATTTCTCCATAGATTGTCTCATAACAAATATTTGGTCAGTAGTTCCCCTTCCTGGCCGGAATCCACACTGGTTCTCATCCAGTATTTCTTCAGGGTAGTCGATCAGTCTCCTTTGCAATATACTTGAGAATATCTTATATACAACACTTAGTAATGTTATCCCTCTATAATTTCCACATTGTAACTTATCACCTTTCTTGAAGATGGGACAGATAAGGCCAACCTTCCAATCCTGAGGCATTATCTCTCTTTCCCATATCTCCCCCCAATCAGTTAATGTAGGTTCCTAGCGATCCCTTGTACTCCATTCTTTATTACTGTACCTCCGCTATGATCTGATCCTCTCCTGGTGCTCTTCCATTTCGTTGAAGCTTCACTGCCTCCATAACTTCATCTATAGATGGTTTAGTGACCTGTGGCTCTACATTCATGTAGACCTGGCTCTCATTCATCTCGTCCTTACGTTCTATATTTAACGTATCTTTAAAGTGCTCCGCCCATCTTTCAAGAACTCTCTCTTCCTCTCCAATCACTTTTCCATCTTTATCCTTACACGAGTTCTCCCGTGGTTGAAATTCCTTTGTCATTCGTTTCGTTGCTTTGTACAATTTCTTACTTTCATTATGGCTGTTCAATTCTTCAATTCTTTCCATTTGTCTTCTTAGATACATTCTCTTCTTCCTTTTCAGAACTCTATTTGCTGTTCTTCTACTTTCTTTTATATCTTTCACAATTCCATCTGGTCTCTCTTTGAATCATAATCAATCTGTCTGCATTCTTCTGCTCTATATATTTCCTACATTCACAATTTGTGTTTGCTGAAACTTTTCCACGTCCCACTGTATCCTCTTAATTCCTCTGTCACATTCTACATTCGCAATTCGTTCTCTAAACAGAGCTTTCACCAAAAAATGATCCGAATCACAGTTGGGGCCCCTTGCAGATCTGACGTCAATCATTGAAGATGCATGTCTTCTTGAAATCAAGACATGGTCAATTTGGTTTACCACTCCAGTGACTGGCATTTTCCAGGTTCCTTTGTGTATATCCTTATGTTTAAAACAAGTACTTTTGATTACCATTCTATTACTTTCTGCAAATTGGCATAGAAGCTTCCCATTTTCACTAGTATTAGTATGTAAAGAATATTTCCCTGCTACATACTGCAAGAAGTCCTCTCTACCTATTTTGGCATTGAAGTCCCCAAGAAGTATTATCACATCATATTTTGGTGTCATACTACATTCCTTTTCCAACTGGTCATAGAATGCAGTTTTCTTCTCTTCACTATCGTCTTCTGTAGGTGCATACGCTGATATAAGTGTCAGATTTCTGAATCGTCCCTTTAGTCTCATTTTACACATTCTATCTCCTAGAGGCTCAAATCCAAGAAAACTTCTTTTTATCTTTGAACTAATGATAAAGCCTGTTCCACACTGACCAGTTCTTACTTCAGGACCACTGTATAACATTGTATAGTCCTCCTTCTTGTCAATCCTACCGTTTCCCCTCCATCTCACTTCCTGTAGTGCTACTACAGTATATGCATTCCATACTTCAAAACTTCCTCAGCTACTTCTGCCATTTTTCCTATCTGTAAAATCGTTCGAACGTTCCATGTTGCCATTGTCAAAGTCATATCCTTTTTCCTTGTCCTTAAACATTTTCCAAGTTCATCATCGTTAATTCCGTCCAAATTCCGAGGCTTTGTTGAGAGTTTCATAACTTTTGAGGTTTTACAGTGTGGGGTTGTTAGCCCCACGCCCAACCCCCAACCTGGAGGACCAGGGTACCGCTCTTAGTCTGGCTCATCACTTTAGACCTGTCCAGCTTGGGTGACCCTACCAGGAGCTTAAGCTCCCGCTGGCATAGCTCTGAAGATCATTTGAGCTCGCAAGCCCCCAAAACACCCGGCAATAAAAAATTGCCTTCTTCAAGGTGGCAGTACCGGCGGGTGGTAATTGTTTCTTTAACGACGGCAATTGTCATGGCTTGTCGTTGCTCAACTGCTGCAGAAAGAGGCGCATTAGGTGTGTTCATCTGTCACCGAGACGTTATTTCACTGTTGCCAATGTATGGTACACAAGATATACGACACAGATCATGAGTAACGAGCTCCGCAAGAAACTATTGGCTTCTGTCTGGCCGAAAATTACTGCTTGTACTACAAGGGAGGGGATCTGGGGTGTTAGCCACAGGTTAGGTTTGTTTTTGTATGTAAAGCCTATTCATTATGTTGTAATGCTTTTGACTCGAATAAATAAATAATATTATAGAAACACAACGAAGCGAACGAATGGAGCGATCGCAGCATAAAACAAACACCACACGGTACCGTAGGCCTTAATGTGGGGTTAGCAACATTTTATTTATCCTGTAAATCATGCCCACAATTGCCGATACATCAGGAATTTCACTATATAAGTTGTGTTATAAAACGGAGAAGGTGGGTGGGCTATAGACAGTGGAGGAGAAAGCATCTATTAGGACATCGTTCCCACAATTATTATTCATCATTACACAAGGTATTTCGGCTAATTTAAGTAGTTTTGTACTTTGTTCATCGCTCCCGAAGTGTTACTGTTACTTGCAGTTCTGTGTGTGAGTGTTGTACATACTGCGCAGAGCGAAATGCTACCTATTCAATAAAATCTAAGATGTTAATAGAAAGAAAGGATATTTGATCCTAGCGCATTTCATATTTATGAGCAATAAATAAATATAGTGAGGAGGGCAGGCCTATAATTTATGAAGCTGCCTACAGTGTGTCTCGTATCACTGGTAATATCACCATTGCTGTATCATTCTACATAAGCATTACAGTATTTTCTTTTGGATGCAGAAAGTGAACCGAACTCCTAGTCTGTTTCAGGTTACTTATCCATCTTTTCGCCCTTGAAATGTTGTAATCATAATGATTTGATAACTATCCTGTAATGTAAGCTTACATATGATACTTAAGTCTCCAGATCATGCCTGATTTTAGAATGCAAACTTCAATTACTATAAGCATATACATTTTTTACTGGTAATGCACTATACTCCGATTTACCAATAATGAATGGTGACAGCTGTCAAAGCTAGCATGTGGGGAAATGCTGCATTGCCACTGAGGCAGATCAAGACTCATAACATTCCAAGAGGCTTGTAGGAAGACACAAATACTGGGGAAGTTGGCCCTCCTGCCTGGCGGTCTAAGGACCGTGACGAGTGAAGGCACAGTAGAACATGTGCTCACTGCTGTGTCTGCTTACATTGCAACACTGCTCGCTGTTGCCATGGAGACCGTTACCCCTCTCGTCTCCACTCCTCACCTCACCCTTCAAGTGTTTCACCCTTTCACCGTCCATCTTTTGTAAATCAGAGTATAGGCTAGTAGGGACCCACAGAAGTGTTTTAAACAATAAATTAACTTTTTTGAGTTTGAAGAAAGATGACTTGACTGATTTTGTAGTCTTGCCCTTCCTGTAAATTCAATATGTCCCTTACCCTTCAAATGCAGCAAATTACGTAAATTATATAAAACACTTTCGGTTCAATCGCAAAATTATCTCTTAGTAGACTAACAATATGGAAGTTCCCGCGGATAGAAACTGTTTCTTACCTTAAATATAATTCTAAGCTCCTTATAAGAACCAACAAAATACTTACAATACTACCTTGATTCGGGAAAAAGGAGTGGCTGTCGAAATTGCGTCACCCACCTCCAGATTCCAAAAATGCAATGCCATTTAGTCCACAATTGGCGTACATGAGCATTATGGCCTACTTCACAGCACTTAACCTCTAAACGTTCCGATGAAGAAGCCAAGTAATGTGTCAGTAAAGCATGATATTAACTGTTAGAATTTGACTCAACAAAACATTCGAGCTTTTTTTTTTTTTTTTGTAGGTTAGGTAATGGGCATAGCACGGATGCTCTGGACCCAGTCGCAGCCCTAAAAAATACTGTTACACGTGAAAAGTATCCAATATTTGAACTATAAACTACTGGAAAATTGTGACACAGATATACAAGGACACAAATAGGTACTAATCTTCACACCAAGCGACGTATCTTAGTGACTTACTACTTGAACACAAACATGACATCGTCACACGTAAGGGTATGGAAATTAAAAAGTAAGGGAGCATTCGTGTAGGAATCTAAGGAAGGCATGAATAACAGAAGGAATAGGAGTATGAAGGAGCACGGAAATGTGGAGAGGGAGGGGGAAACCTAAAGAACGCAAAGTATGTAGAAATGGGACTCGTTGAGTGTCAAATATAGGGCATTGAAAAATTAAATGATTAATAGTACCGAATGCCTGAGAACAGTCGCAGAGAGCCGAAGGACGAAGCTTACAGCGGGCCATATATACCGGAGTCAAAGCATGATGAAAACGTAAACGGATAATCGTAATAATATGCCGTCGAGTGTAGGATCCATTATAAAACCAAGGGTGTCTAGGGATAGTAGGTTGAATTCTATAATATAACCTGGCTTTTGTGCGTGTATAATCCTGCCATTGGTGTAACCAAACATTAAGTAATTGAGATTTGAGAATGGGGAGATAATCTGAGGCAGGGGTAGCCACATTCATCAATACAGCATGACCCAAAGCCGCATCCTTGGCCGCTTTATCCACTAATTCATTCCCCGAGAGGTTGGCATGGCCGGGTATCCAAGAAAACACTATCTGAAAGCCCGAATGATATAGGTCATACGTTAATTGTACAATATTAAATATATACCAATTATTCGTAGTTTGGACATGTTGTAAAGCCTGGAGGACACTTTGAGAATCAGATAGAATTAATGCTTTAGTGATGTTATTCCGTTTAATATATAGAAGGGCTTGTCGAATAGCAAAGGCTTCAGCCGAAAAAATAGAGAGGGTATGCGGTAATTTAAAGGAAGCAAGATAAGATAGAGAGGGGATATAAAAAGCAGCACCCGTATTCGAAGGAGAGGGAAATTTTGATCCATCTGTATAAATTGTCGTATATTGTTGATGATTCAATGCAAGATTATATACATATTTGCGGGCAATCGTAGGGGTAAGCATAGAAGACATACGAGATACATGCGAGGAATGTCTCACTACATCAGGTTGAAACATTAATACCGAGAGCGGTGCATTATAACAAATGGGTTTTCGTGTTTGAAGAATTTGTGGGCGAAAACCCGAAAGCTCTAGATAAGCCAGGAGAATAGAGGGAGGTGCATAGCGTTTGAATAAACTTTTTTGATGATATTCGGAGAGAAGTTGTAGTTTGGGAAGAATGGGTGTTGTTAATAGTGCCATTTGTCGTAGGAGATATCGTGAAGACAGATAACGTCTCCGAAGGTGAAGCGGTTGCTCTGCCGCCTCGACGAGAAGAGCTTGTGTGGGGGTGGAAGAAAGGGCCCCGAGAACAATTCTGAGGGCGGAAAATTGTAGTTTATCCAATTCATTGAGGCGTGTTTTCGGCATTACGTCATAGTAGTGACTACTGTAATCAAGGACAGATCGAATAAGATTTCTGTAAAATAACAATAATAACTGAGGATCAGCTCCCCACTTACGACGAGTTAATGACCGTAAGATATTTAATTTCTGGAACACATGAGCTTTTAAGTGAGATATTTGAGGCGTCCAGATCAACTTATCATCTATAATGAGTCCTAAATATTTTGTATGGTGTACAATAGGAATGGTACCCTGATTATAACGGATAGGCAACCGGTCACACACCCGTTTATGAGTGAAGAGCAAAGCCGCATTTTTGAGCGGAACAGTATCAAGGCCATGTGAGAACAGCCATGAATGTAATATCGTGAGAGCACGTGACATGATCTGCCGACACATATTTATATCAGAATGGGAACAATATAGGAGTATATCATCAGCATATTGTATTAGGCGGACATGAGGAAGTAAAAGCCTCTCAATCTCACTAGTATAAATAAGGTATAAGATTCCACTCAAAATATCACCCTGCGGCAAACCAGAAGACGAATACCTGTAATTTAACCCAGTAGGAAAGTTGGAAAGTGTGATATGCCTTCTTCGGAGAAATGCCGAGATGATTTGAATAAAACTGATCGGAAATTGTTGTTGGTGTAGTTTTTGCAGTAAAAGGACGGTATTCACATTATCATAAGCCCCTTTAATATCTAAAAAGACTGCTAATGTTGAGTGTTTACGGCAAAATGACAACATGACATCAAGAAGAAAAATATTCAAGGCGTCGGTAGTAGATTTCCGTTTAGCAAAGGCGTATTGAGTTTTCGGAAACAGATCATAATATTCTAAAGTCCATACTAAGCGTGTCAACAGAATACGTTGGAATGTCTTCCTAATACAGGACCCAAGATGTATACCACGATAACTTCCTG
Organism: Meconema thalassinum; assembly: GCA_946902985.2. Lineage (NCBI taxonomy): Eukaryota > Metazoa > Arthropoda > Insecta > Orthoptera > Tettigoniidae > Meconema > Meconema thalassinum. The sequence goes on along the minus strand of OX336388.2, from coordinate 1,001,817,313 downwards.
CTAAATCCGGATTTTTCCCTGGTTTTAAAATAGGAACTACTAAAAACTCATTCCAATCCTCGGGAACATTGCCGGAGGCTAAGACGGCATTAAAAACATCTATTAGAACTTGTTGTGCATTATTGGGGAGACTCTTAATGACGTGGTATGAGATATAGTCTGGTCCAGGTGTAGTAGATTTTTTTGTGATAAGGCTGATTGAAATTCGGAAACAATAACCGGATGCAAAAGACAAGAAAACATATGGTTGTGTTCCAGGGATGGAAAGATAATTTCTTGTTCTACAAATTCAGGAGTCATCGTGTGATAAAATTCTACTGACTGATCATAATTCAAACGATGCAGACTTGGACCTAAGTGGCGGCGCGATAAGGTTTTTAACACAGTCCATATTTGAGTAATGGGAGTCTGGTGATGTATATGAGAGACGTATTCTCTCCAAGCAGATCTTCTTTTATCATTAAAAGACTGCTGGCATTTCGCAACAAACTGTTTATAATGGCGATAAGTATACGGAGTATTGTACGTTCTAAAAAGTCGTAATAAATGTTTGCGTCTTTTCACCATTCTCGTACATTCCTCGTCCCACCAGGGTAGTAAGGACCTGCTCTTTCCAGAGGTGCGTGCATTGGGAATTAACGGATGATAGGTGTCAAAATAGCGAACAATGTAAGTAAGTAGCAAATTATAGGAGGAACGAATCGGGGGAGCCGTATTACAATAGTGCTGTTGGATATAGGTGAAAAATTGAGCTGAATCAAAACTTTTGAAACTCCTAGTAAAAACCGGAGTATGCAAGGTATTACTAGGACGAGGAGCCGAATCAAAGGTCATCAAGATCGGATAGTGGTCACTTTGATGTAAATCAGGGGTTGTGTGCCATATAATTCGGTGGGCCAGAGAAAGGGAAACAAACGTTAGGTCAACCGCACTGGGGGCCTGAGCAGGAGGAGAAATACGAGTGGGTGAACCATCATTTAAAATCTGGAGATGAAACTGCTGAGCAGTGGTCATGATATTCCTACCCTTGGGTGTTGTGCGGACACAACCCCAGTCGGTATGATGGCCATTAAAATCCCCACCAATAATGTGGGAGGTGAAGGAATTACAGTAGGAAAAAAAGGAATACCATTGTCGGAAATTACCTTTGACAGCCGGAGGAATATACAAATTAGTGATATGTAGGGAGGCAACAGTTATAGTTATCACATAGGTTCTGGGGAGAGGAAAAAGAAATGGGGTAACTTGGTACGAAAGTCTTTCATGGATTAATGTTAGGACACCACCACATTGCGGTCCATCTTGGCGCTCAATATTATATCGTGGAACGTGAAAAGATAAATTTGGGGCTAGCCATGTTTCCTGGATGAGAATGATATCAGGGGTGTACTCTTGGATTATAAGTAATAATTCATGTCTCTTGTTTTGAATGCTACGTGCATTCCATTGAATAATTTTCATGTTGAGGTAACAGAAGTACCAACAGATTGTAATATTTTACTAGAAGACGGTCGGGTTTCAGCAGGAAAGGATAAGAGTGAAATCTTCTCATAAATATTTTTAAGTAAATGGGCCCATTGGACATTGGAACCCAATAGTTCCATCAAATGCATAACATCCTCTGTAATATCTTGAGGCACACCCTTGGCGGGAGGCATTGTAAGTGAGGGAGGGGGAGTTGGCCCCACCTGGGACGGTTGCAATGAAGCAGAAGGGGGCACATAGCCTGAGGCTTTGTCCCCATGGATAATGGACAAATATGCAGGTCGGTCATACCCCAAAGGGGAAATGACCTTAGGGGGGCTCGTGACGATCGTGGTAAACTTGCGTTTCTTCTGTACAGAATTCGGTGTAAGAGAAGCTTGCTGTGTAAGGGGGGGGAAATTGCTGCGGGACTGAAAGGGGTTGAAACGGATGTCCTGATAGGGAATGGAGAATTTCTTGATACGTTTTATTTTCAGTGCACATCCTAGTTTTAATGTCAAGTTGTTTTGCGTGGTACTCACACCTCGGTGAGCCACTCATATGATTTTCATCGCAATGTACACAGCGCACCAAAACCTGAGTACATTGAGCCGTTTCATGTCCTTGGGCGCAACGCCCACATCTTGGTACCCGAGCTCTACAGTTTTGTCCAGTGTGCCCATATCTTTGGCATCTATTGCAAATAATAGGGCGAAAGATGAAAACCTGCACTTCTAACATCACATGAAATATAGAAACATGGGTGGGCAAAGTTTGAGTTTCAAAGACAATCTTCACCGTACCTGTAGGTAATAAGTCGACCTTCCCATCCGTGACTTTTCTTCTGTTCATGCGTTGAATTTTTACAATGGGGCAAGGCGCCTTCAAATATTGTAATATTTCATCAGTCGAGAAAGAAGTGTCAACCCCGCGGATCAGACCCACTCTATGTATATTAACTGAGGGAATGAACGCCTTTAAGCTTTTTTCCGTGAGCAGTGGGTGTTGAAGAAAGTTATTGGCATCCCGGGAGGTTCGAAAGGTGACCTGAATTCTATTCCTACCTTTGCGGTGGATTTCTTGTATCCCAACAATCTTACGTTCGTAAAAAAGTTTACCGAGACCCATCGGATGTAAATTACCTATCCTGTTGGTGGGATCAGAAGATTCCACCATGACATAATATGGTCCAGTATGGTGCTCATAATACATGCGGGGTGACTCATTCACAGTAGGTGGTATGGCGGGAGCTATAGAGAGTGGTTGTGTAGGTCGTGTATCAGTCGAGGGAATCAGAGGTGTTACATTAAGGACAGGTGCCGTGAGATCAATGACTTCTGTAGTAAAAAATTCCATCCCTTCCTCGGGAGGACGCGTATCTTCACCCCCTCCACTATTATCACCCATGTTGTCGTCAGAAGAATGGTATGGGACTGACCTCACAGGAAGGAAACACACACACTAAGAAACAAAATGGTAGGACACACAAAAACTATTGGATACTCTCACCAACAAGTATTGCTACGGAGCAGGTACACGTCAACCGTCACACTCGGAAGGTCACACGATACTGTCGAGCTTATTAAATGCTGACGAAACTACATACCAGAGATATACAAGTGTATTTTACCAACAAATCAAAATGTATGCAATCCATGAAGAACAACTTTGCTTGTTGTTGTTTGTTGTTGTTTGTGTTGCGTTGCTGGACACAGAAGCTTCTTCGCCCAATAACATCCGGCAGGGAATAGTCTACAGTAGCCATCGCAGTAAAATGCCGCAGCAAATTGGTCCATATGTTCAAAACCACTAATCTCTTGAACTTCGTTTATCACATTGCAACTAATGTCCACATTATCCTCTTCACTATCGAAGCTGATCTTTAGCACTGATGTCTAAATTTATATAATTATCGCACACGCCAAATATGAGAAATCACGGAAACAAGATCTATCCGTATATTTATATGGGTGACCAAAAGCCGAAAAACCACACCCAGGAGCACCAGAAAGAATAACGGGAAGGACCCCCTAGGAGCCCACCTATGATTTTACAATTGAAATGGAAGGTGATCCAAATATGACATAATAGCATCCACCAATGGAACTGTAGGACTATGTACAAGTGACGCGATGTTTAACGGCAAGGGATAAGCAAGTCGCCTCAATTTCTCCAACATAATGTCCCGCTGCGGATTGAAGGTTTCGCACTGAAACAATATGTGATGTAATGTACCTCGTGCCCTACCACATACACACCTATCATTGTCCCTGAGATGCATGCGCTCCAAAGCTACTGGTGTAAGAGCGTGCTGGAACCGCATTCGAATGATGGTAATAATATGACGCCGCGAATATTTTTCCGACCCGGAACCAAGGCGCTGTAGTTACGGATGGTTTTATTAAGAAAAAATGTTTTGCTTTACATTTTGCTATCTCGGTCCATTCATTTTGCCAAGCACTAACGACTCGCTGATGGATTATCGGTACTATATCCGGATACGGTATCCCGATATTATACACTGTTCCCTGACCGCATGCCGCATTCTTAGCCCAGAGATCGACTGTTTCGTTTCCTGCTATATGACAATGCCCAGGAATCCACATGATGACCACGTCTTGTCCTGTGAGTGTGAATGTATGGAAATATTGCACTATTTGGTAAAGATACCAATTATTTGAGTGCAGAAAATGAGGTAAGGCATTAATAACACTCAAAGAATCCGTGCATATTAGCGCGTGATGTAAACGATGGGCATGAATATAGTGACAAGCCTGGCGTATAGCAAAGAGTTCAGCTGTAAAGATTGTAAGATGAGGGGGGAGGCAATAAGTGCGACTAACCTGTAAGTCAGGAGAGTAAAAAGCCGACCCCACGCGATCCGGTCGAACCATCTTTGAACCATCCGTATAAAAAATCGTATAATCGGAATACAAATCCTGAATATCTCGAAATGCACGAGAAATGATATTCGGATGATGCTTGAACATTTGAAATAGCAATGGAAAGGAATTATGCAGAATCTTAGGTTGGGTATGCAAAACCCTGTATGGGATTGTATATGGAAGTGCTAAACGGGTTTGTAACACATCCTTCCTGAAGGGTTGTAAAATCTCATAAGCTATGACCAGTGCCGGTTTATGTGAGCGATCTAAACGATTTTGTGCGTAATATTCCGTCAGAAGTTGTAATTTAGAGATAATCGGAGACGCCACTAACGACAATTTGTAGGCCAAATATTTGCTCGCTATAAATGTGCGTCGATGTGATAAAGGTAACTCACCAGCTTCCACCAACAATGCACTCGTGGGGGTGGAGGCCAAAGCCCCTAGAATTATGCGGATGGCTTTATATTGTAGCCTATCTAACATTAACAAGCGACTGTTCGCCATGAGATCGTAAAAGAAACTGCCGTAATCTAATTGTGAACGAATAATGTTCTTGTACACTGTCAATAATAATGCGGGGTCCGCACCCCAACGTCGCCTTGTCAAAGCTCGAAGGACCTGTAACCGTTTTTCGATTTTAACTTCAAGATATTGTACCTGCCGTGTCCACCGGAGTTTATCGTCAATATAAATGCCTAAATATTTGATATTGCGCACAACATCTATGGTACCCTGTCGAAATAAAATAGGAGTCTGATCGTACCGCCGTTGATGCGTGATAATTATAGCAGAATTCTTACCCGGAGATGTTTCCAAACCATGATTACTTAGCCATTCATGGGCTAGAGTTAAAGCAAGATTTAAATCTGCTCGACATTGATATAAAGTGTCACGGGAACAATAAATCATAAAATCATCCGCATATTGTATGATACGGGCATAAGGCAAAATCACCGCTTCTAATTGTTGAGTATAAATGGAAAACAGAAACCCACTAAGTATGTCCCCCTGCGGCAAGCCCTGAGACGTCTGACGGTGGTCCAGCATCCCCTCGGGGGTACGTAATATGAGACGCCGATGAGTTAAAAAATTGTGAACGATACACAGAAATGGAGAGGGGAACTGAAGCTCCTGCAGTTTCCGTTGTAAAATCATGGGATCTACGGCATCGTACGCCCCCTTAATATCCAGACAAACAACAATGGTATGATGTTTGCGTCCTTTAGCTAATAAGACATCAGTTAAGAAAATAGAAAGAGCATCTACAGTACTGCTACGTTTACGAAATGCAAATTGATACTTAGAGAATAAGTTGTAATATTCCATACACCATTGCAAACGTTGCAATAATACTTTTTGAAATATCTTCCTAACACAGGAGCCTAAATTGATCCCACGATAATTCTGAGGGTCACGTGCGTCCTTCGAAATTTTTAAGATAGGCAGCACCTCAAAGATATTCCACTCAGTGGGAAACGTGCCAAAACGTAATACTTCATTATATACAGAAATAAGCATCTCTTGTGCCTTGTCGGGAAGATAGACAACCATCTGATATGTTATGGAATCGACACCAGGACTAGTCGATTTCGTACCTCGCAGGGCAGATTGAATTTCCACTTGTGTTATAGGTTGTAGTAAAACATGGAAATGATCTGAAGCGGTATAAGACGGAAGCGGGCCCTTATTGATAACTGTATCTGGCGTGAGATTTATATAAAATTCTTGAAAACCCTGCCGGCTAAGTCCTGTTGGCGGCCCCATATAACTCGTATTGGACAAACTTTTGATGGTAGACCATAACTTAGTTAAAGAGGTGGTGGCATTTAATGAACTGATGTGATTCTTCCATGCATCGCGTCTCTTTTCATTAAATACTCGTTGGAGCGTAGCTGTGACGCGCTTAAACAGGATATAATTGTCATATGTACCATGTTTCCGATATTTTCGTAAACACGCCTTCCGTCTTTTTACTAGTAAGGCGCACTCTGCATCCCACCACTGTATAGTCCCATGGCGTTGGAACCTACTATACGGAATTGGCCGCTTCGGGTGATAACAATCCAAATATTGCTGAATAAGGTCATATAAAAGAGAGCATTTCTGACGTGGGAGGGGTGGGATACGGCCCAGATTATCCTGAATGAATGTCTGAAAGAAGTTGAAATCAAAGTATTTTAAGGAACGAGTTATTTTAGTGCCCCGGTGTATCGATGGTGCTACCCCAGTGCGATCATAAAAAATTAAAATAGGGAAGTGATCACTCTGATGCGTGTCCCCGATTGTGCTCCAATCTAATTTATGCGACAAGTCCGGGGTAGTGAGAGTTAAATCGACCACACTTTTTGGACTGCCCGGGGGTGTCAATCGCGTAGGAGAACCGTCGTTTAACACATTTAATGAAAATGTGGAAATCGCATGAGCAATATGTCTACCTTTGGCATTAGTTCGTTCACTGCCCCAGAGTCCATGGTGTGCATTAAAATCTCCTAGAATGACATGCTTAGATCGTTGTGACACATATTTAAAATACATGTGCCACTGTTGTTGCGTGCCCTGGACACGTGGTGGGAACGTATGACTAACATATATTTCCCCCACCCGAAAAAATTGATGATAACAAAAGGGGAGTTGATAAGGCCACGACAGCGGCGTTATTTGTAAATCCGCTTTACAGAGGGTTATTAAGCCTCCATATCCTGGACCATCCTCACGAAAGACCGTATAATTGGGAATTTGAAAACGATAGTGTGGGTATAGCCACGTTTCTTGGATAAATACGATCTCAGGGTGATATGTCGATATTAAATGAAGCAATTCATGTTTCTTATTTACCACACTCCGACAGTTCCACTGCAGCAGCCACATCCTTCACCTATGAACAACATGAGATGAAGAAAGAGACTAAACGAATACAACCCAAAAAAAAAAAGGTTAGAAACTATTGACAGACTGTACCAGTGCCCCGTGGTCGTGGTTTTTCGAGAGGCGGAAGTAATGGCAGTATTTTATCTAATATCTTTTTAACACAATGCGCCCACTGTGCATTGTGACCTAAAAGATCCATGAGTTCGGTAAATTCGTCGAGGATGATTTGAGTAGGAGCAGACTTATCGGGCCCCGAATCGGGCTCCAGTCGCCGGACACCAGATGTGCCCGGTTCGCTGGGCTTCTCAAGTGGCGATATCCGTTCCACGGTTGGGGTGTGTATCAGTTGCAGATATGCCGACCTATCATATCCCAAGGGTGTTATCAATTTCGGAGCCGGATGTACCAACTCAGTAAATTTACGCTTGCGCGGAGGATCAGATCGTTGCCCACTATATGAAGCTGCCAAAGGGGGGAATTGTTGAGGGAGTGCTAAAGGGTGAAAAGGGGTACTTGTCTGGCGCTTCACAATTTCATTGTATGATTTGTTTTCAGTACACATCAGCCTCTTTATCTCAATTTGCTGCTGATGCACCTCACAGCGCACCGCCCCCGCCATATGGTTCCCCTGACAATTAACGCACTTGAATATCACTTCTTTGCAGTCACTCGTTAAATGCTCCTGCGCACATTGTCCACATCTAGGGCCCCGAGCCCGACAGTGAAGTTGCACATGCCCATACCTCTGGCACTTCTGACATCGAAGAGGTGAAAAAATGTACAAACTTACTTCTAACAGAACATTGAAGATGCTGACATGAGTCGGCAAGTTTTGAGTTTCGAAAAAAATTTTCACGGTGCCCGTTGCTATTTTTTCCGATTTTCCATCTACGGTTTTTGTACGAAAAAAACGTTGTAAGCGAACGATAGGTACGGGAGAGTCAATGAAACGCATTAATTCCTCCTGCGTAAGGGAGGTATCTACCCCCCGAATGAGTCCCACTCGTTGTATGCTGGACGACGGAATAAAGGCCATTAGATTTCTATCCTTTAACACCTGATGTTCCAAAAATGAATTGGCATCTCGAAGTGACTTAAATTGAATTTGAACCCGATTGCGCCCTTTTCGTTGGATTTCTTGAATTCCTGGGATTTTACGTTCATAAAACAAACGTCCCAAAGCCATTGGATGCAGATGTCCAATCGCCTGAGGCTCAACGCCTTGAACGAAAACTATATACGGTCCCGTATGATTTGGGAAGTATCGATAGTCACTGGGAGGGGTACGAGGTTGTACAGGGGTTTGGACCACAGGAGTAGCCCGAACTTCCGACATTGTAGTGTTCTCATGTTCATCCACAATATTCATTGATTCAATGTTGGCGTAACCATCAATAATAACCACCGACGAATTAACTTTGCTTGTTAATAAGCCCGCCTTCGGCCATTCGAATTTTATGCAGCATTGACAACATAATTTTTGTCATGTTCCTACAGAATGTACGAAATTTCCCTAGTGCATGCTAAAAGTACCAAAGCCGTGCATTGCTGTTAATGGCATGTAGGAAACTACTTTCATCGCGCCTCTATTGACAACACCATCTATCTGATATGCCATCTATCGGTGAAAATAAGAATCTTACCAAGTAGGATAAATCTACAACGTGGTGGCAGTTTGTATTGTTCCTTGCATTGGTAAACAGAACGTGTTAATTTGTTTCTGTTTTTATACACAATTATTGAGTTGTACTCATTGTTAGAACACAAAATGAGTATAAGGAAAGTATATTGCTCAATATACGGCTGCAAGCCGCTGCATTAGAGGGCTACAGATATACGCTAAATTGGTCGAAATGTGGCGATAACGAATAAATACGGAGAACAGGAACGAGTTGGAATACAGTTGGTGTGGTCGTTGCGGGACAGTCTAACCACTTATTAAGGTAATAATAATGATAATAATAATAATAATAATCTAATAATAATGGACTAGTAGGCCCTAATTACTTGTGACCGAAGGGAAGCAGTGATAAAACATGCTTGGAACATTCTGATGCACCTGCCTTACAAGAACATTGAAACTGCTTAATTGTTAGCTTCCTTCTTTCAATTTCTCTTGTAACCATGTGGGGCGGAGCAGCAACCTCTGGATCTCAAGAGTGTAAATTGAACAAAAAATATTCATCATTGTGATCTCTTTCACAAGACATTTATTTATTTAATCGTATGGGGAATTATATACAAAATTTACATTATACAACATTATCCACATTCTGCAACCAAGTTATGACATTCGGAGTGACATGAAAGAGTTCAGCAGGGTTCCCAGGGAACGAGAACAGAGGGCAGCGTCGGAGCAGATGATCCATTGTCTGCTCCTCTTGATCACAGTCGCACATTGCTGAATTGATCCAGCCCCATCTGTGTTGAAAGAATTTACAGCAGCCATGGCCGGTTCTGAATCTGTTAAGGCGGCACCACAATTTCCTTGGGAGGTCAGAACCTTTCAGTTCCTTTGTAGGATCAAGAGAATGGGCACTTGTCCCCGCTGTTTTTGTTGACCACTCGTTTCTCCAACTTTGGTTTAAATTAAACCCATCCACATACAGTATTTCTGCAGTAACACATGTTGGCCTCCTAGACCGTAGTCGCTGTTGTGAGGGATGGCAAAATTCATGGTGTAGTGGTAAAGTAGGTGAAGCCCTGATCTTCTTAGCCTCTCTCAACAATGCTTGTTTCCTTCTTAGATGTGGTGGAGGAATGTGGCTCAGCACAGGCAGCCAATGGCAAGGCGTTGACTTAATAGTACCAGTGATGCATCGCATTGTGTCATTTAATCTTGAGTCTACTTTATGCACATGTGCACTTTCCAACCACACGGGTGCACAGTATTCTGCTGTTGAATAGACAAGGCTAATGCCAGTTAGGCGTAAGCAGTCGGCAGAGGCTCCCCAGGAAGTACCACTAAGTTTATGTAGGATGTTGTTTCTTGCAGCAATTTTATGGGAGAGCTTGGTGAGATGCTCTTTGTAGGTCAGGGTTCTATCCAAAGTCACTCCAAGATAAGTAGGAAAGGGATTGTATCTAAGTTGTTGTCCGTCAAGCAAACTATTTGGTTTGTAATTAGAAAACCGATGTGCAAGGTGGAAGCAAGATACTTCTGTTTTATTCAGGCTCGGAATCAATCTCCAGGACTGAAGGAAAGCTGACATTCTCTTAAGGTCTTCAGTAAGGGTGTTTTCTGCATCTTCAAAATTTCTGTTCTGCGTTACAAGCGCAATATCGTCAGCATAAATGAACTTTCTTGCCGTAGTATTTGGCAAGTCATGAATATACAGGTTGAAAAGGATAGGGGCCAAAACAGATCCTTGTGGGAGTCCATTATTCAGCTTCCTCTTGTGACTTTTAGAGTCACCCAAGAACACCTCAAACTGTCTTTCACTGAGAATGTTTGATAACAAATTCACAATTTCAAAAGATGGAATAACTTGAAACAGTTTGAAAAGTAACCCTTGTCTCCAGACAGTATCATAGGCTGCCGTGAGATCAATGAAGACAGCTGTGGATTTTAGATGGTTTTGGAAACCTGCTTCAATATGTGTTGTAAGGGCAAGAACTTGATCTGTGCAACTACGACCGTTTCGGAAGCCAGCTTGTTCAGGTGGTATGACATCTTCAATGTACGGTGCTATCCTGTTCAGAAGGACACGTTCCAGAAGTTTAAACATGGCGCTAAGCAGGGCAATGGGACGATAGCTTTCAGGATTGTGTTCATATTTACCTGGTTTCAGAATAGCTATAACTTTGGATAGTTTAAACTGTTTGGGTAGGTGATTCTTTTCAAGGATATATGTGAAAAGAGAAGTAATCAAGTTTATACTGAGTGGACCCATGTGTAAGATGAATTCATTATAGATGTTATCAGGACCAGCTGCCTTGTTGGTCTTCAACTGCTTGATAGCTGCTACAACTTCTTCAACAGAAAACGCCCTGGATAGTTGATTATTTCTCTGGGCGTTCTTTTTGAGGAGAGTGAGGTTACGTTTCACTCACAAGAAATGTTAGCAAATAACACTTCTACCTCTTCTGCAACGTTTCTGGAGTCTATGGTGCAGTTAGCAAACTCGAATATAACTTTTGAAGGTAACAGCGTCATGATTCAAAATGTACTACCCTGAAGCTGCCGTATCTCGTATCACTTGTAATATCATCATTGCTGTATCATTTTACATAAGCAGTAAGTATTTTCTTTAGGATGCAGAAAGTGAAACCAACTCCTCATCTGTTTCAGGTTACTTATCCATCTTTTCGCCCTTGAAATGTTGTAATCATAATCAGGGGCGGATTTAACTTTTTGGCGCCCCTAGGCAAAATAAAAATTGCTGCCCCCCTTTTTTTTAGGTTTGTGTGAAAATTAAGTGGTAGTTAGTAAGGCAACCTATTAAAAATTCGAGTTTATTTTTTTACACGTAAAATTAAATGCTATATGTAGGTATAACTTAAGATCTAGGTGTGCTAACAAAATTCTTTCTTCATGTTTTTTTTTCAGCAAAAGTTTTGATAATATCGTCAAATTCCATATCTGATATTATTTCTGCTTCAATTGCCAAAATCATTTGACAAACCAAACGGTCCTGGCTCGTGGTTGAGCTCAAATAGTCTTTTATGCGCTTTAAACAGGAAAACGAGCGTTAGGCACTGCAGTTGGTAACTGCTGTGCAGTTCAACAAGCGGTAGGCTATTTCAACATTTGGAAATACTCCTTGTAGATCATTCTGTCGAATAAATTTTAATATTTCTAAAGGCAGGTTATTTTCATTATTTTGTTACTTGGCAATATTTTTGAACGTGGCACAACTCGTTTATAAATATTTGTTTTGTATCATTTGGGAAATATTCTTGTAATGTTGCCTCATGTTTCCTTAATTCAGGTTCATTTAACGTACCAAATTCAATAAGCGCGATAATTTTTTGAGAAATTCTTTCATAATCGGCGCATTTGTCCTTCAAATCTGTATAGAGTCTATCCAAAATTATATTGAAAATATTTACTCAGAAATTCTCTCTTCCACCTAGCTCAACATCATCTTCATACAATTCATCAGACAATAATTTTCTTCGTTTCTTCCAACGAACGTCTTTTTCAAACTCCTGGGTGGTAGAAATTTCCGTGTTGTTTCTTCATAAAGTTCAAATATTTTCCGAGCATCTTCTTCAAACCCAACCAACGATTTGTATAAATCCAAAATATCTGAAATGCTGGTATCCTTGGCTTGCAATTTATGACTTGTAGCATCGAATCGTTCAAGTAAAACAGATCAAATACTTAGCATAAATGAACTTTCTAGTTGTTCCATATTATTCCGAAGGCCTGTAGCTTTATTTCGAACTATTGCTTTTTCGATGGGATTTTCTTCAAAAGCTGTTAAATCATTTATTATTTCGTTCCAAAATTCAACCAGAACAGAAACCGCATCAGCACGTGCAGACCAACGAGTTGAAGACAATGAATTAAGTCTGGCAAATTTTGAATCAGCAAAATACTGCAAAACAGATCATCTTTCTGTCGAATCTGCAAAAAAATTATACAACTCCCGGACCAATTCAAGAAACTTAATCTCTTCTGTACTTTCTGCAGCGTGTGTACCAACCAAATTCAACGAATGTGCAGTGCATGGTGTGTACCCTGCGAGAGGATTGTCGTTTTTTATTCTAGCTTGAAGTCCCGAATATATGCCCTTCATGTTGACAGCGTTATCGTAGGATTGCCCTCTCATATCAAGATTTTCTATGCCATGAGATTTCAAAATAGATGTGACAGCATCATATAAGTCTTCAACTTTTTGACCTGGATTGTCTAGTGAAGTTAAAATACGTTCAGCAACAGTGCCGTCTGGTTTCACATATCGTAAAATGAATGAAAGTTGGACAATACGAGAGATGTCTGGGGTCGAATCCACAATGATAGAATAGTACTTCGCAGTTTTGATTTCTTCAACTATTTTAGACGTCACGTTTTTTAGCCATAATTTCGATGACTTCTTCATAAATAGTTTTGGATAGGTAGCTTGTACTACCACTGCCTTTATCTCCATAATTACGAATATGCTCATCAATAAATGGATTGAATTGTCTTAAATATTCTATTAACATTAGAAAATTTCCATTGTTAGGAACGCCGAAATGCTCATTGCTGCCTGTGCCCCTATGTGAGAGTCCACGACTTGCCAAGGTTTTGACAGAAGCAACAAATCTTTTAAAAACTTCTTTCCAGTACGAAATTTCTTCTTGAAGTTGTTGTACTAAACCATGATCTACTCTTCCATGTATATTAGCTCTTTCAAACAATTTTAGTAAAGATTGTTTATGATGATCTGAATTTTCGTGGGCAGAAGCCAAGTCATGGATGTTTTTCCAATAATTGAATCCGTGTCTGAACGCCAATTCGTCAGTTGTGTCTCCAAAGAGAAAACACGGTGTACAAAAACAGAACCTTTACTCTTGAAATAAACGAGCCACTTTCGATGCCCTATTTCCCCGTTCTGAAGTTTTCTTTTAAGCACTGAGTGGTTCATGTACCTATTATATTCAGGGTACACTCGTTTGGATTCTTTAAAACAGATTCTTTATTCTGATTGCAACCATTCAATGCAACGTACTCTTGGTAAAGTTAATTCGCAAACCAAGGAGCCGGATCACTGTTGAATACAAACATATTTTTCTCAATTTCACTCGCATATGCTTTCTTATCAGAAAATGTAGGTAAACCTGAGTGAGCTGTATCTGGTACAGAGTCAGTAGTAGTCAGTATGGCTAAAGTAGAGGAAGGGCAAGAAGGAGGAACATCTGAAGATGGTTGTTGACCTATACATTTGCTCATAAAAACGTCAGTTCATTGCATTTGAGAAACTGATTTCTTACATTATTCAATTATTATTTTGATCAACTTACTTGTCGAAGGTTTAAAAAATTATGAATTTTTGGTGTTTTAACCAAAACTTTTTCTTGTTTTTGCGCCTTTTTAGATGCTTCTTTTCTACATTGAGCACCTCTTAATCTTTAACGCCCATCCATTTTCAATTTTTAAACGAAAAATGAATGTGCTGTGACGCGCCAAATCTTAGCTCTCAGATAATTCGAATTATAGACAGTTAACTGAGTTCAATGCTGTGAAAACTATTAGATAATTAGGCAAAAGAGATCAACATAAAAAAACGTCAAGAGACTCGCAACAAAGAAGGTGAATAATAGTTCATAAGTAGGAAACAAAGACCAGTCTTCACAAAGAATTTGGTGAGGTTAGATAGACCAAACTCCAGCAATTAATAGCTCGAACATTTGGAGAACAATTTCTGTGAATGCCCTCGCACACAAGATGACCACATAGCAGTCCAGCTTCGTATGAAACATAACCATACCGGAGAACAATTACTGTGAACGTCATCGCGCAAACAATGCATACATAGCAGTCTAAGTCCGTACGAAACTTAACCGCACCGGACAGAACCCAGTCTTCTGTTACAAACATAACAAGCCTTTTACAAGCTTCACACGAAGTAAATCCACACTAGACCGAGACCAATCACCTGTTTCATCAAAAGTCTGCCCCTCATCTGTCACCGAGAATGCAGAAAAATAACCCTACAGAGCTCTGCAGAAAATGCAAACGCAGCACAGAAGAAGATGGGGCTCAGCTATATTCGAGGCATGCAAAAGAAGGGAACCTAAGAAATGTGCGGGTCTGACGCAAGGCGAACTAGACACGCTTATGAGGGCTAACTGCAGACTCACATGGATATGCAAAGAATGCAAACCAATGCTGCGGAAAGCAGGGAAACAAGATGACCTCATTCAAAGCCTATTAAGCTCTATAGAATCATCCATGCAAGCATCCTTAGAGCAAATGAAACAGAACATGGAAACCACACTCATAGAATGAGTACAAGAAGCGGTAGCCAGGAAGATGGGAAATGCCTCCCCTCCTCCCCCCCCCCGGCAAGCACCACAATCAGCAGCTACAATAAGCCAGACGACCATAGAAAACAGGAGCCCTCCATGCAGACACAACAAAATAAATTAGCAAAGCTGCCACGATAAAGTCACCAGCCATCAAAACAACCGGGGCGCCCCCCAAGATAATCAGACCAGTCTCCATCTAAACGAGGCTTAGACCACCAACGCGCAGCACACAGAGACGGAAACAGAAGACCCACTATTTCTCAATCTTATAATATGTCACATGGGTGGTACTGGATTGTCTCTAAGGGGCGCTCATTACTCTTGTAGATGCATGAACATATTCAGATTTTAAAAAAATATTTTTTAAATAAAATATTTATTTATTTATTTTAATTTAAAAATTAGTCAAAATTTGCCGCCCCCTAAAATCTGCGCCTATACAGCCCATACGTAAATCCGCCCCTGATCATAATGATTTGATAACTTTCCTGTAATGTAGGCCTACATATGATAGTTAAGTCTCCAGATCATGCCTGATTTTAGAATGCAAACTTCATTTACTATAAGCATAAATACATTTTTCACTGGAAATGCACTATACTCTGATTTACTAATAATGAACGGTGACAGCTGTCAAAGCTAGCATGTGGGGAAACGCTGCGTTGCCACTGAGGCAGATCAAGACTCATAACATTCCAAGAGGCTTGCAGGACGACACAAATACTGGGGAAGTTAGCCCCCCCTGCCTGGTGGTCTAATTACCGTGACGAGTGAAGGCACAGTAGAACATGTACTCACTGCTGTGTCTGCATACATTGCAACACTGCTCGCTGTTGCCAAGGAGACAGTTACCCCTATCGTCTCCACTCCTCACCTCACCCTTTCACCGTTCATCTTTTGTAAATCAGAGTATAAGGCTAGTAAGGCCTACAGGAGTGTTTTAAACAATAAATTTAGTTTTATGAGTTTGAAAAAAGATGACTTGCCTGATTTTTTACTCTTGCCCTTCCAGTAAATTCAATATATCTCTTACCCTCCAAATGCAGCAAATTACGTAAATTATATAAAACACTTTCGGTTCAATCGCAAAATTATCTCTTAGTTGACTAACAATATGGATGGCACTGTTAAGGAGAACATGTTCTCCTAAATACAAAATCAATGAAGTTCCCGCGGATAGAAACTGTTTCTTATATTAAATATAATTCTAAGCTCCTTATAAGAACCAACAAAATACTTACAATACTACCTTGATTCGGGTGAAAGGAGTGGCTGTCGAATTTGCGTCACCCACCTCCCGATTCCAAAAATGCAATGCCATTCAGTCCACGATTGGCGTACATGAGCATTATGGCCTGCTTCACAGCACTTAACCTCTAAACGTTCCGATGAAGAAGCCAAGTAATGTGTCAGTAGAGCATGATATTAACAGTTAGAATTTGACTCAACAAAAGATCACTATTCGAGCTTATTAAATGCTGACGAAACTACATACCAGAGATATACAAGTGCATTTTACCAACAAATCAAAATGTATGCAATCCATGAAGAACAACTTTGCTTGTTAATAAGCCCGCCTTAGGCCATTCGAATTTTATGCAGCATTGGCAACATAATTTTTGTCATGTTCCTACAGAATGTACGAAATTTCCCTAATGCATGCTAAAAGTACCAAAGCCGTGCATTGCTGTTATGGCATGTAGGAAACTACTTTCATCGCGCCTCTATTGGCAACACCATCTATCTGATATGCCATCTATCGGTGAAACTATGAATCTTACCAAGTAGGATAAATCTACCACGTGGTGGCAGTTTGTATTGTTTCTTGTATTGGTAAACAGAACGTGTTAATTTGTTTGTGTTTTTATACACAATTATTGAGTTGTACTCATTGTTAGAATACAAAATGAGAATAAGCTAAGTAGGCCTATATTGCTCAATATACGGCTGCAAGCCGCTGCATTAGAGGGCTACATATATACGCTAAATTGGTCGAAATGTGGCGATAACGAATAAATACGGAGAACAGGAACGAGTTGGAATACAGTTGGTGTGGTCGTTGGGGGACAGTCTAACCACTTATTAAGGTAATAATAATGATAATAATAATAATAATAATCTAATAATAATGGACTAGTAGGCCCTAAGTACTTGTGTCAGAAGAGAAGCAGTGATAAAACATGCTTGGAACATTCTGATGCACCTACCTTACAAGAACATTGAAACTGCTTAATTGTTAGCTTCCTTCTTTCAATTTCTCTTGTAACCATGTGGGGCGGAGCAGCGCCCTTGGATCTCAAGAGCGTAAATTGACCAAACATTTTCATAATTGTGTACTCTTTCACAAGACATGTTAGCAAATAACACTTCTACCCCTTCTGCAAAGTTTCTGGAGTCTATGGTGCAGTTAGCAAACTCGAATATAGCCTTGGAAGGTAAGTTAACAGCGTCATGATTCGAAATGCACAACAACAAATCCGAGCAGACAATTAATGCTTGATAATACGTAAATAACGCATAATATAACACTGTCAGTATTTTAGGGATCACATTTACTGATTATAACGGGATAATATGAAAGTGGTCAAGCAATTCTGTATCCCGGCCATGTTGGACCACCACAGTGCCCCAAGTGATAGTTTGAGTTGCCAATTGCTGGAATTTGGCGTTCAAGGTGGATACTTTCACTTACATTATATGCAATTCTTGAGCATTGTCCCGTATTTAGCGTGTTGGAAAGAATTATTGCGTATGTTTTGTGTCTGTGAATCTACAGTGCAGCCTTTATAGATCAAGTACAAAGGGTTTATCGCACTTCAAATGAAATCAGAATGTCTAACGTCGCTGAAGATCGTTCGGCAAATGGGATCATGGGATAGTCATCAGTCATCATATATCCTCTTTGGTCATCACACTCATTACTGACAATGCCATTATGCGTGGCTTAACTAGGATTTGCTCCTTGGAGATAAGCGGAGTCAAAATTACTGTAGCCTACATTATGGGTGAGACATCGAGCAAAATAAGACATACGTAATCAATGGAAGCAAATATTCAATAACAAAAGTTATAAACTTCATCGCTACACTATTTTCGTGTTTTCTTTCGATAGCATTTGACTCATTGTATTTGTACCTATCAATGAGCAAAGGCTTGAAAATAAACAATTTTGTTTCATGAAGAAACATCTTGCTTTTTAAAACCTAATATCTAGGAATCGCGGGTTAAGCAAGGACTTTTATTTTATTTTATTTTGTGAAAGTGAATAGGCCTATACACTTACTGTATGATAAGAATGATGTTAACGTTATTTTCGTCCTCCTGTAAACTTTTGATTTGGCCTATAAGTTTCACTCTTCTGGCGTCGATCAGTAGATTTTCAGTACCGGTACTATTTATAAATAAAAAACGTACGATAGGCTGATACAAGTTGATATTAAATTTCTTTTATTTTCCCCTTCATTGAATGAAATGTATACATTTAATATTAATATACCACCGTCTCCAACCATTGTTTAACTTAACACAGCAATCCAACAACACACATTATTATTCTGGAAACTTTTCAAGAGATACATACTCTTATGGAAGCTACTCAAATTCAAAATAATGCAGAGTACGTATTATTAAACATTTCTCTAAAGCATATCGTACGTCAAAACTGGTTACCTGAGTAGCCTGTAGACATTCCATAACTTCAGATAAGTATCAACAGTAGATCTTTGAACACTTTAATAGTACACATCAATATTTTATGTTGTAGTTATAGCTTTTAATTATCAGAACAGAGTACTTGTATTTCATTTCCGCACATTTGTTTACAATATTCTACTGTAGTTTTAGGGCTCACTGCTTAAGAGTATCACAGCGATAGTAGCTACTACCTTCATGGATTAGTATGGGGGAGGAAGACTGTTTCTGTTGATGGGATAGTCTTTTCTAAGTTTTGCAACATTAAAAATAAATATATAGT
Organism: Meconema thalassinum; assembly: GCA_946902985.2. Classification (NCBI taxonomy): domain Eukaryota; kingdom Metazoa; phylum Arthropoda; class Insecta; order Orthoptera; family Tettigoniidae; genus Meconema; species Meconema thalassinum. The sequence continues at coordinate 1,001,798,161 of OX336388.2, read as the reverse complement.
ACTTTTTACTATGATTAATGCCTTAATATTTATCAGTAATAATTACCACACTGCTTGCCACGGTGGGTGAGTGGTTAACGTGTCGGACTACCAACCCCAAGCTTGCAGGTTCGCTCCTGGCCATGGCAAGTGATTTTTGAAAGGCGACAAAAATCACGACACTCATGTCATATGTTGTTGGCATGTTAAAGAACCGATTTGAATTCAGTAGGCCGTGTTCAATGGCAAAATTAATCTCGGGATTTTCCTCCAACACAAAGTTCCTCATTTCTCTACTTGAAAGCGCTGTAGTGTCAAGGAGCTTAGATATCTAACCTCCTTGACTTTCATAGCGTTCAAAGGAACGACGAAATTCGACATGCAAGCTACCCTCTGGGTGTCAATTAACAAAGCTTGCACCAGGCACCCGAGGCCATACGATATTATTATTATTATTATTATTATTATTACCACACTTACTGTGTTTTCTGTCGGATTTTCTTGTATTTCTTGACTGTCTGTAGGTTTGGTAGTGTTTTGTAGAGCTATTTGTATTGCATATTTTGATCTGATGATGCTCGCTTGACGAGCGAAACATGTCATCCCTTAGTTTTCTTCTTCTTATTCATCTTCTTCTTCTTTTTAAATGGTCCTTAACAATATACTGTAGGGTCTATATAAATCTTAATCATATGTATTATAATTTATTTCAGGTTTTTCACATATTCCAGTAATTGGAATGATTTTTGTGTTGACCGACTGAAAGCTACAATATTAATTATTAACAATATTATTCACTTTCCAAAATGACAATATACTACTCTCACTCACTCTCGGTTACTAACAGAGTGGGAGCTGACATGTGGTGGTTTTTGAAAACGGATGAGGAAAGAATGTATAGCGCCCAGCCCACTGTCACTCCTTTGGCTGAACTGCTGACCATTTTGCTCTTTTAGTAGCCTAAGCGTTAAATTTAAGTAACAATATGTTACACGAGTGAAAATAAATATTTAAAAATTACTGGTAAGTATATACTTACATAATCCAATCGTTTGCCATCAGTCCGAAGATTAGTTTGATTTACAATTAAAACTTCAAGGAATTTCATACTTTTATTCTTTGTTTCTAGGGAGAAGGGAATTAATACCTCCTAATCAACCCCATAGTTACGCCACTGATTACAAAGACCAATGTAGGCGAAACAAGCCACATTAATTTAAAGAATAATATAAAGCAAAGTCAATTCCATTCACAGTTAGTGTGTACAAAGGACCATTGGTGTACTGCCTAATTGCAGTGCCTCGGGGTACTAAATAATACTAAATCTAGAGATTTAAATTGGGAAAGATGATCAGTCTATCACTCAGGATACCCCTGAACGGCCAATAACATATTTCTTTTTGACGTGAAAGAGTGTAAAAGAATGGCTTCAAATCTTTACAAGTGTAAACGATGAAGTGCCAGAACAACCTCTTTTTCCTTCCCCCCGCCTTCCTTGCCCTACCCCTTTGAGCCACCAGGTCTGCTCCATTGATTTTTAGAGAGCATGATGACACGTTGGAACTGCGAGGACATCTATCTCTTTTAGATGTTTCTGTTAATTCATTTAGAGGCTCTGCGACATCTTGATCATTTAGCCCCATGTACTTGGGTGTTTATATAATATATAACCACGAAGTCCACGCCCCTCAAAAGTAACAACAACAACAACATATAGATTATCATTTTTAGCCTATTTTCAATAATGAAATATGAAAAAATAGGCTTATGAGATCACCAGTTGCCCGTGTGTGTGTGCGTATGTGTGTGTACCCTTAATAACATCTAAACGGCTCGAGCGATTTCAATGAAACTCGGTAAGGACATAGTACTATTTTGTCCGACCCCAACCGTGCCCTTCAAATTTTATTACATCTCACCAATCCAACATGGCGGCCGTGCGAAATATTTCGCTGGGATTCTATATCTCCGAAACTATTACTGATATCACCCTGAAATTTTGTACGGTGATAAAGAGCACTACTATAAATTCGCCAATGTTATTTTCAAAAACCTGTAAGTACAAAACGAACATGGCGGCTAAGCGAATTTGAAACTTTAAATCGATAACTTATATCTCCTGATTTAACCATCCGAGCGCAGTGAAACATGGTACAGCAAATGTCTATACACATTGAAGTTTGAATAATGAACTTACGCAATAATCCTCATCTAATAGTACATAACTATATAGCCTACATATAAAATCCAACATGGTGACCATCCGAAATATTTAGAAGATTCTCAATATCTGCGAATCTATTACAGCAATCAAATTGAAATCTTGTATGTTTATAGAGGCAATTGACATAAGTAGGATATATCAAAATAGGCTATCTAGTTCTTCACGGAACTACTTGTTTTATATACAAGTTTCATCTCATCCTCCTGTATCACGGCGGCTTCGGTGGCGTGCGTGGTAGCATGCTGAGCTTCTATGCCGAAGATCGCGAGTTCAAACCTGATTGAAGTCTTGGATATTTTAAGAGCGTTAAAATCCCCCAGTATGCCTCCTTTCGGACGGGAAGTAAAGCCGGCGGGCCCATGTCAAGATTTATGGCATGTAAAAGAATCTTCCACTAATTACAATTGTGTGAAGCTAAATTATAGGTTAGATTTGATTAACACTATATAAGTTCCAACGTTTGCCGCCGGGTACCAGTTGCGGTGGCATCTAATAGCCAAGTTCAAAGCTAGGTGTCGTTGACGGTAGCATTTGGTAGCAAAAGTAGGAACTAGTTGAAATTGATCGTCTGCATTCTTAACCTGGATTACAGGTAACACACACTAATACAGCCATCACAATAATTAACACCGGTTATCAGACAGATTCTACACACGCCCGAAGTGCACGGGGCTACATGACCACGATGTCGCAGCCCCTAAACTGTGGGACCAACCAATTAACTCATGTATTATTTTTATTGTAAACAAGCTGTACCCGGCATGCGTTGCAATGCCAATCAAAGAAAGTGTTGGCGTTGAAATTCTGTTTCTTGAAGTGCTTTTGGATACACAACATGTTAACTGCCTCTAAGCTATCGTAAAATGGATTTTCTAATTTAGAACCATTCGTGGAAGCGTGCACAACAACTTTCAAAAGTTTCAAAGCTGTCACTCATTTGTTGAATCTACTCGTACGCTACCTGTTGTGAAATGGATTTACTAAGTCGAAACCCTTCCCTGGCGTGTACACAATAACTCATCAATGATTCATCGCAATCGGATGAATTGTATATGCACGTATACGGGGTTTTGTTTAAACGATTCGTGCGCTGTCACTCATTTGTTGAATCTACTCGTGCGCTACCTATTGAGAAATGTATTACTAAGTCGAAGCCCTTCCCTGGCGTGTACACAATAACTCATCAAGGTTTCATCGCAATCGAAGAATGTTATATGAACGCAATAGGGGATTTTGTTGAAACGCTTCGCGCGTCGTCACCCATTTGTTGAATCTACTCGTACGCTACCTGTTGTGAAATGGATTTACTAAGTCGAAACCCTTCCCTGGCGTGTACACAATAACTCATCAATGATTCATCGCAATCGGATGAATTGTATATGCACGTATACGGGGTTTTGTTTAAACGATTCGTGCGCTGTCACTCATTTGTTGAATCTACTCGTGCGCTACCTACTGTAAAATGTAGTTACTAAGTTAGAAATCGTCACGTAAGTGTCCACAACATCTCACCCAAGTTTCATCGCTATCGGACTAATGGGATATGAAGACATAGGGGACTGTATTGAAACGCTCCGCATGTCGTCGTTCATTTGTCGAATCTACTCGTGTGCTACCTACTGTGAAATGTATTTACTAAGCCAGAAACCTTCCTTGGAGTGTCCACCATATTTCACCCAAGTTTCACCGCTAACGGCAGAATGGTATATGACCTTATACGGGACTTTGTTGAAACGCTTCGCGCGTCGTCCCTCATTTGTTGAATCAACTTGTGCGCTGCATATTGTATAGTGGATTTACTAAGCCAGAAATTTTCCATGACGTGTACACAACATCTCACCCAAGTTTCATAGCTACGGACGAATGGTACATGAATGCATACGGGACTTGGTTGAAACGCTTCGCGTGTCGTCGCTCATTTGTTGATTCTACTCTTGCGCTACATATTGTAATATGGATGTACTCAGCCATAAACCTTCCCTGGAATGTACACAACATCTCACCCAAGTTTCATCGCAATCGGATGAATGGTAGGTGAACGTATACGGGACGTTGTCGAAACGCTTCGCGCGTAGTCACTCATTTGTTGAATATAAACGTGCGCTTCGTATTGTAAAATGGATTTACTTAGCCAGAAACCTTTCCTGGAGTGTACACAACAATTCACCAAACATTTATCACTATCAGACGACTGGTATATGACTTTATACGGGACTTTGTTGAAACGCTTCGCGTGTCATCGCTCATTTGTTGAATCTACTGGTGCGATACCTATTGTAAAATGTATGTACTAAGCCAGAAACCTTCCCTGGAGTGTACACAACATCTCACCCAAGTTTCATCGCTATCGGATGAATGGTATATGAAATTATATGGGACTTTGTTGAAACGCTTCGCGCGCCGTTGCTCATTTGTTGATTCTACTCGTGCTCTACCTATTTTTAAAGGGATTTACTAAGCTAGAAACCTTCCCTGGAGTGCACACAAAATCTCAGCCTAGTTTCATCGCTATCGGACGAATGGTATATGAACGCAAACGTGACTTTGTTGAAATGCTTCGCGCGTCGTAGCTCATTTGTTGAATCTACTCGTGCGCTGCCTATTGTTAAGTGGATGTACTAAGCCAGAAAATTTCCCTGCAGTGTACACAACATTTTACGCAAGTTTCATAGCTATCGGACGAATGGTATATGAATGCATACGGTACTTTGTTGAAACGCATTGCGTGTCGTCGCTCATTTGTTGAATCTACTTGTGCGCTATCTACTGTGAAATGTATTCACTAATTTTGAAACCTTCACGTAAGTGTACACAACATCTCACCCAAGTTTCATCGCTATCGGACGAATGGTATATGAACACATACGGGACTTTGTTGAAATGCTTCGCGCATCGTCGCTCATTTGTTGAATCTACGCGTGCGCTACCTATTGTAAAATGGATTTACTAAGTCAGAAACCTTCCTTGGAGTGTACTCAACATCTCACCCAAGTTTCATCGCAATCGGACGAATGGTATATGAACGCATAGGAGACATACCCACAGACAAACTATCACGTTACATTGATTTTTATATATATAGATTAATAAATGGCGGCTTCGGTGGCGTAGTCGGTAGCATGCTGAGTTTCTACGCCCAAGATCGCGGGCTCAAATCCGACCGAAGTCGTCGGATTTTTTAAGAGCGTTAAAAATCCCTCAGTATGTCTTCCTTCGGAGGGGAAGTGAAGCCGGCGGTCCCATGTCATAGATTTATGGCATGTTAAGGAACCTTCCACCTTACACCTGTGTGAAGCTAAATTGTATAGGTTAAGAATGTAAACAACGCTCTTAGGTTCCTACGTTCGTTGCCAAGAGCCGACTGCGGTGGTGTCTGGTAGCTAAGTTCTGAACTAGTAGACGTTGACGGTGGTGTTTGGCGGCAAAAGTAGGAACTATTTGAAACATTAAAAAAGTCAGCAGTCTTTACTTGAATTAAGAAACAGATAACACACTCTAATACAGTCATCACAATTAACACCGGTTATCAGACAGATTCTACACACACGCAAAGTACACGGGGCTACATGACCGCGTTGTCGCAGCCCCTAAACTTAAGAACCAACCAACCAACCAAATTAATAAACAAGTAGTTTCGTGAAGAACTATACAGCCTATTTTCATATATCCTACTTATGTTAATTGCCACTATCAACATACACAATTTCAGTTTGATTGCTGTAATAGATTCGTAGATATTGAGAACCGACTAAATATTTCGGAAGGTCGCCATGTTGGATTTTATAAACGTAGGTCCTAGAGTTATGTACTGTTACATGCAGATTATTGTGAACGTGTAGTATTCAAACTTCAATCGCATAATTAGGACACAAAAAAAAACAAGGAGATTTAAAAAATTTTCACAGCTGCCATCTTGAGGTTATGGAAACAATTGAAATAAATTAGATGCCAGTGGATTAACATTCGGATAAAGATTTACTGTACCAAGTTTCACTGCACGCGGATGGTTAAATTGCGAGAAACGTCCATGTGAATATTAATAATTCGCATCACCGCCATGTTGGATTTGTGATCACCAGGTTATTTAAAGTCCTATAGGTGAACTTAAGTTCATAGCCCCTATGAACATTAAAAAATTTAGTTTGATTGCTAAAATAGATTCGTAGCTATTCAGTATCGTCTAAATATTTCGGATGGTCGCCATGTTGGATTGTTAAATGTATAGGCCATAGAGTCATGTACCATTAAAGGAAAATTATTGCGTAGGTTCATTATTCGAACTTTCACTTCGATCGCATGATTACATCACAAGAAATAAAAACTTAATTTTAAAATTCGCACTGCCGCCATCTTGAGGTTATGTAAACAATTGAACTAAATTAGATACCAGTGGATTACAATGTGTATAAATATTTCCTGTACCAGGTTTCACTGCGCTTGGAACATTAAATCGCGAGAAAGGTCTATTTAAAATTTTCAAATTCGCTTGGCCGCCATGTTCGTTTTGTAGTTAACCGGTTTTTGAAAATCTTATAGATGGACTTCCAGTAGTGCCCTTTATCTCCGTACAAAATTTTAGGGAGATACCGCTAATAGTTTCAGAGATATAGAATGCCGGTGAAATATTTCGCACATCCGCCATCTTGTGATTATGTAAACAATGGAACGAAGTTTGATGTCGGTGCATTACAATGTATATAAACATATACTGTACCAAGTTTCATTGCGTTTGGTTGGTCAAATCGCGAGAAACGTCTATTTAAAAGTCGCAAATTCGCTTGGCCGCCATGTTGGTTTTGTAGTTACCAGGTTTTCAAAAGTCACATAAGTGAACTTATAGTAGTCTCTCTATCACCATAGAAAATGTCAGGGTAATATCGGTAATAGTTTCGGAGATATTGAATGCTGGTAAAATATTTCGCACAGCCGCCATGTTGGATTGGTGAGTCGTAACAAAATTTGAAGGGCACGGTCGAGGTCGCCGGGAATAGTGCTATGAACTTTCCGAGTTTCATTGAAATCGCTCTTGCCGTTTAGATTTTATTAGGGGGGGACACACACACGAATCACACACACACACACACACACACACACACACACACGCACACACACACGGAAAAAAGGTGATCTCATAAGCCTATTTTTTCAAAATTGAAAATAGGCTAAAAATGCATTTTGTCAAGCCAATCTTAATTTAATTTTGCCAGACTAAATTTCTCACCTCTGAATGATCCTCCACTCCTCAGCCTTGTTGGTGGTTATGACCGCACGATGGTACATTGCCCATGGATGACAACCATGTTTTTGTCTGGCCGAGGTGTAATCGACCAATCCTGCCAATGTTGTAGAGAGTTAGACTTCCTGTCACCATTCTGTGGGGAGCCATAGGGTGTGACTTCAGGTCACCTCTAATAACAGTGATTCGGAGGAGAGCGTTGGTACAAAGAGAGGTGTTTCATGACTAGTCCGAACCCCCAATCTTTCCATGATCAAGCATGTATAGGATCAACTCGGATGTCAAATCCGACACATTGTCCATCTCCCGGATTTCAAGAACCAGTTACTACAGCTCTGGCTGACTTGCCATAGGAGAGGACAAAACTTCTACACGACTCTTCAGCAATGAATCGCTAAAAGTACCGGTATTCAGAAATGAAGGGGTGCTACTTGCTACTGACATGGAACTAGCAGTACTGCATGTCCGTAGGGTGAACTCAGTTGATCATTTGATCTGATGCTGAAATCATTGAAGTAAAATCACATGGCCTTCAAACTCGTGCAGTTTCATACCACTTCCGTCCTCCACCACTCCTTTTGCATGTTAACATTTTTTTGTAGGTATTTGTACAAATTCTGCTAGGGCCCGACCTATTGCCTACTACTACTACCCAGCCCGTGGCGAATTGGTCAACGCGCTAGGCTTTGGCCCGAAGAGTCCGGGATTCGCTCACCTCCTGGACTGGGGACTGGGCGTATATGACGTCTCCATCATCACATCATCTTCATTAGGACGTGCAGGTTCCCCACGGACGTCAACTAAAAGACCGGCATTCGGCCTCCCTGGAGGCCACACTATTACTGCTATTTCTTTTTGACCTACCTTTATCCTTCGTAAACGGAAATATACTTTTAGTAAAACAAAACGTAACTTAAAGTATGAAAAAATACTTTATTACACAGGAGATATACAGTTTGTACATAAGTAAATAATACAAGGATCATTCATATTTATTCAGTATTCACGTCGTTCATATCTCTTGACAAACTGGCTATATAACATGATATTTAAGCCTTGTCTTGTGCCAGAAAATTACATGAAATCAGATTCTCAAATGGCTTAATACGTCAATTCTTCTATGTTATCTTTATGACCAAGTATGCAGGGTTATCATTCTCTGACATCTACATCAGAACCACTGACTACGTATTATGTAGTCATGAGATAGGAGATACTCTCCTAGTTGTGAAAATTCTAACACCACAAAGGGAGGTAGATACTCACATGAAATGCACTGGAAAGAATAATAATAATAATAACAATAATACTAATAAAATATCAGGTGTTTCCCACATTCCCAACACTGACTACAAACATAGACATGATCAAGTTGCCAACATTATCCACCAGAAACTGACCTTGAAGTACAAAGTTCTTCAAAGGTCCGTCCCCAATTGGAAATACGCACCATCCGCAGTACTCGAAAATGCCACACACTAGCCCTACTGGGACAGAGGAGTTGTGACAGATGTTGCCGTCAGTAACAACCGGACATATATCATTGTCATCAATAAAGAACACCGAGAGGTATAATTTTTACTGATAGTTATCGCATGTCCCAACACACAAAACATACAAACAACAGCTGCTACTAAAATATCTAAGTAGGCTACACAGAGATGGCAATTGAGATAGAGCAGACACGTTATACCCAAAACCCTCCACAGTAGTCTATCAGTATTGTCTATCTATAGGCTATATTGAACTACAGAAGGCAGTTCTGTTAAACACCTGCCATATTGTCAGGAAGTTCCTTGGTGAAAATGCTCCAGTCCATCACTCAGTAAGACTCGAAGATGATTCAGATGGAAACTGTGCTCAAATGAAGGAGACTCGTGATGAGTGCGGGCACGAAATAATCTAATGTGAGGTTCCTGTACAATGTAATTTACATACATTGTATTTCAGTACAGATGTTTCCTTGATAAGGCTGAATCAGGCTGTAACTTAAAATGAAACCGGTCATTGTCACGATAAAATAAACAATAATGATAATAATTCCTAATTAGGAATAAGTTGAAAATGAAAAGGGCCTCGGTATGCCTTCTGTTTTCTATATGGGTGTGATTTACCGTTTCACCAGTCTCTACTGCTGAAGAGCACCTTAATTTCAACACATGACCTTACAACTGACCATGAAACTGTACCTTGTCAAAGATGAAACATTCTCTACATTTTCTTTGCTAGGACAATACCCATTGTCAGTCTACATCAGAACCACTGACTACGTATTATGTAGTCATACTGTATGAGATACTCTCCTATTTGTGAAAACTCCTATCATCTTGAAACACTCTGGAACTGTAAAGCAGAGTGATTGTGCACACTTCTGAGTCAAAAGCACCATCTGAACTGTCTTGTTAGGATAATAAATCGAGGACTGATGAGGAGTTACACGTGCGGAGTGTATCGAAGTTGATGAGCTGTAATCTTCCTCTAAGAGTCACCATGTTTCGTCAACGTCAACGGATGCTATAAAAACGAACAACATAATTTTCATGGGAAATACTAATTAGCCTGCGGTTCGATGGATTTTCGTACCACGAAATTGTTGCTCGTATGGGATATTACGTCACGATAGTAGCGTGTGTATGAAAGTAGTGGACATAAATAAATTCCGGGTGCAGGAAAAATCCACAAGTAGACAACGAAATGTGACGACATGACGGGATGTGAGACATCCCGCACCCATGGACATTCCCGCGAACATTCTTGAGCCTCATGAAAAGTGTTACCCCAACGGTGTGGGGGCATTGCTGCCACTGTTTAACTGCGTCTGATTCGTGGAAAGGGTCCATGGACTATCAACGCCTCACACTCCTCAAAACACAGGATTTGTAACAGCTAGTGTTTTCGGACGAGTCTCACTTGGGCGACAATGTTGGCTACATGCTTAAGATATCGTGGTGAGAGCAATCTTCTTGAACGCATTGTCAAGCGTCATACTGGTTGAACGGCAGGTGAGGAGGTGCGATTGGGTATCGTTCAGGATGTCGGCTCCGATGCACCGACGACAATCTCACAAGAAAACGGATATATTTGGGAAGAGCCAGACGACATATCCTTCTTTCAGTGCATTCCTGACGCTATGTTCCATAAAGAATACGCCCGACTTCATATTGCCAGGAATGTTCAATCCTTCTTTGAAGAACAGCACATTCAACTTCTTTCGAGACTGACCTCTTCGATCATTTGTATGGGATATGGTGGATCGGCAAGTAATCTAGCGAGCATTTTTCAATTGAGGTTTTGAATTGATTTCTTATCCATGCAAGGATGTCCATATCCTCATAAAATACTCTGTAAAACGATATTTCATGGTGTTTATGTGAGCGACAAAACACGCTTTCTCAGTGGAAGGGACTGAATTGTGGTATGATTCTTTAGCTATGATTTAAAGATTTGGTTTTTAATCCAGACTCATACAAACGGAGTTATTTTTACAAAACTTTGCACTGTTTCAGTCCATTGCAAGATATTTGCAAATTTTGAAATGTTAGAAGCTAATTTTCAATGTTGCCTAAGTATGAAAGTCCACCAGAACCCAGAAGCCACAATTTGGAGTCGTATACAAGCACGCTGGCAGTTCATTACCGAGGGAGACATCTAATGCCTCTTCGAGTCGATCCTATGATGTTTTTGTATAACAGCTTTTATTGCTGCTTGTAGAACTGTGGACATTAACATTGCCTCGGCAATCAAGAGTATTACCATGTCATCACAGAAGCCGCCGAAACAGCGCCTCTTCATCTAAGACTTGAAAGTATGTCACTGTTGGACCATAGCCAGGGACGGTGTAAGGCTTAAGTAGGAGATTCGGGTTCGAATCTCGATTGAGGTCACATTTTCAAATCTTACTCAACAGACATTGATACTCGTATTGTATTGTTTATGTATTTAGCCCCCTAGCATACTTCTATTTAGAAACATCCGCTCAAGGGAAATAATCTCCAAAGCAAGATTTAACTAGTAATAATACTGTATTTTATTGTTAACATTAGTACGGTACCTAGTGAATTCAGAGTCCCAGTACTATGAGCAATAATGCCTAGATACCTTGTGTAATAACAGACTCGAAAGACTCCGTTGAAAGCTTTACAAGTTAACTTGTTGAACTTGAACAGAAATGTAGGGAATATGGTATGAAAATCAGCAGTTCAAAACGAAGGTTATGTCTGTAGGAAAGAACTGCAAGAAAATTGGAAGTCATATTGGAGGAACTAAAGAGCAGTTGGACCGTTTTAAGTACTTAGGGAAATAAATAGAGTCAAGGTGCAGAGAAGCCAATGCAGCGAGTTCTCAGTTGTGATCTACAGTATTCTACAAGAGAGAGGGTAGTGTAGCGATGAAACTCTCTCTACATGCTTAGATCGACTTTGCTGTATAGAAGTTTGAGCTGGGTAGACTCAGGATATCTCATACATAAGCTAGAGGTAACTACTGACATGAGGTAGCACGAGTGATTGATGGGAGCAATGGCAGGTGGGTACCGTACTGATAACGAAGAGATGCAGGCTAAGCTAGAAATGAACACGCTAGGTGAAACTGTTTGTATGAACCAACTCAGATGGTGGGGACATGTGTTGAGGATGAGGGAGGAGAGATTACCTCAAGTTAATGTGCTCGACTGTAGAGGGTAACAGGAACAGAGGTAGAACTAGGAGGTGATGGCTATATTCAGTGTTTAACGATTTCGAAGTGAGAGGTGTAGAAGCAGAGTTGGCCACAGTGCTGAAGCTTGCAGACTAGACTGGATGCTGAAAGGCAAAACAGTCTCAAATGAAAATGTATGTTGGCCTATGTATGTACTTTTTACAATCCACACATCGGTGCAATATTGATTTGATATGTAGACGAGTCATAGTTCATGGTGCACGACAGCAGATACGGGTTGTTCCGTGTAACTTAACGCCCGAAGAAAGCAAATGTTCCAGGGCAGTGATCGGTCCGCTTCACGTTGTAACCATGTGATAACCATGAACTGACCAATAACAAAGCTTCTTCTCACAGATGTTTACGATTTCAATGTTTTTATCAGGCGTCAGGTTATTTGTAACAGGGAATAGGTTGCGCCGCGGGATGGTTACGCGTCGGTCATTTTCTCATCTCATCAAGAGGCAGCTGTGTGCATACAACATAAGCAGAGCTACTACGGACTATGTTGTGAGAGTAGTTTAATACGTGCTGTTTAGGCAACGGAAGAACGTCAAGTTCTGCCAAAAGTTAGGCAAATTCGTTACAGAGCCATAGTGTTGTGTTAACCAATGTATTGTGCAGGGGAGAAACAGTTTTAAAGATGATTTCCGTACTGGGCGGTCATAAACGAGCTGAACCAGACAAAAGCTCAAAGAAGTAGCAAAGTTGGTGCGTGCCAACCACTGCAAATTGGTAGATAATTGCAGCTATGCGCCGAAAAGGGATCTAACCGTCATTTTTCCGAAAATGATGTTACATTAGAATAATGATCTACTGTATATGAACGTTCCTGCAATGTGGCATAGTCATGTGGAAGAATTCGGAACTTGTTGCGATGCTTGGGGGTGGGGAACTTCCGTCTCACGCGGAATAGGGATCTAACTCCAGTGCAAGATGATGGAGCAATGGAGCACAGTTCTTTGCTTGTGACAACAAGTGCATTAAAGCATGAAAATGCAACTAGAAAACACAAACGTAATGTGAATGAGTAGAAGGACGTCAAGCGCAAATATCTTTGAGACGCTGGCTTGGCATATACCGTACTTCAAGGAAAGGTGTCGCAGTTCTAGGGAAAAATAATTTTAAATAATACTTTTGTAGCCTACTTAGTTCGTGGGTTGTTTCATTACCTCCGTCATCATAATAGTTATCAATCTACACATAATGGCACAAATTATACTTTCATTTCGTTTAACTACGTTTTTTTTTTCAATTGACTCATAATACAGTTTTTGGTGGTTAGACCCCTAGTCGGCGCATCACTTCAATTTAACTTCTGCAGCAGGTACCATCCATGGCGACTATAGTGAGGGACGATGTGGATCTGCCTAAGTGTACATCTTAATTCACTCCAACTGTTAGAGCGATCTGGATTCTGATGGCTGTCTGAACTCAGGTGCCAATCCGCGAACCTCATAACGTACTCAGTATTTAGCAACTTCGTCGCGACATTTACGAAAATTTAGCGGCAGCACTTTTTAAATGTATTTTTGCTTGGATAGGGACTTAACGACTGTTTAAACACCAGTTAGCGACAAAAAAAAAATTTGCAACACTGTTTGTTAGTATACCAATGTATGAAAAACTTGTAGTTAGCAGAGTTGATAACCAGTTTCAGTAAGTTTTCCGAGGGTAAGCAGCTTTGGGCCCGTTCAGAACTTGCATTGTTGATGGTTGGAGGAAGGGGAGAAATTACTATTTTATACCCGAATACTGTTTTATAATAGGACATTTTAAATTGTGTGCTCTTACTCAGCGGAACAGCGTTGCTCAGTGAGGTTCCCATTGCACAATATTGCGTATATGACTGGCTGGCGGAAACAAGACATTTCTCCCAAAAGCTTTTAACCCAACCATGCTTGACTGTTAAAGAAATCGTTTCGTTCAGAACTGATATTGAAATCATTTTGAATTAACACTAAAAGTCTTGACAATAGATGACCGTCATTTTGAGTCAGGTTTAAGAGTTTCGATTGGGGCTCCAAATTGTCATATAACTTCACATACAATAGCATTATACCTTTAATATGTGAATTGGTACCGTGTAATACATAACACGTTGATAAAAATGAGTCAAGTATTCAATTTACACTGACATTTTAATTGGAGCTCTATATCGTATTTTTTTTAAGGGTTTGGCGTTGGATGGAGACTTATATCAATACCTGTATCTCCCCCAATCAACATGCTACTAGTTAAATTGATCGACCAATAATAATTGGACTAGCTAAAACGTTCTTTGGCATATTTTATTGATATGAAATTTCTCAATTTTAAGCTAAAACCTTCTACATATTTCAACAATTCTTCCCAGAGAGTAAAACATATTATAGCCATAAGAACGAATATACTGTAGGCTATACATTGCCTAGGTATATTCACTAGATTACCTCTGGAGTACAGAAGGCAGTGTAACGATTCGATCCCCAAGCTTTTATATTTATAATAACTAATCTTTTTCGTTTTATTTATATATATATTAATTTTTTTATTAAGTAGTATTCCATGCTACAAGATTTTATCTGTCTGTAAGCAGCTCAAATCATTCTGAACAGATTTCCATTTACGAATGGTTGTAAGGTTAGTTGTCAGAGAGACGTGGGAAGTGACAGGTTCGCTTACATTTCTACAATTGATGTTATTTCCTGAAGAAGGTCCTAGCGCGTGACAAAGGCGATGCGGTTTCCGGGCACTATCAGTGCCGGTAGTGCTAAATCTATTCTCAACCCCAAATGAATGTAAGAAACCCTTGCTGCTGTGGAGGAATAACTTAAGAAATGACATTATTCAATAATGGAAATGTCAGTAGTTCTGATGAGTATTGTTCGTTAAGGAGCAGTGACTTATAGACGGTGTCTAATTGAAAGGGTAGGACTTTAAGAAACATTCTCACCCCCAAATGAATGTAAGAAACCCTGGCAGCTGTGTCGAAATAACTGAAGACATGGCATATTCTATAATGGAAATGTCAGTATTCTTGATGAGTATTGTTCGTGAAGGAGCAGTGACTTATAGACTGTGTCTAATTGAAAGGGTGGACTTTAAGAACCATATTATCGACAAAAACTTGAAGATGTTATAAATACCGTAGCTCAAGCCAGAGGAAGGACACTTAATATTATTCATTCAGTCACTCCGGTAGTCCTACGTACTGGGAGTCAGTGTAACGTGAGTTGGGAGTCGCCAGCAAGCCGTCGTTCCCTGAGCATCGACCAGCCAATATTATACATTCAGAGGAAAATATTAGCGAGGCATCATGCAGGAAGTACAACAACATGTCAACTACGGGACGGATCAACGAGGACATCAGTCATATTATCTATATATATGACAATACTTCAAGAGGTGAGCGAAGATCATGATTTATCTCACGTCTCTCAGGCCATGTAAAATCAAGCTTGTATTCATTTTTAGTTAAATCCATTCATTATCCTTTATCTGTTGAGCCGCAGTAAATTTTCTTTAAATTCAAATTTGTAACTATTCTTATTGTGTTTTTCTTTTTATATTTGTTACCTAGATTCATTAAATTCATTTAAGTCAATGTCAGGACCCTACCCTCATTTATAGTAGTTAGTAATATTATATAAGGCTAACCCAACTATCCTTCATAATGCTGAATCGGTTTGAGTACTACGGTTTCACTTCGACCGGGGATAAGATATCTTGTTTTCTGCCAATGAGTAGCTGTGCAATCCCCTTCTTTTGACTATCTAATTAGTCTGGCGCCCATACCAAATCATATCATTTTTAGTGTACAATTCAAGGTAAGTACAAAACAAAAGTGCATATTTTAATTGTGTCTCATTTTCATTTCATTCATCATTTTATGTTAATTCATTCCCCATCTTGTTTAACGCCCCATTACATTATGGCACCTTAACGTGGCGCTCGAAAACTTGTTCAGTATTTATGAAGGGAAGGTATAAATGTCAGTGCAAGTGTGATTTTGAGGGAGTGAAGTGATTTTGGAAGGGCAATTTTTAAAACGGTGTACTTCGAGATGGCGAATGAGAAACAGAAATCTCCAGATATTCCGGAAGATAAATTCGAGGCAATCATGAGGGCGTTGCAGAATATAAAGAGTAATAATCAGGATCTGAGTAATAAGTTAGAAGCCACTAATGCTAAAATTGAACTTAATAATGAAGAATTAAATAGGAAATATGGTATATTGCAGAAGAGTATTGAGGGGATGAAACAGGAAATCAGAGGTGAAATTAATGAGATGATAGAAGTGAAGGCTAAATATATCATAGAGAAAATGGATAAACAATTAGAAGCAGTAGAAAGTAAGATTGAAAAGAAAATAGTTAAACAAATTGAGGAAAAAATAGCAACTCAAGGTGAGATTGTTAGCAAATTAGTAGAAGCAGAAACTAGGCAGGTGAGAATAGAGCTGGGGGACAAGATTGAGAGAGTCGAGTCTGAATTTCATAGGAAGGTAGAGGAAAATCACTTGAAAAATACCGAGAATTATCAAGAGATTCAAGAGAAACAGAAGGTATTGAGAAGGGAACTAATGAATAAAGAAAGTAATTTCCAAGAAAAGGTGGAAATGGTAGGAACGGTAGACGTAGATGAAAGTAGCTTAAAAGAGGAACGACAGTCAGCGGAGATAGTAGAAGAAATCATAGTAGAGTTGGTAGAAACGGTAGACGTAGATGAAGGTAGCTTAAAAGAGGAACGCCAGTTAGCAGAGATAGTAGAAGAAAGCATAGTAGAGTTGGTAGAAACGGTAGACTTAAATGAAAGTAGCGTAGGTGAGGAACAACAGTCAGCGGAGATAGCGGAGGTAATAGGTGAAAGCAGGATAGATGTAGAAGAGATTATAGAACGTAATGAGATAGGGGAGATGTGTAAAGAAAATATAGCAAGGGAAGTAGGTAAAATAAATAAAGTACTAAGCACTCAAGAAATAGAAATGCAGAAAAACATATATGAAGAGAAGAGGCAGACAAGGGAAGATTTCCAAATTGGTATAGAGGAAATTAATATAAAATTATTAGAGGCAGAGAGGCGTGCGTTAAGTAACAGTCATAAAGAAATGGTTATCGAACAAGGTCAGCAGGAGGCAGATTACAGTGAACGAGGAATGCAGATGATAGGAGTTAAAGTCTCTAGGAGTAGGTCAAAGCGGAAAATCCAGGTCACATTGTTAGATGAGATTAGAAAGATATTTAAAAATAAGAATGAAGATTACTATTTGGAATGGAGGCTAGAAGTAGAGATATTAGGCGAAAAGTTAGGAGGAGGGGTTAAGGGTAGCTTCACTGCAGCGATGTATTGTAATGAGGAGATAGAATCTATTGTGATAAAGAGAGAAGGATGTATAACTAGTAAGAAAGGTAGAATCGAAGAAGAAAGTGGTGAGAACGTTAAAATATTCGAGAGAGTAGTTATCTAAGTGTAGTACCATGTGTTAATTATCCGTAGGACATTAATATTCGTGATGAATTACTATTTGATTTATGTGAAGTACCAGAGGAACCAATTAGTAATAAATTCAACTCAGTCGTAGAATTTAGAGTGCGAGGGGCGCACATACCTGTGCTTCTTGATAGTGGGATAGGTAAACATGGTGAACTGCTTAACGATAGGAAGCTTCTATTAATATGTGCGTAGTTGGAAGAAGTATTTAAGTGTATTAAAACAGAAATGATTAGACTATATTGAAAGTAATAACTATTATGCCAACCATAATAATGAGAGTAATAATAATACGAAGAAGTATAATAATAATAATAATAATAATAATAATAATAATAATAATAATAATAATAATAATAATAATAATAATAAAGTAGAGATGGTTAATTGATTTACGTTGAGGTGGTACAGTGAGAATAAAATTAATAAGTGGATTAAGTAAATATTGATATACAGTAATGTAGTTTCAGTTGAGGACATCGAGATAATCAGGTACTATAAGTGGAGAAATGTAGAAGTGGTTTAAAGTTAACGAAGATAACGCATAGTGAATTAACCAACATTTGGTGGAGAAAAGAGAGTATTGGACTAATAGGACGTCGTATACGTGGAGAAGAATATATGAGGATGTGTAAGGTCACATAAATGGTGTAAGGAGGAAGTAGGCTAGCGATGTTTAGTGCCATTGAGCATTTGGGGTTTAAGATTTGGTAGTTGGCCAAATGAGTTTATTGAAGTGAGAGTTGAAGAAATAAGTGTGCCAGAGTAGATTGGTATCTCTGAGCAAGAGTTTTTTATGGTGTCTAAGGACCACGTGGAGGTGATGCTGGGAGTTTTTGGAATAGGAAGAAGCGCTGTTGTATGCAA
Organism: Meconema thalassinum; assembly: GCA_946902985.2. Classification (NCBI taxonomy): domain Eukaryota; kingdom Metazoa; phylum Arthropoda; class Insecta; order Orthoptera; family Tettigoniidae; genus Meconema; species Meconema thalassinum. Next base: position 1,001,779,688 of record OX336388.2, on the reverse strand, counting down.
GGGAATACAGATGAGAGTTGGTCCAAGTTTTTGATATAGATCGTTATACTGTACTTAATTTATGAACACATCCAAATAGATTACAAAGCTTAATACCTAGTTGAACCACTTCTAACATAAGTTACTGATGATGAGCGAGAAGGAATTAATGGTATAGTGTGTTATTGTTCGACGCAAGTTTAAAAGTAAAAATAATAATAATTATAATAATTATAATTTGGTTGACATAATATTCGGAAGTTATTGAAAGGAATGTGTTATAATTCAAAGATAATTGCTTGAATGGTTGAAGTATTCGGAGAAGAAGTTAATGTATGCAAAGTTGGACTAATTCATGTGAAATTTAAAATGAAGTGGCGGTTTACTGGTAGTTTATTGGGTGAGAAAGCATTGAGACTTATTGTCAGAAGAGATTTCGGAGGAACCATTTATTAATAATTTTAAATCAGTTAAAGGGATAAGGGGTGCGCGGTGCTACGTTTATTGATAGTGAGGTAATCACGGTACTCTGGATTTAAAGGTAAATCATTTCTTTAGAGGAGAAATTAAAATCTCATGTTATCAGGCGGATTTCGCGGAAGGATAATAATTAAAGAGTATTAAGGCAGGTAACTACGGATAAAACAGGTAACGGTAAGTGAGGGTTCTATGTATAATTGTACGAGAGAGTGTTATTAATAACCTGTGTTATTATGTGTCCGGATAAGAGCAAGTAGAATACTTGGGTAAATATAATATCAATTGACGGAAATTTCATGTGTATGTGGGGTAATTTCATGAGTAATCCATATGTACTGACATTGGGTTGTTTTATGAGTATTGCTAATTGTTCCTTGTTTCTACATTTACATATTAAGCATCACCAGATTGATTCATTGCAACTTCGTAATTCTTTTAAAGAGACGAAAGATAAATTATGTAATTCGTGAAAGTAATCGTGTGCAGTGATGTGTATCGAGTGATATTGTCAGTAGTACAACAACTATGTATTCCTACACTAGGCTGACAGAAAAATTCTACGCTCATTAGCTATAAAGCTAACACGTATGATATGCATACGATATCTCAGTTATTAAAGTGCAACGAAGACGAATTACGTCTAATGCGAAAGTGAAGGGTACATCAATGTCTCTTTCTTTCAGGAATTCCTTTAAATAAAACCAAAGACTATATGAACACTTGAGAAGTTGAGAAATGGGGAACGCAAATATAAAATGAAGGGTATATTTTGTTTATATGTATAATTTTGTGGTAGTGTAATTGTATATTGTGATGGTGGAGATTTTTCTTTATGTTGTCATTCTGAAGTGTATTTGTGTATTTTCATTTTGAGTGTAACGTATTTCGATATTTTTTGGCAGAGTGCATTGAAAGAAATAATGTTGTCATTTCATGTAAAATCATTTATTTCAAGGGGCGATTTGTAACGATTCGATCCCCAAGCTTTTATATTTATAATAACTAATCTTTTTCGTTTTATTTATATATATATTAATTTTTTTATTAAGTAGTATTCCATGCTACAAGATTTTATCTGTCTGTAAGCAGCTCAAATCATTCTGAACAGATTTCCATTTACGAATGGTTGTAAGGTTAGTTGTCAGAGAGACGTGGGAAGTGACAGGTTCGCTTACATTTCTACAATTGATGTTATTTCCTGAAGAAGGTCCTAGCGCGTGACAAAGGCGATGCGGTTTCCGGGCACTATCAGTGCCGGTAGTGCTAAATCTATTCTCAACCCCAAATGAATGTAAGAAACCCTTGCTGCTGTGGAGGAATAACTTAAGAAATGACATTATTCAATAATGGAAATGTCAGTAGTTCTGATGAGTATTGTTCGTTAAGGAGCAGTGACTTATAGACGGTGTCTAATTGAAAGGGTAGGACTTTAAGAAACATTCGCACCCCCAAATGAATGTAAGAAACCCTGGCAGCTGTGTCGAAATAACTGAAGACATGGCATATTCTATAATGAAAATGTCAGTATTCTTGATGAGTATTGTTCGTGAAGGAGCAGTGACTTATAGACTGTGTCTAATTGAAAGGGTGGACTTTAAGAACCATATTATCGACAAAAACTTGAAGATGTTATAAATACCGTAGCTCAAGCCAGAGGAAGGACACTTAATATTATTCATTCAGTCACTCCGGTAGTCCTACGTACTGGGAGTCAGTGTAACGTGAGTTGGGAGTCGCCAGCAAGCCGTCGTTCCCTGAGCATCGACCAGCCAATATTATACATTCAGAGGAAAATATTAGCGAGGCATCATGCAGGAAGTACAACAACATGTCAACTACGGGACGGATCAACGAGGACATCAGTCATATTATCTATATATATGACAATACTTCAAGAGGTGAGCGAAGATCATGATTTATCTCACGTCTCTCAGGCCATGTAAAATCAAGCTTGTATTCATTTTTAGTTAAATCCATTCATTATCCTTTATCTGTTGAGCCGCAGTAAATTTTCTTTAAATTCAAATTTGTAACTATTCTTATTGTGTTTTTCTTTTTATATTTGTTACCTAGATTCATTAAATTCATTTAAGTCAATGTCAGGACCCTACCCTCATTTATAGTAGTTAGTAATATTATATAAGGCTAACCCAACTATCCTTCATAATGCTGAATCGGTTTGAGTACTACGGTTTCACTTCGACCGGGGATAAGATATCTTGTTTTCTGCCAATGAGTAGCTGTGCAATCCCCTTCTTTTGACTATCTAATTAGTCTGGCGCCCATACCAAATCATATCATTTTTAGTGTACAATTCAAGGTAAGTACAAAACAAAAGTGCATATTTTAATTGTGTCTCATTTTCATTTCATTCATCATTTTATGTTAATTTATTTCCCACATATCTCTCATAACGCCCCATTACAGCAGGTTACTGGCTAAACTAGGTTGTATTTTTGTATCAACGTTGGCCACTATATTAAAGTGGAATGAGTGGTACCAAGGATATGTTAGTACTGACAATTAGGATAGCCGATCACTGTGTCTCAGCGAGCATCCTCAGCAAGACTCCATAGAAAACAATTCTTGTCATCTGATGCGGAGATACTATTTTAAAATTCCGCCGTACATCAATATGTCTTATACAGTATAGTTGGAATTACAGTGGTCTGCCATATTATTATACTCAGAAAGAAAATTAAGTATTTGGTAACTTTTTGATCAGAAAAATAATATTTCCGGTAAATGTTAGTGCATTATCTTAGCACGGTATATCTTCATACAAGCCGTAATATATTGATGATTAATTCAATGGAAATGGGAACTTAAAATGGCGGCTGTGCAAAAATTTTTAAATCTTATTTTTAGTTCTCGTGTCCTAATGAAGCAATAGAAATGTAGGTTGGTAGAAATACCAAATTTAAAAAAAATTGCACTGCCGCCATTTTAAGTTCTTATAAAATTCCATTGAATTAGTCGTCAATATATTAAGGTTTGTAAGAAAATGCACTAACATTTGTTGTTGTTGTTGTTTGAGTCTTCAGTCTTTCAACTGGTTTGATGCAGCTCTCCATGCTTCCCTGTCCTGAGCTAATGCTCTAACATTTCCCGGAAATATATTTTTTCTGACCAAAAAGTTGCCAAATACTTTATTTTCTTTTTGAGTATAATAATATGGCAGACCACTAGTAATAAGTTATAGAAGGCGTGTTGAACACTTTTATAAAGTATTTTTAAAGAGTCTAGTGATATAACGCATCACTGTTGGTATATTCTGTATTTACTCATAAGATAACGATAGGGGAAAGAGTTTTCATCGTTGAATTTCCTCATTCGATTGTCCATTAGAAACACAAGGAATTTCACAACATAACGCTAAAATCAGAGATATTATGTTTTTAAATAACTTAAATCTATCTTTAGTGAGTTCTATGCTCCAAGCACTTACGGATAGAAACATTAAGAGTCTAGAAAAATTACATATTTTCTGCGTCTTACGGAAATACTTCTGTTTCAAAGATAAACAAAATATCTAGTCACTATCATAATGTAGCTTAATCTTATTCTATCTATTCCTTTAATCTTTTTCACATTTCGATAACTTTTAGGAATCGAATGCAATATTTGGATTTTAAAGAGTAGGCCTATAACATGTTCATCAATATTTATTTCACTCAGTGGCGTAGCCTTGCGGGGGGAGGGTTACTGGGAGTTAGAAGCACCCCCCACCCTCAATGGGTTGGCTCTTTTGAGATATAGTTGTATAACCAACATATCTAGTTGGATCATATTTTCTAAGAAAACATGAAAGTTGGACTTTAGATTGTAATCTCAACATACCATACTATTGGTCTTGTTCATATCGTTCTTCTGTATGTTAATGTTTTGCTTAGTTAACCGCAACTTGTGCATTACCAGTATATCAACACCATTCACTTGTAATTGTGTCCTTACCAATACATTGCGCCCAACACGCAATAATTTGTAACTATACCCCGCTCACCATTGGTTGTTCTTGGATACGCTACTGATTTCACTTGCTGATTAAAAAAACTCACCATTTAAGGGTACTGATAGGAAAATACTGATATTATTGTTTATATAATAGGTTCATAAGCAGTTAAATAAAGTACCCGTATATCTTGTAATCTGTTTAAGATAATATAACGTTCGTTTAAGTATCACTTTGTGAAGAGTAGTAAATTGGACCCTACACGTCTCCTCATCCAAATGCTTTGAGCGTATCCTAATTTGTAATAATTTGCACTAAATATCCGTTAAAATATTTGTCGTACTGGAAATTTCATAGATCCTACACTAATTAATAATAATATAAAACTTGAGAACCCCTACGAATAAACCAGGTGAATTAGCTGCCCCTAATGATATTGTTTTATGCAGCCCAACGAACGCGTATTATCAGAAAGGTCGATATTTCTCTGCTGCATCCTGTATGGCAGGGTTGCCCAACCTACGGCCCGCCGCTCCACGCCCGCGCCGTGTCACCAATACTTTGAAACAACTAAAGCCAACTGGACAAAGCAGTGCACGCGCACCTCTACCCGAGGTCATTGACTCACTGATGAGCACTTAAAATCCTTATTAATGATTGGTAGTCTACAACTAAGTTCGATGCCAAGTGGTGAGACATTTTAAGTACTTTATTTCATAATTTGATTAATAATTGAGTCAAATGTACATAAATACTCACTCTTTGTCATTCATGCTGTATGCGTATTGAATATCATCGTACTTCTATTTTAAAGGGATTTATAAGAAATGTTTAATTTTCTTTTGTGTTTTATTTTTTTATCCACTATAAATAAATATACAAGAAAACGGCAACAATTAGAAAACTAAGCTCAGACAGCCACAAAACCCAGCATATTGCACCTATATTAAAAAAAATCCATATCCCCCCCCTCCCTCTTCCCCTCTCCTCGAGTGTTATTGGCCCGCTAGGTCCGTCAACTATTTACAATGTGGCCCTTAGTTTTAAAAAAGGTTGGGCACCCCTGCTGTATGGTACTAATACACTGCAAGCATATTCCGCAAGCGATACTGAACACTATTATGTTTCCCACGTAATAGTCTGTGGTCACATCGAGGGACAAGTAATAGTGTTCAGTATCGTTTGGAAGATATGCTTGCAGCGCAGTAGTATCATTAGGAGAAGCAGCAGAAAAATATCGAACTTCCTGATAACAACGCTATTTGGGCTGCATAAAACGATATTATTAGGGGCAGCTGATTCACCTGGTATATGCACGTTTAGAGTATTTTGAATGGAAGTAAATATGTACCACGAACTAGAAATGTGCCTATGTGTAAACTATTTCGTTCACTTGTTGCTAAACATTTATGATATTGTTTTCTGTTCGTAAGAACTTAAAAAAAAAGTATATGAACAACAACTCTCTACCAGATTGTAAGTAAACGCCTTCTCTCACACTTAATGTAAAAAGGACAAGTTGGACTATTTTTTAAACACATAATATGTTGGTTTCTTAGGTAGGTCTATGTACAAAGGGGTCTTGACGGAGACTGGTTATAGATGCGACTCCGACATCTTTTTGGAGGAAGCTCGTGATTGGCAGTGAATATGATTCCTTCCAAAATACATTAACGACGGAAGCTTGTGGCTTAGTCCATAGATGTGTTGGACGGAATATATACTCTGAGGAGGGACGCAAACATCTTTTTCACAAGACGGTGGCCGTGGATGACACGAAGTATGCAATAGTCCATTCAGCAACCAATAGTGGATTTACTACGTTATCACATTGTTCACTATGCCTTTGTTACTATCAATATGATTGGCGTTGTTGACTGGCGTTAACTCTACATTTATTGATGTTTTGTAGTTTTTGAGGTCCATGTTAGGAATGGTCTCCACTGATGTTTGCAATGTCTCAACGCTTGCTGTTGTGTCTAGAGTGTTCACGCTTGCTGAGTTCTGTAGAGGCAATGCATTGGATTTGTCGATATCATGGACACTGATGGATTTCCTGGAGCTTGTTGTATTGCTCATATCATTGTTGGTTTCTTTTTGTTTATCCTCTGGTGTTTCAACTGCGGAAGAACTGAGACTAGTCTCATTCTGTCTCAGAGAGCGGTGTTTGGGCCCTATCATGATGGGCGCCTCCGTGAGTGTCGTAACATTTGCTAGCACAACTCCAAAGGACCGGCGCCGTTTGTAGAAGTGTTCGATCTCCTCAAGTGACTTCCCTTCAGTTTCCGGCATCTTCCAACCAAGAATGACGACTCCTAATATGCTCAGTACGCCGTACAGCCAGAATACACCCGACCGTCCTAAATTAAGTTGCAGCCAAAGGAAGGATTTCGAAGCTGTGAAGCCCATAACGTAAGACAAAGCTGCCGCAACTCCACTTCCAAGGCCACGGGTTCTGAAACAAAAGTATGTCACAGTTACAATTTATTGGAGAAGTAACTTATAGATTGCGATACATCACACTACAAAATTTCCCTAAACAAAATGGTGGCATCCATGACGTCATGGAAGGCACTAAAGGAAACAAAAGTTTGGTGCTTTTCAGACGGTCAACACGATTGTACTCAAATGATATGATGGGCTATTCCCTAATTCTGAAAAAAAAAAAAAAAAAAAAAAAACAAAAAAAAAAAACCAAACAAGATGTTCAGTAAAGAACATATAGCCTACTTTCTCCTAAATGCATGGGTATTGTTATAACTCTTTGCCCTTTTCGAGGAGTATAATTGAATGTTGGTTGTAGTGCTTGTTGCAATACAACATGCTATAGGGATATTAAATATGAATATGAGGTGCCCTTTGCTAGTGCTACCTCTGTAAAAAAAATTCATTCAATTCGGTTTCACCGTGTTTGAATTGATCCGGGGAATGGATTTGCACACATACATGGCCGCTATTTGCAAACTATTGGGCTGATGACCTTGTAGTCAGTCATAAGATGCTTTCCACAAAAAGGCATGTTGTTGCAAAATCCGGTAGAGATCAAATTATTAGGATGGTCGAAATTTGATTTAAGCTTTTAACATTTGGGTGGCCGTCATTCCGTTTCCGTCAAGATGGCGGCGATATAAAACATGACACTGAGGTGCCTTTTGCTAGTGCTACCTCTGTACTAAATTTCGTTCAATTCGGTTTCACCGTGTTTGAATTGATAGGGGGAATCGATTTGCACACATACTTGGCCACCATCTGCAAACTATAGGGCTGATGATCTAGCAGTTTGGTCAGAATATGCTTCCCACATAAAGATTTGTTGTTGCAAAATTTGGTAGAGACTAGATTATTAGGTTGGTCGTAATTACATTTTTGCCTTTAACATTTGGGTGGCCGCGATTACGTTTCCGTCAAGATGGCGGTGATATAAAACATGACACTGAGGTGGCCTTTTCTAGTGCTACCTCTGTACCAAATGTCGTTCCATTAGGTTTCACCGTGTTCGAATTAATAGGGGGAATCGATTTTCACACAAAGATGGCCACCATCCGCAAAATATTAGGCTAATGACCTATTAGTTTGGTCAAAGGATGCTCCCCCCATAATGGTATGTTGATGCAAAATTTGGTAGAGATCGGATGATTAGGTTAATCGTAATTTGATTTAAGCTTTGAATATTTGTGTGGCCGCCATTACGTTTCCGTCAAGATGGCGGCGATATAAAACATGACACTGAGGTGCCCTTTGCTAGTGCTACCTCTGTACCAAATTTCATTCCATTCGGTTTCACCGTGTTCGAATTAATAGGGGTAATCGATTTTGACACAAAGATGGCCGCCATCCGCAAACGATTAGGCTAATGACCTATTAGATTTGTCAAAGGATGCTCCCTCCATAAAGGTATGTTGTTGCAAAATTTGGTAGAGATCGGATGATTAGGTTAGTCGTAATTTGATTTAAGCTTTGAACATTTGTGTGGCCGCCATTACGTTTCCGTCAAGATGGCGGCGATATAAAACATGACACTGGGGTGCCCTTTGCTAGTACTACCTCTGTACCAAATTTCGTTCCATTCGGTTTCACCGTGTTCGAATTAATAGGGGCAATCGATTTTCACACAAAGATGGCCGCCATCCGCAAACTATTAGGCTGATGACCTATTAGTTTGGTCAATGGATGCTCCCCCCATAAAGGTATCTTGTTGCAAAATTTGGTTGAGATCGGATGATTAGGTTAGTCGTAATTTGATTTAAGCTTTGAACATTTGTGTGGCCGCCATTACGTTTCCGTCGAGATGGCGGCGATATAAAACATGACACTGAGATGTCCTTTGCTAGTGCTACCTTTGTACCGAATTTCGTTCAATTCGCATTCACCGTGTTCGAATTGATAGGGGGGACAGACATTCAGAGTACACACACACACACACACACACACACACACACACACACAGACAGGCACACTTTTTTCGCCCTGTAGTGATCTCATAAGTCTACTTTCATTTTTTGCAAAAATCGAAAGTAGGCTAATACATGAGATTAAGTTAATAAATACAATTGGATGACCAGTTTCGATCGTCAAGCTATCATCATCAGATCCATTACACTTAGGCTATAAAATCTTTGTCTGAAAGTATGGGTGAAAACATTTACAATATGTACACTCATTTAGTTGCAGTATTAGTTGAGATAATGCAACTCGGCATTATTTGTGTATTTGTGTATTTATTAATTTCATGAATATTTTTCTAGGGAATAACCCATCTCATTTGAGTACAATCGTATTGACCGACTGAAAAGCACCAAACTTTTGTTTACTAAGCCAACACTGAAAAATGGCTTCAAACCCCATAATGTTAAATACAGCATTTACAATAACTGTAGGCCTATAATGCAAAGCATGCATTTTGCTAATGGCAATGCTCGTGGACTTGAGTGCAAAATGTTTAGTGCTTCACATCGGCTGACTACTGCGATTACATCATGTTCGATACTGGTGGCGCTACGCTATGCAGGTCTCGACTCGCCTCGGTCGGCTAATACTAATTTTCTGAATACACTTACCTGAATGGGAACACTTCGCTGACCATCATCCAGGGAACGGGGCCAATACCGAAGCCATGACAGAAGGACAAGGTGATGAGAAGTGCCAATGGTGCCCAAGTACCGACCATCCAGCTACCACCTCCCTCCAGCAGCAGGGCATAAGAATAGCCCCCGAGTAGCATAGCAGAGACTGCACAGCCAGCGAGCGATACTAGGGTGAGGGCTCTCTTACCAGTCAAGGTAACTAGGACCATACAGAGCACGTTACCAGCTAGTCCGATCACTGCTGACACCACCTGTTTGACAAGGAAAACACATTGAATATCAAGTCGTTTGTACGATAGCCTCACGCATCTATACCAGATGTTTAATCGTAAACAGACTATCACGCGTCTGCTTTTCAATCCAATAATAATAATAATAATAATAATAATAATAATAATAATAATAATACGTCAGGACAGTTCCTATGACCATCTCCAGCATTTAAAGAAATCTCTCAGAGAATTCAAGTTAGACCAGGCCTTTTTAAGCGTATGCAGAAGACAGTTATACTATCAAAGTTCCGCATAGTAAGACTGTTCTTGGGTAATCAAGCCTGGAGGGGTGAGGGAAAAGAATAATAAATTACCATACTTTGTGAATGTAGAGGTTACTTTGTGACACAGAGATAATTTTTTGTATTTTGAATCTCGCGCTTCTACCTTGAGTCCAGGGAAGCTAAAATATCAGACCGAATGCTGGTGCAAATTTTAGCTTCCCTGGCATCAAAGTCGAAGTGCGAGATTCAAAATACAAAAAATTATCACTGTGTCACAAAGTAACCTCTACAGTCACAAACCAACCCCTTCTCACGGTATACTACAGAATGCAGTCACCGAGAGATTGAAGAATTTGCTCCTTATGATGTACAGAGAGTTTAGTTTGTATGTAACGGAGACCCTTGCTTGCCCGCTCGCCCGTGGCGCGAGCCTGTCTCCCGCTACGCACTTTGCCGTTATACGTCGCCGGCACGGCACTGAGTCATTGAGTATAGGAACTTGTACTTACCTAGTTCACAGCTGGTGCTAAAAATGTTCGCCATTCACTGCTACACATCGCTGGCACCTTTTTATGAAACTGGCATTTACTCTCTGAAGTTCCTCAGCACCGATTGACTGTATTTCAGCGGTAATATAGTCTTTAAGCTCATTCATAGTGTGAGGGTTTCTCGCATACACTCTATTTTTAAGCGTCCCCCACAAATAAAAGTCACATGATGATAAGTCTGGGATTCGCGGGGGCCACACTTTCCGACATATAATCCTCGTACCGAAAATGCGACGCAATTCTGTCATGGATGCTTCGTCATTGTGAGCAGTGGCAGAATCTTTTTGAAAGTAATTTGACAATCGCTCTCCGTAAGTCAGTTCGTCAAAAAATTGGTCAAGGAGGACAATGAAGTACAAATTTAAGTACAAATTCCTATACTCAATGACTCAGTGCCACGCGAGCGCCACATAACGGCAAAGTGCCTGGCGGGAGACAGGCGCGCAACGCGGGCGAGCGGGCAAGCGAGGGTCTCCGTTACATACAAACTAAACTCTCTGTACTTAATATCTGAGATTGTAAAGTTTTCTTTCCAGAAAATATGCTGAGAATGTGTAAGTGCATGCACAAAATAAATAATAACAATGATAATCTGAAATGAAATTTTTGAGAACATATCTCCAGAAGACTAGAAGAGATAAAATCCGAAACTCGAAAATTAGGCAGGAACTAAATATGCAGGAACCATTAGTACAGCGAATACAGAGGTCGTGATTAAGATAGTTTGGCCATGTGCAAAGGAGGGACATGGATAGAGCTGCAAATAGGGAGATGGTGAGAAACCTGGACGGTATTAGATTGGTTGGAAGGCCGAAAAAGAGATGGATGGAGCAAATCCGACAAGACATATGTAACATTGGACTGGATGTGGCAGAAGTAATGGAGCAGGAGAAGTGGAAGGATAGACAGCAGTGGGGGAGGCTAGTTTACAACACCCGGGTGACTGGAGTTGGACACGGATGATGATGATGATGATAATGAACTATGATAATAATAGTTAGTTATTGTTGTTTTACGGAGCGGAACTAAGGGGTTATCTGCACCTCTTAATGTCAGGACAGTTTCTAAGATCATCTTGAGGTTGATAAATTCAAAGGGTTTCAAGCAAAACATAGCTCAAAAACCAAGGCAATCTGGTCTGAAGACAGAGGGAGACTTAGCGACCGTTTGAAGCAATTCTGGGAGGAGAGAAAGAGATTGGCAAGTTTGGCCGGTTGTTTACCACGGTCGACTGTAGGCCAAAATTGATAGAAGAAGATAATAATGATAATAATAACAAGGTTTGACCTTTGCAGATGGTCTGGTAATTCTATCAAACAATGGGCAAGACACTATTATTTTCCTGGAAAAACTTCATGAAATTGCACGTAAAATTGGACTTCAAATTCCATATAAGAAAACCCAACGGTACCGTACATGGAAGGATCTACTCGATACTTGGACAAACCACCTCTGATTACTCAGATTGAAAAAATCGTTCAGGTAAATGATTTCAAATACTTAGGGGTAATCATACAACCGTCTGGATTAAATCGCAAATCTCTAATTTACAAAATGCCTATAGAATCACCTTGACCAGATACAACGCAAATTCTATATCTCGGAACGGAAAATTAAAACATTAGGGTGGCTTCGGTGGCGTATTTGGTAGTATGCTGAGCTTCTATGCCCAAGGTCACGGGTTCAAACCTGGCCAAAGTCGTCGGATTTTTTAAGAGCGTAAAAATCCCTCAGTATGCTTTCCTTTGGAGGGGAAGTAAACCCGGCGCTCCCATGTCATAGATTTATGGCATGGAAAAGAACCTTCCACTAACTACACTTGTGTGAAGCAAACATTTGTAGGTTAGAATTGATAACGCTCTATTAGTTCCAACGTTCGCCGCCAGATGCTGACTGCGATGCCATCTAGTAGCCAAGTCCGCTAGCTAGGTGTCGTAGACGGTAGCATTTGGTAGAAAAAGTAGGAAATACTTGAAATTATTGTCTGCAGTCCTTACTTGAATTAAAACAGACAACACACACTAATACAGGCATCACAATTAACACCAGTTATCAGACAGATTCTACACACACCCAAGTACACGGGGCTACATGACCGCGTTTTCGCAGCCCCTAAACTAAGGAACTAACCAACCAAAACGCTATAGGATGGTAATTCAACCTTAAGCATTATACGCATCAGAAACCCTGATCATTAGAGATAGATCACGAACTAAAAATTTAGAAAAACAAGTAGGTATCCTTAAGGAAATATTTGGCCCAGTGTGCATAGAGAGAG